>JAQSUU010000562.1:12467169-13797712 GCA_038087645.1 Saccharum hybrid cultivar R570 | reverse complement strand
ATCTAAATTCCCAATAGCATGTTCTTTTTTTCTTGAACACGCAGAAGAACTGCGCATCATTATATTAAAGAAAGAAAACAGTCCGAATACATGTCGAATCCATGGCTTTGGTTAGTTTTTTTAGATTGATACACCAATAGCATGTTCTAGAAAGTGAAATATAATGCCAATGTGCAAGAGCAGCATAGGATCCGCTTTCCTTCGTCATTTTTTGTGGACACTAAATATGTTGCTTTTCTTGTTCACTGATGAATTCCTAGCTTGTTGAGGATATCTTTCTGACTAATAATATGTTCATTGTGAAACAACTACCTGAGATTACACGTCTGCCGCACAATACACAACAGAAGTAAAAAAAACTTGTGCCACATGTTTCATGTTTGGAATAAACTACACTTGTAAATACCGTTTCGGGTCCATTCCATTTTTTTCTCTTGTAATGGATCATTCCGGTACTCGCCTACACCAGGTACCGTTTTGGACTAATAACGTAGTAATATATAAAAATATACCTACATATAAAACATCATATACGATATATGCACATCAAAGGAGGTGTTACTCGAGTTTTTGTCGATACTTGATATAGCTGGAATGACCGGTATTGGCTGGTATTGAAGGCTCGAGGCTGGTAACACAGGTTGGAGGGTCTTCTATATTTGGTATTTGGATTTGCAACGTACTGATGCGCTATGGTGCTTTTGGGCCACCTTATGAATCCTTTGTGGAAGGTGCTTATGATGATGTAGTGCCTAAGATACTCACATTACGATTGTTTCACCTGAAATGGTTGTAAAACAAACTAGATTGAAGATGAAAAATTACTACACTGTGATGTTTCATTTTTTTAAGCACTTAGTAACATGGATATTCTGATTTTAGTACATAATGAAGCAGTAATTCTTCTGTATTATTTATTTTGTTGCAGCATACCTGTTGTTCACATTCTGTTTTCAATTGCAGCTTGTGTATTTGCCTGATCGAAAGCGGGAATACTTTGTAGATGATGATGATGTTAGTCTTGATTCAGAGCTTTCGCTTGAAGGGAAATTTGATCTGAACAATCCAGACGAGTCAACCAGGTTTGGCAGAAGGAACCGCAAACGCGGAATGCTTGGCTGGTTTAAACTAAAGGTATTTTTATTGTACAACAGATTGTGGATATCGAAGACAGTAGCGGAGTAGCCATATGTGGAATATCTGATTAAATCATATATGTTAAACTTGTGCAGAAGTCCGACCAATTATCAGGGCTATCATCCAGTGTGGACGGTGATATCACTGCTAGCGGCTCACCTTCATGCTCTAAATTGTCACAACAAAAACACTTGCTGCTCGACCTGAAGGATGGTCGAAGGAAATCTATGACTAGGAAAGGAGATGACCCAGCACTTGCTGATTCTTTTCTTGAAAGGACTCAAGCTGGTGATTTATTTAGTGCTGCGCCCAGAGCACGGCACCCTCTGCCGGTGAGTTGTATTTCTATTGACTGCACCTCTTTCTCTCTTTTCTGTTTTCCTCCCTGTGCATGCATTCCTTCTATCCCAACAAGCAACTTAGCATGAACAAACTTGGGGCGGGGGGGGGGGGGGGGGGGGGGGGGGTGGTGGCACAGATCTAGACTAGTCCAAAGTTACGATGGACACTGAATTCATGTTTCCTCTGAAATTTGGAATGTATTCCCTGCTCCTTATTTTTCTTTCCCTGGCTGCCTCCTCTGGCCAAGAACAGTATGGCCATGCCTTCCTTGCCATGAACATCCAGTCATGTTATTTTTTTTTTGACCGAAAAGACTGGGGGAGATCCCCACAGTGGTGGATTTTGTATTAAAAAAAAAACAAAGTTCACATACTTACAGTAGAAATTAACTGAAGGCATCAAGCCAAACACAGAAGGATGACCTAAGGTCCTCCTTACACCTAACAGATTGGAGAAGACATTGACTTTTAAAATTAGACAACCATAAGCTAGGACTCGGATCTCTTCTATGAAAAACTCTGTCATTGCGAAGTTTCCATAATTCCCATGCTGCTATCAACGCTGCCTCTGTAAAGAAGGGGAGATGACTAGCCAATCTTGCTTCAATGAGCCTGTCATTCAGTTGCACTGAGACATCCCAGTCAAAATGAATAGCTACCCAGCACTCTGGCGAACGGGCACTCAAAAAATAGGTGGTCAATAGTTTCCTCTTCATCCCTATCACACATGACACAAAGGGAGTCGTCCTGGATATTCAAATGACGGCGATGCAACATTGATTTTGTGTTCAAACGATCTACCAGGACAAGCCAAGCAAAAAACTTCACACGTGGAGTACACCTGGATTTCCATATTGCCTTGAAAATTGGGTGCACTTCCACACTGCTGAAAACATAGGAATAGAAATGCCTTGATGTGTACATACCTCCCCATGTAGGCACCCAATGATCTTTGGCATCTACATCATATGGTATCATTTGTAATTGGGTCTGGAGGTCTTCAAGTTCATGAAGGGCTTGCTGTGACAGAGGAAGAAAGAAGATACTGTCAAGGTCTTCCTCTTGCATTATATCCATCACCGAGGCATCATCATTTTTGACAAATGAGGCTAAGCGCGGGTATGTCTGAGACAGGACTGAATGTGACCAAAGATCATCCCAAAAACAAACTGAGGAACCATTGCCCAACTCACATCTAGAAAAACCTCTGAAGATGATGTTAAGTCGAAGAACATCTTTCCACCAAAAAGAACCAACTTCTCTAGCTGCATGAGGTACCTTGGTTGTATAGTATCTGTGCCAAACAATCTGCACCCAAGGTATGTCCTCCTTATTGTAGAATTTGCTTAAGTGCTTGAGAAGCAAAGCATCATTCTGTAATCGGAGGTTCAAGACACCTAAGCCACCTTTCTCTTTGGGTCTCATGACCACTGGCCAAGCAACCAAATTACCTCCTTTCTTCTCTGTGTCATTGCCACGCCAGAGACACTGCTTTCTGGCCCTATCGATGTTCTCTATCACACCTTTGGGGAGCTTGATGGTACACATGGCGTAGGTAGTAATAGGGGTGATGGCTGAATTTACCATTTCAAGTCGTCCAGAGTATGACAGCCAAATAGAGCATGCAGATAATCTTCTTTCCACCCTATCCATCATTGGAGTGAGATCTTCCATGCGTGGCTTTGTTGTACCCATAGGTAAGCCCAGGTAAGTAAAAGGCATTGAGCCAATACCACAACCGAAAGTGTTGGCGAGAAGGGCTAGCTTTTCCTGTGAGACGTTGATAGGGTACATATGTGATTTTCTGTAATTTATTTGAAGTCCAGTCGAGGTGTAGAAACTGTGCAAGAGTGCTTTGAGGAAGAACAATTGCCTGGCATCTGCTTGAAGAAGCATCAACGTGTCATCGGCGTATTGGACAATAGGGAAGTCACTCATTGGCTGCGGGATTGGTAAAGTGAGTAGGCCTATTTCTTTGGCTTGATTAACCAGGATCTGAAGAAGTTCAGCTGCTAAAACGAACAGAAGAGGGGAGAGTGGATCCCCTTGACGGACTCCCCTCTTGCATTTGAAAAATTTTCCAGGTACACCATTGAGTAGGACTGCAGATGAACCAGAAGATAGAATTGCTTGGATCCAAGCAAGCCATTTTCCAGGAAAGCCCATATGTGACATAATCTGAATGATGGTTGAATGCTCCACTGTATCGAACGCCTTCTCAAAGTCTAATTTCAGAATGATTATTTCTCTCTTCGACTGATGACACTGATGTATGTACTCATAGCTCCAGGCTAAGCAGTCCTGTATCGTGCGAGAGCGGATGAAACCGTACTGATTCTTGTGGACTACTTGGAGAATAATTGTTTGCAACCTGTCTGCCAGTATCTTAGTTATGATCTTGAGGGAAATATTCATGAGAGATATGGGCCGAAAATCGTTCACCGTTTCCGTGCCATCTTTTTTGGGGACTAGTGTTATGTAGGAGGTATTGATACTCTCTAGAATGATCACTTCATCATAAAAATCATCACACAACGAGTAGAAATCATTCTTGATGAGATGCCAACACTTTTTCAAAAACATGCCATTAAAACCATCTGGCCCCGGTGCCTTATCACTGGGCATACGTTTGACCACCAGGTCTATCTCCTCATGAGCAATTGGCATGGTGAGCACATCCAAGCCATCATTATGTGTTATCAAACTATCAAGATCAAATAGCATGGTTGGTGTAGAGGTCATACCCATGCGGTTTCTGAATGCAGTCCACAGAAGCCCTGCCTTTCCTGCATGGTCCTGAATCCAAACGCCTTGATCATTCATAATTTGGGAGATGGCATTCCTTCTATAAGAGATGGTTGCCATCCCATGAAAGAATTTGGTGCACTCATCGCCTAGTTTTATTCTATTCACCGTGTATCTTTTCTTCCAGTATAGATTTTTGTAATGCAGCCAAGTTTGAAGTTGCTTTTTGACTGCAGACCTGAGATTGATCTCTGGGCTGAACAAACCCCTTCTGTCTTCTAGTGCATCTAGGAAGCCAATGACACTGTTACAGTTGCTGATGAGAATTCGGAGATTGGAAAGATTCTTGCTCCAATGCTTCAGTCTTGCTCTGAGTGCTTTGAATTTTGAGGAAATATTCTTTGCTGCATCGTTCAACACTGGGGTGTTCATCCAACAGTCTGACACTATCTCTTGAAAATCATTCTGTTCTACCCAAAAATTCTCAAACCGAAACAAGCTTGCTTTGGGTATACAAGTGCTAATCATCACTTTGCAGGGGATGTGATCCGAAGTGATTTTAGCCAGAGGGAGGACTTCTGTCTTAGGGAAATTGATGGTCCAGTTTGCCGAGGTAAAAAACCAGTCAAGCTGCTCCAACAATGGCTCGGCTTGCATGTTGCTCCACGTGAATGCACGACCCTTTAGAGGTAATTCAACTAGTCCCAGATGACCAATAGCATCGTTGAATACGAGGGTATCAGCAAGGTTGCCTCCTGACCTGTTTCGGTTATTGAGAGATCTATAAAAGTTGAAGTCACCCAAAAAAATCCAATTATCAGAGTCATTAACATCATGCTCCCGAAACCAATTGATGAATTCAGAGCGGGCAGGTTCAACACAGGGACCATAGACTGTGGTCAGCTTCCATCTCTCACTATTATGCACCGAGGTGAAGCTCACTGTGATGCCAAAACTTTGTTTGTCCACTACTGTGCCTGAGAAAACAGCACTATTCCAAAGCACCAAAATACCTCCCGAAGCACCCAGCGAGGGAGTGAAATCAAAGCAATCGAAACGGCGAGGAGCAAATTTTCTAATATAGGACATGTCAAAAAGTTCACGTTTTGTTTCTTGCAAGCAAATAACTGAACTGGCACTTTCCTCAATTTTATCCCGAATGGCGTCCCACTTCTCTGATGCATTAACGCCCCGAATGTTCCAGCATAATATGTTCCAATTGCGTGTACTCATTAGGAAACCGCAAACAAGAGATAGCAACACCTGGTATGGCTAGCAGTACCAGGAAAACAAAAGAAAGGACAGCACAAGAATGGATAAACATCAACCACGAACAGATTAAGCAACTGTGCACACAGGTCCCCAAAAGAAGATAGACGATAAAGTTTAGATGACCGATTACAGCAAAATGACCATCAGGGAAGTTCAGATGGTCGATAGCATGATAGGAAAAAAAATAAAAGATAACTGGCTCAATGGATGAGCCGATGGGATTATTCAGCTGACTGATCATCATTCACTTGTTCTGCTGGCGCTTGTAGCAGCGCTTCCTCAGTGAGATCGCTAGGATCTACACCACAATCAATGCCCCAGCCTTGCAGGATTGGGATAGGAACAGGGCCCGTCTCCCCAGTAGTTTCGTCAATCATTACAGCACAAGTTTTTCTCTTCTTGGATGGATCAGCAGCAAGCTTGACTGAGCAGTAGCCTTCCTTGTTGCCGAGTCTGGTACTACGGCGTACACTTGACTGAATGAGTGGAGTACTAGAACAGCTAGCAGACACCACAGTGGGGAGAGCGAGTCTTTTCTTTGCTGGCAGCTTTCTTCTCTTATAAACTATAGCCTTTGATGGGCTGGGCTGATTCTGTCCCATTTGAAATTCAAAATGAAGCGGGCTAGAATCAATTGGGCCCCCTAGGATGATCACTGGTGCAGTGGGAGCACTCTTCTCTGAGATTATAGCTTCACGCCTGCTTTCAATAAATGCTGGCAAAAGTTGTAAAGCGATAACATCCCGGACTGGTTTCCAAGGGACTAATTCCAAACATGTATTCACTGCTGGGGCCGAGGGAAGGGTAGCTTGAACTACATTTCTATCCACAATGATCGGCTCTCTGATAACTAGCTGGCCACTTCCTCTGGTGAACATCTCACTTGGCATGCCTTTCCTTCCAAAAATTAAGGTGTTGGCACATCTAGCTTGTGCTGCAGCAAATCTAGCACGATCTTCCATAGGAGCAGAGGAAGCGTCACTTGAAGATGAACTACAATCATCTGAGATATTCTGAAACACTTCATCAAGATCAATTTCCGGGCCAACACCCCTGAGAAAACGCATTGAGGAGCCAGAGAGTTCCAGATCAAGGTGATCTTGTGGGATTAGTGGGTGTTGTGGGATTGGTTGTCCATTGTCAGCTGCAAAAACTGCCGGGTTCCAAGCCGGCCACTCTTCCCCAGCTTCCTCATCATCCTCATCTACTTCCATGTCCTGTTGTCCTTCATTGGCCTGGTTCTGAAGATATGGCTGCAGTATGTTGACATCAAAAGCATCAGGATGAGGGTTACCACCAAACACCCCTAGATTGTTTGCAGCTCCTTGTTGCTCAGCCTGCCAATTTGGTGCGTGAGGATTTGGGCCAAGCACAACAGGGCCATGTTCTGGATGTGGCTCACCATCAAAAGGTGCTGGATCTTCCTCGGCAGGGAAAGCATCTGGGAAGTGGCCATTCAGGATGTAAACAGGAACTGACCAGGAGCGGCCCATGCCACCAATCATGGTGCCACGTGAAACAACCAAGCTGCGGGGAACTCTATCAGGGCTAAGGATGAGCGCTTGAGCCAGAATCCTTGACTTATTCTCATCATGGTACCAATCCAACAAACGACCATAGGGAGCTACTGCAGCTCTAATGTAAAGATCCTTTTGGAAGTCAAGCGGAAAAGCCAAGAACATTAACCAACAAACCCTGGTGTAAGTGCAAGACCTAGCATTGATTCCTTCATCGTGCTTAACGACCCGGACAACATGATTCTGACCAAGATTAAAAGGCGATTCACGCACTAGCTTGTCCCTCTGAGCTACTGTCCTTAACTTGATCAAACCAAGGCCAAGAGGCGAGAGATGGGAACTTGTCACCTGAACACGCTGCTCATGCTGTAAGAAGTTGCAGACGTGGTTGAGGGTTGGGCGCAGCTCATTATCCTCCAAAGGCATCGGGGTGATGGAGACTACAGCGTAATCTTCATGATCTCTTGTTGGTTCACCACCAAGCGCTATCCGGCCACGAGCTGGACGATTCCACCCGTGTTCCACCTGGAGGCCGGCAACAAGAAAGGGTCTCGGGTTAACCGGGAAGTTGGCCATGGCAGCTCCGCCGGAGAGAGACAGCGACGAGGTAGGGTTTTCTTTGGTGGGGGACGGAAGTGGAAGCGGCGGTGGTGGCTGAGACGGATGCAAAAGATTATAGGGTTGTTCCTGTTGATGGTTGGGATAAAGCGAAGAGTCCGGGGACTCCACACAGGTATCGAGGAGATCAGCTGCATCTTCAATCCGGATTTTTGGTTTCCACACCAACGAAGGGCTGGCACGAGTCCGGAAACTAGCCTGGGTGTTAGGATTACCAACCTTGAAATTTGCCCCCTTCTGTTGCCAAAACCAGACTGATTGGGAACGTGACGAGCACAACTTTTTTGTATGCCCAAAGTTTGAGCACTTCCAGCAACGAATTTTCCCAGGGCAATTGAAACTTGAATGGCCCAAGGTGAGGCAGCGAGAGCAAAGAGGCCCAGTAACGGAAATTTTTGAATTTGAAACTTGGGCCGAGAGATCAGGCACCACGGCAGCTATGATGGGGGCGGAATTCTCTCTCTGCCGCTGCATGCAAGGAGCCTGTTGCTCGTTCCGAAAAACACGATCAACATCACTACCAGAATTGAGTTTAGTGTTTCCAAACAGAGAACGATTCGGAAGAACAGCTGGAATCGAGAAAGCACCAAACTGAATTTTTTGGGGTGGCGAATACTGAACAGAAGGGGACTTTTTTGGAGGAGAAAGCTGAATCAAGTTCTTGGCAAAGGTTACTTTTTTCAGAGGTTCCGAGATAGCTTTCTTTGGCTTTTTGTAACTGACCTCCGTCCATTCCTTCTCCTGTTCTAATTCCCAAGCAAGTTTCTCCCTCTCCCAGTGAGGAGTTCCATTATTCCAAAGATGAAAATAGCAGTCAAAACTGGAACTGATCACTCTACGGAGTTTATAGATGTGAAAGCCAACTTCTTTGGAGAACACAGAGAAACGGAAATGATTGTTGCTCAAGAACTTGACATGGAAATCCATAGCACGACCACCCAAACAAGATTGGAGGGCAAGGGACACTGAATCCTCCGTTAAGCGAAAGAGAAAGCGCCGGAACGTGACAAGAAGCAGAAACGAGCCATCAGAGGTGGGATGGGGGTGGTGTACCGGTGACCTGAAGCGCCGACGAACTTCATCTTGAAACTCCAACCCAACGTCGAAGTCCAGACGCGAAGCCAGGTCCGAAGGGGGCCCCATGATCCGGCTAAGATCGCCGGGAGGTCACCAGCAGGCACCAACGGAGAGAGAGGTGGGGAAGGGGAGGGCAGTGGAGCGGTGGTGGGAGGGAACTCGCCGAGAGACTCTCATCTCTTTCGGCTTGTCACAATGTAGTCATGTTATTTTGTTGGTCTCATCTTGTTCTACCTGTGTATTATTTTGGTCGGTATTTGCCACATCCATTGACACCGTCAGCCTTGATGCATCTGCAGAGTGGAACAACCATCGTGGATCAGATAGATCTTCTACAAGAGCAGGTCAAAATGCTGGCAGGGGAAGTTGCACTTTGTACAAGTTCTCTCAAAAGACTGACAGAGCAAGCAACCAACAGCCCTGATGATTTGCAAATTCAGGTAAATTTTCTGATTGTCCTGTAACCAAGTACACACTTTTCATGTTCTTTATGAAGTTTTTGCTTCCTTTTATTTCTTCTGCAGGAGCAAATTGAGAAGTTGAAAGATGAAATCACAGAAAAGAAATCACATATACATATGCTAGAGCAGCGGATGGTGCAATCACTGGAAACTACAGAAGACCCAACAATTAGGACAGAGTTGTCCCAGGTAATAAGGCTACGAAATGACGAGCTGAAGTGTAACTTCATCTTAGCTTGGTTTACTTGTAACGTTCAACCAATTATCATTGGGATGTAACGTTCAACCAATTATCATTGGGAATATTGCAGTTATGTTTTCACCGATTTGTTGTAATATCACATACCTTTTCTATTGTTTTACTTGCTAATGCGTCCTAGATGCTGTCTTTCGATGTCCATTTTGACAAATAAATGATCTGAAGATTTCATGAACCTGATATTCTCACAGACCTTTTCAAAGTTGAGCGCACAGCTGAGCGAGAAGACATTTGAACTGGAGGTTGATCCATAGTCATGTAACCTGAAATTCACACTATTCTTTTTTATGCTGGACTAATTGCTGGTTTCTCTCTGACTGTGTCACTTGTCTAGATTATGTCTGCGGATAATAGAATTCTTCAAGACCAGCTACAAGCAAAGGTGAGCAAAGGGCGGGGCGTGAATCTTTTGATGCTCAACAGATCAATTTGATTTCCATTTTTTTTGTTCAAATAGGTAACAGAAAATGCAGAACTCCAAGAAACAGTTGCACGCTTGAGGCAAGAAATCAGTAATTTGTCGAAGGCTGCCAAAAGCGAGGATAGTTTTGCTAGTGTGCAGTCTAGTGAACCATCAACGGCAAGCACTGATACTAGGGATCAAGCAAATGAAGTCTCAAACCATGCAAATATGCCCTCTAGAACAAATGACTTAAATGACTCAGGATTTATATCTCAAGTGCTCAAGCAGGTAAGGATCTTATGCCCCTAATCGTCACTTTCCTATTTAGTTCATCTTTTTGTGATATGCCAATTGAAACATAAAAGCGGTGCTCCAGGCTTCAGAAATTGAAAGTTTGAAGCAAGAAAATCTGAGGTTGGTGGAAGAGAAGGATGGACTGGAAGTTCATACTCAAAAGCTGGCGGAGGAATCATCCTATGCTAAAGAATTGGCATCTGCTGCTGCAGTTGAACTAAAGAATTTGGCAGAAGAAGTCACTAGGCTTTCTTATGAAAACGCAAAGCTGAATGCAGACTTAGCTGCGGCAAAAGAGCTAAATGCATCAATATCAAGAAGTAACATTCACCCTGACCCAAAGCGACGTGATCATGAGAGTGGAATTTTAGTTGAGGAGTTGCAGAAAGAGTTGGTTGCTAGTTGTCAAAGGGAGGCTGTGTTAGAGGACACACTGTCTCAAAAAGACCGAAGAGAGAGTGAGCTTCTAAATATTATTGATGATGCAAAATGCCGAGAGCATGAGTTGGAAAACGAGCTGGCAAGCATGTGGGCCCTCGTTTCGAAAATAAAGAAAGAAAACTCTCAACAGGATGTATTTGAATTCAAAGCAAAGCAAAACGGCTTTCACTCATCCAAGACTGATAGTGGCAGACTGGTAAGTGAAATGCAAGCTCCAGATAATGGGAGCTGGGATGGCCTCAGTACTTTTGAAGAAGCAAGAGCTGCATACAATTATGAAAGAATGCGCTGCAAAGAATTGGAAAGTGTCGTGTCCAGATTGAAGGTGATTATAATCTGTTTATCGTTGCATTAGCTTTTTCCAGCTTGAGAAAACAGAATGAAAAACAATCGAATAAGCAGAATAAAAAAAAGTTGAGTAAAAAGAAGGAAATAGAATAATGAAGAGCTCTATGTGATAGGTGTTAGATGTACTCTAACAATAGGGTATACCATATTTAGCTGTTAAAATCCACTTTGTGGGCTAATTTTCTGTGGCCCAGAATGTGCTGAAATTCAGCTATTAGCTTGTGTTTCTATGCTTCTGATACAGATTTTTGCTTTTTAGGGTGAGGACCTCAGGGGCCTAGATGTTAAAGTCCTTGAAGAGCTACAAAATTTCCATGTAGAAGCACTGTCAAGGATCTGCCAAGAAAAGGTATGCCATTCCACCTGAGATGCCCCAAGGGCCACGGCCCTTGCGCACATGCGCACGGGCATGCTCCCATGTGTTTAAGCAAAGCTGCCATCTTTTGAATGGGAAAATATCCGGTGGAAACCACCTCTTCGGTGGAATCATGAAACCCCTCTAGAAAAACAGAAAAACATACTTAGGAGTTTTCAAAAGAATTTAAACAAAGCACATTCATAGTGCGTCTAAAATGTACATTATCATATAATTTGAGATTTAAATTCCATCTAGAAAAATTCATATGAAAAGAACAAATTCCAAGTGCATATGCACTACAAGACACAAAATTTCTGGGAATTTGTCTTCTAGTACATAAGCACATGGAATTTGTTGCTTTTGTATGAATTTTTACAAAATAGGTTTGAATCTCAAATTTGGTGGTAATGTAAGCACCATTTAAAGTTTTATGGAAACTCTTAAGTATGTTTTTCTCTGTGGTTTTCAGGATCCACCGAATAGGTGGTTTGTATCGAAAATATTTTCCCCTTTTTCAACATAGGGTGTGTTTAGCTCCCCATTTCACCCAAAAATTTTTGGGTTTTGGTCCATCATTTTGCAGAATGGAACTAAACACCATGCAAAATTTTTGGCAAAAAGGTATTTATTCTCCATTTTGGATTTTGGCCTCAAGAGGCCAAAAGCCAAAAAAAAAAAAAACCTCATCCACCTCATGAAAAAATTGGCATTTTGGATGGAACTAAACATACCTATGAAAATTTTGGCATTTTACATTTCATCATTCCAAAGTAGTTGGTATGTTGCATTTTGCATTCCATAAGGAACTAAACACAGCCATAATCAACCTTCTTTGACTCTTTCACACGTGCTACATGTTTCCCTTAACACGCCTATGTCGTGCTCTGCAGATGGCAAGTCAGGCGCTATAGCAGAAGCCTTCCCTGAGATGAGAAGCCGCTTTCATGCAGGTCAGAGCTTGTTTCTCAGATGTCCCTTCAACTTCATGCCCGTCGCTCTGAAGTTTCACTCACAATTTCACATGGTTGCTGCTACTGCAACCGGGGCAACCTTTGATTAACCCGCATTTGGACACTGATTCCTGCGTTTAACAGGCAGAAAACGAAGCAAAATACGGTTAGATAGCAGGCGCTGATGGTCACTAGCTAGCATGCAGATACTCCCCTCCTGTACAGCTTATTCATCAAGATATAGTAGCTGTAGGACTGTAGTAGTACCGGATTGTATTTATAATATACTGGTAATATAGGAGCTGGGAAAACCCGAAGAGGGTGTTTCTGTTGTACCTGGCCCGTGCTCTGCCCTAAAAAACTGTAGTAAACCCCGAACGGACGCTGATGGAGCTTTGGCAACTTGCTGTTGATGTGATGCATGACTGCCGTGCACCTGGCGCCGTGCGTGGCTCGCAAGGTTGACTTCAGCCGAGAGCACGGCAGCGGTGTGCTGCCACACGGATCTGCGATTATTAAGCTACGGATTATCATGTGGCGTGTCACTGCGAATGTCCCACGGGATTGCGTTTCCGTGCTCCGAATCTCCGCCATTACAAACTGCTCCTAGCTATGGATCCTGACCAGGGTACAGAGCAGGTCGTCCTCGCCGGCGACAAGCTTTTTCTCTGGCCAATCCTGCGGCTGGAGGACGACGTCGTGGACCGCGGTTTAGCGTTAGCCCGGACATCTTCTGCAGTGTCCCGTGCTATACGCCTGTATCTCCTTACATGGAAGTACTCAAGTGTTCATGTAACTGTACCTTTCATGTACGAATTTGGTGCAGTGGTTCCTTGACTTAGAGCGTCCATGGTCCCGGCCATTGCTGGAGCCTGGAGGCGCTTGGTACACCGTTAGTCCCATGGCCATGAGGCTGGCAAGCACCAAGCAGAGGCGTTGCTCCGCCCGCTGTCCGCGTCGGGCGCGGTGACCCCGTTTCCTGATTTGGACGGCAGTGGCCTGTCGGCTGACTGCAACTACTACCGTTCGTCTGTTCCGGTGTAGTGTTCCCGTTCAGGCGCGTGCGCGCCGGCATCAAACGCCACGCGTTGAGCTTGCTTGCCACCCTGCGCGCCTCGTGTCCACGGCGGGGCCGTACGTCTTCGGTACGTGGCTGGGGGAGTGGGGAGTGGGGACGCTGGGCGGGCGGTTGCCCAAACGGCCAAACACGAGCTGACTTGATGCACGTACGTCCCCCGCGCAGGCATTTGAGACGCCATGCGTGCGCGCACATGGTAACTTGGCAAGGACCAATGCAAGGAACAGGAAGTGATCGATGCTGTGTCACAGCTACGTACACGAGGGAAGGGTACGTATCTCCTACTCCTAGAGTCTAGAGACCGAGCAAGAGACGCCTACAATGCCGTAGTTGGGTGGGGGGCTGGTTGTCCTGGTCGCTTGTGCGGTGCGGCTGTGACGCTGTGTGCACAGCGCATGCATGTAAAGCTACTCTTCACCGTCGGTGGTGTTCGCCGAAGCTCCCTCCCAGTAGGCTAATGCGAGTCCGCGACTGGTTCGTGTTCCATGTTCGGGTCTGTGGTGGACTGGCCGTGTCCAGACCGTGGAGTGCAGAGCTCGTCCATGCCGGTGTAGAGGATGTACCAGCTGAACGAATCCTGTGTATACCTCTTATAACACTGTTTGCGCAACTGTAAACGTCGATCGGAGTGGCGCAGCGGAAGCGTGGTGGGCCCATAACCCACAGGTCCCAGGATCGAAACCTGGCTCCGATATCTTCTTTTTGGCTTTTTTGGTGCTTCAGCCTCTTTTTTTTTTATGGTGCTCCATCCTGTTTGTTTGTTTGGTACTGGTAGCTCACTTTTTTGTGTTTAATTTGGCTCTGATATCTATTTTTCAGTTTTTTTGTGTGTGCTTCAGCCCCTTTGTGTTTTGCTTAATTTTTTTGGTTTCGATCTTTTGTGCTCTAGCCTGTTTGATTGGTACCTGCTCACTTTTTCTGTTTCGGTTTACCCTTTTTTGTGTGTGCGCTTCAGCCAGTCTGTTTGGTACCTGCTCACTTATCCTATTTTTCGGCTATCTTTGCCTGATGAGTGATGGCACACTAGTCTAAGCGTTGGGTATCGGTGCACTACCAAACTATTCCGAACACAGTAGCAAATAACATCAAGTTCTTCAGTTTCATCAAACCCTGATCCGTGATGCATCATCACAAGACTTCGAGAAAACTTGTTTGCAACCATGTATTTGTATAATGGCACAATTTTGCAACGACATACAGAACAGAGTAAACAAACAAACCGCCAAAATTGCGACACGCTCGAGGACAATCACTACAAGCTACAAACACCCCCTTAGCCTATTGGGAGGATGTCGATGAAATCTTGCTGGTAAGGATTACAAGCAGGGCTATCGTTACAGCCAAGCTCACGGCCAGACCGCACCACAAAATCGTGTCAATATTTACCCCTCTCCTAGTTACTACTTTCACCTGCTGTTCCTTCCCTAGTAAATGTGCTGCACTGCTGTCGCTTCCTTTCGTAGTTCCCTCTGCGCTTCTCCTCACAAGCGTAGTAGGCTGGAGTGCCCCCTGACGAGTAACATCACCACAGGTCTCTGGTGCATGAGATGCGTCTTCACATCGTTCTGGGCCACACTGTTGTGCCTCATTGGAGCATGCACAGGTGCCACAAGAGTCAGTGGCACAACAACCAGCTTCCTCCACCTGATTCTGTCCATGTTCTTTCTGCAGTTTGGCACAGTTTGCTTCGGTGCTTCTCCTACTGCAACAGATCCTTCTATCACATCACTAAAATTTGGAGTACCAAAATTCACTGTAGTGACACTGTAGTATTTCGTTTATATTTGGTAATAATTGTCCAACCGTCGACTAATTAGGCTCAAAACGTTCGTCTCGTAAAGTACCACCAAACTGTGCAATTAGTTTTTTATTTTATCCACATTTAGTACTTCATACATGTATCGCAAGTTTGATGTGACGGGAAATCTTTTTTTTGCATAGTGCATTTTTTAATGGAACTAAACACAGCCAAGCTATCAGGAGCAATTACCAGCACCTGGATATATCCCTTGGTATGTCTAACCTGTGAAGGAAAAGATCATTTCAGGGTAAGCTTTGCACTGGGCATTAACATATAATCAGCAATCAGCGACGAGAATTGGTATGCCCTTACCAAGTGAACACCATCAGTCGCAATCTCGGTGATCCAGATCCTCTCTACTTTGCCTTCCATTCCTTGGTATGGTGAAAATGATTCGAAAACTGAAGTCAGCTCACGACTTCGCTTTTTCACTTCATTGCTTGGTACCTTCTTCATCCTAGCAGCAGGTGTCCCTACAAAAACCACATTGTAGATGTACATGCAGGAAAACAATATCAACAACCAAGACTTAGTTTTACAGACCATTATGGCTTGAGGAAGAACAATTTACCTGGTCTGGGGTAAAACTGTGAAATGTGGACCTGAGGGAATTGATATTCCTTTACGAGGTTAACAGTCTCAGAGAAATCTTGATCAGTCTCACCTGAAAATGGGATGTCAATTCAGTGCAAAGTATTAGCAGCAGCATTTTTTGTGGCATTCAATTAATAAAATATCATTCAGATGTACTCATAAATGATAACTAAGAACATATTGCTTGTCCCTGGAATGCAAATTGCTACAGATATTATCTAAAATTTGAAATTTGGAAGGTATCTAAACAAGACCTGAATGTAGGTACAACATGGTAATGCAGGCAAGTCGAAACGAGTACTCTACGTGAACAGTCCGTTCAAATAAAAAGGAGAACGAAAGGCTGAGCGGATTATAATTCTGTCCCAGACTCGCCAACAACGGACAAGCTGAAAAAGGGGCTCTCCAATTTGACGACACGGGCTCCCGATTGGGAATCCCGGTTGAGCTTCAGTGCAGCGGTTAATCATGGCTGCCGTGACTCCTAGTGGCTGGTAACCTTTGACCCTTGTCAGATGCAGGGCCAAATAGCTTCGATTTTAGGAGCTGCCCGTCCTGTCATTGTTTGCCACAGTGCCACGTCCCTTTTCCAGGTCCATGTGCTTTTGGCCTTGGAATGGTGCGTTAATAAATCCAATGCTTTTGTTAAAAAAAATATTATTAATAAATCCAAAGCTTGGTTTCCTCATATCATCCTTGCTGGTTGCTGAATGCTGACCTTGCATGTCGTATTACCGCCAACAACGTTCGAAAGAGCACTCCTCATACCTCAACGAACACCGATAGAATAACATTGTTGAACGCCGAAATACAGTCCACATTACACAGTATCGTGGTGTGGTGACCTAATCAAGTGTGAACAACAGTAGACAGTATCGTTGTGGAGAATTTGCAGAGTTTCAACCTACGTGCATGCGAAGGGGTTCGTAGTCTAGTGACTGTGACCGCTAAGCAACACCTTAACCTTTAGCGTTCGAATCGTGT
Source organism: Saccharum hybrid cultivar R570 (assembly GCA_038087645.1). Taxonomy (NCBI): domain Eukaryota; kingdom Viridiplantae; phylum Streptophyta; class Magnoliopsida; order Poales; family Poaceae; genus Saccharum; species Saccharum hybrid cultivar. The sequence continues at coordinate 13,781,034 of JAQSUU010000562.1, read as the reverse complement.
TCCGGGGAAACAAGTTTTAGGGTTAGTTGAAACCCTCTCTCGCTCACAGCTTAAAGACGTGAGAACGATGGCCGTCAGTCTGTGTGAGCATTACAGTCCTAACTGAGCAGTGATGGAGCACCAAACCTGGCTGTGGCTGGCGGCCTAGGTTATGGGTCAACTATTAAGATTGAGAAGTTTTCGGTCCGTTTGGCAGGGCTCCTTTCCGACTATATTTTTCAACTCCTGCGAAAGAGTCATTAGTAGGAGTCGTTGCCTTTTCAGTGAAAAAAAAAGAAGCTATATCAGATTTAGAGAAGCCATAAATTATGGCTCATCCAAAACAGCTCCGACTCCTATAGAGGAGCTTTGAGGAGAGGCTCTAACAAACAAAATCTTTTTCTTCCAAACAATACCGGGGCGATTTCTCCCGCTAGCTAAGTTTTTTTTTTCAACCTACATGACCATAAGTTCTAACTAAGGCCCTGTTTTACCCTCGGATGCTCGGACTTATACAAATTCATATGTTAAACAAAGAGCCTAGCTTATGATAAGCCTATATGGTGCCCAAAATGAGCTTTTTTGGGGGGCTTTTGCCACACAACTGACAATTGAGAGCATTGTTGTTTTTGGCTTCCTACAACCAACTATAAGCCACCTTATACAAGTTTAGCAAGGAAGCAAGAATGCCCTAATCGATAGTAAACTTTGAACAACACAACGTAGTATCTGTCACAAGCAACTTCTACGCTTTAAGTGAGCTAAAAAACATCAATATTGGTCTCCAACATGGAATTTGACAACAAAGTTCTATGAAGTATATTGAATGTCTTTAAACTTGTCAAAGGGTGTCACTTGGGTCTATGAGTCTTCAAAATTTATTTCTAGGTTACTAAACTTGTTATGTGGTGTAGTGTAAGTCCATATCACCCATATGGACATTTTATCCGAAGTAGCATTGCACACTGTGGCGTTGACTATATTCATTCTCCCTTCTTTTCTCCTCATCTCGTTGGATAAAATGTTTACGTGACTGTTATAGATCTGCAGTGCGCCACTTAACAGGTGTAATGACTTAAAAATATATTTTTGAAGTTCGTGGATCTAAATGATATCCCTCGACAAATTTAGGGACTACTCATGCATTTAACTCAAGTATACTATTTCCATCCAAAAAGATAATTCTAGTATAGTACCAAGTCAAATTATTTTAAATTTTAACCAAATTTATAAAAAAAATAATATATACCATATCAAATAAGTAATATTATATTTTTTGTAGAATATAATTTTATAGTATGCTTGTATGTGTTATAACTATAAAGATTGATATTTTTTTATAAGTTTGTTAAAACTTTAGACAATTAAATGATGAATAACTAAGAGCATCTCCAACAATACTACCTAAAACATATCCCTACTTCTCTATTTATAAAGCCACTTATTTTGAGACTGCTCATATTTTACTTCCAACTCCAGCAATACTACCTAAACCATATTACTTAAATTCGTTTTAGTAGTCAATGACGCATGGGGCTCTTTTGTCATTTCTCTCATCCAAATTTTGTATGGCGGAGAGTAGGGGGCCAACACAAGTAGAGGGTGAAGGGGGAAAAAATAAGAGACCAACAAATATAGGGGTCTAGGAGCCTGTTGGTGTTTTTTTTTACCTCCCCTACTTAAATCTGAAGTAGGAGGTTCCTATTGAAGATGCTCTGAGGGCTCGGTGAGGCTTTGCGGGGCTACGGTGTGCTCCTCTTTTTAGTTGTATTTTCGCTTTGGTGAATTTGTTTGCGAAACAATTTCTTGCTACAGCAGCGAACAGTGTTGCTGCACAGTTTTGTCAGGATTTGCCAGTGTTTTGCCAAGAGGAGCTTGAAGCTGTCTTGACTCTTGAGCCGTATCAAACGGCCTTTAGAGTCGGGGACTGTTTGGTTTGGCTATTAAAGTTTAACATATACTGTAGCACTTTCGTTTTATTTGACAAAAAGTTTTCAATTTTAGATTAATTAGGCTTAATAGTTTCGTCTCATAAATTACTCCTAATTTGTACCGATATGTATGCAATTAGTCTACATTTAGTACTTCATGCATTTATCGCAATATTAATGTGATGGGAGTTAAACTTTAACATGTGTAAATCAAACAGAGCCTTACATTTTTGCTAGGATGGATGTATTGTAAATTATTATCTAAGATAAAATAGAAGAGCTCCGTATTGTGAAATCTTGTACTCCTACTGTACTCCGTAGATCAAAGAGAGCGCGACCGCCAATGTATGATGATCGTGGTCGCAAGTTCCAAGACGTGCCCAGCGAGAGCTGAGTGATGCAGCTTCAAGTTGCATGCATGGGGAAAAAGGCTGGGCAGGGGAGGGGCCGAGCCAGGCGAGAGGGGGCAAAAGCTCATGTTCTATCAATCTGTCCGTCAGTGTTGGAAGCAAATTGGGGCAACGGCGAGATGATGGCCGCGCGGCAGCTTTTTGATCGCAACAAGCAAACAAAACCGAAAGCTAGAGGCCCGGTGCGGGCGCCCAGCTGGTAAAGCGAGGACGGACAAGACGGGTGCCGAGGAGGGAGTAGACGGGACGAGTAGGCCGGAGCTACAGCCTCTGCTGCCCCGTCTCCATCCGCCTGTTGATCGGCATGGTCCGCCTGCTGCGGCACCGCCGTGTCGTCTCGGCTCCGGATTGACGGCAGCACACTATTATCGCCGTGATTCCCTTTGCTCTGGCTGATCTTAGGCCTTTTTGTTAGTTGAGCCCTGTTTACTTCCCATGCAAACCCCAAATATTTCCTCTTCCACCTATCACATCAAATTTTTGAACACATATATAGAACATTAAATATAGGTAAAAAAATAATTAATTACATAGTTTGTCTGTAAAGTTCGAGATGAATCTTTTGAGTCTAATTAATTCATGGTTGGACAAATTTTACCAAATAACAACGAAAAATGCTACAGTAACTTTCCACTGAAATTTTCTCAACTAAACACACCTTATGTCATATCAGATATGTTAGAATAATGTTGAGAGGAGTTTTCGAATACTAATAAAAAAATAAATTACAGAACACGTCAGGAAACTGTGAGACGAATCTAATGATACTAATTAATCTATCGTTAGCACATGTGGGTTACTGTAGTACTTAAGGTTTTTCATGGACTAATTAGGCTTAAAAGATTCGTCTCGCGATTTATTCGAGAACTGTGCAATTAGTTTTTTTTCGTTTATATTTAGTACTCTATGCATGTGTCCAAACGTGCTCTTTTACTGTAGAAGGCAAAAAAAAAATAGGAACTAAACAAGGCCTTAGTTCTCGGGTAAAAAGTTTCTGTGTCGCATGAGATGTTCATAGGATGTCAGAAGGGGTGTTCGGATACTAATAAAAAAACTAATTACATAACTCGCCTAGAAACCGCGAAACGGATCTATTAAGCCTAATTAATCCAGCAGCAGCACATGTGTGTTAACGTAGTAAGGCTTAAAAGATTCGTCTCGCGATTTCTATGTAAACTGGGTAATTAATTTTTGTATCTACGTTAATGCTCCATGCATGGATTAATGTAATAGTAGCGGGAGTAGGAGTATTTCTTGTTTTGTTTTTGTAGCCGGTACTGTGCATACATACTGTGCGTACTGCGTAGGAGTATGAGTAGGCATCATGATCCGGAAGAATCAATCAAACACACCAAAAGCTGGTCGGTCCCCTGAATCATGGCTCCGTTTGGCTGGGATGATAAGTTGGCTGAAAAACATCGTTGGCTAATTTGATGTAAGAGAAAAATATTGATTTGACTGAAAAAACAAGTTAAAAAAGACGGATTATAAGCTAGGTGAACAGACTCTGTGTGTCCAAGCTCATCAGCACTGTAGCGATGCTATCTTAGGCAAGCAGTGATCACATTCAGCACCGCGTCATCCTCAGTCGTGGCAGCCACAGCCGTTATGTCCGTGAGGAAACCAACCGGGCGGGAGGTGGTAGGAGGACGACGCATGCGCGAGCCATTAATTGCCGGCCCAATTCCATCAACTGCTGCTGGCGCCACGCACGAGTTAAGGGATCAGATCAGATCAGATCATCACCCTCAGGTAGTGTTTAGATAGTGTAAAAGTGGGTGTAAAATTCCTATAGCACTTTTCGTTGTTATTTGGTAAAATTTATCCAATCATGGAATAACTAGGCTTAAAAGATTCGTCTCGACATTTACAGACAAACTGTACAATTAGTTATTTTTTTACCTACATTTAATACTCTATGTATGCGTCCAAAAATTCGATGTGACGGAGAATCTTGTAAAATTTTTGGAATTTTGAAGGAAGTAAGACTACACGCAGTGGGTACTCTAAAACGATACTCTAAAGTTTTAGAGTATGAATATAGAGTAAAAACTGCTGCACTAGGTACTCTAAAACGATACTCTATCCTTTCTCTCACTCTATATTTAGAGTAGTATAGTGCTTACTCTATACTCTATAGTGGCGGGTCTTACTAGCTAAACAAAGGGAAAAAATGCTATAACTCACAAACCAAAAATCTAAATTAAATTTCGATTGCACTATTAAATTCGTCTCAATAAATTCTTCAAAACTAGATAACACATAGATATATTTAGATAAAGTGACAAGTGGGTCCCACAGTGGATAGAGTGGATAGAGGATGATATAGAAGATGGATGAGTGTGGGAGAATTGAGTATAGAGGAGAGAATTTTGCTGACTAGAACATATAGAGGATGAATACAGAGGTCCATGATTACGGATAGTCTAAACACTGCCTCACCCGTGAGCGGCAAATATCCGTGCGAGTCGCATTTGCTGCTTTGCTCACCACCTGCCTGCCCTACTCCTACTCGGTTGGACCTGGACGCGACCGGACGCAGCGAGCACGGCCTGCGCCTCTTTCATCTCTCAAATCCACTGAAGGCGACGAGACATGATACATGCATGCAGGAGAGGGAGAGCGATGGATGATGGAGATGGAGGCAGTGGTCAGTTACTTCGAAATTTCAAAAATTTTGCAAGATTTTTCGTCACATCAAATCTTCATATGCATGTATGGAGCATTAATAAAAAAATAACTAATTACACAGTTTGAAACATTAAATATAGATAAAAAAATAACTAATTACACAGTTTGGTTGTAAATCACGAGATGAATCTTTAGAACCTAATTAATTCATGATTAGACATTAATTGCCAAATACAAACGAAAGAGTTACTGTGCTTCTAAAAATTTTACAGGACAACTAAACACACCCGGCTGTGTATCGCAAGTTTGATGTGATGGGGATTTTTTTTTCATAGTACATTTTTAAATGGAACTAGCATGGCGAGAGCAGGACCGTAGGAGAGCTGTGCTACAGTGCCACCCTGCAGTACCCGGGCAGACGGGCAGTGGCCCTGGCGATGGAGAGACCCATCTCTCTCCCTCTGTAGGAACCAACATGTCACGGACGCAGCAAGCAAGCATATCCGATCCCCTCGCCTTTACTGCGCCCCACCCAGCGGCCTGCACTGGCTGTACTGTGCGCGCGTGGTTGACGTCGGTGGGGATAAGCCTAAGCCCGCGATCAATGCAGGCGTAAGCGTCGTGTGATCACCATCAATGAACGGAGACTGCAATTTATGTATCATCCATCGTCCTGCTGCCGCTTCAATGAACGCAGCCAGCTTCCTCACTTGACGCATGTTTCGTCAGAGATCCAGCTGCTGCCGCGCGTAATTGCACTGCAGCTGATCGAGGAGCTGATCAGTGATCACGAGCCCGTCACCGTCCGTCCACGAGATGCACGGCGCAGAGCCGCAGAGGATCCTGAGGACATGACAAGCCAAGCTGTTCGCCCATACCACTCGTGGCCTCGTCCGATCGTATCAGCGCCGTCCGTCCGGTACACCGTACACCACCAACGTGGCGGGGCCCCCCGCGGCGAAACGAAACCCAGCACGGCCGCACCTGTTCCCGCGCACCCAGTGGGCGGTCGACACGTCCCGTGTCCCGAACCGACCTCACGTGGCGCGCCCCCGCCGCTTAATCACCCTATCCTAGCGCGTTTGACAGCGGCTGTGTCTGTGTGTGTTAAGGTTAACCGCTGTGCTCGTGCCGGGCACGCGGGGGCTGAGACAGCGACCGAGCCGAGCCCCGCGGATAAAGTCCATACCCTGCCGCCGCCCCCCCACTGCCTGTCGAGTGTCGACTGCCGACTGCCGACAGCGAGCGAGAGAGCCAGGTGGTGGAGGAGGCGCACGCGGGGAGGAAGACAGACGCGAGAGGGGGGCCCGCCACGGCCGGTTGGGTTGCGACGGAGGACATGATGGATCACCTGAGCCTGGTGCCCTACGACGGTGAGGCCGGCGGCAAGTACAGGGAGTGCATGCGCAACCACGCGGCGGCCATGGGCGGGCAGGCCTTCGACGGCTGCGGCGAGTACATGGCGTCGTCGCCCGACTCGCTCAAGTGCGCGGCGTGCGGGTGCCACCGCAGCTTCCACCGCCGCGCCGCCACGGGGACCGCCGCCGCTTCGGCGGGGTCGTCGTGCGCGCCGCCCGTCTTCTTCCGCCCGCCGCTCGCTCTGCCCGCGCCGCCCGTGTCGCCGCAGCAGCCGCAGCACTTCCACCAACACCACCAGCACCAGGCCGCGGCGGCGCTGCAGGGCTTCCTCCAGTCGGTGTCGGTGCCGCTGCCCGTGCCGGCGCCGCCGCCGCACCTCGCGCTGCCGTACCACGCCGTGCCCAACGCCGCCGTCGCCGCCCCGCCCCCACCGTGGCTCGCCACGCGCGCCGGCTCCGAGACGCCGCCGCGCACGGACGACTTCGGCATCGGCGTCGGCGTCGGCTTCGTCGTGCCTGCCAGCAGCGGCGGGGGCAGCGGCAGCGGCAGCGGCAGCTTCGGGCGGAAGCGGTTCCGGACCAAGTTCACCCCCGAGCAGAAGGAGCGGATGCGCGAGTTCGCGGAGAAGCAGGGCTGGCGCATCCAGCGGAACGACGACGGCGCCCTGGACCGCTTCTGCGACGAGATCGGGGTGAAGCGGCAGGTGCTCAAGGTGTGGATGCACAACCACAAGAACCAGCTCGCCTCCACCTCCCCCACCTCCGCCGCAGCCGCAGCCGCGGGCATCGGCATCAACCCCTCCGCCGGCACCGGCACCGGCATCGGCATCACCGGCGATGGAGACGACGAGGACACCGACGACTCCCCGCCCCGCGCTGCCGTCTCCTCCCCCTCCCCGTCCCCGATCAGCGTCTAGCGACCCGCCGCCGACCCAAGGCACTTTCCCAGTCTCCCCCCGCGCGCTAATGAGTTCGTTCTTTTAATCACTAGGGTTTAGTAGCAATTAATTAGCTCTAGGTAACCGTCAGGCCTTAGCTACGTACTACCACTACAGGTAGAAGAACCCTCAGTTCCCATGTTAACCTCCTTGCCTCCCGTGACGCGGCCGTGCCACGGAGGGCGTATCTGTCATTTCATTCTTAGCCTATGCTGTAGTAGCTCCTAATCTCGTACTGTTATCAGTGACTAATGATGATCTGAGTAATGCTGCTAACTAGCACTCCGTACCACCTGCGACGAAGCTTCGGAGTCAGTGCCTGGAAAATCATCTCCTTTGGAAGCATGCCGGATTTCGCTATGATCTGCTTGTGTCATTTCTTTGATACGACAACTAATCGCAGTGTTCTGGTCCAGCCTCGCCGTTTGTGGTTGCAACGGCGGGCACATTTGTTTGTGGCACGCGTGGGCTTTGGGATCTGTTGGTGGAGTGGAGTCCCAAATCGGGGTGGCCTGATATTTTTGTTGCCATTTGCGCCCTGCCGCCCTGCGCCGCGGCCGCGCGGACCACACGCACGTCTCGGCAGTGCCGTGCCGGTGGACGCGGTGGTGGAGCCAGCGGCAGCTGGGTGTTCGACGACCTGCCGTTGCAGTTGCAGGGGCCGGGGCTGCCGCACGCCCGCAAGCCGCACCTGCGCCTCCAGTTCGCTGCTTCAGCTTCACCCACCGGCGCTCACTCGTGCTGCCGCGGGCCGAGGTGGGTGTGTGGCGCAGCGCTGGAGACGCGTCGCGTCCCTGCGTGAGACGTCTCGTCGGCCTTCCCTGTGGCCCCGTCCGGTCCGGCGGCCGTGTTTCGTTTCAGGAAGGATGCGTGGGTCATGATGGATGGCTAGTGGGCCGGCCGGCGCCATTCGGGGCTTTCGGTGCGGTGCGGGGCAGGATCCGACACGGATCTCTCGTTGGGTCGTGTCGCTTCCTCTCTGCAGTCTTGGCATGTCACAGCTTCGACGCGACGCCGCCCTTTGGTTTGCTTGGTAGGAGACCAGTCGTTCCTCCACACCACAAGGACCGGCAGCTGTAGTAGGCATGAGCTGAACCTATCAAGCCTGCCCACTACAGCAAAAGCTAGCATCAGAGCTGTTGGGCTTGAGCACGAGGGCATTGCCAAAGGGCGTACTAACAGCGGACAGCGGCTGTGCCACCCAACCCGATTCCGTAGAAAGACATTCTAGCTACTCCCTCTGTTTTCCGTCCATAAACAGAAACAAATGTGGTTAGGCCTTATTTAGTCTGTGGGTGTCACGTAGGATGTTTTCTGAGATGTCGGAAGGGGTGTTCGTATATTAATAAAAAACTAATTATATACCTTGCCTGGAAATCACGAGACGAATTTATTAAGCCTAATTAATCTGTCATTAGCACATGTGTGTTACTGTAGTAAGTATGATAAATCATGGATTCATTAGATTTAAAAGATTCGTCTCGTAAAATCCATACAAACTGTATAATTAGTTATTTTTTATCTATATTTAATGCTCCATGTATGTGTCAAGCGTTCGATAGAACGGAGTGAAGAGTTGTTGAGTGGGAACTGAACATGGCCCCCAGATCATGTCCAACAACAGCGCGCTAGAGTAGCATGGCCAGCAGGCGGCCTTGTTTGCTTCTCGTACTGTTCACCAGGAAACGTCTTCTCCTCAAAAAGTATTTGATACGGCGTCTCTAGCTTCTCCACAGAAGCCTCTGTTAGAGACAGAGCCAAGTTATGTCAAACAGGTCCAACGTATAAGAAGGTCAGAAAATGTCTCTTGGCCTGTCATGGCCCGTATATTTGGCAGCCTGTTCGTGGGCTAAGCCCAATTGTTGGCCCAATTTTTGTCTAGTCATTTAAAACATATCAATTTAAGCGTTTTTTTGTTACATTTGTATTTTATTTGGTTACATTTAACTAGAATTTTAAGTGGACCAGACCCATTTCAACAGCTCATATAAGATATAACATTATGGTCAACTTAACATATAAAATGGCCAAATCAGCCAAGGGCATTTAACAACACATGTAGGCCCACACAACAGAAAGATTATGTGGTTAGATCATGTCCAACAACAGCGGGCTAGAATGTTTTTTTTTTGAAAGACTTGGGTATCCTTGGATTTTTTTTTTTTTGGAAAGACTTGAGGTATCGATGGATGGATGTTTTGGTCATAAAAGTGCTGGTCAATCACTACTTGAGACAGTAGTGGCTCCAATAGACTTGAGAAGCATTGCGATGGATCTGGCTATGTTTTTAGGCAAAAGGTAGTTATGAATCCGCAATCAAATGTATAAACAACCCACAAAAATAAAAAAAAAGGGCCAGAAAATTGAATGACATTGACCATGGTTTATTAAGTACTAGAGTTCAAGACGATGAAAAAGTCCTTAGTTTGACAATGACAAAAATTGCACATCCACATGATTCGAGTGAAAAGAAAGATATATGAGAGATGATAATAGGTTTAAGCCAGGATATTGATCGATATAGCTATTAGGGTTTGTGACTATAAAGATGGGGTACATGGAGAAATAACCTATGCAAATAAACAAAACTATTAATGAACGATATTTTCAGGTAAAAAATTCAAATATTATAGTGAAAAAAAGCTAACTACCCGTGCTATTTAGCTCTCTATCTGGACGGAAACATTTAACATGAAATTTTGACGTGTTTTTAGGAAAAAAAGTTGGGGTTCTTGCATATCCATTATCCACTCTGATTTTCGCTTTTGAGTTGACCAAAAACATTTCACCTAAAATAAGCTAAGCCTGCCCTAGCTTAGTTTTTGTTTGTGTCAGAAAAATATATCATTGTACAAAATAATGAAGCTTATGTAGTCACGACAAAAAATTGATAGTTGCTTGTCATGTGTTATATTACGATCTGTGATGGAAATGTGTTCCTTTTGTTTTAGATTGTATGAGATCCTTCTTTCGGCAATACCGCCTGTTTTTGTCATTGTTAAGGGCTTGTTTGATACCACTTCTCTGGAGAAGCTAGAGCACTAGAGCCATCTTTTGCAGCTTCGACTTTTGACATGAAAACGCCTCCAGCTCTTCTATTGTTCATCAGAAAACGGCTTCTCGTACTGTTCACCAGGAAATGACTTCTCCTCAAAAAGTATTTGATACGGCTTCTCTAGCTTCTCCACAGAAGCCTCTGTTAGAGACAGAGCCAAGTTATGTCAAACAGGTCCAAAGTATAAAAAGATCAGAAAATATCTCTTGGCCTGTCATGGCCCGTATATTTGGCAGCCTGTTCGTGGGCTAAGCCCAATTGTTGGCCCAATTTTTGTCTAGCCATTTAAAACGTATCAATTTAAGCGTTTTTTTTTTGTTACATTTGTATTTTATTTGGTTACATTTAACTGGAATTTAAGTGGACCAGACCCATTTCAACAGCTCATATAAGATATAACATTATGGCCAACATAACATATAAAATGGCCAAATCAGCCAAGGGCATTTAACAACACATGTAGGCCCACACAACAGAAAGATTATAATTCAGCCATTATAGCACAAATACTACAGCCCATCCCATACGACAACATATGAGGCTAAGGACCTATATGGATGAACCTAAACTAAAGTTTAGTCATGTTTTTAATGTTAAGATCTAAACATTAACTAATTATGATCTAGCAAAAACTAATAGAGGCTAATTGATGAGTAAAACTTATTAGAAAAAAATAAATTTTTAATTAATTCACGTTTTGGATATCTATTATCCAACAGTAGATTAAACTTTAGTCTTATGATCAAACAGGCCCTAAATCTATAAAGAAGTTAGCACTCGAAATCTATATACAGATTAGCACTCTATTATCCAACAATTGAATGGAATAAACTTTAGTCCGATGATTGAAACAGGCCCTAAATCTATATACAAGTTAGCAATGTTACCAAGTAGCAACCATGCATATAATATGCACGGGTCTAAATCACACCAAACAAAGAGGCCACAAACATTTCATCATTACCACTATACTGCACACGCTAATGCTACGGTTAGGAAGCACTGTTACCAGGTAGCAACCATTAATATCCACAGGTCTAAATCACACCAAATAAAGAGGCCACAAACATTTCATCATGACCACTATACTGCACATGCTAATGCTACGGTTAGGAAATAGCAAAACGTCTTTACACATTTACACTGAACTTGAGCCTAAAGATCTCTCCACGTACGCGCTAGACTGGCTCCCCCGCCGCCGCCGCCGGGGCCGGCCGCCGCGCCGCCGCCGCCCCCGCTGCCCCTCCCCCACTCCTCCTCCGCTCCCAGCCCTCCCGCCTCCTCTCCGCACCCGGCTCGGGGTTGCGAGCCCGACCCCGCAACCGCGAACCCTAGCCGGGGTCTGCCGCCGCGGCCGCCGCCGGGGCCGGCCACCGCTGCGACGCCAGCGCCCTCCCCGCCCCTCCCGACCTCATCACCGGCATGCTCTCCTCCCCCGCGCGAGGAAGCGCGCGCGAGCGCGCCATGGCCGCTGCCGACCGCGAGCTCTGGAGCTCGGGTCCGTGAGCCACCCGCGCCGTCGTCACCACCGGCACCGGTCGTGACTGCGCCATGGCCGTGCGTGGGGGGCGGATCTCCGTCAACGCTGCCGGGAGAGGTGGCTGCGCTGCCCCCAGTCGAGCCGGCCGCCCTCCACGCTCCGGCGCAGGAGACGCCCGTCGGGCCCGAATCTGGGCCTGCTGGGCCGCCGCCGCCGGCCGCCCCTTCCCCGCCACCGGCTCCGTCAACTCTTCTGGGAGGGGTGGCTGCGCCACCCCCCAGTGCGTCGGCCGCCCTCCTACAGACTCCGACGCAGGGGAGGCCTGTCGGGCCCGCCGCCGCACGGTGAAAGTCCCTAGTTTGGTTTTGGCTAATTGATGAAACCTAGGACTAACCTTTGTATCTAAGTGGATGATTTAGATAAAGGTGGTCATTGAATATGAGACATGACATTGACTCATGTGACCAAGATGATGAAGACCAAGATGAGGCTTGGCTCGATGGACCGGTTGTGAAGGTGAAGGGAAAGTCGAGGCTTCGAAGCGAAGGACCATGCGATGGTGAAGCTTGAGCAAGACTTGGCGCCGACGGACCGATGCAACGGTGAAGAGCAAGTGAAATCAAGGTCGATGGATCGAGACGGTCATGTGATAATATGAAATGGATCATATCTTTTGGAGAAACAAAATGGGCTCAAGGCAAAGGTATAACCATAGGGCCATTTTGTTTTACACTCAAGACACCATAGAGGGTGTGAGTGGTTTAGGGTCGATAGCCGAACTATTAAGAGGAGAAGTCTTATCGGTTATTCGACACACGGGTGCCACTAGGTGAATTCATGAAGTGCATTGCATGTAGGGCCTAGTGAGCTAACTAAAAAACCTTTGAAAATGATTGAGAAAAAGCTAACACACAAGCACATGGAGGTGTACACTTTATGGTGTTGGCTCATTTGCAAAGGTGGCGTTGGTCGCACTGCGGTTTGCGGGTAGAGAGGGGTTTGGGTTCCTCTCTCCCTCCCGCCGAGCGTGCGAGCGCGGGATTCAGGCGATTTCGGGGAAATGAAATGCCTATTTTCCACTACGCCGGAAGTCGGAAAAGAAACGGAGACGAACGGAGGTCACAGAGGTGACCGGACGCTGCACCGGACGCGGTCACGGTGTGACCGGACGCGTCCGGTCAGTACAGCGCAGGAGTCAGGCGCGCGGGCTAGGGTTTGCAACCGGCGCGTCCGGTCACTCGCGGGACCGGCGCGTCCGGTCAGGCGCCCAGTAGTGTAGCGCGTGGCGTGAAGCTGATCGGACGCGGGGCGCGTCCGGTCACACACGATCGGACGCGTCCGGTCGTCAAGGGAGCTTACTGGACTCCGACCGGACGCTGGCACTGTCGCGTCCGGTCGTCGCGAGGAGCGCGTCCGGTCATTGCTTCGCGGGCACGCGGTACTGTGCGACCGGCGCGTCCGGTCGTTCGAGCAGCGCGTCCGGTCATTACGTTTGACCGTTGGCGCGCAGTGACCGTTGGAGGATCTAACGGTCGTGTTTGAAATCGGTGGACACGTGGACGTCGCAGGGCGACCGGACGCGGTGAAGCGCGTCCGGTCAGTTTCGACCGGCGCGTCCGGTCGTCCCGAAAAAACGGTCAGTGGAGTTGCAACGGCTCTATTTGTTTGGGATGCTTATAAATACTTGTTGGCCGGCCCTTGGGGAGGTCTCTTGGCATTTCTAACACTCTTGTGCATCCTTTGAGCAAAAGCAACTCCTCCCACTCATCTCTCTTGCTTGATTGCAAATCAAAAGTGAGATTGAGTGATCCCAAAGTGCATTGCATAGCTTGAGGGCATCTAGTGGCACTTGTGGGTGGTTTAGCCGGTGGATTTCTTGTTACTCTTGGAGAGTACCGCTCCTAGCCGGCTTGGAGATTGTTGGAGGCGTTGGCAAGAGAAGGTGATTGTTCTTGGCCACCTCCGGTTGATTGTGAGAGGTTCTTGTGCTTTCCTCGGCGGGACGCCAAAAGCAACTCTAGTGGAATCCGCGTGTCATTGAGTTACCTCACTTGAGAGTGGCGTCTTGCGGTGCCTTGCGGGGCGTGCCTTGAGGGGCAAGTGACTTGAGGGTCACACCGAGGAACCATCTAAGTGTTGGTCGACACAACCGGTGACGTAGCTTGTCGGTGCATAAGTGAACACCGGGTGAACAAAAATATTGTGTCTCTTGTCTCCCGGTGTTGGTCTTCATATCGTGTTGTTGTCAATATTGATTGATTGTATATCATCTTGGTGATTGGCAACATCTTCACTCCACCGTCGGTATAAGAATCATAATCCTCTCTTGCACTTACTTTTACTAGATTATCTTGTGTAGCTCTAGTGGTAGCTTTGCTAGTAGTTTTGTTTAGCTTGTTCTCTAGTGTAAGTTTAGTGACATAGCTCTTGTGTGAACTAGAGATCATAATCTACTAGACTTGTGGATAGGAGGCTTGCATCACAACCTTTGGCTAAGCAAAACTCGCTTTACGCCGTTTGTTGTTCTAACAAGTTTGCTTAGTGGTATTTGTAGAATTTTTATAGGCTATTCACCCCCCCTCTAGCCATCTAGGACCTTACACACGGCCGGCAACCTCCTCCGCAGGTGCCGGCGGAGCGGCTGTGGAGGCCAACTCGACGCCCCACCCGCTGCGGCCGCAGCCAGAGCTGGGAAGCCCCATCTGCAGCCCCCTGGCAACCTTCGACGCCGACCACTCCCGCCTGACGTCGGGCAGCATCGGGACGTTGGTGGATGAGATAGTCATTGTTGAGGACGCCATGGACAGCGACGACGATGACATGGACATAGATGCAGCATCCCCACGGCGATGGCAGGCTGTTGCCCCCGCCGCCTACAGCCTCGACGATTTCCTTGTCCACCCATCCGCCCCCGCTCCGAGCTCATCATCCACCTTGTCCCCTAATGCCACACCTTTCCTTCCAGGGGGCAGCAAGGCGGGACGGCCCAAAGCCCGTCGTTGGGCGGACGAGGACCTCATCGACGTCTCCAATGTGGAAACGACACCAACCTCCTCCGCGCCCTACCGGGACGCGGTTCTCCGGGAGACGCAGGTGCCGCAGTCGACGAGATCGCTGCCAGCGCCGACTTTGCCGCACACCCGGCCTTCGACTTCGGGCCTTGGCGGTGCAGTGCGGGGTCGCCAGGGTGCGGGTCATAGGCGGGGGAAGCACCATCGGCCGCGCCCACAGCTGGTGCACGGCATACCGGCTCGGCCGGTGGAGGGCCGCATCCCGGCACGCCAGCGCCTCGGACGCCGTGGACGGGTTTCCGCCCTCGACGACGATGGGTGGCGGGAGATCCTCCACCGGCAGGCGATGCAACCGGCGTCCATCTCGTCTATGCCACCTGAGCCAGCTCGTGGAGGCCGGTCGGCGAGTCATCGACCTCTGAGGCACATCCCGGCCGATCTCCACGGCAAGTGCCTCAATTGCCTCTCCTCCGCGCACCGGGTGGCTACCTACAAGCTGCCCCAACGGTGTCTGCGGTGCAAGGGTCTTTGGCACATTGCGCGCGACTGCAAGCAGCCACGGCGCGCGGACTCTCGGACCTCGGGTGATCGTGCCTCGGGTCGACCCGATGGGCTGGCGGATCTTGGCGGTCCACAAGGCCTTGGAGGGGCCATGACGGGCACCACCGTCCCTGGCGGTCAGCGGTGGCGGAGACGAAGACGGCGACAACGTTCGAGGCATCGCGGGCGCCCGACTAGGAGCGCGCAGTCATCACCGGCCTTCACGCCTGGGCTCGACGACCTGTCCAGCGGGACGGGCATCGCCCAGCCTGACCCGCTGACACTGACGTTGTACCCAGGCGCCGCGCATGTTCGCGACATCACGGAGGACCCGATGTTGGAGGAGTTTGCAGCCTCGATCACCAGCCCTTGGCTCATCACGGGGCCGTCCTTTGAGCGTGCGACGTCACCTCCCGTGGCCCCCCCGCTCCAGGATGAGGCCCCGACAACGGTCGCGGATCCAGCGGCAACGAACTCCTGCGTGTTGAGGACTCTGCCTCCGCGCCCCATCAAATGGGCGGGGGGCTCACCGACGGCGGCTGACCCACCCAGCCCGGAGCCGCTGGAGACCCCCTCCAGTGAGGTCAGTGACGACACCTTCCAGCGCCGCCTCGACTGCTTCGTCAGCGATGTGTTGATTAAGAGGGACTCTCCTCTTATTCGTGAGCCTCCAAAGCAGCCCCCCATTAAGCCTAGACTGCCAAAGCGGAGCAGACGGTTGGCGGCTCAGCCCCTCTCTCGAGTTCCTGCCTCCAAGCGAGGGGAGGTCTTGATCATACAACGTATGGGCTACATCAAGCCGGGCGAAGCTCCTTCCGCGTCGGGGATTGAGAAGTACGAAAAGCTCCTTGGTGGCGACATGACTGCGGAAGAGGCCGAGGCGCTGGACGCGCTCCTCCCGGCCGCTCAGCCGCGAAGGCGCAAGGCCAACTCCTAGGTCGTGCTTTGGCGTCAACTTCGGTTGTTTCTTTATGTAATATCGACCTAGAGATTCCCCATTAGGATGGTCCAGCTACGGCTGTGTTGACCTCCGGCGCTCTTGCAAGCGCGTTGTATGTTTGTCAAACCTCCAGCGCTCTTGCAAGCGCGTTGTATGTTCGTCAAACTCTTCTTCTTAATACAATGATACGCAAATCTTTTGCGTATTCGAGAAAAAAAAAACGCTCCCTAGTTCTGCGCGGATTAGTCCTGTTATCTGTTTTGGCATAGCGAGAATAGGACTAGCAAATACGCTCCAACCAAACGCACCTACGTAGCTTGTAAATTGAACTGTACCCCCAACGAAAGAAATCACATAGTCCGGTGTAACGAAGTGCGCTGGACTGGACCAAGTGAAGCAAAACATGACCCAGCAAACTTTTGCACCATCACCACAACAACAGAAAGCACGCTGCACGCCCGTGGATTAGATGAAACGAGCGGCTCACATTAGATGAAACTAGCCTAAACTTGCACATCTGGGTATTACTAGGTACATGAAGGTACACACTAACCCTACTTCACAAACAACCGAAACAGCCACTAGCCGAACACAAACCGAAGCCTAAACTACGGGAACATCGCCAACGTGTCAAGTTCACATCAGAAACCAAACCAAGTACTCCTACGAGAGACCGTGAAGCGAGCTCAGCACGACAGCAGCCATGACCCCATTTCATCAACCTAGCAGGCGGTGCCCGCGTGCAGGCGGCGCGCCAGGTGCACGAGGTGCCAGGTGAGGGACATCAGGGACAGCACGTTGCACAGGGACGAGTAGCCGTTGAGCTGCTTCAGCCGCCTGCTCAGCCTCACCGCCCTGCTCTCCTCCGCGTCGCCTGTTGCCGTCGCCGGCTTCGCTTGCTTGCCGCCGGTCCCCGCGCCGTCCACGGGAGCTGTGCCTGTGCGCGCTGCGGCCGCCGCCGTGGGCACGGTGGTGGTCGTGGCGGCCGTCGGCGTGGCCACGGTCACCACCGGCGGGTCGACGATGTCCACCATGTCACGTCCCCGGCCTTCTTCCTTATCCGCTTTCATCCTCTCAAACATCACCTGCAAGTACATAGATATGCGGTGAGAATTGCGACAGACATGCGTACGCGACGCGGCAGAAGGTGGAGAGCAACTTTACTTTGGTGGCTTTCGGCTCCAGGAGCAGCATGTTGGCGAGGACGAGGCCGAGCGCGGCGAGCAGGTTGAAGCTCTGCGCGCGCGACGCCACGGACCTGCGCTCGCGCCCCAGCAGGTGCGCGGCGAGCGCCAGCCCGACGCCGTAGGCCATGGCGCGGAAGTAGACCGGGAACAGCTTGCTCTGCAGCATGCCGAGCTGCTGCCGTGGCAGCGCCGCGGCCAGCACGTGGCTGGACATGAACGTCACCCACACGCAGGCGCCGTAGGCGGTGGCGAAGCCCAGGAGGTGCATCACGGCCGTCGCGGTGAGCGCCGCCTCCCGGCCGGGCGCGCCGAGGAGGTACGCGGCCGCGTCGGACGCCACGTCGCGCGCCCGCCGCGCGATGTCCGTCAGGTTCTTGCCCACCTCGGCGGCCTTAGCCTTCACTTCCTCCTCGGCCTCCACGGCCTTGTCCGCCGCGCGCTCCTCGGCTCTCTGCGCGATGTCAGAGACGCTGTCCCTGGCGCTCCGGACGGTGTCCTTGGTGTGCCTGGCCGCCTCGGACACCCTCTCCTTGGCAGCCTTCGTCGCTTCGGCTGTTCCGTGCTGGATGTCGGACGCCTTCTCCTTCGCTTTGCCAGCGGCTTCGGAGACCTTGTCCTTGGCGCTCTTCACGGTCTCCTTCCCCTATTGCGCGGCGTCCGACGCCTTGTCCTTCGCGCTCCGCACGGCCTCCGACGCCTTGTCCTTGGCGCTCTTCACCGTCTCCTTACCCTTCTGCGCGGCGTCGAAGGCCATGTTCTCGGCGCCGTCCTTGGCATCCCAGACCGCCTCCTTGGCACCCCTCGCCGCGTCCTCCGCGCCGTGCTCGACGCGGGACGCCGCCTCCTTGGCTCCCTCTTCCACTTTCCTGCCGGCGCCGCAGAGTCGATCCTTGCACCGCTTGACCGCGCCGAGGACACCGCTCTTGGCGCTCTCCTTGGCGTCGGCCAGTCTCTCCTTGCCCTCCTCCGCCGCGCCGGCCACCTTGCCGGCCGCGTCAGAGACCACGCCCCTGGCCTCGTCGAACACCCCGCCGTCGCCCTCGACGCCGTCGAGTGCGTCCGGGGACAGGACGCGCGTCTCCTTGACCTTGACGCTGCCGCTGTCCTCGGTCGAGAGCGGGAGCTCGCGCTCGTACTCCACGATGACCACGCGTCGGCCCTCCCGGACGACGTGGTCGCCGTGATGCGGGGCTGCGGGCGGCGGCGGCGGCGCGGGGGACCAGACCCCCGCGGCCGCCAGAGTGGAGAGGACGAGCCCGATGGCCACGACGTACATCATGGCGGCGACGTGTCGGTGGCGCATTTGGTGCGCACGCATCAGCTTGGTTGTCGTACGAAGTGAGCAGCTATCTTGCGACTGCGAGTGTGGCGAGCACTCTCTTCACTGTAGTAGTGTGCTCCGCCGTGGCAAACAGCTTAAAATTCCGCTGCCGATAGTTGTAGAAGCTACCAAAGGTGTAGCCGTGGTGTGTGCTTTTTACACGTGGAACGACGGCGAGGCTTGCGATGGGGCACGTATGTCATGGCAACGAGCTTAGGAACGACACGCGTGCGAGCACGCGGCTGCGCCTGGTATGGTTTCGGTTCTCGCGCGCTTGGGACCGCGGGGTCGGCTGTTGAAAAGCGGCGGCCGGCCGGGGGTGCTCTCGGATCGAGCGAGCAACGACGGCTGCGTGGCAGGGTCACCGCACGGGCAGCCCAGGAAAAACCGGCCCACGCATCTGGGCTTTATGAGCAATATAGGCCGGCTTCATCCTCCCGGATTTCTTGGCCTGGTGGTAAAGAAAAGGAAAAAGGCCCATCATTTCGCTCAGAGGCCCAGTTACTTTCCGGCTCGCACTGCGGCTGTTCGCGTCGCACCGGGTCCGCAGGCAAAAACCCTACTCGGCTTGGCGCACCGCTCCCGGCCACCGCCGCAGCCGGAGATGGAGGACATCGAGGACGTGCTGGGTCCGGCCGGCCTCTCTGGCGGCGGAGCGCCTCCGGGGCTCCGCCTCCCGCTAGCCGCCGTCGCGGTCAAGCCCAAGCGCCGGTCGTCCAGGGTCGCGCAGGCGCCGCCTCAGCCCGAGGACCGGATCCCCGGCACGCAGGTAACGCCATCACTTGCGGGATTGTTAGAGATGCTCCATCTGCTAGTGTGATATGATGTTCGCTCCCCTTCTCTTGCGTTCTGTGTTGCAGACGATTTACGTCAAGACATTCGGGTGCTCACATAACCAGGCAAGCTTCCCTCCTCATTAGTTTTTGCTTATACTTTTTTTATTATGCGAGCTTCCAAACTAGTTAGTGTGCTGGTATGAAAGACTGCACAATTTCCGTGTTGGTGTCTTATTCGAGCGCCTAGTGCAAATGCTGAGAGGCCAATGGTTTTGCTGTGCTGTGTGATTGACGTACTGTAACATCTCTTCCTTTTCCTGCTCCGCAGAGTGACAGTGAATACATGTCAGGTCAGCTCTCTGCATTTGGATATGCGATCACTGAAGAGCCCGAAGGAGCAGATTTGTGGCTAATTAACACGTATGGTCCATCTCTTTTGTTTGCTGGTTGCTCATTGAAGGCTAGATGTGTACATGAAATGAATTTAAAACTGTTATGGCTACGGATTCGAAACATTGAACTCCACCTATTTTCTTGTACTTTACCATTCAGTGGACTGTACTGTCTAATAAGTGGCTAGGTACTTAGTTGATAACCAATTTTCCATTTATGATGGCCGAGTCGGTGATGTTTAGGTACACGGGATAATTTAATTGCAAAACCCAACTAAGAAAGAAAGATTAATATGTACTCACTGTATATGTAGCTCAACATCGACTTGTTCTATTCCAGATGCACAGTGAAAAATCCAAGTCAATCTGCAATGACAACCCTCATATCTAAATGCAAGAATGCAAACAAACCACTAGTAGTGGCTGGATGTGTACCCCAAGGAAGCCAGGGTCTCAAGGAGCTTGAAGGTATTAGTATAATTGGAGTGCAACAGATAGACCGAGTTGTTGAAGTGGTTGAGGAAACTTTAAAGGGCCATGAGGTTCGGCTGTTGAGTCGGAAAACACTGCCTTCACTTGATTTACCTAAGGTATAAGTCGTACCTCTACGTATTATTTTAAGCACAATACTTGTGTCTTGCCAGTATTATGAGCACATGGAAGTACAATTTTTTTGTTTATTAAGCAAATTGATGTGCTAGTTATATTAACCTTTTGTAGTTAACAGATCCTGTAACTTTATTTCCGACTCACTAAAATTATACTTACAGGTAAGAAAGAACAAGTTTATCGAGATTCTTCCTATTAATGTGGGATGTTTAGGCGCCTGCACATACTGTAAGACAAAGCATGCTCGTGGTCATTTGGGAAGCTATACTATTGACAGCTTGGTAAGTATATTCAGAATGTGTCTATTGTGAAGCAATGCTGCTGTTGCTTCAATCTCCAAGTAAATTATTTGATCTTCAATCTATTGCAGGTGGATCGTGTGAAAACTGTTGTCTCCGAAGGTGTCCGGGAGATCTGGTTGAGCAGCGAAGATACTGGTGCTTATGGTAATCTCGATGTCCAATTCCTTCTGGATCTTCTAATGACAGATAAATGTGGTAATTTACTTCTTCTGGCTTGCAAAATTTTCAGGACGGGATATCAGTACAAACCTTCCAAATTTGTTAAATGTGATTGTTGCGGAGCTTCCTGTTGACCAAAGCACAATGCTCCGCATAGGCATGACAAATCCTCCTTTCATACTAGAGCATTTGAAGGAGATAGCTGCCGTTTTGCGTCATCCCTGCGTTTACTCTTTCCTCCACGTTCCTGTGCAATCTGGAAGCGATGCTGTTTTAACGGTATAGTTCAACTTTCAACTCTTGTTCTGAAAAACATTTTAGCATCAAACATACAGCATGAATATTCTTTGTTTATAACTTATATATATATCCAGTGTCTGCACCTGGATCTGACTCGGTGTTTGATTGCACATCCTAGGCAATGAATCGTGAATACACTGTTGGTGAATTCAGAAAGGTAGTTGACACTCTGTGTGAGCTTGTCCCTGGAATGCAGATTGCTACCGATATTATCTGTGGCTTTCCTGGTACGCTAAGCAAGTTCTCAGTTTAGCAATATGTTCTTAGTTATCATTTATGAGTACATCTGAATGATATTTTATTAATTGAATACCACAAAAAATGCTGCTGCTAATACTTTGCACTGAATTGACATCCCATTTTCAGGTGAGACTGATCAAGATTTCTCTGAGACTGTTAACCTCGTAAAGGAATATCAATTCCCTCAGGTCCACATTTCACAGTTTTACCCCAGACCAGGTAAATTGCTCTTCCTCAAGCCACAATGGTCTGTAAAACTACAAGTCTTGGTTGTTGATATTCTTTTCCTGCATGTACATCTACAATGTGGTTTTTGTAGGGACACCTGCTGCTAGGATGAAGAAGGTACCAAGCAATGAAGTGAAAAAGCGAAGTCGTGAGCTGACTTCAGTTTTCGAATCATTTTCACCATACCAAGGAATGGAAGGCAAAGTAGAGAGGATCTGGATCACCGAGATTGCGACTGATGGTGTTCACTTGGTAAGGGCATACCAATTCTTGTCGCTGATTGCTGATTATATGTTAATGCCCAGTGCAAAGCTTACCCTGAAATGATCTTTTCCTTCACAGGTTGGACATACCAAGGGATATATCCAGGTGCTGGTAATTGCTCCTGATAGCTTGTTAGGAACGTCAGCAAATGTGAAGATCACATCTGTTGGACGATGGTCTGTCTTTGGTGATGTGATAGAAGGATCTGTTGCAGTAGGAGAAGCACCGAAGCAAACTAGTGCCAAACTGCAGAAAGAACATGGACAGAATCAGGTGGAGGAAGCTGGTTGTTGTGCCACTGACTCTTGTGGCACCTGTGCATGCTCCAGTGAGGCACAACAGTGTGGCCCAGAACGATGTGAAGACGCATCTCATGCACCAGAGACCTGTGGTGATGTTACTCGTCAGGGGGCACTCCAGCCTACTACGCTTGTGAGGAGAAGCGCAGAGGGAACTACGAAAGGAAGCGACAGCAGTGCAGCACATTTACTAGGGAAGGAACAGCAGGTGAAAGTAGTAACTAGGAGAGGGGTAAATATTGACACGATTTTGTGGTGCGGTCTGGCCGTGAGCTTCGCTGTAACGATAGCCCTGCTTGTAATCCTTACCAGCAAGATTTCATCGACATCCTCCCAATAGGCTAAGGGGGTGTTTGTAGCTTGTAGTGATTGTCCTCGAGCGTGTCGCAATTTTGGCGGTTTGTTTGTTTACTCTGTTCTGTATGTCGTTGCAAAATTGTGCCATTATACAAATACATGGTTGCAAAACAAGTTTTCTCGTAGTCTTCTGATGATGCATCACGGATCAGGGTTTGATGAAACTGAAGAACTTGATGTTATTTGCTACTGTGTTCGGAATAGTTTGGTAGTGCACCGATACCCAACGCTTAGACTAGTGTGCCATCACTCATCAGGCAAAGATAGCCAAAAAAATAGGATAAGTGAGCAGGTACCAAACAGACTGGCTGAAGAGCACACACAAAAAAGGGTAAACCGAAACAGAAAAAGTGAGCAGGTACCAATCAAACAGGCTAGAGCACAAAAGATCGAAACCAAAAAAATTAAGCAAAACACAAAGGGGCTGAAGCACACAAAAAAAACTGCAAAATAGATATCAGAGCCAAATTAAACACAAAAAAGTGAGCTACCAGTACCAAACAAACAGGATGGAGCACCAAAAAAAAAAAGGCTGAAGCACCAAAAAAGCCAAAAAGAAAATATTGGAGCACCAAAAAAAAAAGGCTGAAGCACCAAAAAAGCCAAAAAGAAAATATCGGAGCCAGGTTTCGATCCTGGGACCTGTGGGTTATGGGCCCACCACGCTTCCGCTGCGCCACTCCGATCGACGTTTACAGTTGCGCAAACAGTGTTATAAGAGGTATAGACAGGATTCGTTCAGCGGGTATATCCTCTGCACCGGCATGGACGAGCTCTGCACTCCACAGTCAGGACACGGTGAAGAGTAGGGGCCGGTTCAGTTCCAAAATTTTTGGCAAAACAATACTGTAGCGATTTTCATTGTTATTTGGTAATTAGTATCCAATCATGGTCTAATTAGGTTTAAAAGATTCGTCTAGTCTATTTCGTCTAAACTGTGTAATTAGTTTTATTTTTTATCTATATTTAATGTTTTTATGCATGTGTCCAAAGATTCGATGTGATGGGGAATCTTAAAAAATTCTGTAAAATTTTTTAGAACTGAACAGGGCCTAGCTTTACATGCATGCGCTGTGCACACAGCCGCACCGCACAAGCGACCAGGACAACCAGCCCCCCCACCGAACTACGGCATTGTAGGCGTCTCTTGCTCGGTCTCTAGACTCTAGGAGTAGGAGATACGTACCCTTCCCTCGTGTACGTACGTAGCTGTGACACAGCATCGATCACTTCCTGTTCCTTGCCTTGGTCCTTGCCAGATACGTACCCTTCCCTCGTGTACGTAGCTGTGACACAGCATCGATCACGTCCTGTTCCTTGCATTGGTCCTTGCCAAGTTACCATGTGCGCGCACGCATGGCGTCTCAAATGCCTGCGCGGGGGACGTACGTGCATCAAGTCAGCTCGTGTTTGACCGTTTGGGCAACCGCCCGCCCAGCGTTCCCACTCCCCCAGCCACGTACCGAAGACGTACGGCCCCGCCGTGGACACGAGGCGCGCAGGGCGGCAAGCAAGCTCAACGCGTGGCGTTTGATGCCGGCGCGCGCGCGCGTACGAACGCACGCGCCTGAACGGGAACACTACACCGGAACAGACGAACGGTAGTAGTTGCAGTCAGCCGACAGGCCACTGCCGTCCAAATCAGGAAACGCGGTCACCGCGCCCGACGCGGACAGCGGGCGGAGCAAACTTGTTACGCGGACAGCGGGCAAGCACCGCGGCCATGGTGCTTGCCAGCCTCATGGCCATGGCTCTCCGCGCCTCCGCGTCCAGGGCCTCCGGCCGGCTCTGTTACCGAGCCGGGCGCTGTTCCCGCTCCGGCCGTGCCTGAGTGTCTCGCTCTCACGTCGTGGGAGAACGAGCGTGGCGTGGTCGTACCAGGGGCATTGCGGCACACAGCGACTGCTGGTCACCGCGCGCACCCCAGCGAGCGCGCGACGCCTGCCTCCTGCTGTGCCGTCTCGGCGCGGGAGCTGGACGTGGACACGTCGCGCGTGTCGGCCACCCCGGGGGACACGGCTCGCACTCGGAGGCCGCTCGTTTCACCGAGAACGGAAAGGGAATCAATCCTGCAGCTAGTGGGGAAGATGGGAGCGCGCGGGCGACTTTTCCGGGGATACTCTTTCTACTTTCGTCAGTGGTATACTCCCGCGTGAACGCACGTCGCTGGCAGTGTCCCAGCATTTCCATCTCCCAGAGGCAGTACGAGGGGTAGGAAATATCTATGGCCCTCGTCAGATCATATACTCTAAAGTTTAGTTGATTAAAGTTAAAGACTGAATTTTAGACACTTTTAGCTCGTTTGTGTAGACTAATGAACTAATGATCTTTTTAAAGGTTGATTAAACTTTAGATACTTTTTGAGGCAGAATGTTTAGAACCTCAAGAGCTAAAATTTAGATCAGAGGACCCAAACGGAGCTTTTTACGTCTCGAGTCATGTATTGCTGCATTTTCTTTTTGAAAAACTGCCAAAAGAACTTATAACACATGAGAAAATCGGAGGCAAAACTACATTGGGAGTAGGGGGGCCACATGCACCCTCTAAAATGTTAAACTACCGATTTTGATCTAATTTTTTACTATATACACTCTCTGTATAACATGTATATGCACCCACAGTATGAGAGCATCCTCTCTAATATTCTCTAATTTGGTCGGAGAAAATTTGAGAATTAACAAAGTTTGTGCCCTCCTGGGAGCGGTGCTAGTTGGATTACAGTAAGAAATTGAGATACCATGCAAAAAAGGGTTCTTAAATGTTCCTAGATGAATTGATACAAGGTAAAGCAAATCCCCAACAAACAACTTTTGATTGTTGTTGTGGTAGGCGCAGGAGCCCAGCGCCAAGGGCGCTGTGAGGAGGAGCCGACGAGGACACGACACCATGGCATAGCGAGGGCACGAACCAGCAGATCCGGGAGGAGAGGCACTGGATCCGGGCTGGGAGGTCACGGATCCGGCTTCTCCCGGCTCTTCGGCCGCCATTTGATTAAGTGAACAAATTAGCGAGTTGGGGAAGAGAAGAGGAAGTGAGAAGGAGGAGATCTATTGCGGGAGCAGCCTTTTTGAGCCTTGACTGTGGGCCGCCGCCGCCACTCGTGGACGAGCAGCGGCGGCGGCCGGGGAGCTCTTGCACGGATGGTCTCCGGTAGCGAGCGGTGTCGCCCCTAGGGGAGACGACGCAGGGCGCCGGGGGGGGGGGGGGGGGGCGGTGCCCTCTTTGGAAAGGTTCACTTAAAAAAGGTTAGAGGGGGCAACGAACTAAATAGATGTTAGTGTTCCACTAAGCTAAGAAGAATGATACATTGTCTCGAGCTATTTTCTCAGTCCAAGAATATAATGGTCACAATAATAATATGGTGAAAAGCTAGTGATTACTAGCTAGAATATTTTGCATAAATTTTATGAGACCTATTAAGCATCCTAGAATATATGAGCACACACCTCCTAGAGGCCAAACTGGACACCTGTCCCCCTACCCGTTGTTTGTGAAGTTCTACTACTCACAACATCTGTATGACATGCACCATGCATGAACTATTTCCCTCCAAACAATACACCGGCTTTTGTCTCCTTAAAATTAGCCTCCATCAATCCCATTCTTTAGTCTCTGCTACCTCTAGGTGCTTGCATTAGCAGTCGCTGTGTGTAAAGCTTTAGCTAGTGACCATTTTACACTTACGTTAGTGTAACACTGAATTGCCTCCCCCATCCTTTAATTTCACCCCCACCCTCCACCACTACATGCAATGGGTCTAATGTCTATTTTAAAGAATCCGTGTAAGATAGACGTTCACCGTATTTTTCTTAACGTTAACTACACATGCTACCCTGAAGTCAAATTCATGCACACTTAAACCAGAGTAGCCAATTTGATACATGTTTTTATCTAAATACGTCCTTGGAACCAAAACAAGCTTGTTGTCTTTATTGGCAAACCTCGATATCAAGCTATAGGATAGCTAAATATAGTGACAAAGATTGAACTCAAATTGAGAGACACAACAAATAATAAGAGGGTAAACACACAATAAGGAGGTGGAGGCGGGGTTAATTTCATCCTCCATATTTACAAAGGCTTACTTATTGTATTTAGAGTCCATGCAAGAATGTTGAGCATAATACATTGTTTTCAGCATTAGGCTCATAAATTTCTTGCACTATATAGCTTCCTTGATGTGTGATTTGTCACATCAAAGCCTTAACTTTTAGTACTAACTAGGTGAAAACCCCGCGCGTTGCTGCGGGTATCAGAGGAGATGCATTCTTGTGGTTAGCAGTCGAAAGTGTGTGGTTTATGAAATTCTGAGTGATGATTCTTTAAACCAGAAAGAAATGTTAAATAGATTGAGCCAATTTTAATTGTTAATGCTGTTCACTGGAAAATAAAAACATAGGATGAGTTATAAAAACATAGGATGAGTTACTTTTTAACGTGGCATGGTATTGACAATTTTTTTTTTCTAAATATTAGATGAGGTAGGACTTCATCATTAATAAATTGTAATAGAACTCCTATAAAAGCTTTGCTTGCTTTTTCATCTTAATCTAGGTGTGTTTAGTTGGTGAAAAGTAGGTGAAAAGTTTCTATAGCACTTTTCGTTGTTATTTGACAAATATTATCCAAACATGAAGTACCTAGGCTCAAAAGATTCATCTCGACATTTACAGACAAACTGTGCAATTAGTTATTTTTTTTACCTATATTTAATACTCTATACATGCGTCTAAATATTTGATGTGATGGATGAAAGAGGAAATATTTTGGGTTTGGATGGGAAGTGAACACACCCTATTGGGCAGTGTTCCTGCAAATACGGAAATACCCAACTGAGCAGCCACACGTACAACAGCCGTGAGGCGCACACGTAAGCGTACCGTCGTCCGCCGTCACGTCAAAGCCGCCACGCCGCGCACGCCCCGGCCCCCGGGCCCCAGAGGTCAGAGAGACTCGTCGGAGAGTTGCATGGGACGACGGGTCCGACGGACACGCAGATCCGTTTGCCGCCAGCCCCGCCTGCACTAGCTGCACTGCCCGGTTCTGCCGCCTCTGTCCGCGATGCGAGGGGGTGGTAAAAGGTGGGGGACTGGGGGTGGTGCGGTGGACAGTGGGAGGCAGTCAGGCAGACATTGCTGCGCGCGCCCCAGAGCAGAGCGAGTGCTTGCCGTTACTGTTCGGTGCGGGGAGGTAGAGGGATAAGGAACAAGGGGCTGGAAGGCAGGAGGGAGATGCTGGCTTCGCCTCCTATGGGGAGGGGATAAGGGAAGGCCGATGGCAATGCCGCCGTTTCTCCCTCTCCGCGGTTAGTATCTCGTCAACAATGCTATTCGCCGTGTCCCATTTTGATTTTCTTGGTGGATGGGGTGGGCTTCTTGATTGGGGGAATGCTGCGGCGGCGGTCTAATCGATCAGTTCGTCGGATGGAGGATTGATCCGTCGGCGCTGCAGACAGCGGGGTGCTCGAAGGTTGCCGTTCTTTCTTTTCTTTTTTAAGAGAAGGAATGCTGGATAGAGTTCTTGCTGCATGTTTGAAGTTGGTCCTTGTGGATGTTCTGGGCTCCACTGAGAGTGTTTTTCTGACCTTTGAAACACATTTTCAGTTTTTCACCATCCCGGTCCCGGTTCATTCTTTTGGTTCATTTCCCCTGTCACCCAGATAGCATTGCTTTCATTTTTTTTTTTAAAATCATAGCATTGCTTTCATTGATATAATGCACCTCCGTTCCAGGTCATCGCGATTTCGTTTCAGATAAAAATCACTGCTCCGCATTCAACGGATTTTGTGTTCAGTAAGGTCAGCTCAGAGTCTGCGTCTTTGGTGTTTGGTAGCTTCAACGCTGTTGTCTTCACTCTTCAGTGTTTTATTTTGGTATCCTTGCGAGCAGAGCGATGCAGCTGCTACATGCTATCCTGTGATTTCGGCTCCTGCAGTTTAGTAGCGGTTATGCATATTTCTTTTTTTCATCATGCTTCCATAGGCTAGGCTGATAGATTTAGCACTGGTTCCTATTTCCGGAACCACAGCTCTTTCGGTTGCTCAGGCTTTTGTTTCCTGCAGTTATTTTATGAAACTGATTCCCTGCGTTTGTCGACTGATATGTTGGATACCGGATGGCTACTGATGTTGGCACAGAGCCATGGAATGTTGCATCACACAGTGATAGTGGCTCAATATGTTTTGGAGTATACATGCTTTGATTGAGCGCATTAATGTCTGCTTTAGCCGTGTTGCAATTGTTTCGAATTGAATCTTGCAAATTTCTGTGGTATTTCCGGATTTCCTGACAGCCTTGTAAACTGATGTATGCTCAAATGTGTATTCTATCCAATGCAAATCTTATTGCTTTTCTAGATTTGGTTGTACCATGCTTGGTCACATCTTGCTTCTACTGTGCTTTAATTCATGGTTTTTTTACTGCCTTGCAGAATAGCTAGTACGCGTTCAAAGCAACCGGCTGGCTGTTAATCAATAAGAGCAAGATGGATGGGAAAGGCTTGTTCGTGGAGATAGGGATGAAGGAGGAGGACATTGCCACAATGCTGTTTGGGAAGAAAGTTGCCGAGCTGGCAGAAGATGCATTTGATGGTTCCAAGGAAGAAAGACAGATCTTTGAGGGTGTCTTCTGTCTAAAAAACATTGATGGATTAAATGATCATCATCATGAAGGCACTGGACATACTGTGGATGCAGGCAAAGTGGTGACAAGGTCTAGCAAACCATCGAGCTCTGCCCACAATTACAAGACAGCACACTGTCGCATAGTAGAGTCCTTCACTGCTGGCAACTTATCAAGCTATCGTGTCTCCTGTCTTGGTGCCGATGAGCAGGCTCACCGAGCAATGCATTCTCCTGATGCTGCCCATTTTGAGCTTGCGGTACAGTGTACTCCTCCCCCTGATCGGGTGTACACTCGTAGGGTGGTAAATTGCAGGAGCGAGAGGGCAACAATTTGCAGTGCAATGGATTTGGAGAGCATCGACATTTCCAATTTCAGTCGTCGGAGGGATGGTCGTGGCCATGGAGAGCTTTGGAACCATCTTCGTCTGCATGCACAACTTCTGATGGTGGATGCCGGGTGGAAGATTGAAGGCAAGGAAAGAGGCAACAAGAGTACGGTTAAGGTTGATCATGTTTATGTGGCACCAGACAATGTGATGACACGCCTGTTTTCTCTTCCCAGAGCATGGAAATACTTTGGCCAGTGGTTGCTTCTGACAACACCCTGTGTCAATGGAAATGAGTCAATTGACTACGGAAAGGAGTGGTCGAACATACATGAATTTGTGTATGATTTGAAGAACACACTGCTATGCTTACAGTATGAGGTCCAACGTACGAAGCCAGCACTATCTTTCCTCGACCAGTGGCAGCTCCTTGATCCTTTCATGGCTGTTGTTTGCATTGATAAGAAGGTTGGATCTCTTAAACATGGAGTGGCACTGAAAGCTGTTAACAGCACTGTGACTTTCCTCAATCGCAGTGACTGTAAGCTGTTGAATGCCAATAATTCAAGTAGGTCACTTGGGGTCAACCCCACAAGTAAATATACGAATCCACATCTCAGCTCCTGCAAAAAAAGTCTTCTGCCGCTTCTCTCTGAATCTGGTTATCAGCCTGGTAAGGAAGGGATTCCTATGCCTAATGAAGAAGCTTCTCTATTTTGTACAAACAAGACTAGCGAAGATGAAGCTGATCGACGGTCATTGAGTATGTCAGAAATGAAAGAAAGAGGCATAAGAAACACAGCTCATCGCATAGTTATGGGTCTTCATGATGCAACAGCTTTTCTTGGCTCAAGTCAAAGTTGTTCCGGCAGGAAAAGGAAATTTCCGTGCATCAAGTCTAAAGAGGATCATCAAGCTGAAGACAAGTCTAAAGAGGATTCATCTGCATTAAGTCATCTGGTTGAAAATGTTCAAAAAAATGATGTTAGCTCTCATGGCTATGAAACCACAGAAATTGATGAGATGTTCCTAGGAGAGAATTTACTGTTTGCCCCCGAGATTGATGATATGCTACTTGGAACTACAGAGGATATCAACTATGAACAGCATGATGATGCAGCTGTCTCTGAGCCCCAATCGGCAGATAATGATGGGAGTGGACCTTCTGGTGCATCATCACTACCGCCAGAGAAAGATGCATACATGGGAGCTAAAAAGGATTGTATTAACAATGGCTATCATGATCCTCCAGTTGTCTCTGAGTTCCAAATGGCTAATAAGGATGCAGAATGTGAACCTTCTGGCTCATTCTCGCTACTATCAGAAAAGGGTAAAGATTTGGAAGCTAATAAAACGAGCTTGGAAGATCCAGCAAAAACAGGACAATTATCATCTGAAGCTAGTGGCAGCACTTTGATGATCTCAGAGCCACAAGTATTGTTTGTGTCCCCACAAGATGGGACTCTGTCTTTCATGAACAATAATATGAACAACCAAGAGATGTTGAGCTTCCTGAATGCTTCCCCTGACACCATGGATACCGAAATGCAGCTGGACTCTAATTCATTGGTTTATGAGGCAAGCTTGATCCAGGGTTTCTTGTACCTTGACAATGAGGGTTCTCCAATTTGTTGGACAGTAATGAACCCTGAACCTCCTAGGCACTTGATATGTGCTACTGCTCCGGAACCAAACTCGAAGCTGTCGAAACAGTATGTTGAAATGAGGTTGGAGAATGATGCATCAACGTCTGAACATAAGAAGGGGAAAAAATGGCCCGATAAGGCTGCAGATATCCAAGACAGTGTCAGATATCCTTTGAATCTAGTGCTTGCGAACAAAAATGAGAAGGACCAAGGTGAGCAAAGCAGTGAACCTTGGGAACAACTCATGTCCAAAGAACCACACAAAAGGGACATCAAAAGGCAAAAGAGAACATGGTCTCGCACATGCAAGTTTGATGATGATGACCTTCTGATGACAGCTGTAATATATAAGTTGACAGCACGTTACAGGAACTCTTTTCATCGGAAGCTCAGAAATAAAGTTGGTTTCAAGCGTCTTCCAAGATATCGCTGGGAGAATGAAGATAAAGGTGACAGGAAGAAGTTTCCTGGAGGAGCAAGGACGGTGCTGAACAAGTTACTTGAAATGGGCATTGTTGCTAGAGTGAACATTCTTCAATGTCGAGGTCCAGGAGGCAAAAATGTGTTAAAGGATGGGAACATAACTACGAGTGGCATTCGATGCCGATGCTGTGGCACCACATTCACAATGTCCAAGTTTAAGTGTCATGCTGGTCTCAGGCAAGAAGTCCCATCTCTGAATCTTTTCTTGGGTACAGGCAAATCATACAGTCTTTGTCAGCTTCAAGCATGGTCTATAGAGCAGAAGGTGAGGAAAGAGCGTGCAAAAGATACAATGTCCCTTCAAGCAGATCAAAACGATGATACCTGTGGATCATGTGGCGATGGTGGTGAACTGATATGCTGTGACAATTGTCCTGGTAGTTACCATCAAGCCTGCTTGCCTTGTCAGGTTTGTTATCCTGAGGTCATTAGATTTATCTGGACATTTTGTTTGGGCAAATAAACTAATTAACTAATGACTCTTCTCTGCCTATTCATTACTACTAATGAGTAGGCTGAAAAGAACTATGTTTATTCTTGATCCATGCCTGCTGTTGAAATGATGCTTCACAAATTGCTATTCTACTGTTGTAATTTGACAAACAAAAGGGGTGTCATGTCAGTATGTCACAACTCATACTTGTTTGACCCATGTTTGCTTACCATGCTTTAAGTAAAATCATGGAAAAAAAATTCACTTTTGTTCTACCATGACTCTGAATTACATTGATTGGATCAATAATGTACTCCAGTTCTATCCTAAAAACCAGTGTCACTGTAGCATTCTAGAGTTCTTCATCCTCAGCAGCATCACAGAACGCCTGATTTAGCACTTACATATTAGAGTTCATTTTACTGATAATTTTCTATTTAACTTCCCATAATTCTACCCTAACAACCTTACTTCAGATTGTCTACCTTAGAGTCTTTAACAGCAGTAAGATGCAAGGTTCCCATAATTATTACTACTGAATTGTTCCACTGTATTGTAATTTCTCCTTCAGGATATTCCAGATGGCAACTGGTACTGCTCTAGCTGCCTTTGCGACATTTGTGGGGAAGTAATCAATTCAAAGGAGCTCAGAACTTCCCTTCCTGCTTTAGAATGCTCACAGTGTGAACGCCAATGTAATGTCACTTGTCATACTATGCATTTTTGTTGCCATATAAAATATCTCTCTTGTCAGTATGATTGTTTATATGATTTATCATTATGTGATACCCATTTATGATTATTTATTATATAATAGCACATTGTTCATGGAATTTTAAGCCAGAACATCAACACACACACAAGTTGTTGGTTAATTAATTACTGTATGAAACTAAATACATACTATATTTTTGGTTACTTATTCAATAACCAATTTATTTCCTCCAGACCATGTAAAATGCGTATCTGCCAAAGTTCCGTGCAATGAGGATGGACCTGGTACCTGGTTTTGTGGAAGAAAATGCCAGCAGGTATGTTTCAGAAGAACTTGACCTGTCCTTTAACTGTCACGAGTTTTTTTTCTTGAATACACAGGAGAGATGCACATCATTGCATTAAGGAGAGTTTTTTTTTCCTTAACTATCATGTAAATGCATGGCAGAATGTCTATTCGAGTGAGACTGATCTTGTTCTGCTACTGTCAGATTTATACAATCTTTCGTTCTCGTGTTGGAGTGCCTGATCACGTGGATGATGGTCTGTCTTGCACCATTCTTCGTAACAATGGTGATAAAAAGGTTCGTACAGCAGAGGAGATTGCTCTCATGGCTGAATGCAACATGAAACTTATGATTGCGTTGAGTATTATGGAAGAATGTTTTCTGCCTATTCTAGATCCCAGGACAGGGATAGACATTATTCCCTCTATATTATATAACTGGAGGTGAGATGGCCTTTCTTTCTTCCTCTTGTGAATCAATATGTACTTGTGACATGCATAGTTGCTTACTGCAAGTTGCTTGTTTTTTTGTTACTTTGGCCATTCGAAACCTAACACCTGTTATATTCCTTTGCTAGGTCTGATTTCATACATTTCAATCACAAGGGGTTCTATACTGTAGTTTTGGAAAATGATGACAGCATGGTGTCGGTTGCCTCCATAAGGTACCATGTGAAAAAATAAGTCTGACATTTTTTCTGACCTGTTCATAGGTACACAGTCGGAGTAATATATACTACAGGAAGTGAACAACTGGGCTTAACGTAGATGTTGCTGCAGGTTGCATGGTGCAATTGTAGCAGAGATGCCTCTAGTAGCAACTTCTACAGAGAACCGTCAGCAGGGGATGTGCAGGCGCCTCATGGATTACATTGAGGAGGTATGGACATAAGTACAGTAGGAGAAACTAATATCATCTTACTTTGTCTATATATGTGGAATCCATTCATAATTGTTGTGCAAAATTATCTATCAAATTGGCATACTTCCAACATGTGTCCTTCTTAATTACCCTAGTGTTTGCCTATATGTTCATGTGTCTAGCATCTACCTCTTCCATCCATCGATGTAAGGTGTATTTTAGACCGAGAAAATCTTCAAAAGTAGATTTTAACCATTTATTTTTCTTACATTATATTGTCAACCGCAATAAAATCAACATCATCTTACAAATATTTTGAACATTAATCTATTGATGCAGCTTTTGTACACTGAGCATGCATGTAAGTTAACTAATTGTTGGTAAAAAATTGTAAAGATTGACTCTTTTTTTCCAAAACAAAATATGCCTTATGTGATTGACAAAGGGAGTCGATTCTTGTGCTCGTCTTCAATGTGTATAGCTCAGGAGTTACATTGGTACTCTAAAACTTATTCCTGGACAATTATGTTTTCGTACAGATCCTGAAATCTCTGAAGGTGGAGATGCTACTCCTATCAGCAATTCCGCACCTAGTGGAGACATGGACATCAACATTTGGGTTCAGAGAGATAGACGATGCAGACAAGAAGAGGCTAAGTAAGGTGAGGCTGGCCGCAGTTCCAGGGACTGTCCTACTGAAGAAGAACCTGTGTGAATGTTCAGACGTGGACACCGGTGAGCTGCCGAACCCTAAACCCTTCAAAGTTTACTCTCGCACACCGAGAAACAGCACCGGTTTGAATATAGTGTGCCAATAAAGATGACGCAGTGGGTTGCATGCGCCGCTGTGGTCAGTCGTCGTCGCCGGTGACAGCAGCAGCTTATGATCGTCGTCACGGGCCGCCGTCTCCTGTTGCTGTTGCTGAAGACGGGGCCGAGGCCGAGCACCAGCATGGGCCGTCTGAAGTTTCTGCGTCGGTTTGCGCGGTGGAAATGGAAAGCCTCGTTGCTCTAGTAGGAGCTCTGAAGATCGCTTCACCCTGTGCCTGTGCAGCTGTGAACCAGTCTGCTTGTAGTCTTCTTGGCGAGTGTAAGTGTGACTGAGTAGCAGTCTGTAAATAGCTTCTCCGTCGGCGATCGAGAAGCCCCACTGTCCACGGATGCCGCGGACCACGGCCATTGTGGAACAACCGAACCTGTATGAGAAAACTAGACCGTGTTGGCACCATCTGTGCCCAGTGTTTCTGTTGCCCACTGAACTGAAGTTTCAGGCTAGTCCGTTGTGTTCGTTTCAGAAGCCTACAATTTTCAGGGGAAGGGGAGGACGGTACGTGCTGACCGGGCGCAGTATGTACTGCTGTTGTAGGCACGCACGAGTTGACGAAGCTATACGAGCAGCTCGTGGTGAGAAATGGCTGACCTAGACCCCCTGCCCCCTTGTGGACGGAGGAAGATGAGCTTATTTGCGAGCCATTTGAATGAGCTGTAGTACCACTAGTCTTTTATGCGGCCAGTCCGGCACTCCCGTTGTCAATGCCAAAAGCCCAAAAGTTAACTGTTGCGCGTGTGGACCTGCAGGTTCAGCGGTGCAGCATCGGATCGGGCCGCACCACGGACCGCCGAGCGAGACGCCTCTTGCTGCGTCGTTCACGGCTTCACGCGTACCGGGGCGCATGGCCCCGTCCGTCCATGCCGTGCAGCGCCAACGCGCGCAGAGCCTTCATCCTCTGTACGGCGCGCGCGACACCAAACTCCCTGCCGCGGCAAGCTCGATGTACTCAGCTCTGGCCTCCGGTGTGTGGCCGGCGCGCGTCCGCCACATGCCGCCGGCAGTAACGCTGAGCTGAGTAGGCACTGGCGCGCACGGCACGGTCTGGAACGGCAATGGCCGTGGCCCCAATGCAGTAGATTTTTTTAACGGCAGGAGCAGTGCTCGGACGTTCGAACGGACTGGCTGCTCGGTCCCACGTGTAGGGATGGAGGGCGCGTACCTCAACTTGCTACGGGGCCATCACGCGGGCATTGCGCCGCCATTGGTCCAACCGAGGCCACCACCTCCACGGGCGGCCATACGCTAGTTGGGTATGGTTTCCCTACCGAGCTTGAACTGCCGCGACAATGAGATAGAGGGAAGGGAAGTGAGGGGGGAGGGGAGGGAGAGGAGATGACGAGGCACGCCACGCGAGGAAGGCCGTTGTACCGCCAGCCACTGACGCCATTGCAACATGTGTAACAGCAGAGAAAAAAAACATGTACAACACCAGATCTATTTTTGAAGCATCCAGATGAAACATTTGCAACATATATATATATGAAAAGATAAGACACTTAAAACATGCGCTTCAAACATGCATATATAGCCATTGTAGTACCAAGATCTACTTTTAAAACATCCAGATGAAACATTGCAACATACATTTGAAACACCTGAAACATAGACTTGCAACATGCGTATATTGTCATTGCAACATATGCAAAAATTTTAGATCTACTTTTGTAACATCTAGATAAAACGATTGAACATAAGTCCGAAATGTCTGAAACACTTGGAAACACAACGTTCTCGTGTGGGCACGACCTACCCGGTGGGGACTGGAGTGGCAACGATGGAGAAGGAGGAGGCCGAGGAGGGCCGCCGCCCAAAAGGGCCCACGAGGAGCGCCATCTCCCAGGCCGCGCCCCAGCCCCACGTCGTGCGTTGCTCCAGCACGTACCCCATTGGAGCTGACCGGCCGGGCAGTGACGGCGTTGGGACGGACGTGACTGTGCCTATGTGGGTGGGGGTGGGGTGAGGGAGGAGATGGGGCACGTGACACGGGATGAGGGAGCCAAGCATCGTGGGTGGGGCGCGCGTCATAGGCTGGAGCGAGCGACGGGTGAAGGCAGCAGCAGTGAGTGCATTAGCGTTTAGGGAACTGCTGGCGCTCAGACGTTCGATCGGAAACCAATGCGTCGGATGGTACCATAGCCTGGGGCGATTTGTTTCCCGTGCGCTCGCCTGCACTCCGCGCCTGTGCCAGCGCACCCCTGCCCGCTCCTGCTTTTCACGCACCCACATGGGGGCCCGCAACGTGGGGCCGCTTGTGCCCCTCCCGCTTTCCACGCGCATTCCGTGTGCAATATCCGATCTACTTTTGAAACATCTAGATATAATACTTGTAACATACGTCTGAAGATAGATGAAACACTTGAAACACTTGAAAAAACACTTGAAACCATTGCAAACATACGCAATATACAAATAAAACACATACAACATATATGTGAAACATATACAACATCCAGATAAACACACTGCAACGTACATATGAAAAAATAGATGAAACATTGGAGATAGACTCTTGCAATATACATGTACAACTGCAACATATGCAACATCCTAATCTACTTTTGCAACATTTGTATGAAACATTTGCAACATATTACTAAAACATCTGAAACATTTGAAATGTACACTTGCAACATCTGAAAAAATATTTCTGTTTTTAATAACCCTATAGACATTGTAATTTATAGCATATTAAGGCATTAGTTCACCTATTTTATATCATAACATTGTGTTTTTATAAATATTAACTACATATATAAAAGCATACACTTACGTACATATTTATTATACTTAGAGGTGTCATGAGATTTGTTTGACTACTCTTAATCAAAGCTGCTTGTTTCGCCGCTTGCGGCATGCGGTTGTTGCAGGCTACACGATGGCACCAGGGCAGGCGATGGAGTTTACGGCTGCGCGGCTTTG
Organism: Saccharum hybrid cultivar R570; assembly: GCA_038087645.1. Taxonomy (NCBI): domain Eukaryota; kingdom Viridiplantae; phylum Streptophyta; class Magnoliopsida; order Poales; family Poaceae; genus Saccharum; species Saccharum hybrid cultivar. The sequence continues at coordinate 13,743,204 of JAQSUU010000562.1, read as the reverse complement.
TCACGTGAATGCGCTAGAGGTCCGAATCGAAAGCCGCGTGAATGCGCCACTGAGGTCCAAATCGTACTACTGAGACAGTTTTAGGCGAACGAGTGAACGACTATGACGAAGCAAAGCAAGATCAGATACGGAATAGCCAGCCCCAGCGTCGCCCCCCACGCAGGCGACACGGGAGGTCCCAAACCCTAGTACCCGCCGCCCCCCCGCTCCTCTCCTGCCGCGCCGTCGCCGGAACGGGATACCGGCAGGACCGCGCGGATCATCATGATGGTGGCGGCGGGGCCGTCTCGCATATGGCTGGTGTGGTGGCGCAAGTTCTGGCGGGCCGGCGGGGGGTGGCTGATCTCGGATCGCGTGGGGTTCGGCCGGCCACCTTCTACGACTGCGGCGGCGCCGGCCAGGGCCCGATCGGGCGGATCGGTGGTGGGGCTTCTCTCCTCCTCCAACCACCCCTTCTCCTTCTTCCCCGTCGACGGCGACGGCACGGCTAGGGCTGCGGGTTGCCAGAACTGGTGCTTGGGCGGCTGATCAGCAACTTTGGCGACCCGGCTAGGTGCGGCGACCGACGGCGGTGGGACTGTGGTCGGAGCTGTGCAGGCGCGGGGGTGTGGCGGCTAGGTTCTTCGTCTCCGCCCGCCCCCTTCCCTCGTGGCGATGGCGGTGGCTACGCATGGCTGGCCAGGGCAGTACTACCAGTGGCCAGCAACAGTCAGCCAGGGCGCATTATGGGTCGCCTAGGGCAGAGCTGCCCGTGGCATGGCGGCCGGCCTGGCAGCCTGATGAGGATGGAGACAGGCCGGGGGCGACATACGCATTGGTGGAGCATGCGTCGCGTGGCCGTTGGCGGCGTCAGTCGGCAGCGGTGGCGGCTGGTGCCATTGCCGGCGGCGGTGCTTGGAGCTGCTCGCTTTCAAAGACGGAGGCTGCCGGCATCAACGACGACAGGTGGCTCGGTCGGGCAGGGCGGTGGCTGGCGCAGAGGACAAATCGTGGCCAATGCTATGCACGGGGTTGGGGTGCCATGGCGAAAGCTTTGCCCTCTTAGGCCGATGACGACGATGTCTTCAGACACCGTTTTCATCCTTGGAAGCGTCATCGTTTGGGCCTCTTCTCTTTGTGTGACTTGTCTTCATTGGGTGAAAACCTAGACCTTCTGGTTAGACGACGGTGGCGTCAATGGCGTCGCTTTCCTCCTTGGAGGCGTCGTTTTGGAAGACGGTGCTCGATCAGTTTACTGCAGGGGCTAGCGTCATAACGACGAAGCTAGAGACCTAGTTGAGGATTCAAGATTGCGGTGTCAACGACGGAGGAAGGCGGTCAGAAGGAAGGCGTAGGCGTGGCAATTCAACGGTCTCGCAGCTGTTGGCAGTGGACCATGAATTTGGCGAGGAGGCCAGCGTGGGAGGCGCCTATTAAATTGGCAGAGACCGGCGTGGGAGGCAACGGCCAGCCGAGATGACCTGCGTGATTGGCGGCCGACGGTTTCGCATTGTGGTGGTTGTTTTCGGCGTCAAGAGGTGTTCTGACAGGCAGCTGGAGGACGTGTGTAACACTTTTATATTTTGATGAGTTAACTAAGTCAAGAAACTTTAGTGTGCGTGCCTTGGGTTTGAGTTTGTGAGTTTGAAGTGCTGTGTAATAAGGAATAGCTATATGCATCGGTCGATACAGAGGCTGGGATATTAATATTTCCATTTTCTAAAAAAACCAGTAGTGGCGGATCTAGGATTTTGATCATGGGGTACGGCCTAAAGTGATGTAGTTCATTGATATTGAAATGATGTAATTCGATCACTTCAAATAATAAAATAGTTGTAACGATATATAAATGAAACAAGTTACGTGTTTTCATTACAAATTTGCAACTAAATCTTATAAATTATTATAATGGGAACTAAATCTTCACATGCCACTTCGCGATTCTTGGAAGTGTTTAATGACATCTACATCGCTTACACATCGGGAAAATTCACGATATCAATAAATATGATCAAAAGATAATTCAAGTATTGATCACCCATCTTGTTTCAAAGCATGCTTGTTTGTCTCAACAAGTCTGAGAGTGAGCTCACTAGGATTCTTTGCTTATCGGAACCTTGTGTTGTTACACACATCAACAGTAAATATATTATTAAGCCACAAAGAGTTGCACCAGATTTATACTCGTGAAATCTTGAGGATAAAACTTTGCAAGTTCAATAAGTTTTTCGTTGTCATAAAAAGCAAAGAAAAACACTAGATTTAAACGAACAATGCAAACAAGAAGCTCTGTCTGAGACTTTCTTTTCCCTGTCGAATGAACTAGTAACTGGGCGTTATAAAAAAAACTACCAATTGGGCTTGCTACTTAACAATATATTATACATATATAATGGATTAAAGGGTATATGTACTTAGGCCTTGTTTAGTTCATGATTTTTTTTTGGGAAATTGTATTGTAACACTTTCATTGTTATTTAGCAATTAGTGTCCAATCATGATCTAATTAGGCTTAAAAGATTCGTCTCGTGAGTTTCGTCTAAACTGTATAATTAATTTTATTTTTTATCTATATTTAATGCTTCATGCATGCGTCCAAAGATTCGATGTGACAGAAAATCTTAAAAAATTTTATAAAATTTTGGCAACTAAACAGGCTCCTAGTATTTTTACAGAAAATTTGGGGGTACAGCTGTACCCCATGCACCTCCTGTGGCTAGAATAGGATATGGACGTGACGGCCAGGACACGGATGATCCTGAACTGTTGGACAAAGACTACTAGCCACACTGTACTAAATCAAATTCGATGATGCCCCAACTCTTTTTTCATTTCAGGACTTGTTTACCTTCGCCATCCGTTCCACTTGGGTTGGGAGAGAACGGATTGAAGTGCAGTCAAACAAGTCCTTAGTTGCAATGGTGAACTTCATTTATGGCTTTATAGTAGACAACTAGAAAAATATGTATGTTTAAACTTTACATTATATTAAATTAAATATTACATAATTCTCTGCCTCATAACTTCACTCAGTATCCTCATATCACCTATGGGTGGGACTAACATTTTTCTCCCAGAGCAAAGCTTTGCTTTCATGGATGCCAGAGTTTTCGATGCTCGTACAACTACACACTCCCTCCTGCAGTGAGGAGGCGTTGAGACTAAGATGAAAAAGGGTTTCAAACATCGGTATCTTAATTCTTACCATACCATGGCTAGTCTAAGGACCGACGAAGTGCACATTTAGACCCGTTTGGTATGTAACTCTAGCGACCTAAGCCAAAATTTGTTCCAAGCAAAATATAGGAAGCGATTAATGCCAAACTAGACATAAAAAGTTTGTATTTGGTTTTAGTTTGGTCGATGACAAAACTATAAGTGACATGTGGATTCCTTATGTCATTATTTTAAAAGTGTTAAAATAGAGCCAATATTAGGTCATAAAATATTGGATTAATTGCAAGAAATATTGTCGGTGTTCGGACCCGAGGGGGTCCTAGACCAACGAGTAAATGCTGCGTGTCTCTTTCCTGGATGGAGATGCAAGGAGAACACATGGGGGTTTATCCTGGTTCGGGCAAGAGAAGGCCCTACGTCCAGGGGGGAGAGATTTGTATTTCCTTGCACCGAGGTGCTTGTGTAGGGGTTACAAGCTTGCGAGAGAGGGCGGCGAGCCCAGGTCTCAAAAAGGAAAAAGAGTACAAGATGATTGCTTGAGATGTTGATCTCTATCTCGCGTCTGGCTCGTTGTTCGTTGTCTTCTGTCGTCCCCTTTGCAGAGCCCTGACCTGCCCTTTTATAGGGCGAGCGGAGGCCAAGATGATGGGGAGCCTTGAGATGATGTTTTTGTCGATCCCTATTAAGGTGACTGTTACGACGTGCCTTAGGAATGGGAGGCCATCCCTGGGCACTATGGTGACGTAGAGGACGAGACGCTGAAATGACCCGGAGCGCCGTGACACACCGTCCTCCCTTCCCTGTTGAGTCGTATTGGGCGTCGAGGCCGGGTCGAGGCCGGGTCGAGGCCGAACGGATAAGTCCGAATCTCCGGGATCGCGGTGTACGGACTTTGTCGTATCCTCCCTCGAGGGTGATCAGTGACGTACAGTGCCCGGTAAGGTGGGTACAGTGACGGTTTTCACCTCCCATCACGGGATGGGCGGTAAAACAGTGAAGACTGACACTTGTATTATTCCCACGTCGACCTTGATCGCAGCCATGCCGGTAGGTGGTAGTAGGTAATCGCATTAAATGCTAAGGTTTTTGTCCTGGGGTAGGTGAAGAGAGGGGGTCGAGCGCCTCGACGCAGGCTCACACGAGTCGGAATGCGGTCGAGGCGTCCCGTCGTGCGGGACGGGGCGCGGTCGAGATCTCCCGTCGAGGGGGCCTCGTACGAGTCGGAGATGGGATGCGGTCGAGGCATTCCATCGAGCCGGTCTCGTACGGAGCAGATTTGACGCGCGTTTTGAAGTGGGCCGTGTTTTGTCGTGGCTTAGTCGCTTTTGTTTTTATTATCGTTGAATGTGGGTACCCCTATACTATTGGTACCGACAGTAGCCCCCGAGCCTTTAGGTGAGTGTGTGATCACTCTCGTAAAGGCTTTTTGCTAATGAACGGGAGTCGTAGCGCTGTTGGCTTCTCTAGTGGGGGCGTGCGAGCGCTCCCGGGACTTCTCCGGTGGGGGTGCGCGAGCACACCCGCCGGGTGTAGCCCCTGAGGCCTCGGTGGAGTATTTGAGAAAACTCCTCCGAGGTCTTTTTTTATGTTTTATTAAGGAGTAGTTGTTGCGGTCGAGCCCCCGAGCCTCGCGCGCACGAGGTCGATCGGAGTCCCTGTCGTCTTTTATTGTGCGGCCCTCACGCTCCTCCTACGGAGAGGAGGAGGAGGGGTGGGGAACGTCGTACTACCCCGTTTGGGCGAGTCCGACGATCTCCGGTGAGCTGCTAGCGGGTAGATTCGAGTGAGAGTCCGTGCTCCAGTCGTTAGGAGTCGGCTTATGGCCCGGAGGCGCTCTTCAAAAATGCCAAGGAGTGGTCGTGTGGATGTCGGTTCCCTGCGACAGGATCCGAGGGCTCGGTGCCTCCCCTGAGGGGATTCCTACTTCGACCTCTTCCTTTGGCCTCGAATACGTCTTGGGGTGCCTCGAGAGCATGGCTCGAGCCCTGGCCATGTACGGGCGCATCCCTGGTCGTCCCTCGCTCTGTCGCTCGAGAGCAGCTGTCGAACCCAGGTCGAGGGCCAACTTCCGTTCTCTCGAGACTTATAGTGGGCTCGGAGCCCGTTATAGGTATCTGGGAATATTCGTCCATGGATCTCGCCCCGCCTGTTAGCCAGGCGCGCCTTTTTAGGGCGAGATCGGCGCGGTAGTGGGCGACATGGCGTTCGGTTACGGCGTGGGGGACGGCCACGTGCCCGGCTCCTGTAAGACGTGGGGGACGGTTAGGTGAGCGCATTTAATGTGGGAAACTGTTCCTACCTTTTCGCGCGGCCGTTGGACTTCCTCCAGGCATATAAAGGCAAGACCTAGGGGTCTGTGTTCCCCACCGGTTCCCTGCGCTCTTGCCATCCCCTTGCCTCAGAAAACCCTTGCCCTCTTGCATTCTCTGCCTACACCGCCGCCGCCGCATCCCCCTTCGCTCACACCCCTCCCGACAGCGTCGATGGCCGGAAAGAGCCAAATTCTTCCCGCCGACGACTGGGCCGCCTCCTCGGTGACGGAGAGGAGGTTGGAAGAGTTAGTCGAGGACGGGTTGCTACGGCCGAGGACGAGCCAGTCGCGGCCGGAGTGGATCGCGCCGCCGCCGGCCCACTGGGAGCCGGCGCCCCCTGAAGGGTACGTGGTGAGCTTCGTTTGCTTCCACAAGCGGGGGGTTCGGCGTTCCTGCATCCGTCTTCATGCGCGCGCTCCTCCACTACTACCGGGTGGAGCTCCATCACCTTGCCCCCAATGCCGTCGCACAGGCCGCCATCTTTGCGGCGGTCTACGAGGGCTACCTCGGGGTGGAGCCGCAGTGGAACCTGTGGCTTCACCTCTTCAAGGGTGAACTCTTCGCCAAGAGAGCAGGGGAGAAGGGGGTCCTGTGCGCGGCGCGAGTAGGGAGCTGCGTCCTGCAGTTGAGGTCGAGCCGGGCGGATCAGTACATCCCGGCTTGTCTCATCTCCTCGAACAGCGGGTGGCACGAGGGCTGGTTTTACCTCCGCAACGACGACAACCAGTTGCCGAGGTACACTGGCCGCGTGCTGACCGCCCGGGAGGACCGCTGGACGTATGGAGTGCCGGAGGTCGAGAAGCCGCGCCTGGACCCGCTGCTGGCGGCGCTGCAGCAGCTTCGCCTTCGAGGCTTGACGGCAGCGGCGGTGGCAACAGCGTTCCACCGCCGCAGAGTAATGCCGCTGTGCCAGCGTCGCCTGCGTCTCGACCAGATGACTCCGGAGGCGTCTCTAGAGGGGAGCCGGATGTCCCACGAGTCCCTCACCCTCGAGGAGGTACTCCGTCGAGCGCGTCGGATGGTTGGGACTTTCAAGGAGGAGGAGGTCGACCGGGTCCCCATAAGGCCCACCGAGGGGTTCGAGCCCGTGGTAAGTATCTTTGAGTTGATACGCTTGTTTGGTTTTGTTCGTTTTTTGGATTCCCCTAATCTGGTCGAGGCCGGCGCGCAGGACTTGTCGGCGCTGCGGGAGACGCGGCCGCCGGTCCCAGAGGACCGACCCGCCCGGGAGGCTCGACGGCTGCATGCCTCGAAGTAGAAGAAGATCAAGGAGTCGACCAAGAAGCGGGCGGCCCGCAAGGCCAGGGAGGCGGAGGCGCGGAAGAAGCTCCGGCGCCAGCAAGCCATCGAAGGAGTTGCTCTGGCGCCGTCGCCTTCCGAGACAATCTCGGGGGATGATGACGACAGCAGTGGCGAGGACGACGATGCCCTGTCGTGGTATGAGGCCGCGATAGGGCTGGGGGACCTCCCCAACATTCGCCCTCTGCTGGAGCCCATCGGGGGATCATCCTCCTCCGTCATCGTGGTCGAGGAGATCAAGGAGGAGGACGAGGAAGAGGAGAAGAAGAAGAAGAAGAAGAAGAAGAAGAAGGAGAAGAAGGAGGCGGGCCCCTCGGCGGGAGGGGCCGCTTTGCCCCAGACCCGGCAAGAGGGTCGACGGGGATGCCTGCCCCAGCCCAGGCCCCGCAAACTCGGGCGGGGGCCAGGACGGTGGTGGCGACATCGTCATCGGCGGCGCCATCGTCAGGCTTAAGAACCCGAGGCCAGCTGGCCTCGGAGGCGCAGAAAGCGCATAGCGGCGCGCCAGCGAGGGCCCCACGGAGCGCCCGGTCTGCTGGCGGGGCCGCCGCGAGGCCGTCGCCCGCCGCCTCGGAAGGCTCGGACCGCGCGGGGTCGAGGCCTTTGGTGCCAATTTCCGGGTGAGTATTCGTGCTTAGTGGCTTCGCCTCTCTCCGGATCCGTCGGCTGATCTTGCTCTTTATTTCACAGGTTGAAGCGGAAGGCAGAGCTCATGGGGCCTACCCCAGTGAAGTCGCTGCGGCGAGCGCCTCCGTTCTCAACCGGACGGCGGAGTAGGACGCGGCCTGGGTTCGCCAGGTCGAGGCCGCGAAAGGGCGTCTTCGATAGCAGCAGGAGGCGGCAGCTGCTGCGGGCCCTGATGCCGTCGTGGAGAGGTCTGACCCGACGAGGGCGGTGGCGCCCGGTTCGGTCGAGGCGGAGCCTAGGCCGTTGCCGACGGTCGAGGCCACCGTTGAGGTCGTGACGGGTGAAGCGCCCGCTGGCGGCGTGGAGCGGGCGAGTGCCGACGTGACCATGGAGGAGGTCGCGTCGGCACCGGGACCGGAGCTAGCACCGGCGAGGGGACCGCTGCCGCAGCAAGACCTGCCGGCGCGGCCGGTGGGCACGGTGGAGAGCGAGGCCGTCGAGCTCCCTACCGGGGCTCCAGAAGAAGGGGCGCCAGAGGTTGAGGCGCCGGCTCCGGGAGCGCCGTCGGTCGAGGCGCCGGCTCCTGAGCCGCCGACGGTCGAGGCGGCGGCTCCGGAGACGTCGTCAGCTGAGGTGCCGGCTCCGGAGGTGCCGACGACCGAGGGGCCGGCCACCGCAGAAGGGTAGGCGCCCGTGGTCCTCACTCTCGACGACACCCCCCTGGACAAAGGGAAACAAGCGATGGGGGTCGAGGGGGGTGAGGCCACGGATCAGGCCGGTGCCTCGACGGCCGCTGGAGCCGCGGGTGCCATGGGCGAGGCCGGCCCTTCGCCGGGACCGGGAGACGCCCCGGCCGGGTCGTCGTCGTCGTGGCCTGACATCGCCGCGCTGGCGATAGCACGGGCCGAGGAGGAGATTCCGAGGTGGGGAGGGCCGTCCCTTCAGTTCAGGGACGCCGCGAACCCCGACGCCGAGCCCATCTTCACCCTGAATGACAGGGATGAAGTGCACCACTGGCAGTACCTCGAGGGCGTCCGCCGGCACCTCGATCGGATACTCAACGTGGCGTCCGACGCCGTCTCGCGGGGTATACGGGATGCCACCGAGGTACGATCGATCCGTTAGCTTTTTTCGTGGCTCTTAGTGTCTTTTTTCCTTGGTTTCTTTATCTTTTTGGTCTCTTTTGAATCGTGGCCAGGAGCTGAAGGAGTACTCCTGCCGCAAGTCGCTCTTCATCCGAGATGAGAGCGGCGTGTGGGCGGCGCTGTCTCAGCAACGAGCCTTGGTCGAGGAGGCCCAGAAAAGGCTTTCCGATCGGACCGCCGAGATGGCGGAGCTGCGTACCGCCTATTTGACGGTGAAGGAGGAGGCGATACAGGCCTGGGCGGCCGAGGCCGCGATGCGCACCGAGGTGGACAAAGCCCGGGAAGAGGTTGCCCAGGCTCGCAGGGACCTCGAGCCCCTGTCGGCACGGGTGAAGGAGCTCGCGGAGGACGTCTCCCAGGTCGGCCGTCAATGTTACCTCCTCAACGTCCAAATCGGGCAGGTCACGACCCGTTTCAGTGCGCTGAAGGACGAGGTCACAGTGCTGAACGGGGCTGTCCAAGAGAAGGACACGGCACTCCAGACTGCCCGTCAGGAGATCGAGGCGCTGAAGGCGACCATCCGTGACAAGGACAGCGCCCTCCTGGGGCTCGAGCAGACGTGCGGGGGGCTCCGTGACGAGGTCGTGGGTTTGAAGACTCACATCGAGGGTGAGTGTGACTGTTATAGCCATGGTGTCGAGGCATCGTGTTAGGTACTAATTTGTCTTGTCGTGTTCCAGAGCTGGAGAGTGAGAACCGGGAGGCCCACTCGTCCGCCAACTCCCTGCAGAGCCTCCTCGAAGCCGAGACCCGGAGGACCCAACTGCTCGAGGGCGCGATCACCACCATGTGTGACAGTCTGGGGGTCGAGCCCGACGCCGACACCGGAGAAGACGCTCCAGGGAACTCCTTCATCTGTCGGATGGCGGCGCTGGGTTGCCTTGCCCGGGAAAAGATACGAGACAGCCTCCACCACGGCGTGAAGAGGGCGCTGGCCGTCGTCCGCTCAGGGTTTGTGTTCGACATGGAGCTCGTTGTCGATGGCTTCATCACAGACCCGGATCGGACGGACGAGGATAATGAAAACGCCTGCCTGGAGCTGATTGAAGCCGCGGAGGGGCCTGGGAGTCGTCTGGCCTCACTTTTTGAACCCGAGGTGGTCCCGCCTGCTGACGATGAAGGCCTGTGAGTGAGATCTAGGCGCAGAGGCCCATGTAATAAGTTAGTTATTTTGAATTTTGGTTGTGGTGGCCTTGGAGGCCCTAAGAACTCGAAACATAAACCAGTTCGTGGTTAATTTAGTTTTATTCGAGCTTTTCTTCCCTTTATGGCTTGGATTGTGTTCTCGTACGATTTACTTAGCACGCAGTCGCGCGCTTTGGCGCAGGGGAGCAAGTGGAGGTACCGTAGCCTAGGAAGCATAGGTGGTCTCGCGGCTCGACTGCCCTCGAGCTTCAGGGTGCTCTTGCGGCCTCGCAGATCGTGTGAAATCCTAATCTAAGCGACAGGGGGTGAACTCCTTTTTAAGGTTATGAACCGTTATTAGATCTACTTTAGCGTGCGGTCGCGCCCCTAGACAGCGTGAGTACCGTAGCCTCGGAGGTGTAGGTGATCTCCTGGCTCGAGAGCTCTTTCGAGCCTTAGGGTGCCCTTGCGGCGCTTATTGATCTAAGAAGTAGTTCTTAAAGTTTAAAAAGAAGTGCAAATTTTTTCAGGGACTGGGGGTTCCCCCTTTGTAGCCCCCGAGGGAGGGTCGATTCTGGGAGTGTAGAGTCGATCCTTCCTCATTGTGAAACAAAAGTTTGGACATTGATGTATTCTTTATTCATGAAAAGGAAATTACAGAGCCTCGAAGCTTTCTAAGGAAAAAAGTGACGTAGCTGTTCAATGTTTCAAGCGTTGGTGAAGATTTCGCCCTTCTCGTTGGATAGCTTGTAGGTGCCCGGCTTCAGTACTTCTGCGATGATGTACGGTCCTTCCCATGGTGGCGTGAGCTTGTGGCGCCCCTTGGTGTTCTGGTTCCGCCGTAGCACCAAATCGCCGACGTTGAGGTCACGCTTGCGAACGTGTCTGTCGTGGTAGCGTCGGAGACCCTGCTGGTACCTGGCAGAATGCAACAGAGCCACATCCCAGGCTTCCTCGAGCTGGTCTGTGGCGTCGTTATTTTTTTCGCTGTAGGCCTTCAACCTTGGGGATCCGTATTCTATATCAGTTGGGAGCATTGCCTCAGACCCGTAGACTAAGAAGAACGGAGTGAACCCCGTGGCTCGACTCGGCGTTGTTCTTAGGCTCCACAGGACCGAGGGCAGCTCGGCGGCCCATCTCTTGCCATGTTTATTTAGCTTGTCAAAGATTCTGGGTTTCAGGCCTTGTAGGAGCATGCCGTTGGCACGTTCTACTTGGCCATTTGTTTTTGGGTGAGCCACGGCTGACCAGAGCACACGGATGTGATGGTAGTCACAGAAATCCAAAAAATTTTTACCAGTGAACTGGGTGCCGTTGTCCGTGATGATACAGTTGGGGACCCCAAAGCGATGGATAATGTCGGTGAAGAAGAGCACAGCCTGCTCGGACCTGATGCTGGTGATGGGGCGGGCCTCGATCCACTTGGAGAATTTGTTGATTGCGACGAGCAAGTGGGTGAAGCCGCCAGTTGTCCTTTTCAGAGGTCCGACAAGGTCGAGCCCCCAAACGGCAAACGGCCATGTGATGGGGATGGTTTGCAGGGCGTGTGCCGGAAGATGTGTTTGTCTCGCATAGTACTGACAACCCTTGCAGGAGCGTACTAGCTTGACAGCGTCGGAGACCGCGGTTGGCCAATAGAATCCTTGTCGAAAGGCATTTCCGACGAGGGTTCGAGGCGCTGCGTGGTGACCGCAAGCCCCCGAGTGCAAGTCGCTGAGCAGGTCTCTGCCTTCCTCGTTTGTGATGCAGCGCTGGAGGATGCCAGTAGGGCTACGGCGGTACAGCTCCCTACTGTCGCTAATGATCACAAAGGTTTTGGCCCGGCGAGCGATCCGTCGAGCCTCGGTCTTATTCGAGGGGAGTTCCCCTTGGATAAGGTAGTCGAGGTACGGAGCGCGCCAGTCAAGCTCGAGGTCAGATGGCGGGGTCGATCCTTCCATCTGCATGGCTTCGGCCCCGGTCGAGGGGGCTTCCGCCTCAGGTGGAGGGTCAAGTGACGTCCCGTCGACCCCTCCGTCCGGCCTAAGGTCGACGGATGGCTGCTGGAGATCTCTCGTGAAAACGTCTGGTGGAACCGTAGTTCGACTGGACACGATTTTTACCAGTTCGTCTGCGGCCTCATTATACCTGCGTGCGATGTGGTTGAGCTCGAGGCCGTGAAACTTGTCCTCGAGGCGCCGTACTTCCTGGCAGTAGGCTTCCATCTTGGGGTCACGGCAACTCGAGCTCTTCATGACCTAGTCGATCACGAGCTGGGAGTCGCCTCGAACATCAAGGTGTCGGACCCCAAGCTCGATGGCAATTCTCAGCCCCGTGACAAGTGCCTCGTACTCAGCGACGTTGTTTGACGCAGGAAAATGAAGCCGGATGACGTAGCGCATGTGAACCCCGAGGGGTGAGATGAAGAGCAAGCCCGCGCCTGCTCCTGTTTTCATCAACGACCCATCGAAGTACATGGTCCAGAGCTCGGCCTAGAGCTGTGCGGGAGGGAGTTGGGTGTCGGTCCATTCAGCCAGAAAGTCTGCTAACACCTGTGACTTGATAGCTTTGTGCGGCGCATAGGACAGGGTCTCGCCCATGAGTTCGACCGCCCATTTGGCAATCCTACCCGAGGCTTCCCGGTTCTGGGCTATCTCTCCCAGGGGGAAAGAAGAAACCACAGTAACCGGGTGACACTCGAAGTAGTGTCGGAGTTTGCGCCGTGTCAGGACGACGGCATATAGCAGTTTCTGGATTTGTGGGTATCGGACCTTGGTTTCCGAAAGTACCTCGCTGATGAAGTAGACCGGCCTCTGGACGAGCAAGGCGTGCGCCTCCTCGGCCCGTTCGACAACCAAGACCGCACTGACTACTTGTGATGTTGCGGCGACATAAAGTAGGAGCGGTTCCCCTGGGGTCGGAGGGACGAGGATTGGTGAGTTAGAGAGCGTGGCCTTGAGTTTTGTGAGAGCTTCCTCAGCCTCGAGGGTCCATGAAAAATGCTGCGATTTCTTTAGGAGACGGTACAGAGGGAGCGCCTTTTCACCGAGGCGTGAAATGAAACGGCTGAGTGCTGCAAGGCAACCCGTGACCCTCTGTACGCCCTTCAGATCTCGGATGGGGCCCATCTTGGTTATCGCAGAGATTTTTTCAGGGTTGGCCTCGATGCCGCGTTTGGACACGATGAACCCTAAAAGCATGCCTCGGGGGACGCCAAAGACGCATTTCTCTGGGTTAAGTTTGATGTTTCTTGCCTGGAGGCATTTAAACGCAACGTCGAGGTCGCTGACCAGATTGTCGGCTCGTTTTGTTTTGACAACGATGTCGTCGACATAAGCCTCGATGGTCGACCCGATGTGTTTCCCGAAAACGTGCTGCATGCACCGCTGGTACGTAGCCCCCGCGTTCCGGAGACCGAAGGGCATCGTAACGTAGCAATACATGCCGAATGGGGTGATGAATGAAGTCGCGAGCTGGTCGGACTCCTTCATTTTGATCTGATGGTAACCGGAATACGCGTCTAAGAACGAAAGAGTTTCATATCCCGCAGTGGAATCAACGATTTGATCAATGCGTGGCAAAGGGAAGGGAACTTTTGGACATGCTTTATTCAAACTAGTATAGTCTACACACATCCTCCATTTCCTACTTTTTTTCTTAACTAATACGGGATTAGCTAGCCACTCAGGATGATGAACTTCCTTGATGAATCCGGCCTCCAGTAGCTTGTGGATCTCCTCGCCGATGACCCTGCGCTTCTCCTCGTCGAAACGGCGCAGGCGTTGCTTCACCAGTTTGGATCCGGCCCGGATCTCCAAGGCGTGCTCGGCGACTTCCCTGGGTATGCCCGGCATATCCGAGGGACTCCACGCAAAGATGTGGACGTTTGCACGGAGAAAGTCGACGAGCACGGCTTCCTATTTCGGATCGAGGGTGGCGCTGATGCTCAGCGCCTTCCCGTTGGGATCAGCGGGGTCGAGGGGTACGAGCTTGACGTCTTCCGCGGGCTCGAAGCTGCCGGCGTGGCGCTTTGGGTCGGGAATCTCGTTGGCGAGATCGTCGAGGTCTGCAGCCAAAGTCACCAACTCCAAAACAGCCTCGCCGTGCTCGATGCACTCGACGTCGCATTCGTAGGCATGTTCGTACGAGGGGCCCACAGTGATGACGCCGTTTGGGCCTGGCATCTTGAGCTTGAGATAGGTGTAGTTCGGCACAGCCATAAACTTGGCGTAGCACGGGCGCCCGAGGATAGCGTGGTATGTTCCACGGAACACGACCACTTCGAAGGTGAGGGTCTCCTTTCTGAAGTTGGCCGGTGTGCCAAAACAAACAGGCAGATCGACCCGTCCGAGGGGTTCCGCCCGTTTCCCTGGCACGACCCCGTGGAAGCCCCCGACGCTAGGTTGGAGGCGTGCTCTCTCGATCCCCAGAAGGTCGAGGGTCTGGGAGTAGATGATGTTGAGGCTGCTCCCGCCGTCCATGAGCACTTTGGTGAGGCGCGTGTTGGCGATGATGGGATCAACGACACGAGGGTAGACCCCCGGATTGGGGACGTAATCAGGATGATCATCACGGTCGAAAGTGATGGTCACCGCAGACCAGTCAAGGAACCGGGGGACCGCCGTTTGTACGGAGAAAACCTCGCGCCGCTCTCGCTTGCGTTGGCGGGCCGAGAGGCGGGTCGATGGTCCTCCGTAGATCATGAAACAGTCGTGGATCTCGGGGAATCCCTCATCCTTGTCGTCACCCTTGGGGTCTTCCTTCTTGTCGGTGTTTTTGCCGCCTGCACCCTCGAAGTACCTGCGAAGCATGTGACAATCTTCGAGGTTATGGTTAGTGGGTCCCTTGTGGTAGGGACATGGCTCCTTGAGCATTTTGTCGAAGATGCCCCCACCGGGGGGGCCTCGAGGCTTCTTGCGCTCGGTAGCGGCGACAAGCTCATCGGTCGGGGCCTCGAGCTGGCCCTGCTGGCCTTTCTTCTTACGGTTGTTCCTCTTGGAGCCCCAGGTGGAGCTCGCAGGATCGTCGGTCTTCTGCTTCCCTTTGTCCCGCTCACCGCCGAAGATGGCACCAACTGCCTCCTCGCCGGCGGCAAAGTTGGTGACGATGTCCATCAATCCGTTGGCAGTGAGTGGGGTGTGACGGCCCAACTCTCGGACCAACTCCTTGCAAGTGGTGCCAGAGAGGAAAGCCATGATCACGTCGGAGTCGGTGACATTGGGGAGCTCGGTGCGTTGCCTGGAGAAGCGCCGAATGTAATCCCGGAGGGATTCACCCGGTTTCTGCTTGCAACTCCGGAGGTCCCACGAGTTGCCAGGGCGCATGTAAGTTCCCTTGAAGTTTCCCTCGAACACCCTCACGAGATCATCCCAGTCGTGGATCTGTTGAGGTGGGAGATCCTCGAGCCAGGCTCGAGCGGTGTCGGAGAGGAACAGGGGGAGCTGTCGGATGATGACCCGGTCGTCGGTGGCCCCGCCCAGTTGACATGCCAAGCAGAAATCGGCGAGCCAAAGTTCTGGTTTGGTCTCGCCGTTGTACTTGGCAAGAGTCGTGGGAGGGTGAAACCGTGCCGGGAGTATGGTTTCACGGATAGCCTTACTGAAGACCCGAGGGCCCGGAGGCTCGGGTGAAGGGCTACGATCCTCCGAGCTGTCGTAACACCCGCCCCTGTGCACGTGGTAACCTCGAGCCACACCGTCACCGTGCTTGCGCGTGCGGCGCTCGACGATGTTGCCACGGGTGTCTCGAGGCCCATGGTCGTGAGCGATGTGCTCAGGGGCGGGAGCCATCCGAATCCGTCGGGCAGGTTCAGGATAAACCGAGGCCTCTCTCTCCTGTCGGGAGGGCTCCGCGAGCCGCTCCGAGGTGGGCTCGCGTCGCCTCGAGGCGGAGCTCTCGGCCTGCTGCAGGGCAGCGGTCTCGAGGAGTTCTCGGATCTCATCTCGGGCCCGGCGAGCATCGGGGTTTGACAGCTCGGGCATGTTGCGGAGGAGCATGGCGGCGGCGATGACGTTCTGGCTGGCTCGAGCGAAAACCGGGGGGTCGGCCGCCCGGTCCTCGTTAATGCGATGGTTGACGTCGCGAGCTCTCTCGCGAGCTCTCCCGCCAAGTGCGCGTTCCGCGCGCTCACACTCGAGGGTTTGTTGAAGTAGATGCAGGTTCTCTCGTTCCTCGTTGAGCCTCTCCTGCAATTCACGGATTTGCTCGAGCTGCATTCCTTGATCGGCAAGGAATTGAGCCTCGTCCCGCTCGGCAGGGAGCTCGACATAAGGGGGCGTGTGCCTTCCTTCGACCGGCTCTTCTTCCTGCGATTCCGACGTGCTTTCAACTTCGACGTTGAAGCATTCGCGGGTCGGATCGTAGGTGTCATCAGCCGAGTCGGAGTCAGGAGCGCCAAAGTAATTGTATGATGGGGGAATGCGTGGCTGTTGCAAATCGTCACTGGGGTTGCAGCGTGGAGAAGCGGTCACGCGGGGTTCTGTTTCTGGTACCTCCGTAGAGTCCGGGTAATCAGAAGTCGGTGTGGACGCAACGAGGTCCAGAGTGGTGCGTAGATGGTGCCCAGGGAGTTCCTCATAAGCGCTCATGCAAGTGCTCATGGAAGAAGCGTACACCTGGGCAGCCAAATCTAGCCCAAACGGGAACGGCAAAGGAGATGTGGCTGTCCACGCCGGAGCGGGTGCTCCGGACAGCGGTGTCTCACCGGACGGGGGAGCGGCGGGATTCTCCGTCGGCATGTTACCCTCGGCCAAGCTTATCCTCCGCAGACCTTCTATGAGGAAGTCTGGGTCGGCGTCCGGCTGGGGGGTGCCGGGCCGGGGGATCCCTTCACCCTCCGCGAGATGAAGACGGTGGTTGCGCCGGGCTCCTCGTCGTCGGGCGGCTCGCGCCTGCCTGGAACGACGGTACCGGCGGATTGCTCCCCCGGGCTGGGAGAGCTCGTAATCCTCGTCGGTTGGGTGCCTAGGTGGGAGTAGGACCATGTCGTAGCCATAGCCGAGCGACATGAACTCCAAACTCCCGAACCAGATCACCGTGGCCAACGGGATAGGACGATTGGGGTCAGCCATCCAGGAAAAAGGCGGGAAAGCGACGCCGGCACGCAACGATCCCCTACCTGGCGCGCCAACTGTCGGTGTTCGGACCTGAGGGGGTCCTAGACCAACGAGTAAATGCTGCGTGTCCCTTTCCTGGATGGAGATGCAAGGAGAACACACAGGGGTTTATCCTGGTTCGGGCAAGAGAAGGCCCTCTGTCCAGCGGGGGGGGGAGAGATTTGTATTTCCTTGCACCGAGGTGCTTGTGTAGGGGTTACAAGCTTGCGAGAGAGGGCGGCGAGCCCAGGTCTCAAAAAGAAAAAAGAGTACAAGATGATTGCTTGAGATGTTGATCTCTATCTCGCGTCTGGCTCGTTGTTCGTTGTCTTCTGTCGTCCCCTTTGCAGAGCCCTGACCTGCCCTTTTATAGGGCGAGCGGAGGCCAAGATGATGGGGAGCCTTGAGATGATGTTTTTGTCGATCCCTATTAAGGTGACTGTTACGACGTGCCTTAGAAATGGGAGGCCATCCCTGGGCACTATGGTGACGTAGAGGACGAGACGCTGAAATGACCCGGAGCGCCGTGACACACCGTCCTCCCTTCCCTGTTGAGTCGTATTGGGCGTCGAGGCCGGGTCGAGGCCGGGTCGAGGCCGAACGGATAAGTCCGAATCCCCGGGATCGCGGTGTACGAACTTTGTCATGTCCTCCCTCGAGGGTGATCAGTGACGTACAGTGCCCGGTAAGGTGGGTACAGTGACGGTTTTCACCTCCCATCACGGGATGGGCGGTAAAACAGTGAAGACTGACACTTGTATTGTTCCCACGTCGACCCTGATCGCAGCCATGCCGGTAGGTGGTAGTAGGTAATCGCATTAAATGCTAAGGTTTTTGTCCTGGGGTAGGTGAAGAGAGGGGGTCGAGCGCCTCGACGCGGGCTCACACGAGTCGGAATGCGGTCGAGGCGTCCTGTCGTGCGGGACGGGGCGCGGTCGAGATCTCCCGTCGAGGGGGCCTCGTACGAGTCGGAGATGGGATGCGGTCGAGGCATTCCATAGAGCCGGTCTCGTACGGAGCAGATTTGACGCGCGTTTTGAAATGAGCCGTGTTTTGTCGTGGCTTAGTCGCTTTTGTTTTTATTATCGTTGAATGTGGGTACCCCTATACTATTGGTACCGACAAATATGGTCATTCATCTATTTATAGATTGGATTGCACATTAAAATTAAAGTGTGTTTGGCAAGGGTTTGGTTTCTAGAACAAACGATTCTAATAATTCTGATTCACATATGAAACATGATTTTGCCTTATGGACATTAATAAAATTCACTTCAACTATTTGTATGAAAATACATCGAAGTTGAAGAGATGTATCTAATAAATGACATGTTTTACTTTACAATGACCCAAGTTTGTGCAACTCCCTCTCTGATTCTCATATGTGAGTCCAAGAAAAGTTCCTAATTCTGATTACGTTTTTTTAATTGTTCAACAAGGATTTTTTTCTAAGAACATTTGGTAGACATTCTACTATTCGTAAGCGAAACGGTTTAAGGAATAGAATATCGACCAAACTTTATTAAGCCAAGGAAATATGTCAATTGGAAATGTGGATGTGTCTAATCCCAATTGGGCGTGTGAGTTAGCGATCGCAAGGTCTGACATTGGTGGAAGAGGCTCTGCGAATGGCGCAAGTCGGAGGCATCCTTAGGTCATCCATGCTATCGATGTATGGTGTGGTGTCATTGCAATGCTAGGGACAATGTTATTCATGTTGGTGCGAGGACGAGGCTATGACCACTGTTGATGACTATCGTGTGCTAGGATCGTCCAAGGCCTATAAAGACCATGGAGACTGAGGGTACGAAAGACGTCACAGCTATGATAGCCGCATAGCCCTCGAAGGTGTGGCGATAATGGTGCAGCGCATGCTTCTGTCCTTGGAAGTAGATTAGACCACACCCTAGTACAAACACCACACGACAAGGTCCCAAACGAGTGTAGGGTATGATGAAAACCACACAACAAGACCCCTAACATGCTAAAGGATTTGGGCGTTGTTGTTAAGGATGGGAAGCTAATACAAGACATTGTAGTTTACCTAAAGAAATTGTTGCCACCAGACCTCCTCAAGCCACTGATGACTTTAAAAGGTCGTGTCTTTTGGGACTTTATGCCTCTTCGTTATGGGTCTTGGGAGTTTGTCGTTGTCTATATTGTTATTTGCTCCTATTGTCAGTGACTAGTTGTTGTTTGAGTCGTCTCAGTCGTTGTAGTGTGCTGTTGTTTTCTGTTGATTGCTCCTTCTTGGGGCTATTGTTTGTCTATTCTAGGTCTTCTTCTTTATTAACATAATCGGTAGCTCTCCTGCTTAGTTCGTTTTTTAAAGTGAAAAATGAACTAGAGAAAGGTGAGATTCGTGCTGTTGCTTACCGCCGATGGAGACTTGCATGCCTCTGTTGCTCTCCCTGTCTTGTTCTCTCATGCTCAATAGAGTTATGTGCATGATAATCTGAAAAAACAAATACTAAAATAGATTTTAAACAAACAGACGATTCTATTAACATCTAAAAGAGCATGTTATTACAAAATCATACATGACAAAGAGATTGTTTCACGCCGGCGCGGAAACGGCATCCCTATACTAAAAAAATAGGAAAAAGTCTACTTCACTTCCTCAACTATCGATGGTTGTCTATTTTACCCCCTCACATATAAAACCAGGTATTCTACCACTCAAACTATTGAAAACCATCTAAATAACCTCCTGAGGCGGTTTTGAAGGTGGTTTTGCTGACTTGGCATATTAAAAAGTCTACATAACCCCTAACATATCAAGTGTCCACTACATAACCCCCTCAACTATAAAACCTGATATTATAGCCCTTAAAGTATCTAATAATATTCAAATGACTCTCTTGGATGGTCTTGTAGGTCCGTTTGACCTCCACCTCCCAACCCTTTCTAGGCTAACCCACCACCCAATGAGAAGCATGTGACATATTGTCTCTTGCTCCAATTCCCGACACTTGTGGATGACATCGAGCTCAAGCACCATGCCTATACCCTAATCACTTGGCCCCTCCCACATCCTCTATCAGGTTGTCCTTGAATGACGAGGGTGTAGGCATAGTGCATGAACTCAATGCTATCGAGGAGTGCCATGAGGTGGGGCAGGAGACAGGGTGATGTTTATCGGGTGGCGCCATAATGCTAGAAGAGTATGGAGAGAGAGGCATCCAATGGGCCTACGTGCAAGTATAGGTGCTTAGACCAGTGTGGTGGGATACGATGTCCAAACGGCCCTACAAGACTATCACGGGGTCATTTGAACATTATTGGATATATTTTAAGGGCTATAATATTTGGTTTTATAGTTCATCGGGTTATTTAGTCAACCCTTAATATGTTAGGGAGTTATGTAGACCTTTCAATATGCCACGTCAGCGAAACCACTTTTAAAACCACTCCAGGGGTTATTTAGATGATTTTCAATATTTTAAGAATAGAATACCTGGTTTTATAGGTGAGGAGGTGAAGTAGAGAACCACCAATATTTTAGGGGGTTAAGTAGACTTTTTCAAAAAAAAAAAGAACCAGTCACCTCTTTTGTCATTAACAACCGCTAATCACGTCATTGATCACCGATTAATTGTATCTCTAACACGTTCAACGGGTACTATATTTCATAACATTGCTTGATCCGGTATGGTGATTATTATATAGCAAGTACAACTATACTACTCCTAACACGACATGACAAGAAGAAAATTGAAGCGATCATTTTGGTCCAATAATGCGATATTAAATGCTCACGAGTTTTTTTCAACCAAGATTTTTAAACCAACCAACCGGTGCAGGAACAGGGAAAAAAATTGGGTGGACGATGGGTCTATTCGATCCCACGTGCGCCCTCCTGGCTGATGTACGATGTGTGGACAGAGGATCCATCCGACGGCACCTGTACAGGACCATAAACTGGAGACAAATCACAGAGATGGCTCGGCTCCAGAGCCAAGACTGGCTCGGCTCCTTTGGAGTCTGTCTTCTCACGTACGAGACACGCTAAGTCGCTAATAGAGCCTGATTGCATCGAGCCCTAATCAGTGCGGGCTGTTGCACGCCGCCGCTGCCGCTTCCGTCCATGTATGAAGCAACCTCCATGGCAGATGTTGGAAGCCAAGAAGATATCACATATGTGACCTGACAGCATCGATCATCTTCTCTAATGGAAGCTTCATGTTTGAGCGGATGAGGCGGCAGCGTCGTTCGTGGGGGCGTTTTTCACAGCCAAGGCCATGTCGGCGCGCCTGCTCGTAGCCGCATTCGACGACCTGCTGTTGTGCTGCACGGCGGCGGAGCCACTGCTGTCGCCACCGCCTTCGCCTCCTCCGACGAGATGCATGCAGTCTCCACGGCGGCAGGCCAGGTCTTCGCCTCCTCCGACAAGATGACCTGCTGAGTGGCGCGGCCGCGAGCCCACCGTGGCCTCCGTCATGGGCTGCCGCCTCCACCTTTGAGCGTCTGGGAGCGTGTACTCGAGGAGAAGCCGCACTCATATTTTTTTTCGGAACAGGAACGTGACCCCCACCACTCCGTAGCTGTAACAGCAGCAGCGGCCAGCAGCGGCCAGCGGGGTGAGCTGAAAAGCGAGCCAGATTCGTCAGCAACCTGCAGGCCCGGGCCGGCCAACTAGATCCATCCTCCTCATGCCGGCCGAGTCCGGCGGCGACCCAGCCCAGGTGCGCCGGTGGCGTTTCCAACCACGCGAGCGACCGCACACGCACACGCGCGCGCCCGTAAAAAAATCGGGGTCAGCGCGTGGACTCGGCCGCTGGGAGTGGGAGGGAGGGGTGGATATGGATCGAAATCGAATCGGCGGCACCCGGCGGCAACCTGCCTGGCTGTCGACACTGTCGTGTCCGGTTGGTGGCTTCCCAGCGAAAAGCAAAAGAAATACCGGAAGAAACTGCCTCGTGCGGTCGTGCCTCTTCCTCTCCTCGCTTCTCCCTGTGGAGGCCAGGCGGCGAGTGGTCCAGTCCACCTCCAGGCTCCAGCTACAGATCCCAGCTCGCGCGCGCGGTCCAGCTCTGAGCTCCCTCCTCTCCACCTCCACGCCCGGTCGTGAATCGTTGCTTGCTGTGGGGAAAGCTTGTAAATTTTTTGCTCCCCAAACCTTTTCCTGGCGCGATTTCCTGTGTACGGGAGTTTTCGGTTGGTGCGGTTGGTTGGTCATTTTCCCGCAACTTCTCTTTGGTTCTTGCGCGAGAGCGCCATCTTCTTTCCTGCTGCTACCCGTTGACTCGGTCGGGCGGGCATTCCGTCGAGCACCTTCCGTGCGGCGCCGGGTGGCGTGGGGGGCGGCGGGGCCTGCGGGGTTGCATGGTCCGTTGCGTGAACGGGCGGCGGTTCCTGGTTTCCGGGAGCGTTCCTTGATGCCGCTGCTGTGGCAGGCGGAGGGTTCTAGCGGATGGAATGCAACGGCTGCTACGGTATGTGATGCTTTTGCTGTCCTCACGAGGTGCCTTTTTTTTTTTGGTGGGAAAACTAGGCTGGATTAAATTTGTTGGAGAATTTCGCTCATGGTGATTTCTACTGTTCTGCAGCGCTGAAGTCAAGAAGGTTCGTTGCGATCGCTGATGCGGGGTTTGAGGATGCTGCAGACGGCGCCAGCGATTTTGGTGACACGATGAGTCTTGTGCACAAGCAGAAGGCTGTCGAGGAAACCGTGGAGATGGAGGAGGAGGAGCAGGGGTTTCTTTGGAAATCTAACCTGCTCCCCTACAAGGACGAAGATGATTTCGTTCTTCCTGGGAGTAGTAAGCAGCACGCATCAACATCAGGAGAGAGAGAGACAACTCTGTCTGGCAAAATGGACCCGAGGATAGACAGGTCTGGAAGCAATGGGACAAGCAAGGCAAGTGGTGGACAGAAAGTCAATTCATTTTCCTTTCGCATATACTAGTATTTAGCTAAATTAGTGACAAACGATCATTAAAAAAATCTTAGCTTTAGTTCATATTAGATTTGTGTGTGAATGCAGCAGAATTACTTAACCTATATTGCATCATTTTAGCTTAGCCACGTGACTGAAATCAAATGTATGGTGTTCTGAAGTCCTTACCTTTCATATCAGGTCCCTAGACTGGGTTCCATGCTTGGGACAGCCAGCATGGCTGGATTTGGCAAGGCAGTGGAGATTCTAGACACATTAGGCTGCTTGATGACGACCTTGAGCTCAGATGGTGGCTTTGTTTCCAGGTCCAAGACCAAAGGCTGCAAGATATCAATTCTTGCTTTTGAGGTTGCCAACACAATACTTAAAGGCGCTACTATTATGCAATATCTCTCGGAAGACACTGTCAAATACTTAAAACAAGTTGTGCTTCCTTCGGAAGGTGTACAGAATTTGGTTTCCAGTGACATGAGTGAATTGATGCGAATTGTAGCTAATGACAAAAGGTACCCTGCAAGATTGTTGTCAGTTACCACGGTGGCTTTCTTGTTGTCTTTGTCCAGTGAGAGTTTTGTGAACTCTGGTTAATATTTGCAGAGAGGAGCTGAAAATATTTTCTCAAGAGATTGTTAGGTTCGGGAACCGCTGTAAAGATCCCCAGTGGCATAACCTGGATCGCTACTTTGTGAAGTAAGCAGATTTCATGATTTCTCACAGCAGCAAAGAATTAGACAAATATGCTTGAGTTTTTATATTTCTCTTGTTAATTTGATATCTAGGTTAGAATCAGAAAGTGCACCCCAGAAGCAGCTGAAAGAAACAGCAATAGCAGAGATGCAGAAGTTGATGAACCTTGTTCAACGTACAACTGTGAGCATTGTGTTGTTCTCTAAAGATATCTTCTAAGTGACAAATGTCTGTCATTTAATTTTATTTATATTTTGCTTTCTTTTTCAGGATTTGTATCATGAGCTGCATGCATTAGACAGATTTGAGCAAGAGTACCGCTCTAGGCTAAATGGAAAGGGTAATACAGATAGATTTGAAAAAGGTATGGCTCCTATGTATAACATTGTATTTCATTTTAGGGGGCAAATTGTGGATGCTTTTTGTCATTTGTTATGTTTCCATTACCTAAACAAAATGGCATTGTGGACTGTGCCCATTATCTGAACTAAAAAAGGATTGTGGAAGCTTAAGCAAAGAAAAATTTTCCTATCACTAATATTTCTCTAAATCTAAAATTCACCTCATTATGTTTTTTTGGGTTTGCGATGCCTGAGCACGTATTTCATTAAGAGGAAGAGAGCAAACGCGACCACACGCATGACAGGGCTTGGCACCGTTTAGAAGTCTAAATTCACCTCATCATGGCAATGAAGCTGTAGTCCTTGAACTTTTGACACTATATTTAGGTTACTTTGCAGGAGACAATATTCAAATTGTGAGACTGGAGTTGAAGACCCAAAGTAGTTATGTGAAGAGCTTGAAGAAAAGATCTCTCTGGTCCAAGACGTTGGAAGAAGTAACTTTTGCTGTATAATTTCTTTTGTATGCTAACATCAGCCTGCCTCTTTTTTGGTTGTAATAATATGCATTGCTGATGATAGGTAGTCGAGAAGCTTGTAGACATCGTTCATTACTTACATGTTGAGATCAACAATGCTTTCGGATCTTCTGGTACTTCCACAGCCCAATTTCTCATGTTGAATCAGTCAAGCTTATTTCCAGCTGATCCTCTTAATGCATTTGTAGATGGAGGTGTGGTGAATGCCGAATCAACTGTCAGCTGTCAAAGGCTAGGACCTGCCGGACTTGCTTTACATTATGCAAACATTATCATTCAGATATATAGTATTGTAAGTTTCTCTTTGTTTTTTCTAAACCAGATCAAGATTTTGAGTTATTTACTTTCTTTTACCATCATAAATCATGTATCATCTTAAAGCAGAAAGTTAGCATCGCCTTCCTCTTTATTTTGGGCATTATTTTCTGAACTTCTAGTTCGCTAACATAGATGCAGCTTCCATGATTGGATGTTATCCAAAAACGAAGATAATTAACCAAACATAAGAATGACTGACAAGAATGTGTAAATGGCTTCCAGCAGTGTTCACAACTCAGTTACTATTTTAAGGCGTAAGAAATAACAAAACTTGCTTTTGTAGGTTTCTCGATCAGGGTATGTGCCAGCAAATTCAAGAGATGCCCTCTACCAAGGATTGCCACCAAGGATCAAGTCAGCGCTACCAAATAAATTGAGAACGACCTCAGTGCCTCAGGAGGTAATACAAGTAGAGAATAAATGAAGCATCGGCAAATTTTTCACACATTCTAATCCATGAATTCTGATGCAGCTCACTGTTGATCAGATAAGGGCTAGGATGGAGAAAACTCTGAAATGGCTTGTGCCCATGGCCATCAATACCACCTGGTACTGTATCCTGCTTTACACCAAACATATGGTTTAAGGTTGATTCAGTTGCGCTGCTATTTGTAACGCCTCTACTGTCTTTCATGCTTACTTCAGTGCTCGAGGTTTCCTGAGGTTTAGTGAATGGGCGAAATCAGGGTGAGAATGACCATTTCGAATGCTTTGATCCATGTTTTTCGTGAAATAGTTATCTTTCTAAGATTTGACCTTTGTGTTGTGGTTTGTTTACTGTTTCATTCAGGACTGAGAGGGTTGGTAAGCGACCGGGTCAAGCAGATCCGATTGAGACGCTATACCATGCTGACAAGGCAAGGACCGAGGATTGCATTCTAGAGTTGGTTGTCTGGCTTCATCACCTCGTCAGCCAGAGTAACTGTCCGGCAATACAAAAAGCTACTGACCAATGTATCTAACCAAAAGCCAGGAATGGTCATAGACCATGACATGCTAAGCATCGCACAACGCCTTTTATCCAGACAGGCTGTGTTTGTCGAGTGCTCTAAGGTGTCAGAATTATCTGAAAAGAGGGGACATCAAACTCTTCTGATTCACCTTGCTGGTTGTTTTCGTCTTTGTTATTAGGTCGTAGATGGAAACTATGAGTTGTTCCCGACGTGCGTTTTTGTTTTTGCCATGGAGAACGTACGTTTTTCTTTTTGCCATGGAGGACGTACGTTTTTCTTCATGTCCGGATATATAGTCGGGCATGCTTAGATGTGCTCTGTACATCAGCTGAGCAGGTGTAGTATAAGAACTTTGTTACTTTATCTGTTTGTTATTTGTAAGTGTAGTTGTGACAATCACATTATACAAAGAAAACGCACATCATGTCCGTGTAGGGAAAAACAAACAAACATGAATCTCTTTCCGCACAATTGATGACCATATGGATGAGCTATTTGCTAGGACATAAGCTGTCAAATTATATATAAACTGAACGCCCAATTCCAACCATAACTTGACTAGCTGACATTGGAGCCCCAAAAGTGCTGATCTTCGCTCCTTCGGCCTTGTTTAGTTCGGCTCCCGCTATAGAACAGCTAATAAAAGTGTTATAAAATACATAGGGAGAGCATGGCAAGTAGATCTCTTGTTGGATTGGACGTTGGAAGAGTTTGAGGCGCGTAGCGAGGCCGCAGGTAAAAGCACATTGGGAATCCTTCAGGTCCAGGAGCTCCAGTTGACAGAATTCTTGGTGGTTCTCTTCTTCCGTAAAAGCTTCTACTCCGCAACATTAAACGGCTCCGGCTCTGGCTCCGGCACAAACCACGGGGAATGACGAGGGAGATGCCTCGTTTAGATTCCAAAGTTTGCCTCCTAAATTCACTATGCAGAATTCCTATTCCCCGTCACATCAAAATACCGGCACATATACGGAGTACTAAATATAGATGAAATCAAAAACTAATTACACAGTTTTGTTGTACTTTGCGAGACGAACATTTTAAGTCTAATTAATCAATATTTGGATAATTATTACCAAATAAAAACAAAATTGCTACAGTGTGACGGGACACTTACTATGCAAACTTTGCCTCTAAAGTTTGCCATCTAAACAAGGCCAGAAGCTCTCGGAGCCACGTTTTTTATGCTCGAAGGCTCCGCCACAGTACCTCTACACTCGTGGAGCTAGGGCCAACATGGGCTCCTCCAAACGCGCTTTTAGACAGACCCAATTTTTGCTGCAAAACCAGGCCCATGGGCAGCACCGTATGTCACGGTACCGAGCTAGCAAGCCCCTTGGAGAATGTGTGTCTCACTATCCTCCTGCCAGTGACATGCATCCGGCAGTCGACTGCAAATTAAAGGAACTGATTCCTCATCGTCCTTGTTCATGGCCAACATGATCACACTTGGTAGCCACATATTATTAGCTGCACTCAGGGGCTTACTTAAGATTCAGAAAGAGGAATTTCATTAATACCATGTAATAAGGTTTGATTCTATTTATGGGAATTTCATAAATATCCCATTCTAAAAACAGAACAATTGAGATTTTTTTGGTGATTGCTTGTAGTTACTAATTCATGATCTGGTTTGCATAGAATGAAAACTTCAATCTTGATTCTACGAGAATCTTTTTATAAAAGCATTTCAATTGTTTCATGTCCATAGAAGTTTCATTTTCCTTTTATGGTGGTGAGTATGGGTGCATGTTGGCCACAGGGGCGGAGCTACGATATTAGGCTCCCGCCCTCCTTGGCCCAAATAATTTTTATGGACCAGTGAGTTTATCAGCCTTCATCATGGACTTAAAACACCAGTAGCATAGCAACAGCCTAGAGTGAAGAGCCCACTCACGCACACACCATTTTCTCCACCCGCGCATGCACCAGCCCAGTACATTGATGACGACCATTTGCTCCACGCTCTGCCGCTGGTTGGCCACATCCTCGGTGACTAGACACGATGCACTATGGAGGTGAACTACGAACTCATGGATCTGATGTGGGCAAGTGTGACAATTGCCAGGGTGGAGGAGAAAGGAAATGAATAGAGTTTCTTGCCCACGGGGTGGTGGTGGGGGGTATTATATTTGGTGTCAGGTGATGTGTGGACGGGCTGTTATATGGGTTTTGTGTCTATGGCAGTAGCAGACCCAGAACATCATATAAGCCCGGGCAGATCTAATGGCTAAGTATGAGGTTAAACGTAATCTCTTACTAAGTATATAGGCTAAACAATCATTTTATATAGGAGAACTGGGGTGGATCTATTTTTTTCACTGAGCCGGTAGTATAAATAGTCAAAATTTAATAAAAAAATTTAAAAACAGTGCAAATTGTACTCCAACAGAGCATCTCCAAGAGTTTGCCAAATCAACTTGGCATCCATCTATTTTTGGCAAAACAGAAAAAATTGTGCTCCAACAGTTTGGCATCTAACTTGGCAAATTTTAGCAACTTAGCAAATCTCCCCCCTCCACGCGCATATTTGCGCGCTGAGCGCGAGCGCGCATCCCTCGTACATCCGGCTTCGCGTGTATATTTAAGCAGGGCTCTTCGTTTCTTAGCGGGACTCTTCGTTTCTTAGTGGGGCTCTTCGTTCACTTAGCGGGCCTCTTCTTATTTTACCAAGTCCAAATGACAAACTCTTAGAGAGAGTCTATTTTTTCACTTGCCATATATTTTAGCAAGTTACCAAATTACGATATTTGCCAAGTGAATTTTGACAAACTCTTGGAGATGCTCGGTCTTATTGCCCCTTGCCCTTAAGCATTTTGTTATCAAATTCAGACTAAATAAATGTATATCTGTGATCCCCAACAAAAGCTATTATGTGAAAAATATAGAGAGGTCTTCCATTATGGTCATTAGCGAACAGACCAATTCTTTGATATGTTAACAACTAACTCTTTATCGGCTTTAATAAGAGATAGAATTATATATTTTTAGGGGTGGCCAAACAAAGTCACTGTACTTGATATTTAATTGTAGCGACATATGGATAATACAAAGTTATGATATATCTACGTCTAAATATTTATATGCTCTGCAATAGAAAAAAACTATCAAAATTATATTTTAATTTGATACATGAAACTTATATTATGGATGCCGCAATCAGTGATCATCATAAAATATATTATAGCTTTCATAAAATTTTATAGAAAGCATAAAACATAAATGGATATGTACATTATGTTCCTATTTCTTATATTTAGTTTTTTTATCCCATTATAATGCGCGGGTATGTTTTGCTAGTAACCAATATTACAAAGAAAAACAAACAAGGAGCCTATAAAATGATAAATTGACGAGAGGGAAAATCAAAAAGGAAAAAAGTTTATTTGCTAGGCGCACATGTCGTGCGCTAGCACCATCATGAGGATTTGGGAGGTTCAGATGGTGACATCAACCTGATGAGGGAAGATTTTAGCTCAAAGTTGTGTGAGGCTACACGTGCGTGCCGCACGACACCTAAGGATGAAAATGGAACGGAAATATCTCGAACCGAACCGCGTCGTTTTCTGTATTTTATTCGATCGAATTCACATTTTTGTGTCCGAATTTACTGTTTTCGCTTTCGTTTTCGTATTTCAAATGTAAAAGTAGAAAACGGTTTAGACATTTTCCTACCATTTCTGACTTTTCTACTTTTAATTCGGAATATCCCGAATTCAAAGTCAATAACTACTGTTCAGACAACTAAGCAAAGGCAAGTGTGGAGCACTGATGCCCATTGGCTGCATTATATAGGCAGCTCACCCCGTCGTGCCTCCCTGAGTTGTCGAGGTAGGACTAATCACCTCGCACGGTACTGCATGTCTGCATGGCTACATCTGGCATTTGTATTAAAAATATACTCATTAAGTATTATAAATATTCATATTATATATAAAAAATTAAAATGCTTGAGAGTTCTTAACTAATTAAATATGTCATTTTCACTTTGTTTGAGTCAAATGGGCTAACACAAGATTGAGTCAAACATTTGGCCATCTGTATTTTCAACTCAAGTTTGAGAGTTCTTATTGATGATGACCACATAGAAATCTAGTGGTTATATTAAGGAGTACATGAGAGAAGCTATACTTATCTATATATTCTAATATTAAAGAGCCAAAATTTCTTTCTCATTTTTTTGGGTATGGTCTCCTCTAACGAACTTTGTAAACGCAAAAACTATCTATGTTTATAAAGCTCAAGCCCTCTTATTTTATATATGGCATATGTAGGATTTATTAAGGTAACCTAGATAGCTAAGAATGATAATTTGAATAAATCTCTCTAATTGTGAATAAGGATAAGAGTAGAAATTTGTACTGCATATTTTTCGCTTGGTTGTCCGTCTCTTTGTTCCCAATTCTTTTTTCAGGTTTCTCTTTGTTTCAGATTCATTTGTGTTTCCGGTTTTCTGTTTTCGGTTCCATTTTTACGTTCCGCTCAGTTTTTTTGCTGTTTGCATTTCTGTTTTTCTTTTGTTTTATGTTCCTTTCGATTTCTGATATTTTTTGTTCCGCTCAGTTTGAGTTCCCTAATTTATTTTTGTCTAACTCAGTTTTTCTATTTTTGATTTTTTGTTCCACTCGGTTCACCAGTTCCTTCGCTCTGGTTGTTCTTTTCATCATAAACATAAAAAAACATATTATGAGCCTTTGAACCATTGACCTCTCTCTAAGAAACAAAAAAATTACCAATTAATTAAATTAGTCTAATTTATTTTTGTTTGACTTAGTTTTTCTATTCTTTATTTTTTGTGTTCTGCTCATTTTATGTGTTTGTATTTCGAACCACCGACTAGTAAATTTGTGATTTGCACATCCGGCCCGGATGGTGTGCTCGGAGGACACACTGGTTCGGCAGAATGTCCCTATGTCCAGTCTGAGGCTGCTCGTGTTACCGGTACTTGTTTGTAGTAGGGGTTACAAACGGGCGAGAGAGGGAGAATGTCCCAAGTCTCTGGTGGAAGTGTTGAATGGAGTTGAGTCTAGTTGAATTGCTTGTGTCTGAGTCGCTTGCCCCCTGTGGGGCGCCCTGCTTCCCCTTTTATAGGCCAAGGGGAAGGCGCGGCTTACACGAGAGAGAGAGAGAGAAAAGTGAGGAGGAAAAGGCCCCTCCGGGGCCGTGTCGTCCTTCATCTCCCTTATGTGGGCCCACCGGTCCTGTAGATGATGACGAAAAAAGCTCTACGTCGTGACCCTGTTCGTCAATAGCGTTACACGCAGGCGTCATCAGCCGATCGTGGCATCCCATTCTGTCCTTGCGCACGACATGGTCAACAGGATCCCTTGACGGGAGTCATACGAGGATTAGGCAGCACAGTGCTGGTCCACCCGGCGCTGTTGGTGACGCACGCTCCCTGGTACGGCCCGTCGTGGCCACGGGTCACGTCGAGACGTGCCCGCTCCCTTCCTGGTGTCAGAAGCATTATCCTGGGCCCACACCCCCATGTTCGCAGTGGTTGGACAAAGCTCCCGCCCGAGGCCGGATTCGCTTCCCGGGATCGGGCGAAGCGGATTCCCCCCTTGAGGGGTCGGGCGAGGCGGAGCCCGTGCCCTTGGGGTCAGACGAGACAGAGCCCGCGCCCCTAGGGTTGGATGAGACGAAGTCCGCGCCCTCGGGGTCAGGTGAATCGGAATCCTTCCCGGAGGGGTCGGACAAAGCCGTAGTCATGCCCTTAATCGTCCGGGTGAATTAACGTCGACGACCATTAGTTCCCCTTCTTTGGGTATCCTGATATTGATACCCGACAGTAGCCCCCGAGCCCCCGGGTGATCCAGGAGGGATTGGTTGGGGGGGTCTTTCGATAGCCTAAGGGTGCGCGCGAGCGCACCCGATGGGTGTAGCCCCCGAGCCTATGGAGGAGCTGGATACTCCTTCGTAGGCTTTTTTCGGACGGGAGGACTCCGAAGTCCTAGCTCGCCTCTTGCGGATCGTAGGGTGTCTTGGTAGGGTTGTGATGATCGATCCATCGTTCGTATGCGACCACGCACTGGGTCTCTTTGCGAGTCCAAGCCCCCAAGCCCCGCACATAGCAGGGGTCCGACCGAGACATCGGCTCATCTTGTGATCGTTTTCCCTCAAGCGTTTTTTAGATAAAACAGAGGGGATGAGTCGTGCCATGTTTTCCTCGTTGGATGAATCGTGGTGCTCGGTGAGCTGTTAACGGGCTAGTTTGAGTGGGGCTTTGGCTTCCCATTCGTGGGGGTCCGACATGGATCAGCTGGTGATCGACTCTAGATTCCTGGTGGTCAGTCCATATAGTTCTCAGGTCCATTCGACCGGTCCCAAGGGCTCGTTGCCTTTCTTCGAGCAAAAATCATGGACCATGCACCGCCAAGACTCAAATGTGGGTCAGGACGCCCATGACGCTCGTGCGCCCGGGTACTGGCGGCTAGTGGGCCCATCCTTAACCACCCCTCACTCTAAAGGCGCCCCGGAGCGGTGGTGAACCCATTGATGGGTCAACCTTCGAACCCCTGGGCCTTAATGGGCTGTGATGTTTTTAGCTCCGTATCCCTTCTTACCTACGGTGGTTTGTGGCCTATTGAGAGGGTGGCCGGGGGTGGCATGCGCACGACTCCCAAAGAGGCGCGATGACGAGACACAGCTGGTGTTGACGGTAGTTAACATACATCATGAACCATCAACCTACCTTGCATAAATAATCAAAATAGATCAATATCATAGAATAGGAGGTTTAAACTGATAGTTTTTATGAGTTTTGGTGAATCTATGTTTTCAGTAGGATTTGATCAGAAAATCACCAAGGGGGGACCTATTCGTCAAAAGAAATCACGGAATTATGCCACGACACCTATGTGGGAAGACTCTAGAAGATTCTAGGAGGCTCTCCACCGAGGCAGGGCAAGAGCCACTGCCAGGTGGGGTCGACCGGCCTACATGTCAGGCCGCTCGGCCCCTGTGGGTCCCACTTGTCTTCCTCCTTGCTATGTCGGTTTCCCACCGCCTCCTAGGTTGCATCTACGCCGTTTCTTAAGTCGGTTTGATCCAAGGGCTCACATTACAAGCTCAGGGCTCTATATACCAGCCTGTATCCCCTAGGGCAGAAAGAAGTTTAGATCCTGAGAGCTGAAAAGCCAGGAACCCTAATTCATATTTCTACCAGGATCTAGAGCTAGCAATCAAGAGAAGATTAGTTCTTCATAGGATCTAATCTTGTATTAGAGATAGAGAGATAGAGTGAAGAGAGAAGAGTTTTGGAGGAGTCTTGGACTGTCGGTGCTCTCTCTATGGCTTGTACTATGGTGGAATCAAGTTCTTCTAGAGCTTACTTCTGAGATTTCTCTGGTAATCGACTTCTAATTCAAGTAAGCATCTTGTTCATTTTGTTCTTTAGGTTTGTGACTCTTTTTTGAGTGTTTTGATCTTAGCAGCTCCTAGATTAAAGTAGTATTCATAGTGTAAGCATGGTGCTTAGACTAGGGTTACTCATGAATGTACCCTATTTTTTGGATCGGTGGTAGCTCCTGAAGGTGACTCTTATAGCTTCGTTGAATCCTTTGTAGTCCACCTCCTATTAATAGGCCTAGCAGGAATTGGATGGCTTGTAGGGAAGAAACTTTGTATTTGTTCCTTATAAGACATCTCCCCATATAGAACAATAGAAGACAAAGCTTATCGAAGTTAGAACTAGAACACCTCAGTAGTCTCCTCTATAGTCCTATTTTCTAACCTTGGCTGTGAAGTTGGGTTAAGTTAAGACTTAGTTATTCTCACTCATCATTCCTTTGGGTTTGATATTAAACTGGGTTATTCTCGGTGAAGTGCTACAACTGTATAATATTTGTGCGCTTGCAGATATATTCTATTTGCCCTTAATTTATACCAACAGCAGGCACATGGATCGAGGCAGACGGTTTGCCTCTCGCTTCACCTTCCCCCATAAATAGGGGTTTCCCCTCATATTTGGTATGCCTAACCGCACCCTTCCCCTCTCCGCTTCTCCGCCGCCAGCGCTCTAGCCTTCTTACTCTCACTCTTCTGCCGCCGGCGAAGTTCTCACTCCTCCATCCTCGCTTCCCATGGAGTCATGGTATCGCTCTAACGTTACCCACACGCACATGGAGGGCCTCGTCAAGCGCAGTCTTCTTCGCATGAGGACCAAGGTGATAGAGTGGCTCGTGCCCGGTCGCGAGGAGGCACCGGCACCACCTGATGGCTACTCATGTCCTTTGTGCCCTTCTATGAGCGCGGATCACGATTCCTCCCTACCGATTCCTCAGGGATTGCTGCACCACTACAAGATAGAGTTGTAGCACCTGAATCCCAACGGAATCCAGCACATCACGGCCTTTGCCGATGGGATGTAGATGTATCCATCTCTGGATCAACTAGGCCACCGAGTACATGACCCTCTAGTTGTCGAGGTCTGACAAGTGGTGGCATGCGCTCTAGTTCTACTTGAAGAACGATGCTGCTACCCCCTTGCCAGACTTCATTGGATGCCTAATCGAAGAGGCACCACAGGTGTGGGGGTGGGGACCCCCTGAGAAGGATAAGAAGAGGCTCTATGACCACCTCGTCGCCATCGTGATCCTGAAGAATCACGGTCTCCGCAGGGTCAGCGTCATTGGGATGTGATTGAGTTTAAGGCCATCAAACTTGTCCTCCAGCTGGTGGACTTCTTGGCAATAGATGGCGATCTTGGCGCTACGACAGCTTGACTCCTTCATGACTTGATCCATGAAAAGCTATGAATCCCCCCGGATGTCGAGTCGTCAGATTTCTAACTCGATGGCGATGCGCAGGCCATTGAAGAGTGCCTCATACTCAGCCACATTGTTAGAGGCAGGAAAGTGAAGGTGAACCATGCACCTCATGCATACTTCGAGGGGGAAATGAAGACCAGCCCCACGCCGGCACCTTTCTTCATCAGTGATCCGTCAAAGTACATCGTCCAATACTCTTGGTCGATAACCGTTGGCGGTATTTGGATCTCAGTCCATTCTGCAATGAAATCAGCCAGCACCTAGGACTTGATGGCTATCTGAGGGGCATATGAAATGCCATGACCCATTAGCTCGAGCGCCCACTTCGTGATTCTCCCCGTGGCGTCCTAGTTCTAGACGACCTCACCGAGAGGGAAGGATGTCACGACTGTCACCGGGTACGGCTCGAAGTAGTGACACAACTTTCTTTTGGCGATCAGGACGGCATACAAGAGCTTCTGGATCTGGGGGTAGCGGGTCTTGGAATTAGACAAGACTTCGCTAACAAAGTACATGGGACGCTGCACCTTGCGGGTGTGTCCCTCTTCTTCCTGTTCTAGCACTAGAGCGGCGCTGACCACTTGCGTGGTGGCCGCAATATAGAGTAGGAGCGGTTACTCGTCGGTCGGCGAGACCAGAATCGAGGCTTTCATTAGGAATTCCTTGACCTTATCGAGCACCTCCTGAGCCTCAGGAGTCCACGCAAATCAGTCGACTTTCTTTAGAAGCTGGTAAAGGGGAAGGCCTCATTTGCCAAGGCGCGAGATAAAATGGCTAAGCACCGTGAGGCACCCCGTAAATCGTTGCACTTCCTTTAGATTTTGAATCGGGCCCATCCTCGTGATGGTTGGGATCTTCTTCGGGTTGGACTCGATGCCACGCTCGGAGACGATGAACCCGAGCAGCATACCCCTTGGGACCCCGAAAATG
Source organism: Saccharum hybrid cultivar R570 (assembly GCA_038087645.1). Taxonomy (NCBI): domain Eukaryota; kingdom Viridiplantae; phylum Streptophyta; class Magnoliopsida; order Poales; family Poaceae; genus Saccharum; species Saccharum hybrid cultivar. The sequence goes on along the minus strand of JAQSUU010000562.1, from coordinate 13,708,029 downwards.
CATTTCTCGGGGTTGAGTTTGATGATGTTTGCTTGGAGTTTCATAAAAGTTTGCTCTAGGTCTGCCACGAGTTGGTCGGCCTGTTTGGAGTTGACGACGATGTCATCCACGTAAGCCTCAATGGTTTGCCCGATGAGGTCCCTGAAAAACTTGAGCATACAATGCTGGTATGTAGCCCCCATGCTTTTTAGACTGAACAGCATGTGACATAGCAGAATGATCTGAATGGGATGATGAAAGAGGTCACGAGTTGGTTGAACTCTTTTATCGTGATCTAATGGTACCCGGCGTACGCATCAAAGAATCAGAGGGTTTTGCACCCTGAGGTTGAGTCGACTACTTGGTCTATACGTGGCAAAAGAAATGGATCCTTTGGACATGCCTTGTTGAGACCTGTGTAATCAACACAAATTCTCCATTTCTCACTCTTCTTTCGTACAAGAACGAGATTGGCTAACCACTCGGGGTGATACACTTTCTTGATGAATCTAGCCGCCAAAAGCTTTGTGATCTCCTTGCCGATGGCCATGCGCTTCTCCTCGTCGAAGCGATGCAGGCGCTGCTTGACTGGCTTGGAGCCTGGCCTGATTTTCAAGGCATGCTCGGTGACTTCCCTCGAAATACCTGGCCTGTCCAAGGGTTTCCACGCAAAGATATCTCTGTTGGCGTAGATGAAGTCGACGAGTGTGCTTTCCTATTTGGAAGGAAGTGTGGTGCCGATGCGCATCACCTTGTCCTCGGAGTTGCCGGGGTCTATGAGGACCTCCTTGACACTCTCTGCGGGTTCAAAAGATTCGAACAGGCGCTTCCTCATGGTCCCCTCTTTGATGATCGCGAGCTCCTCGGAGGCAATAATCGCCGAGGTGTGCTCACAACACTCAACTTCACACTAGTAAGCATGCTGGAAGGAGGTGCAGATGGTGATGACCCCACATGAGCCTGGCATCTTGAGCTTGAGGTAGTTGGGGATGGCCATGAACTTCGCATAGCACAGTCATCCTAGGATGGCATGGTAGGATCCGTGGAATCCGACCACCTCGAAGGTGAGGGTCTCCATCCTATAGTTGGTCGAATCCCCGAAGGTGACGGGTAGGTCAATCTGCACGAGCGGTATGGCTTGCTTCCCCGGCATGATGCTGTGGAAAGGTGCTTTGGTCAGTTGGATGCGTGACCGGTCGATGCCCATGGCATCAAGCATCTCGGCGTACATGATGTCGAGGCCGTTGCATCTATCCATCAGTACCTTGGTGAACCGTTTCGTGGTGACAATTGGGTTGACCATGAGCGGGTACCTGTTTGACTATGGAATGCTCTCCGGATGGTCTGACCGATCAAAGGTGATCGCAGATCTAGACCATGGGAGGAAGGAGGGCATGGCCGGGCTAGCCGTGTTGACCTCATGGCACGCGAGCTTCTGGCGATGCTTGGAGTCTTAAGCTGCCGTCCCACTGAAGATCATGAGGCAGCCATCTGTCGTAGGAAAGCCACCGTCCTTCTCTTCGGCGTCGTCCGCTGTTGGCTCAGGCTTCCTTCTCTGGCCCCCCTTCTTGGAGCCACCGGACAAAAACCGCTTCACGAGGGCACGAACAAAAACCGCTTCATGAGGGCGCAATCCTTGTACAGGTGCTTGACTAGGAAGGCATGGTTCAAGCATGGCCTTTTGAGCAGCTTCTCGAAATGGTCAGGAGTGCCCTCGGCGGGCGCTCCGCCACCCTTTCGTTCGGTAGTGGCCACGAGCGAGCCCCCGTGTCACTGCTTGTTCTTCCTCTTGTTCGAGCGGTTGGAGACGCCTTCGCCGACGTCCTCATGTCGCTTCGCCTTGCCCCTAGGAGGTTGAAAATCGCCCTAACCGCCTCCTCACCTGAGGCGTGGCTAGTTGTGAAGTCAAGGAGTTCCTTGGTGGTCCGTGGGCCCTTTCTTCCCAGCTTGTGGACCGGGGACTCGCAGGTGGTCTTGGACAGGAAAGCCCCGATGACGTCGGCGTCGGGACGTCGAGCAACTCGTTGCACTGCCTGGAGAAGCACCAAATGTACTCACGGAGAGTCTCCCCTGACTTCTGTCAATAGTTCTTTAATTCCCAGGGGTTCCCAGGGCGTGTGTAGGTGTCCAGAAAGTTTCCCACAAAGGTCTCCTTTAGGTCTGCCTAGTTTTGAATCTGATTGGGCGGGAGGTGCTCCAGCCATGTTCGCACCGAGTCGGCCAGGAACAAGGGGAGGTTGCAGATAATGAAGTAGTTGCTATCCGCACCGTTGGCTCAACAAGCGAGCCTAAAGGTTCCCCGGAATATTTTTGGGATGTTCGTTGGAGGTCGATACCGTGACGGGAAATCCACGTTGAGGATGCGCTGATTGAAGCTCAGGTTCCCGAAGAATTGGGGCTCAAGCTCTAATCTTCACCGCTGTCTTAGCATCCGCCGCGACGAGGGTGGTAGCCGCGGCTGGCCTCCTCTCCCTTGTCCCCCTGTCCACACCTACAGGCGTCCAGGGTGTTACGTGCGTCACGGTTGGGGCTGAGACGCTCATGTATCGGGGCCATGGCGAGCCTCCCACCATCGCGCGGTGCCTGATGGACGGATGCATCCCTGCCATGTCATCTCAAAGACGCAAGGTGGCTGGCGTCAAGCTTGCGTTGCCGAGACAATGAGCTTTCCGCCTGCTGCACCACCGCGTGCTCGAGCAGCGTGCAAATCTCGCGATGGGCCCGGTGATCTTCGGGTGTTGCAGGCACTGAGAGTCCTCGGGCAAGGCTGCTACGGTGGCTATGTTCTGGCTTGCCCAGGCGAAGTGTGGGAGATCCTCGTCGTCCTCGATGATCCTCCGGTTCATGTCATGGGCGATGGCACGCGCGCACCCATTGTTTTCATGGTGTTCTATCTCACGCTTGAGCTTCGTGCGCCCCTGCTCTAACTAGAGTCGCGCATCCTCGAGTTCCTTCTGCCGCGCCCTCAGCTGCTCGACCCGCAGGTGAGGCAGGACTCTTGCATCTCCCTTGACCTCGTCATCGATGTTGGCTGGGGGAGTAGCCCCTCCATCGTGGACACTTTCGACATGGCCCTCGGGGGTGTCTGCCATGAAGCATTCGTGCAAGGGATGATGGCTCCCTCCGCTAGAGTCAGAGTCGGAGGTCGCCTCAGAATCTCTCACGAGAAGGTTGTGGAAAGATTCCGTGATGTAATCTGCCATGCCCATGAACTCATCGTCCGTGAAGGACGGATGCATGTGCCGCGCTGTGAGGCGATCGATGGTCCTCGTAGCGTTGCATAGACCGAACAGAAACGCTATCGAGGAGTTCCGGGTAAGGTATTCCAGTGAGAGTGGCTCTCCACCGGCAAGATGTGTCATGACGTTGGTGAATGAGAAAGATAGGTAGCGTAGATCCTCCTGAGACGGTCGGAGTCCTAGGAAGGTGTCGAGCTGGCGCTCCAACCTCCCGTAGTCAAAGTTGAGGAGCTAGTTGCACCTAGGGGCGCAGGCCTCCAGGGTGCGTGGCCGTAGCTCCTCGAGGGCCTCGACGACTGTGTCGAGGTTGGCGGAGCGAAGAGGTTGGACGGGGGCGGGAGCCCGTGCCAGCTCTCCCTCCGCGGTGACGAAGAAATCTAGGCTCCCGAAACGTACGTTCACCCGGGATCTAGCTCACGCTGTGGCTAGCCATCTGTGGCCTGGTGTGGACGTCGAGACGCGCAAAAGACCCCTACCTGGTGCGCCAACTGTCGTTGTTTCGAGCCACCGACTAGTAAATTTGTGATTTGTGTGTCTGGTCCGGATGGTGTGCTTGGAGGACACAAAGGTTTATACTGGTTTAGGCAAAATGTCCCTACATCCAGTCTGAGGCTGCTCATGTTACTGGCACTTGTTTGTAGTAGAGGTTACAAATGGGCGAGAGAGCGAGAAGGTCCCAAGACTCTGGTGGAAGTGTTGAATGGAGTTGAGTCTAGTTGAATTGCTTGCGTCTGAGTCGCTTGCCCCCTTTGGGGCGCCCTGCTTCCCCTTTTATAGGCAAGGGGAAGGCGCGGGTTACATGCGAGAGAGAGAGAGAAACGAGGAAGAGGCCACCTCGAGGGCCATGTTGTCCTTCATCTCCCTTATGTGGGCCCCGCGTGGTCCTGTAGATGGTGACGGAAGCGGCTCCACGTCACGACCCTATTCGTCATTGGCGTTACACGTGGGCATCATCAGCCGGTCGTGGCGTCCCATTGCATCCTAGGGCACAACATGGTCAACAGGCTCCCTTGACGGGAGTCGTACGGGGATTAGGCAACACAGTGCTGGTCCGCCCGGTGCTGTTGGCGACATGTGCTCCCAGGTATGGCCCGTCGTGGCCACAGGTCACGTCAAGACGTGCCTGCTCCCTTCCTGGCGCTAGAAGCGTTGTCCTGGGCCCACACCCCCACGTTCGTAGTGGTTGGAGACAGCGTAGGCCCCCGCGGGAGCCTATACTCCCGCCCAAGGCCGGATTCGCTTCTCGGGATCAGGCGAGGCGGATTCCCCCTTGAGGGGTCGAGCGAGGCGGAGCCCGCGCCTCTGGGGTCGGACAAGACGGAGTCTGCGCCCTCGGGGTCGGGCGAATCGGAATCCTTCCCGGAGGGGTTAGACAAAGCCGTAGTCATGCCCTTAATCGTTCGGGTGAATTAACGTCAACGACCATTAGTTCCCCTTCTCCGGGTATCCTGATATTGATACCCGACATTATGGCTTTGATTTTTGCTCACCCGTTCCTTCGCTTTGGTTGTTCTTTTTCTCATAAACATAAAAAACATATTATAAGCCTTTGAACCATTGACCTCCCTCTAATTAACAAAGGCTTTTTTCACCAGTTTATTAAATTGGTGATGTAGTTTTGACAACAAACAAAACTTATTTTTATTAAAATCTAGATTGGCCGATGGTTCAACTAATCAAACCTTGAACGAAAAACCTTAAGCATTTTGTTATTGTGTTCAAACTAAATAAATGTATCTCTGTGATCCCCGACAAGAGCTGCCATGTGAAAAAAATAAGAGAGGTCTTCCATCATGGTCATCAGCGGACAGACCAATTATTGATATGTCGACAACTAACTCCGTACCGGCTTTAATAAGAGATAGAATTACATATTTTTAGGGGTACCCAAAGAAAGTCACTTGATATTCAATTGTAGCAACATATGGATAATAGGAAGTTATGATATATCTACGTCTAAATATTTATGTGCTCTGCAATCGGAAAAAAATTATCAAAATTATATTTTAATTCAATACATGCAACTTATATCATGGATGCCACATTCAACGATCATCATAAAATATATTATAAATTTAACAAAATTTTATATAAAGGATAGATATGTACCATTCTGTTTCTATTTCCTACATTTAGTTCTTTTTATCCCAATTATAATGTGCGGGCATGTTTACTAGTAACGAACAAAAATAAACAAGGAGCCTGTAAAATGATAAATTGAGGAGAGGGAAAATCAATCAAAAAGGAAAAAAGTTATTTCCATCCCAATTATAATGTGCGGGCATGTTTACTAGTAACGAAGAAAAATAAACAAGGAGCCTGTAAAATGATAAATTGAGGAGAGGGAAAATGAATCAAAAAGGAAAAAAAATCATTTGCTAGGCGCACATGTCATACGTTATCCCAATTATTATAATGTGCAGCCATGTTTACTAGTAACGAACAAAAATAAACAAGGAGCTTGTAAAATGATAAATTGAGGAGAGGGAAAATCAATCAAAAAGGAAAAAAGTTCTTTTCATCCCAATTATAATGTGCGGGAATGTTTACTAGTAATGACGAAAAATAAACAAGGAGCCTGTAAAATGATAAATTGAGGAGAGGGAAAATCAATCAAAAAGGGAAAAAAATTATTTGCTAGGCGCACATGTCATACGCTAGCACCATCATGAGGATTCAGAAACTTTGTATTGAGGAGAGGGAAAATCAATCAAAAAGGAAAGAAAAATTATTTGTTTGGCTCACGTGTCATACGGTAGCACCATCACGCCACCCGGCTTGGTCACTTAGGGCAGTCCCAATGGGATATTTATGATAGTTTTTATCTATCTTAATTACCTTGATAACTGAGCAATTTTGTTGATGTGGCAGTAGATTTATTACGGAGAGAGAGAAAAATAAGAAGAAACCGTTTCTTCTATACCAAACTGGGTCTTCTCTTGTACCGATGCAACAAGAAACGATCGAATCTGCGTTGGGGAGACCCAGCTCGTTTCTTCCGCTTATGGCTCAGATCCCTTGCGCCGCTGCCAGCTTCCCTCCCTCCCCGCACTGCTCGACGCCCACCTCCTCCTGCGCGGCCGCTCGCAGTCCGCCTCCCCGCGCCGGCTAGCTGGTCCCGCTGCATCTGCGCAGGCTCGCGTGCGGCCAGTCGATATCGCCGCCGTGGAGCTCCAGCCATGGCCCGTCGCCGCTACGCCATCCTCCCTGCTCGACTCCGCGTACACCGCAAAACGCCGTGGAGCGCGCCCGCAGCGCGCTGCCGTGCTCGTGGGGTCCTGGACGAGGCCACCTGTTCACGCGTCTCCCTCCTCCCTTGGCTCCCTGCGCACGAGGAGCTCGCGCGTCTCCATCTCCCTCCCCTTCTCGCATCTGCGCACTGGGGAACCAGTCGGAGCTCTTGCCAGCGGCGGCGTCGTCCCCGCCGCACGCGGGCATGGTGCGCGCGCTGCGGAACCCGTCGTTCTAGCATCACGCTCGCAGCGTTATCCATCGGCTAAACTAGCAGAACTTGCGGACAGAAGGTTTTGATCAGCTGTATGCATGCATGCCTGCTGCCGAAAGGACATGTTGATTTGCTTCTTTCTAGTGCACGTACGTGGACAAGCTTTGCTAGCTTCTTATCCCTCAAACGTGCTTGCACGTATGTTTGATCTGATCTGCATAAAGCAATCAAGCTATATGGCTGCTTGTCATAATTAATCCTTTCATTTTTTATGTTGCATTTAAGTTATCTCTTGTATAGAAATTATCATAGAAACTATGGATTGGGAAGGATAATTTCTACAACACATTAATTGCTTTCTTTCTCTTTTAGAAAATGCATCAAAAAACTATCCATTGGGATTGCCCCCCTTATGAAGCCGAGCAGCCGTGCTAAGATCCACGGTGTACGAATAAAAAAGCTGGTTAGCTTCCCTTTCTAAAGAATTCCTAAAAATATTTGCTTCCCAGCGCCCCGGCCCATCGAGCTGAATCCGCGCGTCCGCTTAGCCCATTAAGACTATATTGGCTCCAAGTCCCGGATCACGAACAAGAGGGGGATGATGGTCCGTAGTCGGGAGCTAGTGAAACTGGGACCTGCTTAGAACATCTCCAAAAGCTTAGGTAAAATGAATCTCTAAAAATCAAGATTTAGAGGATCTCTAAATAAAAATAGCTCTCCAAATACTAAAGCATCGTTGCAACCTCTCCATCTTCTGCCATCCATCCAGCCTCGCATGGGGCTGGTTGCGCCCTCGAGCTGTTTTTGAGCGCTGCATATCATGACGTGCCCTAGCTGCCGCGATTCATGTGGACTTGGCGAGCGACCATCTCTCGCTCTGTATGCTGAACAAAAAACATAGAATAGCTCGTGGCTATATTTAGATAATGAGATGGAGAGCCCGTTGGAGACGATTTTTTTTTCTAATAATAGCCATATTTACATTTACATTTATAAAATGATTTACCTAGCCTCTTGGAGATGCTCTTACATGGGAAAGCCGAGGAGCGAAAAATTCATCTTGTTTTGAGATAGACAGAGAAGCAGCGTATTCCCTCCATCCCTAAATAACTGTCGTTATGGTATTTGTGCCGGTCAAACTTTCTTAAATTTGACTATGTTTATAGAAAATATTAACAATATTTTTCTTTTATATATTTGGTTATACTAATTATGTACTATAAATATTAATATTTTTTATATATTTGGTCAAAGTTGAAAGAGTTTGATTTCTCGGAAAGAAGAATGACAGTTATTTAGGGATGGAGGGAGTATCTCGCAACCTTAAGAATGCCCAATTTACTTAAAAAAAGGCTTAGCTCTCGTGTCGTGTGATTAAATCCAAAGTCGCATCTCAGCTTGCAGAAGCGGTGCGCATCCCGCACGCTCCGTGGTACTCTCCCTCCATCTGTAGATGTCCAACGGGGCAGGTCCTTTGGGCTCGCATGGGCCTGAACTGAAAAAACACATCTCAGGCCTATACGGCCCGGCCTCCTTCGTGCCCGTGCCACATGGTATTCCCATCGAAGTCCTGTTCCTTCTATAGTTTTTAAAATCATGGTATTATTATATTAAAATTGTAGTCTTTTTTGAGTTTGGATGTGATTGCAGCAATCACCAATATATACGTATATATATCTCAAAAGCATCAGTTTGAACAGACATGACAAACTTAACTTATAGCAATCACTGATGTTTCAAAAGCAACCGGTTTGAAGAGATTTGACAGAAAAAAGAGAAAAAGAGGGGGTTGCTAAGCACATGTCATGTGCCCTTAAATTATAGCAATCACTGGTGTTTCAAAAGCGGTGGTTTGAAGAGATTTGACAAAAAAAAAGACAAAAAGAGGGGGTTGCTAAGCACATATGTCATGTGCCCACGCCTTTACGGCGACGTCTGCTGATGACAGACGATTTTTGATCCTCATACGGTTTTGGTTTGCTACATGCGCCTTCCACGCATGGTTCGAACAACACGAAGTTACACGTGTGTCTGTATATGTGTCTTCGTCGGGCACGCCACCCATCTGGCCTCCATGTCTTATGAATCAGGGTATATCAACCTACCTCCACGATACGGTACTAATAAAAACGCTGCGCGCGCCGTTCAGTTCAGGTTGGATTTGTTCTCAGCTGCCGTATCTATCCAAAGACGGTGCGAAACCAAATTGCGCTCCGCGACATATCACGTCTAACTCACGTCGTGCTATGATTCAGTAACTCGCCACGACTCGACGTGCATATATATATACAAGCACTCGTCACAACTCGGCATGTATATATGCCACTCCTTCCAAATTCTCATGCAGAATTAAAACACATAATTAGATTTAATGTGGGTATGGGTCATATTTTATTTAATATTTAAATCAAATAAATTCGAAGGCCATATTAGATGCCAGGTCCAATAAAATGGTAGATTGGATGTAGTTGATGGCTGAACTTGTAATGGTTATAGATATTGCTGCAGTAACAAGTAACTCCCATGGTTATGGTTGTAGTTACTAGTAATTTCCATGTTTATGACAGAGGTTACTAGTAATTGATTAACGCTTCATGACGTCCAGGTTCATCCTCTACACTTCACCTTCTACCTTCTGTGCTTATAAAAAGGAGTGTTTGCCTTCAGTTGCGCGTATGAGATATAACACAATCAGCACCATCGTTCTTCTGTTGAGTTGCTCCCAAGTTTTTCCGTCCCAATCCTCTACGCGCACGCAGTGTTGGGAGAGCAGGCCTCCGGAACCGCCGTCTGCACAGCGACATCTGCTCGGGTGTGCGGGTGATCAGGTGTTTGGGGAGCGTCTCCGCGACTGCTCACTTCTTCCTGGTTACTGCCGACGTCTTCTTCTTCTTACTCGGATCGTCTACTTCCCGGTGGATGTTCAAGGGACTGCACTGCGAACGTCGTCCTGCATCAACTATGGTCTGCGACATCAAGCAACGCACTATGCCGACTAGTGCGCATGGAGCCGCCGGTGCCTTAAGCATGGGTCCCTCCGCTGGTTATACTTTTAATCTTACTGTCTCTATATTTAGTATGATTTTTGTGCTCTTAAACATGATCAGTATGTTCATCATACTTGCCACTTGTAGTTTAGACGTGCACATATTTGTTGTCACAAATTTATTGCTATTTTTCTAGATTAAATTAAACATGAAAATGCCTAAATTCCTAACATTCAAAAACTTGATATTAGGCAATTTTATGTTAGTGGTTTTACTGTCGCATTGAAGCCGGTTGATTTTGATGGCACGAACTATAAGAGATGGCGTGCTAAAATGGTCCTATGGTTAACTGCTACGAATTGCTATTACGTCGCATAGGGGAAGTCCAAACAATTTACTCCTGAGAAGGAGCAAAGGTTTGTGGCTGCTGATAACATGTTTTGAGGCACCGTGATTAGCACTTTTCATAGCAAATACGATGACAATTACATCATATGCATGACATGCAAACAATTATGGGATATACTTGATGCTCAGTTCGGTGTTTCTGATGGTGGTAACGAGCTGTATATCATGGAGCAACTGTATAACTACAAAATAGTTGATAATCGTTCAACAGTGGAAGAGGCTCATGAGATAGAGGCACTGACTAAGAAACTCGAGCAGTTTCCATGTGGGTTACCCGACAAGTTTGTGACTGGTGGTATTATCGCTAAGCTATCACCTTCTTGAAGGGATTTTGCTACCTCTCTAAAGTATAAGAGACAATAGTTTAGCGTGGCTGAGCTGATTGGGTCTCTTGATCTTGAGAAGAGGGAGAGAGCAAAAGACAATCGTGAAAAAGGAGCTAGCTCTTCTAGTGCCAATATGGTGCAGAAGAAAAATTCAAATGCATCTCATAATAATAATAATAATAATAATAATAATAATAATAATAATAATAATAATAATAATAATAATAATAATAATAATAATAATAATAATAAGCAAGAGAACAACTTGAAGCCTAAGCAAACAACCACTTTTAAGAAGAAAAAGAACAAAGAAAATGGTTGTTTTGTTTGCGACGATGAGCATTGGGCAAGTACGTGCCCAGACCGTAAATTTAAGCAAGAAACGGAATCAACAAACATAGTTGTTAGCAAGGCTGAAGGAGAAACATCTGGGTATATAAATTATTTACCTACTGTTCTTTCAGTCTGTCATTCGCCTGAGTGGTAGATGGACACAGGGGCTAACATAAATGCGTGTGTTGATGCTTATTTGTTTTCTTCTTATAAGGTTGGTGAGACTGGAGCCTTACTGATGGGGAACAGGTCCCATGCGCGTGTTCTTAGTGTTGGTATGATCATTCTGTAGTTTACTGAGGAAAGATGACGCTATTAAAGAACGTGCAACATGCCCCCTCCATAAAAAATAATCTAGTTAGCGGCTCTAAATTGTTGATGGTTATAAAATTGTCTTCGAGGCTAATAAATATGTACTATCAAAGTATGAGACATTTGTTGGTAAAGGTTATGATTGCGGAGCCTTGTTCTACTTATCTTTGCATGATGATGTGTGTAATAAGGTTGTGAACAATGCTATTATCCATGATGAGTTAAATATTTGGCATTCACAGCTTTGTCATGTTAATTTTGGTTGTCTATGGAGGCTAGCAAATCTAAATTTAATCCTAAAATTTAATTTAGTCAAAGGTTCTAAGTACCATGTATGTGTGTAATCCAAGCAACATCTCAAGCCTCATAAGGCTGCAGAGGCAAGGGACTTGGCACCATTAGAACTAGTTTATTTCGATCTATGCGAGATGAATGGCGAATTGACTAAATGTGGCAAAAGATACTTCATGACATTTATAGATGATTGTACTAGATTTTGCTACGTGTACTTGCTAAAATCAAAAGATAAAGTGTTACATTATTTTAAAACCTATAAAGATGATGTAGAAAATCAACTTGAGAGAAAAATGAAACGGTTAAGGTCTGATCGTGGTGGAGAATACTTTTCAAGTGATTTTTCTGAATTCTGCGTAGACCATGGAGTTATTCATGAGAGGACACCGCCATACTCACCACAATCCAATGAGTTTCCGAAAGAAAGAACTGCACTCTAACTTAATGTCATGTTAGGGACAGCGGGACTATCTAAGGAATGGTGAGGTGAGGCTATTTTAACAACATGTCATGTCCTGAATAGGGTTCCTATAAAGAATAAAGAAATCACCCTATTCGAGGAATGAGAGAAGAAAAGATTAAATATTTCTTATTTACGCACCCGGGGTTGTTTGGCCAAGGTGAATGTGACAATTAACAAGAAGCGCAAACTTAGGCCTAAAACTGTTGACTGTGTATTCCTTGGTTATGCTATTCACAGCGTTGGATATAGGTTCTTAATTATAAATTCTGGAGTGCCTAACATGCTTGTTGGTACTATAATGAAGTCCAGAGATGCTACATTTTTTGAAAGTGAATTTCCTATGAAAAATGCACCTAACACATCTAGTCATAAAACTATAATACCCTATGAGCAATTTATTCCGATAGAACATTTTGAGGAACCCCTGTACAAAATCCTAAGGAGGATGATATTGTAGTTACTCGAAAGAATAAGAGACAAAGGACTGTAAAGTTTTTTGGTGATGACTACATTGTGTACCTTGTGGATGACACGCCTGTAAGGTCCTAGATGGCTAGAGGGGGGGGGGGTGAATAGCCTATTAAAAATCTACAAGTACCACTAAGCAAACTTGTTAGAATAACAAACGGCGTAAAGCGAGTTTTGCTTAGCCAAAGGTTGTGATGCAAGCCTCCTATCCACAAGTCTAGTAGATTAAGATCTCTAGTTCACACAAGAGCTATGTCACTAAAGAAACACTAGTGAACAAGCTAACACTACTAGCAAAGCTACTACTAGAGCTACACAAGATAAACTAGTGAATGTAAATGCAAGGGAGAGGAATGTGATTATTATACCGACGGTGAAGTGAAGATGTTGCCAATCACCAAGATGATATACAAACAATCAATATTGACAACAACCCAAGATGAAGACCAATCACCGGGAGACAAGAGACACAATATTTGTTCACCCGGTGTTCACTTGTGCACCGACAAGCTACGTCACCGGTTGTGTCGACCAACACTTAGATGGTTCCCCGGTGTGACCCTCAAGTCACTTGCCCCTCAAGGCACGCCCCGCAAGGCACCGCAAGACACCACTCTCAAGTGAGGTAACTCAATGACACGCGGATTCCACTAGAGTTGCTTTTGGCGTCCCGCCGAGGAAAGCACAAGAACCTCTCACAATCAACCGGAGGTGGCCAAGAACAATCACCTTCTCTTGCCAACGCCTCCAACAATCTCCAAGAGACCTCCCCAAGTGCCAAGGGATGAGTTGTTCTAGCTCAAGGGATGCACAAGTATGTTAGAAATGCCAAGAGACCTTCCCAAGTGCCGGCCAACAAGTATTTATAAGCATCCCAAACAAATAGAGCCGTTACAACTCCACTCACGTTTTTCGCGGGACCACCGGACGCGCCGGTCGTAACAGACCGGACGCGCTCAACCGCGTCCGGTGGCCCTGCGACGTCCACGTGTCCTCCAATTTCAAATTCGTCCGTTAGATCTTCCAACGGTCACTGCGCGCCAACGGTCAAACGAGCGACCGGACGCGCTGCTGCAAACCACCGGACGCGCCGGTGCGCACAGCACCCGCGCCCGCGAAGCAACGACCGGACGCGCTCCTCGCGACGACCAGACGCCACAGTACCCGCGTCCGGTGGGAGTCCAGTAAGCTCCCTGGACCACCGAACGCGTCTGACGGTGTGTGACCGGACGCGGACCGCGTCCGATGACTTCGTGACTTGCTGTTCGCCAGACCGGACGCGCCAGTCCCGTGGGTCACCGGACGCGCCGGTGTCAAACCCTAGCCCGCGCGCCTGACGCCCACGCTGCACTGACCGGACGCGCCGGTCGAAACTGACCGCGTCCGGTGCAGCGTCCGGTCACCTCTGTGACCGCGTTCGCCTCCGTTTCTTTTCCGACTTCCGGCGCAATGGAAAATAGGCATTTCATTTCCCCGAAATCGCCTGAATCCCGCGCTCGCACGCTCGGCGGGAGAGAGAAAGGAACCAAACCCCTCTCTACCCGCAAACCACAGCGCGACCATCGCCACCTTTGCAAATGTGCCAACACCATCAAGTGTACATCTCCATGTGCTTGTGTGTTAGCATTTTCTCAATCATTTTCAAAGGTTTTCCAGTTAGCTCACTAGGCCCTACATGCAATGCACTTCATGAATTCACCTAGTGGCACCCGTGCGTCGAATAACCGATAAGATTTCCCCTCTTAATAGTTCGGCTATCGACCCTAAACCACTCACACCCTCTATGGTGTCTTGAGTGTAAAAACAAAATGGCCCTATGGTTATACCTTTGCCTTGAGCCCATTTTGTTTCTCCAAATGATATGATCCACTTCATATCATCACATGACCATCTCGATCCATCGACCTTGACTTCACTTGCTCTTTACCGTTGCATCGGTCCATCGGCGCCAAGTCTTGCTCAAGCTTCACCATCGCATGGTCCTTCGCTTCGAAGCCTCGACTAGCCCTTCACCTTCACAACCGGTCCATCGAGCCAAGCCTCATCTTGGTCTTCACCATCTTGGTCATATGAGTCAATGTCATGTCTCACATTCAATGACCACCTTTATCTAAATCATCCACTTAGATACAAAGGTTAGTCCTAGGTTTCATCAATTAGCCAAAACCAAACTAGGGACTTTCAATCTCCCCCTTTTTGGTAATTGATGACAACCCTCACAAAGATGATTTTGATAATAAAAGTTTTGAACTTGTCATACTTGTCCAATCATTTTGCTCATAAGTAAAGTTTGGACAATTATCACAAGCTCGGTTTTGGTAGCATTAGCTCCCCCTACATATGTGCATAGAGTTTGGATTGAAAGCTTTGCACATATGCATGGATAGAAGTGTTGGGAGAGTAATTCTACCAAAATGATGCTAAGGTGTAAGAAATGGACCTTTGAAGCGTGATACCAATCGGAGTTGCCTTTTACACCATCCTTAGCATCATGAAGTAACTAGACAACCATCAAAACTCAAGAACCCCGTGAGATCAACATTATATGTAAAGGTTCTTGGACCACTTGTAAAAACTTTAGGCAAGTCTAGATACCACATGAAAAACTATTCCTATGCATGCTAGTAGATCATTTCATCATCCAAGTTCTATACTAGCATTGCACCACACAAGCATGTATATTGAATCTAAATACACGTGCAATGAGCAAGTCATATGAAAATGCACAAACAAATGCAACAACTTTGTTTATGAGCTTGCTCCCCCTACTTGTGTGTGTTGAATCATCTTTTTCTCTCCCCCTTTGTCAACAACTTACCCAAAAATGGGATCAAATTATGGAGAGAAAAAAATGTTTGATGGAGTAGGTTAAAATTCATCAATTTTGGTTCAACCTAGAACACTTGCCAAAGATATTTAATTCGATTTGAACCAAAGACAAGCTTCTTCACACCTCCTAATAAGGGTTATCTTGCCTATGTTGAATTAAACACTTATAGCAAATCTTCTAGATTCAACACTAGGTTTGCAAGCTCACAAACATGTCATATGCCACCACTAGATCAAAACAACCATAGAGGCAATAGTGGTAACATATATCCATCAAATTCATTTGATTTATCATGAATGCTCATGCATACCACTTATTATGTCTACATGCTCTAGCAAGTCCTTAGCATAGAATGAATGACATGTCAATCAACTTTACCTCGCAATGTCGAAGGAGAGGCATGTCAATAAGTAAGTGGGGTGCATTCAACTCATGTTTGAGAAATCAAGAATGTTCAATTCATTCCTTAGCTTGCAAAACCTCTTTTCATCAAGTGGCTTAGTGAGAATATCGGCAAGTTGATCATCGGTGCCAACACTCTCAACGGCAATATCTCCCTTGTGTTGATGATCTCTAATGAAATGATGTCTTATGTCAATATGCTTTGTTCTTCCATGTTGAACCGGGTTTTGTATCATCTTGATTGCACTCTCATTATCACATAGCAATGGCACATTCTTGAAGTTGAGTCCATAATCCTTCAAAGTTGATTTCATCCATAGCAATTGTGCACAACAACTCCCCGCACTCACATATTCGGCTTCGGCGGTAGAGATTGCCACACTATTTTGTTTCTTTGAGGACCATGACACAAGTGATCTTCCAAGTAATTGACATGTGCCACTTGTGCTCTTTCTATTGATCTTGCAACCCCCATAGTCGGAGTCCGAATATCCAATCAATTCAAACTTTGACCCCTTAGGATACCATAGTCCAACATCTCTTGTTTGCTTCAAGTACCTCAATATTCTCTTTGTGGCCGTGAGATGACTCTCTCTAGGTGAGGCTTGATATCTAGCACACATGCAAACACTAAACATGACATCCGGCCTTGATGCAGTGACATAGAGTAAACTTCCAATCAAAGACCGATATTCCTTTTGATTCACCATTTTGCCATCAAGATCACTATCCAAACTTCCATTTGTACCCATTGGAGTTGAAATTGGCTTTGCATCTTGCATTCCAAACTTCTTCAACATGTCCCTTATGTATTTCCCTTGACTCACAAATGTTCCATTCTTCAATTGCTTTACTTGGAGACCAAGGAAGTAGCTAAGTTCACCAATCATAGACATTTCGAACTCTTTGGCCATCATAGCACCAAATTCTTCACAATAAGCTTGATTGGTTGATCCAAAGATGATGTCATCAACATATATTTGCACTATGAATAGATCATTTCCAATCTTCTTGGTGAATAGAGTTGTATCAACCTTGCCCATCTTGAATCCCTTAGAGAGAAGGAAATCCCTTAGCCTCTCATACCATGCTCTAGGTGCTTGCTTTAAGCCATATAAAGCCTTCTTCAACTTGTACACATGGTTGGGTTTCTTGTCATCTTCAAATCCGGGCGGTTGCTCAACGAAGACTAACTCATTGATAATCCCATTAAGAAATGCACTTTTGACATCCATTTGATATAGTTTGATGTTGTGTGCACAAGCATAAGCCAATAGAATCCTTATTGCCTCTAATCTTGCCACGGGAGCATATGTTTCATCATAGTCAAGACCTTCTACTTGAGTGTAACCTTGAGCAACTAGCCTTGCTTTGTTTCTCACTACAATGCCATCTTGATCTTGCTTGTTTTTGAACACCCACTTGGTTCCAATCACATTGTAGTCATTTGGCCTTTCTACCAACTCCCAAACATCATTTCTTGTGAAATTGTTAAGCTCTTCTTGCATAGCCATGATCCAATCGGCATCCCTCAAAGCTTCTTCTATCTTCTTTGGTTCTATGGTTGACACAAATGATGCATGCTCACAAAACATTGCCAATCTTGATCTTGTTTGCACACCACTTCTAATATCACCAATAACACTATCAATGGGGTGATCTCTTGCAATATGTTGTGGTTGGAGTACTTGCATTTGATTGCTTGAGCTTGGTTGATCACTTGATGTATCTCGATGAGAAGAACTAGCTCCTTGATCTTGCACTTGAGAGTCACTAACTTGCTTGAATGGTGAATTGAGCACTTGATCTTTATCATCATCTTGAATATCAATTACTTGCTTTGCTCTAATGTCTCCAATGTCCATGTTCTTCATTGCTTCCACTAATAGAGTTCCACCAATATCATCTAGATTTTCTTCTTCATCTTGTGACCCATTGGTTTCATCAAATTGCACATCATGGACTTCTTCTAGAATGCCACTTGAATTGTTCCAAACTCTATAGGCTTTGCTTGTAGTTGAATAACCAAGTAGGAACCCCTCATCACATCTCTTGTCAAACTTCCCCAATCTAGTGCCTTTCTTCAAAATATAGCATTTGCAACCAAAAACCCTAAAATAAGAAATATTGGGCTTTCTTCCATGAAGTAGCTCATATGGGGTCTTCTCTAGCAATGGATGACAATATAGTCTATTGATGTAGTAGCAAGCGGTATTGATTGCTTCATCCCAAAATGATTGACTCACATTGTACTCATGGAGCATTGATCTAGCCATATCAAGCAATGTTCTATTCTTCCTCTCAACTAGGCCATTTGATTGTGGAGTGTACTTGGCCGAGAATTGATGTCCAATACCATAATGATCACAAAGTTCTTCAATTCTTGTATTCTTGAACTCACTTCCATTGTCACTTCTCACTTTCTTGATTCTAATCTCAAACTCATTGTGAACTCTAGTGAGAAATATCTTGAAGGTGTCAAACACTTCACTTTTGTCACTAAGAAAGAATACCCATGTGAATCTTGTGAAGTCATCCACTATGACAAATCCATACTTGTTGCCGCCTATACTTGTATATGTTGTTGGTCCAAATAGATCCATGTGCATCAACTCAAATGCTTTGCATGTGCTCATTGTACTCTTCTTTGGATGTGAGCTTCCAACTTGCTTCCCGGCTTGACATGCACTACAAAGCTTATTCTTCTCAAATTCAACATCTTTCAAACCATTGACAAGATTGTGAGTTGTAAGCTTCTTCAATTGTTTCATGCCAACATGACCAAGCCTTCTATGCCAAAGCCAACCCATGCTTGATTTGGAGACTAAGCAAGTTGTCAAAGAAGTTTCTCTAGCATTGAAGTCAACTAGGTAGAGATTCTCATATCTAAAGCCCTTGAATGCCACATTTGAACCATCCATACTAATAACTTCCACATCATCAACCCCAAAGATGCATTTGTAGCCTAGATCACATATTTGTGCCACGGATAGAAGATTGAAATCCAAGCTTTCAACTAGTAACACATTGGAGATACTCATGTCATTTGATATTGCAATCTTGCCCAAGCCAATAACCTTGCCTTTCTTATTATTGCCAAATGTGATAGAGTCAACACCACTATCATTGTCATTGATTGAGTCAAACATTCTTGATGTACCGGTCATGTGTTGAGTGCACCCACTATCAATAATCCAATGCCTTCCTCCGGCTTTGTAATTGACCTACAAGCAAATCAATGGAGTTTAGGTACCCATTTTTGCTTGGGTCCTTGTAGGTTAGTAACTAAGCTCTTTGGTACCCAAATAGCCTTCTTCTTTGGGCCCACAATTGGTGTACCAACAAACTTAGCTTGCACACCCTTCACACCCTTGGTAAGCACATAGCAAGAATCAAAAGGTATAGCATTAACAAGGTTCTTGCTTTGGTTCTTTTTATTGCAATTATGCTCTAGGTGCCCAACTTGCTTGCATCTATTGCAAAACCGACCATTGCTCTTCACAAAGCTAGGCTTTGGAGTTGCAAAGACCGACTTGCCTTTCTTGGGGGTGTAGCCCAATCCCTCTTTGTTAAGAGAGAACCTTTGGCTACCCAAGCACTTAAGTAAGCGGGCCTCACCACCATAGGCCTTGCCTAGGGCGTGAGTGAGCTCATCCACCTCTCTCTTGAGAGTCTCATTCTCAACCATTAGTGAGGCATCACAAGTGAAACCATCACTAGTAGTGGAGGTAGAGTTAGTGGTGGTGGATGAAGAGCTACAAGAAGGGTTAGCATTTGACATGATGATAGGTTTATTAATGGATTTATCAATTATGTCACATGTAACACCTATATCACATGATACAACAACCTCCTTCTTAGCTTGTTGCTCAAGTAGCAATGAGTGAGCCTTTTCAAGCTTGGAATGAGCCTTATCAAGATCCTCATGGTCTTCCACTAGACTCTCATGAGTGGTCTTAAGCTCACTAAGGACTTTCTCAAGTATTGCTACTTTCATTGAAAGCTTCTTACACTCTTTGTCTTTGGCAATAGCTATGTCTCTAGTTTGTTGCATCAAGTCATATAGTTGTTCTTTAGTTGGTTCATCATCATCATTTTCATTATCATTATCATTATCACTATCATGAGCATATTCCATTTCACTTTCATCATCACTCTCATCATATAATACCTTAGCTTCTTTAGCCATGAAGCATGAAGAGGATGAATCAATTAGTGATGGCTTCTTGTTGATAGCAATGGAAGCAAAAGCCTTGTTGGATGATTCTTCTTCTTCTTCATTGTCTTCACTTTCCCAAGTGATCACATAGGCACCATTCTTGCCTTTCTTGAATGTCATCTTGGCCTCTCTCTTCTTTTTCTCAAACTTGTCCTTCTTGTTCTTCTTCTTATCATAAGGACATTCCGCTTGAAGGTGCTCGGTGCTATCACAATTGAAGCACTTTCTTTGTTGCTCATTTCTTTTGAAGTTGTCATTTCTCTTCTTAAAGCCTCTTCTCTTGATGAACATGTGACCCATCTTCTTGACTACAAGAGCAAGTGCCTCATCATCAATTTCAAATTCCCCATCTTCATTGTTGTCTTCTTCTTCTTCAGTGATGATAGCTTTGCCCTTGGAGGAGGTGGCATTGAATGCCACGGTCTTCTTCTTCTTCTCATCTTCCACCTTCTCCTTGTCATCAACATCTTGATCATATTTGTCATAGGTCAATACTTCACCAAGCAAATCATTAGGCTTCATTGATTCAAGCCCATCTCTTTGCAACATCATGATCAACATCTTGAATCTTCTAGGTAAGCTCAATAAGAACTTGTGACAAAAATCTTGATCTTGAGTCTTGTGCCCTAAGCTCTTGAGATCATTGACTATCACTTGCAATCTATGAAACATTTCAATGATTGTTTCATCATCCTTTTTCTTGAAGTTCTCAAACTCACTCTTGAGCCCATATAACTTGGCACTCTTCACAACCTTAGTGCCCTCATATGTTTCACTCAACCTTGTCCATACTTCATTTGCCAAATCTAAATCCTTGATGCCCTCAAATACTTTTGTGTCAATGCCATTGTAAAGTGTATTGAGAGCCATTCTATTGCATGTTCTATTTGCTCTATCTTCATCGGTGAGATGATCGGGATCAATGATAGCAAAATCATTCTCGGTGACTTGCAATACTCTCTCATGAATAGAACCAAGGTACATTGTCATCTTTCTCTTCCAATGAGCAAAAGAACTAACACCATCAAAGAACGGTGGCTTGCCCCCAACATGATTGAACACAATTTGAGCCATTTTTCACACCGAAGGATGTTAAGCCTTGATTAAAACGGTGACCACGGCTCCGATACCACTTGTAAGGTCCTAGATGGCTAGAGGGGGGGTGAATAGCCTATTAAAAATCTACAAGTACCACTAAGCAAACTTGTTAGAATAACAAACGGCGTAAAGCGAGTTTTGCTTAGCCAAAGGTTGTGATGCAAGCCTCCTATCCACAAGTCTAGTAGATTAAGATCTCTAGTTCACACAAGAGCTATGTCACTAAAGAAACACTAGTGAACAAGCTAACACTACTAGCAAAGCTACTACTAGAGCTACACAAGATAAACTAGTGAATGTAAATGCAAGGGAGAGGAATGTGATTATTATACCGACGGTGAAGTGAAGATGTTGCCAATCACCAAGATGATATACAAACAATCAATATTGACAACAACCCAAGATGAAGACCAATCACCGGGAGACAAGAGACACAATATTTGTTCACCCGGTGTTCACTTGTGCACCGACAAGCTACGTCACCGGTTGTGTCGACCAACACTTAGATGGTTCCCCGGTGTGACCCTCAAGTCACTTGCCCCTCAAGGCACGCCCCGCAAGGCACCGCAAGACACCACTCTCAAGTGAGGTAACTCAATGACACGCGGATTCCACTAGAGTTGCTTTTGGCGTCCCGCCGAGGAAAGCACAAGAACCTCTCACAATCAACCGGAGGTGGCCAAGAACAATCACCTTCTCTTGCCAACGCCTCCAACAATCTCCAAGCCGGCTAGGAGCGGTACTCTCCAAGAGTAACAAGAAATCCACCGGCTAAACCACCCACAAGTGCCACTAGATGCCCTCAAGCTATGCAATGCACTTTGGGATCACTCAATCTCACTTTTGATTTGCAATCAAGCAAGGGAGATGAGTGGGAGGAGTTGTTCTAGCTCAAGGGATGCACAAGTATGTTAGAAATGCCAAGAGACCTCCCCAAGTGCCGGCCAACAAGTATTTATAAGCATCCCAAACAAATAGAGCCGTTACAACTCCACTCACGTTTTTCGCGGGACCACCGGACGCGCCGGTCGTAACAGACCGGACGCGCTCAACCGCGTCCGGTGGCCCTGCGACGTCCACGTGTCCTCCAATTTCAAATTCGTCCGTTAGATCTTCCAACGGTCACTGCGCGCCAACGGTCAAACGAGCGACTGGACGCGCTGCTGCAAACCACCGGACGCGCCGGTGCGCACAGCACCCGCGCCCGCGAAGCAACGACCGGACGCGCTCCTCGCGACGACCGGACGCCACAGTACCCGCGTCCGGTGGGAGTCCAGTAAGCTCCCTGGACCACCGAACGCGTCTGACGGTGTGTGACCGGACGCGGACCGCGTCTGATGACTTCGTGACTTGCTGTTCGCCAGACCGGACGCGCCGGTCCCGTGGGTCACCGGACGCGCCGGTGTCAAACCCTAGCCCGCGCGCCTGACGCCCACGCTGCACTGACCGGACGCGCCGGTCGAAACTGACCGCGTCCGGTGCAGCGTCCGGTGCAGCGTCCGGTCACCTCTGTGACCGCGTTCGCCTCCGTTTCTTTTCCGACTTCCGGCGCAATGGAAAATAGGCATTTCATTTCCCCGAAATCGCCTGAATCCCGCGCTCGCACGCTCGGCGGGAGAGAGAAAGGAACCAAACCCCTCTCTACCCGCAAACCACAGCGCGACCATCGCCACCTTTGCAAATGTGCCAACACCATCAAGTGTACATCTCCATGTGCTTGTGTGTTAGCATTTTCTCAATCATTTTCAAAGGTTTTCCAGTTAGCTCACTAGGCCCTACATGCAATGCACTTCATGAATTCACCTAGTGGCACCCGTGCGTCGAATAACCGATAAGATTTCCCCTCTTAATAGTTCGGCTATCGACCCTAAACCACTCACACCCTCTATGGTGTCTTGAGTGTAAAAACAAAATGGCCCTATGGTTATACCTTTGCCTTGAGCCCATTTTGTTTCTCCAAATGATATGATCCACTTCATATCATCACATGACCATCTCGATCCATCGACCTTGACTTCACTTGCTCTTTACCGTTGCATCGGTCCATCGGCGCCAAGTCTTGCTCAAGCTTCACCATCGCATGGTCCTTCGCTTCGAAGCCTCGACTAGCCCTTCACCTTCACAACCGGTCCATCGAGCCAAGCCTCATCTTGGTCTTCACCATCTTGGTCATATGAGTCAATGTCATGTCTCACATTCAATGACCACCTTTATCTAAATCATCCACTTAGATACAAAGGTTAGTCCTAGGTTTCATCAATTAGCCAAAACCAAACTAGGGACTTTCAACGCCAAGAACCATTGAAGAGGCATACCTTTGGAAGGAAGCAATATGGAGTGAGATAGATTCAATTATGTTTAATGAAACTTGGGAAGTTGTTGAACATCCTTATGGGTGTAAACCTATAGGATGCAAATGAGTGTTCAAGAAAAAGCTTAAGCCTGATGGTACAATTGAGATGTACAAGACAAGACTTGTAGCCAAGGGTTATACCCAGCAAGAAGGAGAAGATTTCTTCGATACTTATTCACCTATTGCTCGATTGACTACAATTCGAGTGTTACTTTTCCTAGTAGCCTCACATGGTCTTCTCGTTCATCAGATGGACGTTAAGTCAGCTTTCCTAAATAGAGAGTTAGAGGAGGAGATCTATATGAATCAGCCAGATAGATTTGTAGTAAATGGTCAATAAGGCATGGTGTGTAAATTATTGAAGTCCATGTATGGCCTTAAACAAGCTACTAAGCAATGGCATGAGAAGTTCGACAGAACTTTGACATCTGTCAACTTTACTGTGAATGAAGCTGACAAATGTGTGTACTATGGGTATGGTGGGGTGAAGGTGTGATCTTGTGTTTGTACGTTGACGACATACTGATCTTTGGAACCAACCTTGATGTGATAAGGGGGTTAACGAATTTTTGTCTAATAATTTTGAGAAGAAAGATTTGGGTGAAGCTAATGTTATTCTTAATATCAAGCTATTAAGAGAAGGTAATGGTGGAGGTTACACTTCTACAATCCCACTATGTGGAAAAGGTTTTAAGTCGCTTTGGGTTTAGTGACTGTCAGTCTGCTCCTACACCTTATGACCCTAGTGTGCTATTGAGGAAAAATCAGAGAATAGCAAGGGATCAATTGACATACTCTCAAATCATTGGTTCACTTATGTATCTAGCTAGCGCTATGAGGCCTGATATCTCATTTGATGTGAGTAAACTAAGCCGGTTTGTGTTAAATCCGGAAGATAATTACTAGCGTGCTCTTGAGAGAGTAATGCGCTACCTGAAAGGTACTATGAGCTATGACATTCACTGTACCTAGCACCTAAAGATACTAGAGGGTTATTGTGACGCGAACTGGATATCTGGTGCTGACGAGGTTCATGCCACAAGTGGATACGTGTTTCTGCTTGGCGGTGGCGTTGTTTTATGAAAGTCTTGCAAGCAGACCATCTTAACGAGGTCAACCATAGAAGGAGAACTCACAACATTAGACATCACCGGCGTTGAGGCCGAGTGGCTTCGTAAACTCCTTATGGATTTACCGGTAATAGAAAAATCTATACCGACTATTTCTATGAACTATGATATCCAGACTATGATAATCAAGGTAAATAGTTTTAAGGATAACATGAAGTCCACAAGACATGTTAAGTGGCAGCTAAAATCTGTCAAAAAATTGAGAAACTCTGGAGTGATAGCATTGGACTATGTCCATACGTCTAAAAATTTAGTAGATCAATTCACTAAGGGACTATCACATAATGTGATAGATAGTGCATCGAGTGAGATGGGCCTGAGACCCCACATGAAGTCTACCACGATGGTAACCTGTTCTATGTGATCGGAGATCCCGTAAAGTAGAATGATGAAACAGTTAGGGGTAGACTGTGAGGAAAGACCCTTAACTAAGCCCATGTCAGATGTGTGTCTTTTCTTTGTTGTAAGACAGGTTGGTTTTTACCTTATTGTATTCCAAGTGGCTTGCTTAAGCAAAAATGTTGTCCTACAGAACATCTTTTGAGGAATACACCTATATGAGTTTGACTACTAGTCACAGTTGAAAGCCCAAGTTTGGTTTTGGTAATTAATGACACCAAGTTGCTAATGCCATGTGTTAAGTGTTTTGAGTTAGGCATAAGCAACACATGTGATGAAGGTGTACGTGGCAAGGAGTGGTGGCCACAAGATCCCAAAGAGATGGTGCATGGACATGAAATGTTGATCATGATGGAATGCACATAAAATGATGGACATGATGATCAAGTGGAAGAGAAGGATCTAAGAGCGCAAGGCAAAGGTATAACCATAGGGTTTTTCCTTTTGCCGGTCTAAGATGAGTAGAGAAGTGATTGACCGGGTTTAGGATACATAGCCGACTATCAAGAGGGGCAATCACGGTTAGCTCGGGAATCAAGTGCCACTAGATCAACGTCTTGAGCATATGCATTAGGATCTAGCAGAGAGCTAACATAACGCCTTGGAAAAATATTTGTGAAAATGCTAACACACATGCACATGGTGTTGTACACTTGGTGGTGTTAGCACATTTGCGAAGGCGGTGATGTTTGATCGGTAATAAGGGGTTTGGGGTTCGCTCTCCCTCCCGCCGAGCTTGCGAGGCGGGATTCGACGCTTTTTGGAGAAGTGAAACGCCTATTTTCTACTGCGCCGAAAGTCGGAAAAGAAACGGAGGCGAACGGAGGTCACTGCGTTGACCGGACGCTGCACCGGACGCGGTCACGGTTTGACCGGACGCGTCCGGTCAGTTCAACGCGACGCGAGCGCTAGGGTTTGTGACTGGACGCTGGTCTGGCCTGACCGACGCGTCCGGTCAGTTCAACTGGGCGTAAAAGAAAAGCGCGCGACCGGCGCGTCCGGTCCCTCACGGAACCGGAGCGTCCTGTCAAGCGTCCAGAGAAGCCGAGCGCAGCGTAGTGCCGATCGGACATGGGGCGCGTCCGGTCACGTGCGATCGGACGCGTCCGGTCGCAGCTGGAGCTTACTGGAACGCGACCGGACGCTGGCACTGTCGCGTCCGGTCACTCAGTTGAGCGCGTCCAGTCAGGGCAACGGCTAGTTCTGACGCGCACTGTTTCCGTTTGTCGCGTAGTGACCGGACGCGTCCGGTCACCCTGACCGGAGCGTCCGGTCAGCACGATTTTCGCTGCGTCCTCCGTAACGGCTAGCTGCGTACCCCTTCGCTATAAATAGAAGGTGTCCGGGGTTTGAGGGTAACTCTTGCACATTTTGAGACCTAGAGACATCTTTTGAGCTAGAGAACAACCCCTCCACTCATCTCTTTGCATAGTTGCACATCTTGAGTGAGATTGAGTGAGATTCAAGTGCATTGCTTGAGAGTTGCATTCTAGAGGCACTTGATCTTCGAGTTGCTGTGGATTTCTTGTTACTCTTCCGTGTTTCCCGACACGGTAGACGGCTTGGAGCAGCGGAGGTGATTGAGCTCGCAATTGGAGATTGTTGGAGCCCTCACCAAGTGTTGTAAGGGGTTCTTGATCCTTCCCCGCGGGAGTTCGCGAATTGGATACTCTAGTGGAGCTCGTGGCTTGGAGGATCCCCATCTTGTGAGCGGTTGTGCGGTGCCCGCCGAGGGCTCGACTCTTGATAGTCGATTAGCTCGCGAACCGACAAGTGGATGTATCGCCACAACGGGGAGTAGCTTGCCGGGAAGCAAGTGAACCTCGGGATAAATTCTTGTGTCATTCTCTTCCCGAGGATTTCTCTTTTGTGATTGATTGATTGGTACTTCTCATCTCTACACGGTGGTATAATCACTCGAAGCTCTTCTCTCGTATTACATCTTGTATCTAGCTTGTTGTTGTTGTTGTGTTTAGTGGATAGCCTTGTACTAGACTTGTGTAGGTGGCTTGCTTACTTAGTTAGAGCTAGTGCTTTTTGCTCCACCACCTTTTGTACTAACTTGTGGTTAAGTAATTCTTGTAGAAGTTTTAATTAGGCTATTCACCCCCCCTCTAGCCTATTTGGACCTTACAAGTGGTATCGGAGCCGAGGCACCGTTTATTTGAGGCTTAACAACCTACGGTGAAAAAGAAATGGCTCAATTAAGCTTGCACATCAACAACACCAAGAAGGCACCTCGCTTTGATGGGACAAATTATGCTTATTGGAAGGTTAAGATGACCGCACATCTCAAGTCAATCAATAGAGAAGTGTGGAAGGTCACCGAAACAAAATTTGAGGTTGCTAATCCGGAAGCACCTACACCGGTGGAAGAGAAGAAGCTCCAATGCAATGACATTGCCATTAGTACTCTTCATGAGGCATTAGATGACAAGACATTTGAGCAAGTGAAAAATATAGAAGTTGCACATGATGCTTGGGCCAAGCTAGAAGAAACATTTGAGGGCACCGAAGGCACAAAGACCGCTAAAGCATATATCTTGCAAGAAAAATTTTCAAGCTTCAAGATGCAAGATGATGAGAGTGTACCGGAGATGTTTCATAGATTGCAAGTCATTGTCAATGAGCTCAAGGCACTTGGTGAGGAAGTCAAGGACAACCAATTCTCTATGAAGTTCTTGAGAAGCTTGCCCAAGAGGTTTGATACATTGATCACCGTGCTAGTGAGGACTACATTGAAGGATTCAACTCCTCAACAAATATTTCAAGAAGTGATGACCGATGATTCATATAGAGAAGATGATGAGAAGGATGAGTTGGTCAAGAAGAAGAAGAAGGAAAATGAGAAGAAGGATGATGAGAAGAAGAAGAGTGTGGCATTCAAAGCCACCACATCTAAGGGCAAATCCAAGATTGAATCATCAAGTGATGAAGACTCAAGCTCTTGTGATAGTGATGACATTGATGAGAAGATGGCTCTCTTTGTCAAGCAATTTGGCAAGTTCATGAAGAAGAAAGGCTTTCGTGCAAGAAGAAGGAAGAACTCATCTAAGAAAAATGAGCATACCATGAGATGCTTTAGATGCCATAGCAAGGACCATCTCATTGCAAAGTGTCCTTATGATAGTGATGATGAAGATGCTATCAAGAAGGAGAGGAAGAAACAAAAGAAGAAACAAGAAAAGAAGGAGAGCTCTCATAAGAAGAAGAATGATTCTCATGTTGCTACATGGGATAGTGATGATTCCTCAAGTGATGATGAGGATGACAACAAGAGCAAGAAGAAGGGACATGCTAGCATTGCTATCCAAGAGAAGGTCTCCCTCTTCGACACTCCATCGTGCTTCATGGCTAAGGCCGCTAAGGTATCATCCGACGATGAGAGTGATCATGATAATGTTAGTGATAGTGATAGTGATGAAGAAGAATTCACTAAAGATGAACTAATCACTATGCTAGAAGATTGCACTCAATATTTTAAAGAATCTAGAAAGGAGTGCAAGGGCTTGCTTAAGGAAAAGAAAAACCTTATGTAAGAACTTGATGAGCTTAGAGCATCTTATGAGAGTCTAAAGGTAGACCATAAGAAGCTTCAAAAGTCTCACACTAAGCTTGAAGAAGCTCATTCCTCTCTAGTTGAAAAATGTGAAAACATGTCAACTAATGTTGAGAAAGCTAAAACTTGCAACATAGGCATATCATGTGATATAGTTGACGAATCTTTTCATAAGCCTATTGTTGTTGCTCCCACTAACCCTTCATGTAGCTCATCTACATCATCCTCATCTAGTAGTGATGGTTTCACTTGTGACTCCACACTTATAGTTGAGAATGAAAATCTCAAGAAGGAGGTAAAAGAGCTCAATCACACCTTAGCTAAGGCTTATGGTGGTGAGGACCGCTTGCTTATGTGCTTGGGTAGCCAAAGAGCTTCTCTCTATAAAGAGGGATTGGGCTATAACCCCAAGAAAGGCAAGGCCGCTTTTGCTCCTCACAAGACTTGTTTTGTGAAGAACAATGGTAGCTATTGCAAACGTTGCAAGCAAGTTGGTCACATAGAGCAACATTGCATGAACAAGAAATCCAATGCTAATGTATCCTCAATTAAGTTTGATTCTTTCTATATACTTACCAAGGGTACAAATAGTGTTCATGCTAAGTTCATTGGTGCACCATGGATGGGCTCAAAGAAGAAAGCCATTTGGGTACCAAAGAGCTTGGTCACTAACCTTGGAGGACCCAAACAAGTTTGGGTACCTAAAAGGAATTGATCTTATCTTGTAGGTCAATTACAAAGCCGGAGGAAGGCATTGGGTGCTTGATAGTGGGTGCACTCAACATATGACCGGGGATTCTTGTATGTTCAAATCAATTGATACAAGTCAAAATGGTGGTTTTGATGCTATCACTTTCGGCAACAACAAGAAAGGCAAGGTCAAGGGGCTTGGTAAAATTGCTATCTCAAATGACATGAGCATATCTAATGTGTTGCTAGTTGAGAGCTTGGACTTCAATCTTTTGTCGGTAGCACAACTTTGTGATCTTGGCTTTAAGTGCATATTTGGTAGTGATGATGTTGAAGTCATAAGTGTTGATGGATCAAATTTGATATTCAAAGGATTTAGACATGGTAGCTTATACTTGGTTGACTTCAATGATAGTGAGACACAATTGACATCATGCTTGCTTAGCAAATCTAGTATGGGTTGGTTATGGCATAGAAGGCTTGGTCATGTTGGAATGAAACAATTGAACAAACTTTTGAGGCATGACTTAGTTAGAGGCTTGAAGGATGTCACCTTTGAGAAGGATAAACCTTGTAGTGCTTGTCAAGCCGGTAAACAAGTTGGAAATACACATCCTAGTAAGAGTGAAATGAGTACATCAAAGGCATTTGAGCTATTACACATGGACTTGTTTGGGCCAACTACATACACTAGCATTGGTGGCAACAAGTATGGTTTTGTGATTGTTGATGACTATACTAGATACACTTGGGTGTTCTTTCTCTATGACAAGAGTGATGTTTATGATCTATTCAAGTCTTTTGTCAAAAGAGTGCAAAATGAGTTTGAAATCACCATCAAGAAAATTAGAAGTGACAATGGTAGTGAGTTCAAGAACACAAGAATTGAAGATTTATGTGATGATCTCGGTATTGGACATCAATTCTCACCAACATACACTCCTCAATCAAATGGTGTAGTTGAAAGAAAGAATAGAACTTTGATTGACATGGCTAGATCAATGCTTAGTGAATACAATGTGAGTCATTCATTTTGGAGTGAAGCTATCAACACGGCTTGCTATTGTAGCAACCATCTTTATTGCCATGGGAAGCTTGGGAAGACACCATATGAGCTATTGAATGGAAGAAAGCCCAACATTGCATACTTTAGAGTGTTTGGTTGCAAATGCTATATTCTCAAGAAAGGCACTAGATTGAGCAAGTTTGACAAGAAATGTGATGAAGGGTTCTTACTTGGTTATTCTACCACAAGCAAAGCATATCGAGTTTGGAATCTCACAAATGGCACCTTGGAAGAAGTTCATGATGTTGAGTTTGATGAAACCCAAGGATCTCAAAATGAAGCTCAAAACCTTGATGATGTGAGAGGAGATCAATTGTCAAATGCAATGAAGAACATGGACATTGGTGATGTTAGGCCAAGGCAAGTTGATGATGATGATATTCATATGATCAACCAAAGTGTGCAAATTGATACAAATCAAGCAAGCTCTAGTGGTACTCATGATGAAGCTCAAGATCAAGGTCAAACAAGTGGAAGCAATCAACTCCCAATACTCTAACCTACTAGTATTGCAAGAGATCATCCATTGGACCAAATCATTGGTGGAATTCAAAGTGGTGTTCAAACTAGATCAAGATTAGCATCCTTTTGTGAGCACTACTCATTTGTGTCACTTGAAGAACCTAAGAAAATAGAAGATGCTTTGAAGGATTCCGATTGGGTAAATGCCATGCATGAAGAACTAAACAACTTCACTAGAAATCAAGTTTGGGAACTTGTTGAGAGGCCAAAGAACTACAATGTGATTGGTACTAAGTGTGTCTTTAGAAACAAGCAAGATCAAGATGGCATAGTTGTGAGGAACAAAGTAAGATTGGTAGCACAAGGTTACACACAAGTTGAAGGTCTTGACTTTGGAGAGACATATGCACCGGTTGCAAGATTGGAGGCAATTAGAATCTTATTAGCATATGCTTGTGCACACAACATCAAGCTCTATCAAATGGATGTCAAAAGTGCATTTCTCAATGGTTACATCAATGAAGAAGTTTATGTTGAGCAACCTTCCGGTTTTGAAGATGACAAGAAGCCCAACCATGTTTACAAGCTCAAGAAGGCATTGTATGGTTTGAAGCAAGCACCTAGAGCATGGTATGAGAGGTTGAGGGACCTTCTTCTCTCTAAAGGGTTCAAGATGGGAAAGGTTGACACCACTCTCTTCACCAAGAAGCTTGGAAATGACTTGTTTGTGTTGCAAATCTATGTGGATGACATTATCTTTGGATCAACCAATCAAGACTTTTGTGAAGAGTTTGGAAATATGATGGCTAATGAGTTTGAGATGTCTATGATTGGAGAGCTTAGTTACTTTCTTGGACTTCAAATCAAGCAAATGAAGAATGGCACTTTTGTAAGTCAAGGGAAGTACATCAAGGACATGATCAAGAAGTTTGGATTGCAAGATGCTAAGCCAATGAGTACACCAATGGGCACTAATGATCAATTGGGTGTTGATGCTAGTGGCAACATGGTAGATCAAAAGCAATACCGGTCTATGATTGGAAGTTTGCTCTATGTCACCGCTTCTAGGCTGGATGTGATGTTTAGTGTGTGCAAATGTGCAAGATATCAAGCTTCACCTAGAGAGAGTCACTTGAAAGCAACCAAGAGAATATTGAGATATCTTAAGGGCACTCATAATATTGGATTATGGTATCCCAAGGGATCTAATTTTGAGTTGATTGGATATTCGGATTCCGACTATGGTGGATGCAAGATTGATAGAATGAGCACAAGTGGCATTTGTCAATTGCTTGGAAGGTCTCTTGTTTCATGGTCATCAAAGAAACAAAATAGTGTTGCACTATCTACCGCCGAGGCCGAATACATTAGTGCCGGTAGTTGTTGTGCACAATTGCTTTGGATGAAGGCCACTTTGAATGACTTTGGAATCAAATTCAAGAATGTGCCTTTGTTTTGTGATAATGAGAGTGCTATCAAGATGACACAAAATCCGGTTCAACATTCAAGAACGAAGCACATTGACATAAGGCATCACTTCATAAGAGACCATCAACAAAAGGGTGATATTAGCATTGAGAGCATTGGCACCGAAGATCAATTAGCCGACATATTCACAAAGCCACTTGATGAGAAAAGATTTTACAAGTTGAAGAATGAATTGAACATACTTGACTTCTCCAACTTGAAATGAGTGCACCCCCCACATTCTTATATGACATGCCTCTCCTCCGACATAGCAATGTAAAGTTATTTGGCATATCATCCATACTTTGCTAAGGACATGTTTAGAACATATAGACATATTTGCATGACAAATAGGCTCATTCATGAAAATCAAATGATTTTGATGTATATATGGTACCACTATTGCTTCTATGTTTGATTGATCTAGTGGTAGCATATGACATGTTTGTGAGCTTGCAAACCTAGTGTTGAATCTAGAAAATGAGCTCATGATGTGTAATTCAACATGGTCAAGATAACCCTTATACTTTATGAGGTGTGAAGAAGCTTGTCCTTGGATCAAACCGAATTACATATTCTAGGCAAGTGATCTAGATTGAACCATAATTTGGACTCCCTCATATTGATTGACTTGATTCTCACTAAAATTGGCACCTTTTTGGTGATTGTTGACAAAGGGGGAGAGAAAAGTCACAAAGAGAGAAAAGTCACAAAGATAGAAAAGTCACAAAGGTGGAGAAAGTTATAGTAAGGGGAGAGAAATTAAAAATTGAGCACACAAGTAGGGGGAGCAAGCTCATGAACTGTTTGTTGCATTTGTATGTGCATTAACATGATGAATTGTTGCATTGCAAAGCTTAAATTCATATTCATGTTTGTATGGTGATTGCTAGAATTAGAACTTGAATGATGATTTGTTGTGAGTAGCTTTACAAGTGGTATTTATAGACACCTTTGCTTATAATATTGATCTCACGGGGTACTTTAGTGTTTGTGATCTTTACATGTGATGAATTACAAGTGGTGTCTAGCTACATCAATGCTAAGGATGGTATATAAAGGCAACTCCGATTGGTATCACGCTTCAAAGGTCCATTCTGTATACCTTAGCATCAATTTGATAGTAGTAACTCTCCCAAAATTCAAATCCATACATATGTGCACAATTGAACCAAACTCATGGAAGCACATATGTAGGGGGAGCTAATACTATCAAAATTGAAAATTGATTTCATTTCATATCTTTGTGATGGTTGTCATCAATTACCAAAAAGGGGGAGATTGAAAGCCCAAGTTTGGTTTTGGTAATTAATGACACCAAGTTGCTAATGCCATGTGTTAAGTGTTTTGAGTTAGGCATAAGCAACACATGTGATGAAGGTGTACGTGGCAAGGAGTGGTGGCCACAAGATCCCAAAGAGATGGTGCATGGACATGAAATGTTGATCATGATGGAATGCACATAAAATGATGGACATGATGATCAAGTGGAAGAGAAGGATCTAAGAGCACAAGGCAAAGGTATAACCATAGGGTTTTTCCTTTTGCCGGTCTAAGATGAGTAGAGAAGTGATTGACCGGGTTTAGGATACACAGCCGACTATCAAGAGGGGCAATCACGGTTAGCTCGGAAATCAAGTGCCACTAGATCAACGTCTTGAGCATATGCATTAGGATCTAGCAGAGAGCTAACATAACGCCTTGGAAAAATATTTGTGAAAATGCTAACACACATGCACATGGTGTTGTACACTTGGTG
Organism: Saccharum hybrid cultivar R570; assembly: GCA_038087645.1. NCBI lineage: Eukaryota > Viridiplantae > Streptophyta > Magnoliopsida > Poales > Poaceae > Saccharum > Saccharum hybrid cultivar. Next base: position 13,674,341 of record JAQSUU010000562.1, on the reverse strand, counting down.
GTGTTAGCACATTTGCGAAGGCGGTGATGTTTGATCGGTAATAAGGGGTTTGGGGTTCGCTCTCCCTCCCGCCGAGCTTGCGAGGCGGGATTCGGCGCTTTTTGGAGAAGTGAAACGCCTATTTTCTACTGCGCCGAAAGTCGGAAAAGAAACGGAGGCGAACGGAGGTCACTGCGTTGACCGGACGCTGCACCGGACGCGGTCACGGTTTGACCGGACGCGTCCGGTCAGTTCAACGCGACGCGAGCGCTAGGGTTTGTGACCGGACGCTGGTCTGGCCTGACCGGCGCGTCCGGTCAGTTCAACTGGGCGTAAAAGAAAAGCGCGCGACCGGCGCGTCCGGTCCCTCACGGAACCGGAGCGTCCGGTCAAGCGTCCAGAGAAGCCGAGCGCAGCGTAGTGCCGATCGGACGCGGGGCGCGTCCGGTCACGTGCGATCGGACGCGTCCGGTCGCAGCTGGAGCTTACTGGAACGCGACCGGACGCTGGCACTGTCGCGTCCGGTCACTCAGTTGAGCGCGTTCGGTCAGGGCAACGGCTAGTTCTGACGCGCACTGTTTCCGTTTGTCGCGTAGTGACCGGACGCGTCCGGTCACCCTGACCGGAGCGTCCGGTCAGCACGATTTTCGCTGCGTCCTCCGTAACGGCTAGCTGCGTACCCCTTCGCTATAAATAGAAGGTGTCCGGGGTTTGAGGGTAACTCTTGCACATTTTGAGACCTAGAGACATCTTTTGAGCTAGAGAACAACCCCTCCACTCATCTCTTTGCATAGTTGCACATCTTGAGTGAGATTGAGTGAGATTCAAGTGCATTGCTTGAGAGTTGCATTCTAGAGGCACTTGATCTTCGAGTTGCTGCGGATTTCTTGTTACTCTTCCGTGTTTCCCGACACGGTAGACGGCTTGGAGCAGCGGAGGTGATTGAGCTCGTAATTGGAGATTGTTGGAGCCCTCACCAAGTGTTGTAAGGGGTTCTTGATCCTTCCCCGCGGGAGTTCGCGAATTGGATACTCTAGTGGAGCTCGTGGCTTGGAGGATCCCCATCTTGTGAGCGGTTGTGCGGTGCCCGCCGAGGGCTCGACTCTTGATAGTCGATTAGCTCGCGAACCGACAAGTGGGTGTATCGCCACAACGGGGAGTAGCTTGCCGGGAAGCAAGTGAACCTCGGGATAAATTCTTGTGTCATTCTCTTCCCGAGGATTTCTCTTGTGTGATTGATTGATTGGTACTTCTCATCTCTACACGGCGGTATAATCACTCGAAGCTCTTCTCTCGTATTACATCTTGTATCTAGCTTGTTGTTGTTGTTGTTGTGTTTAGTGGATAGCCTTGCACTAGACTTGTGTAGGTGGCTTGCTTACTTAGTTAGAGCTAGTGCTTTTTGCTCCGCCACCTTTTGTACTAACTTGTGGTTAAGTAATTCTTGTAGAAGTTTTAATTAGGCTATTCACCCCCCTCCTCTAGCCTATTTGGACCTTACAACAGTCTATGAGATTTGAGTGATCTCTAGATACTCATGAAAGGCCCATGAGTATGACTTATATGCTCCAACCAGAGAGGATACTTTAGGCAACCTAGTATCAGTTAAGAACTTAGGTGAAACTTATTCGCACAAAACTATAAATTAAAGGCATAGTCCATTACTCAGTTGGGAAGAAGTGTAACCTCTGTTCTAGATGGATGTTTAACTTAACAGTCTCCCATCGAAACACTGGTATATTAAACAACAGAGAATTAAGAGTATTTCATATGTGTCATAGAATTTAGTGGGAATTGTTAGATTTAATGAGGGTATGACCTATATTTTATTTAATAATTAAATCAAATAAATTATAAGGCCATATTAGATGCTAAATGGTGGATTGAATGTAGTTGATGGCTGAACTTGTAACAGTCATAGTTATGACTGCAATTACTAGTAACTCCCATGGTTATGGCTGTAGTTACTAGTAATCCTCATGTTTATGGCAGAGGTTACTAGTAATTGATGGACGCTTTATGATGTCTAGATCCATCCTCTACACTTCACCTTCTACCTTCCGTGCTTATAAAAAGGAGCGCTGGCCTTCAGCTGCGCATACGAGATACAACACAATCAGAACCATTGTTCTTCTGTTGAGTTGCTCCCGAGTTTTCCCGTCCCAATCCTCTACGCGCACGTAGTGTTGGGACTTGGGAGAGCAGGCCTCCGGAACCGCCGTCTGCATAGCGACATCTGCTCGGGTGTGTGGGCGATTAGCTGTTTGGGGAGCGTCTCCGCGACTGCTCACTTCTTCCTGGTGACTGCCGACGTCTTCTTCTTCTTCTTCCTCGGATCATCTACTTCCCGGTGGACGTTCAAGGGACTGCACTGCGAACATCGTCCTGCATCGATTGTGGTCCGCGACATCAAGCAACGCACTATGTCGACTAGTGCGCGTGGAGCCGCCGGTGCCTTAAGCATAGGTCCATCCACTGGGTATACTTCTAATCTTACTGTCTCTATGTTCAGTATGGTTTTTGTGCTCTTAAACATGATCAGTATGTTCATCATACTTGCCACTTGTAGTTCACACGTGCACATATTTGTTGTCACGAATTTACTGCTATTTTTCTGAATTAAATTAAACATGAAAATACATAAATTCCTTACATAAACATGAGCTTTGAAATTTATAAAATTGAAATAAATTGGCTAATAAGACCCCATTAATAATCTAACAAACCGATCACAAAAGGAGGACCAAACTTTGTTGAACTATCGCAGAAAAGAACATTCGTGAACAACAATTGGTGAAGGGCGAGATATGCTTTGCAGTCCCACGAACATCTACCAGCAAGTAGTCGATTTGCAGCAAGCACCACGAAGTAGTCGATTGTATATGCTGGAGCATCCCAAGCAAGCAGTCGCGTACGAGTACGCTCACCTAAAACTTGATGGCCCAGCTACCAGAACAAAAACGCAATTGTCAGGTAGGACTTTTTTTATGTCAGGTAGTTAGGACTTGACACAACTCCACGTGCAGATGCCAGCACTCGGCATGCACATGTCTGGCATTCCTCTCAAATTCTCGTACGCAATTTTTTTTAAAGCAACGTGGGGAGAGATTCCCCACCTAAATTTCATTACCCAAACACCACCGAAGTGGTATTGTCCAGAGAGTTACAAGATAGGAAATAGCAGCGCCAAAAATTTAAGTTACAAATATCCTGATCACATCTGAGACGTCTACGCCAGACGAGGAGATCATCGCAAATCCTTGAAATGACAGTTCTTACAGAAGGCGTTTCGTGCCTAAAGATCGCACCGTTCCTGGCGTCCCAAAGTCTCCAGAGAATAGTTTGCAGCACGAAGGGCCACAGCTTCGCGTCCAGTCGTATTGGCACCGTAGAATTCCAAACATCAATATCGGATAGGTTGGCAACTGTGTCGAGGTTGAGTTTGCTCCAGACACCGGCACTTATGTGACACTCAAAAAACACATGACGCCTGTCTTCAACAGCTTCCAAGCAGCGTTCACAGATTTCATCATCCAGAATGTTCTTGGCGAAGAGGTTGGTTCGTGTGCTGAGGCGATCCTTGAAATATAACCAGGAGAAAATCTTGACTTTGTTCGGTACCTTGGACCCCCAGATACGCTGGCCGTGGACATCATGTTGCCCCTGTCACCCAGAGCATAGTAGGCATCTTTCGTGGAGTATCTTCTTCCTGTCAGCCTCATAAGCCGCTGGTCATGGGCATCGTCTAGCTCGATATCCTGTAAAAAGATAAGAAGGGAGGCTAGCTGGGCACTAGCAGCATTAGTAAGTCTAGGGCGCAAGCACAAATCAAAACCCGTTAGGAAAACACTCCGCACAGAGATGTCAGGCCTGGTGGTGTGAGTAAAAAGAGCAGCGTGGGAAAGGCAGAGTGGCCCATCAGGGAGCTAGTGATCGAACCAGAAAGAAGTAGAGGTTAACCGTTGTGAACATTAACATAGGTAAGAGAACGGTACGTGGAAAGCTCATCGTTGATAATCTTCCAGAGGTAGCCATTGCCACCGGTGATAGTAGAATTAGAGGCAGAGGCATCACGTAGAATCCAATCCTTCCACGGAGCATCATCGCTGGAGAACAACTTATCTATGAACTTCATGAGAAGACATCGGTTTTGCAACTCAAGGTCCTTGACTCCCAGACCACCTTGAGACTTGCTTGTACGTACAGTATCCCAGGCCACAAGGCACTTGGACCCATGACAGGCATCTTCACCAGTCCAGAAGAAAGCGCGGCGTCGCCGATCGATGGCATGGATCACCGTCTTCGGTAGTGACATAGCCGACATAAAGTGTATAGGAATGGAGCTGAGAACAGCAGTGGACAAGATTAATCGGCCTGCTCTGTTGAGAAGGGAGGTGCTCCATCTAGAAAGGTGCTTGTCCACCGAAGAGATTAAAGGAAGGCAGTCAGAGACGCTGAGCTTGTTGGGGGAGAGTGGAAGGCCAAGATAAGTTTGGGGAAAGGAGGAAACGGTGGTGCCAAAGGTAGAAGCAAGGTGAAGAGCCAACGTTTCGGGCACAACAATGGGGAGGAACGTAGTCTTGTGATAGTTAATGGAGAGGCCGGTGGCTTCCTCAAAGAGTTGTAGGACATGCTTAACCTGGTGAATCGCGCCAGCAGAGCAACGGAGGAAGATGAGCGTGTCATCAGCGTATTGCAGGACCGGGCAGGGAGCGCCCGGGACAAGAGGATAGTCGAGAGAGGGGGAGAAGTCAGGGTGGTGGAGGAGCCGGCGTAGCACGTTAGCAACAATGATGAAAAGATAGGGTGATAGGGGATCACCCTGGCGAAGGCCATTACGACAATTGATCCATCTCCCCAGGACGCCATTGAGGAGGATGGCTGTCTTGCCAGTGTTGAGAAGGGTCATAACCCAATGACACCGGTCCTCAGGGAAGCCCCTAACACGAAGGATGCGAAGGAGACTGTCCCAATTCACGCAGTCAAACGCCTTGTGGAAGTCGAGCTTGAGCACCAAAGTTGGGGCGTTTCTGCGGTGACAGCAGTGGAGAATGTCAGCGGCATACGCAAAACTTTCAGCAATACAGCGCCCAAGAACGAAGCCTGCCTGATCACTACTGACTAAGAGGGGTATAGCTGGCTGAAGCCTATTTGTTAAAATCTTGGAGAGGCACTTGATCGTGGTATTTTGAAGGGCGATAGGCCTGAAGTCTTTGGCCTCCTTAGCGTCATTTTTCTTAGGGAGAAGAACAAGGTGGGAGCGATTGAGGCGCTCAAGGTCGGCAGAGTGCGTGTAAAAAGCATGACAGAGATCAACAATACTTTGGGAAGTAACAGACCAAGTAGCTTTGAAGAAGGAGGGGCCGAAACCGTCAGGGCCTGGGCTAGCATTGGAGTGCATGTGGCGAATGGCTTTCTGAATCTCATCATAGGTGAAGGGGATGTTGAGATGCTCGAGGGGGAGAGGCCCTTCAGGGTAAAGATTCTCTAGTCTGAAATTCCAGGTAGTGTTTCGGACACTCCCCATTAGGTCGTGGTAGAAGGAGTGTAGGGTTTCAGCTTTTCTGTCATGGCTGTAGCACTCGCACCCATCATGCTCAATAACTTGTATGGTGTTTCTTCGTCTTCGCTGGTTTGCACAAGCATGAAAGTAGCGTGTGTTCTCATCCCCGCAAATGGCAGCCTTCACTTTACTCCATTGTTTCCAAATTGAGAGTTTGGCATGAACAACTCTGTGCAGCATGCTAACCATCACAGTTCGTAGTTTTGATTCGGCTGGGCAAAGGCCCCGAAGTTCTTCAACATAGTCAAGAAGATTGATCACAATTTTGCAGTCAGTCTCTTGCTGTGATATGTGGGAGAAGGTTTTCCTCCAGGCTTTGAGAGCAAACCTAGTCTCTTTAAGCTTGGCTGCAATCAACCCAGCTGGGTTACTGTTGTCAGTCTGGCAAGACCAAGCAGAGGCCACCACATCCTGAAAGCCGGGAGCATGAATCCAGAAGTTTTCGAAACGGAACATCTTGGATTTTGGGATTTTGGTAGACACAGCAATTTTGAGGGGAACATGATCAGAGGTAGTTCTAGTGAGTGAGGAGAGCACGGTGTTGGGAAGTAGCTCATCCCAACATAGATTAATAAACACCCGGTCGAGCCTCTCTAGAGTTGGGTTCGTCCTTTTGTTAGACCAGGTGTAACTCCTATCCAGCAACGGTAGTTCGATGAGGCACATGGCATCAATACTGTCATTGAAAGCTTCAGATTCAGCAAAACGGAAGATATTATTGTTTTTCTCATGCGCATAGCGAATCATGTTGAAATCCCCACAGACTATCCAAGGAACATTAGCAGGGGTGCGACTGACTGAAGTTCAGTGAGAAAACCAGCCCTGAGCTCAGGGGTAGAAGGGGCGTAGACATTGGTAATGATGAACGAAAAATTAGTGATAGTGGAAGTAAGGTGAACAGACAGGGTGTGATCGGTGGATGAGCTGCAAATAGAGGAAAAGAGGGAGGCAGCCCAGGCAGTGAGGATGCCACTGGAGTTTAAGAAAGACTTTTGGAGATGCTCTAGTATTCTTTTACTACAGCCTGCGCAAGAACGAACACAGACGAGACAACGTCAGAAGAAGAGTAGTGAAAACAATTTAACCGTCGTGGGAGAAAAGTAGACATTTTTAGAGGAGAGATGGTGCTAAGTTTGGTTTCTTGAAGAAGAACAATGTCGTGATTAGCAGAGAGTAATTCCATAAGAACATCACCACATTTTTCATGATCACCCAAACCTCTGACATTCCAGCAACAAACCGAAAAGGTTCTATTCATTAGGGAACTGGTACAACATCTTCTTCAGGCAATGGGCACAGGCCACGGGCTGGACATTTACATTATTCCTCAGGCTGGTACCTGGGCTTCCGGTTCCAAGACCGGGGACTCCACAAGATGTTGTAGCTAGACTGACAACATAAGCTGACTGAAACAACATACTAGAGGAACTAGGATACATGGGACTCTGACAAAAGGAAACAAGATTGGAGGGCGTAGGCCTCCCATCTCGGTGACTCTCTGTGTGACCAAACAGCGAGCTGCTCAAAGGAGATGTAGCAGGTCCTCACCGCGCAGGAGCAGACATGTTGCTTCATTCTTCATTGGCCGGCGCCTCCGCCGCACCAGAGATGGACGCCAGCTCCTCCTGGCTGGCTCCACATTCTTCTGCAATCTCAAGGAGGGATTCATCGTCACCTGATAGATAGTAGGGATCAGAAAGGAGATAAGAGCGAGAAATAGCATTACGGAGTCGCCGAGACGCACCAGAGAAGTCGAATTTGGCCTGCTGGACGCGGGCAGCTTTGTCCTCTGGGAGCTCAAAGCTGGGCTCCTCCTTGGCCATGAGCCTAGAGCTCCTGCGCAGCTTGCGTGCGGTATCCTTGGCACGCTTGCGCCTTGCACGCCTCTTCTGGGCGCGACTCTCATGCTCCTCCTCAGTGTGGCCACCGGTAGAGAAGGTGGGGGGCACGTCCAGGCTCAGGCTCTCCAAAGCAGTCACTGCTTCCTCTTCCACCATGCTTAGGGGAGCAGGTGCCTCCATGTCTTGAGCTGACACCTCGCGCTCAGGCACGCCACCAATTCCGTACCACGGCAGAGCAAGCACAGAAGCAGCATGAGCAGCAGGTTCAGCGAAATAAGTGCTTCTGGTTGGAGGGGAAAGGAGTGGCCTGCCTAGTGTTGACAGGGCGAAGGGGAGGTGTGTTGCTGGGTATTTCCCACTCAAGGATGGTGGTAACAAGGTTCTGTGGAGCGGCAGGCATTTGAGTTGGCGGGTTACCGATGGGGTGGTAAGCCGGTGGAGTATGGATAGCGGGCAGCGGGCCAAAGGTGTTAAAACAGATAACTTCTAGGCTTCTAGCATCAAGCGTCAAACATGAGCCTTAAAAATTTATTAAACTAAATAAAATTGGCTAATAAACACAGTTAATTAAATCAAACAAAACCATGATAAAAAGGAGGACCAAACTTCACTTGACCTGACGCAGAAAGTTCTTTTCTGCGAAAGAATGAATCTATCTATTCGACTCTTAATTTGACATCTTTTTCTGAACAATTTATTTAAGCAATAGCAGCAACCCTAGGCCCATAGGTACAGGCCACATCAACTCCGTCGTTTTGATTGCGACCATGGCTGCTAGCTCTCAATGCAAGAGAAGAGTCGGAAGATTGGCGACCATAGCTTTTGCACCGGCAGTGACAGCTCCCATGGGTACGCCGGCCCAGCGTACTTGTTCCGCTCATGCGCACTGTCAACCTCCATGGTCTCGAGCACGACAGAGAAGAGCCACGTCTTCTCCCGTGGCGTCAAGAGCACGTGCGTGTCGTGCGCATCCACAATAAGAGTCTCCTCCTGGAAATAGCCGTCCTCGCGGCCTGGCAGGCCGCGGGTGGCCTTCTCCAGCCGCACGAGACGCTCCACCACCCACTTGTCGTCACTGCCATGGATCCGAGCGTAGACCTTGAGGTCGTTATCAATCAAGCGGACCATGCGCAGCACGTCGTCGCCGTCCTGGTCACCGCCGACGACCCGGAAGCTGCATCGTCCGTGCGATCCGAGCATGGCTTCCGGGAGCGTGACCGTCGAGAACCCCGCGGTGGCCTCGTCGAGAACGAGCGCCGCGCCGCCGGTGCCTTCGATGCCCCAGTAGAGGGAGCCACACGCGCGGCCGGCGAAGTAGAAGGACTCGACCGTGCCGGGAACGTCAATCTCCTCGCTGCCCCAGGCCCTCTTTACAACGTGCCAGTCGTTTCCTACGGAGAAGACGCTGCTCCTCCACGCGCCCTTCGCCGCCTCGCTCCCCATGGAGAATACGGAGAGGACGCTGCTCCTCCACGCGCCCTTCACCTCGCTCTCCATGGAGAACACGCAAGCCACTGGCACGCCACGACCGGAACTGTAGGAGTGTGGCCGGAGCAGGGCCGCCATGACTTTGAAGTTTGACAAGGTGATGCCGCCGCCGCCGCAAAACCGTCTGCTTTTGTCGCCGTGGAGCAGGAACAGGCCGAGGCACTTGTGGCACCCTTTGAGGTCTTCCGGCCGGCAGGGTACTTCCTTGTATTGCCGCGTCCTCGGCTCGCACACGACGATTCCTGGTTTCGCAGCCTTGGTGTTGAAGATGTTGGGGAACTTGACGCCGCGGTAGAGGAGGAGGAGGCTGCCACGGCTGTCTGCGATCTCCCAGCCACCATCGGTGCCGCCGGGGAGAAAATCGAGGAGGCATTGGCTGTCGGTGCTGGCTGTCGATTGCGGTGGGACGAAGACGGTGTTGCTAGCTTCCTGCAATGATCCATATTTAGGGTCGACGGTGTGGTAGTAGCCTGCGATCGGCTTTAGTGCCAGGTGGGTAGTAGATGCCATCTGCTTTGGTTGTCCCTCAGCCGCCAAACGTCTTGGTTATAACTAGTTGGCCGGCATGCAACTAATAACAATATATAGGTTTTTTTTAGGGAGATAGACGTATTGTTGCATATAGATTAGATCAGATCTAAAAAAACATAGACGTAGTTCTCTACTGCGTCAACAGTTTTAGTCCGACTCAGCCCGTCAGCCCCCTCGATCCGGCCTCATCGGAGAGGAAGAAGATGGCTAGATGCGTAGAAGGCAGCGGCAGCCGGCAGCTTATTAACCTATGTCCAGTTAACTTTGACTATCAAATGTCAAATATACAAAATTATTGTGTTAACACACTTACAAAAAAGAACTAAATCTAAAAGAAAGATTTAGTCAACATTTTGAAGTGACCTTATGCACAACGAAAAAGAAAAGAAACCTCTATGCCAGGCAAAGAAAAAAGTGCAGGGGGGTTACGACACCAACATTTTGTGGAAGAAGGAAAAAAGCAAAGGTAAAAGTTTTTATTGACGAATGAATAAAAAAATTCATAAAATAGAAGCTTATTTTCGAAAGATTAATGATTTACTAAGGTTTTGCAGTCCGTATATTTTTTAATAGAACTGGCATGAGATCTATCGTTTAGTGAAGGTGATCTTGGAACAATGGAACATGACTAATCAACAAGCGCACAAGTTCGACGAGGGCATCATTCAAGCAATGTGACTATGCGAGTGCGAGGTTACCCCTGATTGTCTTTAGAAGGCACTGGCATTAACGTCTCTGAGAGTTCCCTAAATCCCTTCCTAATCTTTGGTTTTTAGCAAGATAAGAAAAAAACCTCTCTCTAACAACTCCTAATCCATCCTTCTAATCTTTTAGAACTTGGGAAAAGTCACCATGTTCCGCGTAAAGTTACGTGCTTCCGAGTCGTGCGTATCTTCTTTCCCGCGCGTGTTTGCCGGCCAATCTAAAGGTGGAAGGGCGTGAAAAGAATAAAGAGTAGGAAAGGGCTCCTGATACAAATGTACAGGAGAAAAAGAATATATAAAAGTGGTTAGGATAATTTAGAAATAGTATAAAATTCCTGGTGTAAAATTGTCTTCTATATTTTAGGAGTGGATTATTAGAAACTTTTGGAGATGGCCTTCTTTATTCCTTCTAATACTTATTTAAGGAGTTGTAAAACTTTATGTTTCTAGGAAGAAAGTACTTCTTCCATCCAAGCAAATTAAAGGGATTAAGAGCAACTCTATTAGATATTTTATTTTCTTCCCTATTTTTAAAACTTTGCAATACAAAAAGTGTAGCGGCTCTAGAAGATTTCCTATTACATCTTATTTTCCTATATTACTTTAGATCTTTTAAAACCCCCCACCTTGTCTCTTCTAAGGGTTAGATTGGTTGCTTGCATTAACATGTAGGGCGTGTTTGGGTAATGCGGTTTTCAAAAACTGCAATATCACAAAACTATGGTTTTATAAGCCAAGGAGACAAACCTGTAGTTTAGAAAAAAAGATGTCATGAAAAAGACTACAGTTTTGACAAAACCATGGTTTTAAAGACTACAAGATTTGTTCCAAATACCCAGTAGCTTTTAAAAACCAAAGTATTTTATAAATTAATAGTATTTCTCCAATACTTCAAAAATGTTTTGCATCCAAACATGGCCTAGGTTTATGCTGTGTAGCTTGCTAATGTTTAGTTGGCTGCATAGCCTCTTACGCAGATATAATTATTCTAAAGAACATTGCGATTGAGCAAACAGATAATTATTCTGAAGAGCATCGATTGAGCAAGCAATTAATTATTCTGAAGAACATCGTGATTAGGCAGTCAAAAATAGCCAAGGCAAATTTATTTATTCGAAGTAAAAGCAACATTGTGACTGAGCAAGCAGATAGTTAATTATTTTGAAGAACATTGTGATTAGTTAGTTAGGTAGTAAGGGGGTTGGGGGCGTGGGGTGCAAGGCGCATGTGTCATGCGCCAGCATGGCGAGCACCATCAGCTGGCCCCGGTGGCATCAGTGGCTCCACGTCTACCACAACACGAGTCTCCTCGTGAGTTGGGTGTGCGTCCATTCGGCACGCCTCTCCGTCTGCCTCGCTCCCTTATGAAGCGGCTCGCTCCTGCTTTGCTGCACAGTATGGCGCTTTCTGTTGACATCATGGCGCTGCTGCGAGCAAAACAGCCGCCCTGCTTTTGGCTCGCTACAGCTAAGGTGCGATAATGTGAGAGAACAATCCAAACAGGCCCTAAAGGCATACATAAATAAATATGTAAATGTGTATAATTTCTAACATATTTGATTTATACTACCCATCCCAGAAAGAACCTAATTCTAGCATAGTATCACATTTTAGTACCTTCAGTTTGACCAATTATAGATTAAAAAAAGTATCAATATTTATAATACCAAATAAATATCGTTAGATCAATTATAAAATGTATTTTTATATAAATTAATTTAAAGCCCAAAATGTGAATATTACTCACTAGAAACTTGGCCAGACATGAACTACTTTTCGTGGCTTTTGCGGACAGAGGTAGTACATACATAAATACGTGCATTTTAGTGTTATTATATAGGAGCATTTAGACGTTTAACTCTATCTAAACACTGTCTAAAATGACCTAAACACTAAATAAATGGCGACAGACTTTTTGCCGTTGAGCGTTTAGAATAATACTAAGGCCCTGTTGTTGACATTTCTTAGCACAATCACCAAGTGAGGAGGTTTTAAGTTCATCACCGGTAACGGCGCCAGAAATGTCTATTAGTATTTCTTAACACCATTACTAAGATTAAGTTAATCTTAGCAACATCGCTAAGAAACACCAACTACGATAGTCCTTAAATATTACAGACAATATCCGCAAGCGTACGGATCTATCGTTGTAGCATTTCACCCATAAGTATTCAGGGTATCTTTTTTTCGAATCAAGAAAGATCTATATTAAATAGAACTCAATGTTATATTTTTCCAAAGGAGGATAAGGTATTCATATTCTAGCATAGACAAACATGATTACATATTTATATAGTGGACCATAGTTCATAATAGGAGTAAAAACGGTATTTCATGGATAGTGGACACACATCTGGGCTAACCTCAAGGATAAAAAATAAAGAATAAAAGAAAGTTCCTAAGCGGAGCAAGCATATTCTAATATAGCCGTGCAAAGAACAGTTGATGATCATACAACGAATATGGTTAGAGTTAGAATTAAGTGTAAGATAGGTCGGGAGGCTACCGAGTACTGGTCTGCCAGCATCCTCATGTGACAATTTAGACTCCTACACCCTAGACGAACATGGGGTATTACAAGGGACGGATAGGGCTATCACCACCTGCCGCCTACCCCCAACCGTGGATAGGAAAATGTATTCACTTGTTTCTCCATACCCAAGCACTATGCTTATGTACAAAGAAACTACCCAAATTCCCCGGGTTTCCGACCCTACGGATCGACAGGTAAAGAACTTGGGCACACCCAAAGGCACGATGAACCGCCACCTCAACTTAGCTCTAATTCTACTCATACAAGTCATATAAACGATTAAGCATAAAGTTCTATATGTCAAGATCATAACACATAAACTATATACTAGTTCATATATCACGATTATAACGTGAAGACTATACTCTAGGTCATATGCACTATTATATGAATGATATGAGAGCTCGAATAAGGAAGAACTCTTCATAGTAATATTCATACCAAGGTAGCTCTTCTTCCAAGGAGACAAGCTCTCCAAGTAGCTTTTGTTAGCTCCAAATACTACTAAAAATAAAAGTACAAGAGGTGGCAGTGAGGTGTAGCTCCAAATGAGGTGTGTGTTTGTGAATGAGCTCCACCCTTGCTTATATAGTGGAGTGAGGACGATTTGGCGTGGGAAAAATAGGAAACACCCATGAACCACCTATGCATGGCGGCATGCAATCGCCAAAGAAGAATGGGCCCGGGTGGCGCTGGAGGCGGCCACACCCTACCTAGCTCTGCTGGCCACCGCCTTTGCCAGGTGGGCTGCCAGCTGGCCTAGGTCGCGTCCTCGGTGGTGTTCTGCCTAGGTAAAATGTGTAGATAGACTTCTTCATTTATTTGGCTTGCACATTTCTGAATTATGCTTCACTTGATTGCACATTTTACTTGGATTTCCACTTGTATTTGAATGTGTATCCGGCAAAACATATTTTCTCGAATATAAGTGGAACTAGGTCAATAGTAAATGTATATGTGTCAAAAGTATGTTTATTTCTCCTGTTTCAGACTATAATTGGCAGTTAGAAATGGTCGTTAGTGACCGCCAACACCTATTTGGATGCGAAGTATTTTTAAAAGTATTGGAGAAATACTATAATTTTACAAAATACTTTGGTTCTTAAATAAAAACTACTAAGTGTTTGGATGCAACAAATCTTCTAGTCTCTAAAACCACAGTCTTGTCAAAACTGTAGTCTTTTTGGAGTTTTACAAACTCCACTCATGACCTCTTTTTTTAAACCACCCACGGTTTTGTAATACTACAGTTTTAAAAAACTGCATCATCCAAACAAACCCTAATTAGTTATTATTATTATTATTATTATTATTATTATTATTATTATTATTATTATTATTATTATTATTATTATTATTATCTTAAAAACGGCCATGCTATCACAGTGCACAAAAGGGAGGAGCAAGAATGTTAAAATAGTCTGGCCTAGACATAAAAAACTTGGGAGGTATATGAACTCGTTAATCCAGTAATCCTAAGGTGGAAAACAACATAAATATTTGTGTTGCGGGTGCAAATAAGAGCGTGCTTAATTTGGGAAAAAATGGTTTTTCTAAGGATACCTGGTAGAGATGGTTATCTGTTCCTCCTTCCCCTCCACACCAACAGTAATAGCACACGGTAATCACAGCAGCCGCTAGCAGAGGCAGTGTAATAATGGCTAAAACATGCCATTTTATGTTTTGATTTCCCAGTAAATTAAACGAATAACGTCAAATATGGATATAGGGGCGGACCCGGTACACAAGGAGCGGGGGCACGTGCCCCTACTCAAATTCCGAGTTTCTAAAAAAAATATATTTTTTTTTCGTGTAGCTATAGAGGTCCATTAATAACAGGCTGTCACTCAATTTTTGTGCTAGTTCTGCAAAATTATTCATCAGTAACGGACCACCAATGGATTCGGCAAGTTGCAAACAGCAGCACCACAGAGAATGACAACGACGACAGCATCATCGTTGGCGGCCAGGCTCCTATTCGATGCCGACGTCAGTGTCGTCGCGAACGCCGCCGCAGACTACACAGCGAACTTCTTCACCAGCTTTGCCACGGGGTGCTGTAATGGCCGGAGGGAGCAGAGCCAGCGCCCTAAGCTTTTCGGGCTAGCGCAGTGCACCCCCGACATGGTGTCGACCGACTACCGGACCTGCCTCGCATAGGTACTTGGTTTTGGGTCACAAAGTTTTAGCGGGAGAAAGACCGGCACCATACATGTACTACGGTGCAGCTACATGTACAGCCTTCTCTGGCGGTCCATTACTTTGGTTGCGGATGTCGTGCCCTGTTGTCACACCGGTGCCCATGGCAGCGGTGATGAACGTGACACAACCGCCGCCGGACTCCACTCATCACGGTAAATAAACACTAAGCACCTAGCTATTTATATCACCGTTTCATTCATCTTTTGAGTTGGAGCTGACTTAGAACTTAATAAGGACACCTCTCCTGCACCCATCCCAATGCGTATCCAATGACAATGAGGAAGGGAGCATATGCCCCTGAGGACAAAAAAAATGATATATACCAAACATAAACGGGTAGGTACGTAGATAGGGTAGTTAGTTATTACGGATTAAAAAAAGGGCTAGGGCCATGTTTAGATGTCATCCAAATTCCAAGTTTTTTCACTCTCTCTCCATCACATCAATTTTTAGCCGCTTACATGGAGTATTAAATGTAGGTAAAAAAAATAACTAATTACACAGTTTAGTTGAAAATCACGAGATGAATCTTTTGAGCCTAGTTGGTCCACGATTGGACAATATTTGCCAAATAAGACGAAAATGGTACTATTCATCAGGTTCAAATTTTCTGCAAAGTAAACAAGCCCTAGGCTTGTTATTGAATCTAAGTATCTGAACCGCCATCAGATCATAATAATGGTCATCAACAAACTTGCGCCGCCACTGCCATCTGAAACGCTTCTTTCCACACGAGAAGTCAATTGTGCAGTGCACACATCCCAATGCACATCCAATGCTGCATTGGGCAAGAGCATATGGCCCTAAGGGAAATCTTAACTTTCCCAACCTTGAACGCGATGTCGCCGGGCGCCATGGCCAGCCTCGCGCCCACCTTAGACTCGAACGCACCGTCGTGGCCGCGGCAGTACACCCATGAGTCGTCGTACTCGAGGAGGGATAGGCGGTGTGCTGCTGCAGGCAAGCCCTAGCTCCACTAGGTCCATGATCGAACCCGGTCACCTGCCCGCCTCCAGCGGCGTGCGCCCGCCCAGCAATGGAACGCTGACCACGTCCCCGATCCCGTCCCACCTGCACCACTAACGCAACATGGCTCCGATCTGCTTAGCTTGGCCATCTACTATCGATCAAGAGGGTCTACTATTGATCTAGATACGTAGAGGGTTTGAAGGGAGCGGCTATTCTATAGGTGCCTGTTTTTTCTCATCCTTTTAGGCGACGATTCACAGTTGTCGGATCACCATCGTGTGGCTGGAAGAGAAACCGCACGGACGCAAGGAAGAAGATGAATACAGCATACAACAGCTCGTCATCGCACAGCTGCAGTGTAGAAACAGGAGGGATATATTATATACAACAGGATCACAGGATTAAAGAGAAAAAGTGAGCTCTAACATAGTTTTTTTTATCTTTTTCCTGAATTTGTCTCAAAATCTCCTAAAAATCTTATCCTTTCCCTCAAATAAAGGGGACGTCCCTCCACCCCTTTTCCCTTCTGGCTATTAATTTCTTCCTTGTGCTCCTAACTTCCATGGTGCCCGCCAAGATCCACCGCTGGAAGCCACTAGAGGCTAGCCGTCGGCCTAAATCGGCCCTCCATGACCTTCCCGCGCCTTCCTCGAGATCACATCACCACCTTCCGAGGCTGGCCCCTATGAGGCACATGAACAACTTCGTAATGACTTTGTTGAGCATAGATGGCAAATAGATTGGCAATAGATCTCTCTTTGTTTTCGCATGTTTATATGGATTATTTGGTGGGTTCGTCCTATATTTTGTTTGATTTAAATTAGGATTCTAAATTATGGGGTTTAAACGTTATTGAATTGTGTATAGGGTATAATCTGAAAAGTTTAGATTTTTTTTATGAAGTTAAAATAAGGTTCACACTACAGGATATATTAAAAGAGAGAAAAAATGGAAGAAAGGTGATACAGGGGAAGTAGTTTTTCTCTATGTACAAGGTCAACCATCGCCTTTAACCGGCAACATTATTTTTTAATCACCTTTAACCAGTTATAGGGGATTTCTTAATCTAGTGGAGATGCTCTAAGAGACACGCTAACAACATTACAATAGTCACGATTACATGATTCGTTTTTATGGAATTGAATGACCATGCCACTTTGCTAAACGTTGACATGGCAAGAGAATAAATAAGGAAAGAGAAGAAAAAATAGAATAAAATGGTTTCTTATGGGCGTAACAGTCATCCTAGCTTCCAACATACGGGGAAATGGTGATTTTCGTGATGGGCATGAGTGCCATTTCTTCACGTCTTTTTGTGGGTCCCATGATATGACCGTCCATGCCCAATTGCCCACGCATGATACTCGCTGCCTATGCCGGGCTTACAGTGGCATTCCCCGTGGCGTGCTCCTCTCGTTGCCACGGCTACACGTACACAGCACATGCGTCCCATTGGCCGCCTTGCTGGCGCCTGCATCGCACAACGCCTTTTATCCAGAAAGGCTGTGTTTGACGAGTGGTCTAAGGTGTCAGAATTATCTGAAAAGAGGGGAAATCAAACTCTTCTGATCCAGCCTGCTGGTTGTTTTCGTCTTTGTTATTAGGTCGTAGATGGAAAGTAGAGTTGTTCTTGCCATGGAGGACGTGCGTTTTTGTTTTTGCCATGAAGGACGTACGTTTTTCTTCATGTCTGGATATAGTCGGGCATGCTTATATGTGCTCTGTACATCAGCTGAGTAGGTGTAGTATAAGAAGAACTTTGTTACTTTGATCTGTTTGTTATTTGTAAGTGTAGTTGTGATAATCACATTATACAAAGAAAACGCACATCATGTAAGTGCAGAGAAAAACAAACAAACATGAATCATTGAATCTCTTTCCGCACATATTATCTGCAGTTGTGAAAATCATAATTGGTGACCATATGGATGAGCTATTTGCTAGGACATAAGCTGTCAAATTATATATAAACTGAACGCTCGATTCCAACCATCACTGGTATTCCAACTTGACAAAGCTGACATTGGGGGGCCCCTGTTTGGTTCGGCTCCTAGGGCTCTAGCTCCTCCATGCAGCTACCATGCAACATTGCTGATCATTGTAGTAACTAAAAACGGCTCCGGCTCCGGCTCTGGTTTTGGCTCGGGCACAAACCAACAGGGAATGAGGAGAACCTGACAGAGCCATGTTTTTTGTGCTCTGAGATAGCTCCGCCACAATACATCTACGGTCACTGAGCTAGAGCCAACGGAAGCTCCTCCAAACACGCTCTTAGACATGGAAACTTCAATCTTGATTCTACGAAAATCTTTTTATAAAAGCATTTCAATTGCTTCTTGTCCATAGAAGTTTCATTTTCCATTGATGGTGGTGAGTATAGGTGCATGTTGGCCACAGGGGTGGAGCCCAATGGAGGTGATACAGGGCTCCCACCTCCCTTGGCCTAGATAAATTTTTATGGCCCGTTGAGTTTCTCAGCCACTAGCGAAGGGTAGTGGAGGCGAAGCTGGGCGCTTGTCCCACTTCCTGTAAGCGCTGATCACCGCAAAGTCTGCATTTGTGCTTGTCAGGTGCTGTGCCTGACGCGTACTACTCCCTCCGTCCCAAAAAACATGTAAATCTCGGTTTCCGAGCAGTCAAAAAATCTTTAAATTTGACTAAGTTTATAGATGATATTATCTACATTTTAATCTTTAATTAGGTTTATTATGAAACTATATTTCATAACTAATCCAATTATACTTATTACACATCATAAGCATCAATATGTTTTTATTTGTATTTAGTCAAAGTTAAACATCTTTGACTCCTCGGGAAGCGAGGGTTACATTTTTTTGGGACGAAGGTAGTAGACAACAGAATGGATGTCGACTCTGTAGTAGTACTCCGTAGCTCTCAGGTCTCAGGTGCTGTGAGCTGGCCAAGACAGCTCTCAGTTCTCAGGAGAAGTTGTTGCTTTGTAGGATCCAGACTTTGATTCTGAAGAGTACTAGCTTAACTGCGCCCCCCCAACCAACGGGGAATGAGGAGAACCTGACAGAGCCATGTTTTTTGTGCTCTGAGATAGCTCCGCCACAATACCTCTACGGTCACTGAGGTAGAGCCAACGGAAGCTCCTCCAAACACGCTCTTAGACATGGAAACTTCAATCTTGATTCTACGAAAATCTTTTTATAAAAGCATTTCAATTGCTTCTTGTCCATAGAAGTTTCATTTTCCATTGATGGTGGTGAGTATAGGTGCATGTTGGCCACAGGGGTGGAGCCCAATGGAGGTGATACAGGGCTCCCACCTCCCTTGGCCTAGATAAATTTTTATGGCCCGTTGAGTTTCTCAGCCACTAGCGAAGGGTAGTGGAGGCGAAGCTGGGCGCTTGTCCCACTTCCTGTAAGCGCTGATCACTGCAAAGTCTGTATTTGTGCTTGTCAGGTGCTGTGCTTGACGCGTACTACTCCCTCCGTCCCAAAAAAACATGTAAATCTCGGTTTCCGAGCAGTCAAAAAATCTTTAAATTTGACCAAGTTTATAGATGATATTATTTACATTTTAATCTTTAATTAGGTTTATTATGAAACTATATTTCATAACTAATCCAATTATACTTATTACACATCATAAGCATCAATATGTTTTTATTTGTATTTAGTCAAAGTTAAAAATCTTTGACTCCTCGGGAAGCGAGGGTTACATTCTTTTTGGGACGGAGGTAGTAGACAACAGAATGGATGTCGACTCTGTAGTAGTACTCCGTAGCTCTCAGGTCTCAGGTGCTGTGAGCTGGCCAAGACAGCTCTCAGTTCTCAGGAGAAGTTGTTGCTTTGTAGGATCCAGACTTTGATTCTGAAGAGTACTAGCTTAACTGCGCCCCCCCAACCAACAGTGAATGAGGAGAACCTGACAGAGCCATGTTTTTTGTGCTCTGAGATAGCTCCGCCACAATACCTCTACGGTCACTGAGCTAGAGCCAACGGAAGCTCCTCCAAACACGCTCTTAGACATGGAAACTTCAATCTTGATTCTACGAAAATCTTTTTATAAAAGCATTTCAATTGCTTCTTGTCCATAGAAGTTTCATTTTCCATTGATGGTGGTGAGTATAGGTGCATGTTGGCCACAGGGGTGGAGCCCAATGGAGGTGACACAGGGCTCCCACCTCCCTTGGCCTAGATAAATTTTTATGGCCCGTTGAGTTTCTCAGCCACTAGCGAAGCGTAGTGGAGGCGAAGCTGGGCGCTTGTCCCACTTCCTGCAAGCGCTGATCACTGCAAAGTCTGCATTTGTGCTTGTCAGGTGCTGTGTCTGACGCGTACTACTCCCTCCGTCCCAAAAAAACATGTAAATCTCGGTTTCCGAGGAGTCAAAAAATCTTTAAATTTGACCAAGTTTATAGATGATATTATCTACATTTTAATCTTTAATTAGGTTTATTATGAAACTATATTTCATAACTAATCCAATTATACTTATTACACATCATAAGCATCAATATGTTTTTATTTGTATTTAGTCAAAGTTAAAAATCTTTGACTCCTCGGGAAGCGAGGGTTACATTCTTTTTGGGACGGAGGTAGTAGACAACAGAATGGATGTCGACTCTGTAGTAGTACTCCGTAGCTCTCAGGTCTCAGGTGCTGTGAGCTGGCCAAGACAGCTCTCAGTTCTCAGGAGAAGTTGTTGCTTTGTAGGATCCAGACTTTGATTCTGAAGAGTACTAGCTTAACTGCGCCCCCCCCCCCCCCAACCAACGGGGAATGAGGAGAACCTGACAGAGCCATGTTTTTTGTGCTCTGAGATAGCTCCGCCCCAATACCTCTACGGTCACTGAGCTAGAGCCAACGGAAGCTCCTCCAAACACGCTCTTAGACATGGAAACTTCAATCTTGATTCTACGAAAATCTTATTATAAAAGCATTTCAATTGCTTCTTGTCCATAGAAGTTTCATTTCCATTGATGGTGGTGAGTATAGGTGCATGTTGGCCACAGGGGTGGAGCCCAATGGAGGTGATACAGGGCTCCCACCTCCCTTGGCCTAGATAATTTTTTATGGCCCATTGAGTTTCTCAGCCACTAGCGAAGGGTAGTGGAGGCGAAGCTGGGCGCTTGTCCCACTTCCTGTAAGCGCTGATCACTGCAAAGTCTGCATTTGTGCTTGTCAGGTGCTGTGCCTGACGCGTACTACTCCCTCCGTCCCAAAAAAACTTGTAAATCTCGGTTTCCGAGGAGTCAAAAAAATCTTTAAATTTGACCAAGTTTATAGATGATATTATCTACATTTTAATCTTTAATTAGGTTTATTATGAAACTATATTTCATAACTAATCCAATTATACTTATTACACATCATAAGCATCAATATGTTTTTATTTGTATTTAGTCAAAGTTAAAAATCTTTGACTCCTCGGGAAGCGAGGGTTACATTCTTTTTGGGACGGAGGTAGTAGACAACAGAATGGATGTCAACTCTGTAGTAGTACTCCGTAGCTCTCAGGTCTCAGGTGCTGTGAGCTGGCCAAGACAGCTCTCAGTTCTCAAGAGAAGTTGTTGCTTTGTAGGATCCAGACTTTGATTCTGAAGAGTACTAGCTTAACTGCGCCCCCCCAACCAACGGGGAATGAGGAGAACCTGACAGAGCCATGTTTTTTGTGCTCTGAGATAGCTCCGCCACAATACCTCTACGGTCACTGAGGTAGAGCCAACGGAAGCTCCTCCAAACACGCTCTTAGACATGGAAACTTCAATCTTGATTCTACGAAAATCTTTTTATAAAAGCATTTCAATTGCTTCTTGTCCATAGAAGTTTCATTTTCCATTGATGGTGGTGAGTATAGGTGCATGTTGGCCACAGGGGTGGAGCCCAATGGAGGTGATACAGGGCTCCCACCTCCCTTGGCCTAGATAAATTTTTATGGCCCGTTGAGTTTTTCAGCCACTAGCGAAGGGTAGTGGAGGCGAAGCTGGGCGCTTGTCCCACTTCCTGTAAGCGCTGATCACAGCAAAGTCTGCATTTGTGCTTGTCAGGTGCTGTGCCTGGCGCGTACTACTCCCTCCGTCCCAAAAAAACATGTAAATCTCGGTTTCCGAGGAGTCAAAAAATCTTTAAATTTGACCAAGTTTATAGATGATATTATCTACATTTTAATCTTTAATTAGGTTTATTGTGAAACTATATTTCATAACTAATCCAATTATACTTATTACACATCATAAGCATCAATATGTTTTTATTTGTATTTAGTCAAAGTTAAAAATCTTTGACTCCTCGGGAAGCGAGGGTTACATTCTTTTTGGGACGGAGGTAGTAGACAACAGAATGGATGTCGACTCTGTAGTAGTACTCCGTAGCTCTCAGGTCTCAGGTGCTGTGAGCTGGCCAAGACAGCTCTCAGTTCTCAGGAGAAGTTGTTGCTTTGTAGGATCCAGACTTTGATTCTGAAGAGTACTAGCTTAACTGCGCCCCCCCCCCCCCAACCAACGGGGAATGAGGAGAACCTGACAGAGCCATGTTTTTTGTGCTCTGAGATAGCTCCGCCCCAATACCTCTACGGTCACTGAGCTAGAGCCAACGGAAGCTCCTCCAAACACGCTCTTAGACATGGAAACTTCAATCTTGATTCTACGAAAATCTTATTATAAAAGCATTTCAATTGCTTCTTGTCCATAGAAGTTTCATTTCCATTGATGGTGGTGAGTATAGGTGCATGTTGGCCACAGGGGTGGAGCCCAATGGAGGTGATACAGGGCTCCCACCTCCCTTGGCCTAGATAATTTTTTATGGCCCATTGAGTTTCTCAGCCACTAGCGAAGGGTAGTGGAGGCGAAGCTGGGCGCTTGTCCCACTTCCTGTAAGCGCTGATCACTGCAAAGTCTGCATTTGTGCTTGTCAGGTGCTGTGCCTGACGCGTACTACTCCCTCCGTCCCAAAAAAACTTGTAAATCTCGGTTTCCGAGGAGTCAAAAAAATCTTTAAATTTGACCAAGTTTATAGATGATATTATCTACATTTTAATCTTTAATTAGGTTTATTATGAAACTATATTTCATAACTAATCCAATTATACTTATTACACATCATAAGCATCAATATGTTTTTATTTGTATTTAGTCAAAGTTAAAAATCTTTGACTCCTCGGGAAGCGAGGGTTACATTCTTTTTGGGACGGAGGTAGTAGACAACAGAATGGATGTCAACTCTGTAGTAGTACTCCGTAGCTCTCAGGTCTCAGGTGCTGTGAGCTGGCCAAGACAGCTCTCAGTTCTCAAGAGAAGTTGTTGCTTTGTAGGATCCAGACTTTGATTCTGAAGAGTACTAGCTTAACTGCGCCCCCCCAACCAACGGGGAATGAGGAGAACCTGACAGAGCCATGTTTTTTGTGCTCTGAGATAGCTCCGCCACAATACCTCTACGGTCACTGAGGTAGAGCCAACGGAAGCTCCTCCAAACACGCTCTTAGACATGGAAACTTCAATCTTGATTCTACGAAAATCTTTTTATAAAAGCATTTCAATTGCTTCTTGTCCATAGAAGTTTCATTTTCCATTGATGGTGGTGAGTATAGGTGCATGTTGGCCACAGGGGTGGAGCCCAATGGAGGTGATACAGGGCTCCCACCTCCCTTGGCCTAGATAAATTTTTATGGCCCGTTGAGTTTTTCAGCCACTAGCGAAGGGTAGTGGAGGCGAAGCTGGGCGCTTGTCCCACTTCCTGTAAGCGCTGATCACAGCAAAGTCTGCATTTGTGCTTGTCAGGTGCTGTGCCTGGCGCGTACTACTCCCTCCGTCCCAAAAAAACATGTAAATCTCGGTTTCCGAGGAGTCAAAAAATCTTTAAATTTGACCAAGTTTATAGATGATATTATCTACATTTTAATCTTTAATTAGGTTTATTGTGAAACTATATTTCATAACTAATCCAATTATACTTATTACACATCATAAGCATCAATATGTTTTTATTTGTATTTAGTCAAAGTTAAAAATCTTTGACTCCTCGGGAAGCGAGGGTTACATTCTTTTTGGGATGAAGATAGTAGACAACAGAATGGATGTCGACTCTGTAGTAGTACTCCGTAGCTCTCAGGTCTCAGGTGCTGTGAGCTGGCCAAGACAGCTCTCAGTTCTCAGGAGAAGTTGTTGCTCTGTAGGATCCAGACTTTGATTCTGAAGAGTACTAGCTTAACTGCGCCCCCCCCCCGTCTGATTGACTGCACGGAGTACTAGCTTAACTGCGCCCCCCCCCGTCTGATTGACTGCACGCTCCGCCACTGTTCTCAGCCTTCATTATGGACCTAAAACACCAGTAGCATAGCACCAGCCTAGAGTGAAGAGCCCACTCACGCACTCACTATTTGCTCCACCCGCGCATGCGCCGACCTAGTACATTGTTGATGACCATTTGCTCCACGCTCCGCGCTAGTTGGCCACATCCTCTCGGTGACTAGACACAATGCACTATGTAAACTACGAACTCATGGATCTGAGCTCTGAGGTGGGCAAGCTTGACAGTTGCCATGGTGGAGGAGAAAGGAAAATAGAGTTTCTCTCACGGGGTGGTGGTGGGGCTATTATATGTGGTGTCAGGTGATGTGTGGACGGGCTGTTATATGGATTTTGTGTCTATGCCTACCTCTAACCGAGTTGGGTCATGTCGAGGCAATGCCAAAAATGCAATTTTGAGCCAGTAGTATAAATAGTCAAAATTTAATAAAAATAATAAAAAACGGTGCAAATTGTACTAACTTAATGGGGTCTTATTGCCCCTTGCCCTTAAGCATTTTGTTATCAAATTCAGACTAAATAAATGTATATCTGTGATCCCCAACAAAAGCTATCATGTGAAAAATTTAGAGAGGTCTTCCATCATGGTCATTAGCGAACAGACCCATTCTTTGATATGTTGACAACTAACTCCTTATCGGCTTTAATAAGAGATAGAATTACATATTTTTAGGGGTGGCCAAACAAAGTCACTGTACTTGATATTTAATTGTAGCGACATATGGACAATATGAAGTTATGATATCTACGTCTAAATATTTATATGCTCTGCAATAGAAAAAAAACTATCAAAATTATATTTAAATTCGATACATGAAACTTATATTATGGATGCCACAGTCAACGTTCATCATAAAATATATTGTAGCTTTCATAAAATTTTATAGAAAGCATAAAACATAAATAGATATGTACATTATGTTCCTATTTCCTATATGTAGTTCTTTTTATCCCATTATAATGCGCGGGCATGTTTACTAGTAACCAATGTTATGAAGAAAAACAAACAAGGAGCCTGTAAAATGATAAATTGATGAGAGGGAAAATCAAAAAGTACAAAAATTTATTTGCTAGGCGAACATGTCATGCGCCTGTAAAATTAGGTGCGGAGGACCCGGTAGGGCAAGGTAGGGCGCTCGCCCTACCTTGATTCTGCTGCGGTTCCCCACCCCAAATCACCCCTGGCAGCCATGGGCAGAACCACAGAAGGTCAATGTCGCTAGAACTCTGAAGATGAACGCGTCCGATGAGGCTTGGAACTTTTTTTTTCGAAGGGACGGCAAAAGCTTTGCCGCTATTTTTATTAGACGAAGAAAAGAAAAACAAAGTGGCGGCCCAGTTTTTTAAGTGGAAACCAGGCCCAAAAACCACCCACTGAGGAGAGTGAACCACTCATCCTGAACACACGCCGTCTCTAGCAGAGAGGCCGAGGTCTACTCAACTAACAACTCCTCGCTACTGAATGCTCCGGCGAATGCACAGAGCCAACTCAACTCAACCTGCAACTCAACCTGGTCGAAAACCGACCCAACTAGCCCCTGCACGAAGAACAACTAGCAGGGAAACAACTAAAGCAGGGAAACAACTTAAACAAAGAAAGAAAAAACAAAGGAACAGAAGACCCGTAGCGAAGCCACCAGAAGCACGACCAGGACCCGGCAGCAGGAACGGGGCAGCAGAGTGGAGCTGGAAAGCCTCGCGACGCCTCCAAGAAGGACACGACGCCGAAGGCGCCGACATCGCAAGCCCGCAAGGGAAGGTTTTCACCTGCAATCCAAAACGGACGGGGGAGAGGTGCAAGAAGGACGCCTCCAAGGAGGAAGCGACATCCGCAGACGCCGCCGTTCAGGCTTTCGCCATGACCTCTCACTCCCGCACCAACACCGCCTACCAGAGGCCCCCGCAAAGGAGACAGTCATGAAGAAAAGGCGCCAGTGACGAACACGGGCGTCCCCGCCGACACCTGACGCCACCACGCGAACCACGAGCGTCCTCGCAGCAAGCGCAACCGCATGACAAAGCCCCCGACAACGAAGGGACGAGCCAAGGTGCGGGAGTGACCCTTCGTGTCGATCGCGACTTCGCCGTCGGACGGGTACCGTGGCACAGCCGCACGGGGCGACAACTTCGCTCTGCTCCCTCCATAACTTCGCGTCTTCGCCCAAAGTGCCCTAACGGCTGATGGCATGAATCATGATCCAATTTGTCACTTGCAGTTGCAGCCCTCCACAACTCTTCTATCCAAATCTGCAGACTGCAGTCCGGCACAGTCTAAGGCCCTCTGAAACCTGATTTTTTTTCCCTTTTTGATTGTTGTTAGTTAATGTTTTGGTTATCAATTAATTTGGTTGGTTGATTGTAAAGTGCAGTGAACTATTTTACTCTCTAGATGCTATCGACTTTGCCCTACCTCAACTTTTTTCCGTCCTCCGCCACTGTCCATATACTTGTATACTTGTATACTTGTTTAGCATGAATAAAGTATGGACGCATACTTTAACAAGAAAAATAAGTATATTTGTATACTTGTATTTGGGAGTATATCCATATACTTAGTTGAGTATACCCATATACTTAGTTTTGACGGAGTATTAGTACATACACATTAACATGAAGTACATACATATTAAAGTATGGGTGCATACTTTCATTAGAAAAATGAGTATATTTGCATACTTTTGTACTTGAATAGCATATCAGTATACTCAGAAGATTAACTTAGAATTAGGGACAAACATATCAATCCAATAGAAAGAGCGGGAGCTCTCTACACTTATTCATCAGGATTTCGATTATAGGCCAGCAGGTGCGCGGTGCAACATGGCCGCCAACCTGTTTCTACGCAATCCAGCGCCATAGGCTGGCCACAGCAGTGCCCTTCCTCCGTGCCGCTCCAGTGCCACACTGCTATGTCGTGCGCCAGTGCCTGATCTGCCCGTCGAGTTGCTACATCGTGGGCAAGAGGACGAGTAATGATAAACTAGATGAGAACGATCTCTTAGTCAGTTGGAACGAAACAACCATACATGCATATTCAGATGATTTAAATGAAAAAAGAAAGATCACCGCGAGGCGAGGGAGGAGCAAGGGAGGCGTCGCGGTTGCAGCCGGCCACAAGGAACCCGCCGCCCGCCGCTGTGCACAGGACACACCGTCGTCGGGATGCCGTGCGGGCAGGGTGCGCAGCCGCCAGGTGTGCCATGCCATCAGTGGGATTTGTCAGGTGCACCGGTGGGAAGGGGAGATGCGAGAAGCAGCGCGGTGGAGGCCGCCGCCGCCGCCATCTGCATCCCGGCGGAGTCGCAGCAACTGTGCGGGACCTCGGAAGCGTACGTCACGGCGTCCATCAGTTCCCGCTTCGCTGATCTCACCATCTCGGAGCGGAGCCGCGGGAGGGACGAGGTCTGTGGAGGTCGTGGACCACCGCGGCGGCGGCGGCGAGAAAATTGCTATTCTAGGACTCTCAAACACGTGGCTTTGTTAAAATAGGATTCCTAACGTTGGCATCGCTAAAACGACATCCGAAACGTTTACACTTTGTTTTCCATGACATTTGGTGTATTAAGTCTCTTTTCTCATCTAATTATATGTATTTCTCTTCTCTTTTGACTCTTTTACCCTTTTGTTGTCTGGACGTTGATCACGTACGGGAATTTCATGGGTTGTTCGGTCTTGTTCACCGGGCTGGCTGGCTGCCGCCTCTGGCTGGCTGGCTGGGCAGCTGCCGTGGCTGGCTGGCTGGGCAGTGCATTGGCTGGCGCCGGCGCCTTGGCTGGGCATGGCATATATGAAATGCACACGTTCATATATAGTACAAATTAATAAACAATGAGGCATATGCAATAACATGTAATAGATAATACCATGAATTTAGCACGAACCAGTACATCTCAGAAATCCATGATTTTAGCATAAACGAGTTCATCTCACAAAACCATAATTTTGTTCAAAAACGAGATCAAGTCATATGTAATAATAAATGAGTTTATATCTCATCACAGCTAATAAAATTCATCCAATATGTAGCTTCCTCTTTGGAGTCATCTTTTTTGGTGCAGCCGCAACCGGCATTCTCACTGGACTTGTTATGTCGGTTTGCGAAGAGGTGCCTTCTCCTAATAATAATGCAAGCTTGCTGCACGAAAATACGGTACGACAATTAGATGCATGACAATAATTAGTATATGGTAAAAAATTAGTGTATGGTAAATGTGTCAATTTTTATATCATATATGTTTACCTTCTTGTGACCCTTCCTGGACTATCACGTAGAATTTCTTCCCTAGTCGGCCTCCGTGGAGTGCTAGGTTCCGCTGTCTCTTTTGTAACATTCTTCCTAGGTTGCCTACGCTTCCTAGACAATGCAAGATAACAATACATAAATTTAATCATTGCACTTTGTTTGCAGCCAAAAAAAAACTAAACATACATGTACAGACTACACAAACTATTTATGTAAAGACTATGTTCATGCTAGCAATTTTCATTCAAGTTTGTGTTAAAGAAAATAAATACTTACCTCTTTTTGGCTGTCCCATTGAGTGGGCACTTGGCACTAGCTTGCCTATGACCTTTTTCACCGCATCTTTTGCAAGTCATAGGTCCTCTGATCATCTTCTTTCCCTTTCTATTTGTTGGTGCAGTGTCATTCTCACATCCCTCCTCACCTTCACCCTCATTGGTAAATTTACTATCTTTGGAACCTTTCTTCTTGTGTCCACCTTCCATCCATCCCTTCATTCTTAATTTCCTAAGTCTTCCAACAGATAATTTAGCTAGAGGTGCACCAACTAAAAATGGTAGGTCGACTTGTGGCCATTGTGTTTTATCTGTCATCGGCTCAATCTCTCTTCTATAAGCAGCCCTGAACCTATTCACCGAGTAGTAGTCATGTACAAACTGTTCTAGGTCAATTCCCCTTTGGCGGGTGACATAGGCCAATACATGTTGACATGGCTTACCAGTGTGCTGCCATTCAAGACAGGTACATGCCCTTTGCTGTAACTTGACAATATGCCTCACAGAAACGCCGCTGCTATGGTCCCACACCTCAGCACTCCAATTAGAACATTTCACAATTTTCAAGTGTCCCAAACCTCTAGTATTTGCCCTTAGCTGAACCATAATAGCTGGGAGTATCCTACCCTCAGGTAGCCTATATGCAATAATTCTTCTCTTGTGCCACAGTACCATGATCATTTCTCTGATCTTATCAGCAAGGTCAGCAACAGGAAGGTCCTTATGGTCTCTAATCCAATTATTAAATGATTCAGCAATGTTACTAGTTATGTAGTCACACTTAATTTCTGGATTGAAACCACACCTATACCATAATAGCTTGTGATTGGTCCGTAACCATTGCACTGCTTCTGATGATTCACTTACCATTTTTGCTAAATGGTCATAGAAAATCTCCGCTCTGTAAGCCCTTGCAGCAGGATATATCTGGCCAAACCCTCTAAATCTCTTCTGAAAGTTTCTGACAAGATGATAAAAGCATTCCCTCTGCTCTGCATTTGGGAATACATTCTTCACAGCATTCTCCAAGCCTTTGCAAGCATCAGAACAAATAGCAAGGAGTGGAGGATCACCTATAGCCTTCTTCAACTGTTCCATGAACCAAGTCCAGTTGTCTGTTGTTTCAGAAGCTATGAAGCCATAAGCTACTGGATACATCCAATTGTGACCATCAACTGCTACTGCTGCTGCCAAGTGACCATTCCACCTTCCATTTAGTGCTGTAGCATCTATGCTCAAATGAGGCCTACAGCCTTCCAAGAAACCATCAATGCATGGTTTAAGAGCACAGAAAAAACGATGGAAATATACCTCTCCATCCACCTCAAGAACATCAATCTCAACAACACTCCCGGGGCTCCGCTTCTCTACCTCGGCCTTCCACCTAAACAATAGCTCAAAACTTTCTGACCATTTGCCGTAAACCTCATCAAGAGCTCTTGCTTTACCCCGCCACACGGTGTCATATGCAATTTCACACAAGTGATCTACCTCCAACCTCTTTTGCAGTTCCCTAGCACCGATATTTGGTTCAGCTCTAAGTATACTCACAGCCCATTGTGCTACCCACTTGCAATTTGTAGTTGTAGTTGCCATCCTCATGCTAGACACACATGTATGGTCATCGACTAAGACGGTAACCTACAAGAAAAAATAAATCAATGAGATACAATCTCAATGTGGTGGCGGACATTGGTACAGTAGATGGTACAGTAGCATGCATATATACAAAAATCTTAGCATACAGAGGCATACAATCTCAATGTACAGTAGCATGCATATATACAAAAATCTTAGCATACAGAGGCATACAATCTCAATGTACAGTAGCATGCATATATACAAAAATCTTAGCATACAAAGGCATACAATCTCAATGTACAGTAGCATGAATATATAGAGGAAAAAATTAAGCAAGTTACTAATAATAATGTAAGCAAGATTATTCACCTCCACATTAAGCAAAGTAATAACATGAAATAATAAAAATATTATTCACCTCCACAGTAGGGCTGCCTTTCAATTTCCTGCCATTTATTCTCCAAGGGCAAGGGCAACCTTCTACACCGGACTTGCAAAAAGCCCTATATATCGTCTTACACGACTTCTCTACTCCTAAATGGAACTCCTTCTTGATGGCGAATTGCCTAACTGCTAACTTGAACTCCTCCATTGTTGGGTACATTGTCCCTACCTCCATTGATGGGTTCTTCTTATCATATGTGATGACCATCTCACCCGGTACGGCATCACTAGTCAGAATGGCAGCACCATCAATATCTTGCCCAAACTCATTATCATCACCTTGTCCATTCATTGGGCAATCACTAGTAGGTATATTTGTTGTCTCATTTGTTGTGCCTTCTTCTGTCAAGCCTAAAAGCTCACACATCTGACTCTCGCTCATAAGTTGAATTCGACCTTCATCATCATGTGTCTCCACGATTTGTAATGTTGCCCAATCAACTTTTTCCATATTTTCCACGTCATTCACTTCGGACCTATAAACACGCGAAACCGATTGTTACTACTATCTACTATTGTACTTGTAAATACTACTGTACAGGTACAAAAATAAGAGATTAGTGCATGCAATTTATACCTTTCCACTCGAAGAACAGGAAGGTTATACTCTATTTCCGGATGTGGAGCAGTAGGCAGCAGTGTCCTTGCTAGGGCTACAGCATCAATGGGGGCCTCTGTAAGGTCCAAATAGGCTAGAGGGGGGGGTGAATAGCCTAATTAAAACTTCTACGAAAGATTACTTAACCACAAGTTAGTACAAAAGGTGGCGGAGCAAAAAGCACTAGCTCTAACTAATTAAGCAAGCCACCTACACAAGTCTAGTACAAGGCTATTCACTAAACACAACAACAACAAACTAGAAACAAGAAGTAATACGAGAGAAGAGCTTCGAGTGATTATACCGCCGTGTAGAGATGAGAAGTACCAATCAATTAATCACACAAGAGAAATCCTCGGGAAGAGAGTGACACAAGAATTTATCCCGAGGTTCACTTGCTTCCCGGCAAGCTACTCCTCGTTGTGGCGATGCACCCACTTGTCGGTTCGCGAGCTAATCAACTATCAAGAGTTGAGCCCTCGGTGGGCGCCGCACAACCGCACACAAGATGGGGATCCTCCAAGCCACGAGCTCCACTAGAGTATCCAATTCGCGAACTCCCGCGGGGAAGGATCAAGAACCCCTTACACCACTTGGTGAAGGCTCCAACAATCTCCAATTGTGAGCTCAATCACCTCCGCTGCTCCAAGCCGTCTACCGTGTCGGGAAACACGGAAGAGTAACAAGAAATCCGCAGCAACTCGAAGATCAAGTGCCTCTAGAATGCAACTCTCAAGCAATGCACTTGAATCTCACTCAATCTCACTCAAGATGTGCAATCAATCAAAGAGATGAGTGGAGGGGTTGTTCTCTAGCTCAAAGTATGTCTCTAGGTCTCAAAATGTGCAAGAGTTCCCCTCAAACCCCGGCCACCATCTATTTATAACGAAGGGGTATGCAGCTAGCCGTTAGAAACGACGCAGCAGAAATCGCGCTGCACCGGACGCGCCGGTCCAGGTGACCGGACGCGTCCGGTCACTACGCGACAGACGAGAATAGTGCCGTTCAAACTAGCCGTTACCGTTGACCGGACGCGCTCGACCGAGCGACCGGACGCGCTGGTCACGACCGGACGCGCCGGTCCCGTGACCCACCGGACGCGCCGGTGAGCACCGAGCCGTGCACCGCGAAACAACCACCGGACGCGCTGAAGATAGGACCGGACGCCACAGTGCCCGCGTCCGGTGCGAGTCCAGTAAGCTCCCTGGAAGACCGGACGCGTCCGGTGACCTATGACCGGACGCGCACCGCGTCCGGTGATCCTTGTGAACCGATGTTCGCCTGACCGGACGCGCCGGTCGCACAGTGACCGCGTCCGGTGCAGCGTCCGGTGCACGCAGTGACCTCCGTTCGCCTCCGTTTCT
This sequence comes from Saccharum hybrid cultivar R570, assembly GCA_038087645.1. Lineage (NCBI taxonomy): Eukaryota > Viridiplantae > Streptophyta > Magnoliopsida > Poales > Poaceae > Saccharum > Saccharum hybrid cultivar. Next base: position 13,641,751 of record JAQSUU010000562.1, on the reverse strand, counting down.
TTTTCCAACTTTTGGCGCAATAGAAAATAGGCTTTTCACTTCTCCAAAAAGCGCCGAATCCCGCCTCGCAAGCTCGGCGGGAGGGAGAGAGGAACCCAAACCCCTCTCTACCGCTTAAACTTCACCGCCTTCGCAAATGTGCCAACACCAACAAGTGATCACCACCTTGTGCTCGTGTGTTAGCATTTTCACAAACATTTTCCAAGGCGTTATGTTAGCTCTTTACTAGATCCTAAATGCATATGCTCAAGACATTGATCTAGTGGCACTTGATTCCCGAGCTAACCGTGATTGCCCCTCTTGATAGTCGGCTATGTATCCTAAATCCGGTCAATCACTTCTCTACTCAACTTAGACCGGCAAAAGGAAAACCTTATGGTTATACCTTTGCCTTGCGCTCATAGATCCTTCTCCTCCACTTGATCATCATGTCCATCATTTCATGTGTATCTCCACCATGATCTTGCTCATCATTTCATGCACCAAATCATGTGGTCTTGTGGCCATCTCTGCATGCCATTTCCATCTCCATCACATGTTGCTTATGCCTAGCTTGATCACACTTGATACAATAGCATTAGCAACTTGGTGTCATTAATTACCAAAACCAAACTTGGGCTTTCAATCTCCCCCTTTTTGGTAATTGATGACAACCATCACAAAGATATGAAATGAAATCAATTTTCAATTTCGATAGTATTAGCTCCCCCTACATATGTACTTCCATGAGTTTGGTTCAATTGTGCACATATGTATGGATTTGAATTTTGGGAGAGTTACTACTATCAAATTGATGCTAAGGTATATAGAATGGACCTTTGAAGCGTGATACCAATCGGAGTTGCCTTTATATACCATCCTTAGCATCGATGTAGCTAGACACCACTTGTAATACCTCACTTGTAAAGATCACAAACACTAAAGTACCCCGTGAGATCAACATTATAAGCAAAGGTGTCTAGATACCACTTGTAAAGCTACTCACAACAAAACATCATTCAAGTTCTAATTCTAGCAAACACCATACAAACAAGAATATGAATTTAAGCTTTGCAATGCAACACTTCATCATGTTAATGCACATACAAATGCAACAAATAATTCATGAGCTTGTTCCCCCTACTTGTGTGCTCAAATTTTAATTGATCCCTTTCCAAAGTCTTATCTTATGCTTTCTCTCCCCCTTAGTAACTTTTTCCTTTTTGTGACTTTTCTCTCCCCTCTTATTATATCTTTCTCTATCTTTGTGACTTTTCTCTCCCCCTTTGTCAACAATCACCAAAAAGGTGCCAATTTTAGTGAGAGTTAAGTCAATCAATATGAGGGAGTCCAAATTATGGTTCAATCTAGATCACTTGCCTAAAATATGTAATTCGGTTTGAACCAAGGACAAGCTTCTTCACACCTCATAAAGTATAAGGGTTATCTTGACCATGTTGAATTACATATCATGAGCTCATTTTCTAGATTCAACACTAGGTTTGCAAGCCCACAAACATGTCATATGCTACCACTAGATCAATCAAAACATAGAAGCAATAGTGGTACCATATATACATTAAAATCATTTGATTTTCATGAATGAGCCTATTTGTCATGCAAATATGTCTATATGTTCTAAGCATGTCCTTAGCAAAGTATGGACGATATGCCAAACAACTTTACCTTGCTATGTCGGAGGAGAGGCATGTCATATAAGAATGTGGGGGTGCACTCATTTCAAGTTGGAGAAGTCAAGTATGTTCAATTCATTCTTCAACTTGTAAAATCTTTTCTCATCAAGTGGCTTTGTGAATATGTCGGCTAGTTGATCTTCGGTGCCAATGCTCTCAATGCTAATATCACCCCTTTTTTGATGGTCTCTTATGAAGTGATGCCTTATATCAATGTGCTTGGTTCTTGAATGTTGAACCGGATTTTGAGTCATCTTGATAGCACTTTCATTGTCACAAAACAATGGCACATTCTTGAATTTGATTCCAAAATCATTCAAGGTAGCTTTCATCCAAAGCAATTGTGCACAACAACTACCGGCACTAATATATTCGGCCTCGGCGGTAGATAGTGCAACACTATTTTGTTTCTTTGAAGACCATGAAACGAGAGACCTTCCAAGCAATTGACAAGTGTCACTTGTGCTCATTCTATCAATCTTGCATCCACCATAGTCGGAGTCCGAATATCCAATTAACTCAAAATTTGACCCCTTTGGAAACCATAATCCAACATCATGAGTGCCCTTGAGATATCTCAATATCCTTTTGGTTGCTTTCAAGTGACTTTCTCTAGGTGAAGCTTGATATCTTGCACATTTGCACACACCAAACATGACATCCGGCCTAGAAGCGGTGACATATAGCAAACTTCCAATCATAGACCGATATTGCTTTTGATCTACCATGTTGCCACTTGCATCAATACCCAATTGATCATTTGTGCCCATTGGTGTACTCATTGACTTAGCATCTTGTAATCCAAACTTCTTGATCATGTCCTTGATGTACTTGCCTTGACTTACAAAAGTGTCATTCTTCATTTGCTTGATTTGAAGTCCAAGAAAGTAACTAAGCTCTCCAATCATAGACATCTCAAACTCATTAGCCATCATATTTCCAAACTCTTCACAAAAGTCTTGATTTGTTGATCCAAAAATGATATCATCAACATAGATTTGCAACACAAACAAGTCATTTCCAATTTTCTTGGTGAAGAGAGTGGTATCAACCTTTCCCATCTTGAACCCTTTAGAGAGAAGAAAGTCCCTCAATCTCTCATACCATGCTCTAGGTGCTTGCTTCAAACCATACAATGCCTTCTTGAGCTTGTAGACATGGTTGGGCTTTTTGTCATCTTCAAAACCGGGAGGTTGCTCAACATAAACTTCTTCATTGATGTAGCCATTGAGAAATGCACTTTTGACATCCATTTGATAGAGCTTGATGTTGTGTGCACAAGCATATGCTAATAAGATTCTAATTGCCTCCAATCTTGCAACCGGTGCATATGTTTCTCCAAAGTCAAGACCCTCAACTTGTGTGTAACCTTGTGCTACTAATCTTGCTTTATTCCTCACAACCATGCCATCTTGATCTTGCTTGTTTCTAAAGACCCACTTAGTACCAATCACATTGTAGTTCTTTGGCCTCTCAACAAGTTCCCAAACTTGATTTCTAGTGAAGTTGTTTAGTTCTTCATGCATGGCATTTACCCAATCGGAATCTTTCAATGCATCTTCTATTTTCTTAGGTTCTTCAAGTGACACAAAAGAGTAGTGCTCACAAAAGGATGCTAATCTTGATCTAGTTTGAACACCACTTTGAATTCCTCCAATGATTTGATCCAATGGATGATCTCTTGCAATGCTAGTAGGTTGGAGTATTGGGAGTTGATTGCTTCCACTTGTTTGACCTTGATCTTGAGTTTCATCATGAGTACCACTAGAGCTTGCTTGATTTGTATCAATTTGCACACTTTGGTTGATCACATGAGTATCATCATCATCATCAACTTGCCTCGGCCTTATATCACCAATGTCCATGTTCTTCATTGCATTTGACAATTGATCTCCTCTCACATCATCAAGGTTTTGAGCTTCATTTTGAGACCCTTGGGTTTCATCAAACTCAACATCATGAACTTCTTCCAAGGTGCCATTTGTGAGATTCCAAACTCTATATGCTTTGCTTGTGGTAGAATAACCAAGTAAGAACCCTTCATCACATTTCTTTTCAAACTTGCTCAATCTAGTGCCTTTCTTGAGAATATAGCATTTGCAACCAAACACTCTAAAGTATGCAATGTTGGGCTTTCTTCCATTTAATAGCTCATATGGTGTCTTACCAAGCTTTCCATGGCAATAGAGACGGTTGCTACAATAGCAAGCCGTGTTGATAGCTTCACTCCAAAATGAATGACTCACATTATATTCACTAAGCATTGATCTAGCCATGTCAATCAAAGTTCTATTCTTCCTTTCAACTACACCATTGGATTGAGGAGTGTATGTTGGAGAGAATTGATGTCCAATACCAAGATCATCACATAATTCCTCAATTCTTGTGTTCTTAAACTCACTACCATTGTCACTTCTAATCTTCTTGATGGTAGTCTCAAACTCATTTTGCACTTTCTTGACAAAAGACTTGAATAGATCATGTACATCACTTTTGTCATAAAGAAAGAACACCCAAGTGTATCTAGTATAGTCATCAACTATCACAAAACCATACTTGTTACCACCAATACTAGTGTATGTTGTTGGCCCAAACAAGTCCATGTGCAATAGCTCAAATGCCTTTGATGTGCTCATTTCACTCTTACTAGGATGTTTATTTCCAACTTGTTTGCCGGCTTGACAAGCACTACAAGGTTTATCCTTCTCAAAGGTGACATCCTTCAAGCCTCTAACTAAGTCATTCCTCAAAAGTTTGTTCAATTGTTTCATTCCAACATGACCAAGCCTTCTATGCCATAACCAACCCATACTAGATTTGCTAAGCAAGCATGATGTCAATTGTGTCTCACTATCATTGAAGTCAACCAAGTATAAGCTACCATGTCTAAATCCTTTGAATATCAAATTTGATCCATCAACACTAATGACTTCAACATCATCACTACCAAATATGCACTTGAAGCCAAGATCACAAAGTTGTGCCACAGACAAAAGATTGAAATCCAAGCTCTCAACTAGCAACACATTAGATATGCTCATGTCATTTGAGATAGCAATTTTACCAAGCCCCTTGACCTTGCCTTTCTTGTTGTTGCCGAAAGTGATAGCATCAAAACCACCATTTTGACTTGTATCAATTGATTTGAACATACAAGAATCCCCGGTCATATGTTGAGTGCACCCACTATCAAGCACCCAATGCCTTCCTCCGGCTTTGTAATTGACCTACAAGATAAGATCAATTCCTTTTAGGTACCCAAACTTGTTTGGGTCCTCCAAGGTTAGTGACCAAGCTCTTTGGTACCCAAATGGCTTTCTTCTTTGAGCCCATCCATGGTGCACCAATGAACTTAGCATGAACACCATTTGTACCCTTGGTAAGTATATAGAAAGAATCAAACTTAATTGAGGATACATTAGCATTGGATTTCTTGTTCATGCAATTTCGCTCTATGTGACCTACTTGCTTGCAACTTTTGCAATAGCTACCATTGTTCTTCACAAAACGAGTCTTGTGAGGAGCAAAAGCGGCCTTGCCTTTCTTGGGGTTATAGCCCAAACCCTCTTTATAGAGAGAAGCCCTTTGGCTACCCAAGCACATAAGCAAGCGGTCCTCACCACCATAAGCTTTAGCTAAGGTGTGATTGAGCTCTTTTACCTCCTTCTTGAGATTTTCATTCTCAACTATTAGTGTGGAATCACAAGTGAAACCGTCACTACTAGATGAGGATGATGTAGATGCGCTACATGAAGGGTTAGTGAGAGCAACAACCATAGGCTTATGACAAGATTTATCAATTATATCACATGATATGCCCATGTTGCAAGTTTTAGCTTTCTCAACATTAGTTGGCATGTTTTCACATTTCTCAACTAGAGAGGAATGAGCTTCTTCAAGCTTAGTGTGAGACTTTTGAAGCTTCTTATGGTCTACCTTTAGACTCTCATAAGATGCCCTAAGCTCATCAAGTTCTTGCATAAGATTTTTCTTTTCCTTAAGCAAGCCCTTGCATTCCTTTCTAGATTCTTTATAATGTTGAGTGCAATCTTCTAGCATAGTGATTAGTTCATCTTTAGTGAATTCTTCTTCATCACTATCACTATCACTAGCATTATCATGATCACTCTCATTATCGGATGATACCTTAGTGGCCTTAGCCATGAAGCATGATGGAGTGTCGAAGAGGGAGACCTTCTCTTGGATGGCAATGCTAGCATGTCCCTTCTTCTTGCTCTTGTAGTCGTCCTCATCATCACTTGAGGAATCATCACTATCCCATGTAGCAATATGAGAATCATTTTTCTTCTTATGAGAGCTCTCTTTCTTTTCTTGCTTCTTCTTTTGCTTCTTTCTCTCCTTCTTGATAGCATCTTCATCATCACTATCATAAGGACACTTTGCAATGAGATGGTCCTTGCTATGGCATCTAAAGCATCTCATGGTATGCTCATTCTTCTTAGATGTGTTCTTCCTCCTCCTTGCACGATAGCCCTTCTTTTTCATGAATTTGCCAAATTGCTTGACAAAGAGAGCCATCTTCTCATCAATGTCATCACTATCACAAGAGCTTGAGTCTTCTTCACTTGATGATTCAATCTTAGATTTGCCCTTGGATGTGGTGGCTTTGAATGCCACACTCTTTTTCTTTTCATCATCTTTCTTCTCATTCTCTTTCTTCTTCTTCTTGACCAACTCATCCTTCTCATCATCTTCTCTATATGAATCATCGGTCATCACTTCTTGAAATATTTGTTGAGGAGTTGAATCCTTCAATGTAGTCCTCACTAGCACGGTGATCAATGTATCAAATCTCTTGGGCAAGCTTCTCAAGAACTTCATAGAGAATTGGTTGTCCTTGACCTCCTCACCAAGTGCCTTGAGCTCATTTACAATGACTTGCAATCTATGAAACATCTCCGGTACACTCTCATCATCTTGCATCTTGAAGCTTGAAAATTTTTCTTGCAAGATATATGCTTTAGCGGTCTTTGTGCCTTCGGTGCCCTCAAATGTTTCTTCTAGCTTGGCCCAAGCATCATGTGCAACTTCTATGTTCTTCACTTGCTCAAAGGTTTTGTCATCTAGTGCCTCATGAAGAGCACTAATGGCAATGTCATTGCATTGGAGCTTCTTCTCTTCCACCGGTGTAGGTGCTTCCGGATTAGCAACCTCAAATTTTGTCTCGGTGACCTTCCACACTTCTCTATTGATTGACTTGAGGTGTGCGGTCATCTTAACCTTCCAATATGCATAATTTGTGCCATCAAAGTGAGGTGCTTTCTTGGTGTTGTTGATGTGCAAACTTAATTGAGCCATTTCTTCTTCACCGTAGGTTGTTAAGCCTCAAATAAACGGTGCCTCGGCTCTGATACCACTTGTAAGGTCCAAATAGGCTAGAGGGGGGGTGAATAGCCTAATTAAAACTTCTACGAAAGATTACTTAACCACAAGTTAGTACAAAAGATGGCGGAGCAAAAAGCACTAGCTCTAACTAATTAAGCAAGCCACCTACACAAGTCTAGTACAAGGCTATTCACTAAACACAACAACAACAAACTAGAAACAAGAAGTAATACGAGAGAAGAGCTTCGAGTGATTATACCGCCGTGTAGAGATGAGAAGTACCAATCAATTAATCACACAAGAGAAATCCTCGGGAAGAGAGTGACACAAGAATTTATCCCGAGGTTCACTTGCTTCCCGGCAAGCTACTCCTCGTTGTGGCGATGCACCCACTTGTCGGTTCGCGAGCTAATCAACTATCAAGAGTTGAGCCCTCGGTGGGCGCCGCACAACCGCACACAAGATGGGGATCCTCCAAGCCACGAGCTCCACTAGAGTATCCAATTCGCGAACTCCCGCGGGGAAGGATCAAGAACCCCTTACACCACTTGGTGAAGGCTCCAACAATCTCCAATTGTGAGCTCAATCACCTCCGCTGCTCCAAGCCGTCTACCGTGTCGGGAAACACGGAAGAGTAACAAGAAATCCGCAGCAACTCGAAGATCAAGTGCCTCTAGAATGCAACTCTCAAGCAATGCACTTGAATCTCACTCAATCTCACTCAAGATGTGCAATCAATCAAAGAGATGAGTGGAGGGGTTGTTCTCTAGCTCAAAGTATGTCTCTAGGTCTCAAAATGTGCAAGAGTTCCCCTCAAACCCCGGCCACCATCTATTTATAACGAAGGGGTACGCAGCTAGCCGTTAGAAACGACGCAGCAGAAATCGCGCTGCACCGGACGCGCCGGTCCAGGTGACCGGACGCGTCCGGTCACTACGCGACAGACGAGAATAGTGCCGTTCAAACTAGCCGTTACCGTTGACCGGACGCGCTCGACCGAGCGACCGGACGCGCTGGTCACGACCGGACGCGCCGGTCCCGTGACCCACCGGACGCGCCGGTGAGCACCGAGCCGTGCACCGCGAAACAACCACCGGACGCGCTGAAGATAGGACCGGACGCCACAGTGCCCGCGTCCGGTGCGAGTCCAGTAAGCTCCCTGGAAGACCGGACGCGTCCGGTGACCTATGACCGGACGCGCACCGCGTCCGGTGATCCTTGTGAACCGCTGTTCGCCTGACCGGACGCGCCGGTCGCACAGTGACCGCGTCCGGTGCAGCGTCCGGTGCACGCAGTGACCTCCGTTCGCCTCCGTTTCTTTTTCCAACTTTTGGCGCAATAGAAAATAGGCTTTTCACTTCTCCAAAAAGCGCCGAATCCCGCCTCGCAAGCTCGGCGGGAGGGAGAGAGGAACCCAAACCCCTCTCTACCGCTTAAACTTCACCGCCTTCGCAAATGTGCCAACACCAACAAGTGATCACCACCTTGTGCTCGTGTGTTAGCATTTTCACAAACATTTTCCAAGGCGTTATGTTAGCTCTTTACTAGATCCTAAATGCATATGCTCAAGACATTGATCTAGTGGCACTTGATTCCCGAGCTAACCGTGATTGCCCCTCTTGATAGTCGGCTATGTATCCTAAATCCGGTCAATCACTTCTCTACTCAACTTAGACCGGCAAAAGGAAAACCTTATGGTTATACCTTTGCCTTGCGCTCATAGATCCTTCTCCTCCACTTGATCATCATGTCCATCATTTCATGTGCATCTCCACCATGATCTTGCTCATCATTTCATGCACCAAATCATGTGGTCTTGTGGCCATCTCTGCATGCCATTTCCATCTCCATCACATGTTGCTTATGCCTAGCTTGATCACACTTGATACAATAGCATTAGCAACTTGGTGTCATTAATTACCAAAACCAAACTTGGGCTTTCAGCCTCCACTGTCGGCTGTTGCAGGACATCGGCTAGGGCTCCTGGCGCCACGTTCAGGCCTCCAGGCGCTGCGTCCAGGCCTCCAGGCGTCGCAGGCAGGTCACCAGACGCTGCCGTGGCGAGGGCAGCAGGCGCGCCCAAGGCTAGGGCTCCCGGCGCCGCACCTTCGTCCTCCATGGCACTGGCCTCCAATGCTGGCAGTGGCAGGGCATCGGCCAGGGCTCCAGGCGCCACGTTCAGGCCTCCAGGCGCCGCCACGGCCAGGGCTCCAGGCGCTGCCACAGCCAAGGCTCCAGGCGCCGCGTCCAGGGCTCCAGGCGCCGCGTCCAGGGCTCCATGCGCCGCCACGGCTTCGGTTGATTCGTCCTCCATGGCGAACGGCCCTCCATCAGTTCCTTCAGGTGGAGGCCTCCATCCATGGAGAAGAGAACGGCGGCGTGGGTAGGGAAGGAGGGGCGGCGGCCGTCACGCGTACGGGAGTCTCGCGTACGGGAGGAGCAGAAGCGACGGGAGGTGAAACGATCGATGGGATTGTTTAGATTAGATTAGCAGAAGGGCATTATGGTCATTATGAGAAAATACATGTATTCCATATGACAAATATAATGAAAATGAACAAAATGTCATGAAAAACAAAGTACAAACGTTTCGAATGTCGTTTTAGCGATGTCAACGTTAGGAATCCTATTTTAGCAAAGCCACATGTTTGAGAGTCCTATAATAGCAATTTTCTCGCGGCGGCGAATAGGTGTTTCATCAGAACAAAAAGGAATAGAAAATAGGGTTTGGGTGAACACACGTCCCGTTGGTTGTTTTATTCGGATGGGTGACTCGTGCGGGTTTGGCCACGTAGTTTGTAAACCCGTTAGCCCCGCTAGCACCCACAACGTGGCCCGATAATAATCGTGCGTGAAATAGACTGGGGAGGAGTCGGGAGTAGCTACTCCAGGGAGTAGAAAAAAATTACCCTGTATATCTATACCCCTAAATAAAATATACCTAAAGCTATCTCTGTCACCCCGCCGCCCGACCCCGCTCCAGGCTAACCGCGAACCACGTATGTATTCACAGTTTCCTTTCTTTTACGTATTCACAGTTTCCTTTCTATTCACCGTTTCCTTTTTTCCTTTACTCGGAAAACAAACACAACGTATTCACCGTTTCCTCTCTCTATATATATCCTACTATAAAAGAGCGAGTTTTTTTAGAGGCTCTCCCTCTATTATAACCGTTGGATTTAGACGTCGTGTTATATGGGTCATCCGTTATCCATGATCTTACATCTTACATGTAAAACCCCTAGCATGATACGTAAAGAAAATATTTAGATTTGTTTGAGCCCTTGTCGGTCGCGTATGCCATACTGGTTTATGAGTCAGGAATCCTCTCTTTTTTTCCCTTCACGTAAACTATCCTGCGTTGGATACGGTTTCGTACGTTCAGTCACGTGGAGAGAGAAACAGAGTTCGTTGCAGTGTCAAGTGCGGTGGATTAAAAAAGTTTATGATTGCGTCATCCGACTCTGCATGCATGTGCTAGAGAGAGAGGGAGCACGTTAATTAACCTTAGGCATGGCATGGCAATGTGCACTGCACCATGTTTAAAAGATTGGAGAAAATTGAGAAAGAAGGATGTTCCTCAAATAACCCACATCTGCATAGTCTTAGGAGGATGAGACAGCGACGGGGCGTTGTGTGGTGTGTGTGCGTGAGTTTATCAGCAAGATCACGAACCTTCAGCTACAGCGACTGGTTGCTCTCAAGCAAGTTAGCAATATATATATATATATATATATATATATATATATATATATATATATATATATATATATATATGAGAGCGAGACCTCCTCGGTCGGTGTCCTGGTACAATCCTCGTCTGCGCAAGGGAAAAAGGGACCTCATGAGTCCTCGTTCGTCACGTATGCCATATTGGTTCATAAGTCCTCGTCCGTCAGGTATGTCATACAAGTCCTTAAAAGATTTTGAAGCTGATATTTGCCTCGCTGGTTGCTATCTTTCTTCATTTTCACGTCTTCTATGCTCTTTGCTTAGCCGGAGTTTTTTTTGTTTGACGGTAATCCTTGGAATATTGTGTTGGCCTTTATTGTATTTGTTTTCAAATGACACCCGGCCGCCAGGACCTGTGCTCCCGCATACGCCGCTGAGGACGGCCATGGTACGTCTGGAAGCTCGAGTGCACGATCGAGTTTCGAGTCCAGGAGGCTCTATCTGCTGGACTGCTGCTACGTACAAAGTGCTAGACGATGCCAAATTGTACTGGCTGCAATGAGTTTCCCGTGGCACACACGAGTGACATAAATGAGCTAACCTAGCAGGTCGTAGATTATTTATTAGTCTATTTATATACGTATCATATACTTAATATATGGTTCTATTGTCGCATATCGATGTTGATGGCGTCAATCTGAGTAAGAGATAATTAGTTCATAATTTCATATTCATATATAATTTGGACAATATATTATTAATCGAAACAATAAACACGTGTGTGTCGCACGTGCATATTTGCTAGTATATCAAAAGCATCAGTTTGAACAGACATGACAAGCTTAACTAAGATGATGAGGTAGGTTTGCAGCAATCACTGATGTTTCAAAAGCCACCGGTTTGAAGAGATTGACAAAAACAAAACAAAAAAGAGGGGGTGCTAAGCACATATGTCATGTGCCTACCGCCAGGACGGCGACGTCTGCTGATGACAGACGATTTTGATCCTCATATGGTTTGGTTTGCTACGTGCGCCTACCACGCACGGTTCGAACAGCACGTTTCTTACACGTGTGTCTGTGTATGTGTCTTCATCGGGCACGCCACCCATTGGGTTGCACGTCTTATGAATCTGTGTACATCTACCTATCTCCACGGTATGGTACTAAATTACTAATAGAACGGCTGCGCGTGCCATTCAGTTCGGGTTGGATTTGTTCTCAGCTGCCTCCAGGAACGGATAAACAAATGACCAGCCATTGGTCTAGCGATCACACATGCATCGACGCCGGATCAGATGAGATTTGATCGTTTGTGCTGTCGCGTGCTGCGCGCGGTGAAAACGAAACGTGACCGGTGATCTTGGAACATGACTAATCAAGAAACGAGCGAACAAGTTTGACGAGGCATCATTCAAGCAATGTGACTATGCGAGGGCGAGGCTAACCCTGATATATCGTCTTTAGAAGGCACTGGCATTAATTAAGAACAAACTAGGATGTCTTCTAACATCCAAGAAAGGGATTAAGAACAACTCTATTAGATATTTTTATTTTCTTCTCTATTTTTAAAACTTTGCAATATAAAAAAGTGTAGCGGCTCTAGAAGATCTCCTATTATATCCCGTTTCCCTATATATTTTAGATCTCTTAAACCCCCACCTCGTCTATTATTACATCTAATCAAAGGGTTCGATTGGTTGCCTCCGTTAACTTGTGCTCCCTCCGTCCAGAAAAACATGCAATTCTAGCACAATGTCACGTTTTAGTATCTTAACTTTAACTAATTATAGATAAAAAAATTATCAATATTTATGATATTAAATAAATATCATTAGATTAATTATGAAATATATTTTCATAATAAATTGATTTGGAGTCATAAATATGAATACTATTTACTGTAAACTTGGTCAAACGTGAACTACTTTTTCTGGCACGTAACCCATAGTTGCATGTTTTTATGGACGGAGGAAGTATTTAGGCCCTTTTTGTTTGGGCTTTTGAAACTGCTTTTGTTTTTGCAAAAGCCAAAAGCTAACTAAAGGGCTTAAAAGTCACACCTGCTTTTGCTCAAAAGCTGCTTTTACTCTAATACAAAATTGAAAGCACCTCACCCCCTACTTTCAGCTGCTTTTTTGGGGGTAAAAAATTACCCACCTGCCCACTGGTTACGAAGATGACAATTCGTTTTTTCTTCTTTCTTTCCTCCTACGCGCGACCTCGCGAGAAATAGAGCCACACACGCTGCCCCGGCCACAGCGAGCAGTGCCAGCTCTGGCGTGCGCTAGCAACCTCCCTCCCTCCGGCGGCCCGGCCCCAGATCTGGCAGTCGCGAACCCTCCTTCGCGAGCGAGAACCGCCGTCACGAACGAGCCCCGCCCCCCTACTCCGGCGTCGCAAGATCCGCTGTCGCGGGCAGATGCGGCCTCCTCCCTCACTCTGGCCGCCCCGCTCCGGCCCTTGTGGCTCGGCCCCAATGGCGCAAGGCCCCTCGCCCAACCCCGATGCGGACGGAGGCGAGAACTCGATGCGAACGGAGGAGAGAGCTCCGTCGTGGCCCTGATCTGGCGAGGCAGCCACGACCGGTAGCTCTGGCGGCGCCCGACGATGTGCGAGCTCCATGGCGGCAGCTAGGCACCGCACGAGTGTTCCACCCCGGCGAGCGGGAGCTCCGTCCGGCATGTGGGAGCCCCGACCGGCATGTAGCCCCAGCCCCTCACCAGCCGCTGCTCCCTCTTCGAGCTCCATCCAATCCCGACGCGAGCCAAATCCAAGCAGTGGCGAGAGGAAGGAGATGCAGCTTGCTATGTCCATGACGTGTGGGGTTCGCTGGCAAGTGAGAGAAGCTTTTCCAAAAGACACAGCTTTTGAACCAAACGAGCTTTAATTTCAACTATTTCACAACAGCTTTTGTAAAAGTCACCGCTCACAAACGAGCTTTAATTTCAACTATCTCACAACAGCTTTTCCACAGCAGCTTTTGTAAAAGTCACAGCTTACAATAGTTTTTGCAAAAGCCACAGCTCAACCAAACAGGGCCTTAGGCTTATGCACTGAAGTTTGCTAATGTTTGGTTGCCTGTAGAGCCTTTTACGCAGGCTTGCATAGTGCTTAAAGCAAGCTAATGCACCATTACCTAGCACGTGCTATTTTCCATATTTGACAATGCAAATTTGCAAAAGCTGATGCATACAAAAAAAAATTCACATTCTCTACCTCTAATAGAACATATAAGGTGACTATATGCAATAAAATGTAAACAAATAAACATAATTTTATTGGACACAGCTTGTCTATACTTGAAACCAACCACAAAGGCACTACATACGTTTATAATGGCTTAGGTTGTGTGGCATAAGATCTAGTGCAGCCAAAGCCTAAACAGACAACGACATACCCTAAATGAGACTATAAGGGATGAATTTTGAGTAATCTGCTGCGGCGCTGCACTCTTATATCCTTAAATTACTTTTGCCAGATTGAGACAATGAATCTATTTTCCCTTAAAACTGTCATAAAGGGGATTGAAGAGAAAAGGTGAGGTCCAACATAGTTTCTCTTTTTAATCCCTTTTCCTTATTTTGTCTCAAAATCTCCTAAAATCTTCTCCTTTCCCTCAAGGGGACTTCCCTCCGTCCCATTTCCCTTCTATTCATATCTTCCTTGTGCGCCTAACTTCCATGGCGCCCACCAAGGTCCACCTTTGGAGGCCACCATGAGGATAGCCGTTAGCCATAATCGGCCCTCCGTGACCTCATCAACCTACTTGGCACTCTCCATGTTTTACTCCACCATACCATCCCCATGCGCCTTGCTCGCCACTTTGTTGTCCTCTCGTGGCTCTCCATGTCCGCCCCCCGCGCGCACAGCTATCTGAAGACCGGAGGGAGAAAAAAAAAGAAATAGGGAGCCATCGGCGGTTTTTTTATTTTTGGGCCACAAAAAAAATGATCCATTGAGTGATGTAGTTTTAGTGATGGTTTCTCGTTGATGTGATGCTATATAAATTGGTAAAGGTTTTAGAGTTTGGACCGCCCTTAATATGCAGTTAACAAATCAAAATATACCAAATTAAAGGAAGCGCAATGCAGATCAATGTGCCTAGAAATGCACGGACATGTTTGCAAAAGCAACAAGAGTTTCTAGCGACAGACAAGCTTGTGTTGCTAATGGGCGTTTAGTTGCACTTTTTTTTCTATACAAGAAAGTACGCCTGTGTTGCTAATGGGCGTATACCTTTGTTGGATATAACTGGGTTGGCCTAACTTATTTTAATTGAATTAAATAAATAAGGCCTATGATAAGGGTTTATCATAGGCCCATCAGCTGGCCCGGCGGCATCGGTGGCTGACTTTTTTATCCTTCGTCATTGAGTTGCTACTAGTCTTTTTGCGCGCGCACAAGCGCGCGTATTCCCCGCCGATTATGGATGGCAATGGAGAGTGACTGTCCGGTAGGAAAAAAAAACAAGCTAATATCTGCTCCTGGCACCGTCTAGAGACATACCGTGACGTCGAAGATAAATATGAGACACCCAAACAAACACGAAACATGCAAATGTCGCAGTTACATCACACGAAGCAGCGCAGTAGCTCAGTTACAGAACGCAATGCCTCATCAACATGCCGAATCAAATGGTCCAAAGTTTGGCCAGTGCACAGAGGAGAAGCCAGTCGACCAGGCGTCGCGCCAATATTTCTGGGCACGGGACATCTAGCGACAGTTAACATATACAGGCCCCACAATGTAACCTAACAATCTGAGGAGTTCTTCGTGCCTAAATGCTCACATCCTTCGTGGTCATACGGCAGTGGAAGTTAGTTTCCAATGAGGAGGACTGGACCAGCAAAACTATCCTCATCGTGGTCACACGGCATGGGTAGCTGCAAAGAATTAGCATCAGATGCAGCGCCACATACTTTGTCTAGACAGAGCATAATGGTAGGCGGCATGAGGATGCTGTACCTTATCTAGCCACTCTTCTCAGCGAGGGAACGACTTTCACGAAGCCTCTTCTCGTCTGCAGCAGGAGCTGCATCTTGCTTGACACTATCAAGTATAGAGGAACAATCAGCGTGAGAAGGGGCATAGGAGCCAAATAGATCACAATCAGAAGCAACAGCTCTCTGTAAGCGTCATAACACCAAGAGAGAATGACACTGACATACCTTTCGCCTGAAGAGCACACAACAGTGTCCTTCACCTAGGTAGCGTCTGGAGACGCCTCATTGGAATGTTCATCAGCCGACTGTGCCAGCAGTGTAGATAAAGAGTGTCAGGCAGGAACAGGCTTATAGCATACAAGCTGCGACATATAGAGTCCTTTGCATTTTCGCTTGAGCTCAGTGCTTACCTCTTCAGCAAGATTGTCTTCCATAATCAGTCTCTTCCGAGCACCCGACAACGCATCAGGAGGTGATCGCCTGCAGAGCAGCCTGCTGATACCCAGCACCCGACAACGCATCAGGAGGTGACAAAAAAAATAACTACCGTAAGTCACTATAGCTCCGACGCACGGTACATGAATTTCAATTCCATAGATGGGCGAACCATCTTCAGCCATTTCAGAGACCACGGACGCATAAGGCAAGCCCACACCGAGCCACCGCCACCTGCAGCAAAGATTGCTAGGTACGACACGCCAACAAACATCGATTTCCTCTGCGCGGATTAGGAGCATGGAAACCAGAATGAACTGGTATATAAGAACACAACAACACGGCCATAGCGCAAATGCGCCCAAATCCAAAAATAAGAAGTAAAAAAAAGAACAAACCAGCAAAACGTCAGCCAAGTACGCAGAGGAGGCAACCCCATAGTACAGAGAATGCAGCGCCGGTGGGTGCGAGCACCATACCTGCTCAGACGCAGGCAGCAGCGTCCAAGGTCGAGGAAGTGGAAACCGGCGCAGCCCGACCGCACACCGTCGCAGCCCGCTGTACATCGCCGCCTCGCTTCCGGCGCAGATCCAGCACAGGTCGCCCAAGGATCTGGATCCGGGCTTCTTCCTTAGCTGGCCGTAAGGCCGACCGCAATGAAACACAAACCAGGAACACGAATTAGAAGCCCGGCGTGTAGGATTCAAGAAAGGGAGCGAAAACAACGGAGCACGGGACACCCACCTCGCGCGGCCGACGAAACGGAAGGAGAGTAGAAAGGTTTTTTTCTCTCTTTTAACCGAGGGGCAGCGTCCCACGCTCTGCTCTCTGGAGGCTTCGCAGCCAGACCACTTCACGCCCATCGTCAATGACACGCGGGGCCGACCATTCTCAGGACCCAACATTCAGAGAGAGCATGGGCTTAGACGAGAGGAACACCTCGAAGGACGAGGCAAACCGCACCGTGGCCAGCCCAAGCCACCACGAACCACCCCACACACGACCTCGTTTCGCCGACATGTGGGTCAAAAACTGGGACACCAAACGGGTCCCGCTACGCAGAGTCAGAGAACCGCAACGGGACACTCGGACGCGCGCGGGGCGAGGCAGGCCGCGTCGGGCGGCGAAAACCCGGATTCGGTAGTGTCGCCGACAGCGGGACCAACCAACGAAGGCCAATGATCACTCGACAACGGTGGAGTCCAGCCAATGAACGTGCGACAGCGGCACCGGTACGGACGGCTCTCTTGGAAACTCCTGTCCCAACTCTTCAGTCAACGCTAGCGTTCCGTCCAGATGGAATCCAACGGCCCAAAATCATTTCACTGACGTAGCCACCTCCTGGAGGCGTTTGCTCCACGGCTTCTCTTGTATCTAAATATGTGCATACCGCACATGTTGCCACGTCTACCACAACACGAGTCACCTCGTGAGTTGGGTGTGCGTCCATTCGGCACGCCACTCGCTCGGCCTCGCTCCCTTATGAAGCGGCTCAGGACTGCTACGCGGCACAGTACGCTAACTTTTATACTCCCTCCATTCCAAATTATAAGGCATTCCAAGAATCTTGGAGAGTCAAAGTATTTTAAGTTTGACCAAAATTATAGAGAAAATTATAAAATTTTATAACATCAAATAGATATACTATGAAAATATAATTAATGAAGAATCTAATGATACTTAATTGGTGTCATAAATATTATTATTTTATCATATAAATTTGGTCAAACTTGAGATCTTTTGACTCTCCAAGATTCTTGGAATGTCTTATAATTTGGGATGGAGGGAGTATATATATATGTCGCTTCTGTTTTATAGCTGCGCCTGCGCGTGCCCGTCATCCGGTTCACAACCACGGTGGCGCTGCTCTGAGCTTGACGTGTATTTGGATTTGGAACTGGAATGGAAGAAAACGGCCCAGCCCAGCCCAGCCCAGTGGGTCAATGGTTTCCGTGGTAGGCCGCTTGCTGCTTTTATTCTACATTCACGTTTATTGCACGCTGTACAGTGGAAATTAAACGTGACAGTATACTACCATAACTAGAAATAGTAATGCGACTTAGAGAGCAGCAGGATTTGGTTAGGAGAGCAGCACAAGCACGTGCGACTCTACCTGGCTGTCTGCTTGAGCTGGTCTTCTGACGGAGCGGCGGGATTGCCTATCCAAAACTTTCAGTAGTGCAGGTAGGAGACACGCTTCGTGAATTAAGGGTGGCAGCATGGGCTATCAGAAACTGACGCTGATTATTGAGCTTGAGCAAGGGCAACGGTGGCGGGCCTACATGTATTCAAGGGTATTCAACTGAATACCCAAAAATTTTGCCAAAAAACTTTTGTATATATAGTGTATATATGTAGGTGTAGGAAAAAAAAGAAAATAAAGCCAAAACAAATATCATGTCAAGAATTCGGCCAAAAACCTGTATTCTACTACTGATTTTTCACCCCACTCGATGGCTCAAATAGGCCCAGCGGCCTGTGGCCCAACATCTTCCCCGCCGACAGCACACAGGCGCATCGCGACTCCCAAATCAGAGACATCAGCACATCACCTGCCCGTGCTCACTCAGGCGCTCCTTTTCTATCCTGTTTTCTTCCCCAACCCCAAACCCTAGCGCCTACCGATGGCGGTGGCAGAGCAACGGACTCGGGCAGTGGCAAGGCATGGTTTTTTTTGACACAGAGTGGCAAGGCACGTTGGCACGAGGCGACGACGACAAAATTCACGCTAAATTTTTTGGTACATATACAACATAAACTTGGGTTTGTTTGTACTTGATTTGAAATACCAAATTTGACAACAAATTTTACTATTGCTTACTGAATTGCTAAATTGATTTTACCAATTTACGTATGGAAATTTTAGTATTGCATACCTACAAAATTCTAGATCCATCATTGGATTTTACATTGTAAAAAAAATCGATTCGTCTTCCAATTTTGAATACCCAAGTTCAAAATCTTGGGCCCGCCACTGAAGGGCAAGGTTAGCGAATAGTACGAAAGTGTGCTCCTGCTCTACTATGTGCATCGTACGTGCCAGTGCCAATGACCCCCGGGTCTTGCCCGCCTGCCTAGTCCGGCTCCAGCCGTACACTGTGACGGGCTGCCTCAGCAGACTTGGGTGCCCCACCGGCGGCCGGCCGCCCCACTCGCCAGTCGCCACCGCCCGGCTCGGCTGGCGCCTGGCGTCACTAGTTCACTCGTCATTGCTGCTCGAGGAAGCGGACGCGAACTGAACTGGACTAGCGCACCTAAATTCATCCCCAAATTCCCCTATAAAAAAAAGATTTTTCATCACATCAAAATGTCAGCACATATATGGAGTATTAAATGTAGATGAAATCAAAAACTAATTATACAGTTTTGTTGTACTTTACGAGACGAATATTTTAAGTCTAATTAATCAATATTTAGACAATTATTACCAAATAAAAACAAAATTGCTACAGTGTGACGGGACATTTACTATGCAAAATTTAGATCCCAAATTTAGAATCTAAACGAGGCCTAGTAATAAATGGTGCCGCAACTTTTTAGCTGGGGACGGATCGGGACATGCATCCCGGCACCGGCCGGCAGCGCGACGTGCGTGAAGCTTGAAGAAGCCGTACGTGAGGCGCCGCGCGCTTCGCACCGACTGCCGGGTGCCGGCGGCCGCACCCGTGCTCGCACCGGCGCACGTACGTTGTATAGGAGTATTCCGTACATGCACTGTTGGGGCTGGGGACCTGGCTGATTGTTGGCACGTGCTCCGGGAGGGCCGGCTGCTGGGATTTGGCCGGCGCCGGCCGATGATTCTCATCCGCGATCGGCTGGTAGTCCCGATGACAAGGCGAGATGCGGATGCACTGAGATGCAAGCAGCTCGTGGTGGGGGCCGGCATAAGCCAGCCCCAGCTGCTGCCTGCTGGACCGGCCGGACGGCCGTTCGCTCGCTAGCTGATCGATTGGTACATACGTCACCAGGAATGCGTCGATCGGTCGGCTGTGTACCTTACCTTCGCCTCGCTAGCCAGTAGCCACCGCCCACCGACGAGGACGTGAACGGGCACAGCCTTTTGGCACATACATGTAGCCTCGTTTAGATGCACCCAAAAGTTAGAATTTTTTCACCCTCTTAATCACATTAATTTTTAGCTGCTTGCATGGAGTATTAAATGTAGGTAAAAAAATAACTAATTACATAGTTTAGTTGGAAATCACGAGATGAATTTTTTGAGACTAGATGATCCACGATTGGACAATATTTGTCAAATAAGACGAAAATGGTACAATTTATCAGGTTAAAAAAATGCAAACTAGACGAGGCCTAGTATCTACTATCTGCCGTCGCCAGCTAGCTCGATCGTGCGAACGCACGTCTTGCCGTCAGATCTGTACGGGCAAGGACGTACATACGCCGGCGGCGGCCGGGCAGTGGGGGGCAGCCATATGAATGCACACGACGCGGGGAATGAGATACGATGCGATCGCGCTCACTCGTGAGTCGTCGTGACCTCGCGCGCTCGTGACCCCGAGTAACGCCACACGCTTCTTACTATTATTACTATTATTATTATTATTATTATTATTATTATTATTATTATTATTATTATTATTATTATTATATATAGGATACGATCGACGACACGCGCGCGGAGCAAGCCAAAGCTATCTCTCGCTTGGCCACGTACGTACACGTTCGTTGCAGCGACGAAGCACATGTGGAATGTGGTTCTGGTTCTCCCGAAACAACACTGGACTTGTCCGGTGGGGAAAATAAACCGACTCGATGGCCTACGTGTCATCAGCATGAGTCGATTCATCCACTGGAGCATACCGAACCATGGATGAGAGAGAAGAGAGTCGATGCAAAAGTTTGCATCGGTTCATCGGCAAGCATTAGCAATAAAAAAAATGATTTTTTTCCATCCGCTTAAGAGCCTGGTGAGGCTATGGCACCGTTTGGATGTCGAAATTTTTGACAAAACGTTACTGTAGCGTTTTCGTTGTTATTTGACAAATATTGTCTAATCATGGTCTAATTAGGCTTAAAAGATTCGTCTCGTCCATTTCGTCTAAACTGTGTAATTAGTTTTATTTTTTATCTATATTTAATGCTTCATACATGCGTCCAAAGATTCGATGTGACGAAAAATCTTGAAAAATTTGGCATTTTGGGTGCAACTAAACAGACCCTATCTCCTTCGTGCTGCTGTCGCGTCAGAGGGCCCCCAAGTCTCTGCACCATCGACTCACCACTGGAGGACTTTGAATTGATTTTTTTGATGCAGGGAATCATGGCGTAGGTGGCACTCTCTCTCCTAAAGAAGTCGACTCACCACTGGAGCTGTGCACCACCAGTGGATAGCCGGAATAATGGGGAGCTTGCGATTAGGGGTCATCGTACCGGAGGCCAGGTCAACCAATCATCCGATAGGGACCAACGAGCCCAAACTTAACCTTCATCATCCATGTGTTATACAAGCCTTCTACCTCTTTAGTCTAGAGGTTTAGATCTTTGTTGAATATTTAGTCATTTTACGGCATATCCTTTAATTGAGAAATACGACATTACATAGATCATAACACCAACAAGCACGAGCGACCCAACTATCGCGTGTGCTGATCAACTAATGAAGCCAATAACAGATCCTATGAACAGATTCATAGCACGTATAACCAAATGCATTAGTGATGAGTTTAGACTATACCCTTGAGTCAAATCCGGATGGTCGATCTGGGCATGATGCGGGATGTACGTAGTGCAGTCCCAAGTGAGGTCGCCTGAAAGTAGTCATTCTCACTCGGGTAAGCCCGTAGTAAGCTAGATCGACTCAGCGGGAACTGAGGAGCTCGAGGAAGAGCAGTCCCCAGAAAGTTTACATAAGAGGACGGAGCTTTGGAGGCCTGATCGCCCAAGCCTCTCGTGCGCTGAAGGGACTCAAACAAGAGATCGCACAGAGCAACGCACGAAGTGAACTTGAACAAGTTCTGGGAGGGGTAGAACATGTCTCAGCTCAGCACGACAGCGCACACTTATGCCCCCCTACTCTTCTCCTCAACTTGTATATAAAAGCACACACTAGCTTTCTATTTAAGTTGAGCACCTTCCTAGTGGGTTTTCCACATTGTACTAATCTCACTCTCACTTAGTAGTAATTGTAGACCTTTAAAATTATTTTATTAATTGCTAGACCAGTTATGGGCTGAGCCTAATTAATCCAACAATCTTAATAAGCTCGGCCTAATAATAATAAGGTTCGGGCTAAGTGAGCACTTTCTTAATTTATTATGTCTCTGGAAACTTTTTTAAATATAATCCCTTATATTTTTGCAACCTTTTTTATTTTATCGTGCAGAAGTGGAATCATATAATAGGGACTTGCATTAACCGCAGAATCATGCATGCAATCCTTTATATACTTAAAGCTAATCACTGGTCAAAGACTAAGCATGTAGCATCGATCGTCCACTTCACCTAGCAGCCCATCTTGCTCACTAACCATCCACAAAAAAAATGTGAAGGAGGCAATAACATACAGACGCCAGTGGCACGCCAATCACAGATTAAATTCCCAGAGTACAAAACCAGCGAGAGAAATAATGGACACATCCGTTGCAAACAGAAAAATATCAAAATTCGGACTGTCGACCCGGATTTCAGTTGGCGCGAGTTGATGGGACCTCTGAATTTTGGTGTACCGTCATCACATCGATCGCGGGACTTTGATAAAGGCTACTTGTAATTAACAACATTTGAGCAACATTCTCCCTGCATGTTGCAAAACAGAAAAATCAAAAATCGGATTGTCGATCCGGATTTCGAATTGATGGCACCTCTGAATTTTGGTGTACCGTCGTCACATCGCGGAGGCGGGACTCAGATAAAGACTACTGGTAATTAACAACAGTTGAGCACATTCTCCCTGTGTTAAAATAACTCCTACAATTATTGGCAATCATTTGGTTGCATACTGTTTGTATCGATGATTCAGCTATGACAATGACGCTGAGCTGAAAGTTCCTGCCAGGCAAAGGCAAGGAGGAGACAGCCCGGCGTGACGACAAGCATGCACGCAGGCGAAAGCGAGCTGAGCTAGCCTGCCTAGCTAGTCGATCTTTTGCACATGTGTCCACGCATGGCATACGAGAGGATGCAGGCAGGACGCTCTCGTTGACTTTTGGAAACCAGTGTCGGCTGGATCAGAGAATTTTCTTCGAAGCACAAGGTCACAAGGACCTACCTGGATCAGTGAATTTGGCACTCCCGTGTACTCCAAGGTAACTTGGGCCGTCAAACAAGGAAGATTTTTACTTTCACGTTGACGAGGGTAAGTAATGCTCCTGCCAACGACCTTGACAACTCACTAACTCAGTTGACGCTTTGTCACCACGTCATCTTGTTCCAGTTGACGTTGATCATCCGATCGTCCCATTCAGCCCAAATTAGGCATGTGTTGATCCATGGGTTAAAGTTTAGTCCACCTCTTTTAATCATTTTTTTAGCCCTCATGGATTAAACGGGAGGGTTAAAAGTGAGGGTCAAACTTTAGTCCACTCCTTTTCCATTAGCCCCTCCAAAATAGGCTAAAGAGGGCTAAAAGTGGTCTCTTTATGGCAAAATACGCATATTACCCTCACCTACTCTTTTTTAGTCTTGTGCATGAGTATTAATTAGGGCCAAATAGGTCATGATAGGGTACATGGCTAATCTTTAGCCTCTGGATCCAAATCTTTAGCCACTTCATTTTAAGGGCTAATCTTTAGCCCGAGGCTAAAGTTTAGCCTCATGGATTCAAACACAGCCTTAGTTTATTACCAATACCTCCTCATTTAGTATTGACCAAGTTTGATTATTCTCGTAGAGCACAATGTAATTATAAGGCGCTATGTGAAGTGGGTCAACATAATAATAAGGACGGTATAGTTTGCTAAACGTCAAGTGAATTTAAATTTATGCGTGTCATATGCGTGTGCAGTTAGTAGTAGAAGGATATCAACATGAGGGAATGTCCTGATGATAGTTTATTCGAGGGGAATCCGACGAATCTCTTACCGTGCGATTGAAAGGTTGAGCAACTTATTTATACGGTCAGCACTCCTCTCCACATGCATACTTCCATCATCATATCAATCGTGAAAATAGAAGTCCACTATGATTGTTTCATTTAAATTGTGTTTGTTGATATTTGAACTAACAAAGCGTTTGGTTCGCTCAAATGTAACGTAGCCAGATTATGTAGGGAATCGATCAGATGATGATACGGCTCTTTTGCTTCGACCTGGCCCATTAAGAGATGTTGCGTTATCGAATAACAATCCATTCACTCCTGATTGCGCCCATCCTCGAGTCCTATCCCATTACGGCGCAACCAAACAGATTAGCGCAATCAGTGATCTGACGCCACTACCGCTGCAATGGATTTTCCATATCGTTTGCCTTACCATTCGGTGAACCAAACACTACCTCATATACTATGGCCTATGGGCGTGCTTGGATTCCCTGTTGACCCTCGCCTTGCCTAGCCAGGCAATGAGTTGAAACAGTGGATGCATTTGGATCCTTTGCCCACTGTCTCATTGCCTGTGAAAGTAAGAATTTTGCTTGCTAGCTTGGGTGAGCCAAATTTGGCTCTCCTGTCCTGGCAAGGCTAGCCTTGCTCGGTGAGGTGGCATAAGCAAGCCAGCAAGGGAACCAAGTTGACCCTATATTGATCAAGTGTATGCATCGATCGGTTCAACTTAAAAGTTTAAATTAATAGGCAAGGATATGCAATTCACTTAAACTTCAACTGCTTCTTCGATGGTGGCTCCAACCATGATGAGCAGATCATGATTTGGGGGTTTTAGGAATTATTGGTGGACTCTAGATGTAGAGATGGCTAGGGAATGTGGCTTGTATATTGGATGGAGTTGGTAGTTGGGGTGATGAGTTCATGGTGGCATCATCGAAGCCGAGCAATGTGATGGTGGAGATAATACAAGAATATGTAATTGCATATTGGGAGGTTAAGGCAGTGGTGGAGCTAGCACGAGACATATTTGAGGGGGGAATAGTGGTAAAATAGCTAGTTTAGTAGTATTTAATGCTTGTTAAGCTTTAGACTCAAAGATGCATGGTCCCGTCTCAACTTATGATTTTGTTGAGGGGGATGGTGAAAGCCCTAGTTTGGTTTTGGTAATTGAGCGACAACTAGTGGACTAACAATATGCTTAAGTGTTGATAAGTTAGGTCCACACTTAGAGTTGAGCAAGGCTAAGGAGAAGGTGAAGATGATGGTCACCACATTATGCAAGTGCTCAGCATTGGGTAAGAAAAGAAGGGGATGAAAACAAGCCCGAAGAAAAATGTATATGCTAGGTGTTTTCATTTCGCCAGTCGAGATGCAATAGAGTGCATGTCAGGTTTAGGATAGATAGTCATACTATTAAGAGGGGATCTCTAAAGTAATTACGGTTGTCTAGTGCAACTAGGTGTTGATTAACTTGCATATGCATTAGACCCAGTGACAAGGTGGGGAAGCAAGTGAAAAATATTTTGATGGTATTTTTTGAAAATTACCAACTCGGATGTCACCACCTCCTCATCATCACTTCCGACATCATCTAAGATGTCTAGCCCTCTCTTGTTGGAGCAATTGGATGTGGTCTGGTTGTACGCCATCATGGCGGAGGCCATGACAGCATAGTACTCCCTCTGTATCGGATTTAGAAGTCGTTTTGGATAAGGTTTGGGTCAAATATTGGGAATATAAATCATCAATAACTTTTAAGTTGTTGAGTTTGCAAATGTAAAAATTATATGAATAGATTTGTCTTGAAAAATACTTTCATAAAAGATTAAAAGTATACATATATCACTTTTCCATAAATATTTTTTATAAAAACAAGATGTCAAAGTTGTGTTTTGGAGGCCATGTCGCTGTCCTAAACGACTTCTAAATCCGATACGGAGGGGGTACTAGATTTAGGGCATGTTTGAATTGGCTCTGACTCCCATACCTAGCAATAAGTTCATTTTTGTGGCATGAGTTGATTAAATCAGGGTGGCTAAATCTGGTGCCAAACTTTAGCCATGATGTCCAGTTTCTCTGGGCCGCCAAATTAGCGAGTATTGGGGTGTTTGGTCCTTGGCCCTGTCTTGGCATTGGCATGCCACGTCTAATTTGCGGCACGCCACGTTACGCAGAAATCTTGTTTGGTTCATATATAAACTGTGACAACTACCTACATTTTTTCAAGTCCAAATTCGTGTCATTGCTGTGGCGCCGAATTTTAACACCGCACCTTAGACACCATCAACATCGGACGTGGTTGCGAGCCAAACACGCTTGTCACTCACATTGACATCCTAAGTTGTAAAAATAACCAAAGGGGCAAAAAAAATTATGTCAACTGCCAAGGTTCATCAGACAAGCTAACCATCAAACATGTACCCAGACCGGGGAGTGATTTGACAGGCACCAGCCCTGACGTGAGTTATAATTATTGCCTCTAAAAAAGAAATAATAGTGGAAGGAGCCGACGGCCAAACGCTGAGGGAGGGGGATTCCATGCATTTTAGCCCGGTGCACACAGCACTCGTACCTGCAGGCAGCAAATTAAAAGCTTGTTCCGCGGTCAAGACGACCGACGTGGCCCAACCAACACTTTGCATTTGCTCACTGTCCAGTCCGCGCGCATGCACCGGTTGCTTGCGACGGTGCTCGCTCTTCTACGCCATCGCCACCGCTTGTCCGGGACGAGCAATTAAAGGAACCGAAGAAGAAAGCACACTGCACGATGACTCTCCATTTGCCAACAATTCAGGGAGCGAGGTGTGTTCGTCAGTGTTCGTTGATACAATCTATGACTATATATGACTTCTCTTTCTCTCTCTCTCTCTCTCACACACACAAATTAACCGGCAGATCAATGGTGACAATGAAAGTAGAATATGTTAGCCAAATTGATGCAAAAAGATACAAGCTCTCAAATAATTCACGTACTAGTGAACAACGCATAGTGGTCAGTGGTCACGGAAACAACAATGCATTATGCTCAAGTGCTTTACTGTATGGGGGCCATTATAGTACAATATATACTCATCTTGTCGCACACGGCCTTTTCATACTTCATTCACATTAACTATGTCTTACCAATCAGCGAACAAGCTTACAACCTAATTAACGGTGGGACACATATGCGAATGCGACGCATGCATGCAGCATCACCATTCACGGATTCACCTCACCAGCATGTAAAGCAGCTAGCACTTGCAGCAGCTGCTTCAGCATCAAGCGCGGATTAACCAATTATTACTGGGCTGGAACAAACAAAAGCACACGCACATGGGGGAAAACGAAAACCACCTGACAGTGTCAAGCTAGCCAAGCGTGATTAATCGTCCTAAGCACATTCTTAATCCGCACCACAGCACGCACACAAACGCAAGGAACACGCGCACGCCGCGCAGCCAAGGAGCAGGAGCAACGGAACACGCACGCGGCGCGAGATCAGCGAACTCAGCTCACCGGAACTTCGCCGGAGCGCGGGGGCGCGGCGGCGGCGTGCCAGCGAGGCAGTCGCGGGACCGCGTGCACGACCGGTAGAGGCTGAGCACGGCGAGCCAGTCGGTTAGCGTGGCGGCCAGCGCCGGCGGCCGCTGCCTGCGCCGCCGCCGCCTCGCCTTGGCGTCGTCGTCGGGGACGATGAAGTAGCCGTCGGCGGCGTCGGCGGCGCCGACCTTGCTGGAGAGGAGGGAGGGCGGGAGGGGCAGCGGCCGCGGCAGCGCCGCCGCCGCCGTCTTGGCCGTCTTGCCGCTGCCGCGCGCCGCCTGGCCCTGGCGCGCTGGCGTCTTGGGGATGCCCGGGCGGTGCTCCCAGGAGAAGGGCACCGCGGAGGCGCGCAGCGGGGAGAGGAAGAAGCGGTGGTGGAACGGCGAGGGCACCGGCGAGAAGGACGGGAACGAGAAGGAGAGGCCGGAGGAGGCACAGGACGAGGACGACGACGAAGAGGAGGCGGACGTGGGGACCGCGGAGGAGGCGTACGAAGACGACGGGAGGAGCTGCCTCCGCCGCCGCAGCAGCCGGCGAGTGGCGGAGGTGGCCGGCGCCGCCGGTGGCGGGGATGCGGAGGGGTTGGGCATTGCTGTGCGCGTGCGCCTGTGCCGTGGTTCTTGGTGTGGGCGTCAGAGTAGACAGATGAGTGCTGGAGTCGGTGGAGGCGCAGCGCTGGAGGGGAGAGCTGCGTCGGGCTTTTATGGTTGGGCCATGGGCCATGGCGCGGGAGGTGACGTGATCCGGATGTGCAGCTTCGGTTTGATCTTGCTAATTTTCTTTTCTGCATCCGAGACATCGGATCAAGGCGGTAACAGTAATGCACCTACACTGTTAGGCTTAGCTTAGGTAGGATAGTAGCACTGGAACTAGCGAAGAGTAGGTTAAGTTACGCGATTCGAGATCGAGTTACCACGCAGTAGATCGAGCAGCCGTATTGCGCAAATGAGGCATGCGTGTTGATCATCCGGCTCCATGTAGTCCCTCCTCTCTGTAGTAAAATAAACGCGCATCTTGCTTCTCGAGGAATCAAATTTATAAAAGTTTAACTAGTAGAATATAAAAAACACATTTGTGTCTTCAAATAAGTTTATTCTGAAAATATATTCCATGCTCAATCTAATAATATTTATTATACATCATACATATTATCAGTATATTTTTTTATATGTATTTAGTCAAAATTTAAAAGATTTGACTTATCACAAAGATAGATATGTGTTTATTTTGAGGCAAAAAGAGCATTGGATTTTTTAGGGTCATCAAAAGACCTTCAAACTCTGAATTAGAATCCCTTACTTATCAGTACTGGTACGATGGAAGAACCCTATATTGGTCGCTTTCCTAACAACCTTGTTGTAGTAACCAAGCTATACAGTGTCTACGTAGTTAGATTGTCCGCAGTGGCATACTCTAAATGATACCCTAAAGCTTTAGAGTATGAATATAGAGTAAAAACTGCTGCACTGGATACTCTAAAACGATACTCTATCCTTTCTCTTACTCTATATTTAGAGTAGTACAGTGTTTACTCTATAGTGCGCAGTGGCGGGCCCTACGAACTAAACCAAGGAAAAAAATGCTATAACTCACAAACAAAAAATCCAAATTAAATTTCGATTGCACCATTAAATTCGTCTCAATAAATTCTTCAAAACTAGATCACTCATGGATATATTTAGATAAAGTAACAAGTGGGTCCCACAGTAGATAGAGTGGATAGATGATGATATAGAGGATGGATGGGTGCGGGAGAACTGAGTATAGAGGAGAGAATCTTGCTGACTATGACGTATAGAGGATGAATATAGAGGACCATGAGTGCGGATAGCCTTAGGCAAGGATGTTACGACGACGGAACGAATGAGAGGGCATTGTTCACGTTCTTAACTAGAACTCCTTTTCTGTGAAAGGCCGAAACAGTGCGGCCGAGTGAGATACACACGCTGAGGAGAGCCATTCTGGCCAATTCTGAGCAGGTCCCGAGCCCTGACACGCTAAACAGGACAAATTACTACAGTAACTCCAATGCCTGCGCTGCGCTGTTGCGCCACCGTTGGTTAGGAAACGAAGGTCGCGTGATTAGCCGGGGCAGCACATGCTTATTGCCGCAGCTAATCATCTTCATCAGCTACTCTAACAACCGGCTAGCAGTACCGTAATTACGATTTTCATTATGTTGTTGTGCCGTGCGGGCCAGCGTCACCCAATTAATATAAGTGCCCCCTGAACCAATGTGACTTTTGGTAGCAAGATTTTGCTGTTGAAATTGTACTCTGCATTCTAGGCTCCAAATGAGTGAAGCTATACGAGCAGTGTTTCTTCGGCCAAATTTTTGGGTACCGTTTCCCTTTTTCCAGTGGTAGGTAATACTTGGGTTTAGAATAAAGTGCCTATATATCATGCCGTCCATTGGTCTATGTCTATTCTTCTTTATGCGTTCATAAGTGCAGAATATGCGTGCGTACATGTAAATCTAGCGCTGAGGATAAAATTTGTTTGTTTAGTCATTTGTCTATAATTCAGTGAAGATAGTATACATAGGGATAGTTTGTGTGGCTCATAAGGTACGTTAAATGATTTCTAGGATCTTATTAGTATCTACTAGTATATTCTCTCGAAATCGTTTCAGATCTTCATTAGTTCATTCTCTCTAAAAACGTTTTTCTTTTCGAAACAAAATCACTTGCTCAGTTTGTTTGCAACAGATCTAGATTTCCCCACGAAACGACTACAATTGTTGCGAAACACTCTTTCGATTTTTTTTTTTGCGAGAAACGTTCAAGGTTATTTGTGGTGAACGTTTATTGGTGTGGTATAGATTCAACTGATTCCGTGCAGAACCAGCAACGTTTCGTCCATCCAAACGATCTCTAGCTAAACCATGGTGTTTTGGATCAAATCGAGAGCCACGTTAGGAAGACCAGATACTGTAGATGAAAAGCACAGCGGTTCCTCTGCTACGCTGGAACTGTAGAAGGTGAAGACGACGCACCAGTGGCTCGGGCTGTTACCCATCTCTCTCGCTCTACACCAAAACCTGCAACAAAGCAATGTCAAAATCGAAAGCAGTGCCGCCGCACTACCGCTACTAGCCACCAACAGTGTGATCAAGTACTGCGCGCGGGCAGTAGGTGCCACGTCGTCGACTCGCGCGGCATCAGGTAACTAGCTAGCCGACTAGGGAGCCGATCGCTGGAAGCTGGATGCATATGCGTGGCGTGCGCTGAGACGTTTTGTTTTGTGTCATCGTTCTCCCTCCGCCGGCCGGGTTTCCTTTTGCGGTCGGCGACAGGCGCCCGATCATCGGCCGCGCGTGCCCCCATCCGGCGGTTGGCTTGTTCGGCCGGCTCCGCGGATCCGTCGTCGTCGTCTAGCTAGCTTCGCGAGGAGAAAGTCGCGTCGGTCCGACCCCTGTCGCAGCGGCATGATGATTATTACCCAACCCAACCGGGATGGCGGAGGGCCGGACGGACGGCGACGGGAGGCGCCCGCCCGAGTGCACGCGATCTTCCGTGCCATGCTCCGCTCCCGCGCGCGCGCACTACTGCTAGTACTTGTACTGTATTCTGTTACCTTACCGTGCAATGCATGACGGATCAGTCACAGTACAATACAATTGCTACTGTAGTGGTTACAGTGTCGTCGCGAAGCTTGAGCCTGTACGGTTTTCTTCGTTTGTGTACGCAACAGCATCATTTAATCTCTTGTGTCCGAGTGTGGGCAATTGTCGGCACGCACTACTGCACGTCGTCGTTCCGTTCCGGCGTTTTCTCTGTTGGATAGTGCATATTAGCAGTAGTGCGCAAGCTTTGGCGGTGACACTTTGCTGAATTCCATGCTCAAGTTCTACTTTTTTTCACGAAAGAACAATATTTTTCTGTCACGACAAATCAGCGAATAGTATTTTTCAGCTTTTCTTTTCAGCGAAATGGACGCTGTTTCCCCATCATTCATACCCGTATCTTTGTTGGGTTACATGCATG
The DNA here is from genome assembly GCA_038087645.1 of Saccharum hybrid cultivar R570. Taxonomy (NCBI): domain Eukaryota; kingdom Viridiplantae; phylum Streptophyta; class Magnoliopsida; order Poales; family Poaceae; genus Saccharum; species Saccharum hybrid cultivar. Next base: position 13,610,173 of record JAQSUU010000562.1, on the reverse strand, counting down.
TAGGAGTAGTAGTATATAGTCCTACGTATACACTGACATGCACGGCTGGCTGGATGCACGGGAAGACCGGAGGAGCATCGGCAGGGCGAGGAAACAGCGCTTGTCGCGTCCGAAAAGAACGAGCGTATCGCGTTTCAACGCTTCGCCTATGCAGTTGCAGGTTGCAGCAGCCTCACAATTAATAATATAGCTACCGGCCCCAAAAAGGATTTTCAGAGAAGCAGGACTACGACAAAAATCGCTGGTGTCCACTCAATATGGTGTACGAATATAGTACTGTACATGGTAGAGCTTTGCCGTTGACCCGTGGCGAGGCGAGGGCGCCATCGGAGGTCGGAGCTGAGGAAGAAGACAAGGACGACAACGGTAGTGCGACCCGTCTTGCGTTATCTTTGTCCTTTCGAATGTGACCGTGTGTTAGCTAGCACGTACTTCACCTGATGATACTTTCACCCTTTACGCTTCCGATCCCCCCTGCCACTTGGGGAGTTTGGAGATCCTTTTTACTTGACACGGACGGGGACATGAGTCCTAACACACTTACACACTGCCGGCCGATTCTCTCATTCTGACGACCAGTGAGGAACAACACATGCGTAGACATACGCACGCCACGGTGGTTGGGCACACACGACACGGCCGGCGGGCATTACATTCTTTCTCGACGGGAATATAATCATGACGGGCAGGAACTTAAAAAGAGAGCCTGTTGTTGCTTAATCCTCGCTCGACAGAATCTAGCTACCACTGCTTCCTTCGCCTGATGGCAGGCATGTTTCAGAATACGCGCACGCACGTACGGGCGCTGTCGAGTGCGGACCAAGGCGTGGACTCCTACTGGCTGCCTGCATGGCTGCGCCATGATTGACGCCTACGCGTCGTCGAACCGAACTCAAAAAAAATGTGGGGGCAGATGCCACCATGTCTGCACAGAAAACGCGAAAACCATCTCGTTCCTAATCCTGCACCAACTGTTCTGATTTGATAGCGGCATTTCCATGGATTGTGGACGCATTCGTCAGCAGTCATGTATGTGTATATGATGATGATACATACTAGTATGCGTGATGCTTGCAGTCCACCAACAAAGCAAAGTTGAAATAGGAGTAGATTATAATGCAATGCACTATGCTATAGTGCAACCGCATGAAGCTGGCTATTGGAGATGCCACACGATGAACTGAACATACCTGACAATAAACAAAACAAATTAGGACCAGTACTGGTCCTGCACCTGAAAGCTGCTCGCACCCAGTGTCCCAGTAAGTGCTGTGGCCTGTGGCTCCACCATGATCCCTCAGCTTCAGCTCCTGAGTTCGTCTCAGATATTAATGAATGTCCTCAGGGATCGAGTTCAGGAATACCAACCAGTTAATCAATGCTCAATCATTTCGATCGAGCACCGAGTTTTTATATTAAAGATCTCGTTTGGAACGGCATTTACTGGTTCATCTGAACCTGTGCTTACATGCATCGTCCAGCAATTTAATTTACAACACATACAGTGGCGGAGCTTAGTGGAGGCGAAGCTGGGCTTCAGCCCCCCCCCTTGCTCGGCGCTGCAACACCTGCTACTCCTGTCTGCAACCTTTGTCCATCGTCAGACTAAAAGAGACGAGCAGTGAGTAGGAAGGGTAAGTCAGAAGCTACTTGAACTAGCCCCTCCTTTGTTTGATGCCAAGCTCCGCCAGTGAACACATAATAAGTATTTTTTAAGTTCTTGGATAAGTTTAGAGGCGGCAAAAATCAAATTCGCTTATCTTTGATATTTTTCTCATCTGAACATTGTTCTCACGATACTCTCGTGGAAACACCGTCTCAAAATAAGTGTAGTTCTAGATATGCGCTTAGACATCTGATTGTGCGATAAACTTCATAAATTCTTGCCCATTTCATTTTTTCCCCTTTCCTTCATGTGTCATTGGCATGTATTCCTATTTAGTAGTTCCCATGGTGCCCACTATGCCACAGAAGGGGTGTGTGGTGGACTGGTGGTGGTGATGTGGGGTGGGTGAGAATGTGTGTCTCACAATTCCATAAATCTATGTATATATTATTTCCATTTCTTATCTTACACGTCTCGATTTATAAGGATTTTTCCTACCCTTGTTAAGTTCACATTGTATGGTTGGTTGTACATCTTAGTGTAAATTCTCATTTTAGGCTGTATTAGAGCATCTCCGAGAGTTCCCTATTTCCCTTCCTAATCCTTAGTTTTTAGCAAGATGAGAAAAAATTACTCTCCAACAACTTCTAATCCATCCTCCCAATCTTTTAGAACTTGAGAAAAATTACCCTATTACGCGTAAGTTCCGTGCTTCTGAGTGCGCATATCCGACGCCGTGGCGCGGTTTTCTCCTTCCCGCAACAGAAGTTTCCCGTGGTCTCCACCTTCCCGTGGGACCAAATTTTAATTTTTTAGGAGTGGAATATTGGGTACTATTGGAGATGAGATTCTTTTTTTTTCTCCCAACATCTTTTTATGAGTTAGAAAACATGGTGTCTCTGGGTGGAAAATTTAGGAAACTCTTAGAAATGCTCTTAAGAACATGGAATTTAGGTTCCCGCACTCTCGTAGTTAGTACAACACTAAAATTAATGTTTTAGCATATACCCCACCGCTAAGATGTTGAATATCCTCTATCAAAGCTTATGAGTATAATCATTTAGGTTTTGAAAAAAAATGAGTGCTTGAGATTAAACTATCAATCAGTTAGCATACAATAAATCGTATCTAATTTTCAACTTCTAGGTGTTGACGTCAAGCTAGTTCTAATTATTCTACCAACTCTATGAATGATATGTCATATATAACTATCACTCTAGTCTTCGAAGAAGCTCATAGGGATCAGGTTTGCGTGCGTGTGTTCATAGGGGTGAGTGTGCGTGCGTTGTGAGCGTCTACGTTATACTATGTAATTCTAAAAAAACTATCACCCTGTTCGCTTGAACTTATCAGCCAGAATCAGTCAGTCATTCAACAGTATATTTCTCTCACAATAAATCAGCATCAGCATCAGCATCAGCACCAGCACCCGCCGCCATCCAACGAACAGGGTGTATGACTAATTAAGTCTATGGAATTGAGGTGTTTTTTTTCTCTTTTTATGTGTGTGTGTGGTGGTGGTGGGGGATTCCTTTTCTTATTAGACATGAGGATTAATGATGAGGCATTGAAATGAATATTCTAGTTAATTAGTAATGTTAAGATGCCAGAATATGAGAACATTTGGCTTGCCAACAAGGCTTGCTTTATCGTATATGCTGGATCTTGCAAGCGTCAAAAACAAAGAACAGTGAAATTGGTTATTCCTGGTGCTCCAATAATTTGACTTGTGGACCGAATGCACAGTGTACATGTTTTCAATATTCCTTGCTGAAAAAAATGGGAAGCATCGTGCATTGATCTATTTGCTACTAGCAGTGCGTTAGGTCGCAACACAACATCGATCAAGAAATGATGATGTGTGCAAGTACACTGATGCGTGAGACGAGGAACGTGCAGCTAGCTAGCTAACATGAAAGAAAGAAAGAAAGAAAGAAAGAAAGAAATTAAGAGGATTTGGAAGAGCTCCAGTTGCCAATTAGATGGAGTTCAACAAGACTAGCAGTAACCTCTCTTGGAGACTAAACAGAGGGCCGGGTGGATGTTTATTATGTGGTCCTCTCTAATTGCTATAGCCACAGGCGGACTACAGTGTCAGAAATTAATTTCTGACTTGCGACCCTTTCGGCGGGATTATCCTGCTTCTCCCAGTCGCAACGCGCTGAAACGCGGAAACAAACAGGCCCGCTCATCAGATATATTCTCTGCTGACTCTCTTTTGGTCATTTAATTCACATACGCAATGACAGAGTACTAGAGTAGCTGGCAGAATATTAGCATTCTTATTATGTTAGAGCTATATTTTGTACAAGCTACATATAGGGGGTGTTTAGATGCATTTTTTTTAGAATTTGGCTACTGTAGCACTTCGTTTGTATTTAGCAATTAGTGTCCAATCATGGACTAATTAGGCTCAAAAGATTCGTCTCGTGATTTACAACCAAACTGTGCAATTAGTTATTTTTTATCTATATTTAATGCTCCATGCATGTGTCTAAAGATTCGATGTGATGGAAAAAGAGTGTAAAAATTTGAAATTTGAAAGGTATCTAAACAAGGCCATAGTGTTGTGCTATGCATGTGGAAAAAAAATAGAGGGACGGTATGGCTGGTCACGTACGAGGAAAGGAGCAAGCAGACAAGGCCCATTAGTGCTGAGTACCAAGTACATGAAATTATGGAGCTTGTCCAGCATCTTACGAAAGCAGCCTAGCTCAATAATCTCAAGGGCGGCTTGCATCAGCTAACAGAGAACACTGTTGTCCTGTTATGAGTTATATGACCAAGCTGAAACCAAGGAACACCGTCCTTGGTTGGTGTCGCCGACTCGCTGGCCTAATCTTGAATGATCAACAAATATTTGATTTCAAATCAGATGAACATGGATAATTGATGAAGCATAGGATAGCATATGGTTAGTCCTTGCCTATCACCTGATCTTAATAAAGAGTAGTTGGGCGAACAGGTGTAAACAGTAATGTTTCAGGACGCAGGCAAATGAGCAATAGTTCAGCAAGCCTTCCAAGTGGCTGACACAAAAGTACAAGGCACGAACTAAGCATTACTGGTATAGTTCACTGACTGCACACAACTACTTACTGTGTATATTATGATGACAGAATCCAATATGTATTTGGCAGCTAATGGGCATACGGCTACGGGGTACATTAGGTGCTACGGAAAACCTGGGGACAAGATGGTGCGGGAGTTGAAACGTCAGATGTGTCGTAGCGCTCTTACGCCACTTCCATCTTCAATCGCAGTCTACCACGATGTTATAAATAACAGAAAAGAAAGCAACTTTACGCTGGGCAGATACTTAATCACTGTCATTATTCCTCATTCTTGAACGAGGCCTACAAAATAATGAAGCAAGATGAACAGTATGAGGCAAACTCAAGAAACAAGATGAAAGATATGAGAGGCAAGCTAGAGGGATTCCGGTGCCAAATCTGCTACTGACTGTATGAAATGGTCGGAGAAAGACATGGTACAATTTGTATGTACAGGCACAGCAATACGGGTGGTATCATGTGTACAAAGCGCAAGTCTCTACATTTTCTAAGTTCCCATTCAACAGAAATGCTCGTTACAACGGCAATGTTACAGGATATTTACAGCGTGAAGGCAAGGGGCCCCTTCCTTTGACATTTTGGAGAGGCGTGCGCACACCTTGCGGATGCAACGTTCGAACGGGGCATTGTGATAAGCAGAACACCAGTGCCTTCTCTCCTTGATTTGTTTCCGTGGATCCTTCATTCTTCTTTCTGTGCCACTGGAAACAGTTGCAGTACTTTTGTCCTGCAGGCATCACAATTTCAGAAAAGTTCGAACTGTTAATGTCAGCCACCTAAATGTAACAGTGACAGAGAAAACGGAAGGAAGGAATAGGGGGGAGGGGGTGGTTGTTGTTGTTGTTGACCATATGGGGCTCGCTACTTGAAAGAAACTGAATACCACTGATTTCATATCTTGCATGAGGGACAGGTTGGGGGTGCTTACGTCAGTCGCTTTGCGACAAAGAACACAGGTATTCTCTGTAGTTTCCCTTCATGTGCAGGTTTCAGTCCATCAATTACTTGCTCAGCTTGAGTGCCTGCAGCAGTCAACACAAACTGGAAAAGGGCAATGGCGTCAAGTTGAACTCAGAATTTGTTGACAATTGTAAAATCAATCAAAGCACTCTTTTCCAAAGCATCTAAGACGTATGTGACACAAACTTTAAATTGATCAAGGACATGTCTAATATCTCAAAAAGCTCCTGCTCCAGGGCAAGATGAGGAAAACTCATGTGTGTTCGAAAATGCCACGACTAAAATGTGCTTAACCGTACCAACGGGTAAAGTATAGCCAGAAATCCATAGCTTGTAAGAGGAGAGAAGAAGAAAATTGGAAGGACGCATGGAGCACCTACATAGGACAAACAAATAACATGTCAGAACAACACAAAAACCAGCTAGTAGCTAGTGAGCAATTTTACAAAAGCAAAACAACGGTGCCCAATAACAAGAGGTATCTGGCTAACACCTAATATATGATGGACGTTCCCCAAATTACAGCAAGTATAGGTTTTAAATGGTTCATTAGTTCAAAACCTATTAGACAAGCGGTTGTCTATTTACAATTGGAATTTATAATGAAATGGTTTCTTTTTATGCATATTAACACCTATGTTTTAATGTATGACGCAAACTGAACTAGCAACCAAATATTTAGTAATCTATAATCACGAAAAGTTTCCCATAACAAGCTGAAAGTACAGATGCTTCTTGCCATGAACATATCCACACACATGTAAAATAAACCAAGTTATTTCACACAGACACAATGTGCATGAAATAGCTTTTGATAGCGTGCAAAATATGTAGTTGTAGATAGCCAGCCAGAGAAAGTTAGTTAATTTTCAACATTTTCTTTGCAAAGCAATTAAAAAAACTAGACCAACGTAGGACGAACTAGGTGGGGGCATTTTATCAAGAAGAAAATAGGCACCCAAATTCACCTGAACCTGGGTGGTCTGGGTATACATCCATACCCTTGACCAACTGAGCTAGCTCAGCTTCCTTGCAAAGCAATTCACATGTCACTGAAAGAGGGAACAAAGACACAAAATGTCCTTGAAACTGTAAGATTAGGCACAAGGATTGTTACGGAGGATATGATGTTACACATACATATAAGCAAGGATGACCGAGGGTTTATAGAAATAGAACCAATCAATGGTGATCCTTGCTTAATAGAGATCATCAATCTATCTATCCTAGCCATATGGGTGCTAGGCCCAATAGGGGCGCACAGGCCCAGCAAGAGAACCACGTGGTAGCCATAGGGGCTGTCGTACCCCTCTGTCTAACAGAAACTATAAAACGAACTTTGGTCACTCTTTATATCAGTGAAGATCACAATAAGACCACTCATGTGACCAAATCCTATTCAACAAAATGACCAGTGAAAAGAAGCAGTTTAATACCACAAATCTGTCTTACTCTAATAATACACGTGCGAAAAACATAATAATTAGACTAAAGGGAAAACAACATAACCCATCAGAGCACAAATTGTCAACATACCAAATCCAGCAAAGAATGCCCAATTTGATTCAAAGAAATCAAGTCTCTCATGCAGACTCACTGCAAAGAAGTTCCATTTGTACCTGGAAAAAAGGTTTATCAAAGTTCAAGATAATAGAACTATAGAAATAGCTCTGCAAATGCATAACACATTAAAGAATAATAGCTAGGAGAATGACGAATAACATTCAGGTGTGCTTACTCAAAGCAGTAGTAGGCATACATCAATGACAAGAGCAGGAAGTTCATTGCCTTGCCAAAGTAAGGTATGTAACCAATCACTGAAACCTACAGATGCAGATATATAAAAATTAGTAACTGACAAGCTAAGAAGACCAGGAGAAACAAAGTTCAAATAGATATGATCTGTGGAATTGGTTATCCAGTGGTACATGGGGGTAAGATAGAATCATACCTCAACAAAGAAAATGGTTAAAAGAAGGATTGAATAGACCTGTTCCCCAATACCAAGTGCAACCCTAATATAAAAATATCAGCAAACAGAGCATGCAATCAGGAAGAAACAAGTTCTACATAAATACAACTACCTGTCAAATCCTTCAGGCTGCTCTTCTGTTTCAGTTGTGTTGTGATCATCCAGTGCTTGAGTCAAAACTAGGCGCTTACTTTTCACAACATCCAAAGCATGCTTGGCAATGTCATTATACCTGGCATACATGTTCCGCATCACAAAACGGATAAAAGGATGCTCCCTTGTTCAGTCTCATACATAATTTGAGGACAATAAGATGAGATTCCGTACCTGTAACAACAAATGAGTTCAGCTCAAATACCAGATCCAGGTTTGTTTTTATGCACTGTTAAAACCTAACTAGGCAACACTCGTTTTTTAAAAAAGAATGCACCAGCCAACAACACTCAGTTTTTTACTTTTTTCAGAGTGATAAGATGAGAAAACATAGACGGATCAATTTTACCTGCCTGCTGCAAACTTATAACTCACTCCAACATTTGCTAAATACATATCCCAGAAAGCAAATAGGAAACTTATGCACAGGAAAACCTATTCTGATCATGTTACTCCACAAATCTATATTCTAAATAAAAGTACTGGAAAACAGTAGATTTAAAACCATCGACGAGGTGATCAAGAAATGTCCTACAACTTATTATGCCATGGTGCACCCAAATACAAACTTTCAACTGGTTATGATAAGTGTGGCTTGCTGGATGGAATATTGGACCCATAGTTGCTAGAGTGAACACATTACTGCATTAATAAGAGAAAATGGGCAGTCTTTAAACTAGAAATTGTAAGCATATAACTTGTGCAATGGCTGACAATCCCACTATTAACTGAAAGTGTACTCACAGGGAAAAACAATGTCTGGCAGTATTAGAAAAGTTAGAGATCATGAATGGAAAAGGATTAAACATACCAAATCGTACTTAATATGAAGCTGAAGACATAAAGTGGATAAAACCAAAATACCTGAAAAAGATGTTTAGTTATGTAAAACAAAAATGTAAATAATAAGCAATGCATAGATATTCAAAGAAAAATAATGTAATAAGAAAAACACACAGATTATGGTGCCAATGCCACATGTACCATATAAAGTACTACATGGCATGATAATCACAGTATGTATTATTTTTAGGGAAGATAGTAACAGTAAGTCGATAGGCAGCTAGTGGTGGAGTATTATGTTCATGGAAAACTTTGCAGCATATGGAGAGCCAAGCATGTCACAAGAAAAACAAGGGTTAGTGACGCTTTATATATGTTAGATTATTATTTGTGAAGTTGTGAACCTTTATTGCTAGGGAAACAACAAGATTTCCTACATGATGTCTATTTACATGTGTTATTGCAAAGATAAACGACAACCACTAGATTGTTTTAATGCATATCTGTTATTCCATACATGTTTCTAAAATAATAATAATCTAAATACCATTTTCACATTAGCTAACATCAACAATCATGTGCTGTTCAATGCCAAAGCCAATAACTTATTATTGGATGGACCGCAAGAGACTTGAAACTGGAGAGTTATTTTCAATGACAAAAACAGAGTAATTTTTTTAAAAATAAAATAAAATAAAATAGCAGCACGTAACAAGTAGCACTCACATAAAAAATCTCAACAAGGCCAGAGCGTAAGAATGAATAGATAGATATGGCTGCCGTGTGCTCACAAAGATGTCCCCTTGTTTGATTGCATTGCTCAGGTAGTATCCACAATAGAGTTGGAATGACCACCGATTTCAGGGTTAGCAAGCTGTGAAGCACAAGAAATATTTAAATGGGTATTCACGAAAAAGAAGTAAAGAACACACCTAAGAAGGAACATTCGGATCAATATCAGCAGAGAAGTGCTGACATCATATGCATAACATAATCTCCTCGGGCTTAAGACATTGTAATCGAACAACTGAAGTGATAGAGAACTAAGACAAATCAAAAGCCCACTATGCTCTGTGTGACTCCAAATAGCACATCAAACTCCATCCAGTCCACTTTGCTATTTCATCGGGCAACCTACATCATTCCAGGCAAATGCATTGCAGCATTCCAATCACAAAGCATTTTATTGGTATTTGCCATGCTACCCTTGTAGTTTCAGTACACATGACAAGTAAATAACACTTAAGAGTACAAAATTGTGACACTCTGCTCACAAGCTCTAATAATTTGAAGCCTACCATACACCAAAGTAAGAAAAAAAATACAAAATTCAGTCGAGGATCAAAATCAATCACCAAGACCGTACCTCCCCAGGAAGATAAGCCCGTTCAGCAGAAAGCACTGTGCAATCCTGATCGATAGTACCCTCGAGCTGCATCCAGCCAGAAATCGACAAGGTTATAGTAACGAACAAGTAATCGAACCTTTGCGCTGGGTCAGAGGACGCTAATTCAGCCCCCCAAAAATCAAATAAAATCACTACAAAATCGAGAGAGAAGAGGGTATGGGACAGAGGCGGAGGAGGACCTGGCGCAGAAGGAGACAACGCGGTGGAGGCGCGCGGCCTGGAAGAAGCCGGCGAGCCAGAGCACCGCCGCCGGCCTCGCTTGCGAGGCAAGCGACTCCATCGGCGAGGGGAAGAAGGGGAAGCGTCTCTCCTTTGGATTTGCTTGGCGAGCATGATTTTATCTATACCTCCTGTAAAGCAAACACCCATCAGCATATTTCTCTGGCTTGTCATTGTACCACATCAGCAAAATAATAGCATCTGTCTACTAAGTGACGTCATCCGTCCACTAAGCCTCATTTATCTTCCCACTGACTATTTATCAGCATCCACTAGTCACTGCCTGTGAAGCCATAGCACCACCACCGGAGCCTTCAATCCATCCTCTGCCTCGCTATACGTTATGGTCCATTTACTCGAGTTGATTGATGCAACAGAGGAAATAAAGAGGCAGCGACGCTCATGTGAAACTGATCATCTCCACCAAGCGGGCGACTGTGTGTCTTTCCGTTCCAATCACCAGAACTATAAATCCAAGCTTTTCATGACCTCTGCATCCGAGCGCGACGAATTGCTTCCACCTCTTCCAACATCCGACGTGAGGAATTGTCTTTGCCTCCTCCGACATCCAGGTCCTTTTCGTGACGAGCAGGACGCCAGGAACTCAGGTCCTGTTCATCTGACTTATAATCCGTCTTATTCAGCTTGTTTTTTCAGCCGGAACAATATTTTTTTCTCATAAAAAATCAGCCAATAGTGTTTTTCAGCCGGCTTATAATTCCAGCCGAACGGGGCCTCACTCCCTGCCTCCTCCGGCATCCAGCACCTCCGCCTCCACGACATCTCCGCATCTGAGCACCACGCGAGGAACTGCCTCCACCTCCTATAACATCTAGCTTCTACGTTGAATTTAGTATTGAGGAAATTTTGTCTCCGTACAAGCCAACTGAACCAGGTAAATTTAGTCTCTTCCTCCGTGCTTTCACTATAATCCTTTTGAAAAACCATGGAGAAAGTTGTCATCCCCTCCGCTCATGTGTTCCATCTGTAGGGATACATGGTTTCCTAATACTGCTGTTAAGAAACATTAAAACCGCAGGGGAACTGGAGATTTCCAGTATTGTCCAGACCACGCGGAATGTCTTCACCGCCTGATATGTCCTCTTCAAACTGCACAGTGCGTGCAGATTAGAACCTCCAGGTAAACACAAATAAGCATGAGAATTTCAAGTAGGCAGATCGATCTGCACTCATCAGATGGGATGACTACTGTGTTCACGGAGCAGGGTGGCGCTCACGAGTTGGTATTGGTCGTGCACTTATCTCACTGAAGGATCAGTCGGTGGACGAGGCGAAGAGCTCAACAGCTGCGGATTTATGCGTGTTGGAGACTAGGGGAATGATGGAGGAGATGTTTGCCAAGGTTGCTGTGAGGATATGAGGAGGAGTTCGGTCAAGAGGATATGAGGAGGAGGGCAGCCGGCAGGCTGCTCGGTCCATTCTATTCTATCAGCCTCTCCGTCGCTTGCTGTTATGTTTTTAATTGTTTGTGATCTTTATGTACTACAGCTTATATTTATACTGTGATTATCCAAATTTCTAACAGACATCTATTTTCTTATATTGTGTGATATATATCGGTATAGTTAAATCATGTTGTTTTGTGAGTTATTTCCTGTAGTTTCATGTCATTTACTTATATCCCAAGTTCATAATGTACATGCAATACCAACATCATAGATATGTATAGTCCTATTTTTCAGTTGTTAACATCCAAATCCATCATAATTCCTCTCGACTACCCGTAGCAACGCGCGGGAAATCGTACTAGTTTTATTTGATCGGCAATCATCCGAGTATCCGACTCTTGGAATCGAAGTCATCAGCGGCAGAAGCCGGATTCTACTACGATACGCTATCTCCTATTGAAAGCGGTTTCATTTGACCAACGAAGACGTATTCTGTTCTTTGCTCTCTGGGCCGGGCCTCTTCACTAGGAACCAAGCAGCCCGAGACTGGCACGTTCAAGCTGGAAAAAGTCTACTTTTCCTCCTCTAACTTTCACAAAAGTCCGTTTTTGCTCCCTCAACTCTAAAACAAAGCAAATCACCTCCCTCAACTTTTCAAATCGTGCATTTTACCTCCCTGGAATGATACCTCCCTGGAATGGTTTCAAAGACGGTTTTGCTACAGTAAACGGTGGTTTCGCTACAGTGAGGCGGTTTCGTCTTTTTTTTTTTATTTATTTCGGTTGAATCTTTGAAAAATCATAGTAAATCACAGAAAAATCATAAAATGAAAAATCCAATTTTGTTGCACTCCACATGAGTAGATCTATACAGTGAACATATAATATAGTATGCTTTAGTACAAAGTTTTTGCTATGAAGGTTTTGCCTTTTCCTTTTTTATTTATTTCGGCTAAATCTTTGAAAAATCATAGTAAATTACAGAAAAATTATAAAATGGAAAATCTAATTTTGTTGGATTCCACATGAGCATATCTACACAGTGAACATATAATACGGTATGCTTTAGTACAAAATTTTTATTGTAGCTTTAGATCTATGCTTTTCTGTAATTAATTAAAATAATTCATAGCTGCAGCTTCTATAATTATTTTGTTGGACTAAAGCATACCGTATTATATATTCACTGTGTAGATCTACTCATGTGGAGTCCAAAAAAATTAGACTTTCTATTTTATGATTTTTCTGTGATTTACTATGATTTTTCAAAGATTCAGCCAAATAAATAAAAAAGAAAAAGATAAAACCTTGGTAGCAAAAACTTTGTACTAAAGCATACCATATTATATATTCAATGTGTAGATCTACTCATGTGAAGTCTAACAAAATTGGATTTTCCATTTTATAATTTTTCTGTAATTTACTATGATTTTTCAAAGATTCAGCCAAAATAAATTTAAAAAGAAAAAGACAAAACCGCTTCACTGTAGCAAAACCATCGTTTACTGTAGCAAAACCGCCTTCGAAACCGCTCTAAGGAGGTAAAATGTACGGTTTGAAAAGTTGAGGGGGTGATTTGTCCGGTTTTAGAGTTAAGGGAGGAAAAGCGGACTTTTGTGAAAGGTGAGGGAGGAAAAGTAGACTTTTTCCCGTTCAAGCTCCAGTCAAGCACATCGTCGAAGGCCCGACCGCAACAAATCACACTGAGTCGCCCCCCTCACGCCCACCACCAGACCAAACCACCGGAGGCGGCGGCGAACCAGTCGAGAACACGAAGGCGATGGCGACGGCGCTGAACCGCGGCCTCCGCTCCGGGATCCGCCTCCTCGCCGCCGGCGCCGAGGCGTCCAGGCCAGGCAAGCGCCCCTCTCATCCCGCATCCCCTCGCCTTGACCTCTCACCATGGGGCGATTAGGGTTGCTGCGGCGCCATTCGCTTAGGTTGGGTGTTAGTTTTCCGTTGGTCGCGGTGGCGTGGATGTGTGCTGTGGTAGATCCGTCTGTTCCTCCGATAATTGTTTCGATCTCGTGATGAAATGGTGGTCGTGGTGACGTGGTCCCAATATTCCGGGGCCGAGATTTGTCCGCGCTCTGCTGTGATTTGGCTTTCGATTGGGCTGTGAGTTTAGTCGGTATGTTTATGTTTAGTGAATCTGGAGAAGCACTGTATTTACGTTTTCTGCCGTTTGATCTTACATGTGGTCAATGGTTAGCCTTTGGCCTTAGATCGAGAATTGCTGAGTTTGCAAGCGTCTGATTACACAGGAATCAGCGATAGCCGATATGCAGTGAACAGTTGAACGACCACAATGGATACTTTTGTATCATTCCAATTAACCAGTGCGAAAGAGTACTATTCTTGTGTTTTCTGTTTTGTGATGCATGTTCACCAATGTTATAATTATTTTTTTTTCTCTTGTGTGTTTTAAAGGAGCTTGTATCAATTTGTTTGAGGTTTTGTGTCCAGTTTCATTGTCTTGTGGAGGACCTGATAGTGATAGGTCCTTGAGGGCATACAATTTATTAGAAATAATGGTTGGAAATATTAACTATGCAACAGGGGTTGGTTATTATTTTGATGCGCTACTTTGTTGTGCCTCCTTTATAGCAGTGATCAAAGGTGGTTATTTACAATACAACAGGCTCATACTACCTTTTGTCACTGCTGGTTGTAGTTAGTACACTGGCCCCATGATTTTTAGCTAGTATTGAGCAAACTGTTTTTCTCTCAGAAGAAGCCAATTGTCTTATCTTCTCTGCATTGTTTCTCCAATTCATTAGTTCCTATCATATCAATGCCGTAAGGTCAAAACTCCTGTGTTTCATATTTCTTAGAGGTGACCAAAGCAGCTTTAGTATGTGTACGTGTGGAGAACTGGAGATGGTGATTGCTGGGATTGAACATTAATGTCTTGTAGTTGTTTGGCTTGTTTACTGGATTGCTGATGTCTGAAATTATCATCAAATGAAATCGTGAACTTTTCTCTGGTTTAATTCACTTCTGGCAAATGATTTAGCGCTATGTGTGTATGCATCTGTCTGTTCATCATTTCCTACTCTTTCCTTATCCTCAAACAAAGTTATGCGCTCTCTTTTGTTCTGTTCTTGTATATCACCCCTGATATCTGATTTTCCTCTTGTGCCTGCATCAGCTTCTCGTGGATTCCATGCCACTGGTGTGAAGAGAATGGGAGGACATGGCCATGATGAACCATACTACCTCCATGCCAAGCACATGTATAACTTGCACAGGATGAAGCATCAGGGGTTGAAGGTGACTCTTTCCGTGCTGGGAGCAGTTAGTATCGGTGTTGGAGTCCCTGTGTACGCAGTCATATTCCAGCAGAAGAAGACTGCCTCAGGCTGAGATGATGCCTACATATTGGAGACTTATTTTCAACATCTTGTGAAGTTAAAAGCTTGACTTCATTCTACCTTGGTTGTTGCCTGATAGGGCATTTTCTTACCATAAGTTGTAACCTCGTTTCTTGCGATTTGGTGTAGGACACAACTTTTTCTGTTAATAATGAGCCTGTTTAGTTGGGTCACCAACCCAAAAAGTGAACCCAAAAAGTGCTACAGTACCTGTCATATCAAATCTTGCGGCACATGCATGGAGTACTAAATGTAGACGAAAGAAAAAACTAATTACACAGTTTAGTTGTAAATCACGAGACAAATCTTTTGAGCCTAATTAGTCCATGATTGGACACAAATTGCCAAATAAAAACGAAAAGTGCTACAGTAGTCGAACCCAAACTTTTTCACCAACTAAACAACCCCAATATCGTGGCTTGAACTTTCCAGGCTGTGGAGATTGGAGAAACCTCAGCACTGATATCATTTGTTAATTTTCGGTTTCTTGTCACGCTACTTGTGCTGACTGCTGAACACGGGTAGCAGGTGTGTTACCTTTTGAGGTGTCACTTCCTTTTGTATCCGGATGCTTATGGCTGTGGTGTAGTAGCAAAGGGGTTTGGCTGACCTGGATCTATGAAACCAGGTCTCTCTCTCTCTCTCTCTTTTTCGTGAGACAGGTCCTGTGGTGTTTGGTCCTTTTGACAGTAGTGGACCAAAGCCTCGTTGGCCATGCAGGTCGTAGAAGCTGAGTTCCGTTCCTTATTTTCAAAAGTTTCGTGTCATAGGTTGATCTTTAACCTTTGTTCCCTGGAAATTTCAAAAACATCATTTTAGCAAAATCAGTATAAAGTTGCTACGATGCAACGGCGTTCAAATCTTTCGGATGGACAGATGAGTGTGCATGTATATAATCTGAAATTAACGTGGGGCTCAATTTCTCACAAAAATTGTATTTTTATGCAAGTATCTAAATAAAAAAAAAGGTCAGCAAAATATCTCAGATTCCGAAGAAGGGTAATTGTGAACTTTTTCCGAATAAACCCCTTGGAAACTAGTCAAGTTCCGTGTCCATACTTCCGGCGCGGCGGAGATCGAATCGAGCGCCCGCCACGGCCATGGCGACTAGAGTCCTGCCGCCGGCGCTGCTCCCTCTCATACTCCTGCTGCTGCTCCCGCTCTCAGCCCGCGACACCGTCGCCGCGGGCGAGGATTTCCCACGCGACGGGCGGGTGATCGACCTCGACGAGAGCAACTTCGAGGCGGCGCTGGGCGCCATCGACTTCCTCTTCGTCGACTTCTACGCCCCATGGTGCGGCCACTGCAAGCGCCTTGCGCCCGAGGTACGAGGAACTCCTGCCGACCTGTCAGCTTGCTGGTGGTGGTAGACCTGTGAGATGTGATGCGAATTGGGAGTTGGGATACCGTGGGCTGTTGCCGTGGATCTTGGCTTGTGTGTTAGTGCTATGGGAATCGGTTGATTGGGACTCTGGGATTCCTTGTTCTGTGGGTGGGTGGTCCCAAGAACTCGAGCAGATTAGAGCGAAGTGGGAGAGTACAGAACTTATTAATTTTCAGAATATTTATTCGATTTTTGAACAAAAATTGCTGTTATTAAGTCATTAAACAAACCGGGAGGTAGTGTGTGACACCACCTGAATTTGGATACATTAGCTCGTGGAAAAAGACTAATAAGTGCTATTATAAGTGCAGTGTGTCTATGACCCATTAGTAGGTTCTCAAATGATACGTTTTGCTTGCATAAAAGCTGGAACTGCCAGGGAATTGGATTAAGAAAATGAAGTTCTGACATTATTCCCTTTTTTTGCTGGTGTAGTTAGATGAAGCTGCACCGGTGTTGGCAGGGTTGAGTGAGCCTATTGTTGTTGCCAAAGTCAATGCTGATAAATACAGGAAACTTGGATCAAAATATGGAGTGGAGTAAGTCCTTGCCCCCAAAGTATTTTGGTTTCGCTGGGGAATAGATATTCTTAGATTGGATGCCTAATGTTTATTAGTTCCTAACTGCAGTGGGTTCCCTACCCTCATGCTTTTTATCCACGGTGTCCCAATTGAATACACTGGTTCGAGGAAAGCTGACCAGCTCGTCCGCAATCTGAAGAAGTTTGTTGCGCCAGATGTTTCTATCCTTGAGTCAGACTCTGTGATAAAGACCTTTGTTGAGAATGCTGGTACAAGCTTTCCTATGTTCCTTGGTTTTGGGGTGAATGACTCATTGATTGCTGAATATGGAAGGAAATACAAGAAAAGAGCATGGTTTGCTGTAGCTAAAGATTTCTCTGAGGACATCATGGTAGCCTATGAATTTGATAAGGTTCCAGCACTAGTTGCAATCCATCCAAAGTATAAGGAACAAAGTTTGTTCTATGGCCCATTTGAAGGTAATTGTTATCCTTTTTTTGGTTCGTTCATGACTTGATTTTTTCTTATGTTGATTCTTAGTTTGAGAAGTAATTTGAGGCACCGTATATTGTCTTATGTCCATTTAATATACCATACACAGCCATGTTGCTTTTCCCCCATAATGCCATAACTGATGGTGTTGTTTTTTGAACATAGAAAATTTCTTGGAAGATTTTGTACGGCAATCCCTTCTCCCTTTGGTTGTCCCAATCAATACAGAGACGCTAAAAATGCTGAATGATGATCAGAGGAAAGTTGTTCTCACAATTTTGGAGGATGATTCAGATGAAAATTCTACACAGCTGGTAAAGATTTTGAGATCTGCTGCTAATGCAAACCGTGATTTGGTGTTTGGATATGTTGGAATCAAGCAATGGGACGAGTTTGTGGAGACTTTTGATGTTTCCAAGAGCTCACAGCTGCCAAAGCTACTTGTGTGGGATAGAGACGAGGAGTACGAGCTAGTAAGTAAAACATCCTCAGTAATTAATTCTATTTTCTAATACCAGCATCCATATAAAACTACTGTGTTACTGGCATGTTCTTACTAGTAATGGCACAGTTTTTCTATCAATAAAGGCATTACTTTTGTAATTCCTGTTTGTTGACCCTCATAATTCCCTGAAAAAAAATAATACTTGGTTAAGATAGAAACTGCTACTTTCTCTCTGATAATCATCGAATAAGAATTCATTATTTTGTGGGATTAAATTAAAATGGTTCTCGGTGAAGGTGGATGGTTCAGAGAGATTAGAAGAAGGTGACCAAGCATCTCAAATAAGCCAGTTCCTTGAGGGATACAGAGCAGGAAGAACAACAAAGAAGAAAATCAGCGGTCCTTCTTTCATGGGTTTCCTGAACTCTCTGGTCAGCCTGAGCTCGTTGTACATCCTTATATTTGTCATTGCCCTTCTGGTTGTCATGGTTTACTTTGCTGGGCAAGATGATACTCCTCAGCCAAGACGAATTCATGAAGAGTGATGAAAGCTTTGGGAGCTTCATGCACCTAAAGATGGCTAATCTACCAGGAGATGTAGCTCAGAGGTTAGATTTCAAACTTTCAACTGACGCAAGTCGTGAAGAGTGGTTTTGGCGATTGATGCTGAGATTCTTCAATCTCTACTGGCAACATCAACTTCTACATCCTGCCTGCTCATGTTTCTGTGTTGTGCCCTTCAATTTGTTTTTTAATCTAGAGCTTAGAAATTAGTCTCTGCCTCTCTCTGTGTATTTTAGACACTGCCATTCCAGAGTCCATTTCTGTGAAAATATATTTGTTATCATACTCTGCTACTGAACTATTGTACAATTAATACAGGATATATAGATTGTGTTCTGGTGCTATTAGCCTCTGCCTGTGTATTTTAGAAACTGCCATTCCAGAGTCCATCTGTGAAAATATATTTGTTATCATATTCTGCTACTGAACTATTGTACAATTAATAATACAGGATATATAGACCGAGTCTCCGTGAACAGTACCACCCGTTAGCTACAGTACCGGATCCAGATAAATAGTACCCCATATAAACAGTACCGACCATATGAACAGTCCTACCCGCGCGAAGCGCGGGGGACCTGGCTAGTAAGACTTTAAACGTGGTGAGTTAGCTACAGTTTCTACAGTGTGAACTACAGTACCGGGTCTCCGTGAACAGTTCCACCCGTTAGCTACAGTACCGGAACCTGACGAACAGCGCCATGTATGAACAGTACCGAAACACGTGAACAGTCTCTTTGACCCGGTATGAACAGTACTTAACCCGGTACGAACAGTTCACCCCGCTTGCAACAGTCCTACCCGTGCGAAGCGCGGGGACCTGGCTAGTAAGACTTTAAACGTGGTGAGTTAGCTACAGTTTCTGCAGTGTTAGCTACAGTACGGATCTCTGTGAACAGTACCACCCGTTAGCTACAGTACCGGATCCTGATGAACTGCGCCCTGTATGAACAGTACCGAAACACGTGAACAGTCTCTTTGACCCGGTATGAACAGTCGACCCGTTTGCAACAAATCCTACCCGTGCGAAGCGCGGGGGCCCTGGCTAGTAAGACTTTAAACGTGGTGAGTTAGCTACAGTACCGGGTCCCCGTGAACAGTACCGCCCGCTACTACAGTATCTCCGTGAACAGTACCACCCGTTAACTACGGTGCCTTCGTGAACAGTGCCACCCGTTACCTACAGTACCGGATCCATGCTGCTATGCTACGGTACCGGATCCCAATGAGCAGTACCCCTTATGAACAGTACAGACACACATGAACAGTGCTCGACCCGGTATGAACAGTCAGCCCGTTTGCAACAAAATCCTACCCGCGCGAAGCGCGGGAGCCCTGGCTAGTATATATATATAAATTTATAGGACCCGCGTAAACAAGGCTCATGCCTCGCAGTTCGTTTTGGATTGAGGCCCCCAAAAATGCCGGAGCCCACCTGAGTACAACGCCTGTTTGCTGCACACCCAATCCAAAGCCAACAGACGTGTAATCCGAGAGCTAGGGTGGCCGGGGTCGAGGGGCGACGTAGAATCCGACCTGTTTAACCCAATCCAGGCCGGGCGTGTTTGGTTCAGGATGCACGGATACGGAATGGTCCGATCCTAAATAGGAAGCTAGCTCACCGTGTTTGGTTTCTGTCATGACCCAACCCATCACTTACCGAGTAAGCCCTGTTCGTTTGGCTGAAAACCATGGCCGAGAGTATTGTTCAGTGATTTGTTATGAGAGAAAAATACCGTTCGTTGACTGAAAAAAGTACGACTTATAAGACCAGCGAAAAGGGCGTAAGTTTGTTTCCGTGCGCAAGTCCATCACCGAGTTATTTCGTGAGAAACTATGGGACCACCTCGTCCCACATCAACTCAATTCGTCTACAACAACACCGAAGGACAAGGATAATGCGTGACCTAGCTCCGCATCTTCTTCCTCCCTCCCTTCTTCCTCCTCACGCCCTTCCTGTCCCACCCCGCCTTCCTCGCCCGCCGCCCGTAGCCAGCGGCTTCCTCGCTGCCGGCCACGCCCGCCATTGCCCATCGACCCCGCCCCCTAAAGACAAGGAAGCTCATCGGTGTCGGCGTCGTCCTCGTCCTTGTCCTCGCCCCCGTCCCCACCCCTCGACCCCGCCCACCCTAATCCCAGGGCAGGGCGCCGCGCGAGCTTGTCGCGACGCCCCGCCACCATCCCCGCCCAACTGCCTTCTCCTGCGCCCCGCCACCTCGCCCCTCCGCCGTCTCACCCTCCTCCACCGCTGTGTCACAACTACGGCCCCCAAAACCTCCTTCTAAGGCCGCCGGAGAGCAGATCCCGAACTGCCGCCACCCCTGCCGGAACCCTAGCCGCCGCCATCTTCTTCTTCCTCTCCAGTGGGGCGCGAGCGCGTGGACGTGGTTGCGTGGGAGAGGGAGAGCAGGGTCGTGTTGTCGCGTGCGTCCACTGACAATGCGACTTTACTTTTTCGTTTCTTGTAGTAAATCTTCTCTTAACATAGTAAGAAATTATAGCGTTGGAACTGCCGAGCCCTGACGGAGGCTACCAAATCAGCTCTAACCGAAACTAACTCAAAAACTTCTTTCCCCCTTCCAACATCATTTTTTTGGCCTAAACATGAGCTTCATGGGCTTAAGCTAAGGGCATGTTTAGATCCACTAGCTGCTAATAGTTAGCTAGCTAGCTAATAGGTCATCACTATTATTAGCTATATTAGCTACTTTAGTTCAACTAGTGAAATAGTTGTAGTTGAGTGTTTATCTAACAATTAGCTAGACCTGTTTGGATAATCCGATGAACAGATGGTTTAACCTCCATCTAGCAAAGAGTTGCAATATCTCGCGCAAATAAGCCTATACAGTCCCAAGGCTCTATTTCGGCACGGTAGTATTCATAATAAGAAAAGGAACACCGAAGTAGTAGTAGTTTTGCGGGTTGATTTGATCAAATTTTGCCAAAAATGCAAAACAGAAATTTGAAGGCCACAGTTCATCTCAATTTGCTGGTCTCTGAGAAACATTTGCCTAAAAGGCAGGTGGCGAAGGCCCAGCCCAACCTGACTCCTGATTCATCAATGGAGTGAGAGGGCTTTACACGTGGGGTCCCAACATAATCAGCAACACTAGCTGCTCGTCACCGTTTCCGTACCAAGTACAAAAAGCCAGCAGTTCCCCGCAGTCGCGGAATTGCGAAAAAGCCAGCCGTCGCCGGAGACGATCGCCCACACTCCGCACGGCTGTGGCCAAATGGCGCCGAAGAAGAAGCAGCCGGCCTCGAAGCAGAAGCAGAAGCCCAAGTCATCCTCCTCCTCCTCGTCCTCCTCATCCGCAGCCACCGCCGCGCCGCGCCTCCAGATCTCGTCGGAGAACGAGCGCCGCCTCCTCCTTAACTCCTCCGCAGCATCCACCCCCTCCCCGGCACCTGCCGATGGCCCGGAAGCCCGCGGCGAGTCCAGGGAGCAGAAGGCGCGGCGGCTGCGTGGCGTGTACGACAAGCTCTCTCTCGAGGGCTTCTCCTCCGCGCAAATCGAGCAGGCGCTCTCCGCGATACCCGTGCGTATCCTCGAGCGTTCCTAGAAGTCACGGCGATGATGTGACCGTATGTTCGTATTGGCTCCGTATGTTCGTATTGGCTGTGAGCTGATGATTTTCCTTTTGTGTGTCTTGTTTTTTCTGAGGTAGGATTCGGCGACGTTTGAATCGGCGTTGGACTGGCTATGCTTTAATCTGCCTGGCGATGAGCTCCCCCTCAAGTTCTCCAGCGCTGGCACCAGCACCACCTCTCTCGCAGGTATGAAATTAAGGGTTTAAGGTTTAGGCGGTGAATGGTTCAACATGTGTACACACATTTCTCTGTGCGTGTGTTCTCATCAGTCTACTAGGGTGCTTTTTGACATGAATATGCGACGTGTGAATTTTCTCCTACATGTGTACATAGAACGGATTTTACATCATTGATCATTTGCTTGCATTCTGCAATTTACCTTTTTTTTTATCTGTGAAGTGGCTGTCACACCCCGTGGCCACCGGTGACATCAAACCCGACCATGTGAGCAATCACAGGGATAATAAGAGGAAGAGGATCTCATAGGGAGGAGGAAGATTCGCTTCCTTCCTCTGTTTGTCTTCTATATTTATGTTCTGTCCGATGCTCCTTTCCCTGGTGCGGCTTCATTATGTAGTCTATATGTTATACAATAGGCTTCATCTTCAGATGTTATTTGGGCCAATACGCTTGATGGTCCATGAACTCGCTGGTTTGCCTCTTCTTTTCCAATATCGTATAAATGTTAAAGTGTTGGGTTTGTCTCTTCTTTTCCAATATCATATAAATGTTGAAGTGTTGAGTTTATCTCTTCTTTTACACTCATAGAGGCGCTGATTGATTAATTAGGCGTTGCCCTTTCATGCTAGAATCATGTAATGATTACATTGTTTGTATGTGTTGTAGGAGCTGAAGGTTCTGTTAAAGTACTGTCCACAGCCAAGGACAATTGGGTGCCACAGAGTCGTGAACCTGAGGAGGTGAAGGTGAGCACTGAGGGGTTGGAAGTTAGAATCGGTGGGCGGAGAGATGAGAATGTGTCACTGGATGATGGGCGATCGTCGCAAGCTGCATGGATTCGTCAATACATGGAACAACAAGAGGAGGTATAGATGAATGAACAAGTAAATTTATCACTTGAATTGAGTCATCTCTTAGTACTCTTTGAACAGCCATTGGATTTTGTTAATCTTATGTTTTTTGTCTGCTTGCTTAGTCTGCGATTGTATCGTTCTGTTTTATACTTCTCTCAGGTTGTACTGAACTTCCCATGGATACTAAGAGCCTCTACATCATGAATTTGTGCAACTTACAGTTTACAAGACAGATAATTGATTTGGTGTGCTAATCTAAGTAGCCCTGTTTTGTACTGTTTGAAAAAAAAAACACAAAATGGTTACTAGCTGGTAACTATTGTTCACTGAGAACTATGTTTCACAACAATTTAAGTCTTTTCTTATCTCTTTCACTCATGGTTTATCTTTTATTTCAATCTGTTAACTATCCTCACTGCAGTTTTAGATGTTGACATGGTCTCCAATGTGTAGTTTTTTGTAGAACGAGGTAATACCCTGCTTATAAAGAAAGCAGATGAGTTTTTCCAAGTTCCAAGCTAGGGACACCAGCAAAGCGATAACTCCAATGTGTAGCTTTGACTATTACTTGTAATAACTCCACACCAGTAAACATTAAGTAATAGAATGTAAGTTCTTGTGATGACACATCTACTAATGCTATTTTCTTGTGGTTAATCTAAATGATCTAAATGATTTTTTTACACATGAATGGGAAAATTATGAAAAACATGACACCTTTCACTTAGAATGGTATCAATGTATCTGAGGGATTATAGCAATATATTATAAATATACGGCTGATACTGGCATTGCATGTACCCAACATCGGAATATCCTATGCATACAATTTCACAATCAATTCAATGATTCCTCCACCACTTTCTTTCTTCCTCTATCAAGTCTTTCTGTTAACTGTTATTCCTTTTCCTTTCTTTTAATATCATGTTTCTTGGTATAATTTTTCTTTTGGATATCACTGTTGTTAGGAGGACGATGCAAATTCCAATGATTCCTCCACATGGGAAGATCGCTGCTTACAAAGTTTTGAAGTTGTCGAAGCAAAGCCAAGTAGGCGGAAGAGCAAGGGTAACTTTGCTTATTGTATTATTGGCATTCATGTTGTAACTATGACATAAGTTGTCTACTAGTTTTTAGTTACATGGCCCTGACAAGTTTTTGGAAGTTTGCATAGTTGATAGTTAACACTGATCTATCTTATGATTCCCTCCCACATTTTACAGCCGCAAAAAAGAATTCCAAGCATGGAAGCTTGAAGGAACAGATAAGCCATTCTGCCAATTCTGTATCTTCAAATTCTGAAACTGCAAATGTCGAGGGTGTTCAAAATGATTTAGAGGCAAGTGATAAAAGGTCTGAGAGTCTAGGCAATATTGATGAAGGATCTGATTTGAAAAAGGCAATTCCTAAGGATATCGATAAAACTTGTACAAAGGAGGTAGACGAAGAGGTGGTAGAGCTTGATAACATGTTCTTTGAAGACTCATCTGCTTGGGAGGCAGTGGCTCCAGAAATCTTGAAACAGCAACAAATAGAGAAATTATCACATGATGGTTATGGCCATCTTCTTGGAAACATAGATGATATATGGAAGAAGGTCCAAGTGCCTTTTTACTTTTTCTTCATATTGACGGGACATGTTTCATGTTTGATTTGTGCTTCTGCTATGCACTATTTTCTAACTGTTCTTTTATTTTGTTCAACTACAGGGAGATTCTGGTAAAATGCCGAAAGCTGTTCTACAAAAGTTTTGTCAAAAACTTGGTTGGGAAGCTCCAAAGTATAATAAAATATCTGAGAAAGATGGTAAATTTGTATATTCTGTTAATGTGTTGCGGGGAGCTACTGGCCGTGGTAAGAGTCGGAAGGCTGGAGGCTTGACGAAAATCCAGTTACCTGAACTAGACGAAGAATATGGATCTGTTCAGGTTACAACTTTTTCTGTTACTTTGTATGATAACGCTTCTTACAAATACTTTTGGTCAGCTAATTATTATTCTGATATGGCACTTCTCTCCTTGATAATAATTATCATTAACATGATACACCGAGATAATTTTCTCGAACGAATACACTGAGATATCAGTTTGTAACAAATCACAACAGAATATTATCTTATTCTTCTTATCTAAAGTACCATTATTTAACTGAATTTATGAACAGGAAGCACAAAGTCGAGTTGCAGCTTTTGCTCTATATCAATTCTTTGCTGACCTTCCACTACGTCAACTGCTTACTGAGCCGTACTCATCACTTATTTTAAGATGGAAAGAAGGTTGGAATTATTGGTTTAGGTTTTCTTATGTGATGGCTTGAGCATCATAAATGGTCTTTGAGCTACAAATTGCACGTTTTCATAAAACAGGTGAATTGTCGTCTACATCAAGGGTGCTGGATACTGAGGATAGCCGAAGATCTGGCTTTGTAGATATGCTATTGAATATAGATGCAGATACAATTCCTTCGTCTGAAATAGAAAATTCTTCTACTGATGGCATATCTATGGATTCTGGGAATACTGAAGGCGGCAAATCTGTGAATGAGAAGATACAGACTACCATGATGAGTTGTATAGGTAAGCTTTCATACTATTTACATATTTCAGAATAATGTCGCAAGCAATCTTGCTTACGGATGATTATCGTTTTCCCCTTCTAAGACATGTTAGGTTGTCATTCATGACAGACATATTACTTCTTTGTAGCATACTGAACAATTACATTTACCTTCTTCATTTCCTTGCACTTTGTGGGCAGTGGGCATCAATAAGGTTGCTACTGTTTCCTTGCCACTTTTCAGGATGAATCATATGGAATTGTGAATTTGTCTATCGAAATTCATGTCTTCTATTTTATAAGCTTTGATTTCCTATCATATTCCTACGGTTTATCACATTCCCTCTTCTAATTGAAATGGTCAAATGAATAAAGCTTCCTGTCATTTTTGTAGTTTTGTTTCTTCTATCTGCTCATAATTAAAATGTGATTTGTTTTTCTTCCACAATAGGATTGAAATCAGCAGAGCATGCAGAGAGTGCAATTTTGAAAAAGCAGTTGGAAGATAAAAGGAAGCTACGAAATTACTTGGTAAGCAATGGATTTGCAATCTAGTAACAGTATTTTTTGTTTAGAATTAAGCGCTGCTTATTTTGTATTGTTACTAATGATTTTTTGTTTTCACCTTGAATTTAGAAAATGCTGGAAGCAAGAGCTTCTCTACCAATAGCTAGACAGAAGCAACACTTCCTACAGTTGCTGAAAGAGAACGATGTAGTTGTTGTTTGTGGAGAAACTGGATGTGGGAAAACAACTCAGGTACCTGTGCTACCTGTGCTACCATTTTATTTTAGTTCTTCCCCACTATTTGTTATGCTCCGTGGCAATGGTTTCCTTCTTGAATGTCAATTGTCATTACAAAATGACTATTCCGAGTGGAAGGCATCTTGTGCATCATATCATAAAACCATATCTCTGTTGTAGATGAGTACGTTATATAGACAATTTGTTTCAGTCTTGTATGTCTCCTTTGGAATAATTTTGTTTTCAAATTATTGTTGAATCATAAGGAGGGGTACATGATTATGGCATATGCAGTCATGCAGTCCCAATATTTTTGTTCGTTGCCGTTTCATTTCTTGCTATTGCCTGTTTTACGTTTAAGAGTGACATCCTCTCTCTCTCAAACTAGCAGTGTCTTGGATATGTTTCTCTGAAGTTCCACTTATTTGCCAAAATTGATACTTTTCCCTCTAAAGCAATTATACCTGATGTGTTGAACAAGCTTGTTGTAATAAGCATGGATATATATTGTTTACACATCCAGACAAAGTTTTATACTCATGAGGTCATGATATGGACGTGCCATTTATACAATTTTTTACCTTTGGGATTGTGTTAACAAACAGGGTTGGTACCTGCAGTTACCTGTGGGACTTGGTAGCTGTATAAACTGGCAAAAAGAAAAAAAATGGTTTCATTTGAATTTGGAAGTCTCTAACCCAGAAGTCAGAGATGACAACACGATGCATTAGCTACTGCAGCCATTACCCTCTTGTCTGTCCTGGGCAAGGTTCTGGTCGTGGATTCGGTTCTCACATAGCTATTCATGTTAGGAAATGAGTCTCTATTGATCTTGGGCTAACCCTAGAAGGGTAGCTATATAGGGAAGTATACATGGGCCTAACCTCATGGGCCTAATACTCTTATATTCCAACACCCCCCCGCAGTCTGAACTACCGGCGCAGCGGAGTTCCAGACTGTACAAGAAAGAAGAACACACACGAGCCCCCCCCCCCCCACAGACGCAACTAGCCACTGGTGATGTTGAGGCTGGAGCGAAACTCAGTGAAGGTCGAGGACGGGAGGTCTTTGGTGAAGATGTCTGCGAACTGGGAGGTGGTCGGAACATGAAGGACCCGCACCTCGCCGATGGCAACCCGATCACGGACAAAGTGTAGGTCGATCTCCACGTGCTTCGTCTGTTGGTGTTGGATGGGGTTGGTGGAGAGGTAGACCGCACTGACATTGTTGCAGTAGATCAGCGTGCTCCGGGAGGGCGGAGTGTGGAGCTCGGCGAGAAGCTGCCGGAGCCAGGAGGCCTCAGCCACGCCGTTAGCGACAACGCGGTACTCCGCCTCGGCACTGGACCGGGAGATCACAGGCTGGCGCTTAGACGACCAGGACACCAGGTTGCCG
Organism: Saccharum hybrid cultivar R570; assembly: GCA_038087645.1. Taxonomy (NCBI): domain Eukaryota; kingdom Viridiplantae; phylum Streptophyta; class Magnoliopsida; order Poales; family Poaceae; genus Saccharum; species Saccharum hybrid cultivar. The sequence goes on along the minus strand of JAQSUU010000562.1, from coordinate 13,582,491 downwards.
CCCAAGAAGACAGCGTAGCCGGAGGTGGAGCGCCGAGTGTCCGGACACCCGGCCCAGTCGGCGTCAGTGTAGACGACAAGCTCGGCGGAGGAGGACTGGTGAAGGAGTAGGCCGTAGTCGATCATGCCGCGGAGTTAGCGGAGGAGGCGCTTGAGAGCAGTGAGGTGAGGCTCTCGGGGATCATGCATGTGAAGACAGATCTGCTGAACTGCATAGGTGATGTCCGGCCGGGTGAAGGTGAGGTATTGAAGGGCACCAGCAAGACTATGCAGTGGGATCTGACACTGGGGGGCCCTCTGCCTCTGACAACTTGCCCTGTGTATCAACCGGAGTGGAGCAGGGGTTGCAGTCAGTCATCCCGGCTCGCTCCAGGATATCTCGAGTATACTGCCGCTGGTGAAGAAGAAACCCGGCAGGATGAGGCTCAACAGTGACCCCGAGGAAATGGTGGAGCACACCCAGATCCTTCATAGCAAACTCCTGCTGAAGAGCGGTAATGATGCCGCGGAGAAGTGGCTCATTGGAGGCTGTGAGGACAATATCATCAACATAGAGTAGCAGGTACGCAGTGTCCGCTCCATGGTGATAGATAAACAGAGATGTATCAGACTTGGCCTCCACAAACCCCAGTGTCAGCAGGAAAGCAGCAAACCGATGGTTCCACGCCCGGGGTGCCTGCTTGAGGCCGTAGAGAGATCTGTTGAGCCGGCAGACCATGTCAGGACGGGAAGAATCAACAAATCCCGCCGGCTGACTGCAGTAAACTGTCTCAGTGAGAAGACCATGCAGAAAGGCATTCTTGACGTCCAGCTGATGGACGGGCCATGACCGAGCAAGAGCCAGCGAGAGCACGGTGCGGACAGTGGCCGGCTTCACCACCGGGCTGAAGGTCTCATCATAGTCGACCCCAGGGCGCTGAGTGAAGCCCCGGAGAACCTAGCGAGCCTTGTATCGCTCGAGAGTGCCATCAGCCCGACGCTTGTGGGTCCAGATCCACTTGCCGGTGACGACGTTGGAGCCCGGCGGCCGGGGCATCAAATCCCATATCTGGTTGGCGAGGAGCGCGGCGCACTCCTCTTCCATCGCGCGGCGCCAGTGAGGGTCCAACAAGGCGTCACGGACGGAAGATGGTACTGGAGAGACCGGCGTGTCGCCGGGCAATGCCGCGAGGGCCCGGGGCGGTAGTGTGCTAGCCGCGTGCCGTGTCACCATCGGGTGAACATGCCGCGGGTGTCGGTGAAGCAGCGGCGGGTGGTAGACCGGCGGTGCGACACGGGCTGGCGGGGACTGCGGCGGTGGTGTCGGTGTCCCCGGTGGAGAAGAGACCTCGAGTGGCGGCGGCCGCCGCGCACGGCGCTGGTACACGCGTACCGGCGCAGCGAACCGCGTAGGAGGTGCCGGGGCAGCCCCAGAGGACGACGGCGCCGAATCCGCGTCGAGCGGAGAGGCCGGGGCAGCACCAGAGGACGAGGTCCCCGGACCCGCGCCGAGTGGAGAGGCCGGGGCAGCGCCGGAGGACGACGTGCCCGGACCCGTGGAATCACGGGCAGCCGGGGAGCGGGGACAGGAACCCGGCGAGGAGCTCGGTGAAGCAGTACCTGCAGGAGACCACGAAAAAGGTGGCTGGACCACCGTGTCAGTGGGAAACAGGGAGGAGGGATCAAGATCAGGAGTGGTGGTGGGTGGGCTGGAGATGGAGAAGGGGAAGACGGACTCATCGAACACCACATGGCGAGAGATGAGGACCCGTCGGGAGGTAAGATCAAAACACCGGTACCCCTTATGATCCGAGGAGTACCCGAGGAAGACACAGAGAGTCGAACGGGGGGCCAGCTTGTGGGGAGAAGTGGCTGCGGTGTTGGGGTAACACGCGCACCCGAAGACGCGAAGGTGATCGTATCGAGGGGTACCGAAAAGAGCGTGGTGTGACGTAGGAGCGGGACAGGCAGCGGAAGGAAGACGGTTGAGGAGGTAGGTGGAGGTGTGCAAGCCCTCAGCCCAGAAGCGAGCAGGAAGAGACGCCTGAAACAGAAGGCTGCGCACGGTGTCGTTGGTGGTGCGAATCATGCGTTCAGCCTTGCCATTCTGTGATGAGGTATACGGGCAAGACATGCGCAACTGAACACCGTGAGAGAGGAAGAAAGCACGGGAGGTGGAGTTATCAAACTCACGACCATTGTCACACTGGACGGCCTTGATGGTGAGGCCGAACTGTGTGGACACCCAAGTGAAGAAGTGAAGGAGCGTGGGAAAAGTATCAGACTTCGCACGCAAGGAAAAAGTCCACGAATAATGAGAAAAATCATCGACTACCACAAGATAGTACTTATAGCCAGAAATACTGATAACAGGAGATGTCCATAGGTCGCAATGTACAAGATAAAAAATGCGGGCCGCATGTGAAGAACTATGAAAAGGAAGACGAACATGTCGGCCCAATTGGCACGCATGACACAAATGCTCATCATGAGCCCGAGTACATGGAATGTCGGAGCTACGATTGAGCTGCATCAGGGCATCACGTCCAGGATGGCCGAGACGCCGGTGCCAAGTGGTGGAGGAGGTAGAGAGCGGCGAAAGCAGCTGACAAAACGGACGACGAAGATGAAGTAGCCGCCGGGAAGCGAAGAGTGTAAAGGGGCCCCGTGCTGTCACATCGGAGCAGAGGACGCCGGGAAGCCAAATCCTTTACAGTAAGACCAGAAGAGTCAAACTTCACAGAACAGGAATTGTCAGCTGTAAAATGACGAATAGAAAGAAGGTTGTGAACCATAGAAGGGGCAACAAGAACATCAGGAAGACGAAAAGAGCAATGAGCACCGGCGGTACCCACAAATGTGACTGGAAGACACGAACCATTTGCGACCATAATGGACGAAGGGAGAAGAAGATGGAGAATGGACAGAAGAAAGTATACCAGGGTCAGGGGTGGTGTGGTAGGTGGCACCCGAGTCGGCGATCCACTCAGGACCGACAGGAGGTGTCAGGCCCATAGTGCTGAACGAACGTGCCAAGGCCGCCTGGTCCCAACCGGCAAGCCCGGGCGAGGTGCCGGAGGGTGTAGCCCACGGAGACGTAGTGGAGACGTCGGGAGGTGGAGCACCAGTGAACATGGCCACCGGTGGGCGAGGCTCACCACCGGAAGCGTGGAAGGGCCACATAGAGATGCGCCCTGACCACGGGTTGTGGAAGGAAGGCCACGGTGCCCCCCCTGTGGACCAGCCGACGCCTGGGTGCCCCCACCACGGCCCCCACCGCGGCGACGACGACCGCCACGACCCCCCATCCCCGCTCGGCCCGGAGGGAGGGGACCAAGAAGAGACGACGGCGGTGGAGCAGACGGACGTGGCGGAGCAGACGGACGCGGCGGAGTAGCAGCCAGGGCCGTCGAGGAAGACGAGGACCCCGGAGTGGTGGCGGACCCCGGCTAGATGCCCTGAGTGAGCTCCTCCATGACAAGGTCGTCACGGACCTGCAGGAAGGTGGAGAAGGGCTGCAGATGGGTGATCCACGTCCTGAGGTGGGCGTAGCGGTCACTGAGCCCGCGGAGGACGTTGAGGACTGAAGGAGAATATAATTGGTGGAATATTGGATGTATTGCATTGGGCCTCATGGGCTGATTATATAGGGTACATAGGACTAACACCTCACGTGAGTACACAATGTGGTACTATTCCTATTTACTCTAACATCCCCCCGCAGTCACAGCGGGAGCGCTGCAGACGGTGAGACTGGAGAAGAAGCTGACAAAGCTAACATCCCCCCGCAGTCATAACAGTCGATGCGTCGCGCATGCTGTGGCTGGAGAAGAAGCCGATGGCTCCTCATGCAAGGCGGTAGCCCTTTATGCCAATGTCGAGGTAGCCGAGTGTGAGGGCGCAGTAGCCGTGGTCGAAGAAGCCGTGCTGAAGATGGCCGAGGTCGACGTAGTTGTGGTCGGGTTGCCGTGTCGATGGAGCTGCAAGCGCACAAGGGGCGCCATGGTGATGACGGAGACGCGTTGAGGCAATCGTCGTGGGAGGAGGCGATGCCGAAGTCGACGCAGTCAGGGCCGTCGTGGACGTAGAAGAAAGGCGACGATGCAATCGAGGCAGACGGGGTGGGAACGGGAGGGTCGATGCCGAAGTCGATGCAGTCAAGCCGCCTGAACGCCGAGGCGAGGCTGGATTTGCCAGATCCAGCAACGTGTCGGGGACGAAAGCACGCGACAGTGTTGCCAATACCAGGCGTACAAGGGAGAGGGCCCCAACCGTGAGGTTGCGCTGGATGAAGAAGAAGCAATGCGGGAGAGGACGCATCGGCGAGTAGGACTCAGCGACGACGCGATGCAGCGACCGGACCGGCGAGCAGGGCTCAGCGACGGTGCGGGTAGGGGCAACTCGATGACGAAGACCCAATCAGCAAGACGAAGACCTTGTGCAGACGGATAGCGCAACGGGGATTGCGCAGCACAGTCGTCGATGCACAGGTGACGGCGATATAGATGCAACGGCGAAGCGGACACACGGGCGGCGGTGCTGCGGCCCGATGAGGCGACACAGCTGCAGCCTAGTTGCTCGGAGAAGATGCACGTAGTACCCGGCGATGGTGTTGATGACGAGCCAATGGGGCGTATAGCCGTGCGGGGACGGCAGATGCACAGCCGATGGCGTGCCGGGGCAGCCGATGGCCCATTCGATGTCGTAGGGGAGGTCTCGATCTGCTGCGCGACGACGACGATGGCAGCCGGATCAATTAGGATCGGGCGCCTAAACGGGGGCGCTGCCCCCGGCGGAGATCGACCTCTCCCCGGGGGCGCGCGGAGCAGAAGCGGTGGCGGCTAGGGTTAGGATCTAAACCTAGGCGAATGATACCATGAAGGAGAATATAATTGGTGGAATATTGGATGTATTGCATTGGGCCTCATGGGCTGATTATATAGGGTACATAGGACTAACACCTCACGTGAGTACACAATGTGGTACTATTCCTATTTACTCTAACAAGGACCAAGATGTGATCCTCCACGGGCCAGCCGAGGTCGCCAAGGGAGTCTGCCATGCCCTTCATCCGGCGGCAGAACTTGCCAACGGAGAGGTCACCTTGGACAAAGGTGCGGAAGCTCGCGTCGAGACGCAGAGCCCGGGCCTCGGCATTGCCCAGGAACTGTCCCTCAAGGGCAAGCCATGCCCGGCGAGCGTCAGGGGAGTTGCGGACGAGGTCGTGGAGGTCCAGGGAGATCGTCCCAAGGATCTAGGAGAGGACGATGCTGTCGAGACGAAGCCACGACGGGGTCTGGACAGCGACCGAGGCGCCAACAAGGACGTGGTCGTCGAGGGCGTAGCGGCGGAGAGTGAGAAGCACCAGGTCTCGCCAGCGGGCGTAGGAGGGCGACTCAGGCTCGAGGACGACCGGGACGAGGAGGCGAATGTTCTGGACCCCCCGGCCTGGTAGTGAAGCTAAGCCACGAGCGGGTCGGCCGGGTCGTGCCAGAGGACTGCGGTGTGGGACACGCGGTGGCCCGACGAGTCGGAGGAGGTGGCCCCAGCATCATGGGAGGCGGGGGAGACGAGGAGCTGCTCCGCCTCGGCGATCTGGCGGGCCAGGGCATCGGGCGCATCGTGCTCACGCTCCCACACGAGGGCAGCCGCGCGCACACGGGCCTGCCCCTCGGCGGCCGCAGCCCGGGCAGCGACGAGAGCGGCGGCGAGGGCGGAGTCGGGGCGGGTGCCGGGAAGGGGCAGCGGAGGCGGGGCGGGGAAGAGGAAGTTCGCGCCTTGGGAAGTCATCCCCGCGCCCACATGCTGTGTACCGGCGACGTAGGGAACCCCGGCGGCCGTGGCCAGGGCGCCGGCGAGTGCAGCGGCATCGCTGACGCCGGGAGGCAGAGGCGGAGGAGGTGAACGGGCCGCCACCACCGTAGCCAGAGGAGGAGGTGGATCGGCCGGCCCGGTGGCTGCAGCAGAAGCGGCGACGACGGCCTCCCCGGCGTCCGCCTGGGCTTCCCCGCCCGCGCCCGGGACTCCAGCAGCGGCGGTCATGGCGCCGGCTACCGCGCTACCAAGGCGCAGGCCTGCGGCACCGGCGGGCGGCTGGGCAGGAGCAGCCACGGCGGCGCTGGCTGCAGCGGCGGCGCTGGCGCCAGCAGCAGCGCTGGGCGGTGGGGCGGCTGCTGGAGCAGGGGAGCGGGTGATCTGCGCCCAGGAAGGAGAGGAGAGGGGAGGGAAAGAGGTGAAGTAAGAGGGAGGGGGAGGAGGGCGGCCAGCCATGGCGTGCCGGCGGCTGGCCAGCCGGCGGCTGCTGGCGGCGGCGGCGGGTGGAAGGGAGGGGAAAGAACTAGGCTGCTGATACCATGTTAGGAAATGAGTTTCTATTGATCTTAGGCTAACCCTAGAAGGATAGCTATATAGAGAAGCATACATGGGCCTCATGGGCCTAATACTCTTATATTCCAACAATTCAATATTTCTTTCAAGGCACAACAATTACATGCAGCCCTGCAGGCCCCACTTCAAGTGGTTAATTTGCAATCAAAAGTTGGAGAGAGCTCAACCTTCAGCCTTTGCTTTGCAAGTGCACATTGTCCCCACCAGGCTAGTGAATCTTCTGTGTCAAAGTTAGGATAAACATAAACTGAACCAGTAAGGCTGGTAGCCAGCCTTAAGCCGTTAGCAGTGGCTGGCGCTATTTTTTTTTGGGAATGGTAGAGTTAACACTTAACACTGCTAACCAACTAATATCATTGTAAATCTCCATTTTTGGATCAAACGGATTTTATTTTTGTTTTATGTGTTATTGTCTCTGTTCTCATCTTTGCAGGTGCCACAGTTTATTTTGGATGACATGATTGAATCTGAACTTGGAGGTTCTTGCAATATAGTTTGCACACAGCCCCGACGGATAGCGGTATGATCACAGTGCAGTTCTTTATCTTTTCTTCCAGGAGATCATCATCATAAAATTAATAATGGTATTATGCAAAAGTTGCATGCCTTATTAATGAAATCACTTGCAATGCTATATATTGAATCCCACATTGTAACTTTTGAAATATTGCATTATCAGGAGACAATTTGTTGTGGTGATCACTCTTTCCATATTTGCTAAAGCTTCAAACTTTACTTTTTACATGATCACAAACCACCCCATACCTTTATTTGATCAAATAGATATAGTCAAATATAACTTGGATTGGTCTACGTATGTGTAGGCTATTTCTGTGGCCGAAAGAGTATCTGATGAAAGGTGTGAATCATCACCTGGATCGAATGATTCACTGATCGGATATCAAGTTCGTCTTGACAGTGCACGGTCTGTTTCTTTCTCATATGCACAGGTTCCATGCACAGGCTTTATAAGCATAACTTCTAATTTTGTATATAATATCTCTGATATTTTCTCTTGGTGGAAACTCTTGAGTGCTACCCCCTGGGATTTTCCTTGTTATTTTTACCTCTTTTCCTTTAAGGTTTATATCTAATATATATACCACAGTAGAGGTTTACCCATGTCTAATGTTTTCTATTGTTTTAGGAATGAGAGGACAAAGCTTTTGTTCTGTACTACTGGTATCCTTCTCAGAAAACTATCTGTAAGTACTAAGTAGTGCCTTCATAAGCATAATAGTTAACATTTGATGCATTTTTTAAATCACATATAAAGGTGATATCAGTTTGTCATTGGTCTGATATGGTTAAAGTGAAGCTGCCTTTCCTCTATATAAGCCTTTCAGCTAATGAAAAGAAGGGATCCAATTTCGGATCATGCCTTAATAATTGCTAAAATATGATTTGTTATCCATGCTATATGTTTCAGGGAAACAGAGACTTAAGTGATGTTACTCATGTTGTTGTAGATGAAGTACATGAACGTACAATTTTGGTATGTATTCATGTGTTTTATCCGTTTTTGTGTTACAAAATAATATGTTCCTATGATGGATGAGGTACTTGAACGATCTTTATTTCTCCCTTCAGAGTGACTTCCTGCTTATTGTTCTTAAGAATCTCGTTGAGAAACGCTCCAATCAACAAGGAAGGAAGTTGAAAGTGATTCTCATGTAAAATTCTTCCCGGTTTAATATTTTACTACTTATATAAATTTTGCATTCACTTTCTTACTGTTTTGCCCTTCTAATCTTGTTTTATTCCTATTCTGTTTATAATCATTAATTAGGTCTGCAACGGTTGATTCAAGCCTATTTGCACGATATTTTGGAGAGTGCCCCGTGATTAGTGTTGAAGGAAGAACACATCCAGTGTCAACTCACTTCCTTGAGGATGTTTATGAGAAAATGGAGTACTGTCTTGCATTGGATTCTCCTGCATCAGGAGCATACTTCGCACAGCATGGGGAAAAGGTTTCATATTCCCAATTCTTTTTCTCAAATACGCAGGATAGCTCACAATAGATAGAGTACACATTCTTCATTAGTTGGAGCCCTGTGCTTATTACTGTTTCACTTTCATTCAGATAGCTAAATCTTGTATATGTCCCTATTGCTCATTATATTTAGGCTTGTTCTTTTGGTCTTCCTCTGTGTTCCTGTAAAGAATAGCGAAACATCTCACACACCCCTTGGGTTGGGTGGCTTTCATATGTATGGTCACAAGTGACTTCAGTTACAAGAAACTATATAGAATTAGACCCCTAGATATATACATATCTAACAGTTCTACACTTCTATTACAAAAGTATGAAAAATCTTGTTGGTTCTGCACTCTCCTGCAACTTCTTTTCCAATAAAGTAGTTAAGTTGGGTTTCCCTGTTTGATACATAGTGCTATCTTAGGGGAAAGAGAATGTTATGTTTTTTTTCACAATGGTATGTTAACCAGTTGACATCCATTATACTAGGCCCTGTTTGGCACAGCTTCATCTCTGAGGTCCATGCAGGATTTGTAGTTTATAGGATAAAATAAAGTGGTTTAATCACATTTTTTCATCCAAAGTAATAACTAAATTGTTCAACCAAATACGTTCTGTGTGCCCACAGCTCCAGCCCCAAGAATTTCTGGAGATAGGATGTAGCTTCAAAAAAATCTTGGAGCTGAGCTGTGCCAACAGGCATTTATTGTGTCTCTGATCATTAATGCTATACTTACCTTTAATCTGTTTGATTCTGCTCCAGTGGAAGCATGCTAGCAGCTCAGTGAATAACCGACGAGGAAAAAAGAACCTTGTCTTATCCTCATGGGGCGATGAGTCAACGCTTTCCGAAGGCTATATTAACCCTCATTATATTTCTGATTACTATAAGTCATATAATGAGAGAACCAACCAAAATCTAGTGAGTTCCATTGCTTGATCCATATGTATGGCATCCTTCTTCTCTAATAATGTTTTTGTTCTGACTGAATCTTCTTTTATTAACACAGAAACGCTTGAATGAAGATGTGATTGATTTCGATCTATTGGAAGACTTGATATGCTATATTGATGAGAACTGTCCTCTGGGTGCTATTCTTGTTTTTCTTCCTGTAAGTTTATGATGACACCACATCAGCTTAGTGCTTTGTTTGCTAATATATATCTTAGTTCTTTTCTTCCATTGATGCTGCTACAGGGAGTTGCAGAGATTGACTTGTTGATTGATAGATTATCCGCTTCAGTTAGATTTGGAGGGGCATCATCTGATTGGATCCTTCCTTTACATTCACTACTTGGACCCTCTGATCAAAGGAAAGTGTTCCAGTCTCCACCAGATAACTTCCGCAAGGTGATTATGCCCACTCCTGTTCTCACAGACTGACACCTACTGCATCTTACTTCATGTTGTGTTGCAGGTTATTATTGCCACAGACATAGCAGAGACCAGCATTACAATTGATGATGTAATATATGTAGTTGATACTGGAAAGCACAAGGAGAACCGTTATAATCCACGCAAGGTCAGTTCTCTCTTATTTTTACCTATAATTTTGGGGAAAAAAATACAGGATTTACAGTTTGCATAATCTTTTCCTAAGGATTTCTATATTCTAGAAGTTTTTTATGGTTCATTTGACTTGTTGGAAGATGTGAGTCTATTGCATAGGGCTAACCCTAGAAGGGTAGCTATATATAGTTCCATACATGGGCCACATGGGCCTTAGCCTCATGGGCCTAAACATACTCCAACACCCCCCGCAGTCTGAACTACCGGCGCAGCGGTGTTCAAGGCTGAAAACAAGAAAGAACACACACAACCCCCCCACAGACGCAACTAGCCACTGGTGATGTTGAGGCTGGAGCGAAACTCGGCGAAGGTCGAGGATGGGAGGCCTTTGGTGAAGATGTCCGCGAACTGGGAAGTCGTCGGAACGTGAAGAACCCGCACCTCGCCCATGGCCACCCGATCACGGACAAAGTGTAGGTCGATCCCCACATGCTTCGTCCTCTGGTGCTGGATGGGGTTGGTGGAGAGGTAGACCGCACTGACGTTGTCGCAGTAGATCAGTGTGCTCCGGGAGGGCGGAGTGTGCAACTCTGCAAGTAGCTGCCTGAGCCAGGCGGCCTCCGCCACGCCGTTAGCCACGGCGCGGTACTCCGCCTCGGCGCTGGACCGGGAGACTACCGGCTGGCGCTTGGACGACCAAGACACCAGGTTGCCGCCCAGGAAGACGGCGTAGCCGGAGGTGGAGCGGCGAGTATCCGGGCACCCGGCCCAGTCAGCGTCGGTGTAAACGGTGAGGTCGGTGGAGGAGTTCCGGTGGAGGAGGAGGCCGTAGTCGAGCGTGCCCCGGAGATAGCGGAGGAGGCGCTTGAGAGCCGTGAGGTGAGGCTCCCGGGGGTCATGCATATGGAGGCAGACCTGCTGAACTGCATAGGTGATGTCCGGCCTGGTGAAGGTGAGGTACTGAAGGGCCCCGGCAAGACTCCTGTATGCAGTGGGATCGGCCACCGGTGGTCCCTCAGCCTCAGACAGCTTGCCCTGAGTGTCGACCGGAGTGGAGCAGGGGTTGCAGTCAGTCATCCCAGCCCGCTCCAGGATGTCCCGAGTGTACTGTCGCTGGTGAAGTAGGAGCCCGGTAGGACGATGCTCAACAGTAACACCGAGGAAGTGGTGGAGCGGTGATGATCCGGCGAAGAAGTGGCTCACTGGAGGCGGTGAGGACAATGTCATCAACATAGAGCAGCAAGTATGCAGTGTCGGCTCCATGGTGGTAGACGAACAGAGACGTATCTGACTTGGCCTCCATGAACCCCAGGGTCAGCAAGAATGCAGCGAACCGGTGGTTCCACGCCCGAGGTGCCTGCTTGAGGCCGTAGAGGGACCTGTTGAGCCGGCAAACCATGTCAGGACGGGTGGTGTCGACGAACCCCGCCGGCTGACTGCAGTACACCGTCTCGGTGAGAAGGCCGTGGAGGAAGGCGTTCTTGACGTCCAGCTGATGGACGGGCCAAGACCGAGCAAGCGCCAGCGATAGCACGGTACGGACAGTGGCCGGCTTGACCACCGGGCTGAAGGTCTCATCGTAGTCGACGCCAGGGCGCTGAGTGAAACCCCGGAGGACCCACCGAGCCTTGTAGCGCTCGAGAGATCCGTCGGCCCGGCGCTTGTGAGCCCAAATCCACTTGCCGGTGACGACATTGGCGCCCGGCGGCCGGGGCACCAACTCCCATGTCTGGTTGGCGAGTAGCGCGGCGTACTCTTCCATCGCGCGGCGCCAGTGAGGGTCCAGCAAGGCGTCGCGAACGGAAGAGGGTACCGGAGAGACCACCGCGTCGCCGGTCGAAGCCTCAAGGACACGAGGCGGCAGTGTGCCAGCCGCGTGTCTGGTCACCATCGGGTGAACATGCCGCGGGTGTCGGTGAAGCAGCGGCGGGTGGTAGACCGGCGGGGCACCACGAGCCGGCGGGGACTGCGGCGGTGGTGTCGGTGTCCCTGGTGGAGAAGGAGGCGCGAGCGGCGGCGGCCGCGGCCTGCGCTGGTACACCCGTACCGGCGCGGCGAACCTCGACGGAGGTGCCGGGACGGGATCCGGCGTCGACAACCGACACGACCCCCCGGGCCAGAAGCAGGGGACGAAGGCCCCGGGTCTGCACCAACCGGAGAGGACGGGGCCGCGCCCGAGGCCGACGGCCCCGGACCCGCTGGGGATCCGGGACCGGGAGGCGGCCCATCGCGCGGCGAAGAGGTACCTGCAGGAGACCACGAAACAGGTGGCTGAACCACCGGGTCAGTGGGAAACAGGGAGGGTGGGTCCGGTACCGGAGGGGTGGTAGTGCTGGAAAAGGGAAAGACGGACTCATCGAATACCACATGGCGAGAGATGAGAACCCGTCGGGAGGTAAGGTCAAAGCACCGGTACCCCTTGTGATCCGGAGAGTACCCGAGGAAGACACAGAGCGTAGAGCGAGAGTCCAGCTTGTGAGAAGAAGTGGCAGCGGTGTTAGGGTAACACGCACACCCAAACACGCGGAGGTGATCGTACCGAGGCGAGTTACCGAAGAGGGCGTGGTGAGGAGTAGGAGCGGGACAGGCCGCAGAAGGGAGGCGGTTAAGGAGGTAGGTGGCGGTGTGCAGGCCCTCAGCCCAGAAGCGAGCGGGGAGAGAGGCCTGAAACAGAAGGGTACGCACGGTGTCATTGGTGGTGCGAATCATCCGCTCAGCCTTGCCATTCTGCGAAGAGGTGTATGGACAAGACATGCGGAGCTGAACACCGCGAGAGAGGAAGAAATCTCGGGAGGTGGAGTTATCAAACTCGCGACCATTGTCACACTGGACGGCCTTGATGGTGAGGCCGAACTGTGTAGACACCCAAGTGAAGAAGTGAAGGAGCGTGGTAAACGTATCTGATTTCGCACGGAGAGGAAAAGTCCACGAATAATGCGAAAAATCATCAACAACCACAAGATAGTACTTATAACCGGAAATACTCAGAATAGGAGATGTCCATAGGTCGCAATGTACAAGGTCAAAAATACGGGCCGCATGGGAAGTAGAACTAGAAAAAGGAAGACGAACATGTCGGCCCAATTGGCAAGCATGACACAGTTGCTCATCATGAGCTCGAGTACATGGAAGACCAGAGCTACGACTGAGCTGTATCAGGGCATCACGTCCAGGATGGCCGAGGCGCCGGTGCCAGGTAGTAGAGGAAGTAGAGGCGACGAAGGCAGCTGACAAAACGGGCGACGAAGAAGACGAAGGAGCCGCCGGGAAGCGAAGGGTGTAAAGGGGCCCGGTGCTGTCACATCGGAGCAGAGGACGCCGGGAAGCCAAATCCTTTACAGTAAGACCAGAAGAGTCAAATTCCACAGAACAAGAATTGTCAGCTGTAAAACGTCGAATGGAAAGAAGATTATGAACCATAGAAGGAGCCACAAGAACATCAGGAATACGAAAGGGGCCATGAACACCGGCGGTATCCACAGACGAGACTGGAATACAAGAACCATTTGCGACCATAATGGACGAAGGAAGAGAGGAAGAGGGAGAGTGAATCGACGAAAGTATACCGGGGTCAGGAGTAGTGTGGTAGGTGGCCCCCGAATCAGCGATCCACTCGGGTCCGACCGGAGGTGTCAGGCCCATGGTGCCGAACGAGCGAGCCAGGGCCGCCTGGTCCCATCCCGCGACCCCCGGTGGAGCCCCGGAAGGTCCGGAGGGAGGAACCCACGGCGTAGCAGGCGGCGTAGCAGGGAAGACGCCGAGTGGAGGACCAGCAGGAGGAGCTCCTGTGAGCATGGCCACCGGTGGACGCGAGTCGGTCCCGGTGGCGTGGTAGGGCCACATGGAGATGCGCCCAGACCACGGGTTCTGGAAAGAGGGCCATGGTGCCCCCCTGTGGTCCACCAGGTACCGGGGCCTGGGTAGGTGTGCCCCGGCCGCCCCCGCGACCCCCTCCGCGGCGACGACGACCACCACGACCCCCCCACCTCCGCTCGGCCCGGAGGGAGGGGGACCCAGGAGAGACGACGGTGGTGGAGCGGACGGCCGTGGAGCAGACTGGCGCGGCGGAGTAGCAGCCAGAGCCGTCGAGGAGGCCCCCGGGGAAGCAGTGGAGCCCGGCTGGAGGCCCTGTGTGAGCTCCTCCATGACAAGATCGTCACGGACCTCCAGGAAGGTGGGAAAGGGCCTCTGGCGGGTGATCCACGTCCTGAGGTGGGCGTAGCGGTCGCTGAGCCCGCGGAGGACGTTGAGGACCAAGATGCGATCCTCCACGGGCCACCCGAGGTCCCCCAGTGAGTCAGCCATAGCCTTCATCCGGCGGTAGAACTCACCGACGGAGAGGTCACCTTGGACGAAGGTGCGGAAGCTCGCATCGAGGCGCAGAGCCCGGGCCTCAGCGTTGCCCAGAAACTGACCCTCAAGGGCCAGCCATGCCCGGCGCGCGTCAGGAGAGGTGCGGACGAGGTCGTGGAGGTCCAGAGAGATCGTCCCCAGAATCCAGGAGAGAACGATGCTGTCGAGTCGGAGCCACGACGGCGTCTGGGCAGCGACCGGGGCGTCGAGGAGGACGTGGTCGTCGAGGGCGTAGCGGCGAAGAGTGAGAACCACCAGATCCCGCCAACGGGCGTAGGAAGGAGACTCCGGCTCGAGGACGACCGGAACGAGAAGACGAATGTTCTGGACCCCCCCGGCCTGGTAGTGGAGTTGAGCCACGAGCGGGTCAGCCGGGTCGTGCCAGAGAACGGCGGTGTGCGACACACGACGGCCCGGCGAGGCGGAGGAGGTGGCTCCGGCGTCCAGGCCCGCAGGAGAGGCAAGGAGCTGCTCGGCCTCGGCGATCTGGCGGGTCAAGGCATCGGCCACGTCTCGCTCGCGCTCCCAGACGAGGGCGGCCGCACACACACGGGCCTGGCCCTCCGCGGCGGCGGTGCGGGCAGCAGCAAGAGCCGCGGCGAGGGTGAGATTCGGTCCATTCGGACCGAGAGAGAGACCCCCAGGAAGGCCGGACGGAAACACGGAGGTGGCAGCAGCAGCGATTGGTCCCTCGGGCAGCGCCTGGTGAGGGTGGAGGTGGGGCTGCGGTTGTGGGAGGGGCTGCTGGTGGCCGCCGTCGACCTGGAGACCCCCACCGGCGGCCCCCGTGTCGTCACCCTCGACAGAGCCCCCCCCCCCCCCCCCCCGCGCCCGGAGCAGCATCTGTGGTGAGGGCAGTGGCTGGGGCGGCGGCAGCAGGAATGACGCCCTGCAGCGGCTGGAGAAGGAGGATGGGCGGGCGCTGCTGCAGGAGGTGGGAGGAAGGGATGACGCGGCCAGAGGTGGCGGCTGGAGGGGCACCAGAGACGGGCACCTCCACCCCGGCTCCAGAGAGGGCCGGGCGGATCTCACCGGCGCCGGCCAGAGGAGGAGAGGGGGCGCCAGGAGAAGGAGAAGTGCCGGCCAAGACCTGGGCCCAGGTGTAGGAGGTAGAGAGAGGGGGGAAATGAGAGTAGAGGGGAGGAGGAGGAGGAGGGCGGCCAGCCATGGCAGGCTGGCCGGCGGCGGCGGCCAGAAGCCCTGGCGGCGGCGGCTGGGTGGTGGAGGGGAAAGGAAAACTAAACTAGGCTGGATACCATGTTGGAAGATGTGAGTCTATTGCATAGGGCTAACCCTAGAAGGGTAGCTATATATAGTTCCATACATGGGCCACATGGGCCTTAGCCTCATGGGCCTAAACATACTCCAACATGACTGAATGGTGCAATCCAGATTTACTGAAAGAGCACTTGGCAAATTTGTCCATGATAACACTGTGGTTAACATTGTTTGCTGAAACAATGTTTTACGGGTTAGAATGTTAGATATTAAAGAATTTTGGGTGAGTCCTTCAGTAGTTTGTACGAAAAAAATACAAGGTGATCCCAATTCCGATGTCGCCAAGTTCCTGTGTTACTTGAGAAATGTTTTTACGAGGCAGGGACAAGATTGTTCCTGGGACCAGGAACGCAACGCCGTTTAATGTTCCTGGTGACTCTGGCTGATATATTAGAGTTAAATAAAGACACAACACTAGTTGGTCTATCTAACACTCCAAAAATTCCCCTCAGGTCCCTAAACCATCTGTTCAACATTCATTTTATTCAGTGGTGCTTGCGCTTCCAGAGTTTCATTTTCTACTTGTTCTTCTGGAGCTGTAACCAATAGATTTTGCTTCTTGTATTACACTTCATAAAAACAACATAAAATAAGTTGTAAATGAACACATGGGCTAGTGCTTGATGCCTTGACACTAATAGTGGAATTCTACCATGCGTACTACATTGTGTTCAGCTCATGCTTTGGTTGCGCACTTGGACTTTTATATTCATTATCCCAAGAACCCCGAAGTAAAATGCACATGGTGCTCAATATGATTGTTTACGTAGTTTGACAGTTCTAGTTTTTGTGCATGAGCCCTTGTTACTTCCTTATGCATCTGTTGACATAATGTAAGTTATGAAACAATATAATCTTAGAAGTTGCAATAATGAGCATTGATTTTAGATATAATATAAAGTAAAGTCTGTTATTGGTTGCTTTATTTTATCTTTGCAGAAAATGTCAAGCATAGTTGAAGATTGGATTTCTCGTGCAAATGCAAAACAGAGACGGGGTAGGGCTGGTCGTGTAAAGCCTGGTTTATGTTTCTGTTTGTATACAAGGCATCGGTTTGAAAACATCATGCGGCCATTTCAGGTTACCACTGGCGTTAGTTATATATATATTTTACTAATGTTCCCTTATTCTGCCACTCATATATCCTGTTAGATTTAGAGATTCTATTGATTTGGCTAACCCTAGAAGGGTAGCTATATAGGTACCATACATGGGCCACATGGGCCTTAGCCTCATGGGCCTAATATATACTCCAACACCCCCCGCAGTCTGAACTACCGGCTCAGCGGAGTTCCAGGTTGAAACAAGAAAGAACACACGCGACCCCCCCCACAGACACAACTAGCCACCGGTGATGTTGAGGCTGGAGCGAAACTCAGCGAAGGTCGAGGACGGGAGGCCTTTGGTGAAGATGTCCGCAAACTGGGAGGTAGTCGGAACATGAAGGACCCGCACCTCACCCATGACCACCCGATCACGGACAAAGTGGAGGTCGATCTCCATATGCTTCGTCCGCTGGTGCTGGATGGGGTTGGTGGAGAGGTAGACCGCACTGACATTGTCGCAGTAGATCAGTGTGCTCCGGGATGGCGAAGTGTGCAGCTCAGCAAGAAGCTGTCGGAGCCAGGAGGCCTCCGCCACGCCGTTAGCGACAGCGAGCGCGGTACTCCGCCTCAGCACTGGACCGGGAGACCACCGGCTGGCGCTTGGACGACTAGGACACCAAGTTGCCGCCCAGGAAGACGTCGTAGCCGGAGGTGGAGCGGCGAGTATCCGGGCACCCCGCCCAGTCAGCGTTAGTGTAGACGACGAGGTCGGTGGAGGAAGCCCAGTGGAGGAGAAGGCCGTAGTCGAGCGTGCCCCGGAGGTAGCGGAGGAGGCGCTTGAGAGCCGTGAGGTGAGGCTCCCGGGGATCATGCATATGAAGGCAGACCTGCTGAACTGCATAGGTGATGTCCGTCCGGGTGAAGGTGAGGTACTGAAGGGCCCCGGCGAGACTCCTGTAGGCAGTGGGGTCAGACACCGGGGGTCCCTCAACCTCAGACAGCTTGCCCTGAGTATCGACCGGAGTGGAGCAGAGATTGCAGTCAGTCATCCCTGCCCATTCCAGGATATCCCGAGTATACTGCCACTGGTGAAGAAGTAATCCGGCAGGACGGTGCTCCACAGTGACTCCGAGGAAATGGTGGAGCTCACCCAGATCCTTTATAGCAAACTCCTGCTGGAGAGCGGCAATGATCCGGCGGAGAAGTGGCTCACTGGAGGCTATGAGGACAATGTCATCAACATAGAGCAGCAAGTATGCAGTGTCAGCCCCATGGTAGTAGACAAACAATGATGTATCAGACTTGGCATCCACGAACCCCAGGGTCAGCAAGAAAGCAGCAAACCGGTGGTTCCATGCCCGAGGTGCCTGCTTGAGGCCATAGAGAGACCTGTTGAGCCGGCAGACCATGTCAGGACGGGTGGAATCAACGAACCCCGCCGGCTGACTGCAGTACACTGTCTCGGTGAGAAGGCCGTGGAGGAAGGCATTCTTGACCACAGCTGATGAACAGGCCAGGACCGAGCAAGCGCCAGCGAGAGCACTGTACGGACGGGGCCGGCTTGACCACCGGGCTGAAGGTCTCATCATAGTAGACTCCCGGGCGCTGAGTGAAACCCCGGAGGACCCATCGAGCCTTGTAGCGCTCGAGAGTGCCATCAGCCCGACGCTTGTGGGTGCATATCCACTTGCCGGTGACGACGTTAGAGCCTGGCGGCCGGGGCACCAGCTCCCACGTCTGGTTGGCGAGTAGCGCGGCGTACTCCTCTTCCATCGCGCGGCGCCAGTGAGGGTCCAACAGGGCGTCGCGGACGGAAGAGGCTACCGGGGAGACCACCGTGTCGTCGGTCGAAACCGCGAGGGCACGAGGCGGCAGTGTGCCAGCCGCATGCCGCGTCACCATCGGGTGAACATGCCGCGGGTGTCGGTGAAGAAGCGGCGGGTGGTAGACCGGCGGTGCACCACGAGTCGGCAGGGACTGTGGCGGTGGTGTCGGTGTCCCCGGCGGAGAAGGAACCGCGAGCAGCGGCGGCCGCGGCCTGCGCTGGTACACCTGAACCGGCGCGGCGAACCTCGACGGAGGTGCCGGGGCAGGATCCGGCGTCGGCGACCGGCACGCCCCCCCGGGGCAGAAGCGGGGGACGAAGGCCCCGGGTCTGCGCCAACCGGAGAGGGCGGGGCCGCGTCAGAGGACGATGGGCCCGGGCCCACCGGGAATCCGGGACAGGAGACCGGCACGGAGCGCGGCGAAGCGGTACCTGCAGGAGACCACGGAAAAAGTGGCTGGGCCACCGTGTCAGCGGGAAAAAGGGAGGTAGGGTCAGTAACCGGAGGGGTAGTGGTGCTGGAGAAGGGAAAGACGGACTTATCGAATACCACATGGCGAGAGATGAGGACCCGTCGGGAGGTAAGGTCAAAGCACCGATACCCCTTGTGATCCGGGGAGTACCCAAGGAAGACACAAAGAGTGGAACGGGGGTCAAGCTTATGGGAAGAAGTGGCAGCGGTGTTGGGGTAACACGCACACCCAAACACGCGGAGGTGATCGTACCGAGGAGGGGTACCGAAAAAGGCGTGGTGTGGCGTGGGAGCGGGACAGGCAGCAGAAGGAAGACGGTTGAGGAGGTAGGTGGAGGTGTGCAGGCCCTCAGCCCATAAGCGAGCAGGAAGGGAGGCCTGAAAGAGAAGGGTGCGCACGGTGTCGTTGGTGGTGCGAATCATCCGCTCAGCCTTGCCATTCTGCGAAGAGGTGTAGGGGCAAGACATACGCAACTGAACACCGTGAGAGAAAGAATGCTCGGGAGGTGGAGTTATCAAACTCGCGACCATTGTCACACTGGACGGCCTTGATGGTGAGGCCGAACTGTGTGGACACCCAAGTGAAGAAGTGAAGGAGCGTGGTAAACGTATCAGACTTCGCACGGAGGGGAAAAGTTTCACGAATAATGCAAAAAATCATCAACCACCACAAGATAGTACTTGTAACCGGAAATACTGAGAACATGAGATGTCCATAGGTCGCAATGTACAAGATCAAAAATGCGGGCCGCATGGGAAGTAGAACTATGAAAAGGAAGACGAACATGTCGGCCCAATTGGCACGCATGACACAGTTGCTCATCATGAGCCCGAGTACATGGAAGACCGGAGCTACGACTGAGCTGTATCAGGGCATCACGTCTAGGATGGCCGAGGCGCCGGTGCCAAGTAGTAGAGGAAGTAGAAGCGGCGAAGGCAGCTGACAAAACGGACGGCGAAGAAGACGAAGGAGCCGCCAGGAAGCGAAGGGTGTAAAGGGGCCCGGTGCTGTCACATCGGAGCAGAGGACGCCGGGAAGCCAAATCCTTTACAGTAAGACCAGAAGAGTCAAATTCCACAGAACAAGAATTGTCAGCTGTAAAAGGACGAATAGAAAGAAGGTTGTGAACCATAGAAGGAGCAACAAGAACATCAGGAAGACGAAAGGAGCCATGAGCACCGGCGGTACCCACAGACGTGACAGGAAGACATGAACCATTTGCGACCATAATGGACGAAGGAAGAGAGAAAGAAGGAGAGTGAAGCGACGAAAGTATACCGGGGTTAGGAGTGGTGTGGTAGGTGGCTCCCGAATCAGCGATCCACTCGGGTCCGACCGGAGGTGTCAGACCCATGGTGCTGAACGAGCGAGCCAGGGCCGCCTGGTCCCAGCCGGCGACCCCTGGTAGTGTCCCGGAGGGTGGAGTCCACGCCGTAGCAGGGAAGGCGCCGGGAGGAGGGGCACCGGTGAACATGGCCGCCGGTGGGCGAGGTCTGCCCCCGAGAGCGTGGTAGGGCCACATGGAGATACGCCCGGACCACGGGTTCTGGAAGGAAGGCCATGGTGCCCTCCCCTGCGGCCCACTCGGTGCCTGAGCCTGAGTGTGACCACCTCGGCCACCCCCCCGACCCCCGCCCCGGCGACGACGACCGCCACGACCCCCCCCCCCACCCCCGCTCGGCCCGGAGGGAGGAGGGCCTAGGAGAGACGACGGCGGTGGAGTGGACGACCGTGGTGGAGCGGGTGGACGCAGCGGAGTAGCAGCCAGAGCCGTCGAGGAAGACGAGGACCCCGGAGAAGCGATGGACCCTGGCTGGATGCCCTGCGTGAGCTCCTCCATGACGAGGTCGTCACGGACCTCCAGGAAGGTGGGGAAGGGCCTCTGACGGGTGATCCACGTCCTGAGGTGGGCGTAGCGGTCACTGAGCCCACGGAGGACGTTGAGGACCAAGATGCGATCCTCCACGGGCCAGCCGAGGTCGCCAAGGGAGTCAGCCATGCCCTTCATCCGACGGCAGAACTCGCCGACGGAGAGGTCACCCTGGACGAAGGTGCGGAAGCTCGCATCGAGGCGCAGAGCTCGAGCCTCGGCGTTACCCAGGAACTGCCCCTCAAGGGCAAGCCACGCCCGGCGCGCGTCAGGGGAGGTACGGACAAGGTCGTGGAGGTCCAGAGAGATCGTCCCCAGGATCCAGGAGAGGACGATGCTGTCGAGACGGAACCACGACGGTGTCTGAACGGTGACCGAGGCGTCAACAAGGACGTGGTCGTCGAGGGCGTAGCGGCGGAGAGTGAGAAGCACCAGATCCCGCCAGCGGGCGTAGGAGGGCGACTTCGGCTCGAGGACGACCGGAACGAGGAGGTGAATGTTCTGGACCCCCCGGCCTGGTAGTGCAGCTGAGTCACGAGCGGGTCGGCTGGATCGTGCTCGAGGACGGCAGGGTGTGGCACGCGACGTCCCGGTGAGGCGGAGGAGAGGGCTCCAACGTCCCGTGGAGTGGGAGAGACGAGGAGGTGCTCCGCCTCGGCGATCTGGCGGGCCAAGACGTCGGCCGCGTCACGCTCACGCTCCCATGCGAGGGCAGCAGCGCGCACGCGAGCCTGCCCCTCCGCGGCGGCAGCCCGAGCGGCTACGAGAGCGGCTGCGAGGGTGGAGTCCGGACCCGGCGGAGGAGCGGTGGGAAGAGAACCTGCGGTACCACCAAGGAGAAGAGGCGCCAGCAGGGAAGGGAGGCCGAGGCCGGACCGCGCGTGATCTGCCAGAGCACCGGCCACAGTAGCAGGATCGGCAGAGTGGAGGAGCAGATCACCGCCAGCAGAGGGGAGGGTGGCGGCTGGGAGCCTGGGGCGGACTCCAGCCAGAGGGTGCTCGATGGGTGCCGGATCGGCTGCAGGGGATGAGGAGTGGAGGGCCAGCGGATCGGATGGGGAAGAGGAGTGGAGGGCCAGAGCATCGCTGGGGTTGGCGGCTTGGGGAACCGGCCGGAGCGGCTGCTCGACGGGCGGGCGGACGCCAACACCCTGCAGCGGCTGAGCGGGTGCCAGAGGAGAGGGGGCGACCGCTCCCGTACCCGCGGCTAGGGCAGGTGCGGGCGGGTCGCCGCTGCTCGGTGCCGCCGGCGTGGCGGCCAGGGCACCGGCAGCGGGCGCGCCCGGGGAGCCGCCTGCGCCTGGAGAGGAGCGAGAGGTGACCTGGCCCCAGGATGGGGAGGGAAGGGAGGGGAAGTAGGCATAGTAGGAGGGAGGGGGAGTGGGGTGGCCGGCCATGGCTGCGGCGGCGGCTGGCCGGCCGGCAACCAAGTGGCGGCGGCGGGTGCTGAAGGTAGGAAGGGGAAAACTAGGCTGCTGATACCATGTTAGGTTTAGAGATTCTATTGATTTGGCTAACCCTAGAAGGGTAGCTATATAGGTACCATACATGGGCCACATGGGCCTTAGCCTAATGGGCCTAATATATACTCCAACATATCCCAGTTATCTTTCATGGCACCTTGACCATTTCAGTATTCATTATATGTTGATTTTTTGTTCTTATAAGCTTTTTTCTGTTTCCTTGTTTGCTGTCTCAC
Source organism: Saccharum hybrid cultivar R570 (assembly GCA_038087645.1). Classification (NCBI taxonomy): domain Eukaryota; kingdom Viridiplantae; phylum Streptophyta; class Magnoliopsida; order Poales; family Poaceae; genus Saccharum; species Saccharum hybrid cultivar. Next base: position 13,560,091 of record JAQSUU010000562.1, on the reverse strand, counting down.
CCTGCTAATCCATCTCCAATATATCAATCAAATTCTTTTAGGGCAGTTATACCAACGATTGCAATTTGCAAACCCGCATTCTCTGCATATGGTTATAGTAGTAATTTGTAAGATATGAAAATATGCTTTTCTATGACACAAAGGAGCTAGTTAATATCATTGGCCAAGGCTATCAAGATTTTTCTGAATAGCACATATAGTCTTTGGGAATTTATATTCACTCTACATGCTTGAAGGTGCCTGAGATGCTACGGATGCCTTTGACTGAGCTGTGCCTGCAAATAAAATCACTTCATCTTGGTGACATCAAATCCTTCCTGCTAAAGGTACATTTCCCTCTGCTTTTCACCATTTACTTTTGATCTCATCACATTCTATGCAATATCTGCAAGTTTCTCTCTAACTTTTGCAAGAAAGGTTGTGTCCATGTGCACCTTTTTGTAGAGTCTGTTGCTGTTGGATTGTGTGTATTAAGCCCATGAGGCTAAGGCCCATGTGGCCCATGTATGGTGACCTATATAGCTACCCTTCTAGGGTTAGCCCAATCAATAGAATCTCAATTCCTAACAGTTGCGACGTACTTAGTAGTAGCTATATTTATGTTAGTTCTGTTGTTATACATGTCATTCCTTGTTATCACATATTATCTTGTTTTGCTCCAGGCAGTAGAGCCCCCTAATGAAGAAGCTATTTCCTCTGCAGTTGACTTGTTATACAAGGTTGTGTTCTCTTTCTGTTTATTAACCCGTTATACATGTCTGCATTGTGAGAAGCATAAGTATGCATGGCAATCTTGGCTCTTCTTTTGGTAGTTCTCTGGTCTCAAGCAAACTCTATGGCTATGCTGCTATTGTTTTGTCTAGGTCGGAGCATTTGAAGGACATGAAGAGTTGTCACCTCTTGGGTATCATCTGGCAAAACTGCCTGTTGATGTTTTGATTGGAAAGGTGCGGCTAAAATATAGTTTACTCACCCTTTTATTTCTCGAATATGCAGGAGAGCTGCAAGTACAACACACCCAAAAACACATGGCACACCACACACACAGCTGCACATATTAGAGAGTTACAATCGTGCCTTTTTCTTCAAAGAACACGATCCGAGCAATTCCTTTTTTTTTCCCTCCCTTTTTCCTGGTCGTGTGGGCTCCCGACCGCGGCTGCCGCCAGTGTGGACTCCCGCCTGCGGTCTGCTGTGAACGGCTGTGTGCGGACTCTTCACTACATTGCTCTGTTGATAAAATCCTCCTGGCTCTAGTCCTGGAAATACTTTTAAGGAAAATGGGCAATTTGAAATTTCGGTGAAAGTACCTGATTCTGTCACACGACACATCTTTTGAATGCTCTGTGCATGCATATTACCTTATCACTCCCCCCCCCCCCCCCCCCCCCCCCCCCAAAAAAAAAAAATTCCTGTGCATTGTCTTCTGTACAAGAATTCACATTAGGTTGTCTAAGAGCCAAGCTTGAGTAAGCTCATGTTTGGAGTTTGAGCTTGTCTGAAGTAAGCTCGCTAAGAATAAAACGCATGCATCTTTCACAATTATGAATTGCATATGATAACATAAACTTGAGCTCAGTTTGAACACAACTGAACTGCTTAAACTCAAGACTGTGCTTTGGTTTAGGCTCATGGCCTGCTTATTTACCAGTAGATCCTTGCCTGAATTTAGCCTTGGTCAAGAAATGCTAAAGTTACTTATCGAGATCAGGCTTTTCGACAGTTCTATTTCACTTTGATTTCTTTAGGCCACACCCTTTTTCATATATATACAGTTATAGGAAATTTACCATACTACAACACCCCCCCCCCCCCCCCCCAACCCCACCCACACGCTGACACACACACTGAGACACCACCATATATGTAGCAACTTCAGGGTTCTTATGCTCTTTTGTGTGTAATCTGCAGCAACTTCAGGGTTCTTAAAACTTAGATGTAGTTAACTATTTCTGCTTCATGCATTTTCTTGTGAATTTATAATTCTTTATGGAACTTTTCTTTTCTTTTTTTGCATATTGATATTCTGATTCATTTTTCATATGCGGTTGCAGATGATGCTTTATGGTGCTATCTTCGGTTGTCTATCACCAATTCTGTCTGTTGCTGCTTTTCTGAGTTATAAATCTCCATTTCTCTCTCCAAAAGATGAGGTATTATGTGACTTCAATGATGAACAATTTATGCAACCAAGATGTGCCCTGACATTTCATGAACTTTTTATTTATACTACAGAAGCAAAATGTGGAGAAAGCAAAAGCCACATTATTGAATGAGAACCTTGATGGATCTACTTCTGTAACAGATAATAAACAATCAGATCACCTGCTATTGGTAATTGCGTATGACAAATGGTCCCGGATACTGCTACAGGTCATAAACTACTTTTTTTTTTGTAATAATACACCTTTTCTATTATTTGGTAGCTTTTGGTGTGTATGCATTATATTGCTTTATACTAATTTTTTCTTGTACATGATTTGTGTAGTAGGTAGATAATATTATGAAACTGCTGCTGGCAGGATTTCTAATAAGATGGTTTTTGAATTTCAGAATGGTGCTAAATCTGCTCGTCAGTTTTGCCATTCATTCTACTTGAATAATACTGTGATGCACATGATCAGGTTCATTTCCTCAGAAGTTAAATCAGTTTATATATATATATATATGTATATATATGAAGAATGATTTTTATTTTCTATATTCCTCAGAAGATATATGAATGTGCTCAGGGACTTCTTTTAAAATATCTGTTGTCATTAGATATTGGATCCTGCATTTTTTTTTGGTTTTTGGAGATTATTTAACTACATCTTTTTTATTGGAATCCATCTGACTGTTTTTTTTAATGTCATTATATCTTTGCACTTTATGCATGCCTTAAATGGTTATGGTGCATAACCTGCAGCTGCAGTTTAGCTGGTATGTGGACCATGTGCTGATAAGCATAGGCTCATAAATCATAAGTATGCTCCTGAGAGATCATGTGTGATTTTTTGTTTTCAAAGCTTGTAGGTGGACATAGGAAACCCAATTATTGGTTGGGAAAGTTGCAGTTCCGTTGCATTAATTATGGGAATATCATTTTGAGTAGCTAGTTGGTACTGATTCTGTGGAAGCAATTGGTAGATTTTCTTTCTTGTTATATGTTTTTATCCTTACACGCAGATCTCTCATATTGCAAAATGAAGTCGATTCAGCAGCTACTTCTGGCCACCATTAGTTATGAAAATATGTTAAAAATTTCCATAAAAAATGTAGAAGTAACAAATTCTTGTGTGATATATTTATACATTACAAGTATTTAATCAGGTTAATTTTTGTTTACAGGGACATGCGTCTTCAGTTTGGTACATTGTTAGCAGACATTGGACTTATAGATCTTCCTAAAGATAGTCTGGTATGTCTATTTCAGAGAATTGACCTAGAAGCCCCTAAACCTGTAAAGTACCTCTTAGGCTCCTAGCAGGACTCTTGAAATGAAAGGTGTGTCACTTAGGTCATTTGTGTCTTTTATTGGGATGGGTTAAGAGCAAGTCTGTCCTCTCCCTTCCTCTCCTCAGACAGAAAACATAATAAGAAACAAACTTTTAGAAAATTACTGTCCATGTACTGATTCACTAATTTATCATGAATCACTTATAGATATTAAGTTCAATCTACTTCTTCCCATAATTCTCTACACTACCTTAGGGACTGTAACTTATTAAAAGAAACTGGCAGGTTTGTAGCCAATGACGTGCTAAGCTAGTTCAGTTCTATTAATATATCTCATATTACCTCTTTGTAACTATTTTTGCAAATACTTTTTCTTAATCTGAATGGAAACACATCAAAATCAATCTTCAATTGAGAATTGGTTTTCCTATTTCCAGAGGCCTAAGGAGGGGAGTAGGAAAAATAATCTCGAGAGCTGGTTTTCTAATATGTCCCTTCCATTCAATACATATGCTCGCTGCACCTCAGTTATTAAGGTAACACTAGCATTTGCTAGCCATTGTAAGCTAGTCATTCCCTTTGTTTACCTTCTAAAGGAAAAAAGACACATGATTAATTTGGAAAATGTTGATTCTGTAATGGTATTGCAGTCTTGTTGACCAAATGACTATACATCTTCATATTTATTTTGCAAATAGTGATCAGGTCCAGTGTACCAGAACTTACAAATGAATGCAGTTGTATTGCAAATTTAAAGCTCACTTACATTAGATAGGAATAAATTTATGGGATGACTTTAGTTCTTGTTTTTGGTTTGAATGAGCCTGGAATATTTTACCCTTTCGGCTACTTTTGGATATGTACCAAAAGTATATTTAGCCATGTAACCATGATGGTACAATTATCTTTTATTGTTGCTTGTTCAAAAGTGCTGGAAGGAAATGACTTTCACATTCATGGGCCAACCCTAAGGGTGGCTACATGTATTGTACCATACATGGGCCTCTAATGGGCCTATACTCCAACACCCCCCGCAGTCTGGACTACCGGCGCAGCGGAGTCCAAGACTGGGCAAGAAACAAAACAAGAACGTGCACAACACACACAGGACCCCTCCGCAGCCACAACTAGCCACTGGAGACGTTGAGGCTGGAGCGAAACTCGGAGAAGGTCGAGGAAGGGAGGCCTTTGGTGAAGATGTCCGCAAACTGGGAGGTGGTCGGGACGTGAAGTACCCGGACGTCGCCGATGGCCACACGGTCGCGGACGAAGTGCAGATCGATCTCCACATGCTTGGTCCTCTGGTGCTGCACGGGGTTGGTGGAGAGGTAGACCGCGCTGATGTTGTCGCAGTAGACGAGCGTGCTCCTGGCGAGGGGGCGGTGAAGCTTGGCCAGGAGCTGGCGGAGCCAAGCGGCCTCGGCCACGCCGTTGGCAACGGCACGGTACTCCGCCTCGGCACTGGAGCGTGAGACCACCGGCTGACGCTTGGACGACCAAGAGACAAGGTTGCCCCCGAGGAAGACAGCGTAGCCGGAGGTGGACCGGCGGGTGTCCGGGCAGCCCGCCCAGTCAGCGTCGGTGTAGACAACCAGCTCGGCAGTGGAGGACCGGCCGAGGAGCAGCCCGTAGCCGAGGGTGCCACGGAGGTACCGGAGAAGCCGCTTCATAGCAGCCAGGTGGGGCTCCCACGGAGCATGCATGTAGAGGCAGAGCTGCTGGACGGCATAAGTGATGTCCGGCCGTGTGAAGGTGAGGTACTGTAGCGCGCCAGCAAGACTCCGGTAGGCGGTGGAGTCCGCGGGCCCAAGCATCGGACCCCCAGCCTCTGACAGCTTGCCCTGGGTGTCAACCGAGGTAGAGCAGGACTGGCAGGCGGTCATCCCTGCTCGCTCCAGAATGTCACAAGTGAACTGCCGCTGGTGGAGGAAGAGGCCTGAAGGTCGGGGCTCAACAGTGACGCCGAGAAAGTGGTGGAGCACCCCAAGATCCTTCATAGCAAATTCCTTCTGGAGAGAGGCAATGATGCGGTGGAGCAGAGACTCGCTGGAGGCGGTGAGAACAATGTCATCCACATAGAGGAGCAGGTAAGCAGTCTCACCCCCATAGTGGTAGATGAACAGGGAGGTGTCAGACTTGGCCTCCGTGAACCCAAGAGTCTGCAGGAAGGTAGTGAACCGAGAGTACCAAGCTCTGGGTGCCTGCTTGAGCCCGTAGAGAGACTTGTTGAGCCGGCAGACGAAGTCAGGACGAGAAGAATCCACGAAACCGGCCGGCTGACTGCAGTAGACCGTCTCAGTCAGAGTGCCATGGAGGAAGGCATTCTTGACATCTAGCTGATGCACAGGCCAGGAGCGCTCGAGAGCCAGGGAGAGGACGGTGCGGACTGTAGCTGGCTTCACCACGGGACTGAACGTCTCAGCATAGTCAATGCCGGGCCGCTGAGTGAAGCCGCGAAGGACCCAGCGAGCCTTGTAGCGCTCCAAGGAACCATCAGCTCGCCTCTTGTGCGTCCAGATCCACTTGCCGGTGACAATGTTGGAGCCCGGCGGACGGGGCACTAGGTCCCACGTCTGGTTGGCGAGGAGGGCCGCGTACTCCTCGTCCATCGCGCGGCGCCAGTGAGGATCCGCCAAGGCCGCGCGGACAGAAGAGGGTACCGGAGAGATCCCCGGCTCGCAGGCGGCGGCGGTGAGGGCCTGCGGGCGAGACGCCTGCCTCGTCACCATCGGGTGAGTGTGACGAGGGTCCCGGTGAAGAAGAGGCGGGTGGTACACCGGCGGGTCGGCGCGAGAGCGCGGCGAGGCCGGTGGAGCATGCACCGTCGACGACGGCGAAAGCGGCGGAGCCGGCCCACGCCGGCGCTCGTAGACGATGCCGAAGCGTCCGGGAGGAGGTGAGGGCGGACTCGGCTCCCGCCGGCGTTGGTAGACGAGTCCGAAGCGCCCGGGAGGAGGTGGGGTCGGTGCGCGCGGTCCCGCGATCGGAACAGCAGCATCTGGCACCACAGGAGGCAGCGAAGCCACAGGGAGCGAGGGTGGAAGCTCCGGGGCTGCCTCGGTCGTGTCAGGTACCGGAGGAAGGTCCTGGTGTGAGTCCGGCAGGGGCGAGGCGGGACCACCAGGAGAGCGCGCCGGAGCAGTACCTGCAGGGCAGAGGGAGAAGGGTGGCAGAATCACCGGGTCAGTGGGAAAAAAGGAAGCCTCCGCAGGGTCAGCGGGAGGTGTGGGTGGAGAGGTGGTGGAGTAAGGGAATGCCGACTCATCAAACACGACATGGCGCGAGATGAGGACACGGCGAGGGGTAAGGTCAAAGCAACGGTAACCCTTGTAATCCGGAGAGTATCCGAGAAAGACACAGAGGGTCGACTGTGGAGCCAGCTTATGGGGAGCGGTGGCGGCGGTGTTAGGATAACACGCACACCCGAACACTCGAAGGTGGTCGTACCGAGGAGGGGTACCGAATAGAGCGTGGTGAGGCGTGGGAGCTGAGCAGGCAGTAGAAGGAAGGCGGTTAAGGAGATAGGTGGAGGTGTGCAGACACTCAGCCCAGAAGCGAGCGGGAAGAGATGCCTGGAGCAGAAGGGTGCGCATGATGTCATTGGTTGTGCGGATCATGCGCTCTGCCTTGCCGTTTTGAGAGGAGGTATACGGACAAGACATGCGCAGGTGGACACCGTGAGAAAGGAAGAAGGAACGCGAGGTTGAGTTATCGAACTCACGGCCATTGTCGCACTGGACGGCCTTGATAGTGAGGCCGAACTGAGTGGATACCCAAGCAAAGAGGTGGCTGAGAGTGGGGAACGCCTCGGACTTGGCACGCAGGGGAAAAGTCCAGGAATAATGGGAGAAATCATCGACCACCACCAAGTAGTACTTATAGCCAGACATGCTGAGAACAGGAGAGGTCCACAAGTCGCAGTGAATAAGATCAAAAACACGAGTGGCATGTGAGGAAGAGGACTAAAAGGGAAGGCGAACGTGACGGCCCAGCTGGCACGCATGACACAAGTGATCATCGTGAGCCCGAGAGCACTGAATGTCGGAACTACGACTGAGCTGCATCAGGGCATCCCGACCAGGATGGCCGAGGCGACGGTGCCAAGTGGTGGAGGAAGGAGTGGCGGCGAAAGCGGCTGAGGAAGGCGAAGAAGGTGAAACAGACGCCGAGGGAGGCGAAGAAAGTGAAACAGACATCGGAAACCGAAGGGTGTAGAGAGGCCCAGTGCTGTTACATCGGAGCAGAGGAACCCGAGAGGCCAAATCCCGCACGGTGAGGCCAGAGGGGTCAAACTCAACCGAACAAGAGTTGTCAGTTGTGAAACGGCGAATAGAGAGAAGGTTGTGAACCATACCGGGAGCCACAAGAACATCAGGGATATGAAAGGAGCCGTGGGAACGGGCAGTGCCCACGGAGGAGACAGGAATGCAGGTGCCATTGGCGACCATGATGGAAGAGGGACAGGAAGGGTGGGGAGGACGGAGAGAAGAAAGTAGACTCGCATCGGGTGTGGTGTGGAAAGTGGCGCCCGAGTCGGCGATCCAATCAGGACTAACTGATGGAGTAACTGCGGGCGGAGGGTTGGCGGTGGTGCTGAAGGAGGAGGCCAAGATAGCCGGGTCCCAACCGACAAGCCCGGGCGAGGCACCGGGAGGTGGAGCCCACAGGGAAGTGGGGTGAAACCCCGGGGGAGCATTAGTGAGCATGGCTGCCGACGGGCGAAGCTCACCCCGTGGAGGTACCGACGACGGTGAGGTAGGAAGGTGGAGGAGCTGCTCCGTCTCGACGAGTTGGCGGGCCAGCGCATCGGCCGCATCGCGCTCGTGCGCCCAAGCGAGGGCGGCCGCACGAACACGAGCCTGGCTATCCACAGCGGTCGCCCGGGCAGTGACAAGTGCGTCGGCGAGGGCAGGGTCGGGACCCACTGCGTGGAGGTCCCCACTGCGTGGATGGACCCACTGCGTCGGCGAGGGCAGCAGGCCAGGCCCGGCTGTGGCGGCCTCGACAGCCGTGCCCGACGCTAGGAGGAGGGCAGCAGTGGCAGCTTTGTCGCCCGCGCCAGCGGCCCTGGCCCCCCGCGGCCATGGTGGCGGCGGCGCCTGGAAAGCGTTGGGGCCGAGGTGGGTGAAGACAGTGGTGCCTGGGCCCCCCGCGGCCACGGCTCGGCCTTGACCGGCGCCAGCTGTTGGCGGCGCAGTAGGACAGCAGCCTGGCTGCGGCAGCGCCGGGAAGAGGTAGGGAGGAGGCTGGTCTGCTCGACGATGGGGCACGGCGCCTGGCGGAACCGCCGCTGCTGCTCCAGCTCCGCCATGGCCGCTGCAGCTGCTGCTGGCGTCCAGCGGGGTCGTGGTGGCCTCACGCAGGCCGAGCGGGAGGTGGAGCGCGCCGCTGCCCCCGGCCCCCTGGCGCTGGGTCGGGCTGGCGTCCATCGGGGTGAAGGAACCACTGCCGCCATGGCTGAGAACGAGAGGGAGATGTGCCGTGGCGGCTGGAAGAGGGAGAGGCGTCGCCGGTGTGGGGGAGAGGGAGGGGCGGCGCTGTGGGGGACAGCGAGCGAGAGGAAGGGGTGCCGATGTCGGCAGAGGGAGAGGGGCGACGGCCGATGGGTGCCGCAGTCGGGCCCGAGAGAGAGGAGGGAACCGCGGCGGGATCCGGCTGCGGGTCGGCACATCTCGGTGAGGGAGAGGGGGAGGGATGGGGAGGGGAAAGGGGAGGCCGGCCGGGCAGGGCAGCCGGCGGCGGCCCACTGGGCGGCGGCGGCGCGCCTGAAAGCGGCGGCGTCGGTGGCAGGGGAGGGGAGGAGGAAAGGTAGCTCGATACCATGCTGGAAGGAAATGACTTTCACATTCATGGGCCAACCCTAAGGGTGGCTACATGTATTGTACCATACATGGGCCTCTAATGGGCCTATACTCCAACAAAAAGTCATGTGGATTTTGTTAGGGTTGAGGGAGAGAGAGAGAGAGATCGTCATGGGGCCTCAGCCCACGTCTGAGAAGGAAAGAGGTTTTCCTTTCCTAGTACACAATACACCATCAGACCCATTAACAAAGTCAACCTTAGCTAACCACCTAACCAATCTGCTAACTTAATAATTAAGAAAAAACAAACAGGCTAATGATGGTAGATGGCTTATCTCTAAGCTGTAGATGCTGGGATAGTGAGACCAATGCTGGTGTCTGTAACAAAATTATAACATGCCACCATTATGCATAGCACACTTTTTTTCACTTTGTAGATGGATATGATGTCAGCAAATTGTACAGAAATTTCTTACAAGCCATTTGTGTTGTGCAGTCGATTATGTGTGCAGGTCTATACCCAAATGTTGCAGCATCTCTAGAGGGTGTTGATCCTGGAGCTCTAGGTGGAAGAAAGCCATCTGATGTTCTGTTCAGTAAGGACCGTCCTAGATGGTATGATGGAAGGCGAGAAGTCCATATACATCCATCATCTGTTAATCACAGCTTGAGAGCTGTTCAATATCCATTTTTGGTGTTTCTTGAAAAGGTATATGCCTGTCTTTTCTTTTGTACCCACAAGGTGATTGTTATTCATGAGTGAGGTGTACCTTTGTGCACAACACCCCCACCCCCCCCCCCCCCCCCCACCCCTCCCCCTCTCTTCTGTTCCGCATTCCTTTTCCCCTGTCATCATGTGAGGTGCACATGCTTTTGATAAATGGTTATAGGTATTCGAGGGCTCCAATTATCACTTGTTTATTAGAGAAGTTTGTTATGCATTTGATATGTTTTCTATTTGTATGGATTTTGTGTCAGATGTTATCAATGGAAAATAATTTAGATGTTACCTTCCCTTCCAGATTATGCATAAGATTGTATACTTGATCCAGAGGAAATTTGCATATCCATATTTATTTGCTTATTCAAGTACTATCCAATTTGGGCAATCCATATGGATATATACTTCCGATTGTAGTATATAGGATTGTTGATACTGATTTTCTCATTATTGGGCCAACCCTAAGGGTGGCTATATATAGTACCATACATGGGCCTCTAATGGGCCTATACTCCAACAAGGATTGTGGTCACCACATCAAGATGAATTCAAATTATCAATCCCTGATGTTAACACATCTGTTATTCTTCTGCCTCTGTTCCTTATTTTCAGGTTGAGACAACCAAGGTGTTCTTACGTGATACTAGCGTCGTTTCCCCGTACTTGCTCCTTTTGTTTGGTGGTTCCATGGCAATCCAACATCAGGTACTTTGCCTCATCAAACACTAGACTACTGGACCCCATCCTCTTTTCATCTCTGTAGGAGGCACTTGAGTTGCAGGATCTTAATTTTCTGATTCTTTTAGACAAGAGTTTGTCCATGTGACTTTTCTGGTGACAGTAGAGGGTGGTGGAACCCTTCAGTGTGAACCGATTCTAGGGTCTCCTGTTCTTGCATATGTGGTCTTTGTAGTGTGGTGCAATTGTTCTAATTTACTTTTGTAGTGTGTCGTGTGGTGTGTTTGAGTTTGTGAAGAGGGTATACTTTAGGTATTTTGTTTTGACTCCAGGTCTATGTGGATCAGATAGAGTACTTTTTTTTTCTTATTTGGAGGGGCACTTGGAAAGCTCATACGTTCATATAATATATGAAATCTGAATTTTTCGAAGGAAACTGATTGTCTTTGTTCCAGACAGGAGTGGTTGTTATAGATGGATGGTTGAGGCTGTCTGCTGCTGCACAGACTGCTGTTTTATTCAAGCAACTTCGGATAACTCTTGATGCTGTTCTAAAAGAACTGACAAGAAAACCAGAGGTACAGTGTATTTTCCTGTTGTTGAACATGCAATGGCCATCTGATGTAATGGAAATGCGTGCAGCTGCAGCGTCTCTTGCCCATCTCCACATGCAGTTGCTTAATTTCTGTTTACTGTATCATAGAAATGTATAGCTTTCTTTGTACAAAACCTGCTTGACATCACCGAAGATCTGTGCTGCAACTCCCCTTTTCTAATTACCTTATCTGATTGTCTTATTTCAGATGGCAACTTTTGTTGACAATGAAGTGGTCAGGTCCATCATTCATTTATTGTTAGAAGAAGACAAGGCTCGATAAGCATGAATTCATGGTAATCCTATTGATGTTTTTTTTTTGGCAGCTATACTTCACTTTGAGAAATGAACTTGGAGCGGCAAACTTGGATCGTCAGATGGAATAATCATCACCTATTTGAATACGGATCACTAGAATTTTCATGAAAAAAGTTTCCTAAGAATTTTTTTTAAGGATTACATGGAAGACTATGTAAAAAGAATGATCCGATGCCATCTATCTGACAATAAGAAGCAATCTAGCAATTCCCATGATTAACATTTTGGTTCATCATATGTAGGCTAGGCCCTGTTTGGATCCATTAGCTGCTAATAATTAGCTAGCTAATAGCCCACAACTATATTAACTGCTATTAGCTAGTTTTGTTCAACTAGTGAAATAGTTGTTAGTTTGGTATTCAACTAACAATTAGCTAAACTATTAGCTAGACCTGTTTGGATCCAAGGAGCTAATTATTAGCAGCTAACTATTATCTCCTTGGATCCAAATAGGGCTGTAGCATGCTTAACAATTTAACTGATTATATGTTGTTATTTTCCCAATTTCCAGTATAGTTTCAGTGCCTAATTTCTGTTATTCTACACTAGGTCATCGAATTATATTGTAGACAAAGGTGGAACTGTAGCAGAATCAACCGAAGGACTTTGGGAGCACATTAAGGACCCAGATTTAAGTTGCATATGACCAGGTATGATTCATGTGCTTCCGTTGGCAGCTCCATAGCTTTCTTTGGTAGGGAAAGCTGTATGATTGTCTGCTTGAATCATTCTGCATATCTCACTAATAAAATAATAATAATTATTATTGGTATCATCTGCTTGGTAACTTCATTATGATCTGATCTGCTTGGTTATTTCATTATGATCTGATAATTTTAACTGGCCAATGAGCATCAATATTTTGTAAGCATATCTGTGTGATCTTATGATTTCTTCTTGCACGATTCAAAAACATATGAGAAATTATGGGTTGGCATCTTGTCCATTTTATTTGTTATATTGTGTCTTAATGGGGCCACCAAAGACATGACACACAGCCACTCGTTGTTGAGAGACTGGAACCACTTTAACAGTGTTTCTATTGAAACAAAATTTGAAACGGTGTTCTGAGTTTCAGATGTCAAATAATGGTAGAAAACATGGTGTCTAGTATGTAAGTTTGAAGATATGCTTTTTCAGCTACTGTTCTTGTTTCTAATTTACAGCTTAATATCCAGATGCTGGCCTTTTTTAGGACATAATGATGCTATTCAGTTGCATCAACAGATGATTTTAGAACTTGGCCATTTTGATATTTTCTGTCCTGTCATTCTGTGTAGGATTTGGATCAATATCAGTTCTTGCCGTTGTGCACGTTCCAGAGTCTGCACAGCATTCTTATTGCACAATGTGGCTGATTGCTAATGTGGAAGCTGCAAAGCGGAAAAGGAGGTTTGCTATATATTGATGCTATATGCTTGTTTTTATATGGAAGAAGTTTGCATCAATCTAGTAATAGTGTTTATCCCAAATTTGGAGCTTACATGTATCAAAATACAAAGATAAAACTCAAGCCTGAATTGTCGTCAATTTTCCATCTGAAACTCTGAACTGAAAAATGAAAACTGAAAAACCATATACATAATATGAAATTATAGAAACTACTATTATAGATGGCAGTTGGTGATGATGAGAGTTGTATTAGGATTCCCGATATTTAGCGTTGCACTTGTTGCATTTCCTATAGTACTGATCTGTTCTAGAGACAATTGCAATTGAAGAATTTTGGAATCCAACCGTACGTGCATCTTGTACAGCTCGGTAGGTATAGGACCTTCGCGAGAATTTTCCATGCTTATGACCAAAGTTTTCAGTACTGTAAAAAGGTGACTGTAGTACAGCACGGTAGGTATAGGACGAATGTTACTTTGTTTCTATAACTGTGGATCAATAAATAGAATAGAATCCTGCTGGGGCAGGATGACATGATGAACGCCGACCCTATCGATGATCTGTGTTACAATGATGCATGACAATTTGGCTCTTGGACTTTGTACGTTGTTAAGTTTCCGTGACGGGTGCTTAGTTGTACCAGCAAAAGAACATCGTGTACTATTGTTGCAGAGAAATACAAAATGTTATGTAACAAGTTCGATGTATTGTTCCTTCTACGGCGGCCTCTTGACCCTTTCAAAGTTGTACAGCCTACAGGTGGCACGGACCAACTATTCTTTTCGCTGACCTTTCCCTTGTCTTGCCTACCCTTTGTAATGTGTATCGGGCTATCCGCATGCCAATGGGTCCTCATGCTGTTAAGCCTCCTACTGCACGCTGGGGTTTGGAACCAGATACTGCGTTTTCCGTCATCACGTCAGGAATAAACACCTGCCAGCGAGGTAGCCAAACGTCCGGAAACCAAAATGTAAGCAAAGGCTAGAGAGAACAGAATGATCCAACTGTCGCATATGTGTAGGACCATGGTTTCTAGAACGGAGGGCAGTGCGACCGGCGGACCTCAGCGATGGTAGGTAGTCCATCCGGTGGACTCGACTGTCTCCATCTCCGGGATGCCCTTTTTAGCTCCTTTTCACATATGCTATGCCCTTCCGGCTTTCGCGCAAAGGGTCCACTGCCTTCCCTTCGTCGCGTGTTCTTGCCGGCGCCTTTTCACCTCCCTTCCCATCAGCAGCCACACCCCTTTCCACAAATTTTACCAGTTCCACGCCCATGTCCAAACACACAAAGTCAAGTCCACAGAACCGTATGCTCGGTTCAAGTGGCCTTGACGTATACGATGATGCCCGGGTCAATATCTTCTTCCAACTTAATTAGAAGCGAATCCAGAGTCCAGAGAACTGGATTGAGCCGTATAGAAATTATTGAACCCATCGAGGTTTGTCGTGGTTACTACTATAGGCCCAACTTGCGCTGGTAAGCCAGACTACAGTGTAAAAGCACACCTTGCAGCACGGAAAAGATGCCATCCAAAGTATACATACGACACATAGTACGTACACCTGCGTCGTATAAACTAGTACTCTCTATTCCGCATTAGCCCCAGAAGATTGTTTGTTAACACTATCTTTGAACAATGTTTCCATGTAAGACAGGGAGTGGTGGCCTGATGCCGGTAGACAGGAAGATCCTCCTTGCATAAAATCAAAGAGGAGGCAGCCAACGAACGTTCCCCTCCCCCGGCATATCCTATCCTTAGAATCCAAGGCCACGTCGCCGGGAACAAGCCAAAACGAACCGGGGCAGCATATGGAAGCATTTCTTGCATCCAAAGCTACACGCTATTCCCTCTTTCTCCTCTTTCCAAGATCTCCTAGATTCCTTTGCCGGCTTGGCTTTATATATATATAGCTCTCGCGCCGTACCCCCCTTCCTCCCTTCCGATCCCCAGCACCATCCTCGCCGTCGCCGTCGGCCATTTTGGTGCGAGGAGCAACTGTGAGGATCGTGTAGGTACGCTGGAAGGTGTACATGAACCTGACGTTGAGTCTAGCCATCAATGGCGGCGGCACCGGCACGACCAAGAAGCGCAAGCTACTGCGGGACAGCGTCGTCGTGGACGACGTGATGAGCTGCGATGGCGGAGACCACAGCAGGGTCGCGAGGCTTCCGCAGGCCAGGGAACGGATGATGGCCAAGTTGGAAGCCGACGACGATCCCAGGGTAGCAGCAGCAGCTACCGATGACGGTGGCGGCGGCCTGCGGCTCATGCATTTGCTTCTCTCGTCGGTGGCCGCGGCGGAGTCCGGCGACGCGCACGCGGCCGCCGCGGCCCTGCACGAGGTCTGCCGGCGCGCGTCGTTCCGCGGCGGCGACCCCGCGCAGCGCGTCGCGGCCTACTTCGCGGACGCGCTGGCGTCGTCGAGGCTCGTCAGGTCGTCGTCGTCGTCGCCTGCGGCGGCCGCGGCCACGGCTGCGGCCTCGCCGCCGACGCCGACGCGGGCCGAGCGGTTCCTGGCGTACACCATGTTCTACCAGGCGTCCCCGATCTACCAGCTGGCGCACTTCACGGCGAACCAGGCGATCGTGGAGGCGTTCGAGAGCGGCGGCCGCCGGCGCCTCCAAGTCGTCGACTTCGACGTGTCGTACGGCTTCCAGTGGCCCTCCCTGATCCAGTCCCTGTCGCACGCTGCCGGCGCCGGCGACCGCGACTGCACCGAGCCGGTTTCCCTGCGAATCACCGGCCTCGGCACGAGCCCCGACGAGCTGAGACAAACGGAGGCGCGGCTGGCGCGGTTCGCGAGCGGGTGCCCCAACCTAAGGTTCGAGTTCGAGGGCATCGTCGTGGACGATGATGGTCCAGACAGTGACCGCCGCCGTGAACGCATCAAGGTCGACGACGACGCGACCGTGGTCGTCAACCTGGTGTTCCCGGCAGCAGCACAGAGCTCGATGACAAGCAGTACAAGAGAAGAAGCGTGCAGCACGTTGTTGGCTCGCATCCGCTCCCTGAATCCTTCCCTGGTGTTTTTGGTAGAGAAAGATGGCGGCGGTGGAGGCGGCGGCAATGCCACGTCGAGAGGACGCCGCTCAAGCGTGCTCCCGCCGTTCACAGCCAGCCTGCGGTACTTCGCCGCGGTGTTCGACTCGCTGCACGAGTGCCTCCCTGCCGACAGCGCCGAGAGGCTCGCCATCGAGAGGAACCACCTGGGCACGGAGATCAGCGACGCCATGGCTTGTTTAGCAGACTACAACAACGGCTATGGCGGCGGCGGCGATGATCACGTGGCAGAGCCTACCGCCAGTTGGAAGCAGATGATGGAGCGCGCGGGGTTCGAGCGCGTGGAGCTGAGCTCACGAACGGTGAGCCAGGCGAAGCTGCTGCTGAAGATGAAGAGCGGCGGGTGCGGGTTCCGGGTCATGATGGAGGGCGAAGGTGGCAGGGCCATGTCGCTGGGGTGGAGAGATCGAGCGCAGCTGATCACCGCGACCGGGTGGCGGCGCCGGCGCTGATCGATCAACAAGGCGTTCAGCTAGTAAATACAGTACATACGAATGAAGTCTGAGATCAGAGCTCAGTTCATCGATAAATTATACTTGGACGATCGTCGTCTTCGTTCTTGGTTTGTTCAATTGGTTCATTGTGGACAGAAGGTTTGGTTTGTTAGTTTTTCCTGTGCTTTTCTTCGTTGATTGATACTCCTACACACATGTAAACTAGATGCCAAAAGAGTTACTAGACACGATTGGTACGTACAGAAATAGACTTATAGACAAATCAAAGCATCATTAGATTCGAAGCATATTGTCCTTTCAAGCTCGCATGGACGGGCCGCACCAAAATGGAGTGGACTTTACTGGTTAGATCAATTAATTAACTATACAATTTCAATTGTAAACTGGTTTTAACATACGGCATCTCTTATTATCTTAATATACATATGATGAGCTGACTGCTGCACTAGTTCACAACTGATCCATCTATCTAATAGTATAAACAAATGCTGGTAACAATGCGTTAGTCAAGCTGGGCTGATTGCCAAGAGATTTTGTGTCCATATATAGTAATAATAAACACACAGGTTAGTTATCTTTTTGTTAGGAAGTCACTAGTTAGTAATCTTTGTATTTTGACTTGTAGTTTGTACTAGTTAGCAATATTTATAACAAAAAGCTGTAGACTTATTATTTGCGGTCAAACAAAGGACATGATACATATTGGAGGAGTACTTAGAACACATGACTTTATGCTCCAGCAGAAATTACATGGAAGGTCTACACGCATATGCAGCAAGGAAAACGTAAAAATTACATGGAAGGTCTACACGCATATGCAGTAAGGAAAACGTAACTTGCAAGGTAAACTATACATGATGCATCACCAGAGGTGAGTAAAAGGTAGTCTACTCCTACTCGTACGTTGGAAAGGATAAACAGCAGGACTATCTGGTGACGACCTTGCCATCAGGGAGTGGTTCACCAAACCGCTTGTCTGCATCTAATAAAAGATCTCTGCAGAGACGCGGTAGGATCGTTGAAACGTTGTTACCACGCATCTGTGTGCCATGCGTTTGAACCTCTCGCACGAGTTTATTTTATTAATCGGTTAACAATCCTGTCCTCGGCGTACAGTGTGAAGATAGAGACGATGCATCATCAGAGTTGAGAGATATATAACGTGATGGTGATGAGCACCCCCGGCCCTGTTATCATCGATGATCTCTACTCCGATCGTATGGCCCACTGCTGATCGGATCGGACCGAATGACATATGGAAGTATGGAACGAATCCAACGACACCACACTTGGGCGTACGTAGCGGCAGTGATGTCGGCTTGCGTGAAAACATGAACCATCGATCGCGCGGTTTTATAAACGCAGAGGTTTTTTTTTTTGTATTTGATGAAAAGTACTGTACTTACAAATACAATTTGATGGAAGGTTCTAGTGTATGGGATGCAGAGATTTTTCTTTACTTGAAAAGTAGTAGTACTGTATTTACAAATACAATTTTTTTTTGAAACGGGGAGCCTTTTCTCCTCATTACTGTTCACGGTAAACACTAATACCGTGGTCACCGGGATCGAACCCGGGGTGATGGATGGGAAGCATATATGTGTACGGAGCAGGCCGGGACAGAAAGAAGGTATGGACAGAATCACAGAAAGCTGGCAACTCACGCCACGGTAGCTGCTGCGCCCATGCATCTCCCGTCTTCCATATCGATCAAGAGCGCTGAACTGGACACCGTTGGAGAAAGTATGTATACTGAACGTGTGAATCAATAAAGCTGGCGTCAGGCAGGGCGACCAAGATGTGCCCTGCCGATACGAGATACTCCTCTGCATGCTTGGTTGGACGCGTCAAGAGAGACCAATGTGCACTCGCTCGCTCGCTCCCGATACAATACGATGTACTTACATCCTTTTGACGCGTCCAAGGACTGCATTTTTTTCACATGGAAGGAAGAACAGGATACTAGCGCTGAATTCCTATCTCCAAGGTCCAAGCGAAGCACCAGCAGTCGGATCCGATTTGTTCACTACGTGCCCGGTGCCCCTGGCCTGGCCGTGAGCAAACGGCAAACACCAAACTTTCTTCGAATTCCATTCCAGGGGTCAACGACGCATGGAGGACGACGGAGCGAGCCTGTCCAAACCCCAGTTATTAGGACCGGACCGGACCGGCGGTCCGACCGGTAAAAGACCGAACCAGAGACTATAAAGGTTCAGCTCACTTCAAAGACCATTCATGCAATCGGACCGGAAAAAACCGGACGAACCGGCCGGTGTTCCATTCGAACCGGAGCGTTTTGAAAAAACTGGCATGCGGCAACGTGCTCTGGGCCTCTGGCTGGTGGCGTGCATGCACCTGTGTGCCTGCGGCGGTGGAGGGTGGACCATGTAGGGCCCCACCTAGCTACTGTTGCCGCTGTCCTCTGGTGATTCACGATTGGATTGGAGTACTGGACATTGCATGCATGTGTATGGTGGCGCTGCAGCTGACGTCAGCGCTTTTTTTAATTTCAAAATTTAATAACTTCTTCATATGAGCTTTAAACTAGACAAAAAATATATTCATCTTGATTATTTCAGCGAGCTCCTCGCAATAGTGCAATCTATTTCATCATCTAAGATTGTTTTTATAACGATGAATATTTAAATTACTATTCAAGTCCTTTTTGCACCAATTTGTAAGTGCTCCATATATTGTTTTTTCATGCGTATTTTTTTACGGATCTTGTAAAACAACTCTAGAGCTGGTTATATAATTGTGTTTTTTAACATTTATTTGTGCATTGATGAAATATATATAGCTAATTATTTGTTGTATATTATTAAATTGCACCGGTTCAAAGTACATGTGGACAGTTCAATTCATCCGATCCAAAACAATCGAACCGACGGTTCAACCGGTTCTTAACGGCTGAACCAGTGAACCAGTGAACCGAAGGCCTCACCGGTTCGATGTCCCGTCCGGTTCTAATAACTTGGGTCCAAACGCTAGCGGACAGGAGGGCCGGTGGGCCTGGCCCCCCCTGCCCGGGGAGTCGGGGAGATTCCGTCTTGGCAGGTGGAATGGAACGCAACCGCCGATCGAACCGATCGAGCAGCCGCCATCGCCATCCAATGCCCGGCCGCCGGCCGCGATCGCTTTTGGGTTGGGCAGGGTGTGTGCTCACGCACTGACGCACGCGAGATCGCTCCGAATCAGGAATTCAGGCTTTGTCCTCGTCGATGGCGTACGCCTACCCGTCGGCTCGTGCCGCGTCGTTTTGCGGGAGGGCAACGGCCCAAGAACGCGCATATGTCCGGTCGGTTCTACAGCCTATCCGATGGATGGGTCGAGAGGGGGGAATATCCCAGTGCGGGTACACGCGACAGCGACGCCGAAAGTGGCCTCCTCGTCGTCTCGTGTGCTCAAAATATATTCGTCTACTAGACAGACAGAGATGGTGCTGCAATGCGAGGCATCGGATCGGAGCACATGTGGGATGTGCTCCTAGAAATCCCAGGCCGGGGGCATCTGCGCGCGTCGCTGTCCGTGGCCGGTGATCGGATACGCGTACTTGTGTCACGACGTGCGTGGTTTCCATTTCTTTTTCCTGTGGGTTTGGAAGGGAGTACGTATATGTACACTTGTGCGACAGCTTTGGTCGAATCATTACGAGTTACACAATGTGTGCGCATGCATGTTTCCTGGAGGATTTGCGTAGGTCAGTATACCAGTCAAGTCTCGTGTGCAACTACATAAATACAAATACGTATCTTGGTAAATAAATAAATAATTGTGTGGACATATCTGTTGTCGTGTTAGTCACCAAAAAAAAAATCTGTTGTCGTGTTGCACCGGCCCAAGAACAATGCTGCCTGGTTCCCAGGTTCTATGTCGAGCGAATCACATTGTAGCTAGTATAGGTCAGAGTCAGACTGCCGGCGGCACGCTGCAGCAAGCTACTCTTATTAGTAGTTTTCAAGCCGTTCATGAAGCTAAGTTCCCGCTTCTGAAACCATTGTTT
Organism: Saccharum hybrid cultivar R570; assembly: GCA_038087645.1. NCBI lineage: Eukaryota > Viridiplantae > Streptophyta > Magnoliopsida > Poales > Poaceae > Saccharum > Saccharum hybrid cultivar. Next base: position 13,539,626 of record JAQSUU010000562.1, on the reverse strand, counting down.
TAGTAAGCAATGCAAGTAGTAGTAAGTTAATACTTGTCTACGAGGAGCGGACAAAAAACAAAACGCAATGTGTAAGGTTGAATCTTCAGGCTGCTCATCATAGTCATAGGTCGTTACTAATCGATCGAGGCCTGATGATGCTTTTGGAAATTAACTAGTCTGCTGACACACTGGTGATCATCGACCGCGGCTTAATTTGCCCTTTTATTTTAAGCAACTTATTAGCCTGAATTATCAGTCATGGTACAGTGTTTTTCTCTCACAACAAATCAGTTTTAGCCGGCTTATCAACCGCAGAAACCATAAGTCAAACAACTTTCATGGAACTCGTAGTAAATGAGTTGCCAAACACCATTATATAAAACAATTTCTACTAACGGCACTAGCCAGTATGAAAGGCCATAGATGGGGAAAAAATTGGGTGGATCCGGTATCCACCCAGACTCCCTACAAACTTCCACTGGATGGAGGACACGTGGATAAACGGTAGATCCTACGTTCCTTGTGAAGCGCCTCTCCACGTTGTTCTAGTCAGTTGCAGGGTATCACCGGCGGGAGAATGAACGATGGGTAGCACTGCTCTCTGAAATGCACGCACACTTGCCAGCCATCTAGTGGAAGTATGCATGGAATCTCCTTTTGATACCGGATCCACCAATTTTTTTTTCCATAAATGATGCATTCCACTAGGTCACACTACTAAAAATGTGAACATCCCCAACGTTCTGACAACTGACAAGATAATTATAATTAAACTGACGGTTTGGAAAAACACACACAGGGAAATCGAACAATTGACAGGAAAATGTAAAATTATCCAGTGAGGCTGTGAGTACCAATTAGCGATAGGAAACATAAATATTATGATGAAGTCAAGGTTGTGTTCATAGGGATAGAAGAGAGTAGTCTGCCTAGCAATCACATCTTCGTAGGGTCTCGCCGTGTTCCTTAACTCAGGTCGTCTCAACAATTTCTAAGGCCCTTGATAAGCAAGACAGTAAGGACCTAACAACCTAATATTTTAACATGACGGTTAAATTATATAGTAGTAATAAGAATTAACTTACAACATATACTTAGTTCAAAAATATAGCCATATTATAGCAAAAAAAACTAAACAATGGTGAAATAACTATATTATAAGTCGCTGAGAATATACGGACGCAAACGGCCACAACACATGACACTCATGCCATTATGGAAAGTCACTAATACAAACGACGAGTGAATATGAAGGTTTGCAGACAGGCATGCACGGAGCCGTGGACTAGTTGTCGAACGCCGCGCACACTAGAGTAGACCTAAACGAGTGAACTATGAGCCAAATACTGAAATACATATACTATAGATACATATACTCATGGGCTCCCAATCGACATGGGCTCCCGGACGTCGCACTGGCTGCCTCTACCCTAAGACGGGCCTGCCTTAACCCAGACGGGAATCCAACTAGGATGTCATTCTGGAAGTTCTCCATTGCGTTCGGCCTCCAAGAAGGATGTCTTAGCAGAAAGTCGGTGGATCCATCGAGGACGTGTTTGCGACCGCACTCGACGAAGACATACCGGATGTGGAGATCCATGTGATGCACGAGTTGAAACACGATGAAAGTCCAGGCTACTGAAGAGGTCATCATGCCCAGAGCAAAGATGTTGATGATAATTACCATTGAAGCACGTGAGTGGGGTCTGTTAGTAAACTTAGGACCTTTCTAGGTGTAGATCAGTGGATAGGTTCTTCTCTATTTAGTATAAACCAACACAAAGTTCACAAATCCAGAGAGGGAGAGAGAAAGTGGAGAAGCAGTAGGAGTGCCTGACCATCGGGCTTGACAGAGAGGATCCGGCCGTCATAAGATCGCTAGTGAACTTCTGCGCTAGGGCAGCGACGGGAGGTGGAGCAGTGGCGACGCCGGTGGAGCTTCCTGTCGCTGGCAGCGCCTCCTCGATCGGTAGGGATTCTTGGTGGGGTGCTGGCGGTGCAGTGAACTTCGTGCCGTGAACCCTGGCCCTCACCTCCTATTTATGACGCTGTGCGACGGAGGCCTACCAGCCATCTATGGGCTGGGCGTCCCCGATCAGGACGCGAGATCAGGGCCCACACCTGGCCGTTGGGCCAAGTATGGTGGAGATCAAACTAACATTCTCCCCCTTAATCTCTCATCACTTTATTCGTTCTTTAATTTCTTACTCAAAATTTTAATTCATATTTTTCTTCCTTCTTTCCTATTTCATCATAGATTAGTGTATAGAACTGTTCCATCGTCACAGCAATTAGTGCCGCTAGACTAACAGCCACAATACACTTCTCTATTTTGAAATGATACTTTCTTTGGGCCCTTTATTGTCCGAAAAACATAGGCTACACCATAAACCTATGTTGACTGTGCGTTCTCTGAATACACTGGGTGGTAAGCCTTTATAAGCGGATCTGCAAGTACTTGTTTTTTACTTATACATTCGAAAGCTTTTCAAAAAGATTCCGGACTTTCTCCTTCACAACATCTAACTTTATGTCAATGTGTTTGGCTGCACACTTGACCCGTTATCATAGGAGTCAATTACTTTAAATGGTAATTGCTGTTGTATACCATTACCAATTTCGGGTATAAGTTAACCATTTTGCCTGTCCTATAAGCCTCATAACAAGTTGTACTATAGGTATGCATCATTGATGACACCCCAATTGTTTTTTTTGAGCTTTTCCACAATAAAACTCCAACTACGAGTGTTAGCTACTATGTGAGTTTCACTAAACATCTCACCAAAATTCAACATTCTTGTACCCACAACCATTTGAGAGTACTTGTTCTTTCTTAGTCATCATGAGACTTATTAAATCTTTGCACAATTGCAAGACATTCTCAACTCCATTCCAGTGATCTATATCTGGACTGGACTTTTTACCAAAACATCCCGGATAAATGAACTATGTTAGGGTAATATCATACTTGTGCACTCATTAAACTGTAATATCATAGTTGTGCACTCATTAAGCTTCCAACAGTTGAAGCATATGGATCCATATTCATTTAATCTATCTCATGTCGGTTCTTATAACATTAAAGTTCTCAAAACTATTACCCTTGACTATATGAACAGACGTAGGTTCACTTGCATGCATACTTTATTTCTTTACAATATTTTCTAAGCATGCCTTTGTGATAATCCTAATACCCCTTTCATTTGTCTTGGTAGATTTCAATTTTTATAACGAGAGTTATTTCACCGAGAACATTCTTATTGAGTCTCGAGGACAAGAACTTCTTCACATATAGTAGATTGACATCACTACTATCAAGTAAGGTGTCATCCATATATATAGGATTAGGAAATGAATTTCCCATTCTATAACTTTGTACAGATACAATTGTCCTCTCATTCTCTTTAACCTAAAATTTCTAGTTGACCTTTGAACTTGAAATGCCACTATTTAGAGACTTGCTCTAGTTCATAAAAGATTTCTACGGGTGGCATCCCTTTCGTTCTTTCTTTCCACAATAAAACCTTTAGGTTGTGCCATGTAATCATTTTCATACAAATCCCATTAGGGAATGTTGTCTTTAGTTTCATCTGATGTAACTTAGATCATGATGTGCCACTAGCACTCATTGTAATCTATTCATTCTCTTTGTGTAAAATCTTTCAATTCAAGTCGTGCTTTATATCTTATATTCCCTTTGGAGTCACATTTCGTCTTGTAGACCCTTTACAGCCTACTGTTTTAGCTCCATTAGGAACTGCTTCTGTTTCTCAAACTTCGTGGTATTCATCGATTTCATTTCAATTTCCTTAGCTTCTTGCCATTTAGACGTGTTAACACCTCTCATGGTTTCTTCAAATGAGGTGGGATCACCCTTCATTTGAATTTCTTCATTAATATAGAATTTATAGTCATCAGAAATATCTGATTCTCTTATTCTTTAAGACCTTCAGGTCTTTAGCTAATGGCTCTTCTTTCACATGGGGTGTTGTTGCTCTTTCATCGCCAATCGATTTTATAGGGTCCTGTATAACTAGATCCTTGTTTTCTTATTCATCTTCTTGAAGGGCTAACAACATGTGTTGTATGAGTCATACAACATCAACATGGTGTTGAGCATTTGTCGATCTTGAGTCATTAGAGTAGGCATTGGTCCCATTTCTCTTTAAGTCGTAGATCTTTTCATACCATGCTCTCCCAGATTACTCTATCTTCTGTAAGGATAGTGTATCTTCAATCTTTCTTATTTTGGGTTTATTCTGTTAAAATCTATCTCATTTGGTGCTTTAAGCACCGTCTTAGTATTTCTTAGTCTCATTGCTATCTTCCTGTCGAACTTTAAAAGGTTCAGGAATTTAGCCATTTCTGTACTTAGGGTATCTTTATTATGACCATTATACTCCCTCAACGATCACCTTCATCTTTTATAGATCACTTTTCCTCTAAATGCAAATTATACAATGGGGAATATTTTTTAATTATCTTTCTGAGTTTCTTCCAATTGTCTTTCTATCTTTCTCAATTCATAGTCATCAATCCTCCCCCTCGAAATGTGGCACAAACTTTTCTACCACAATTTTGAAACCTTCATAACTCTTGTGAATGAGGAAACTTTGATTTCTTACTTCATCCACATGATTACATCATACAAAATAAAATTATTTCTTAATTTGTATGGGAGTACTTTTTCCTCATTTCACTTCAAAAACTTAACAAAGTCCTCTTATTATCAGTACTTCTGCAAGTCATGCTTGCATGTCATTCTTATCATGAGGTTCGTTTGCAACTTTCTTTTGTTCTTAAACTCATACTAGGGTAGCATAAGAGCTACCCTAAACTTTTCTTCCTGTGCTGGATACACTAAAAGAACATAAGTCATCACAACTTTCTCCCACCATACAGGATAAGTACTATGCCAAACTTCTCCCGCCATGCAGGATTGATTAACATAAGTACTATGCCAACTTTACGCTGTCATGCGAGTATTTTCTCAAACTTTTTCCGCCATACGGGTACTATTACAAACTTTTTTCCACTATGCGAGATAATTCCCTTGAAGGGACATAAATGCCAGGATTGGCTCATATTCAATCATCAAATTCAGGAATAATTCTAATATTCTTTAACACACATGCTTAATCCGACGTTGGTCAAATTAAACATGCATGTCACTCATTACAATTCATATCATGATGATAAAATCTAAAAAAATTATTTTTCATAGAGAGTACATAAAAGACATTTCTCAAACTAAACTTTTATTGTTCTATTTCTTTTCTTGCATCAATATCCCTGAAATATTTGATAAACATTTCTTTTCAAGCCACTCTTAAAGAGGACATAGTCTCTCATGCAATGACCTCCTTTCATATACACAATTTGTTCTTAGGCTTTTCATCATCTGAGTCACAAGTACCTAGTGCTTTTCTTTCCTTTTTCTTTTCTGCCTTCAAGAATGAATGCATGAAGATCTTTGTCTGAAAATTATTCAACAATAGTCATCAACATTAAACTCTGATTTCTTTATGTTCTATTCTATATCACCGTTGGGCAGATGTAGAACAAAACAACTTTCTTCTACATTAATTCTATATCACCGTTGGGCAGAAATAGAATAAATGCATAAAACTTATAGATAAAACTTATAAAATTTTCTATCAATAACTTTTGCTAAAATTAGCAACATCATGAATACAATATTCTTGTACATTAATTCCACATCACCGTTGGGCATAAATGAAATTAACATATGGAGCAACTCAATTATCATTAACCCTCTTCAAAATTAAATTCTCCCGTTGGTTCGAATTTAATTAGAAGATCATCATCATCATTGCAGCGGAAAATACATCTTTCTATTTCATGAGCATTTCTTGATCTTTATCAATTTTCTGAAAAATTGGTCAGTTTGATGCATAATTTATCAGAGATTTAAATTTCAACCTCAAACTCATAAATAAGCTTATAATATTGTTATCATCAACGTTGGTCAGAAAATAACAATATCATAATTTCACTAAAATCATAATGTGAATATCCCTCTAATTAAAATTTTCTCGTTGGTTCCAATTTTAATTAGAGGATAAACTTTTCATCAGTTTCTGAACAGCTATAACTGCTCTTCAAATTAAATCCTGTCGTTGGTTCGGATTTAATGAGAAGACAATATTCTTTTTCTTTGCAGCGGAAACATGAACAATTCTTAAAATAATACTAATTCAGAAGCATCACTGTGTACTTATCCATTCTCTAAGCAATTATCCCGTTGGTTCAAATTGAATAGAGATGGAAAACGAAACAAAATTCTTCAAAATTTGCTTCTGAAAATAATAAACTTTAAACAGTTTCTTTGCTTCATTTTGTCCGGCCAGAGTAAAACCCGGCCCGCAGCCAAACTCGCAGCCTGTGGCCCAGCAGCGCATTACACTGTTCCCCACCGCGGCCCAGCTAGCGTGGCCCGACGTCCTGGCCTCGTGCGCGCGCTGCATTGCAGCCCAGCAGGACAAGAACGCGTGGCCGCGGCCCAGTAACGCGCTGCGCAGGATGCTCCCCCGCGCCCAGGCCTTAACCTGGGCCTGGGCCGGGATTTCCCCATCCCGCACGGACCTAAAACCGGCCCAATATCCACGGCGCGATCTCAGCCGTCGAAACGAATCGGACGATCGTCCGCCGATCTCGCGGGATCAAAATCCAGCACCGCCGGCCACTGCCTAAACCCTAGTTTCACTTTCTTCTTTCTCCATTTCTCTCTCCACGCCGCAAGCAGCAACAGTGGAGGCAGCGGCGGCGGCCATGGTGGCCATCGCCAGCGAGGGCAGAGGTTGCCGGGCCAAGTCCGGCTGCTCCCCCTCTTTCCTTTCTCTTACCCTTCCTCTTTCTTTCTCACATCGAGCAGAGCAAAGCCGGTCGTTGGTTTGAGCCGGCCGCCCTTGGCGACCTGAGGAAAGGAGCTGGTGGCGCCGCCGCCGGTCCCCTCGCCAGCGCGCGCATTCGCCCTAGGCAGAGCGCACCGCCGTCGAGCGGACTGGGCGACGGTGCCCTTTGCCGATGCCCGAAGCCAAGAATCACAGGGCGGCGGTACTTCGGCTCGGGTTCGGTTCTTCCCACGCGCCGGTCATGGAGATGGCCGGTGGCGATGACGGGATGGCCGGGCCCCAGGTAGGAAGCCCCCTCCCCATTCCCTTTATCTTTCTAGGGTTAGGGTTCATACTTCCATTCCCGATGCGAAAATGGATGTCCTTTCTTTTCTTTCTCTACCCAAAGACTGGATCTACTCACTAGGGTAACCTAGCTCCGGTACCGCTGTTAGTAAACTTAGGACCTTTCTAGGTGTAGATCAGTGGGTAGGTTCTTCTCTATTTAGTATAAACCAACACTTAGAATTTTTTTTGCTGTTAACTGCTAACCTGGATGGAGACCAATGCGGTAGTACCACAGACCAAAACACTATTTTTTTAAATTACACAGTACAACGCAGACACTCACAACACATACGCATACTCAACCCTATGAATATACGTACGCATATCCTATCTCTATGAGCACCTCCGAATGACTGAGCAGACAGATCTTGAGATTCACGAAGTTACCACAGGCGCCTTGCTGTTTACGAGGATGTCGCCTATCACTGAAAGCATAACGTCGTTAAATTCTGAAATAAATCCAGAAAATACGAACACCCGTGCCAAGTCGAAGACTTGAAACCGGTGGGCAGGTTCCAAAGCACCAATTTTAGTTAGCCCGGGGCAAGAATCCTGCAAAAAATTGAAACGTGAGCAAATGTGTTTTCTTTCTTCCCAAAAAGTTGTTAGATGTTACTGTGGTGTGGTGCAACATTTTTTTAATAGAAAAACTTAGGGGGTGTTTAAATGCAAAAAAAAAGGAATTTGGCTGCTGTAGCACTTTCGTTTATATTTGGCAATTAGTGTCCAATCATGGACTAATTTGGCTCAAAAGATTTGTCTCGTGATTTACAACCAAACTGTGAAAATGTTATTTTTTATCTATATTTAATGTTCCATGCATGTATTTAAAGATTCGATGTGTGAAAAGAAAATATAAAAATTTGAAATTTGAAAGGCACGTAAACGTAAACAAGGCCTTAATGGCACGCGGAGGATACACTCCTCCTAGATATGCTAGTTTCTGAGATGCATATCCCATCCCAGTCCCAGAGCACACAGATAAGACGATGGAAGTGGGCCGCGGCGTGCTGAATGCCCTAATCCATCTGGAAAAGGCCGAAGAGACCTTGAACAATCAGTCACAAGAAAGGAACAACTGGAAAGCAGGCCCGTAGATTTACATGCAAAGTGAGCAATTGTTCAGGGCCTCCATAATTCAAGGGCCTCCAAATTTGCACTTTACTAACCAGTAGTGTGCCCGTGCTAACGCTACGGTATTCTTTCTTGCACGGTATTCTCATTGTTTTATGTTCCTCTCTTCTCTTTGCTCATCTATGATTATGTTATTTGATACATCTCCAAATACATGTCGGCCTCTGATCCTTTTGTCAGGAGCCACATAGGAGTAAAATTGAAATTGTTTGAACGCAATAACAATCTTAACATCTGAATCAAGATTGAACAATATCAACTAATGACAGACAGTAATTATTTGTAGTAACAAGAAGTAATTATTTGTACACGGAGACTAATCATCTCCACAATTCAAGCATCCTGAAGATGTGCTAGTCAATGATGTTTCGCGATGTAACTTGCTAATATTATCTATCTCTTGCAGGCATAGAAAATGTTTTTCTCTAAAATATTTTTCAATTTTCTCAATTCTGGATTGATTAAAAACATATACATATTTAATACCTATATGATGATTACAATGATTTCATCAGTGAACTGGCTAGGCGCATTCATTTGCTTCTTGTCTTGTTTTTCCTGCAAGCACATCTGCACAAAAAGATTTGTTTGTGTCTTGGATCTCCCAAGACAATACAAAATGGATATTATTATCATTCAAACAAATCAAATACAGAAGATGAAACTTGCCTGGCTACGTCAATTAAAGAAAACAAATATACAAGAAAAATGCCAACTTGCCTACATCAATTCACGCTTGTGAACGCCATATCTATGGTTTGCGCTATGGACACTAAGCGATTCATGCATTGGTGGTGACACCAGATCAGCACATACCTATTGAGAATCCTTGACAGGGTCGACTGTGCAGGGAGAGGCGAGGGAGAAGACACCCAAGCACGCAGCACCCACGTGACAGCCCAGGCCCGCCGAGGCGCGAGTCCCATGCGACGCTCGCCCTGGCCCCTGTCCAGCAAGCGGCATGCCCGTGTTCGTGTGGGTCGCCACGTCGGTGCTCGCCCACGTGCCAACCAATTTGCCTCCGCCCGATGTTGATCCGCTTGAACCGTCGCCGGATCTACGCTGCACGCTACGTACCGCCGTGGAGGCCACATTCGCGTGTGCCACAGTGGAGGTCGCCACCGTGCCGTCGATGCCTAGATGGACAGAGCAGTTGTGATGGAGGGCTGCGGCCGATTACTGCATTGAGGGAGCCACGGCGACATGGAGGAGGGAGCGGCCATCCTCGTATGGGATTTTAGAGGCGGAACATACTCTTCCAAGGCAGGCACACCAATCTTGCATGCAAAGTGCACATGCGCAGATGAAGGCGACGTGATCTATTTTAGGAAACACCTGATGCCGCGGTCGGTGCCCGCAGCGCGAGCGGGCGAGAGGACGCAAGATGGGGTGCGTTGAAGCCTCAAATCCTCCGTGCCCATAGGATCATGGTGAAGCCTCCTCAGATTAAATCTGGATCGTTGGTTTGTCATGTGAGGGCTTTTCTGGGTGCATAATCTAGTGTGGATGGAGGAAATGTCATCTCTGTGGGGGATAATTTTCTAGGTGGACTGAGTGTAATTTTGATTGGTCCCTTATTGTAGAGATAAACCAACACAAAGTTCACAAATCCAGAGAGGGAGAGGGAGAGAGAGAGAGTGGAGAAGCAGTAGGAGTGCCTGACCATCGGGCTTGACAGAGAGGATCCGACCGTCACAAGATCGCTGGTGAAGTTCTGCGCTAGGGCAGCGACGGGAGGTGGAGCAGTGGCGACGCCGGTGGAGCTTCCCGTCGCTGGCAGCACCTCCTCGATCGGTAGGGATTCTTGGTGGGGTGCTGGCGGTGCAGTGAACCTCGTGCCGTGAACCTTGGCCCCCACCTCCTATTTATGGCGTTGTGCGACGGAGGCTCACCAGCCGTCTATAGGCTGGGCGTCCCCGATCAGGACGCGAGATCAGGGCCCACACCTGGCCGTTGGGCCCGGTATGGTGGAGATCAAACTAACAGGATCTACGCACAAATTATACCCTACCTGTCGTGCCAACCTGTAGGAATTTTCATCTAACAAGTAGATAAGTGTTTTATGCATAGGGAATCAGACAGGTAGCACATGGGAGAGTACCCTAGGTCTAGTTGAGAATTCTTCTTTATTGAAACGAGATTCCGATTAGCAAGTAGATAAGTGTCAAACCTAATTCTGTTTCCACCAAAAAAAAAATTGAAACAAAAATGGAAGAGAGGTTTTCCGCACGCTTCTGTTCATTTTTATCCGTACAAACATGAACGTCCCTTAAGATTTCTATGTAACTAGCGGCGCCGAAAGTGGCCACCTCGTCCTCTACTACTAGCGATCGAAAGTGACCATTTTCTTGGATACGCGTACTTTTGTGTCACGACGTGGTTTCCGCTTCTTTTGGGTTCGTTTGGCAGGGAGTACGCATATATACACACTTGTGCGACAGCTTTGTCGAATCATCATTAGGAGTTACGTATTACAACGTGCGCCTGTGCCCTGGAGGATGCCTAGGTCAGTATACCAGTCAAGTCTCGTGTGCGACTATATGTATATATATCTTGGTATAAATAAATCATGTGGAGATATATCTCTCTCTCGTCCCTCGTCCGTTGCACCGGCTCAACAACAATGCTGCCTGGTTCCCAGGTTTTATGTCGGGTGAATCATCACACTTTAGGTCAGAGTCAGACTGCCGGCGGCACGCGCACGCTGCAGCAAGCTAGTCTTATCAGCAGTTTTCAAACCACTTCTAAAACCATTGTTCAGTACTAGGTGTTTAGACCTAGTCATGTGAACTATGAGCTAGACAACGAACTCTCAACTCGTTTCCGTGAACTGTGCTTAGTTATTTTATTTTGAACTGTGAGTACGAACCATGAACTTCATGCTTTACCTATTTTTTATTATAGAAGGTTTCAGTTTAACGTGTGAACTTTTGAGTTTTTGTGTGTGATTGTGATTTGTCAATATAAAGACATGCCTTATTCTGACTTAAGTTTCCGGCTCCTGACCATTTTCATTGAATTTCCAACTGTATAGCATATCTCGATTCTATTTACGAATCCGGATTTGTCAAACCCGATTCTGTTTTCACCAGAAAAAGTATTGAAATGGAAACATGAGAGAGGTTTTCCCCGTGCCTTAAGATTTCTATGGAATTATTGGAAATTTTTATTGGGCCACGCCCATAACTCTAACAGTATGCACCAGCTATTACACATAATGATAATGATAGGTTGAAGACGTCCGTCTGGACGGACGGATGGACTTCGACCCGCCCGTGCATGTACGTACCATCCGCATGCATGCCTTGGGAAATATCAGCCATCCGTTCCTCTCTCGTCACGTGCCTTAGAAAATATCAGCCACCGCTCCTCTCTCTCGTGTCTCCCCGCCTCCGCTTTCTCTCGCTCTCGTGTGCCTCTAGTGCTACTCCTTCCATCCACTAGTACACTGGAGATTTCTCTTGGCATCGTGCTTTTTTTTCACTGGCGGTTGAAAAAGAGGTGGCGCCAGTAGAGAGAAATGTGTGGGCCAGCATAAAGGATCGGGCCGCCTATGTAAAAGCATTTACACTAGTTGTTCCTGTAATAAAACCGCCAGTGTTAATTGGCGGTTTGCATTATCCAACCGCCAGTGTAATGGCTATTTACACTGGCGACTTGGTTACGTAAATGGCCGGTGTAAATGAACATTTATACTGGCGGTTCTCTTATGTGAACCGACAATGATTATCATTTACCGTGGCGGTTTTTTTTGTCAACTGCCTGTAAGACATCTACTATAAATGCTGCTTTTTCCTCCCCCGACCAGCACTGTTCAGCCGAGCCACCTTCCATTAGTGGCGAACTTGGAGGTTCAAAAATCACAAAATACAAAGAGGAGGTTTTGCTCTTCATTTCTTCGGAGGAGATGGCTTAAGAAGGTTAGTTAATGCCTCTCATAGTTCTTTTCTGCATTAGTGCTTCTCAATTTGAGCTAAATTAAAACTAGATCTAGCTAGAGAGAGAGTTTCATGCTTGTGTTTTGAGAGAGAGAGAATGGTAGTAGATTTTTGTTTAGGATTTCAATGCATGGTGTCTTAGAAGGTTTGGATGCGCCTCTCATAGTTGATTCTCCATTATAAATTTGATTCAAAATTAGACCTCGGGTTTCATAGGGAAGAGAGAAATGGTAGTATTAATTATAGAGACAGAATTGGTATTATCGCATGAATCATGGTTGTTATTATAAATAATGTGGGAGTTAAAATATGTTTTCAAAAAAATATTAAATATTGTTAAAATTACATCTAGCTAGAAAAATATTGTTTAAAAATGTTAAACAATCTAGTTTATTCACTAAACTAGATTTTTTTGAAATTACAATAATTTTTAGTTTATTCAAATAATTACAATAATTTTGATTTTAATCAAATAATTTTAAATATACCCATCTAATTACACATTATCATTATAATTTTTGTACAGCCGAAGATGGAAAGATCGTTATGGATGTACAGCTTATCAAGATTAGACCCGTCATATCATTTGGAGGTTCGTAAGTTTATTAATGCCGCTAGGAGGCATGCATGCAGACAGAAGAAGAAGTACATATGTCGTCCGTGCATCGAATGCAAAAATGTTGTTGTATTTGAGGATGCAGAAGAAATCAGTTCTCATTTGGTTCACCGAGGTTTTATGAAGGATTACTTAATTTGGGTGAAACATGGAGAGGGTAGTTCTGCGCCTTCTGCAGAAGCCAACCCAGTGCATGCAGATGGACTGAATATGGATGACGGGACACGACACCAAAGGCCCCAGACTGATCCTGTTATGGTGGATCTTAGTGATGATGATGATGTCGGCGTCCAAAATACGTGTGAAGACGTCGACAAAGTTCAAGTCGTCGATGAAAGTGAACAAGCAGAGTTTTTCGAGGCATTGTTGCACCGTTATTCTCATCATTCTCTCGCTGTAGTGCAGGCGAGTGTCTCGGCACAACGGCCTCGGCGTGGCGTCAGCATGAGCGGGCCCGGCTTCGGCGTGGCCTCAGCACGAGCATGCCACGACGCAGAGGCCCGAGCGACCCTTGACATGGTGGCACAACAGCGCCGACGACCTAAGTCACGGGTGGACCAACGGCAAGCCCTACACTAGTGGCTCCCCAGCGGATCTGGCTCCCTCTCCCAATCGTGCGGGCACTGCCTCCTTGCCGTGTCTCACAACCACCGCCACGCCGCTGCTCCGGTGAACTCCATAGGCTAACGAGCCTCCATCTCCCAAGCAGGAAGGAAATGTTGCGTTGCACTGAAAGTGTATGTTGGAAGTGTATGTTTTAAGTGTTTCAGATGTTTCAGATGTATGTTGCAAATGCTTCATATGGATGTTGCAAAAGTAGATCGGGAATTTTGCACATGTTGCATATGTTGCAAGTGTTTCAGATGAATATTGCAAGTGGTTTTTCAAAATGTTTCATCTATTTCAGACGTATGTTTGCAAGAGTTTTTGATCTGGATGTTGCTTATGTTTCACACATATGTTGTAAGAATATGTTCCAAATATTTCATATGTTTCAGTCTAATTAATGTTACAACAATTGTTTTCATGTTGCAAGCTGTAAATGTTTTATCTGGGAGTTGCATATGTTTTAGTGGTTATACACTATGTTGTAAGTATATGTTTCAAATAGATGTATGTTACAAGTGTTTTATCTAGATGTTACATATGTTGCAGTGGCTATACACATATGTTGCAAGCTTATGTTTTAAATATTTTACATGTTTTAAACGTATGTTGCGACAAGTGCTTCATGTTGCAAGTGTGTTTTCATTAGCAGGAACGAGAAATGAGCGCTTGCAAATGCGGTCCCGTGTGCATGCGCAACAGCATGGCGTGCTAGGTGCGCCAGTAGCAGGTGCATGCGGAGTACTAGAAAATCTCATGCTTATAGTCGGGGTCTAGGATAATGATCGGTTGCAGCTCCCGTGTTTTGGTGACCATGCATCAATTGAGACTGGAGCCACACGCGTTCGCTTTCCGCTCAAAAATTATGAGCATGCGGACGCATGCAGTAACAACATGCACAACAGGTAGGGCCGCATTCGTAGGCGCGCCGCAGCAGCAGGCAGCAGCATGCGCATTAGGCAGGCAGATGCAGGCGTTCAGACATGGCTAGAGACCTCCGGGCGCTAGCCACGCTGTTAACATCATAGGTGGAGAAATCATCATTCATACCCGACCTAGGTAAATGAATCCATCGGGTATCTAGGTTTTGGGTACTCTTGCTATCTCTACCCGCGGATCAGTAGCTCGTTCTCTTCGCCACGCTCCGCAGTCCGCACAGCAAAGATCTCAACACAAACCGAACTCCGACGCAGTGGCCGGCCCCAACGTAGCCCAAATCAGACGAGACGCGGGCCGTCGGCTCGGCCTTCCCCGCATCCCGGGATGAGACGACCGCCCCAGGCCGTTCGGTATTGATTGGACCAGGCCTACGGGCTACGGCCCATGTCGTATCGCCTTTGCGATGGGCAGTCCTTTCCTGGTTCCTGCGACAAGCCTTTCCGTTCCGCGGCCAAGATTCTCCGCCGCCGCCCGCCCCGACTCCGCCGCCGCCCGCCGGGGCGCAGCGCAAACTGCCCTGCTTCCCCTTCAGCCTTCCCCCTATCCGCCGCGCCCATCCTGCCGCCTCCTGCTCGCGCGCTTACTGTAGCCGCCGCTTTCTCCACCCTTGGCAATGGAGGCCGCGGCCGCCCACGCTCCACCTGCTCCGGCCCTGCGCCGCTCGCTCGCCCTCAGCCCCACGCCCGCCGTCCGGCCGGACCCAAAACCCTGGCAGGGGGTAGTGCTCTCGGCGAGGCGCCCGTCGAACGCCGTCAGGTGCGAGCCGCCCCGGCGCCCGGAGGCGCGCCTGCGCGCGGCCGCCGCGGCGCAGCCGGGTGGTGCTGACGCGGCAGCCGCCGGGAGGAGGAAGCGGCTGGCGGTGTTCGTGTCCGGAGGGGGATCCAACTTCCGGGCGATCCACGAGGCCGCGCTGGGCGGGCCCGTGCACGGGGATGTCGTCGCGCTTGTCACCGACAAGCCAGGTGAGGGAAACTGCACCCCGCGAAGCTGCCTACTACACTGTGAGCGGAGGCTAAAAACTGTGCGTTACAGGTTGCGGTGGCGCGGAGTATGCCAGGAGCAATGGCATTCCTGTGCTCGTGTTCCCCAAGTCCAAGTCTGCGCCCGAGGGGATTTCGGTTGCTCAACTGCTGGATAGCTTGAGGTTGTTTCCTGCTTACTATACCTGTCTCTGATTTTGTTGTATCAATTTCAGTAATAACTCGGGTGAAAAGCATCGCTCAGAGTAATTCACGCTTTCTTATGTTTTTTTATGCCAGTAAAGTACACACACAGTCATGCTCGACTGTACAGATACTTTTAGCTAAGTTCTGCCAAGTGATGATTATGTTTCTGCATAATTAGAGAAGTTGTTACTTCTGTGAATCCTCTATCTATCTTTCCGCTGATATTTTTGACTTAAACTTTAACACAATATTCAGTTGGAATAATACTATGGAATAAGTCCTTCATCTAGTAACTCATTGTTACAAGGACTTAGTCTTGACTGTAGACACTATGTGGTTTGCTTTGTTCTCTCTGGCATTGGATTGTGCTAATATCTGGATTTTTATCTTGTGTATTGTAGATATGTTTTGTGTGACTAGTGAAATAAGCCTCTTATACTCAACTTTGAAACAGGGGATACAGTGTAGACTTTGTTCTTCTTGCCGGTTACTTGAAGCTTATACCCGCTGAATTGATCCAGGAATACCCGAAGTCCATATTAAATATTCATCCTTCTCTCCTTCCGGCATTCGGAGGCAAAGGTTTTTATGGTTCAAAGGTGCATAAAGCCGTTATTGCCTCTGGAGCAAGGTAATTTACAATTCTCTAGCATGTCCAAGTAACTGCATGTCTTCATTAGTAACTGCATATCTTCATTTACAAAAGTGACAGATCTAGGGGGCTTCGATGGGTACCAATTTGTAGGGGGGCTTAGGAGGGGCTCTATGCTTCGAGTAGCGGTAGCGGCCTAGCGGGGGCTCGAGCCCACCCTGACTCGGTGCTAGATCCGCCCTACAAATGATATAACCGTCTACCTATACGATAATTCACCTGTTGAACCCCTAATAAAACACCTGTATGCATGAAATTGTGTAATTTCAAGGAACATAACACTAGGTTTTGTTGTAACACACTTCTTGAATTGAATGTAAGCATTTTAAAAATTGATACGTGTGATGGATGGCTGATAGAGAAATGCCCAATTATTTTGTGTGTCAAATGTGACTTCTTTTATTTGACAACAGTTTTCTGTTCAGATACTCGGGTCCAACCATACATTTTGTGGATGAGCACTATGATACTGGGAAAACGTTAGCCCAGAGGGTTGTTCCTGTGTTTGCAGATGACACACCAGAGTTATTGGCTGCAAGAGTCCTTCATGAGGTAAGATTTCAGCCTAGAGCCTGAGATAGCACCAAGCTCCTTCTGCACATAATTGAAGTTAATCTGCAACCAGAAGTATTGATCGTTTAGTTGATTTGAAACTTGCACCTCAGGAGCATCAAGTTTATGTTGAAGCAGTTGCTGCTTTGTGCGAGGACCGCATTGTATGGAGGGAAGATGGTGTCCCACTTATCAAAAGTCGGATAAATCCTGATGTGTACCTCTAATTGACATTACTAGCACTATTTTGAAGCAATAATGGAATTTGTAGAGCCCCTGCCACTTTTCCAAGGCAAGGGGTACTTAACAGTTGACGTAGGTTGATACAGGGCACAACTTAGTTGTCATCGAGACATTTCCATGTGTTGGAAGTGGGAAACAAATTATTCCAAAAAAAACAAGTGGGAAACAGTGTCCAATAGACTGCAGTATGCATTACTGCATGAAACAAGGTTGGATTATGGCGATTGCATTATCCTTCAGGGATTTTTTTTTAATGTCTGGTGTTTAAATGAGCAAATCTTATAAAAGATCGCTCGATCTTGTGATGGTCTTTTATTGATTGAAGGTTTTTTAAAACAAAAAGGGCACCAAACGGTGTGGTTTGCCTTGTCCTCCGGGAATTCATTATTACTGTTCGTGATGTTTAGATGAGCAAAACTGTAACACTCCCTTGGATCCTATGATGGTCTTCTATTGATTGAAGATCTCTTTAGTACTTGACAGTTGACACATCACTTGGTATATTATTGTATGTTTGTCGTCCCTCTGAAGTGACCAGAATTTACTTAAAACTTAACTTGCACAGCAAGTATCTTGATAACCATTACATCAGGAGTACTTGTGATATCTACCGGAAAATTCTTGAAGGTAGGCATGAAAGTGCTCTCCGAAATCATATTGACAATCTGCACGTAATGATTTAGAAGGAAAAAGTACATAGATTTTGTTTTTGTCAACCCAAACATAGACTCAGCACCAGAAACATCTTAAGGAGGAAAAATATGTTTCTGGAATCTTATAACTGTGTGCTCTGTCAACAAGATATTGAAGAAACAAATGCCCATCTTTTCCTAAACTGTCAGTTTGCGAAGATCTGCTGGAGTTTGCTTGGCATTACAATTCAGTCAGGTTCAGATATTCTGGAGGCAGTTATGCAAATCAGGGACCAGACTCATCCTAATTTCTTTCTGGTGGCTGCTATTTTGTTGTGTTGGGGTATCTGGACTGTTAGGAATGATCTTATCTTCAAAGGCATCCAGCCAAGAGTTGAGTCTGTCCAGGAAATTTTCAGAAAGGAAATGAAGATCCTTTCTTTAAGGGCAAAGGCTAGATTTACCCATACTTTTGATTTATGGATTCAAAACCTGTTGTAATCTCCCTTCTTGCGCTTATTTTCTTTGTTTCTTGAATTCCTCTTGTTGTACCAGACTTTTGTTTTTCTTATCTTAATAAATTTTCTGTAGGGGCCTTGGCCCCTCCAGTTTCGTCAAAAAAAAACAAATACAACATGCAGTTACGACCGGAGTATGCTCAACGAGATGTTTTATTCCATAATTATGTTCCCCGTGCTGGCTTTAATCAGTCAATACAAGAGCAATGTTGGTACCACTTCAATAATTTACACTGTTGCAGACTTGCGGCATCACAGGAAAAAAAATGAAAGAAAACTTGGAAAGAAGACCACAAACTATCAGGTCCATCATCAGCTGCTACCACAATATCTCCTGTTTGGGGTCTCCTCTCTCTCGCCGGCGAAACCCTCAGCTGATATGAAACTCCCCGCTGGCGTGGATTTGCTTCACCTGTTTGTCATACTCGTCCTCACCTTCCTCTTCTTCCTCATTGTTTTCGTCTGGTTTCTTGCTGTCCTCCTGCTCGTCCTCCTCCGCCGCCCAACCAAAGCCAGCCACCGGGGTGGAGGAAGGAGGTGGCGTCTGCGCCTTCTCCACGATCTTCATGATCTCCTCCACGGACTGGACGGAGTAAGTCGGGGCGCTGTTGTCTTTCTTGTAGTACATTGCCTGTGCAGCTTCTGTGAGCTCTCTAGGCAGGTTCTTCAGGAACCAGGGGTGGTTCCTGATCTCCCTGATTGTTATTCTCTGCATGAATTTGGAGATGTAGTGAAATTAACGAACCAAATATGAACCACTTAAGATGATCCTAAGTTTAAATATATGGGTACCTTTGCAGAGTTTGCAACAAAAATTCTTGAAAGCAGTTCCTTGCAGTCTTGGGATACGTGCACATACTCTGGTATTTTGTATTGGATTGACATGATCCTCTATGAAAAGAAAGAATATACCAAGAATAACATTAAGAGATACGAACTTGGGGTTTAGATTGCTTATTATTATTAGGAAAAAAGAGAATCTCTGAAGTTGTTACCCCAATTGTCTTTCTGAAATTCTTTGGGTCATCTGGGTCCTCAAAAGGGTACCCACCGACCAGCATCACATATAGGGTGACTCCACAGGACCACACGTCGGCTGTCTGAACCATCAATCGGATGTTGCAAATATGTTAAGGCAAAATAAATAAATAAATAAATAAATAAATAAATAAATAAATAAATAAATAAATAAAGGCAATGATGAATCGGTAAAGTTTGAACTAAAGAACATTTATCGCCAATAGGATATTACTAAGATGCATTTCTGGTTATCAATACGAGTTTTAGAAGGGTTCCATATTCTATTGAGGCACAGGCCTCTAATGATAAGAACACTCAAAATGATGGTTGGAATTCTGGATATCGTGTGGGGTGTTCTGAGACTGAATTTCAACTGTTAGTATTGGGTATATGTAGTTTGCTCACTAAAAGATGGCATACATCATTCAAATGGTCTTCATAGTAGGCAAAACCTCAGCTATGTTGCATTTGTAGCAAATTTCTAAAATGTATGGTATGAACTTTCATAGAGCAAACAATAAAATTCGGGTGAACATTTGACCTGTATCAACTCAGCTAAATAAACAAGCAATAGCTTCCAAAGAAAAGTTAAAAAGCAGTGATATAAGGAATCTGTGTAAAATTTTCAAATTGAGGGTTTGTTATTACTTTTTAATGGTGATATTCTGAGGACAGATAAAATATGGCGTCAGAGTCTAGTTGGTAGCTGCACGCCTTTGAAAACATCAGTCCTAAAGTAGTTAAGGAGTTTAGGGCAATATAAATAACTGAGGTTGTTTTCAACTCTATACAAATGAGTTATCAAACTGAAACTGCTGATCCAGGAACTGTGCAGGGAAGTCAAATTCACTCAACACAAAATTTAGGTAGACTTGGAGAAAATAAAGACTGTGAATACAATCTTTTAATGTGAAAGCAGACAGAGAACTTTATGAAATAGGAGTGGGCACCGTATGGTTGGACAGATCAACGCCCACTGTGATCTTTGCATGTCTTGAAGGGATGTTCTCGAAATCAACCAAACAAAAAAACAATAAGCTATCTATAGTCTCAAAGGCATCATACTGTTTCTGACAAGCAAATGCAACCAATTTTGCAGTGCTGGAAAGGAGAAACGCAAGCAGAATAGTAGATTGGCATGGTTTGTTGGATAGCAATAGAACAAAATGCAATCACTGTTTTGCGGTACTGACAATGAGAAAAAGAAAAAGGGAGAGTAGAAAATAGCTTCAAAGGACCACAAGAGGCCAAATAGCGGTTCAGTCTAACATGACTGCTTGAAAAGGATTGCACTTGAGGGCCTCTTGTGATAAACATCAATCAGTTAAAACATGATGGTAAAATGGCTACGAAAAGGACATAAAGTATGAATTGAACCTCTAAAAAGAGAACTTGTTGTGTGCTATCCCAAGTTCCCAACCAACTTGTCACAAGGATGGATTCACCTAATATTTTCTTGTCTGTTCCTTTCAAATTCCTAAATGATGGAAAAGTAAAAAAGTTCTGAATGCTGCATGCTCCTATTTACAAAATGACACTTCCTCCTCGCCATTCACTGATCTTCAACCTCACTCAAATCAAGTAGCACTTATGAACAATATCTGTATCCACAGGATATCATGCTTTCTTCATCCAAGCTAACTTTCTTCCAGGCCACAATTTAATAAAGCAAATGGAACGTACAGACTACAAAATCTTGACCGCTAATCTGGTCCAAATCCGATGAACCTAAACCTTTTGCCCACCTTCGGTTGTGTAGCGTGCAGGGAAAGTAGGTGGAGCCTGCATCGCCATCAAGCATGATATGTAATCGCCGGAGACACGAGAGGATGTGAATGTCCAAATCGCTTCACACAGGAAGGAACATACATATCCTTGCATGGTCTCTTTTATGCTTTTTCAGACTGAGGTTTTTTCAACTCAAACCACTGGGGTACTACACTACTTCTCCTAATTCCGCCAGTACCAGATCGCTGACACTGACACTCACACTATGTGAGAGTCAGCATGGTCTCCGGGCCCCATTGCACAGCCTGTTCATCCCGAGCCCGGCCAGAGCACAGAGCAGCACTGCATCTGCATGCAGCGTGCCGCCTGCGTACCTGAAGCCGAATCACACGGCGTGCGCGCCGCGAGGTCCCGAATCACGATGCTCGCTGGGCCCACTGCTCGGTGGCAGGAGGCTCTGTCTGCCCGGCCACGGGCAAGCAAATCTCAATCCCGGACAAATCCCAAATCCCATAATCCGCCAGATCCCAGAGATCCCTGGGCCCCGGGGCCCACTGGTCTATGGACCCTACAACGTCTCCTGTTTTCCACGAAGGGTGCGCCCGGCCGGTCTATAGGCGGCATGCACTAACTCCAGTAATTCTAGTTTTCTCATTAGTCAAACTATCTAAAATTTAACTGAATCTATAAAAAAATTAATATTTATGACATTAAATAGTTGTGCTATTGACATATATATTAAATTTAAAATATATAATATTTATTTTATGTATCATAAATATTGACGTTTTTCTATAGACTTGGCAACCATATCTTTGCATTCATGCGATGGGCCCACATGCTGACACTAGTGCGATCGCCTATAGACCTGGTGCACGGACACTCCGGGGATGGCATTGAGACCCGCGTTACGTGGACTCCAAGGGGCCGGCACGTGCTCGTACGCAGGCTCACGACAAGCGAGACAGGATCGTGACTGCGACCGGGGGCCCACCTTGCCGCGTATCAGGGGAGAGAGGAGAATCTAACGAGGGGGCGTGGCTAGCGAGACTGACCTTGCCGTCGTATTCCCGGCGGGAGAGCACCTCCGGGGCGATGTACGCCGGCGTTCCGACCGTCGATTTGGGCTTCGAGTGCAGCAGCGACGACTGCAACCAAAAGGATCACGGTGGAGAAGAAAGGCGTCAGTGCGTCCGAGACGACCAATAGTCTCTTGTTGTTTCGTCAAGCAGGTTCAGTGTTTGATGTTTCACGCAAGAGAAAAGGAACAGGTTTCAGGCAGGTAGAGAAGCATTTTCAGCTGAGCAGCAGGGGCAAGCAAAGGTGGAAAGGGGGCGCCTTTTCACGGAAAGTTCGTCTGTTTTCAGAAGAAGAAAACCGAGGAAGACGAAAAGGCCGTGGTTTGGAGGTTATACAGCACCTTGGAGTAACCAAAGTCGCAGATCTTGAGGCGAGGCGCCGGGCTGCCGTCCAGCAGCGTGTTCTCCAGCTTCAAGTCTCGGTGACAAATTTGCTGCAAATCCACGACAAAATTCTCGCATTGGACGCTTCTTTCTGTGTTTGCTAATAAAAAGGTTGATCTTTTTCTTCCATTCTTTACTTACCATGAAGTGGCAGTAGCTGACGCCGCAGATTAGCTGCTGGAAGAAGTACCTCGCCTGCAAGGACAGCCACAGCCAGTCAGCCAGCCCAGCATTCACAAATCACAAGAATTACCAGCACAAGAAATCCCATCCCCGAAAGCCGCGTGATTCGGGCAAGTGACCGATCCCCACCTCGTCTTCGCTGAACCTCCCGGCGTTGCAGATCCGGTCGAACAGCTCGCCGCCGGCGGCGTACTCCATCACGATCGCCAGGTGCGTCGGCGTGAGCACCACCTGCAGGAGGAAACGAAAGAACTCTCGCACAAGCTCTTCACCAGCAACATGTAAAAGAAAAAAAAAGATGGCATTTTTCGCCCGCCCACCTCCTTGAACCGGATGATGTTGGGGTGCCGCAGCGAGCGGTGGTTGATGATCTCCCTCGCCACATTCTCGTCAATCTGCAAACGCAAACGAGCGAATCACATGTCAGGAACGCCCTGAATCTCTCTCACGCGAACCATCGCTGTGCAAGAACTTGAGCCGGGCGAACGCCGGACCTTCTGGCCCCGGGGGATGTACTTCATGGCGACGAGCTCCTTGGTCTCCTTGTTCCGCATGAGCCGCGCCACGCCGAAGTTGCCGGCGCCGATGTCCTTGAGCAGCTCGTACTTCTCCATGGCTCCCTCCGAGGTCGGGGCGGACGGGGAGGACTGGACCGCGGCAGCTGTCTGATCGATCGTTTGGGGTGGGGAGAGGAGGGGGAGGGAAAGCGCGGAAGGGGAGGATTCGAAGCTTGAGGAGGAGGCCTCTTGCTCGTTCGTCCGGTTCTTCGCTGGGACGAGTTCGGCACGCACCTATGTATGGGTGGCAGTGACAGCGAGGAGTCCGTTTTTATTCGGTGATTAGTACTAACACAGCTTCGATCGCCATGGTGTGGCGTTCTTAACTGTTTCACGATTTTTTTTCTGCATGTTTAATTGCAGTTTGAACCCAGTTTCTTTCAGTTTGTGCTACGGTCCTTTCGTGCTCTGCTAAAGTTTTTTTTTATTTGCTGATTACTCCCACCGGCCACCGTTCACCAATAACCACTGTGAGAAACACGGTACCCATAAGAACGTCTCGAAGAGAACAGAGTGGTATTTTTGAGAAAGAATACGTAGCCGCAAATGCAAGCGCCTATATTAAGACCCAATTTGTTTAAGCTAAACTAGAATCTAGTTGGAAAAGTTCCATGTCAGAATTTTAACTAATTAACGTACGTTCATATCACTAGTGATTACTGTAGGCAGAATCGAGCTTCCGCTTTCTTCCTTTGTCGTGGAGCAAGCGCTGACACAAAAAAAATAAAAAGACTTTGGCAAAGTGATTGTTTGCGCGCATGCAATAGTTATTACTGTACTTTTTTTCTTTTTGAACCAATGGGTGACCTATTATTGTCGCGTATCAATATTAGGGTACCCGTAAGACATGAGCTAATGGTCATCAACACTAACTCACCCGGACGGTTAAAAGCACGGCTACGACATCATCTGACCCTAGAGGCGCGGGATCCGTCCCCCCCGGCCCCCTGGAGAGGATTCCGCCCTGCCCGACCACAAGGGCGTGGGCTCCGCCACATCCAATCCTAAGGGTGCGGGCCCGGCCACGTCCGACCTCCTAGGGGAAGGCTCCGCCTCGTCCGACCCTAGGGGCGCAGGATGCGTCCCGCGGCCCCCTGGAGAGGATTCTGCCTCGCCCGACCCAGGGATTACGGACTTGGCCTCGAGCGGGAGCGCGGGCTCCCGCAAGGGACCATACCACCCCTAACCACTACTAACGAGGAATGTGGGCCCGGAATCATGCCCCTAACCCTAGGGAGGAGGCGAACGTGTCTCGACGTGACCAGCGGCTACAGCAGGCCAAACTTTGGCACTCACGTCTCCAACAGCGCCGCCCGAGACCATGCCTCTAACGCTAGGGAGGGGGCGGACGCGTATCGATGTGACCGACGGCCACGACAGGCTATATCTGGGCACTCACATCTCCAACAGTGACGGGCAGACCAGCATTGTACTGCTTAAATCCCCGTGCGACTCTAGTCAAGGGGGTCTATTAACCATACTGCATGCCAGGATAGGACGGGGCGCCATGACTGGGCGGCGGCGCCTGCCTATAGCACCAGGAACGGACAGGGTTGCGGCATGCGCGCGCCTCCATTGTCGTCTACAGAACTAGCAGGACCCGCCTGCGGAGGAGAAGGGCAACGCAGCCCCAGGACTTCCTCTCGGTTTTTCTCTTTCTTCTTTTCCTCTTTCTCTCTCGTGTACCCCGGGTCCTTCCCTTGGTCTATAAAAGGGAAGGCTGGGCGCCCCATCTGGACAAGCTCTTCTGAATCCTCCGAGCAATCCCAAGTACTTCAACTCTACTTCGCATTCACCAGAGACTTAGGATCTTATCCCTCTCTCACACGTTTGTAACCCCTACTGTAAACTTCAGTGCTAGTAACACGAGCGGCAGCGACTGGACATAAGGACATTCTGTCCGAACCAGTATATATCTTTATGTCCTCTTAGCACATCATCCGGACCAAACGCGCAATACAAATTTACTAGTCGGCGATCCGAAACACCGACAATTATATTGAAGTTTGACGTGATGAAAAATAATAAAGAAAAGAAGAAAACAACCTCTTGTTTTATCTTCTTCAGCAGGCCGATAGCGGAGCAAAGGTTAGACACTTCTTTAGCTCCTTTATTCTAAAAATAAAAGGCTAATCTTTTGTAGCACTATTAGCAGCACTAGCACATCATCACTCCCAGGCCACCAACAGAAGTCGTGGCGGTTACATCCAACTCGCAACCAAGGACCAGACCCACCTGGTGTATCGTGTGTCTTCGTGTGAGAAGGGAGATGGTGAGTACAATTTCCATTTTCGTTCTAGAATTTCCTCTCAAGGTTCGTCCCTCAACTATCAAAGTGACAATGTCTTGTCGTGTACTTGTGTCTCATTAGAGAAGAAATACTTCTACGGTTTAATGGTGGCGTCACAAATAAGAGATGACAAATGGATACCCGTTGAGTATTCAATCTATTAATTAGGAGATATGAATGTGCTGAATATAATACTCACATGTACTTTAAGGAGAAAAAAACTTCACCCATCATATAGGAGGGTATTGAGATGTTATACTACTCGTACCAGCAAGTCTATGTACTTATTTCTTACGGAAACGCTCTTGCAGAGCGTCCGTCCGTACGGACCCTATACTCACTCACGCTGCCCCCACTCACGTGGCCAGCTCACAAGGTAATAAATAGCGTACAGCGGATTGGTAGCGGATTGCGGATAGCGGACGATAAGTTCCGATAGCGGCGCCTGATAATCTCACATAATTTTAAGTACATATATCATGAATAATGAGTATAAATAGACATTTAATTGCATTCAAAGAAATGATATATCACGTACTTAAATTAAGAAAACAAACATGGTGTTCCACCGATTAAATCATCACATTAAGAGTTTGTAAAGAAACATACTATGACTTATGAACCATAAAATAGTTCACAAGACTATCACTCGTTGTCAGTCAGTTTTGAAATGCATGTAAATAGCAAAATCTTGCAAATATCAGAGAAAGTAAGATCAGTATTCATGTATCAATGCATGTAAATCCACGCTATTGTGGCATGCTACGTGCAATTGCGGCTCGCAATATCACCCACTATTCAGAATTGCGTCCGCAAAGTTTCAAGCTGTAAAGTTCAGAGCGCTACCTCGTAGTGGTAGCGGCAATGGGCCCCTACCGCTGTCGCGGCCGCTATTGCCGCTATTTATTAGCCCGCTCGCTCTGCTCGTGGAACGGACCCCGTCCTCGTCCACGCCGCCCATGTCACGCCCCCGCCGCCTGCTCGTGCCTTGCACGGCGAGCCCGACACCCTAGGCGCTCGCTGGCTCACTCCCGGA
This sequence comes from Saccharum hybrid cultivar R570, assembly GCA_038087645.1. Lineage (NCBI taxonomy): Eukaryota > Viridiplantae > Streptophyta > Magnoliopsida > Poales > Poaceae > Saccharum > Saccharum hybrid cultivar. The sequence goes on along the minus strand of JAQSUU010000562.1, from coordinate 13,513,169 downwards.
CTCACGCCTCCCGTCGTGGTCGTACTCCATTCGCCTGCCCCTGCCCCTGCCCCTGCCCCTGCCGAGGTCCGTGACGCCGATGAGCTCCACACCCGCGACCTCCACGCCATTCCATGGCTTCGTCACGTCAATGAGCATGTCCAAACAGCAAGCAAATGCTACGTTAAAAGCACATGTTGCAATAGTATATTTTAAGTATTCCAGATGTTTCCGAGGTATGTTGCGAGTGTTGTATATTGATGTTGCAAAAGTAGATTAGGATGTTGCATATGTTGTAATAGTTATACACATATGTTTAGTGTATGTTCTAAATGTTTCATCTGTTCTAGGCGAATGCTGCAAGTGTTTTGTCTGGATGTTGCAAAAAATAGATCTAGATGTTACATATACGTGCATATTGCAAGCATATATTTCAAGTGTTTCATACATATGTTTGCAAGTGTTTCATTTGGATGTTGCATATGTTTGCAATGGTTTTCAAATGTTTTTCAGACGTTTTCGCAAGTGTTTCATCTGTCTTCTTTTGTATGTTGCAATGTTGCATCTGGGTGTTTCAAAAGTGAATCAGGTGTTGCACATGAGATGCGTGTGGGAAGCGGCCGGTGGCACGGACAACGTCCGGGGCGGTGTGGGTGATGTCGGGGCGGCGTGGGACCACTACTGGTGCACTTCCTCGCGAGCCCAATGCGCTAGGCGCTCGTTTGCTCCCTGTGCGGGCAGCGTCCGGACGCTAGCGCACGGATCGGACGTCTCGGCGCTAGCAATTCCGTATTTGTTATTGTGACATGTCATATGTGAATTTATGATTTCTTTTTTTTTGGTGATTACCTCTGCTTATATTGAAAGCCATGACAGTTAAATAAGTCCGGAAAAAGGGATACCAATGTGCAAAAACTAGAGTTCCAAAGATAAAAGGCTATCCTTTATAAGCAGATCAAATCTCGCCGATGTCAGATAGTAGGATATTGTTAGGTTTTGAACTGCTTCGCCAACACATTATGCTGTTGATGATGGCTTGCATCTTTCCCTGGTCCTCTTTCGTCAAAACACCAGATATACTAGAGAATAACACTGCAGAAAGAAATTTAGGCGACTTCTCAATCGCCCTTTTATTATGAGAAATTCCATAGAGCTCAAATCAGTCCTGCAAATACAAATAAACGACATAAACGATGTGGAGCATTGCATTTGTGATATGGCCGACTCCCTAAAGGTACTGTAAAAAAAGTCGCTCAAAAGTCCGTGTGAGATGGGGGAAGGAATTTCAGCAGGCGCAGAGCTAGGCCCTTTCCGATTACACAAGCCTCTAATATTAAGAGCCCCGATGATTCTTTCGGCTGGCTTTGCCTCTGAACTCCGGACAACAATGCCATGAAGCCACCCCGCATATGTATCGTACAAGATGGCAAGAAAAAAAAATGGTCAATTGTTTCCAACTTATCACAAGGAAGGTATTTCATACTTTGCCAATGAAAATAAAATTGATTTTCAAGGGAAATTTACACCACATGTTTTCCATAGGAGATTGGTTTATGATTTCTCATCTGCCTGCTCGCCCATCTTTCAATTTGGCGCTCCGTTGTGGCGTATGCCCGCGACGCGAGCACCTTTGCTTGCAGTACCTCTACCTCGGTCGCTCCGTGCAGCCTCCCACCGCCTCTCCGGTCGCTTCCCTGTTCGTTTCGTTGAAAAGCTAGGCTAAAAAGCACTGTTCGCTGATAAGCCATGCTTTGTCGGTCCTCTAATAATCCAGAAGTTTGTCGGAGGTCAAAAAAGAAAGAGGAAAAAAAAACACCTCCCCTAATCCCTTTGTGAAGCTTCTTCTTTGAACTGACACAGCTACGTTCATGCTTGCTGAGCTACCAAAAACATCCATCTGTGTGTTTCAATCTCTGGAGAAAAAAAAGTACCAGAAAACAACTGTAGCTATTTTCCAAACATATATGCGCTCAGTTTGTGGAAACCCAAACTTTTGACACGCTTGGATCTCTTGTTGGCCGCTCACCTGGCCGGGCTTGGCAAGAAATCGGCTTGGCGGCCTATCATTCGGCTTCTTTGGTACAGTAGTACGTAGCTGCATAGATGCCTTTTGATTTTCATTCGTGTTTTTGGACGGCAAGGCAGTTCGGTCAGGCGAGCATAAAAACCTATTGAAGCCAGATGTTCGCTCTGGAGGCGCGCAAGGAGTTGGGCTGTGTTCAGTTACTTTAAAATTCTAAAAATTTTACAAGATTTTCTGTCACATCAAATTTCTGGACGCATGCATGGAGCATTAAATATAGGTTGTGTTTAGTTTCATTAAAAAGTACACTATGTAAAAAAAATTCTCCGTCACATCAAACTTGCGATACATGCATGGAGTATTAAATGTGGATAAAATCAAAAACTAATCGCACAGTTTTGTTGTACTTTGCGAGACAAACGTTTTGAGCCTAATTAGTCAATGGTTGGACAATTATTACCAAATACTACAGTGTCGCTACAGTGAATTTTGACACTCCAAATTTAGGAACTAAACACAGCCATAGGTAAAAAAATAACTAATTACACAGTTTGGTTGTACGAGACGAATCTTTAGAACCTAATTAGTCTATAATTAGACACTAATTACTAAATACAAACAAAAGAGTTATTGTACTTCCAAAAAATTTTACAGGGGCAACTAAACGCACCCTGATGCTTCTTGTTTCGTTGGCTGGTCACCAACAGGCAACAGCGTGCTACAAGAAAGCTTGTTCGGGAGAGATGAGTTGACCCGCAGCGAGCGGACGGGGAGACGGTAGGAGGACGGGTGAGTCGTAATGGGGGTGCCGTGTCGTGGGCGTGGGGCTGCGAGATCACCACCCACTGCCGCACTGCGCTAGTACATACGTAAAGATGGCGAGCTCTTTGACTTGTTGATTGAGGCGCGCGGCAGAGGGCGAAGGATCGATCAGTGCGGCGTGGGCACCGGCCACGTCCATCACGTGGGCAGGGCACCGGCCACGTCCATCACGTAATACGTACACTGGTATAGTGATACCTGTTGGCACAACTGCATGGGCATGGCACAGCCATTGCGGATCCGTCGTGTGGACCACACCACACAGGCACAGACCGTAAGTATGTACGACCCATCCATATTCCATACACGTTACCACGTGCGCCCGCGTCGCCGTCCACGCACGCATGCATATGCATGCACCGCCGCCCGCCGGGCCGGCAGGGGGAAATGAAAAAGGATCGCACGCGGCCGCGGATCGAGGCGACCGAGACCGAGAGGGAGGCGCGCGGGCGGCCAGGCCGGTGGATCCGTGTATGCGGCCCCGGCCTCTGCTCGGCATGGCCTCCTCCTCCCCCCTCTTCGTTCGTTCGTTCGCCGGGCAGAGGCCACCCCAACCGTCCACCCACCGCCTCCGTCGTCTAGTGTCAGGGATGCTCCCCCCAAGGCCCAAGGCATCTTTGACCGATCGAATGAATCGAACGCCCGAGCGACGCACAGCAGCGAGTACAGCACGCGCGCGGGTTCCCCTCGGCCAGCAATATGGGTGCGCATGCCGGCTCGTCTACGGCTAGCTCCGGTAGCTCAGTGTCCCCTTGTGGAATGCAGGCATGCATCGCGGTGGAGGCGCGCGCCGGTGTGACGGTATCCGTTAGGTCTCGACGTCTCTTGTTGTTAAAGACTGCCTGCCAGTGCCAGTGCCAGGTGCCAGCCGGGCCGGTGGTGGATCCAACGGGAGACGCACTCCCCGGCGCGCGCGCAGTCCACCGCCCACAGGTGTACGACGTGCAGGTGGCGGCGTGCGAGTTGACCTCCTCGGTGCTGACTTCCTCCGCCTCCGCCTCCGTGCCTCGGCGCCCGAGATTCCCACGCTAGGCATACTGATATGGCGCTCTCATGCATGCATGCATGATGCATCGCTCCAACGCAACGCTCGAACCCGGGGCCGGCCGGCAGCCCCTATCGCAATGCATTTCATCGTCGGCATGTGCGTCGGCTCTCGGCTCTCGCCGCCGGCTTCTTCTGATCCTACTATACCGCTATAGCACTGCCAGTCATTACGTTAGACGCCGCAGCAGTGTCTCACACGACTAGCTCGATCTCTCCGGAAGCTAGCGATGATCCAGATCGAGGAGGATCCGGACTACCTCGCTCTTGGTCCGGTCGGTTTTAGACTTTGTGTATACCACGGCCGTCGTTGAACAAGCTGCCATCATCTCGATCGCGCGCCAGATCAGCCGGCTGGCCTGTGAAGAGTTGGCACGGCCGCACACAGTACGTGCACACACCCTGCTGCTGCATGTAAAATCCATTCACCGTGTGTTGCGCGAAATAAAGAAAAAAAAACGTATACACGCTATGGATCACGGTCGATCGTCAACGTCAGTGGCGGATGCAGGATGATCCATCTACGAATAACTCTCTAATGCTAATTCATGTGAGAGTAATAATCATGTAGAAAGGAAGAGTCTGACATCTATATGAATGAATGGTTCGTATTTTATTTTTCATAAATATATCATCTTGAAATGACAATTTTGTTAATTGTATTGTATTAGATATATACTCTTTTATTTAATTTGAACCGTTAGTTCATCTTAAAATATATTGTCCCTGCTTTGTTATGTAAGGCGAATTCGCAGAAATCACTAGTGTCCATCATAACTCAAAGGTGTTTTCTTGACAACATAACTCAATAATTAATGGTGTTGAATGGATTCCAAATGAAACTAAGGGATGATTGAACATGCAACTAGAGGAAAATTGAACGGGATACAGTAAAAAAATCTTCTCAAGGACCATCTTGAAGTATATTCACTTGATAGGTCCTGCAATTTTCTAGATAGCTGTTGGAATTAACTTAATTCTATTGAGGATTACCGAGGTGGAGCAGGAAACACACAAGGGCGTGTGCTGCTAGTCGAGTGGTGGGACAACCTAGAAAGAATAGGGAGAGAGAGAGGCAACATATATATAGGCTTACGTGCAAGTACGACTACTCAAGCCATTATGGTGGGATGCGGCATCCAAATGGCCTCACAAACCATAGGGATCATTTAAACATTATTAGATGTTTTATTTAAGGCCTATAATATCGGATTTTATAGTTAAGAGGGTTATGTAGTCCGACATTGATATGCTAGGGGGTTATTATTTATATATTTTCATACTATTTATTGACTCAATGTTACATCAACACCAATATAATGTAATATGCAACTCTAGCAAACACACATCAGAGAGGTATTTAGACAATTTTCAATAGTTTAAGAGATATAAAATATCAAATTTTAAAGGTGAGCGAATGAAGTAACAACCGCTAGTTAAGCTTAGGTTCCCTTCGGTGGAACTTGCTCACCTAGGTTTAAATCCTCGACTCAGCACATGTACTTGATACGTATGCTCATATTTTTTTTTTAAATTATTCAAGGTCCTCGACTTGAGATCCCTATAGGACTTCTTCTGTCTATAAATATAGATATAGACATAACAATTAAAAGTCTAAACAGAGAATGAGTAACCCTCGACCGAGTACCAACCATGAACCATGCTCCAAGTTCGGGTTTGTACTCCCGGACTCCGGCCAGCGTAGCTCTCTGCTAGGTTCGCGGTGGCCTGGTGCGGTGCTCGAACAGAAAATATATGTCAAACCGATGAGGACATGAGAGAAAGCCAAAAGCCCAAAATGGTGTGCGCAGCCTGCGTGGACTGGATTAACGAAATTCGGCTACTGTTATGTTGGGTTAGGCCTTCTTCACTCATCACCAGTTTGGGCTGCAAGTTTCGATCTCCGATTTCCTGGAAATATTGAAGGCCCGGAGATCTTCACTGCCGAAGTTTGGGAGAAATTTTGATATTTAACCTGAGTTCACACTTCTCTCATTATTTGACATCCAATTCACAGGCCTTTTAAAATTTAACCCTGTGCACGCGAATTATTTCGATATAAGGATTTCTCAGATTTCTCCCTTTTTCTATTTCTAATTATCTCTTCTCGTTCCTCTCCACCTGGGAAAAAACCGAAATACCCCCACTCATATCCTATCCTCAAACCCGCTGGCATCTTCTCTTTTTTTTGAGCAAATTTCACTGGCGGTCCTCGAACTTGTCTTGAGTTCTCGTCTAGGTCCCAGTACTTTCAAATTGCACATTCAGCTCCCTAAACTTGTTCCAAGTTCTCATCCAGGTCCTGATACTTTTAAATTGCGCGTTTAGCTCCCTAAGCTTGTCTCAAAGTTCTCATCCAGGTCCCAAATTATGCATTTACCTCCCTAAACTTGTCCAAGTTCCCATCCTAGTCCTAGTACTTCAAAAATACATGCCCAACTCCCTAAAATTGTGTCACTGTACCATTTCGGTCCATCCCCTCCCTACACACTACGTTGCATGTGCAGAACTAGATTCCTAGGACCTGCTTCGCCGCTTGGCCGTCCTTGTCATACTTGCCCTACCACATGTCCCAGCCAAGCTTTCGCCGCAACGACCCTCCTTGATTTCGCTTGACTCACTCCTGCTCCACCTCACTATAGCATCGGCCCTTGCCTCGCGGCAATCACATTCAACACCATCACCGCCACCACCGCACTCCTTCTGCTCCCTCGTCGAGTAGGAGCTCATGATCATTCTCACTATATCTTCACACTTAGGTCGAGCATGGTGCAACGCTATGTGGCGATGTGGGGTAAGACGGGCATGCATGTGCAGTTTGGTGAAGGTGAGGACGATGGTGCAGGGGTAGATGGACCATAATGGTACACCAATACAACTTTAGGGACTAACTACCTACCTGAGCGTGCAATTTAAAAGTATCGGGACCTGTATGAGAACTTGGGACAAGTTTAATGAGCTAAATGTGCAATTTAAAAGTACCAGGACCTGGATGAGAACTTAGGACAAATTTAGGAAGCTAAATGTGCAATTTGAAAGTACTGGGACATGAATAAGAACTCGGGACAGGTTCGATGACGGATAGTGAAATTTAGGCAAAATTTGCCAGGAGGCACCGTTAAAGTGGCTTTTGCCACAAACCACCCAAAAAATTTGTCTTTGCTAAAAACATCATAATTCCTTGCTAATTTGCTATAAGACACTCAACCCATTATTTTGTTTGATTTTAATAGAAAGACACCGAAGATGAATACGCCCTTGCCCGTTATCCTTCATTCCCTTGCATGGAAAAAGGACGAGAGGTCGCGATGGCATAGTGCACCCTCTCCATCGTCGTCTGCGCTAGCAGTTGTCATCAGCGGCATCCTTCCACAGTGATAGAGGCCCCTGGCGACGGCTATGCGAGAGGCCCGCAGCTGCGTTGACGAGGAACACGCGGTAGTCGACCGTCTCGGGCTAGCCCTGCACCTTGGGCTAGAGGTCGGCGATCTTTTAGGAGCACGGTGGTGGCGAGCTCCTGATGGCGCTGGAACCGCACGGCGGTGGGGAGGCGGCTGATGCGGCTGCGGAGGCCCATGGCCGCTAGGAGCATAAAGCGGGTCCCCGCCATCGCGGATGCCGTGGCCGCCGTCGCCATCTATGCGGAAAAAGGTGGAGGTGTCGGAAAAGGCACAGCCGCCGCTAGGGGCCGCCACCACCGCAGAAGGATGCCGCTGCCAACAACTGCAGGCGCAGTCGGTGGTGGAGAAGGTGCGTCGTGCCGCCACGACCTCTCTTCCTTTTTTTCGTGCGAGCGAACGAAGAATAAGCCAAAGGGGCAACGAGCAAGGGCATATTCATTATTTCAGTGTGTCTATTAAAATCAAATAAAATAATTCGTTGAGTGTTTTGTAGCATATTGGCAAGGAATTATGATTTTTTTTACAAAAAGACATATTTTTTTGGTGGTCTGGGCAAAAAGCCACACTTTAAGGTCTTGTTTAGATGCACATGTATTCATCTTAATGTACATGTGTTGAAGTGAATTGAAATAGAATTAAACTAAATTTCATTTCATTTCACTCTAATACACGTAGTTTGAGGCGGATAAACGTGCACCCACACATAAGGATGAAAACGGTCGGAAATGGTCGAAAACGGACTTATGATATGGAAAAACGAAAACGGTCGGTTCGGAATATTTCTACATTTAACAATTAAAGAGTACAAAAAATGGTTGAAAATGGTTGTAAAACCAATTAAAACTGACAATTTTTCATGTTAAAAAACGATTTATATAATATAGAAAACGAAAACGGTCAGTTCGAAATATTTATGTTCCGTTTTCATCCCTACCCACACAAGCCCTAACGGTGTCAAATTTATTATTAGTTTTTTCTTTGTCGCGACCGCAACCGGGAGCCGCCCGACGCCAGCGGACTCTCCCGCCCCCGCCTGAGACCGCTGGTCGCCGGTGGCCGCCCGCCCTGGTCGCCGGCTCGACGCAGCCCGCCACCCGCCACTGGTGGCAGCCGGGCCGCGGGTTCGCCCTTCCCGCCCCTGCTGGCCATCACCGGCGACACCACCGCCAGCCACGGCCGACGGGACGCAACCAGCCAAACCCTATCCCACCGACGTCTTCTTTCGCCGACACGCCGCCCCCCGCTTCCCTTGCCCGCCCTGTGCTGGCTGGGACTGCACCGTCGTGGAGTAGAGATCTAGGGGGACTTGGATCGGTTTCTCCATTCCTTGGTACGTGTGAAAAAGCTTCTCGTGCCCTGTTGCAGTTCGTTCGTTCGTCCGTCCGTCCGTCAGATCTAGTAGTTTGTTTCTCTCCGTTCAGTTATTTGCGGATCTGTTTGCTATTATCTAATCCGACCCATCCACCCATGGATCCATTTGGCCCTTCTTTCTATTCCTAGCGCACAAGGCCATCTTATCCGAGCTGCTGGGGTCCGTTGACGGAGGAGATGGACAAGTTGCTGCAATTCGGGCGGAAGGCATGGTTCATCGTGCGGGTGATGTCTGGTCACGAGGAGAGGAGGATCCGGTCCTACAGGCTGCAGCTGCAGAAGCGCCTCGAGATGGCAAGTATTTTTTTTTGCCGCGAATTTCATGGATAATGTAGTAGTGCCTACTGTCCTTTAATTGTGGAACCAACATTTCCTGGTAAAAGTAACCATTTCTGCTTTCTAAGTGCATGATACCAAATCTTCTAGTTATCCACATGTGCTCTTGTTTGGCGCTTCTGCAGCTGCAGCCTCTGCATTTCAAAATGATTATTGATCGATATCCCACGCATTTCAACTTCTATCTAGTTCTTACTGTTGAGGATAACTGATTGCTACATCATTATCGATTTAGAAATGATTGTTATTGCCATATCTTCCCCTACATAATGATTGATCATTAGTTGACAACATCAGTTACTCTTATGACTGAGTACTTCGGAATACTGTCAAATGTAGCTTCATTACGTGGTACAATCCAGCTAACTTCCAACGATTTTTTTGTTAAATGATGTAAGTTTATAGGAAAACCATGTGGTTTCCTCTTTGATCTTGGTGTTACAACGGACTGTCTTGCGGACTATTTAGTGGTTTAACTTGTTAATTGCCATTGTTGTCAGAAACATGTTGCAAGTATTTTACCACCTGTCCAGTTGTATTGTCTTGTAGTGAGGTTTAATGTATCACAGCTCTCAGATTATTCATGTTACTGTTTTGTACCTCAACATTTTAGCAACCTAAATATTGAGCTGACAAAGTTCTGAGTTTATTCATACCAATGATGTTGTACCATGACCTAGTGAAACATATACATGATACTATTGCTACAATGTTAGCAAGTAGTAGCACCTTTACGTCATGCAAATCAGTGGCCTGTTCAAAAAACTATTTCACTTGCAGTGGAAGGAACGTGGTATTCTAGAGCTGTCCTGTGAGAGGTAATTAAGAAAATGGTGTAAGGCTGTCTGTTGAAGATACAAAAAAAGAAAAAAGAAAAAAAGAACAAGCTCTTCATCGTCTTAGTCGTGTCTATATATACGATGGGGCGAAGTGCTGTGCTCACTTCTCCTTTTTTATATGCAGAGAATTTACAAATCCCTCAGCCCTCATGGTAAAAGTTTAATCTCTTTGTTTTTGCTATCATTCATTCAGGCACAAGCTAGAAAGGAGGAGCTGCGGAAACAGCCAGAACAAGTTATCTTATCGGAGGTTCGTCAAGTGGTTCAGCAGATGCAAGCTCTAAATCAGCACCTTGATGAAGCTGTAAGTTTAAGTCACAAAAATTTGATTCATTGCTTGCATGGGAAATGTACACAGAATTTTACAAGAAAACTATTAGTTTCTGAATAAATGAATTCATTTGTGCTGACATCAGTGAGAGACGATTGGGCAAATATTTTCTATCATACTGTTGGCACCCAGAAAACAATGCAGCTGTTCTTTTTTTTTTTTTTGAAAAGCGGCAAGAGCTTTGCTGAAATTATATTAGACGAGGGAAAATAAAAAATAAGTACAGAAAGGGGAAACAAATGGCCTCTGTCCGGCAAACTACAACTGAGACCCCTGGGATGGACACAGAGGCATCATTTCCCCTGAGAAGAAAGCCGAAACAAACAACTGACAACACCTGTACACAATGTTTTGAAAGTCGACGATTAGGATGCGCCTAGGCGCGACTAGTCGCCAGGCTATGGCCTGGCGCCTGGACTAGGGGGGGTAGTCGGCCCTCTAGGCGCCTGGAAGCAGATTCCGCCGGCGAGAAGCCCCAAGGCCCAAGGTCTGTATGTCCTCCCCTACTCCTCTCCTCTGTTTCCTATTCCTTTCCCTGCTTCTATTCTCTGTTCCCTTCCCCTGCTCCTCTCCTCTGTTTCATTTCAAGTGTTCTGAAATCTGAAATTCTTGACTGATTCCATGTGTATATCATTGTATCTATGATGAATCTGTGAAATTGTTGACTGCATGTATATATCTACGAAATTGTTGACTGATTGCATGTATATATCATTATATCTATGAATTTGTTGACTAATTGCATGTATATACTTGTAATATGGTGACTCATTACTCTGATTGCATGTATATCAGTAATGTGTTGTATCAAACTACAACTAAGGACTAAGGACCTAAGGTATGTCTATCTAAATTATTCATGATTTTTGCTATATATGTATATATTATACTAAATTGGCAAAGCGCCTAGCATCGCCTAGGCTAGCCTAGGCTGGACTAGTCGCTAGGCTAAGGGTCATCGCCTAGATTTCGCCTAGCGCCTAGCAAAACATTGCCTGTACAAAGCACAGATCCAACTGAAACTACTAAAACCACTGAAAAAGAAAATACTGAAACGCCCAGATCAAAAGAAACTAAGCGAGCCATCCCTAACAATCGGTCTCGTTGCCAACTGAAATTGCCGAATATCATCTTTGCAGAGTATGCGACTTGACTTGTCTGCATAGTCATTTTGGAAAGTTCTTCTATTCCGCTCCTGCCAAATAGTTGCTGCTGTTCATGAGACATTAATTTATTATATTCCAAAGAGGCCAAATAGACTGATTATTCAGTTCAGGTTTCTGGTGACACTAAGACTGATGCTTCCTGTCTTATTCACAATCAGTTGCAATAACTGTCTTTTTTTATCATAATTTTCAGGAAGCTGCTATCGATGAATATTTTAAACCAATTGACAAGAATGCTAAAATCATAGCAGATCTGCAGTTGGAGAAAGAGGAAAAGCAAATGAAGGAGATGGCAAAAGTTATGCAGGAACAAATAAAAATGCAAAGAGAAATCACAATGAAAAGAGCTGAGGCTGCAAGCGTCGAGTCTAATGATACTAAAGTGGGTGAAAAAGTGGCTGAAATCCCTCCGAAATAAGAAACTGTAAAATAGATGCTAGGCATTGTTCCTCTTTTTTTGGAGAGAAGTTATTGTGCGTGTGCATACTATTTGCATATGTGCTATGGGCTAGGTAATAAGTGTGTACTTACAATGAGACAATCGCCAATTTTGTGCTTATCGAAGGCTATTGGGCTGCTGCTTTCCGTTTGTTGTTTTAGTATCCACATAAGCTTTGTTTTGCGCCATAATGTGTTACTGTCCATTAACATGTAACCTTTACTACAGCATGTATGTTGAGGTGTTGTGTCAGTTCATTTTTCCAAGGATCTGATGAATTTTGAAACTGGAGGTGTCCAGAGATTCAGATCTGTTGCTGGATGTGATTATTTTGCTGTACTCTTGGATAGGAAACCCGTTTCCTCTGAGAGGTATATGGTTTATAAGAATTTAAGTACAAAATTTAACATCAATTGGTTCCATAGTGTAGTGGTTAGCACTCCAGACTTTGAATCTGGCGACCTGGGTTCGAATCCCGGTGGGACCTTTTCCTTTGATTGTGTTTTTGGTGTTATATATGATATGTCTAGTCTTCAGATTAAGCTCGCTGATGAGTGGTGATTGATCCCACTACTGGACCCTGGAGCGTTCTGTTGTTGTATCTTTGGTGTTTTTTTTTTTCTAACTCTTCTGTATGCAAAGGATCATAAAGGCGATGGACAACTGGCTGTTCGGGTAAATAAGGAACGAAAAATATGAAAACGGGTTTTCCTTTTAGCAAGTGCTATGCGGACTCACAGTCACAGGGAAAAGGCATTTGGGCAGACGATTTGAGTGCATCCCAACTCAAGCAAGAACATGTGCTACGCGTGTGATGGCATTTGAGTGTTGCGGCACAAGCTAGCTCTTCTTGTTAAAACATGTGCTACATAACAACAATACAGAGCCTTATCAATCTCTTTTGCCAATTGGAACATAGACATTGAAACATCTGGCCACCGATGCTCCCAAGAATAAATGGCACACAGTACAAGCTTGATATATCATAGCTTAATATTTTTCACAAATCACAGCAGCCGCCAGCGGTATCAGGCAAGCACACAACCAGCTGGCTATTGGTTCATCAGAGACTGCACATACCAACATGAAACAAGCTCATAGCAGCCACGACATCTGCACGCAGGCAAACACACACACAGACAGACGCAACCGCTGGTTATTCAAAAGCTACTCCGTCTCCAGCAGGGTAGCAGGCACTCACCAAACCACACGAAATCAAACACACACAATCACACACGCAGCAGGATTAGGTGTGCATGCACACCCAGCTGCTGCTTCATCAATCCAAACTCGCAATCCACACGCACCGACCGAGCCTGAGCGCAACACACGCTCAGGCACAAATCCAGGCCGGGATTTTATTGCAAAGCTGAGAGCACGCAGCAGCAACAGATATAGGCCAACCCGGCCATCAGCACAGGCAAGAGCCAACCAGAGGCCCGTACCTCTTCATGCACAACAAACTCAACCAAAGGTAGCAGGAAGCAGCTGAAGGAGTATCCCAATCCAACAAACCAAAGCAGCATCAGGCACACGTACTATGGCCATGAACGAAACTGAGCATCCATCAGGGCAGGCGAGCCACTGATCTTGCACACCAGCAGTACGTAGATGCTCCACGATTCAGGCAGGATTCACCTAGGCAATGCAAGCAAGAGGGTAGAGTTATACAAATGGCGAGTGAGTATGCAGGCAACATATGTATAGCATCAGAGCGAGTTAGTTAAATAAATAGCTAGATGGACTATTTCGTCCACCAATCATTACCTGAGCACGGTGCCTCTGAGGAGGCGGCTCCGCCTGTAGTAGCGCGAGTGCACGGGCGGCTCGAAGAGGTCCGGGTGGTGGCCGGCGTCCAGCCCGTCCCACTCCAGTGGGTCCCAGACATCCTTCTCGATCTCGACGGTCGGCTTCTTCACGCCTGGCTCGCGCACCGCCACGGTTGGAAGGCGGCGCAGGCCAAAGCAGCCCCGGATCCTGATGGTCTCGAGCGTGGGTGCGAGTATCTTCACCTCGCATATCTGCTGGAGCTTCGGCAGGTCGTGCAGGTGGATGGTGGTCAGCTTCGGGAACGGTAGGCCATGGTCAACTATCTCCTCTGGGTAGTTGTTGTCCAGCACGAAGACGTGTGTGAGGTCGCCGCAGTGGATGATGTGGAGTGTCTCCAGGCTTGGGAAGGAGGCGACCCACACCGGTAGTACGAACCGGAGCCTTGGGCAAGAGCGTAGGTGCAGGTGCTGTAGATTCTTGAATGAACGAGGATGATACGGATACCGATCAAAACCTTTGCTCCAGATGCAACGGGCCATCAGGGAGATGTGATGCCCATATGGTCTGTAGATTGTTATTACCCCCCATTGCTCTTCAGGAAAGACCGTGTCAAGGTTAGGGCATCTCTCCACGCGACACCACTTTAGGTGCCCTGCAGCCATACCAGCGCTAGTAGAAGCATCGTGCGCATGCAGGGAGCTAGCATATGATGCCATTAGCACAGCTAAACTGTTATTTTCAATAGGATAACGACGTTCCATTTCACTATCCAAACCACGGCTCCCATCACTAATCTCAATATGATGATCCAATGGCTGAGTCGGAGGCCGTGGGAAGAATAACATTGGGGCAACACCAATTTTGAAAAATGCATCACTATACATGGTCACTTGAACTTGATGTTGCTGACTGCTGGGTTCAATCATCTCCTCGCCTGTGGTTTCAAGTTGAACAACCCCACCAGACCCAGATGAAGAGGTGACATGGATATTAAAATAAATATAATTCTCAACACTTCTATAGCCATAGTGATCCAACAGAGCACAAAAGGACCTCGAGAGCCTCGCATCTGCAAGAGTAGCATGCAGCTGAAAACCAAAACGTTTATGCTCAGCAAGGCATGGCCGAGTAGAGCCATGTGCTCCCCATGGCCGTGTGTCCACACACAGCAACTCTAGTTGTTGCACTGAATCAAATGAACCCCACTTTATGGCACGAAGATACTCACAACCCAGCAGTATGAGCCGCTTGAGCCCCAGGACATCTACCACCATAGTTCGAAAGTCAAGTGCCTTGATTGCGCTTCCAGAAAGATCTAGCTCCTCAAGATTGGGAAGGCCGCGTACAAATAAATTCTCCAACTGTGTACACCCTTGCAGGGATATCTTGGTGGTCTTGACAACATTTTTTTCTGCATTAGAATCATGCTTCTGCTGCTTGGAACTTTTCGGAGGCAGCTTAAAAGATGACGTCCAGTGGGTTGCCGGTCCATATCCATCAAAGCTAAATGACCTTAGGGAAGAGGGAAGCCCATCGGGCACAACAACATTCTCTAGCCCATCACAGCCATCAAGAATAAGCGTCTGGAGGCTCCTTGCCATTGATGAGCTTATTGATAGATTTTTCATGTCTCTGTTTCCAGACAAATCTAGTATCTCCAGTTCTGTCTTGTCCATAGATAAGCTGCTACTGCTGTCAATTGATGTATCTGCCTTGTGCATAGGTTTGATTATTCGAAGCCTACGGAGGTAAGGCAATTTTCCATGTAATCTAGTCGCCAACTGCCAACACATGAATCCCTCGATATTTAGCTCCATGAGGTTGGCCATGTTATGCATTTTTTCTTCAGATAAGATATCATCCCATTCCGTGTAACGTACGTCAAGCACCCATAGGTTTTGTAGCCATGTCCAGCTTGTATTGTTCTCTCCTTCACTTGTGTTGTCATGTGTGCAATGATCCAACCCGAGGAATCTCAACCCCTGGCACCAGAGGAAAGGTGGTGATACAAAGTTGAAGGCACAACGAGAGAGAATTAGCACTCCAAGATTGTTGCAATGTTTAAGAAACCCATCTGGTAATAAGCAGGGAAGGTCATCAGACTTTCCAAGTGCTACGAACAAAGAAGATACCCTTTCCAATATAGCTTTGTTGGTATCCTCATTTAGTATTACCAGATTCTCTGAGGTGACAGAAATCCAACGATAAGACCTCTTTATTAACAAGGGAGTGTCGTCTTTGGCTATAAGAAATGGAACCTGCGGATCTTTCATCAATTTTCCAAACACTTCGCCAACCTGCGAAGAATCGATCTTCCAAAGTATTTCCTGATGCAATGTATCACTAATGCCCCTTGTTCCATCCCCTTTAATGATACCATCGCACATCCAGTAGTTGGGAGCTTGAGCTACCCAATCAAATCCAGTGGCTCTATGAAAACTGTGTTGCAAAAATAACTCGTACAGACCACACTCTGTTACTACTGTTAGGTCGATGCCCTGCATGCATGGGTGGAGAGCAACTCTATCAGCGGCATCTTCACGCAGCAGTGCAACAAAGCTTGATGAGTCTAATACTGAATTTGACACATGTGTATAAATAAAGATGTGGGTGTATCTTAGCTTGTCTGATATCTCGCTATAGCGATAATTGTCATGTATGGTCAAAGATCGTTTTTTGAATGTCCATACCATTACGAGGTCTAATAAATCAGGATTTATACCAAATCTATTCATATCAATCTCGTCATCACTTCCATTGAGGAAAATCACCATAAACTTTGCATAGATCAGGGTACGAAGAATCACTTGCGAAACACTTAGTATCACATCTCTAGAGCCATGGTCCAGACCATTGAAATCATCCTCCTCATCCTGCTTGTCAAACATTGCCATGGTTTCAAGGTCAAGTTCTAACTCTGCAATTTTCCTCTGCATCACCCTTCTACTTTCCCATGCAGAGCAATCTATGTAAATTATCCTGTCAAAGCAGAGTTCTGAAGGAGTTTTCTTAGCTTTGATTGACCCAAGTTCTTGTGCTATGGATCTGAGTACTGGGGCCGCCCCAAAGCCATCCCAACCATCAAAATAGAAGATCTTTTTGTCTCTCTTGTCCCGAATGCAATTAAATATCACCGCTCTGGCCTCGTCAACGTTTCGTGCATTGAAACCCTGAAGTGGAGCCAGCAGGAAGCAAAGTAAGGCCACGTCAACTCGTCGCAGATTCAGTTAATAATAATAATAACTACTACTAGGAGTAGAAGTTTATCCGATACTAATGCATGTATGCTCTGGTAGGGTGTATACAAATAAATCAATAAATATTTGGCGGATATTATTATATACTCTAGCTACTACTCCTAGTCGAGTGCACTAGCGTCTGAAAACTTGCATTGTTGGAATGAGAAGTACTGATGCTTACTGTCCCGTTAATTTAGAGCGGTAGCGTAGCGTACCCATTGTTCCATGATGAAATTCCTCTCGTGGTTGATGACAAACAAGCAGGAAAGGCGCGCACGAACGACGATCTAACTGAACCGACCAAGACCCCTCGCCAGCTCCTGCAGCCGAAGAGAACCATCAGGCAACTGTCAGCATGATGAGCTGATTGGAGCAAATGCAAATATATTTTTATATATAGCACACACCTGCAGCTTTAATCTCCTGTCGTTAGACAAAGACCAAAGACCAGGAAGGAATCGAAGGAGGCCACGCAATCTAACCCATCATTCATTCCACGAAGACGTACTGCCTGGCTTTGGCACTGGTACGCAACGCTCGCCTTCAGGCTTCAGATCAGATGGAAACCGGCTCGAAATACGATCGCCATTGGAGTTGGAGAGGCGCAGGACGGCAGGAGACTAGTCCTACTGACCAACTGTTGTGGTCAGGCACCACATCAGCTATCTCTACCTTGCTCTCTCTGAGACGACACGGACATGGTTCCTTGCTTGCTGGCGGGGCTGGCTGGGTGCTTTGCTTCTTACAGCCAGCATTACAACTTTTCTTTTCCAAACCATCAAGTTTTGGTTCTCGCTTTGCCTTTTTCTAAAGATGTTTCCGACCGTAGCTCTGTAACGAGTTCTATTAAAGACGATACACGATGATGACCCAGCGAAGAGCGGCAGCCCTTTCTCTCTTTTTTTTTTCTTCTTTCTCGAAGCGAGATGGTGGTAAGTGTAAAACCTTTGACGAATCAGTAAATAAGGCTCTGTTTGGATGTTGTAGTATTAAAAAACCATAGTATTAAGATACTGTAGTTTTAGAACCTTTGATGTGCAAAATCGTGGTTTAGAAAAAAGAGGTCTAGAGTAGAGTTTTTAAAACTCCAAAAAGACTACAGTTTCACCAATACCATGGTATTCAAAATCATAATTTGTTGCACCCAAACACCTCATGGCCCTCTAAAGCCAAATTATTTCACAAAACCATAGTATTTTTCTAAAACTCTAAAAATACTTTGTATCCAAACAGAGCCTAAATATATAAATATACAGGGGCAAATGCAATTCTCTGAATCCCTTTTCCTGTGTGTAAAAGTAGCCCAATGCGACCTCCCCACAAAGGCCCATGAAATCTTGGTTTATCGAAGCCTTGGCTGGGCCAAGCCCAGAAACTGCCTGCTTTCCCCTGCCGACGGCGTGACAACGACCACGGGCAAAGGAGTCCGGCTCCGGGAGCGCTAGAGTCAGCAGCACCGGGGGATGGCGAAGGAGGAGGGCGGCGCGGCCCAGCGGACGGTGGATGCCCCTCCACCGGAGACGGAGAGCATCGTGTGGAGGGAGGACAAGGGGAGGTTCGAGACGCCCGACGGCGAGGCCTTCCTCCAGTACCGCCTCCTCGACGGCCACGGGAGCGGCGCGGCTCCTGTGCCGGCGGTGATGGACATGGTGCACACGTACGTGCCGCGGAGCAAGCGCGGGCAGGGGCTCGCGGCGCGGCTCTGCGACGCCGCCTTCGCCCACGCGCGGGGCCGCGGCATGCGCGTCCTCCCCACCTGCTCCTACATCTCCGTGAGTAACCACCGGCCCACCATCTTCTTCTTCGTTCTCTGCTCTACGCGAATTCCTCTCCTGCGCCGCTGCGCCTCGCTTCTCTCCTTCCGCGGCTGCTTTGGTGGAGGTTACAGGAATTCATGAGTAGGATTAGTCCTCCTGATTTAGCTCAGGCTACAACGACAGGAAAGACCTATTGCACGGATTTATTTGACAAAATGAGATATCAATTGGCATTTTTTTTTTCCTGGAGGAAATGGTAAATGTTCTTAAACTACCGAGTTTGGTAATGGCCTTGTTAAATTGTTTATCAGTTGCTGACCTTGTGTCATCCTAATTTAGCAGCAATTTTACTCATTCAAGGCTGAATCTTCTGCTCAACTACTGACACTGTTTCCTGAGCTGCAGGACACGTACCTGCCTCGTAATCCGGCGTTGAAGGAGCTCGTATACAAGGAGCAAGAACCCCACCCCAAACCCAGCAGCATGTAGATTGTTGATCGTACAAGAAATCAGCTGCGACTAAATAAAATGTCTTTGATTTGATGACGCCTCTTCAAAGGCAGGCCTTGATGTCAGATTTACACAATGGATATCTCGTGCAATGTTTCAGAACCATTTGATTTCGAAAAGATAATAATAAGCTTGAAATACTTGTAGCTTCTGCAGAACAACAGGTATAATAACATTACTTTTCTTGTCTCGAATCCACAAAGGGAATCATTTGTCCAAACAATGAAACAAACTAGCCCTGAAAAGGAAAAACAAGTGTACATGTATTGCCCATCCAGCAATCAGCATCCCTAAATGAACGCATCAGTACGTAGATGCAAAGGATTGTCGTTGCCAGCTATCAGAGACAAATTATCACTTGCTACTCGAATACCAGTCATTCAGTACTCGAGCAGCGAAACGTCGAAGTTTCGTTCCAAATAATTATAAAAAAAGAAGGAAGGTGCAAAGGTTTACAGCGAGTTTACAACGATAGACTGCTTGTTTCTATAGTACAGACCCACATTACTTCAGGAGGGTAGTGCCACTCGTTTTGACAGTAAGATTATTTCCTCCCACACTATTTTCAAGCACCAATAAGAAAAAAGAACCTGTTTCCAAGCATCAACAAACATAATGTATAATTATTCATTCATACAACAGCATACAACCGAACCAACCGAAAAGTGGAAACAAGACAACACTATGTATTTACACATTGCTCTAGCAAGCGATCTGCGAGGGAATGAAATCGTTGGTCATCATCATTTTAGCCTGTAACATGGCCATCAATCAACTCATTCTCCAACCGCCATCTTCGTCACGTAGAGCTCACCCAGGGACGTAGTAGTCCATCTTCTCCACTGGGAGGTTTAGCACCGAAGTATCAGCCTGAATAATTTACACACTTCAGTTAATCATACTATGCTCGGGATAAAAAATTGAACTACAAGTTGTAGTTAACCATCCCTCCAATGGCTGGTCATGGCGAACTAGATAAAAATAATGTACCTCCTCAAACGGAACAAACACAAAGGGTGACAAACCCCTGCTGTGGGAAACGGCAGGCACATCTGGGTCATGTGTCTCATCCTCCTCCCAGCCCTCAATGAGTTCTAGTATGCTGCCTTTCCAGTTTTGCAGTTCAGTTGCATTCACTCCAGTGGTTAGAATCTTCAGTACATCCAACCTGTTATTTGCACCAACTGTGGTGCCTCTAAGCCTGCAGAATGTTGGCACAAATTTCAAAGGCTAGGAACTGGAAAAAATCATCAAAACCTGGGCAACAATTTCATACAAAATACCTAAGGCGCATCCTGACAAGCGTGTAACGATGCCCTGGATACAGGAGAGCCATTTCTATCTGCATGCCAGAAAGAGTAGCTCATATTAGGAAGAATCTGAAGGGCAGCTGAAGAAAGAATAGATCATCTGAACTATGACCTGGCCATCCTCTGACAGTATGTAGTCGCCTTTAAATACACAATCAGCCTTTGATGCCCGGAAATGCATGCACTTGACAGCATCTTTAACTTTATCTGGGGAGATCTGGTAATTCACAGGGATGAAAAAAAAAAGATAAATGGAGCGGGTGAGAAATATGCTGTTGAGTGATAATGATAACATGAGAGTTGTGGTAGGGACCTTATAGAGAAACTTCCCGCTAGGGAAAAATCTCAAGTAACGGTAGTAGCAAACCTGAACATGAATGGGATGTATTGTCATTAATACCAACAATTTAGTAACACTTAGAACATCAAATCAATAAGATAACGGATAATAATATGTTCATAATTGTTGGATTGTGTGTGTTAGGCCCATGAGGCTAAGGCCCACATGGCCCATGTATGGTTACCTATATAGCTACCCCTCTAGGGTTAGCCCAATCAATAGAATCTCAATTCCTAACATGGTATCAGCAGCCTAGGGTTAGGTCTTTCTCCTCCCACCCCTGCCCAGCCGCCGCCCCCCTGCTGGTGGTTGCCGCCGCCGGCCAGCAGGGCCATGGCCGGCGCTCCCCCTCCTCCCCCTTCACTCTACAGCCATTCCCCCCCCCCCCCCTCTCCTCTTCTTCCACCTGGGCTCAAGTGCTTGCTGCCGCCCCTACTGCCTCTCCAGGCCCGCCGGCAGCCCAGGCACTTGCCACCGCCGCCTCTGCTTCCCACCCTACACCGGCGGCCACTGCTCCTCTCCTCCCGGCTGCGGCTGACCCCGGCGCATCCCAGTCCCAGCCCGCAGCCGTGGAGCAGTGGCCCCGCCCCGCCCGGAGGAGCCGGCCCGCCTGGAGCAGCCGCTCCAGCCGCTGCCCCGCCCGGAGGCGCAGCCGCTGCAGCCGGCTCGCCTGGAGCCGCTCCTCCCCCTGGACTCCGCTGCTGCTGCTGCCGGCGGCCGGCCAGCCCAGCTGCTGCACCGCCTGGAGGCTCCTCTGCTCCATCCAATCCAGCAGCAGCCGCTCCAGCCGGATCTCCTGGCGCAGCTCCACCCCTTGGACTCCGCTGCTGCCGGTGGCCGGACCGGCCATCTTCCCCTGGCACCACCAGCTGCTGGTCCTCATCCGGACTCCGTCCTCGCCGCCGCCCTCGTCGCCGCACGGGCTGCCGCCGCGGAGGGGCAGGCTCGGGTGCGTGCGGCCGCCGCCATCTGGGAGCGCGAGCGCGACGCGGCTGACGCCCTGGCTCGCCAGATCGCCGAGGCGGAGCAGCTTCTCGCCTCTCCCGCCTCCCCGGGCGCTGGAGCCGCCTCCTCCGCCTCGTCGGGACGCCGTGTGTCCCACACCGCCGTCCTCTGGCACGATCCGGCTGACCCGCTCGTGACTCAGCTCCACTACCAGGCCGGGGGGGTCCAGAATATTCGCCTCCTCGTCCCGGTCGTCCTCGAGCCGAAGTCGCCCTCCTACGCCCACTGGCGGGATCTGGTGCTTCTCACTCTTCGCCGCTACGCCCTCGACGACCACGTCCTTGTTGACCGCGCTGTCGCTAACGGCGTGGCGGAGGCCTCCTGGCTCCGGCAGCTTCTTGCTGAGCTGCACACTCCGCCCTCCCGGAGCACACTGATCTACTGCGACAATGTCAGTGCGGTCTACCTCTCCACCAACCCCATCCAGCACCAGCGGACGAAGCATGTGGAGATCGACCTCCACTTTGTCCGTGATCGGGTGGCCATGGGCGAGGTGCGGGTCCTTCATCTTCCGACTACCTCCCAGTTCGCGGACATCTTCACCAAAGGCCTCCCGTCCTCGACCTTCGCCGAGTTTCGCTCCAGCCTCAACATCACCCGTGGCTAGTTACGTCTGTGGGGGGGGGGGGGGGGGGCTGTGTGTGTTCTTCTTGTTCAGCCTTGAACTCCGCTGCGCCGGTAGTTCAGACTGCGGGGGGGTGTTGGATTGTGTGTGTTAGGCCCATGAGGCTAAGGCCCACGTGGCCCATGCATAGTCACATAAAACGGGTTCACCACCTTCGACCCTCGACCCGGGTTCGTCGACCCCGACCCAGGTTCACGGGTTCATTTTTGACCCGAAGTGTAAAAGTCTCTCGCAAGTAGCGTACCACGTACCACGACCCCGTACCTCGACCCCATCGACCCAGAAACTTTGTGACTATGGGCCCATGTATGGTTACCTATATAGCTACCCCTCTAGGGTTAGCCCAATCAATAGAATCTCAATTCCTAACAATAATGATCAGGATTTGTAAACGAATCACAACGAGTTGCAAAAAAACAAACAGCGCCACCATACCACATTGACAGTTTTCTTGAATTGCCATTCTGTAACTCCAGTATGAATATATGTGTTCCTGCTCACATAGAGACCTGAATAAGCAACAAATATCAACGTCAGTGCAAATATATTACACCCACAATACTGAAGGCTCTATCAAATAGTATCAATTATACAGCAATAGCAACAGAGCAAATTAGGAATTAAATCATGAACTTTCAGACGGTTTTCAAAGAGAAAATTAATATTTATCATAGAACTATCTCCATGAATTGCAATGGGATGAGTTCTGCACCTAAAACTAAACTAACAATTCCAGCATGCCTTCATTTTAACACACAATTGAGTCCAAGGAGCATGGCTACTAGCTTACAGCAGATCTATAGATCATACTGATAAAATTACAGCTCTATGTTGTATATTTGTATGTAATATCCATGATGCCTCAGACCTGAGTGTGCACTATGCAAACTAAATCGGGCACACTAGAACAAAGTGCCAAATCACAGCTCTGTGCATCCACTCAGTATATATGAGATTTTGATTTATGTTCACAGCCCCATTCAGAAAAAAAACATCGTAAAGAACCTTTCAAATAATCATTCAGTCACTGGCATGGTGATCATTTTATCGATGAAATCATAGAGATAAGGCAGCAATTGACAAGGCTAAAAAAAGATCCAAAATCCGCAAAACATTCTTATCTAATTGTAGAAATATGCTTTTGGTAATGTACTATTCCCTCTGTTCCACATTGTATGTCATTTTGGCTGTTCTAGATACATAGTTTTTACTATGTACCTAGACATAGCGTATATCTAGGTGCATAGCAAAAACAATGTATCTAAAAGCTAAAACGACTTACAATTTGGAATGGAGGGAGTATATTATATGATATAAGGCTTCTTGAATATTTACCATCAATTCGGATTCTTGGTCTCTGTAGCCACATTCTCCTCCAAGAGGAATCATACAGCGACCGAACCATCATGTAGTTTGCCTCCATTCCACTCCTCTTCATAACATAAAATTGGATGCTTGAGAAAACGTAAGAATATGAAACTGAATAACAAAATCAAGTACACTAACCTGCCAAGTTTTCAAGCATGCAGCACGCCACAAAGTAGGATTACGTGCAGTATATTTCCACTTGCGGCAGACACATGCAGCCCTCCCTAAAGTATATGGGCTCATTCTTGTGAAAATCTGTTGAAATAAAAAGGCCTTAAAACAGTTGAGCAAAGCAGTATTGCATTGATCACTGGCTTCTTTTCATGCTGAAGTCATGATGGGATGAGGCACATGGGTGAAACTTGAGTTATGCCTTATCTACTTAGCAAGAAGGAAACAAAAATCCATTGTACTCCCCCGAAGTTCCACTAGAGTCCGGCTTTACTGAGCCCCCTTAGATTAGAATAAGGGTTCACAACACCAATATGTCGGTTTTACTAAGCAGTTTTGATGATTTCGAAGATCGTGTAGCCATGTATGGTGCCACATCATCCCCATTGCATATATTGCGCCCCCCACCCACCTCCTCTCGTAGGCAAGATCAGCACTCAAACATTACCACTGATAGGAAGCGTGGAGTTATGTGCAGATTGGAACATATGTGCATTGCATTTTCATATGCTAGAAACGATTGCTAAGCCCCCTTAACGGTCTGCATGTACATCATGCCATTGCTTCCAGTCTGCGTATCATACGATGGAAGTCATGTGCTCATGGGAATACTTGGAGAGCACCACAGCAGCCGTGTGATGGCACAAAGTATGAAAGTAACACCACTGGGATGAGCAATTGGGTATGTAGTTGCAACAGAGGGATCAGGTGGTGAGAGAGAATGAGGAACCAGATTTCGGGCCACACAACCTTCCGTGTCATCAAAATAGTTTGGTACAACCAGCATAGGGGGAAGTGGGTGATCTGAGCCCTTATTATAATCTCAAGTGGTTAAGTAAACCAAACAATACTTTAAGAGGCAAAGTGGACTCCCGTGCTTCAGTGACAGAATGGACTTTTTCCAAGCAAGACATGTATTATGGATCAATCAAGTATATTAGTTCTTCTCCATGATGATTCAATACTACAATGAGATATACAGAGATACCTAGCAGGAAATACACATGGAATGGACATAAATGAAGAAAAATTCAGTAAAATGTTTTCCACTTATATGTTAAGAAAATGAAATAAATGCTGCTCCCTTCATATAACCATCACCTCGAGCATTAGTTCATCAGGTAGGCAATGATGAATGAGTGCTGGATCAGGTTTGTAGCTCAAACTGCTGAATGGTGGCACAGGCTGAATTCTTATTCCATATAATTCTGTTAAGGAATTAGATAACAAAAGATTAAAAAAACCCGGTTAATCTATGTAGCACTAAAGAAGCTAATGTTCAATAGTCATTCTTCAATTAAAATAAAAGGTGGCAGACAGCCAGTTCAATATTTTAATTCAAGCGACAACCTCATGTTATACTTACTCAGCCAGGGTCTATCTGTTGCAATGTATCGCATGCTTAGGAAATGATCAAATGAGTTTATGTCAGGACGAATATCAACAGAGATATCTGCATGAGAAGACACTATTATATCAGTATATCACGTAAGTGTGTGAGAGTGAATACTAAGAACAAATCCAGAATCAAGCCATAGCAACACGAATACACGATGTCCTGTGGACATGTAACTCTTGATGCAAAATATTCCTTAGCTACAATTGACGATGAGCACATGACTACGCTTACAAGGAAAGTTCAGTGAGACTGTGCATCCCCTTTATACATGGCATATCTCACAGAAATAGCCTTTGCCATGCTCTAGCACAGCACAATCCTAAACAAGGTTGTTAGCATCGGATAGAATTAGTGATATGAGCTGTGGTCAAGCCTTAACTCCCTCATAATTTATCACAAGCAACTCATTCCAAAAGTCATATATATATGCTTATTATGTAGGATCGGAATCCTATGTAAGATCTTACCGATATGGGATTATATGAAACTTTCATGTAGGATAGGGTGCTATAAAATTTCAGATGCATGGTGGGTTCAGTATCGTTTTGGCTTGGTAAGATCATAGTTTAAGATTCTAGGATCCAGATTGATATCCCTAACAACCTTGATCCTAAATAAAGAATTAGGATAGTAGTTTATCGCTTCAAATAGCAGCACTAAAGTAGCACACTTTATCAGAGGATTCCATTAACACTAGGTTCCTGAGGGAGTTGTTTTTCCATATTTCTATAGTCCCTGATACAGGATAACAACTTCCAACTACTGATGATGAGCTCTGTATACCACATTGGATGTCCATTAGAATCCTGTAATCCTTTATAATCTACTTGAACATCAAACAAACAATACAGTGTCTCATGAAACGTTTGAGGAATGGGGGAAAACATGTCATTGCTATTTTGGTGTGAGGATCGTCTTTCCTCAATTTTACTTGTTTGCTGACAGATTTGATACAAATCTCAAGTGTTGGCTGTCTGTTTTTTTTTTCCTCAAACACGCAGGAGGCTGTGTATCATTATATTATAGAAGAAGAAAAAGGGGAAAAGAATTCCAAGTGTTGGCTGTCTGTTGTAGGTAATTACATGACTACATGAGAACAGATAACAAGGCCCCTTGCAAACAACTGAAATTTCCATGTGATCTACAACTTGCCTAGCTAATATTCATCGAGTAAAAATTTAAGAACTCCTATTGACGAGTCCCCACAGAAGGTACTATCTTTGCCAAAGATAAAGATGAACAGACAATCAGGGCATAACCCAATTCATTCTAAGGCCTGGTTTAGATGCACCCCAAAAGTTAGAATTTTTTCACTCTCTCCATCACATCAATCTTTGGACCCATGCATGAAGTAGTAAATGTAGGTAAAAAAAATAACTAATTATACAGTTTAGTTGGAAATCATGAGATGAATCTTTGGAGCCTAGGTGGTCCACGACAATATTTGCCAAATAAGACGAAAGTGGTACTATTCATCGGGTTCAAAATATTTGCAATCTAAACGTGGCCTAAGCCACTTATGGATCACCTGATACCGAATCATTACATTCACAGGTAGACCCAAAGAAAATAATCAAAGAAGTACGAGGTGGGAGAAAATGGAGACTCTCTCCTATCAATCCCACAGATTAGCGCGGAGGAATACCTGAGGAAGCCATTAGGACCCAGAAGCTTGGAGGATTTGCACTGAATCGACCAGGGGACGGTGGGAAGCTCGCGAGCACTGGAGAGTCAATCCCCGTTCCCTCTTCTGACCCTCTCTCAGCCGCGAATCACGAGCCAGGAAAAATCCGGACCTACGAACCAACGCTCGATAGTCCCGAGCCAACCCCCCACCCCACCCCGCGGCACGCCGCGCTTCGCCGGGCAAGACCTAGGCCACAGCCCTCGCGCCCCGCCGGCGAGCGAGCGAGCGAGCAGCGCGTGTGACCGAGACGTGGACGGCCGCCGAGAGCGCGCTCGAGATGTGGCTGGGAAGCGAGGGGGAGAAACGAAACCCGACGAAACGGGAGTACGAAACGAGAAGGTCCGAGGCGCGGCGAGGCAGCGACCTGCCTGCTGGCTGCCGACGTGGCCGTCCCGTCTCCGCCCGCCTCAATATCTGTGGACCGGGTCCCGCCCCGTGATCCAACGGCCGGCATGGCCCGCCCGCGAACGGACGGCATCCAGAGGCGTCAATGCCTCAATGGGTTGGCGCTTAGCGGCACGGCATTTACCCTCTTCTTTTTTTCTTTTCTTTTTATTCTTTTTATATTCATTTTCCTTTTTTTGGGTACATTCCGGACAGTAGAGTAGAGTGGAGGACGATAGATAGGGCAGCATGGCGGCAACCTTCTGCGCCGGCCCCGCCGCATCCGCGGCAGCAAACCCTAGCTCCGCCGGCTGCCGACGCCAGAGCCTAGCTCGGGCTGGCGTGCTGCCTGCTTGCTGGCGGCCCACCCGGCCGACTCCCGCCTTCCTCTCCCTCCGGCGCCCCAATGCCGAGCTGCGCCCGCTACGCGTGGCCGCCGGCTCCGGCGTTGACCGAAAGGTGAGGTGCTTCAAACCTACTTTTGCCGTTTGTGGTGACATGGGTTGGGTGAGAGTCCTCGAGGGAGCGATTAGCTCGCGGAGAATTTCGCCCCTTTGGGGCACTTGCATGCTTGAGGAGCAGAGTAGGGAAGCACTGTTCTTGGAGACGTTTGAAAATTTCTTTGTGTTAGTTCAAGATTCTCGTATGTATAGGTGTGTCTTATTCTTCAATAGCTTGTTCCATGACTAGCTGCCATTGGAGTGTTACAAAGAGTGATTGATGCAGACCTGAACTTTGTGTGTCAAGGTGCCATTACTAATTTTTGCGATAAATACCCGTCTTTAGTATGCTCTTAATATGCCCTGAACTACAAGAACCTGCAGCTAGTCTACACTAGTTGGGGTTTGCCAAATACAGAAGAAGATACTAAAATTAGACTGCTTTGCTGTTACTATGACTAATCTCATGGGTGTCTGGAGGACATGGGAAATTCCTTCTTTTTTTCTCTGAGCTAAATTGGATAGTTTGAGAACAGTGTGAGAAAATAGGAGCGCAAGTTTTATGGCGCAGTTGTAAAGTTGGATTTCGAGCTGCTATTGCAACTTGTGAGCAATGAGGTGAAGTAATGAAATATTTATTTAAATGGTAGCAATGAAATGGGGAGAGAAACAAACCATGTGAAAAATGCCCATGTTCTCTGTTGGATTTTGATCTTCTTGTCATGCATTCCATTTTGACCAAACGTGTTTCATCAAGTTTCACCAAAATGAGTACTTCGCTGCAGGTTGTCAATGGGGAAGATTTTCGTCCCATGAAGGACTTAATTCAGCTATACAGGACAGCTTTTCTAGAAGGAAATGATGAGGTTCTTGGCGAAGTTGAGAAGGCAATCACTGCTGTGGAAAAAGAGAAGAGTAGGGTAGCTTCTCAGTTTGAAAGTATTACAACCGAAATAACTTCTGGGAAAGAGAAGTTTATTCGCTTAAATGCCGATCTGGAGAATTTCCGGAAGCAGACTGAAAAGGAGCATGCAAAGTTTACATCAAATATACGGGTGGAAGTTGTTCAGAGTCTGTTACCTCTGGTTGATAGTTTTGAGAAAACGAATTTAGAGAACACCCCAGAGACTGAGAAGGAGCAAAAGATCAGCACAAGCTATCAAGGCATATACAAGCAGTTAGTTGAAACACTAAGATATTTGGGTGTAGGAGTTGTGGAAACAGTTGGCAAGCCATTTGATCCTTCAGTAAGTAATATTTACCCTTCCGTCACCTGTTTCATTCTCATGGTCTCCCTAAAACATTGGATGCAAACAAGAAACAACATATTGGATCCTTTTGAACATGCAAAAGGAATTCCATTTTGGGATTAACAGGTTTCCGTTCCAAATTATACGTCTTGGCTTTTCTAGATACATAGTTTTTGCTATGCACCTAGATATACACTATGTCTAAGATACATAGTAAAAACAATGTGTCTAGAAAAACCAAAACATCTTATAATTTAGAATGGAGGGAGTACATAATAATACCGGTGCTTTTTATGGCCCGGTTCATACTCATGGGATTGAGCTTAGCTTTCACACAGTTTCCCGCATCTACGTTGCAGTACATCTCTTTTGATCTAAATAATTATATTGAGTATTTGGGAGAAAAATGATCATCTACTTTCAGTGCTTATATATACAGCTAGAAAGTATGAAGATATGCATGAGAGTTGAATAGTGTTACTTTCATGTTCATCATATGTGCACCACTGTGGGGGCTCATTATTTATGTTTTCTTATTATGCAGGTCCATGAGGCCATCTCACGAGAAGCATCCATGCAATTCAAGGCAGGGATTGTCACGCATGAAGTCCGCAGAGGGTTCCATTTGAAGGAGAGGCTGCTAAGGCCTGCTACTGTGAGGGTCTCTACTGGCTCTAGCAAACAAAGCTCAAGCTCATAGGAGGGGTCAAAGATGCCGCTTTGTGAATCTGATGAAACGACCTTCAGGAACTGATAGACAAGAAACCTCTCCTTTTGAGCAACATTTTTCTGTTCATAACATAACATGGCGAATATGTTTGATCTCAAATGAGACAGGCCACCTATGTATGGTGTTGCCGGGGAGTACCAGCTTGAAGTTTTGCTGTTACTTGTAATCTGCTAGAATTCTGTCCACCAAAAGAGTGAGTGAAACATTGGACATACATACCGGATTTATTGACTTCCTTTCTCCAACTAATAGTGTTCTTTCATGAATTTCATCTGCCTTCTTGCAATTGGGCTATTGGGACCTTTTTCACGCATTCACCTCTTGATTAAAAAAGGAAGTTTGTTTTTTTTTAAAAAAAAACCCCCTTCAACTTTTAGAAGGGATTTGCATCGATTCCTATCCAAAAAAGCTTACAAGCCACAAAACACACAACTAGCGCAACAAGAACACAGATATAACAAATAAACAATTTTATTTTGGAAGGTGTAACTGTTTACAAATGAAGAATTGTTTCGGATGAATACTCTATCGTGCTTAGGACACGACAGCTATACAACAACTTTTTACGCCACTGTCGGGCAAGGCAGGGACTCTGAACATATCTGCTCTTTGAGCTGCCGACGCAGACCCTGATCACACTGTAAAAGAACTGAGTAATTCATGTTGTGGGATCTTACTCTCCCGTATTAATAACCGTTCAATCTTAGACACCGTGTCATTTGAGTATTCCGTCATCCGAGATCTTACATGACCCCACGCCCCCCTCAATCCCATGTCTCGACTCTCTCTTGGTCACGTACGCCTGCGGTCACAACGCGCCAACACGGCAGCAAAACGTGTTAGGTTTGATCTCCTTTCCATTAGGCCCAACGACCTTTGGGCCTTGTTCTCGCGCCCTGATCGGGGGCGCCCAACCCGATATGGTTGGTGAGCCCCCATCACACAGCGCTATAAAAGGAAGGTGGGGGCCGAGGCTCGAGGTACGAGACCTGCCGCGCTGCCAGTTCCCCACCGACATCCTAACCCTAATCCAATCCAAGAGAGGGGCGCAGCCAGCGACGGAAAGTTCCACCGACGCCGGCAACACCACCCGACGCCACTGCACCGGTCGTCTACATCTCCAGCGAGTCCATGGCATCCACGAACGAGACTGCTCCAACCACTACGGCTTTTGATGGTTTGCGATACTACTGCACTTCATTCTTTTCCCTTCTCTCTCACTCGCGGTAGAAAAGGGATTAGGTTTCGTGTATACTGTGAATCACTTTTGTTTATTTCCTATGACGAACATGTACCCGATCTAACGAACTGATGAACTACGAAACCTATCAATGGTACCGGAGCCACGGTTCTTTAGAGGAAGATCTAGATCGGGTAAAGAAAAGAAGAACAACATGAACACCGATTTGATTTTTCAGATCAGGAAAGAAACGAGGAACCCTAACCCTAATAAAAAAAGGAACAAAGGGGAAACGCCAGCGCTTGGTGCGGCTCTCTGGCCTCCGCACGCGTGACCGAAGGAAACGGCTCGCGGGACCGGGCCTGGTCGCCGGCGCTGGCGAAGAAGCCGCGGGCGGGGGAGGGCGCAGCCACGCCGTGGCTCTGGGCACCGCCGGCAGGACCGCTCGACGGCGACGAGCTCAGCCATGGGCGAGCTCGTGCAGCGGCACCGCCATCTTCTCCCTCCGGCCGCCATGCCCTATGAAGCTCTAAGAGAACGGTTTGTCCTGCGGAAAGGAAAGAGCAAGAAGGAGAGAAGAAAGATGAAGCCCCTGCTCCGGCGAGCCGCCGGCGGTTGCGGCCACCAAGGCTGCCGAGCGGCACTGAGAGCGGAGGAAAGAGCGAATGCAAGAGAATGAATGAGAGTTAGGGTTAGGAATTTGACTGGCACTCGGTTTTGATCCCGCGATGAACGTGGACGACCGTCCGATCGGGATGAACGGCTCAGATCGGCCGGTTGCAGATGGGCTGGTTTCGGCCCAGGCGGGCGCGCGCACCGGGCGGAAATCCCGGCCCAGGCCCAGGTTGCGGCCTGGGCGCGGCATCCGCTCCAGCCACGGGCCGATTTCGGCCGAACTGGGCCGATCTGTCTCATGGGCCGACCGCGATGGGGCCGAACGCCACCCGCCGGGCCGAGCGCAGCGCTGGGGCTGCTGGCCGGGCCGCATGCTTGGGAGAACTGGGCCGCACTGGGCCGAAATGAAAGAAGAAAGAAAAATGAAAATTTTGTTATTATTTTCCAGGAGTAATTTAAATGCATAGTTTGATGAATTTGAATGTTTTTTATGCAATTTTTCCGTGCAAATTTGTCCAACGACATTTTGCTCAGAAAATAAAAAAAAAATTAGTGCTTCTAAAAAATAATAATATGAGAATTTTTATTGTTTCCACTGTGTACTTGATATTGTTATTTTCATTATTAAATTCGAACCAACGGGAAAATTTGATTTTGAAAAATAAATAATAATTGAAGATGAATTATAGTATTGTTATTTTCTGACCAACGTTGTTAATAACAATATTATAATTTTGATCCATGAAAAATTGTGCATTAATTTTATTTCTGCCCAACGGTGATGTAAAATTATTGCATGGATGAATTATATGTTTAAATTTGACCAACGTTGAGTTAAAGCATATGATTTTATGTATAAATGTTTCTCACTTACTCTGATGTGGTTTCAGGAGGCAAATGCATTGTGAACATCGCGAATATCCCGACACTCAACGGGACCAATTACCGTATGTGGCGGGAAAAATATGAACTAGAACTTACGTTGGGAGAGGTCGATTTGCCATCATCTCACCATGTCCCACTGAACCAGTGGATCCGGTGAGAGAAGAAAATGAATCTGACGCTGATTTCACTGCTCGAAAGCGTGATCATGCTGAGATAAGGATGAAATATGATCTTGAACATAGGCAATGGACCCTCTCCAACCGCAAGTGCTTATTGGTAGCTAAGGCCACCATAGAAGAACAGATAAGGGGATCAATCCCTGAATGTGCTACTGCCACAGAATATCTTGATAAAATCAAGAGTCAGTTTACTGGGTCTACCAAGGACACAGCAAGTTCACTGATAAAGAAGCTTGTGAATGAAAAATATACTGGTAGTAGCATTAGAGAGCACATTTTGAAGATGAACACTACGGCATCTAAGCTAAAAGAAATGAATTCGAAGGAAGATGATTTCCTGATTCATTTGATTTTTGCTTCCTTGCCAAAAGAATATGACACTTTCATTGTGAACTACAATATGCAGCCTGAAAAATGGGGCATAAAAGACTTATCTCAATGTGTGCTCAAGAAGAGGAGAGGATAAAGTCCTCATAGAGTGAGTCCGCTCATTTTGTGAAAGATAATAAAAGAAAGAACTTTAATAACAAGAATTTTAAACCACAAGGGAAACCCAAGTGGGACAAGGCCTCTTCCTCAAACTCACAGGGAAAGAAACCCCGGGAATCTGAAAATTAGCAGAGCAACTCCTATGGTGGAGCTAAAAATAATCAATGCAAGCACTGCTTCAAGAAGGGACACTACAAGAGAGACTGTCCAGACTTCCTGAAATCTCTGCTAAAGAGAAGTGATGAATTTATTATATTTGTAGATGAATCCCTGTATTTATGTTATGCTAAATCCACTTTGTGGGTTGATTCAGGAGCAACTACTTATGTTGCAAATTCTTTACAGGGATTAAGTGGAACGAGAACCTTGCAAAGAGGAAAAAGAATGATTAAAGTTGCAAATGGAGTACAAGCCGATGTTGAAGCGATTGGAGATTTATCTTTAGAATTGAACAATGGCTTTGTACTTAGACTTAAAGAAGTACTTTATGTTCCCTCTTTGCGTAGAAATTTGATAAGTGTTTCAAAACTTGATGATGACAGAATTAATTGCCATTTTGGTAATGGCAAATGTAAGATACTTGTTAACAATAAATATGTTGGTTTTGCCTTCCGACAAGATAAGCTTTATTTGTTATCTCTTGATGAAAATGCGAACAATGTATGCGATGAGAATATGAATGAGTCTCCATCTGCGAATGTAACTAAGAAGCGGAAGTGAATTGATGATGCCTCTTCGAAATTATGACACTATCGCTTGGGCCATATTTCGAGGGGAAGAATAGAACGGCTGATTAAAGAATCAATTCTTCTGCACTTAGAATTTTTAGATTTAGAACAATGCGTTGATTGCATCAAAGGAAAGTATGTTAAGAAAATTAAGAAAAATACCAAACGAAGCACAAGAACTTTAGAAATAATCCACACTGATATATGTGGTCCATTTCCTGTGAAAAGCGTGGATGGTTATGATTCGTTTATAACATTCACAAACGACTACTCTCGTTATGGCTATATTTATCCAATTAAAGAAAGATCGGAAGCATTGGACAAATTCAAAATATTTAAAGCTGAGGTTGAAAATCAGCACGATAAGAAAATAAAGATAGTACGATCAGACCGAGGTGGAGAGTACTATGGGCGACATACCCTATATGGCCAAATTCCTGTACCGTTTGCAAAGTTTCTACAGGAAAATAGCATAGTCGCTCAGTACTCCACACCGGGGGAGCCTCAGCAGAATGGAGTGGCTGAAAGACGTAACCGTACCTTAATGGATATGGTTAGAAGCATGATAAGTTACTCCACTTTACCGATTAGTTTATGGATGGAGGCACTGAAAACCGCCATTCACATATTTAATCGAGTAGTAAGCAAATCGGTGCCTAAAACACCGTATAAATTATGGACAGGAAGGGAACCCTCACTTAACCATTTGCGCGTGTGGGGCTGTCCAGCTGAGGCAAAAGTGTTTAACCCAAATATAGGAAAGTTAGACTCCAAGACAGTTAGCTGCCATTTTATTGGCTATCCAGAAAGATCGAAAGGATATCGATTTTATTGTTCTGACAGACATACGAAGATTGTAGAAACAAGACACGCTGTATTCTTGGAGGATAACATGATCAAGGGGAGCATGGTAGCACGAGAAATAAGCCTACAGGAGAAACGGGTACATGTACCCACTCCGATGGTTGAAGAACCATTCTTTACGCTACCTGTTGCTGTTGAGCCGACAGTGCAGGACACTATAGTACCAACACCTGTTGCGAGTTCTCCCGTGGCGACAATAAATGAACATGAGGAACCTGTCCTTGAGGAGGCTGTCCTTGAGGAACATATAAAACCAAATGTCGCACATGAGGAAGAACAACAACAGCCCAATGTGGAACTAGTGCCAGAGGCCCCTAGAAGGTCTTAAAGAACAAGAAGGTCAGCTATTTCTAATGACTATGAAGTTTATGAAACAGAAGAATTTCAGATGGGGGATGATCCTACCTCATTTGAAGAAGCCATGAGAAGCGACCACTCATCAAAGTGGCTTAAGGCCATGGAAGATGAAATGAAATCAATGAGTACCAACAAAGTTTGGGACTTGGAAATTATTCCTAAGGGAGCCAAAACAGTAGGTTGTAAATGGATCTACAAAACAAAATATGACTCTCAAGGGAATATAGAAAGATTTAAAGCGTGACTTGTGGCGAAAGGCTTTACGCAAAGAGAAGGGATTGATTACAATGAGACGTTTTCTTCAGTCTCATGTAAAGATTCCTTCAGAATTATAATGACACTTGTAGCCCACTATGATTTGGAGTTACATCAAATGGATGTAAGAACGGCGTTCCTTAACGAGGATTTGGAAGAAAATGTTTATATGGCATAACCGAAAGGTTTTGTTGTAAAAGGAAAAGAAAATATGGGATGCCGCCTAAAGAAATCAATTTACGGATTGAAGCAAGCCTCAAGACAGTGGTATTTGAAATATGATAGAACAATAAAAGGTTTTGGGTTTAAGGAAAATGTTGAGAACAATTGCGTTTACGCAAAATTCAAGAATGGAAAGTATATATTCCTAATCTTGTATGTGGATGATATCCTACTTGCTAGCAGTGATGTCAATCTACTAATGGAAACAAAGAAATTCTTGTCCTCAAACTTCGATATGAAAGATCTCGGTGAGGCCTCGTTTATTTTGGGAATAGAGATTCACCGAGATAGAAGAAAGGGGTACTAGGATTATCGCAAAAGGTATACATAGAAAAGGTTTTGAAGAAATTTTGTATGCATGCGTGCAGTCCTTCACCTGCTCCTATTGTCAAGGGCGATAGATTTGGGGAACATCAATGTCCCAAGAACGAATATGAAATTAATCGAATGAAAGCGGTACCGTATGCTTCAGCAGTTGAAAGTTTACAATATGCTCAAGTGTGTACACGCCCTGACTTGGCTTTTGTTACCGGGTTACTTGGCAGATATCAAAAGAATCCAGGAATAGGACATTGGAAATTGGTGAAGAAAGTCCTGCGTTATTTGCAGGGTACGAAAGACCTCATGCTAAAGTATAGAAGATCTGATTCCCTGCAGATAGAGGGGTATTCAGATTCCGATTATGCGGGAGAAGAAAGAAAATTCATGTCAGGATATATATTTACTCTCGCAGGAGGGGCTATATCGTGGAAAAGCTCCAAACAAACCGTAACTACATCCTCGACAATGTATGCCGAGTTTGTAGCATGCTATGAGGTAACGGGGCAGGTGAATTGGCTAAAGAAATTCATACCCGGTTTGAAAGTGATTGATGATATAAATGAACCGATGAGGTTGTATTGTGATAACAACCCAGCGGTATAATATGCTTACAACAATAGGTCAAGTGGTGCTGCCAAACACATTGACATAAAGTACTATGTTGTGAAAGATAAAGTTCAGGATCATATCATAAATCTTGAGCATATAAGTACAGAAAAAATACTCGCGGATCCGCTCACAAAGGGCTTACCACCCAACGTGTTCAGAGAACACGTAGCCGGCATGGGTTTAAAGGAAAGCCTATGATTCCCGAACATATGAAGGGCCCAGAAGAAACTTCATTCCAAAACAGAGAAATGTGTTGTGGTTGTTAGTCTAACGGCACTAATTGTTGTGACGATGAAACAGTTCAATACACTGATCTGCAATGGAATAGGATAGAAGCAAAAAAATATGAATATAAAGTTTTGAGTATGAAATTAAAGAACAAAGAAAGTGATGAGAGATTAAGGGGGAGAATGTTAGGTTTGATCTCCTTTTCATTAGGCCCAACGACCTTTGGGCCTTGTTCTCGCGCCCTGATCGGGGGCGCCCAACCCAATATGGTTGGTGGGCCCCCGTCACACAGCGCTATAAAAGAAAGGTGTGGGCCGGGGCTCGAGGTACGAGACCTGCCGCGCAACCAGT
Organism: Saccharum hybrid cultivar R570; assembly: GCA_038087645.1. Lineage (NCBI taxonomy): Eukaryota > Viridiplantae > Streptophyta > Magnoliopsida > Poales > Poaceae > Saccharum > Saccharum hybrid cultivar. Next base: position 13,476,150 of record JAQSUU010000562.1, on the reverse strand, counting down.
TCCCCACCGACATCCTAACCCTAATCCGATCCAAGAGAGGGGCGCTGCCAGCGACGGGAAGTTTCACCGATGCCGGCAACGCCACCCGACGCCACTGCACCGGTCATCTACATCTCCAGCGAGTCCATGGTGTCCACGAACAAGACTGCTCCAACCACTACGGCATTTGATGGTTTGCGATACTACTGCACTTCATTCTTTTCCCTTCTCTCTCACTCATGGTAGAAAAGGGATTAGGTTTCATGTATACTGTGAATCACTTTTGTTTATTTCCTATGACGAACATGTACCCGATCTAACGAACTGATGAACTACGAAACCTATCAAAACGGACTTAATCACACAGCTCGACTCTCTTTGGGTCACAACTAGCCCCTAACCGTGTCCTATTGTCATGCATGGCCTTCGGACGGCTCCGAGGCTCTGGAGCGGATAAGGAAAAAGAGTCTGCGTGGGGAGAAAAAGGAGAGGAATAAAAAAATAAAGAAAGAAAAAAATGAAAAAGAATGGCCGTTCAGTTGGAGATGGAATAGCTGGACGGCCGTGTATCTCCTGCTGAACCTATACGTCCGGCGATGACTCAAGGGTGCACGTGGGTGCATGCACCTCAAGCTGATTAGAACGACGATGGCTCGAGACGCGGAGACGACCGCGAGACCAGGAAACGACGACGCGACCTGACGACACACGGCGATGTGAGCGAGACCGAGGCGAGGATGTGCGACAGCGAAGACACGCGCGGGGCGGGGAGATGGCGACGTGGACGAGGCTGTCGAGTCGTCGGGGCGTGCGGCCGTCGGGCTCCGTCGCATGAAGCTGCCAGGCTGCGGGGGCGCCGTCGCGTGGAACTACAGGGGTGTGGTCGCATCGGGGTTCTGTGGCCATTGGGGTGTTGTGACCGTCCCGTCGAGGCTCGTTGGACGGGTTTTTTTTTTAACCTCAACTCTTCAAATACAAGCCGCAGTATCTGAAGACAAACAAAAAAGTTTGGCCTCAGGTGCGAGTGGACGAGGCACTCCAAGCTAGTAGATAGGAAAAAAGGAAAAAAAAATAAAAAAAAAGAAAAGAAAAGGTATCATGGACAATTTTATAGTTTTTATCTACCATAAAGAGTTATTTTACCTAACATTTCACCAAAACCATCTTCATCTGGGAGCCCTCGTGGAGTTGGAGTAAAAAAAAGCTGCTTCACGGATAATATCCCTTATTGATTAAATGTGTGCTATTGGTCATGGCTTTTTAACAAAAGTTGCACAATGAAGTGTTTATACCGTGAATGTAAATTCACCGGTATGCGTTACGCTTAATTACATTTGTTGATTCTTTGATTGATGATATAATTGGAAGTGGAAGTGAAAACATGCGCCCCTTAGCCTTCGTGTTCACAGGAGAGTTCCTGGGCTATGTCATAGATGCAAATGATTACTTAAGTAGAAGAAAATATATTAACTCAAAATTATTTACGTACGTTTTTTAGCATAATGTCAAGTGCAACAAAAATATAATGATGTAAATAAAAAAAACTATAGCTTTCAAGACAAAACAACACATAGATGTTAAGGCTTTGGATAACGCTATATCTTTCCTCCCGTTGCAACGCATAGACATTTTTTATAGTATTACAAAAGCCCCAGTATGTATGGCCTGTAACATACAAGGCATGAGGTGCTGCTCTAATTGTTAGGCACGATCTGCTGCTTTATTTCTGCCTATGCAAGTGTAACTGGTATTTATCAGTCGAACTCCAGAACAGTTTCAGCGACACGAGTTGGTGCCTCAGAAGAACTTTTCATAATCTTGAGGTTGCTGGTCCCAAACCTCCATAAAACCTGAAACCATAAAGTAACAAACAACACACAAGGACCAAGGATCTTAGGATATGATGCATTTCCCCTTTTCTCTTTAAGAAAATTAAGAAATTAAATCGCATATCTTATGTGTCTGTTTCAAATTTTCAACACATTCAGAGTAAAAAGGGGAAATGAAAGAATGCCAGCAAAGCCACACAGTTACCAAGAAATGACAATATAATAATAATAAAACCACATAATTGCATAAAGACAAAGCGAAGAAGAAGAAAAGTTACCTATGTCACCAAGAGAACTGTATATTGGATCATCCATCACAGTTATGCCCTGCAGGAACAATAACCAAAAAATGATTGAAGTACTCCATTACAGATGACAGAAATGAGGCAATATGTGATTCTGAATTCTTTACCGTAAGTCTACAATGTGATGACTAAAAATAGCTGGAAACCTCACCTCTGAATCATTTAGGCCCATTCCATCTTGAAGTTCTGTTTGTATTGATTGGTAGCATGACATATCAGCACCAAGGTAATCTGAAATTGCAAGACTATAACCATCTTGGATACCATGTAGAGCATCGGTGTTCGCCGGAGGGTTCGTCATGCCCTCCATGCTAGAATATACCATCTCACCTCTGATTGACAGCAGATTGTATTAGTACACAAATGAATCAGATTAAACATATGTGGCCAGATGCCACAGGGGGTAAAAAAGCATGTCCAGTAAACATTGTAACAACAATTAGCTAATGCATAGACTAACATGGCCAGAGATGGCTGCTCCATATTACCAGTGCACCATGCAGAAATAACTGTGGCATGGACCAATAATAATAATTAGATTTTAAGACACCAATCCATCCTCAGCACTGCTATGACATAGTTTCTATAATCAAAATGCATGCTAGCCAGAAATCTGTAACAAGTCTGATTAATGTTCTTAACTCTTAAGGATAAAATTTGATTGCCACTACAGCCCAAAGCCCCAAATTAATTCATGTTCCAGTAGCTATGAATGGGTTTCATGTTTATCTTGAATGAAAATAAATGTGAAAATGCATACCATGCTGTTGACTATTTGACATAATGGCAGATTTGCTTCGAATCAATCATGAACCAACTAGTAGCATGATAGCTGCCGACCTTGTTTGCCAACAGCACATTTTTTTAGAAATAACTTGTAGCTACCACTCATAATTTTCTATAAAAAGATGGTCACTCAAAGGTAACTAGTCCAAGACAAGTTTCTCATAGTCATAGGGCTCTGATTCCCTGTATTTTATCAACCCATAATATCGGAAATGAAAACAAGACATTCTCTCTATGACTCTCTATGTATTCTTTCACTAGGATGAAACAGCAGAGAAGAATAACTCACTTTGATTTTGAAGTGTCACAAGCACCAGCTTCAATTGGTGAGTCATCTTCGATATCAATAACTTGAACTGCCTTATTTCCCAACAGAAATGGGGCACATGTGTCAGTATTACTTGGATTGTTACCAAGAGCTGTTCCAAAGTCAACTTGCTGATTATCTTGTAGGTCCACTGAACATCCAGCAGTGGAGCTTTGGCCTAAACGAGGGTCACCTCGCATGTCAGCAACCTCTGGACTACCAACCAGGTTGAGATCACGTATTTTAAATGAGCTAGACTGGCCAAGCTTTTCCTCTTTCATTGTAACAGCATCTTCTGCTTTGATATTAGGTAATAACTCCGAATCAACTGTTTTCCCTTTATCAGGTAGATCGATCAACACTTCACCTTGTGGTGGTGTATCTAAATTGTAAATTTGTATTCCTTTCTCAACTTGCAAATTGAAGTTATTCTGACAAGAAGCAAATGTAGGAGACAGTTCATTCGTCTCCTTATTATCCTCAACTTCATAATGTTGAGGGATGTTCTTCTGTTCTTCCATTTCTTCAGTTTCACCTTGTGTTTCCTTTTCATGGAATGTCACTGATTCTGCCACTTGATTGCAGATAGTGCTTTGTTCAGCATGTTCTTGGTCTTGGCCAACCAGCTCATCTTTACTGTCTTCGTCGATGCTAGTTATGGAATTGGTGTTAGCTTCTCCATCCATTGCCATTTGGGACATTTCTTCAGCAGTAGCTGGATTGACCTGTTCGGACACAGCAATTTCTCTTTGAGCTGGTCCAACATTCCTGTTTGCAAGCATTGATCGTGGTCTTGTTGGAACTCTTGCAAAACTACAATAGTTTAGCAAATTTCTAGTGTCATTAGGCAAATTGTTCTCCATAACAGAGACCTCTTCTGACGTTGTGTCATCTTCAGCCTTGTCATGCAAAGCACTGCCATCTTCAACCTTGTCATTCAGAACACCAATATCTTCAGGCCTCCCATCTGAGACCTTTTCACCTGAGGATACTGGCAAATGTTTTGTCTCTGCCTCTTGAACACCATCAAAAGAACCATTGTTGCTATTATCCTCACCATTCAACGCTTGCTCGACTACGTCTGAATTAGACACCACACTATTCTCCTGCATTTTGTTTGCCTCATTTTCATCCTCCACCTCTTGCGAAGCATCAGCTTTCTGCTGGGCATTGCTGTTAGAACTAGCCTTTGACCCAGTATCCTCCAGCTCCGACTCCCCCATTGCCTCCACCTTCGATGTTGGCCCCTCCCCAGCCACCCCAGACATGCTACTACCAACCTCGTCGATCCCACCACCGCTTCGGCGCTCCCTTTTGAACCCAGGAGCCCCATCATCATCCACATCATCATAACTCTGGATATCAGAATACCGCCTGTTCCTCCCCCTATCCTTTGTCCAATCTGAATACTTATTGTCAGCCCCAAATTTCCTTTTCCCCCTTCCATTATAGTTACTACTGTTGCTGCTACTGTAGTCACCACCGCGGTTCCGCCGCGAGCGGGCGTTACGGATACCACGCTCATCATCGACCTGCCGCCGGCCATTCTTGGCGCTATAGTATGCTGGGGCTTCCTGTGTCACCGAAAGCGGCAGTGGAGGTGGAGGTGGAGGTGGAGGCGGAGGCGGCAGCTGGCCCCACCCTCTAGCGACGACAGTGCCGCCGCGCTGCTGCAGGGAGCCCGGTGGGAGCACGCCCTTCGCCACCAGGTACTCGGCAGCGAGGCGGCCGGCCTCCATGAGCACCTCATACTTGTTCTGCGGCAGCAGAGGCAGCGCGGCCGCCGGGAGGGGAGGCGGCGGCGGCGGGTAGAACTGCTTCTGTCCGCGGCTGTAGGCGCCGCCGCCGCGTGCGAACGGCGGCATGCCGCTGCGGCTGCCAGCGTGCTGGTAATGCATCCCCGGAGGCTGGTAGCTGGATCGCGGCAGCGGCAAGCTCACGCCCTGCTGCTGCACCCAATCCATTCACGCGGTGGCGGAATCAGATGCGGCGAGAGCAAATCAAGCAAACAAAATCGGAGACGAGGAATGGATAAAAATAAACAGAGGGCGTGCGAATCGAACCCTAGGCGGGGCGAGGTCTCAGGTGTTGACTGCGGCGGCGGCGGCGAGGGCGCCGGCGGTGACCATCGGAGCCGCGACAAACGGAGTCAGGGTTGGCGTCCTTGAGTCATAAATTTCATTTCATTTTTTGACAGAAAATGGAAGAAAGTCTGAGAGTGATTTGTGAGTATAGTCAAGAAGTTTGTTTCCTTTACGTTTTTCGGGTCGGTCGACGCGGTTGGGGCGAGAGGCGGGCACACGTGTTTTCTTATCGCCACAGTGGATGTGGTTGTTGAGAGACAGACAGGTGGGCCAGAGAACTGCTTTGGGCCATGTTTAGTTTGCATCAAAAATGCAAATAGCCTGTTCGTTTGAGCTATTCAGCGGAATCAACAGCCATCCAGCAGTGTTTTTCTCTCATAACAAACTAGCGAACAGTACTTTCAGCCACAATAAACCAGCGAAACGAACAGGCTGAAAAAGTTTTCAAGATTCCCCGTCACATCGCATATGCCGGCACATGTATGGAACATTAAATGTTGGTAAAAAATAACTAATTGCACAGTTTATCTGTAAATGTCGAGACGAATCTTTTGAGCCTAGTTAATCTATGATTGGACAAAGTTTATCAAATACAAACGAAAAGTACTACAGTGTCTTTTTCAAAAAGAATTTCGCCATCTAAACATGGCCTTGGTCGGTCTGTCAGTAGAGAAATGGGTCATCTGTGTGCAGATTGTGATTGGAATCAGGGTTAGGTTGGACACGTTTAGAAGTGCCCAGGGGCATACAGTTTTTCAGGCTAATAACACGCGATCGTTAGATCTTACACGAACCGTGCAGATAAACATCCAATCGTCACTAAGTCCCCTGTTAGACCATCTTCACCGGGTCCCAAATCTGAGTTACAGCAGATCAATTTGGATTTCCTATGCACCTTCAATTTTAATATAACCTTAGATTTATCATAATTTAAGGAAATAAAAAGTTTCAAAACTTTTGAAAACAGTTTACTATTTTTATAATTAAATTAGAAAATTCGGCATCTATATTGAAAGTAAATAGAGAATAGACACAAACACATGTACATACAATGCAACCAAAGATAAAATGTATATATAACAAATTTACGATATTTTTCTAATATTTATGGAACATATCTAGCATACACTTAGATTTTTCACGAGAACCAAGGATTAAAAATATTTTTTTTTGTTGGGTCATAGACAACTCGGCAGCCACCGAAAACTCCTAAGCTACCCAAGCACCAATTGGCGACCTATACAACAACATAGTTGTCTTAGCATCCTTTCCAACGTTCTTTGGCTTCGGCGTAGCCTTATCTTCACGAGCATACTTCTGATGCCTTTGAAAGCTTATTATAAGAATGATCATTGTACTCTTAGCCTTATGCTTCACTACAACGATAGTTGGATTCGGCGGTTGACGACTCATGCATGTACTCTGGGTAGGTGCATCCAACGGTTACAATGACTAAACAAAATTTTCGAGAATCTAGCAAGACCAATGCTGAGTCTAGTTAGTTAGTGTGGTGCACACTTGTGAAATTTAGCACGAGGTAGCTAAGACGAAGCCCAAGACTCAAGTTGGAGTAGTGACATTCACATGGATGTTTGAATTGGAAGTGAATGAGCACTCAACACTACAGTACCACCAGATTAGTCTGGTATCGTGCTCAGACGGCCCGACCAGATGCAACGACGAAGGGCCCGCCTTGTCGGAGGCGAACGGCCTAGGAGGAACCGCCAAGGAGAAGGCACCGTAAAAGTCAGGAGACATTAGACTTACCAAAATCAAAGGCAACATCTACCCAAACTCTAGTAGTGCGAGGCGAAGGCGAGGAATGAAGACCTTTCGGCTCCCCCCCTCTCAGACGACTCCTCTCTCGGCCGCTTCTTGTTCCCCATTAGATCGGGGAGCGCCAGGACAATAAAGATAGTGAGGGGGAAGGTGAGTTTAACAAAGATCGAAACACAATCATACTTACATCTCCTCTTCCTCTGTTTTTATAACGGGAAATGCAGAGCGGCTGATTGACTTCCTTGTGGTTACACCGGGCGAACAATGGTAGTTAAGGCGAGGCCACGTCCCCACGATCTCAGTAATGCACGCTTTCCAAGAAGAACCTTGCATGGGGAAACGAGCCACCAACGCTGACACTCCGACTTCGCTGAGAAGGAATTCACCCATGTAACCACGACGGTTGCGAGGCCTAGTCGCCCCAAAATTTGACGAATCATCACGCTAAGCTAGTGCCCCCATGCGGTTCGATACTTGGGCCAGGTACTCGGTCCAGTTTACACCTTTCGATTGGTACGATCAGTAAATTTTTACTGACCCAATCATCAACAGAGTCATGGGGAATTCGGGAGGGCCACCAGTATGGCTCTAAAACCTCTAACATCAAGCGTCACGTAAATCTCCCAAATATTCGAACAAACTCAAAGTACGTAATCTCGGAGGACGCATGCCCTTGGGGAAAAAATGGTTGATTAGGTTTGGACCAAAGTATGAGCTCCTGAATATGGAAAGAGTTTAATGGCATGCCCCATGATGGGTCTACCAAGTCATGTTCCATGCTGGGACATAGACGTCACTCGTTCTACCCGTTATCAGCTCGAAGAGTGACATGTGCAAATGACTTCGCTGCTCACGCGTTCATATTCGCCTCGGTGGGTCCTAAACTAGGACACCTGATTTTGTGGGCTTCTAAGTTTAGAGGGCACTGCCCTATACCCTTAGTCGATATTCTCGCGTTGACCAGAGACCTCGCCGGAGCAGGAGTACCTGAAGAAACACAAAGTATTTGGCTTAGTGTGAAAAAAATTGAACCAAGTCGAACCTCAGGTAATAGCAACATGTTTCAATATGACAATTTCTTTTTTTTATCAAACCCAATTACTTCTTTTTTAGCAGGCAGGTCAGGACAAAAGTCGATCGAGAGACGACCCATATCTTGCTTCACCAGGCTACAAGCATGACAACCCAAGCGCGTCACAAGCGCAATCAGTACAGGTGGGGGAATGAGGTGGTTCCAATTACGTGTCCCGTCCAACCTGATCTTCAACCATAACTTAATGACACGCGGTGACCAAGACCTACGTGCGCACTCGAGCGTCTGGGGAGTAAGAGTCCTTGCACAAAAGATACTCTCACCCGAATAATTCTCGGTACCCGAGAGACGACCACCGCATCCAAACAGAGCACACGAAATCACCTCAATACTCTAGTGCAGCCAGCACCATCAATTTAAAGGCCTCGCACCCGAAAAATATTAATCGGGACCTACGGTATCCGAGATTTACAGGGATTATGACACCCGAAGAACGGAGCTATTCGACTAGCTTATCATTAAGTTTGACATGAAACGTCCCTTTCCTACAAGCGGCGTGGAAGCACTAAAATTATCTAAGTGCTTTCCCAACGGGTGACCACCTCAGTAGCTAGGAGGAGCATCTACCTAATCAGAAGGAAAGTGAAGGAGAAAACCCACCGCGCTAGTGAGGCTTTGTTTTGATTGAGGTGAAAAGTTGAAATATTTTCACTCTCCCTCTCACATTAATCTTTAATTGCCTGCATGAAACATTAAATATAGATAAAAAATAACTAATTACACAGTTTAGTTATAAATCATGAGACAAATCTTTTAAATCTAGTTAATTCATGATTGGACACTAATTGTCAAATACAAATGAAAGTGCTATAATTAGAAAAATTTTAATTTTTCGTGATCTAAACGAGGCTGGGCCAGGAAGCATTTAGCTCACACGATTCCCGAGAATTTTTAAGTCATTGACATACCTTATCACTGTCCAACTTTTATTTTTTATTGTTTCCACACGTCTGCCGATGTTTTTCAAAGGCTTGGGGACACCCTTAGAGCAAATATGATAAGAGGTTGCTAAATGCTGAGGCGAAAAAGAGAGAGGAGAAACGGGCTGTAAGTTTATAGTTGGTTTGGACACAAGAATCAAGAAACTCTGTGAGACATACAAATATGCCATATATTAATAGTAAAGACTGTAATTACTATATTGGTGATAGGTAAACTACAAGGTGCAGCAGCTAGCAGTATTATTAGCCTGCTGTCGTGAACATGCTTGAAGTGTAATTATAGCCTTATAATATAGGGTTGTTCCGACGCAATTATTGAGTTGACTTTACGCCGCTCTGGATCGTCTGCAGGAAATGCAGAGCGGCTCTTCACGACTTCACCTGCGAGAAATCTCAGATCTCTCCCTCCCTCCCTCCGGCCTCCGCCCGGCAACCGGCCCCCGCCACCCCGCTGCATCTACACAAAACAGTCGTCGGCGACATGGCGGAAGCCATAGCCATATCACTCTCAGCTAAGCTCGCCATGGCGCTGTCCCGCATCGCCGTGGCCGGCCTCTCGCCCCTCTTCGGCGTCCGCTCGGAAATCGCCGCCACCGTGCAGGATCTGGATCTCCTGCGCGCCTTCCTCCGCATCGTCGATTCCCGCAGAGGCACTGACGCCCTCGCCGCGGCGTGGGTCAAGCAAGTTCGCGGCCTTCGAGCTCGAGGACGTCGCGGACGAATGCTGCTACCTCTCCGGCCACGGCCGGGGCTGGGTCAACGTCAGGGCCTGGTTCGCTCTCTCGCGGAGACTGCGCAAGGCACGGGAGAGGCTTCGCCAGCTGTCCGCAGCAAAGGAGCAGTACGGCATCCGCCAGGCCGACGGGCCTCCTGTCCCCGTCGCCACCGCTAGCCGGTTCGTGGCGCAGACTGCGCATTTTTTGAAGGAAGAAGAGATCGTTGGATTTGCTGAGCACGAGAAGCAGCTGATGGAGTGGGTGGCCGGGGACATGGAGCCACGGCGGACGGCTCCGGTCGCCGTATGGGGTATGGGCGGCGTCGGCAAGACTACCCTTGTCACGCGCGTGTACAAGGAGGTGGCGGCGAGCCACTTCGAGTGTGCCGCGTGGGTGGCAGTCTCGCAGGCGTTCACGTTGGACGACCTCCTCCGAAAGATCCTCAAAGAGCTATCCGGCGACGCCCCGGCGAGCAGCGGGAGGGACGCTGACGCGGATTACCGGTCGCTCGTGTCGGCCGTGCACGATATTCTCCGACAGAGAAGGTACCTGGTCGTGCTCGACGACGTCTGGGACGCAGAGCTCTGGAACAAGCTCCGCCATGCGTTCCTCGACGACGAGAACGGGAGCCGGGTGCTCATCACCACGCGCATCAGAGACGTGGCCAGGGCCGCGGCAGCCGAGAGGACCATGATGCTGGAGCCTCTGGAGTGGCGCTATGCGTGGAACCTGTTCTGCAACGTCGCCTTTTGGGACGTGCCTGGTCGGACTTGCCCGAGCTACCTGGAGGAGTTTGCTACCGATATGCTCGAGCGATGCTGCGGCTTGCCGCTGGCGATCGTCTCCATCGGCAACCTGCTGGCACGGAAAGACAGGACAGAGTTTGAGTGGGAGAAGACCCGTGACAGCCTCGTGTGGAACGAGAGCAGCTGCCATCTTGGGATAGGGGAAGCAGCAAGCATATTGAACCTGAGCATCAATGATCTGCCGCACAACATTAAGAGATGCTTCCTGAGCTGCAGCATATATCCGGAAGACTTCTTGTTGAAGAGGAAGATACAGATCAGGATGTGGGTTGCACAGGGCTTCATCGAAGAGAAACCGGGCGAGCACCGTACAGCAGAGGAAATTGCAGATGACTACCTGGACCAGCTAGTGCAGCGCAGTCTGCTACAGGCTGTTGACAGGAACGAGTTTGGCCGTCCCAAAAGTTGTGTCATCCACGATCTCATGAGGGAGTTGATCATTCACAAATCCAGAGAACAGGAGGGGTTTGCCGACTGCAAGATAGCAATGAACCGCAACACCAGAATCCGTCATCTCGCTGTAGGAATGTGCGAAGAAGTGGACTCCCAGCACATTCAGTCGTTGGCCACGCTTCGGTCCTTCATTGCGCTTGGATCAAAATTGGATGTTTCGTTCCTGTCGCACTTCAGGCTCTTGACTGCGCTAAATCTATGGTTTCTTGAGATTAGTAAGTTACCAGATTCAGTGACCAACCTTCACAATCTACGGTATCTTGGCATCCGATCTACTCCCATCGAACAACTTCCAAAAGAACTGGGAAAATTGCAGAAGCTGCAAACTTTGGATGCCAAGTGGTCCATGGTTCGAAGGTTACCAAGCAGCGCAGCAAAACTGAAGAGCTTGCGACACTTGATAATCTTCGCAAGTGCGAATGATGGCATGCTTTCACCAGGGATCGCAGTACAAGTTCCTGATGGGCTAGAAAGCCTGTGCAGCCTGCAGACACTCAAATTCGTTCGAGCTGATAATAAGATGGTTAGATCCTTAGCAAAGTTGGAGCAGATGAGGAGCCTGGAGCTGTTTGACGTGAATCTGAGCTGTATCGTGGATTTGTTATCGTCAATCTCTAGAATGAGCTGCCTTGTGCGACTGGGGTTGCGATGTGAACCTGGACAAGACGAAGCACTAGACCTGGAATCAATTTGTCCACCACCACTGAAGCTTCAAAAGCTCAGTCTGAACGGAAGCTTAGCCAGGGGGAAGCTGCCATCGTGGACACGATCCCTCACTAGCCTCGTGCACCTTTGGCTGTGTGATTCCGGGATCGCTCAGGATTCACTCGTGGTCCTGGCAAAGCTGCCTAGGCTGGTAAATGTTACCCTGATCGCTGCGTACCAGGGAACGAGTATGATCTTCCCCGGAGGTAGTTTTCCTGCTCTTCAGCGACTCATCTTGGAGAACATTCCTACCATACTACCCTTTCCTTACTGCCAAGTATAACGTGTAGCTAGGTACCGGCTGATATATTCTTGTGTCACAGTTTACTTTTCGTAATGAGAAGAGCGCACAACCAAGATAGAAAAAGTAGCACCAACTTCTTATTTTTGGTTCTTTCTTTGTTTGAAGTAACATAAGTTATGGTCATGGCATGTATACAGTGCAAAGCCCTTGAACTTCCTGAGAGCTCCTCTGTGTGACTTGCTGTTGTACCCGTCATTTGAATGTGTGAACAATGTAGATGCTCGCAAATGCCCTCTATTAAATTACTTTTTAGTTTTTACCTAACAAAAGTCTATGTAGAACTATTTTTTGTTGTAAAGCAGAGTCTGTTATGTTTATGTTTATTGCTACAAAAAAAAGGTCCTCTCCTAATTTCCCTTGCAATGAATTTGTTCGTGCATTATATATGGCTTTACTTGCACTGACTGTCTCCCTTGATTCCAGTTTTGGATTACGTAAATCCACAGTATGGAAAAAACATGTCGAAAAATGAAATTATAGATGGTTAGGTTGCATAGGGAAAACAGAAACTGTTCATTAGGATTGTTCGTACCACCTTCCCTATTATTTGTTTTTGGGGTCAGACACACACTAATGTTATGCTGTTCTTATTCCAACTAGTCTCCTGCGGAAAATAAAAAACAAGAGAAAAAAAAGAAAAAAAACTTTTTCTTTCTCATGGGCTAAGAAGTAAGAACTACTCCCCCTATTTCAAAATAACTGATGTTTTAGATATATTCTAAGTCAAACCATTTCAGATTTAACCAAATTTAAGGTCTGGACAGAAGTATATAGAGCTCCCAGGTAGAGATGGCAACGGGTACCCGAAACCGAGTACCCGACGGGTATTACCCGATAAAGAGGCGGGTATGGAATGAATTTTCTACCCGTGGGTATGTTATTGGGCAAAATCCTATACCCATCGGGTATGCGGGTACGGGTGCGGGTGTATACTACCCATACCCGCATACCCGCGGGTAAGACATACCCGTAAAAATAACTAGCCAACCTCAGTTATTTTAGCGCATATAAGTCATGAATTTGGTCCATTGAGACATCCACTATATTTCTAGTAGATTGTCTTTGTTGTAATGATGCTAATAATATTTGTTAGCATGTTTGTAACTTGTTGGAAACTTAGAATGATTTATTTTTGCATGTGACTATTTGATATTTTTAGGTAATTTTCGGGTATGCTATCAGGTACGGGTTACCCGTCGGGTGAGAATTACCCGACGGGTACGGGTATGGAACTATTCTTTTACCCGCATGCGGGTACGGGTAACCCGACGGGTAAAATTTTGCGGGTGCGGGTACGGGTACGGGTGAGCACTACCCGTCGGGTACGTACCCGTTGCCATCTTGACTCCCAGGTCTAGAAGGGATGATCGTACCATCAGATGAGGGGTATCGGACCATTCACCATTCCATGGGTCAAGAGAAAGAAGGGTGAGCCCAACAGACTAGAAGCCAGACTCCAGATCGCCAGATTTGAGGAGCTGAGTGCTGACGATTGCCTTTCCTTCGACCGTCCTGCACACGCATAAGCTGCGACTCGTCTCATTTAACAACTCTGATCTGATCTCCCAATTCTCTGCGTCATAAGTAGCCTTCAACCAAGCAAGATGGCGGCAATGGCCATCACCCACTCGGCATCTCGACCACACCGGATGCGGCCGGGTCACTCTGTTTTACCCAAGCGACGGAGGGAGACGATAATGTGTACTTCCTTTGCCTGCCTAGTTATGCTCTCTTTTGATTGATCTTTAGAGTTCAAAACTGATTAGTATGTGTGATGGCAGAGTTAGTTTGCCCCATTTGCAACCTAAACTTCAGGCTTGAGAATCCTGAATTCTTGTCGATCGACCATAAGACATCAACATGTGCAGTTAGTGTAAGGCATTAGGCTTTTACGGCAACCATCCTGAACCTGATTAGTGAACAGAAATTATGTTGATAATTAATAATGGTTTGTTTTTAATTTCAGAACAGTTGACGTTTAGGAAGCATATAAGTTATTGAATTTACCATAGTTAACAAAATTGTCTTGAGTTGGTGAAGAAATTCTATGATAATAAAATACATAATATTTGATATATGATAATACATTTTTGATACCCTTCAAGTATTTATTAATAATATTGTATATTATATAATTAATTAATCTTTAAAGGGCCCATGTCTTTGGTTAAGCTCTAGGCTGCTCAAATGTGTGGACCGAGCTTGGGTCATGCTCAGACCATCCTTGGAATCAGAACTGAGATTCACTCTGGGCTTCAAACCGTACGTGTAGGGAAGTTCCACGAACCGCCCATGAGTTCTAAGACTTCAAGACAGAAACTCGTTCCGTACGGTCTTTGCTGGCGCCCGGACTGATGGGGCATCCGGACACATGCAGTCCGTTTCCCGTGCTGTTTCGCTAGCTCACGTGGGGGCACGCTGCCCGGAACATCACCAGAGAAGACGGGGAGAGGGCGGCGGATGCCTAGCCATCTACTTTCGAAACATCCAGATGCAACACTTGCTATATACGTGTGAAGACAGATGAAACATTTGAAACATACATATGAAACACTTGCAAAAACTCCTGAAAAACACTCGAAAACCATTGTAAAACATACATAACATCCAGATAAAGACACTTGCAACATATGTATAAAACATATGCAACATCCAAATAAACACACTTGCAACATACCTCTAGAAAAACAGATGAAATATTGAGAATAAAAGCTTGCAACATATGTGTACAACCATCGCAACATATACAACACCCCGATTTACTTTTGCAACATCTGCATGTAACATACCTCTGAAACATCTGAAATACTTGAAATATACTCTTGCAACATGCGTTTTCACCCTTCTTTCTTATGACACGACGCAGAGCGGGGGATGGGTAGGCAGAGGGTAGCACCGTCGCGGCCCGTTTTGGAGGCGAGTGGAGGGGGCGACGGGGACAAGTCGTCGACGAGCTTTGGTCGTGCTGCGGGCCATTGCAGGCGGGCGGAGAGCGAGGCGGGGACAGGCCAGCAACAGGCTTTGGCCGCCGGCGGGCTCTGGCCAGGAGGAAGGGGCCGGCCGCAGGTGCAGGTGGCTGTCGGCGAGCTCTGGCTAGGCGGGGGACGGGAAGAAGGGGCCAGCGGCAGGCGCCGGCAGGCGGAGGCACCATAGGGGATGGCGCGGGATAGAGGTGCCGTGGGAAGTGGGACAAGCGGACGGCCACATGTAAGGATTTTTTTTTGAGAGAGCATGTCCGCACGGACCGTTTGACAGCCATAGTGAAGGCACCGAGTCAATGTTTTCCTAAACACTAAACGGTAAACAGTCGGTCACCCTTTGTTTAGTGTTTAAACCGTTTAAACGGTTTTAAACGGAATTAAACGGCCTAAATGGTTTTGTACAATAACAATAAAATATACATATTTATGTAGATAAAAATAAAATTAGCTAGAACTCATACATATTTACACATGTAAAAATCAAATATTCTACCAAATAATCTTGTTGGAAGAAATCTAAATCCCATAACACTTCATATAATTACAATGTTAATTAGTTTTATGTTGATTGTGATAGACGTAGTCCTTTAATTCACTTAATCACGTTTAATCTGATTTTGTTTAGACCGTTTAGACGGGATTGAACGGTTTAAACGGGTTTAAACGGCCCAACCGTTTAATTCACCGTTTAGGGCCTAAACAACACGGCTGACTTCTGTTTACCATTTAAACGGTGTTTAAACGGACTAAACGGCCGTTTAGGCGAACAGTGCACCAAGTTGACAGCCATGGTGAAGGCCTTAGTCTAGTTTACTTTTCTCGGCTGATGTGGTGGTGTTTTGTGCTGTATGGTGTAGCTGGTATCCCCAGCTGAATGATGTAACCTTGCTTTCTTAAAAGCAGAGATTTAATCTCGTTTAAAAGAAACGGTGAAGCCACTGAGGCCCACTCTCGATTTTTCCGTGAGTGGATTGTACCATGGTTTACTAAGGCTATCCGCACTCATCATCCTTTATATCCATTCACTAAAAGGAATATTTCATCCTGGTCATCAAGATTCTCTTCTCTATATCACTTTCTCCCGCACTCATCCATCCTCTATATTTCATACTCTATACTAACTCCCAACAGCGGCCCCACTTGTCATCCTCTATAAATTTTATCTAAATATATCTATGTGAGATCTTGTTTTGAAGAAATTATTAAAACGAATTTAATGGTGCAATTGGAATTTAATTTGACTTTTTAGTTTGTGAGTTATAACATTTTTGAGGTAGTTGAAAAAGTGGGGCCCGCCGTCACCTCTCTCCTCTCTCTCCCACAAGCCCTTTCTCCTCCCATGCATGCGCGTTTAGCGGACGTGCGCTACCTCCGCCAGATTTAGCGGATCGCAGCGAAACATCTAGCGTACGCCGCTGCAGCTGCTAGGTCTGATATATCTTCCTGCAGAGCCGTTTGGCAGGTGCCGGTGCGGACAGCCTAAGGGGCTGACTCCAAGATATTGCTAGGAGGGTCTATAACACATATAAGAATGTACATAGGTGAGTATTGCCTATAGGTGAAACTCTATGTCATGCATGGCTTAAGATCTATGGCTTTGCTAGGACTAGTGAAACCTAATTTGGTATGGCATATGTACATATGTAATCATTTTATCCAAGAAACATTTTTACCAGATGACACATGCCAAAAAGCAATCTAAATAAAATTTATTTCATGATGTTCCAATCACTAGAGAATTAATTATGAACCTATCAAATTAAAAACATGTTTAAATTTGCATATTTATTTATATATGAATTTAGCAATATTAATGCATGCATATGAAGTGCCTAAATCATTTTTGATTTCACAATTTTGTGAGCTATATTTATTTATCTATGAATTTAGCAATATTAACGCATACATATCTATATCTATACCTAATAATAAAGAGACAAAATTTTAGCCCATTTTTTAGTCCGTCTCCTTCTAACTACCGGATAATGGAGAGTTTCTTCCGTCCAGACTTACATATAACCCGTGCTCATACGAGTTAGACCGATTCTAAAATGTACTGGGTTGTGCGTGTGACCTGGATTTTTGATAACTTGTATAGTTAGAATTCTATTCCTAAACTGAGTTGGAATAGAAATCATGATCAAATAGAAAAGGACAAACAAAAATACAAATTAGATAAATCTTACCCTAAATATTAAACCATGACTCCTCCTTTGGTTTTGTGGATGGTTTTATCATGGGTTGATTTTGCGGACGTATACAATTATCTTATGCTATCTATCTTGGATTGTACAATTTCTTTCCTATTCATATACGCAATTACCTCATTACCTCATGCTATCTCTTGGATTGTACAATTCCTTTCCTATTCCAATACGCCGTCTTCAAATACTTATATATACTTCAACTATTGAATCAACAAAATTATCGTGTCATACACTTTTCTATTATTTTTTCCGCGCCACTTTTTTTTGGATGGATTTGTTTTCCCTCATGTGATGTTTCTCTGTTTTCCTTACCTAATATTTCCCCCTTTTAATTTTGCATATATTATTTATATGATTTTTTGTTCCTTTTTCCTCCACTGTACATGATGGTTTCCGATTCTGTATGAGACATGATTTTTTCTGTTTTTTCTCAAGGTGGTTTATATTTGTTTGGTAGTTTTCTTTCATTGGGTGATTTTTATTTGTTTCTCATATGGAGATCAGTGTTTTTGTTTAGTTTTATAAATATTTTTTTTTCATGAAATAGGTAAACGAGAAGGAATGAGATAAATCTCAGACGTACTTACGTACACCTACATGATGATTTTTGATTTGTTTGGCAAAATTTTTCTTTTGTTTTAAGTACATGATGGTTTTATATTTGTTTCATGTATGATACCTTTTTCCCTTGTGAAAAAGGTAAGCCGGAGGTAATGAGAAAATTTTGGTTTATAATTGTTTTTTAAAATAGTAAACTAGAAATAATGATCTTTTTTTAGTCGTAACTTTTCTCATTTTTAGTTTAGAAATGTAAAACATTCCTTAGCACTGCACTATTCATATCATGCCCTAGCTGTCTGAACCTATTCATGATGCTTGTGTAGACGTGTGGCTCACCTTCAACCTTTTCAAACTCATAATAAATACCCATAATAGTCACCAATTTTTTTTGAGTTAGTCTCTTGTCAATTTTTCATACGGGATTATATTTATTTGATTCAAGGTTGGACCAAACTCATTTAAATTATACAAAAATTGTACAATCACCGAGTAATAAATTGTAGGCCCCCGTTGCAACGCACGAGCATGTTTTGCATGTATATATAAAGTGCCTAATATGTGGTGGTGGATCATTTAAAGGAGGAGGAGGAAGAGGGGGGGTGTTGGGTTAGACCGTTAGACATATATGGTCAACGGAAACATACCCCCTTAACCCATATTGTGTGGACCGTGCACCGCGGGGTCATGAACTCATGATTGTTGGTTGAGGTCATATAGAACTCCGGTGAGGTCTCCAAAAACCATTTTGGGCACTAATTTTGGATGTAGTTTGTTGTTATGGCTTTCGAAGGACGAGGGATCGAGGTGAACTCATTCTAGGGTACTTGTTAGATTTGGCATGCATGAAGGTTTGGGATCTTGCTTCCAACAATTGTGAGACGTGCCATTGGAGGCCATGGATTTCATGGTGAGCATGATGGGGATAGGGAAGAAGAGGGACTTCAGGGAAAGGCTTACCATGTTGAGGGGAGGATATATCCACAGTGATTCGGCCTAAGATGTCTTGAGGAGGGAGATTGGATCCGAGCACTTGCTTGAGGAGGAAGAAAGACTTGCGGAGGTTTTATGGCCTAGCTCCAGTGAAGTTGATCAGTGGCTAGTGGGTGGAGCATCTGGCCGGCATCCTACTCTGACAAGGTGAAGGTCTTCTCCTTGTCCTCCTCTCATTCTCTTAATCTTTCTCCATTCTGTGTTAATTGTTCGAGTTCTTGGTAAGGGGAGACAATGAGAGAGAGGGGATTGGTGTAGCTTTGACATGTGGGCCTGGGTAGAAGGCGTATGTGTGTACACCTCATGATTGCATGGTACAAATGTCGCAGGGCTCTGTTGAACTGGTCAAGGTAAGGTTAGGAAAATGTCGAAACATAGGTGTTGACTAGCATGTTGACCGTCTTAGGACCCACCAGACTCCCCAACAAACACTTGTTTCGGATTGAGATTTTTAGATGAGTTGACTTGATTTTATGATAAAATAGATATTTGGCTACTAATCCTTGGAAAATAAGGGAGCTTTTGTCTGACCAGAATATGATAGAAACATTTATTTAGATCTTGATTTTTTTTGGTGAGTTCCTTGAGGTCAACTAATCTTAAGAAATAATGTATTTGGGATTTTAACTAAGATTTAGATAAAAGATTTGACAAACCTATAATGGTGAGTCGTGACATGAAGTATAGGTTGTTGGCTTTAAGGAATCAATGAACATGTCAACAGTTAGAGCATCTCCAAGAGCCTTTGTAAAATCTAATCTCCAAATTATCATTTAGAGAGTCATTTAAATAAAAAATTGTTTTCTATATCTTTATACTCTTTAACAGCTTTTCTATATCTTGTTCACAGTCTAGAGAGTCATCCTCGCTCTCTATCTTTGGCTAGCAAGAAATCAAAAATAGAGTATATTATTTTTAGATATCCAATTGAAGTGCTTGTTGGAGGGTGTTTTTTCACCAAAATCTTTATTTCTATAAATTAGGAAAGATATAAAGAGTCTCTTGGAGATGCTCTAAGAAGAGAACTCTTTGCTAGGTCTTGAGCTATTTTTGTCATGAAAATTTTGTTTATCTAGAGATGTTGAGTTGTAAGAAGTTGGTCTAATTTCTCTTAAGATCTTGTTTGGCTTCACACGTATTCTATTCACCTCAATTCACATGAATTCCGATGAAAGATTAACTAATTTTTATCCCAATCCACCCTGAACACATGGATTAATAAGGTAAATACAAGTACATCCAATCTTATCTTATACTCTTATAAAACAAAACCCCACTAGCTATTTATCTCAACATGCAAGCTTGTCTTATACTCTTATAAAGCAAAACCTCACTAACTATTTATCTCAACATGCAAACTGTCCAACTAGGCAATGCACTATCATATAGAATTATAATCCACTATATGAGCAACACCCCACTAGCTATAAAGCAAAACCCCACTAGCTATTTATCTAAACATGCAAGCTGTCCAACTAGGCAATGCACTGTCACATAGAATTAAAATCCACTAAGCAACACCCCACTAGCTATTTATTTTAGCATGCAAACTATCCAACTAGGCAATTGTTGGTATTTATTAACTTGTCACTTGTTTTAGTAGCCACCTATTATATACCTACATCTCTTAGCATTATTTGTACTAGGTTATCATCCCTAATGATGGTACCAGAGATGCTTGTTGGTTTTACTTAGTATTATTATTAGAATGATACTAAATAGTTCTTTATTATTTCATGTGACTAGAAAGAATATATAGATATGAATGAAAATAAATCTGTAGCGCACAGATAATTATACCATTATAGCACTTCACCCGAGAATATTTCAGGTATCATTATTTATATTTTTACCACAGGAAAGGTCTGGCGTGAACATGTATTTATAACTTATACTATTGATGGAGAAGTAAACCATAACCAATAATTTATTCATAACAGGGGTAAGTCATAGGATAAGATATACATATGATAAGTATTAATCAATGATAATGATAAATCACTTAGAGTACTCCTTTTTATGATATTAGCATAGTCAGGTAGAATATTAGAGGAATAATTCCTAAGTCATTCTTAATTATAAGTTAAAGCATACATTGATTAGTGTAATTATACCTAGTAGTCATTGCTAAAATCATCTTTATATCTACACATAAGGGATATTACTAAGGGAGATTAAAAACAGAGCTTGTCTCCCTTCGTAACCAGATCCTACGTGCTACCTACATCGGGGAGTGGACTACAAAGGACTCAATGAAAGTGTCACTTCCGCGATCTGCCACATGACCTGGAATATAGGGTGTATCTGTAGGTAAACAACGTATAAGCACCATGCTTACACAATGTCGACCACCCACCCATAGATCCTTAGGGTGAGCGCTATGCGAACTTATGCATGAATATGATGATAATCTAACTATACTAAGTATATAATCAAAGTAGACGATGAACATTATAACAAAGAACATGGATAAGATGAATACTAATATTGTCATAACAATTGTAGCAAGCATATAAAAATAATAGATATACAAAAGAGAGGAGGTACAAAGATTATACCAAACCACACTCTTGACAAGATCGGGAATCCAAGCAAAACCTGCTTGCCTCCTTCTAGACCTAGTTTAACTAGCTATGCCCTAGAATATGGTGGAGCTCTGAGAATGATTAGGGTTTCTGTCTTCTCAAATGATTTATCAATGCCTTAGGGAGGGTGGCAGGGGCTGATATATATAGGCCGAAGCGTCAAACGTGAGCCCTTGGATCAAACCGACTTAAAGGACGGTGTAGATGCATCCTAGGAGGCGGTGGGGAACCGACATTGCGACGCGAAGGCTGACAGGTGGACCTAGGGGTCGAGTAGCCTCGGTGGGGCTAGCCGGCCCCACCTGGCGGTGTCTCACCCCCGCTTTGGTGTGGAGTCTTCTTGAGTACTCTAGAACCTTCTAGTGTCTGTTTCGCGACGGATAAGCGTAATTAATTCTGACATCTAGGTCCACCTTGATGGTTTTCTGGATATACCCTGTAGAAAATACAGATTCACCAAAACTCGTGGAATTTATTAGTTTAAACTCCTAGACCTTAGTTGGTGATTATAATTATGCCCTTATGCATGTTATATTGATGGTTTATAATGGTCGTTAACTACCGTCAACAAGCTCCCTCAAACTTAACTTTAGCTAGTCCCTTAGTAAAGCTAAACTTAGTAAAATAGATCAGGAGTTGCATCAATGTTTTTACTCCTCAAAAGTGCACATGCGTTTAAACAAGAATTCTCCTCCAGATTAGAATAAACTGATCTGACTTTCAAACTTACCCATATTACCTGCAACCATGGGGCTTTTTACCATTCACTTGGGTCTTGAGCAATTAAAAAAATAGAACGATCAAGTCAAACACTATGTCTCAAGTTCTTTGCTCAACCATTATTCTGGAGTTTTTGTAAGTTTTCAAAATAAAACTCAGAGCTTCCATTTTATGATACTCTCAAGTCTCTCAATATATGGTATTTGTGGATCCTCTCTGAGGCAATAATGATGTTATGCCTTTCTCTTCCTATAACTAAGGCTTATGTGGAGCTCATAGGAGTGGAGACAGCATAAAAGGGCATACTCGTAATACATATATTGTAAAGTCAAACCTCGGATCCAAAGAGAGTTAAGTCATACAATCAAATCCAAATGTGCATATGTGTGGATGTATATGGGAGATACATAATTCTACTATGCTCATATATCTCTCTTTTAAAACTTAGAAACAACTTTGCAAGAAAACATGAGCTATCTTATTCATCTCTTCTCTTTTTTCAGGCGGGTATCGGAGTACCCATTGTTTTATATATCTTGGACACTTGTCTATTTTTTCAACCCTTTTTTCTTCTTTCTTTTTTATGAATAACTTTTGCATAGCCACATGTTTCTCTTCTGCAACAAAACTTTGAGAGATAAATCAACAAGAACTTGGAGCATTTATTTGGTAGTTGTTCTATAGGGTATATTTTTGGTGTTTACTCTTAGTGTAGGAGTAAAATATTTTTTAGGTGGATGTAGATAGAATGGCATGTTTTTGCGCTTGCCCCTAGTGTAGGAGTAGTGCATATGTGGGTGGTGTGCACGTGATCTTGATTTTAAGAGCATGACAAACTCCTCATAAGAGTCAACAAAGTTTGACTAAACTCAGTGCAAGGCAAGCAACATATAAGTAGAAGTTTTTCTTATCTAAATATCATATTTGGTTTTGGTAGGAATTCAAACTTTGTCATACATGAGCTCATCATGTAACACTTTTATGTTTTTAAAAGATAAATTTCCAGAACTTCAGTATCATTAGGAACAAGATAAACAACAACTCAGACCTTCTTATATCATATCTATCAATTACCTAGACTTAAATCAAGCATATGCTACCCACGAGATTCAAGCTCAGAGTAAATTCTTATATCAAAATAGTCATATCCAAAACCCAAAAGAATTCAAGGCTGAAAACTAGGTACTTGAAAGGAATTATGACAGAGCAACTATTCATCACTTCCATTACAAGAGATTATCCTCAGAGTCCTTTTATTTAGCTCTTAAAAATCTAGACACACCTTTTATTTTATTTTTATTTTTTTAGATCATACCTTACTAATATATATATAGGACAAAGATAAATTTTTATCTTGCTTTTAATTTGTTTTGCATCTTTTTGAATAACTATATAGCAAACTTAGAAATAGTAAAACAAAAGGAAAGTAATACTTAGCTAGATACACGAGGGATGCCCTTCCCCTAAGCTAGATGTTGCTGTGGTTTTCTTTAGAGCGGTTCTGCCAGTAGATGTCTTTTTCGTCCTTCAGGAAGTCGGGTTTCTTATGCAACAAGTGTAGCAGCAGTTCAGGAAGATGTACTTTGGGTGGATGAAGACAGCCAGGTAAACTTGCTCTTGATCTTTTGTATCATCCTGCAAAATACTCCAACAAGAATACCAAACACTCATGGCATGGATTAGGATAAGGGGTTAGCGGTCAGCCTTTCCGAGATTAGTTGTTCTTGTGGGTTTAAACATATTTTCTAATTGGTAAAGTTCTAACAGGATGTCTATCTAGTATATTTTTGAATTTTCTATTTTTATATGCATGTAGGAAAGGAAATACGTATGCATAATATTTTATTTTTATGCCACCACGATGAATATTCTCACGGGTGTTTATACACCGTAGATTTATTTACACGGGGCTCATATAATGCGATGATGAAATGCAGTTATGAAACTTTTTATCTTTCTTTTCTAAATGCAATGATAATATATAAAAGTAAATATGCTAAAGAAAAATAATTCATGCAATGCTAAAAGTAAATATGGATAACTACCGATGTTACCTCCCGGTGAGGGTTCGGATTTTTAAGTCCTTCAGACAGGACTTGACTGGAGAGAAGCCTTCATTCTTAGGTGCATCATCCGGTCTCAGCGGTGGAGACTTAGATGACTGCACATCTTGTGATGGTGACTCTGATGATGATGTCACCTTGCCTGGTCTATGGCTTTGACTTAGGCAGGATAGGTTCATCTTTCACATGCTCTTTAGGTTCATCTTCTTTCCATCCACTCTTCGGGGGTTGATTCTTTTGGTGTCGAGATGATCGACGTCTCCTCCTGGAGCGGCTCTTCTTCGGCTGTTCATAAGTGGTATAGCTATTGAAATAACAACGTACCTTTTCTTTAGGGAATTAGAAGGGAACTTGTCCAGATCTGAAATAGATAATCGCGTTGGTGGTGTTAAGGAACGGTCTTCCCAAGATGATGGGTGTATCGTCTTCATCTTCTCCCATGTCTAGAACCATGAAGTTGGCAGGGGCATAGTGATATTGGATTTTTACCATGATATCTTTTGCTATTCCCTCCGGAAATTGGATTGATTGGTCTGCCATCTGCAACTACATACATGTAGGGAACAAAGGTTTGTTACCAAACAAATACTCATATGTTACCTTGGACATTATGTTGACACCCGATCTAATGTCGCAGAAGGTGTTGTGGAAGATTCTTTGTCCAATGGTACACTCGATTGTTGGTACGCCATGATCATCTTTCTTAGCAAGGAATGGTGAAGCGAGGAGGTGGTCGTACTCAAATCAGAGTGTGTTGATCATGTTGACCGTTTCTTCTTGTGGCTGACTGGTCTTGTTGTTCCTCCTTCTTTGGTTCTTCTTCTTGGTCACTATTGTCTCTTCGAGCAGGTATGCCTTTTGTGGATGACTAGGAGATTGTAAGATGCGTTTCTTAAAAGAAAACTTCTCCTTTCTATCCTTGATTGTGAAATAGATCTTGGCACTATCCGCGTAGATGATGGCTTTTGCGGTGCTCAAGAAAGGTTGACCCAAAATGATAGGTGCCCTCTCATCTCCACCTATTTCCAAAACCACAAAGTCTATGGGAACATATGATTGCCCCACTTGTATGATGGCATCTTCTAGAACTCCCTTAGGGTAGCAGAGTGACTGATCTGTAAGCTGCAAACGTATATTTGTGTATAACAAGGGATCTCCTAAAATCTGTTTATAAATTACCTTAGACATGATGTTGACACTTGCTCCGAAGTCACAGACAGCTTCTTGGAAGATGTGAGGTCCAATGGCGATGGGGATGATAGGTCTCCCTAGATCGCTCTTCTTTTTCGGCAAAGTATGATCTATTCACCTTCCCGTCGATGGCTCCATGTAGTAGTAAGCTACATTATGAATATCGATAAGATTTGTAGTTTCTAGATCTTCCGGCTGTCCCAGAATCTTACTTTTGTCGGACAGGAACAACAGACGCCAGCTGAGCTATTTGTGATTCTATCATTTTATTAAAACTATGCTGATTCTTAATGGCAGATGCAAAGTTATCCATTCTGTTACTTGTATTTTCTAGAATCTTATCATTGGTAGCTACCTTTCTAGATAATCCCTTCATAAGTTTGGATTGGCCAGCAATTAATTCTCTCAAGGGTGGTTGATTGAAATTGTTAAAATTATTATCTTGATAGTTACCTTGGTAGTTCTACCTCTGTTGCTGGTTCCATCCTTGATTTTGTTGCGGACGATAGTTGTTGTTATTGACAAAGTTCACATCCTCTTGGGTTTCAAGATAGTTGTTCCCTGAATGCCTAGTGTTGCCACATACTTCGTATGTCATGCGGGAATCATGAATATGCATGACTTCTTACTTCTCATTAGCTTGGTCTTTGAGTTTCTTCATCTGCAGGTCCATCCTGGCAGACAGCATGTCTACCTCCTTGAGTTAATGCATACCTCCACCTCTCTTGCGGGTCTGAACACGTTCTTCATTCCAGCTTTGGTTGGAGGCCATCTTCTCTACGAGAGCTGTTGCAGCTGGGATTGTGAGTGATAGGAAAGCACCTCCAGCAGCAGCATCCATCGTCTCACGAGTACTAGTGGTTAACCTGTGGTAGAATATCTGCATGAGTAGCCAATTCTCCATCCCATGATGAGGGCATTCTGCTATGTAATCTTGAAAGCATTCCCATGCCTCAGGGACAGATTCATCGTGTTGCTGCTGAAATCTTAAAATTCTCCCACGCAGAGCATTGGTCTTGCTTGTGAGAAAGGACTTGGCTAGGAAGGTAGTGGAGCAGTTATCCCATGTAGTGTTTCTATCTTTATTAGCATAGAACCATTGCTTCGCCTTCTCCAAAAGTGAGAATGGGAAGAGGTGAAGTAATATGGCATCTCTGGTAAGTCCTTTAATGGTGAAAGTGTTGCATATCTTCAGGAAATATTGGAGATGTGCACTCGTATCTTCATGTGTCTTTCCACAAAATTGGCTGGCTTGCACCATATTGATGAGAGCTGGCTTGAGCTTGAATCCATTGTCTCCAGCATTGACTGTGGGTCCAGTCCGGATGTTGGCTGTAGTTGGAGCAGAGAATTCACGGAGAGACTTGTTAACCATGGCTTCAAATTCTAGTGTTAAGCTTCGCCTTATCTGCTGGTTGTCTTCTGACTCTAAAGCTAAAACTTTCTTGAGTTTAGCTTTAGTTCTCCTGATTAATACTTCTGGATCTTCAACGTAGTTCGTCAGAAGGTCAAAACCGGTCATACATTAACTTGCATAAGATACACAAGTAGACAAAATAAGGGTAAGTCTGTTTGAGCAGAGGTCAATCGTTATTTTGATCACATCAATAAGTATAAGTTTATCAATACTTCCTTTGTCTAGCTACCTTCCCCGGCAACGGCGCCAGAAATGGTTGTTGGTATTTATTAACTTGTCACTTATTTTAGTAGCCACCTATTATATACCTACATCTCTTAGCATTACTTGTACTAGGTTGTCATCCCTAATGATGGTGCCAGAGATGCTTGTTGGTTTTACCTAGTATTATTATTAGAATGATACTAAGTAGTTCTTTATTATTTCATGTGACTAGAAAGAATATATAGATATAAATGAAAAGAAATCTGCAAGTGCACAGATAATTATACCATTATAACACTTCACCTGAGAGTATTCCAGGTATCGTTATTTATATTTTTACCACAGAGAAGGTCTGGCGTGGACATATATTGATAACTTATACTATTGATGGAGAAGTAAACTATAATCAATAATCTACTCATAACTGGGGTAAGTCATTGGATAGGATATATATGATAAGTGTTAATTAATGATAATGATAAATCACTCAGAGTACTCCTTTCTATGACATTAGCATGGTCAGGGAGAATATTAGAGGAATGATTCATAAGTCATTCTTAATTATAGGTCAAAGCATACATTGATTAGTGTAATTATACCTGTTAGTCATTGCTAAGATCGTATTCATATATACACATAAGGGATATTACTAAGGGAGATTGAGAACAAAGCTTGTCCCCCTTCGTAACCAGATCCTACGTGCTACCTACATCGGGGAGTGGACTACAAATGACTCAACGGGAGTGTCACATCCGTGATCTACCACATGACCTGGAATATAGGGTGTATCTGCAGGTAAACAACGTATAATCACCACGCTTACACAATGTTGACCACTCACCCATGGATCCTTAGGGTGAGTGCTATACGAACTTATGCATGAATATGATGATAATCTAACTATACTAAGTATATAATCAAAGTAGACAATGAACATTATAACGAAGAACATGAATAAGATGAATACTAATATTGTCATAACAATTGTAGCAAGCATATAAAAATAATGGAGATACAAAAGAGAGGGGTGTTGACGGACGATAACTACTAAAATAAACCATCAACTAAACGTGGAAAAGAGGTATAATAGAAATTACCTACATAGAATAGGGGTTTAAACTAATGAATTCCACGAGTTTTGGTGATTTGTATATTGCAGAGGGTTTATTCAGAAAAAACAGCATTGGGACCACTATCATACTCTCCAAACAAGCAAACCAATGTTAAAATAAATGTTCCACAGCGGCACTGACTCAAGAAGGATTTAGAAGACACGAGATGGTGACCCACAAAAGGAGGGGCCCACCTGCCATACCGCCCCTAAGCCAGGTTGGCTGACCGTGCCCGGGCCCGCTTGTCAGTCGCCTTTACACGATCATCTCCACCGCTCATTTAGGTCGGTTTGATCAGATGGCCGCGAATAAATGAGACGTGGATCGATGACGTGGCACTTGCTTGGCCACTACTCCACCTCTGGGCTATATATACCAGCCCTACCTCCACTAAGATCATTATCTCTCATTCAGATCAAGGCACAAGGCCAGGAGAATTAGGGCTAGACTCTCCAATGTAGTATATTAGTTCTAGTTGAGAGTTAGGGAGAGTCGAGCTACGTTCAAGTTCTGAAGAAATCTTCGGAGGTCTGGTATATCCTTGTATCTTACCTTTTCAAGACTTATGTTCTAATATATTCATTTTCTCTATTTACTTTTATGCAATTCATGTGTATAGCTAGTATAGTCATCATACCTTTGCATGGGATCTCCGCTCGTATTGAGTGCTCTAGTTATAGAGCGTGACTAGAGTAGTAATCGCTAGTGTAGACATGACTTCTAGACTATAGGTTACCTGAGGTTGCGTTCAATCCTCCGGTTAGTTGTGGTGCCTCCAGGGGTGACAGCTCTGTTGGTTCATTGAAATCCACCACGTTAGGATTGATGTTTCGTAGAGCTTTTTGGCAGCCTGTCCCCGACTACCCCTTCCCAGTCTTTTCGATAGTCGAAAAGGTACTGCTGCTCTAAAGTATTAATGTGTGATTGCTATATCTACCTATACCTCAGTTATCATAGAACTAAAGTACTAGAGAAGTATTTAGGAACCTTGAACTCACCCGTTGTCCTCTCACTTTGGCTAACCTGCTCTTTTATCATGGAATTCTCCTGTGTGTGTCGTTATGCATAACTCCTATCAGTTATCACTTACCCCTACTTTAGTCTAGTTGGTATTATAAGTTAGTAGATACATGATGGTAAATCATCAGTCTCTTTAACCATTGTTTCCCTGAGGATAAATACGATACTCTGGAATACTCTCGGGTAAAATCTACAATGGTATTCTGTGCGCTTGCAGAACCTTCCATATTTAGTTTGCGTTAACAATACCAACAAGGGGGTACAAAGATTATACCAAACCACACTCTTGACAAGATTGGGAATCCAAACGAAGCCTGCTTGCCTCCCTCTAGACCTAGCCTAACTAGCTATGTCCTAAAATATGGTGGAGCTCTGAGGATGAATAGGTTTTTGTCTTCTCAAATGACTTATCAATGCCTCAGGAGGGTGGCAGGGGCTGATATATATAGGCTGGAGCATCCAACGTGAGCCCTTTGATCAAACCGACTTAAAGGACGACATAGATGCATCCTAGGAGATAGTAGGGAACTGACATTGCGACGCGGAGGCTGACAGGTGGGCCTAGCGGCCAGGTGGCCTCTAGGTAGGGCCGACCGGCCCCACTTGGTAGTGTCTCGCCCCCCGCTTCGGTGTGGAGTCTTCCCGAATCCTCTAGAACCTTCTAGTGTCTGTTTCGCGGCGGATAAGCGCAATTAATTATGACATTTAGGTCCACCTTGACGGTTTTCTGGATATACCCTGTAGAAAATACAGATTCTCCAAAACTCATGGAATTTATTAGTTTAAACCCCTAGACCTTAGTTGGTGATTATAATTATGCCCTTATGCACGTTATATTGACGATTTATAATGCTTATTGACTACCGTCAATAGCAATGCACTATCACATACAATTAAAATCACTAGCACATGCAACTGCAATGTCCACGTCAATAAGACACATAAGTATTTTGTTGTCCACGTCACCATATGACGCGGCGGAGCACCAAAGCCCGCGCAAGACAAGCAATCGGCGCTGTGGCCAGAGCGGTCGACACCCAGCTAGGCTACTGACAGGCCGGGACAGTCTCGGCCGGCCCTTTTCCCCCCCGCGCGGCAGCGCGCGAGCCCGCGGCGCGGCACAGCACGACACGCACAGTGCGACGTCGCGGTGACCGCGCTCAGCTGGCCGACCAGCCACGGCTAAACACGCGCACGATTTTTAAAGTCCTAGCCACGACTAAACGATTGGTCTAGAGACCTAACGACCTTCACCAACACAAAGAGGGTACACTAGGCTATCGCCCCAACCCACAACATACCGCCTCCCTTCAACTGGATTTCACGGAACGAACTCACCAACACGGCCTTGTCAAGCTGTTAAACGACTTGGAAAACACTAAGTCTAGGGCTGAGTTATATTACGAGTTCACTTTTCGAGCTTCCGAAAAAGCTAGCTAGCGATTGCATTACTTGACAACGCACGTTGCAATAACATCTACACACTTTGCACTTCACATTTCACTTAGGGTTCGCACATATGTTTTATAGCATTCTCGTTCAATAAAAATTAGTTTCCAACCTTAGTTGATACAATCTGGTTATTACGTCAATTTTCCAATTAACATTTTTATTAACTATTTAGGATTACCAAATGATTCTATGCACTTCAACATTAAGCAAAAACAAAAGAAATGATGCTCATGCCATGTTTAGGTGCATTGATACACGTGGTAACACCGAGGTGTTACGACTCTACCCCCCTAAAAGAAAATCTTGACCCGAGATTTCCCGTGCCTAGTGTGGAAAAAGGGTTGGAAAACAACATTCACTTCACGAATTACCTTCAGGGATTAGGCAGAAGATGGGGATAGTGCTTCACAATATAACTCTCTAATTCCCATGTTGCTTCATCTTCCGAATGATGTTGCCACTGTACCTTGTAAAATTTCACCACATTGCTTCTAGTCACTCTCTCTTTCTCATCCAAAATTTTTACCGGATGTTCCTCATAAGAAAGGTCCGGTTGAAGGGGAAGTCCTTCAATTTCTACTGCCTCGGTGGGAGCCCGCAAACTCTTTTTCAACTGGGACACATGGAAAACATTGTGGACAGCTGACAAAATATCAGGGAGCTGAATGCGATAGGTCACTGGACCACGCCGGGCCAAAATCTTGTAGGGCCCAACATAACGTGGAGCTAGTTTCCCACGGACACCAAAACAATGCACACCTTTCATGGGAGACACCTTGAGATACACATAATCCCCAACTTCAAATTCCAAGGGCCTCCTTCTCTTGTCTGCATAGGTTTTCTATCGGTTCTGCGCTGCCTTTAAGTGACTCCGGATAATCCCAACCTTCTCTCTTGCTTCAAGCACAAAGTCAGTCCTGAAATAACCGCGGTCTCCCACCTCAACCCAGTTGAGTGGGGTCCTGCATTTCTTGCCATAAAGAGCCTCAAATGGTGCCATCTGGATGCTCTCTTGATAGCTGTTATTATAAGAAAACTCAGCCAACTTCAAACATTCGTCCCACTTTTCAGGAAAAGAGATGACACATGCTCTCAACATGTCTTCAAGCACTTGATTTACCCTTTCTGTCTAACCGTCGGTCTGGGGATGATAAACTGAACTTCTAAGAAGGCTAGTACCAAGGCATTCTTGGAGTTGCGTCCAAAAACGCGACATGAAAACTGCTCCGCGGTCAGAAACAATAGTAAGAGGAACTCCATGGAGGGTCACAATGCGATCAAAATATAGCTTGGCATACTGCGAGGCTGTATACCTAGTACCCACTGGAAGAAAATGAGCAGTCTTTGTGAGGCGGTCCACAATGACCCAAATAGAATCATGGCCCTTGGCTGTGCGAGGTAATCCGGTAATGAAATCCATGAAAATATCCTCCCATTTCCAGACCGGAATAAGCAAAGGCTGCAGAAAACCCGGCTTCCACAAGTGGTCTACCTTAACTCTTCCACAAATATCACACTCTGCAATATACCTGGTGATATCCTGCTTCATGTTTGACCACCAATACAACTAGTGCAAATCATGGTACATTTTGTTACTCCTCGGGTGAATAGATAACCTGGATTGGTGAGCTTCATCGAGAATCTTCCTTCTAAGCTCCTCATTACCGGGAACCACTAACCGGTTCTTGTACTTTACCACACCTTGCTCATCAATGCTGAAGTGCGGATCACGCCCTTCAGCCATCAACTTTTTGATGCGGGGAATCTCCAAGTCATCATATCTTTGCTCCGCAATAATTTGCTCGAGTAATTCTGAGACTAAAGCAATCTGTGCTAACACTGCAGAGTGAGAGAGAGGCAAGGACTCTTCATCAGGCACATGTGACTTACGGCTCAAAGCATTAGCCACCACATTAGCTTTTTCCGGATGATAGTGGACCTCTAAGTTGTAATCCTTAATCAACTCAAGCCATCTCCTTTGCCTTAGATTCAACTTGGGTTGAGTGAAAATATATCTAAGGCTCTTATGGTCCGTAAAAATATGCACTTTATTCCCCAACAAGTAATGTCTCTAAATTTTTAGAGCGTGCACCACTGCAGCTAGCTCTAAATCATGGGTTGGGTAATTCACCTCGTGCTTCTTCAGTTGGCACAAAGCATACGCTATCACACGCCCATCTTGCATGAGCACACACCCAAGCCCAGTCCTGGAGGCATCACAATAAACATCAAAAGGCTTCTCAATATCCGGTTGAGCGAGGACAGGAGCAGAGGTAAGGAACTTCTTCAATGCCTGAAAAGCTTCTTCACAGGTCGGACTCCATACACACTTTGTATCCTTCTGAAGCAGTTTGGTCATGGGGTGAGCTATTTTGGAGAAATCCGGAATAAAGCACCGATAGTAACCGGCAAGACCCAGAAACTGCCGGATCTGATGCACTGAAGTAGGAGACTTCCAACTCAATACATCCTGAACCTTACTAGGATCTACAGACACACCCTCAGGGGTCAGAACATGTCCCAAGAACTGAACTCGATCCAACCAAAACTCATACTTGCTGAACTTGGCATACAACTTGTGCTCTCGCAATCGGGTCAGGACGATGCGGATATGCTGTGCATGCTCTTCTTCATTCTTGGAATATATCAAGATGTCATCGATGAAGACCACTACAAACTAGTCCAGCTCCGGCATAAAGACTGAATTCATGATATACATGAAAAATGCAGGAGCATTTGTGAGGCCGAAAGACATG
Organism: Saccharum hybrid cultivar R570; assembly: GCA_038087645.1. NCBI lineage: Eukaryota > Viridiplantae > Streptophyta > Magnoliopsida > Poales > Poaceae > Saccharum > Saccharum hybrid cultivar. Next base: position 13,442,804 of record JAQSUU010000562.1, on the reverse strand, counting down.
ACTAGGTACTCATACAACCCATACCTAGTAGAAAAAGCTGTCTTTGGTATATCTTGTGGTTGGATCTTTATCTGGTAATAGCCCAACCGAAGATCAATTTTTGAGAACACCTTTGCCCTAGCCAACTGATCAAACAAAGCATCAATACGAGGCAAGGGGTACTTGTTCTTAATGGTTACCGCGTTGAGAGGGCGGTAATCCACACACATGTGAAGGGTACCATCCTTCTTCTTCACAAAAATGGCAGGACAACCCCAAGGTGACGAACTAGGACGGATGAACCCTTTGATCAACAATTCTTCTAACTGTTTCTTCATTTCAGCTAACTCCTTTGGGGCCATATGGTAGGGACACCGAGAAATAGGAGCAGTGCCAGGCTCTAACTCAATAGTGAACTCTACATCTCTATCCGGTGGCAACCCTAGCAAATCATCAGGAAAAACATCAGGAAACTCACACACCACTGGAATAGAGGTAAGGTCAGAAGAGACTTCCACATTCGCAGCAACTGGTGAAGTGGGATTCAAAGGAATAAGAAGAGACATCCTATCCTCGGATGCATGAAGTCGCAACTCAACAACTCTCCGCTTGAGGTCTAAAACTACCCCATAAACCTTCAGCCAGTTCATGCTCAGTATTGCATCAATGCCATGCCCGGGTAGCAACATGAACTGGAGACGATAACTGTGAGTGGCTAGCACTAAACTGACAGTATCCGTCCGGGTGTTGATAAACATCTTCGCACCCAGAGTACTGATTCTATAGGCCTTAGGGATGGCCATAATAGGTAGATTATGCCTTTCCGCAAACCCCAAGCTCATAAATGAATGCGATGCTCCAGAATCAAACAACACAAGTGCTGGGTGAGAGTCGATGGTGAACATACCAGCCATCACCGGTTGATCCTGTAATATCTCCTCAGCCTTCGTGTAGTTCACCTGCCCCGAACGGCTCACTGGGACTTTCTTCTTGATAACCGTCCTCTTGATCAGGCGAGAGTTGGCGAACAGCTAGGACGACTGAGTAGGCCGGTTCTCGGGACACTCCCGAGCAAAGTGGCCCTCCTTGCCACACTTGAAACAGCCAGTAGACTTGACCATCTGCCCTTGACGAGGTGGAAACTGCTATCCCTGTGGCTGCTGCACCTGCTGGGTAGGTGTACGGTACTGAGTTGACTGTGCCTGATGAGTCTGCTGAGGCTGCCAAGACAGCTGTCCACCAGGGGAATGGTAGGACATCCTCTTGACAACCTGCATCTTCTGCGCCTGCGGGTGACTAGAAGACCCCGAAATTCCCCGATTGCGCTTCCACTCAGCCTGAGTGTCGCGCTGCAATCCTTCCATAGCAATGGCAGCATTCATCAGAGTACCAAACGTCTGATAGTTCCCAGTGTACATCTCCTTCTATAGAATGCAAGAGAGGCCACGGTAGAAGCGGTCCCTCTTCTTCTCATCTGTGTCAATGTGAGTGCCAGCATACTGTGCCAAATGGTTGAACTTGTTGGCACACTCCATCACGTACAGGCTTCCCTGCTTCAAATCTAAGAACTCCGAGAGCTTCCTGTTTAGAACACCCACAGGAATGAAGTACTCACGAAAGGCGGCAGTGAAATCCTGCCACGACACCTGGTGATCCACCTACTGCATGGCGTTGAAAGTATCCCACCAAGCACTGGCAGACCCCAACAGCTGTTGTGCGGCAAAGCGCACCCTCTGCTCATCAGTCACCGTGAGCAACAGGAACTTCTGCTCTAGCACACGGAGCCAGTGCTCCGTGTCCAGAGGCTCTACAGTCGGCATGAACGAGGGCAGGTTGGTCTTCAAAAAGTCCTGGTAAGAACAGGGCCTCTCAAGACCACGTGCACCACCCCCGTTCCCGTCGTTGCCACCGGGACCCCCACGAGCGAAGCCACCGACAGCCTGTGCCATCAGCTCCAGGGCACGGGCCGTCTCACGATGAGTAGCCAACATCTCCGCGTGAGTCATCAGAGGCGGTGGTGGCGGTGGAGGAGGAAAAGGGGCCAAGAGTGGGGCATCGCGGCTCTCCCCGTTGGCATTCTCGCGACCATTCTCGCCGTGGCCCTCCAGGTCACGGCCCGCTCTAGCGCTGGTAGTCCCGTGACCGGACCCAACTCCCACATGGCGGGACCTCAGGTCCATCTGTAACAAATAAGAACCAACCATTAGGGCACTTCTCCAGATTTAGCATACGAGACTGAGAAGATGATACGGCCTTCAAAACAGTTGAAGCAATTTATTTTAATTCTTATTCTACCCTGTTACTATCCAAGATTATGCGTGAAGGGGTTTTTAGATTAACCAATTTTTATTCTTGTGATGCATGCATCGGCCTATTCGCTCGCTCAAGCCGGAAATATAGCGGCATTTCGCTAGAACTCTTGGCACATCGCACACTCACTTCTGAAACTAGCGCTTTCTTACGCAACGTAAGTTAGTGTACCTGCAGAAAATGGTTAGGTAAAACAGTGCCACTATCCTAGTAAACCATATTGCTAGGGCTAATACTTATTTACGTCGACCTTACCGCATCCTAATTTTCATAAATCTTTTGTTGGTCAAAGTTTTAATTCTTTTGAAAAAGGTGATTAAGCTTGTAAGCTCATTATTGGCTCTGGTACCACCTGTGGCAGAATCGCCCGATTTAACACGCTTTCAGGGGCACTTGTCTTCCACTAGACACTAAGTGCCCCAAAAGTGAGTCAAATCAAGCAATTCCGTCGAGCACACCCAACGGGAGAACTCGAACAATCCACATTTTACACCCGGGATCCAATAATGAGCACAAGCTTACAATACTTAGTCCATTTCATACATCATAGAGTCTCAGAAAACATTTATTACAATACCAGGGTTCAGAGTATGATAAAAGTAAACAGCGGAAATAAATAAACATCTAGCAGAGCGACAAGAGAATCCGTCTGTGCCCACCAGAAGAATCCTCCACACAAGGCCTATCTGCTCAAGGTGCACCTGCAACAGGGGTAAAATAAACCCTGAGTACACAATGTATTCGCAAGACTTACCCGACTGGGAAATATATTTCCCGACTCTCAAGGATTATGATAGGCTTTATGGATTGTGGGTTTCTTGTTTACGAAAAGCAGCACTAGGAGTGTGTCCTTAATTCCATAACTTTTAGAAGCCATGTTTTATTCATTAACTAATATTCTATGTAAGCACCTATGCTATAATCAAGCAAAGGTTGAGCAAATCAGGACCATTTCTCCATCTTTCAATTGCCATTTCTTACTACGATGCTAGAGCGTAGTCAAGCCGTACCGTTATGCAGAAATGGTGATTCGCGAATCAATATGCCCAGCTGGGTACCCCGAAAAACACACGCCTCGCTTGTACCCCAGCCACAAGCAAGACCAACCCGTTCCCCTCCTGTCACGGGTTTCCAGGTCCCCGTACAAACTTGGACTCCTAGCTCCCGCACTTGAGGCCCGACCTCAATGCGGTGCTAAGACCTCCACCTATCCCCGCCTCCAATCAGTCGGTCCAGAAAGAGCCAGAGCCCATGACAAGAGAGTAACAAGCCTTCCCGCTTCCATAAGCAAGTATGTGCTCGGGATAATAAATCTGTGACTTGACCAGGGTCCATGCAACGAACGGTCCTTAATTAACACGGACAGGGAAATAGTGCAACCCAATTATGCCCCGTGGCCGCGGGACACAACTTGCTACACCCACCAATACCCATACCACATCCCTGCCCGGTCGCCATTTCCTTTCCATCATTTTATCCAGAATATAATAATAATATGAGTAACCCTCTATTGTGAGTAACGACAGGTTACTCACTCTACCGATGAACCTAAGCAAAGCAACTACGTGATCCTGTACTAGTAAGACTCATGGGTAGATATATATATGCATGTGGGTATCATAAAATTCCTGCAACGTAAATGCACAACATTTAAATATGTAAAGATTTGCAAAATAAGGGTTATGCACCGGGGCTTGCCTTGGGCAGGCGCAAAGTCAGAGGTGTCAGTCATGGGCGGCTCCTGGAACTCCTCCGGTACGAAGATCTCCTCCTCGTACTCCTCGATGACCTTCCTCGTAGTCCTGCTCCTCCGCAGCCATGTACTCGACTTCCTCGTGATCTACATGCATGCAATGATAAACGATACTTAGCACGGCGACAACAGTAACTCGTAACAACAACATCTACTAAGCTAGTTAGCTAACTCTAATGGCTAATATGCTAAGCTACCCACTGCTACTACCAACCAAAGCTACTGAACTAGCCAAACCCCAGTAACTAGAATGCATACCATCTATCGATTGCCGATTTACTACCCGCACTGCTAGGGAAACTTAGCTACCCTATCAAACAAGCTATTCGAAGGCTATGAAAATTACAGCAAGCATCTAGTGACATCATGAAGCTACTGTAAAAATTTTAGGGCTAGAGCTATCCTAGATTTGCCACAAAAATTTCTACAAGATTGGTTGCGCTAATACTCGTTGTCTTATGCATCGATTTAAACGACCTAGCATCAACACAGCAACGCATGAATGGAATGTACCACTTGAAATATCATGGATTTAGGAACTCAACTAAAGTGGTTTCACAATTTTTGGACATCTACACAGGTCGCTAAAAGTCCTCAAAGTTCGGTTCAAAAACTAAATTACCAAAGCATTTCTAAAATTGCTAAAACATGAAAACCATTCTCCCGGCGCGGCCCAACTACGCGGCCCACACGCGCAGAGCGCACACGCACACTCGGCCCATGCGACGCGGCCCACGACGCGGGGGAGCCCGCGCGCACAGACGAACTCGCAAATAAGCCCCCGAGCTAACTACTAAAGACGCAACCAAACCGAGCACTATTCCCACACTTAGGGGCTTTGCAAGAACACCCCTAGCCTTTCTCGTCTTTGCAAAGGAGAGGTCCACAACGCCCCACCGCACGCCAGCGCGGCGTTGGCCGGCACTGGCCGGTTACGCCGGCCAGAGAGGAGCTCCTACCACGGACCTAAGGGGGAGACTCTCACCTCGGTGCGGACGCGAGGCTCGGGGCAGCGATTCGGAGGCCGGAGATGGGATGGAGCGACCTCCTCCCGACAACAGTCGACCGGCGAGGACGATGCCGGTGTTCCGGAGGGCAGGGACTCTGCGAGGGCGGGCAAGAGGGCGGGTGAACTTCGGTGATCCACCCCCGACCTAACCGTAGTGACGGAATGGCTGGAGGATACCTGAGCTGAGCTGGCCACGTGCGCCCGAGCAGCCAGGCGGCGCACCACGGCGGCGCGGCCTCGCCCAGGACGACTAGGAGGCAAACGAGCTCCGAGGTGGTACGCAGGATGGGGCGGGCGATGTGGCGAGGCTAGCGGTGCAGCCAAATCGGGTTGCGAGGCGAACGGTAAGCTAACGCGGTGCACAGCCGAGCTCGACCTTAAAACATGGCGGAACGACGACCTCCAATTGAAACACGGGGGGTCAAATTGGAAGTGAGGTTAGCTCGCTCGGTGAGGTCACCAGGTGGTGGAACCCCTGGCGAGGACAATTGGCCGAAGGGGGTCACTTCCGACCGGCTTGCTTGCAGCGGCCCCAAACAACCAGGCGGACAGGGGATCGGGCGGGTCAGCACTCGGTCACCTCCGCGGCGGGGTTAGGTCAACGCGGTTGGAGAAACGCGCACAGGACCAAGCCACAACACCCATTCAGCAGGGTGGCGGTGGCGTGCACAATCAGCCCCGACCGGTCGCAGCAGCGCTGGGTCGGACACGGACGCGACGAGCGCTGACCCCGAACGGCAAACACGCCACCCCACGCCACGCAGAGAGGGGGGGGGGACAGTGGGGCAGGAAGGCAGCTTGCACACGATGTCAACGGCCACAATGCGAGGATGCGACGGCCCGCGGAGCAGCGGCAAAAGTGGGGCGGCGCGGTCGGCAGAACTGGACAGTGAGGCAGAGCACAAGCGACCGCTGGGCACCAAAGCCCACGCACGACAAGCAACCGGCGCTGCGGCCAGAGCGGCCGACACCCAGCTGGGCTACTGACAGGCCGAGACAGTCTCGGCCGGCCCTCCCCCCCCGCGCGCGGCAGCACGCGAGCCCACGGCGCAGCATGGCACGACACGCACAGCGCGACGTCGCGGTGACGGCGCTCATCTGGCCGACCAGCCGCGACTAAACACGCGCACGATTTTTAAAGTCCTGGCCACGACTAAACGATTGGTCTAGAGACCGAACGACCTTCACCAACACAGAGGGTACACTAGGCTATCGCCCCAACCCACAACATACCGCCTCCCTTCAACTGGATTTCACGGAACGAACTCGCCAACATGGCCTTGTCAAGCTGTTAAACGACTTGGAAAACACTAAGTCTAGGGCTGAGTTATATTACGAGTTCACTTTTCGAGCTTCCGGAAAAGCTAGCTAGCGATTGCATTACTTGACAACACACGTTGCAATAACATCTACACACTTTGCACTTAGGGTTCGCACATATGTTTTATAGCATTCTCGTTCAATAAAAATTAGTTTTCAACCTTAGTTGATACAATCTGGTTATTACGTCAATTTTTCAATTAACATTTTTATTAACTATTTAGGATTACCAAATGATTCTACGCACTTCAACATTAAGCAAAAACAAAAGAAATGATGCTCATGCCATGTTTAGGTGCATTGATACACGCGGTAACACCGAGGTGTTACACAGCGTTGCCAGTGAAACGTATAGCAGATAAAGAGTCACCTTAGACCTTATTTGGATGCATGTATATCTATTTTAATCCACATAGATTGGAGGGATTGGAATGGAATTTAGTTGAATTCCACTCCAATCCACTTCGACACGTGTGAATTAAGATAAATACATGAGGCCGGTCTCCAATCCAGTCCGATCCTACTGCTCCGCTTCGTGTCCCACCGTTTCCTTGCTCTCTTCCAATTCCTGACGCTATACAGTCTCCTTTTCCAGGCTGTAATAACCATCGCATAGATCAATAAGGCCATCTACAGTCGGACGAACGCTGTGCTATGGCGCCCGGGCTCCGCGGGGCTCGGGTATGGCAAGATCCCCATACCACCGGCTGGTCAGCTGGTGAGCATGTCTCGGCGCAGCGACACATCCGAGGACCAGCAGCGGCCAGGCGGAGCAACGTGGCGTCGAGGCGCGTCGGGTCGAGCGGCATGGGCTCCCGCGCGGGCACGTGCGTTACGGTGCGACGAAGCGCGGTGGAGGAAGTTGCGTCGACGACCACGACGATGAGGAGCACTGCGAGGAGCGCTGCAGCGGACCCCCAAAAACCTGGCCGTGTAGTCGGCCTCCATGCATGCCGCGGCGGAGCACGTCCCGCTCTCCACCGCCCTGCCGCGACGGCTACGGCCTCAGCAGAGCACAGCAGGGATGTGACCCGTGAGAGCACACCGCACCGACTCCCAGGCTTCACGCTGGTCGTCCCGCCCGCAGGCCACCGCGGCACCGCCAGTCGTCCTGTCGCGCTACCGTGTCTCTGCGCTTCGTGCTGGGTTGCTGGCCATCCCGCCCACCGCTCACAACCTCCTGAGCGTAAGCAGGGCACCAATGGGCTCACGGTAGTGATACACGTGATGGAAACTGGTCCATGCCCATGACATAAATCTGAGTAAGCCAGCAAGAACACGGAAGGAAAGATATGAGGAAGGTATTTTATTACTGATGCAATCTTTTCGTGGTACATATGAGTATATGACACACACATACAATAGCTATATACCGTTTGAACCAAGACCTTTTATCTGTTAGCATGTGTATAATAATAGTAACTCAGTTATATTTCATTTCATACCCGATAAGGACTACAAGTGCATAAGTTCGTGGGAGTCATATATTTAATACAAAATATTTTTTCATGATTTTATTGTTTTTTCTCTATAAATCCTTCTCATATAAAAGTGCTATAGAATCCCCGTAGCAACGCGAGGGGTGTTATCTAGTTTAACAACATGTATGCTCAATGACCACCAGTTCATCACCCAGATATAAAAGCTTAAGCAAGTCTTCCCCAATCATCGGATCGGATCATTATATACAGATGGCATGAGAATGAACACGTATTTAATCTCCGCACTATCATCATAAACAGAAGTGCCGTCTTGGCCTCCCAAAACAGCAAAACTTCCCTACGTTTGTTCCAATCTAGAACTGGCAAACAAAAACAACCCAGGGAGGACTGGCACTAATTGCAAGAGTGAAGACAGACCTCGAGAGAGTTTTCGTTGGTCGAGCTCGAGCCAGGAGAAGAGGGTCGACGACGTCTCGGCGATGGCGAGGCGAAGGAGAAGACGACGGTGAACTGGGTGGGAAACTGGGAATCCTGGCTACCCAAATGGTAAAAAATGTGAAAAAAAATCCTCCAGCCTCCAGGAGAAGTGAAGGCGGCGCGGTATCCTCGGCACGACGAGAAACTAGGGAGTTTTGGCTGCGTTGCAGTTGCGGTTGCGGTTTTGCGGTGAACTGTACTCCCTCCGTCCCAGAAAAAGTGTCGTTTTAGGTTTTTCAGACATCGTGTTTGACCATTCGTCTTATTCAAAATTTTTTAATAAATATTATTTATTTTGTTATGACTTATTTTATCATTAGAGATACTTCAATAATGATTTATTTATTTTATAATTTGCACAAAATTTTTAAATAAGACGAACGGTCAAACACGATGTCTGAAAAATTTAAAACGACGTTTTTTCTGGGACGGAGGGAGTATATCAGTAGATGGCGAGGTTTCCGGCACTTATCGGGCGGTGGCGCTGGCAGGATCAAAGCGACTCGAGTGAGATGCAAGGGCAAGTGGGTCCGGCTGTGCTTATCATCCCGTTCGCTCGAACTTATCAACTATGGTACAGTGTTTTTCTCTCACAACAATCAGCGAATAATATTTTTCAGTTTGACTTTTCAGCGAAGCGAACAGGACCCGCTCAGGGGCCGAGCATGGCGCGTGTACCGGACGCGCTACGCTGGTGGACTGCGTGCGCGCTGAGAGTCGACGACAACTCTGGATGTGCCGCCGAGGGAAAAGAAGACCAGGCTGCATGGAGACAGAATTAATTGGCAAATCGAAGCTCCCAGATCAATTAGTCCCACAATGTATTGAAGATACTAGAGAGAATGATCCTAATCCCAGGTCGTTGTCGTGAATGATCTTGACCGATGGAGACACTAGAGAGAATGATCCTAATCCTAACCGCTCGCAGCTTGTGATTCATAGCAGCCATGGTCTACATCGACATAAAGATCATAATCATTTTGCTAATGGAGATTGGGTATATATCTCTTCAAGCAGGCCCGGCCTCCCGCCGAGGGAAAAGAAGACCAGGCTGCATGGAGACAGAATTAATTGGCAAATCGAAGCTCCCAGATCAATTAGTCCCACAATCTATTGGAGATACCAGAGAGAATGACCCTAATCCCAGGTCGTTGTCGTTGATGATCTTGACCGATGGAGACACTAGAGAGAATGATCCTAATCCTAACCGCTTGCAGCTTGTGATTCATAGCAGCCACGGTCGACATCGACATAAAGATCATAATCACTTTGCTAATGGAGATCGGGTATATATCTCTTCAAGCAGGCCCGGCCCTATGGGGAGGCGGGAGGGGCAGCCGTCCCAGACCCAGAATGCCGACGGCGCCCTCAACAGGTATGCATACAGTACTAGTACTAGTACTCGGCCTAAAAAAACACTCAGCCCAAACATACGTGGCACGCGGTACGCCGGTGATCGACGTCGACACCGGTGATCACGCAACGCGACTTCTCCGCTTCGGCGCTTCCTTTCCTTCGACACCGGTGATCGCGCAACACTGTTGGACTTTCTTTCCTTCTACGCCGCTGCGCAAGCCGCGAGGTAGCGTCACAGTGAGCCTGCGAGTCGCCGCCCGCCGGCCGGGCATGTCCGTGACCGCGCGCGCACAGCACTCCAATTCCATCGCGATAAGCATAGGGCGGCTTCCAATTCCATCGCCATCAGGCTTCACCGCTTCAGGCAGGCGGTAGCAATAAGGTATGTATCTTTATCTCTGTCCAATTCCCATGTAATCATGTACTACTGATTAATAATTGCAGTTACCCTGTTTTATGAAATTGCAGATTTGCAGCTAATAATTATTTCTCTAAATTTTAACAAAATCATGTCATCAAGAAAGTATATGCTTCTGGCAATAACAAAAGAAAGAAAAAAAAGCGAATAGATGATATGATGCAAACAGAACCTACTAATATGTATACAAAATTATTTTATATGAATATTGCTTTTGCATTCAGTTAACTGCTTATTAGTAATATTTCATATATATGTATATATACTATACTACCAATGAGTAGTACTAGTAGTATTGTCATACTCCCTCTGTTTCAAATTATAAGTCGTTTTGATGTTTTTTGTTTATCCATTTTGCTATGGATCTAGACATATTATTTATCTAGATGTATAGCAAAATGGACATACCAAAAAAGTCAAAGCGACTGATAATTTGGAACGGAGGGAGTATTTTGTATAAAAAAGCCCAAAAATTTAGTTTCGTTTTAGGTAAAAAAAAACCTTAGGACCGTTCCTGTCTTGAAGGCTATATACACGGTACCAGCTATCATCCTACACCACTCAACGTCTGGACTCTCGACCCACCTTCATCAAGCCCTAGGCTGCAATCGTAGCGTTATGTAGAATAATCCCTATTGGTCACAATGGGTCGGGAGATTTTAATTTTGCTTGGCATCATACCACTTCTAGAAACTGCTACGGAAAATCAATATTTTCTTAGAGGTTGGCTGTCAAGAAAAAGGTCTCTCCGTCCCAAACTATAAATCAAACTTTTTGGAGAGTCAATGTATCACAAGTTTGACTAACATTATAGGGAGAATCGTAAAGATTTATTACATCAAATATGTATACTACGAAAATATAATTAATGAAGAATCTAATAAAACTTATTTGGTATCCTAAATATTATTATTTTATTATATAAATTTGGTCAAACTTGATATACTCCCTCCATACCCAGATTTCAAGTCGTTCTGGGCTGTGGAGTCATTTTCGCAAAACATGTCGTCGCAGCGCCGCGAGGGGGCATTTGGACGCGATTGCCCCTGGGCAACGCCGCTCGCGCACGCTTGGCTTCAATGCGCAATAATCGCGACGCCTCGGTTCCCCTCGTTCGCCGCCCGCTCGGCTCTCTCGCCTGCCTTCAACGCAACCCACAGCACGCTTGCCTCGGCCAGCCGCCAAGGCAGAGACAAAACCTGTGATAACAGAGCGAAAAATCAGATGCAAACGCGCGAAGAAACGCTGCCAAATGCGCTCAGCGCGCGCGCCTCGCCTCGCCCGGCCAAACCAAATTCCGCGCCATGCAGCCACAGAGCACGCGCCACGCAGGGCCACAGTGCCATGCAAAATCTAGCAAGTAACAAAAATAATGGCGCCCACCAGGTATCGAACCCGTAACCTCACGGCCAGCGTCTCGATGCACTAACCATCTGACCTGAAGAACTTTCTTGTACAGAATCCACCCCCAACCCTATTTAATAGGGGTAGACAGGGAAAAATACCCTCTAATTAATGACTCCTTGGTAAGCACAATCATGTCCTAAACGACTTGTTTTATGAGTATGGAGGGAGTACTACTTTGATTCTCCAAGAAAATTAAAATACCTTATAATTTAGGACAGATGGGGTACTTGACATACCAGAATTCTTGTATAGCGCGCATGCACCGCGAATCCTTCTGGACGCACGGCCGGTTTATCGTGGTCCCATGGATGGAAGTAACATTGTCAGTTGTTTTTCTGTTGTGGTTGCGCCATGTGCAAGTATAATTGGGTGAAATTTCTGTCCACATACAAAGTTTTGCGTAATACAAAGTTTGAAATGTGTTAGTACAAAGCGCAAAGTTTTGATTACAAAGTTTCCCGAAGTTAGATGTACAAAGTTTTATAGCATACCATTAGAAGTTTTCAATATCCTGGTAAGCTTCTAATTGAGTGAATTGTGCCATGGGTCCTTAAACCTTTCCCCACTTCTCGTCTCGGTTCATGAACTTTTTTGCTCATTTCAGTCCATGAACTTTATCTACGTCCTAGCTGTTATCCAAAACAGGCCACATAAAACTCTTCCGCCTATGTGGCCTCTGACATGGGAGGATATATGGTCGTGTGTGGTGCCACAGTAGCGTGCAACGAGCACATCGCGTGGCCACATGCTCACCGACATTGGAGGGTCCAAGGTATTCATCTTGATGGAGTTTAAGCAAGAGCATTGTGATGCACATGAGGCTAACTGATGAGATCCTAATATATGGGTATGTTAAGCCTCGGGATCAACGGTTCCCGACCGAGAGATCCCCCGACCGACCCTTTCAGGATCGCCCGGAGGCTATACCCCTTAGGTATGCTCGCGCGTACCTTTAGGCAAACGAATCAGGCCGAGCCCAAGCATGCCCGCTGCCTCTATTCGGGGCTCGGGGGCTCGCCCGAGCCTCAGGCCCCGATCGACGGAAGCCTGAACCCGATCCTTGGCTCCCTCCTGACCTTCGGTGCCGGTCAAGGCCCGGGCACGAGAAGGTGCGCCCCGAGCCACCGAGGCTTGGGGGCTCCCCGGCGCTGCCCCGCAGGCGTGGTTCTGTCAACCGCTCCTTCGATAGGGTCACGTACGGGGCGTGACGCAAGAAGACAAACTCCTCCGCTGGCTTCAGGGGCTCGGGGGCTTCCGGGTCCGCGCGTTAGCCTCTCAAGCCGACCTCCTTCGCCACCAAGAAGCCTTCAGAAGGCGCACTTGGTGGAGACTGGCCCAAGCCGATATAGCCTAACACTCAATGTGTCAGAACAGAGCAGCCGGACGACGCCCAGAGCTTCTTCGGCTCCACAACATCGCCAGGGTCCACATGGCGCTGCGACAAGACTCTCCTGGACTCCGGCACATATAGACCATAAGCACAACTCCCCCAAAACGCCATGTACTCGACCTACCACGATATATAAGGGGAAGGTCAGATCCTAAGAGTGGGGAGGATGATTCAAGACAGATCATTCGAGTCCTTACCATTCCACTTGAGCTTTGCACCGAGAGCAAGGCAACCCAGAGAGAGGCACCGAGAGCTCCTCCACCGCACCCATCGTCTTTTTCCTCTCTGACGAGGGGGATGGCTCCACTGGCGGCGAGGCGAACCTAGGATCAGCACCGAGCGATCCCCTACCAAATCTATCTCTTTCTCCCTTACACTCTGTTGTAACCCCCCAGATCTTGGGTACTCTTGAGTATAAGGATCATTAGCTGCTGGACGTAGGGCACCGATAGGCTCGAAATAGGATAAATCGTTGTGTCCCCTCTGTGATTCTTGTGTTCTTGAGTCCACTCAAGCCACCGGAGACACGCACTTTGACACTACCACGAACAACAACGCTTGCCATGGTTTTGACCCAGCGACACTAACTCTCAGTCAATATCATGATGGTAAGTGGCCCCATTGAAGTGGTTTCAAGTCTAGAAACTCAAAGAAGTTGAATCGGTCGAGATCGAATTTGAAACAGGTTGGAAAATGCACTCAAACATACACTATGCGATAGGGTTGAACCCAACAAATTGTCTGGTTGTTTTCATCAATTAATGAGTTTGATTTCAACCTTCACAGACCATCATTCCTCTACCATAGGTATAAGCATAGGTATCGAATCACCACCTCTACTCTTGCATTCATTGCATCTCACGTTTAATTAGTTTTTAGAATTTCAGTATCTTGTGACTGTTAGGGCAGACCCAACCCTCGTAGATGCCATGTCACGGAGAAACCTCCTATAGAAACTACACTCTCCAACGCTGAAACTATTCACGTGAGGTCTATCTTTTTTGTTCAATCCGCTCAGCTCCTTGACCAAACTGATCTCCCTTCTCTCTCTTCTCTCCCTTCCTCAGATCCAAAAATGACCACACGACCGAGAGGAGTAGCGGCCGGTGGCCAGTAGCCAAGCACACGCGGCGAGCAGCTGCTAGTGGCAGCACGGGGAGCAGCAACCACCAGCAGCGTGGGGAGCAGCAGCCAGCAGCGAGATGCGCATGCGCCGAGGCGTGGCGGAGCGCGCGGCCGCCGGCGAGGCTTGGTTGCAGAGCGCAGCGAGTAGCATCTGCTGGTAAGGCATGGCTGCGGAGCGCGGCCGGAAGCGCACTCTGTGAGCAGCAACCGTCGGCAGCGAGCAGCAGCCGACAGCGAGCGCAGGGCAGCGGCTGCCAGTGAGGCGTGACTTCAGTTCGTGGCCGGGCACACGCACAAGCAGCAGGTACCGGCGAGGAGCGCAAGTACCGGCGGAACCCGTGAGGAAACTACTCCTCACCCCCAATCAATCGTTTCTCGGTGCGTCGGAGCTGGAGCCGACACCGTTTCTCATGTGAGAAACGATTTCCATCGATTCTCTCCTCTCCCTCATTTAATTTCACGCCACCTCAGCTTTTTTTTTCCTAGGTGGCGTGTTCATTAATGCTATGGAAACGGGTAGCAGTGTCAGGTTGGGACTGCCCTTATTGCTCGCAACCATCCCAATGATTTACGTTCACCTCCAATCACTTTTACTTGCGCTTGCGCATAATTGATATATTAGGGCATGGACAGCCCATGGATAGCGGGACATGACTTGTAAGTTAGTATTAGAATGTACAACATAAACGACTAAACAGACAGCTCGTACAACCCATAGACATCTGAGTCGTCTGTTTAAGTCTGCAAGTGGTCTAATATTTATATATAGTCATGATCAATCATGAATATCATTTTAGTAATACCATTGTGTTGCTACTTGATACAACATGATTTTACACTCACAAACAACCAAAGATTACAAATATTCATACTCTAATTGTAAAGAATTCTCTTTCACCCACAAGCAAACAAAGTGCCTCCCTTACATTCTTTTTTAACTGAACATTCAGCTCGTTGTGGATCTGGGACATGATCACAGCAGCTTCACGGTAGCAACATCCACGAAGCAGGGCAAAATGATCTAATATAGAACAAGGCAGCAAAAATGAAAAATAAAAAACATTACATCTAGGAGTCTGACGGCTTCCAAAATTCTGAAAACAGATATCAGGCAAGCAGCCAGGAGTTTTGTGGCCAACACGTACATTTATAGTTACAACAAGATAAAACAAGCATATGCTAGGTTAAAATTCTACATTATTTATCAAGCCTCTTTGCCTCTTTGGTCTCCTGAGCTAGGTAAAAATGAGACTGAAGATAGGTTTTCATCAGAGAAATTGTTAAGTTCATAGTAACTGAAACTAAGGTAGTGTTTGGTTCAGGGGATTAGGTGGGATGGACCTGTTTTTTTGGTGTTTGGTTGGGAGTCATGTAGAGGAATATTCCCTGGAATCTTGCAGGGGGGGGGGGGGGGGGCGGCAAACCCATCCCACCAAAACGAGCGGACGGGGGTCGTCCCACCTTCTTCTCCGTTGTTTCCTATCTCTGCTTCCTCTCCGTGAAAGTGAAATCGCCGGTGTGGGGCTCCATAGGCGCGACCTCCGCCGGCATGGACCTCCCCGGCGTGGGCACGAGATCCCCCGTGCAAACCTCCTCGACACACAACCGTCGACGAGGAGCTACACACCGCTTCTGGCGTGCGACCATGGGGCGAGCTCCGCCCCCGGCGCCGCTGTGCCTAGCCCCGACGAGCTCCACCCCTGGCGAGCTGCGCGGACCCACGCGAGCTCTAAGGCCGGCCCTGCCGCCACTGTCGCGGAGGAGGAGGAGGCGCCGGGCGTCACGCGGCTAGGCTCACCGGCGGGGTGGCGGGCGGTGGCATGGGGCTGCACGCGGCGGAGGCGGGTTGCGGCCGTGCTCGCCGATGGAGCCGCCGTGGTGCGCGAGCCTGGTGTTGGGCTGTGCTTGGGGACGAGAGGGATAAGAGAGGAGGAAGAAAAAAGAAAAAAAGAACTTAAAAAATAAAAAAACTAATAGATGGGCCCCACCTGTCAGTGGCTCATCCCACTTTAGATGTCTTTGAACCAAACAGTAAACAAGTTGGTCCATCCTTTCTCAACCAAACAGAAAATGGACTCGTCTCGTCCCATAAACTAAAGTCAGGACCATCCCACTTCACCTTGTCTCCTAAGCAAATGCTACCTAAGTGAAACTGAGGTTGTTCACAGTAATTTTAAAGATATGCACAGCCATGACATGTTCACAGTAATATAAAATAGCCATGACTGAAAGCTCCATACAGAATCAAGTTCACACTAACAGGATCTTTGATTCAACGATACAAAATACCCAAATGTCTACATCATACCTTCAAGTTCAAGCTCAGTTTCAATTGACAGTCTTAAATTCAGAAAAAAGCTCTTATCACTGAGAATAAAGAAACTAAAAGTTTCTGACGTTAGCCTGCACATATAGATGGAAAGCTAAACATTGCACATGTGGCTCTGAGCAAATATACCAACTAGTTCAGTGTTTCATGTAAAGCAATTCTCTACCTAAGTCTAAGGGAAGATTCATCTTCCACGGCCTGAATTAGCCAATTGTTGACATACAATCAGTGAGAGCACGGATCACCTAGATTTTACATACATACAATACCACTATAATTTTAGCTAACAAATTAGTTTTTTAAGGAACGTAGGATGTTATGGTACATAAATATATTGAAACAAATTAATAAACATGAACAATTCCTGATTCAACTGAATTGATCACACTTGTTGAATACATGTTTCTAATTTTACTTTCTCTTGCTCTTCCCTACCCTTATTTTCCTTCTGCCCTTCTAATTCTCAGTGAACCTCATCTTGAGCACCGTCGTCGACTGTGGTGGCCTCTATGTTGCACTGAACGGTCTTTGTTTCCCTGCTTTTACCCCATAGCATACTGTAAAGGCCTCCACATAACAGGATTCCACCAATAATGCTGCATTTTTTAGAGAGGGAAAAATAGGGTTGGCATCAACAAATTCCATCATGAGTTCATCCAGCAAAAGGTCAATTATTCAACTTATGTTCGTTATTTTTTATCCGACATACAATATAATATATGGCTATTACCTCCCGAGGTGAACCATCTCTCCTAGGAAGAAGGAGGAACAAAATATTGTTAGGACGAAGCTGAGTGGAGTCCAAGCGGTGAGGAAGACAGGGCCCCTCATCTCCATGCACCATGCTTGGAGATAGTAGTTCACTCCAGCCACCACAAACCCCTAGCCCATTGATTTGTTGGGTCCATCCGTCCATGCATACAAATGGGCAAATCAGAATAGTACGTATAGCTAGCACTGTTCAATAAAATGCAATAAGAGCCCTGTTTGGTGATGGTGGGTTTGTTAGTTATGTACTGAACATTCGACATGAGGAAAACAGAGCAACAAAATTCGAAATGTTATTCAACTAACAGCTTCTGAATCCTAAATTCCTAATCGACAATTTCCAATGGAAACCCTGAGAATTAATCTAGGTCAGCAATTTTATTAATCTAATACTCCCTCCATTCTAAATTATAAGGCATTCCAAGAATCTTGGAGAGTCAAAGCATCTTAAGTTTGATCAAAATTATAGAGAAAATTATAAAAATTTATAACATCAAATAGGTATACTATGAAAATATAATTAATGAAAAATCTTAATTGGTGTCATAAATATTATTATCTTATCATATAAATTTGGTCAAACTTGAGATCCCTTGACTCTCCAAGATTCTTGGAATGCCTTATAATTTGGGATGGTGGGAGTAACTAGTGTAACGAGTTCTAAATAAATCTTGTGCTAGACTAGATGAGGATCTAGAACCAGTTTACTAGTTAGAGAAAAAAACAAAAAAAAACCTAACCCAGTAATTAACTCAACATATGCAAAAATTTACCGAGTAAAAGATCGCGAGTAAGCCGATGTCTAGCCGGAACTTCCACATCGAGAAGTCCCTCTCAGCTACCACTGCGGCTAAGAACGATTGCACCACGCTGAACAAGCATTGTGTCACCATCACAAGCATCTTGTTCGGAAACTCCTTGAGCACGGCGGCCTATATGGATGGAGTGTATATGGTGGACACAGATATATAGCGTAAGGTAATAAGTAAAATTAATGCTAGAACATTTACGTATGTATATAGTTCTGATTTGCAGATGTTGATGAGACCTGCAGGATGAGCCAGAGGACATAAGCCAGGGCAGCCAGCACGGCGACGAACGTCCCTTTGATCCACGCGGCTCCCATCAACGTTTTCGTGGAGGAGGCATGGGTGGGAGCAGCGAAGGCATGGTGATGGTTGACGGCGCTCAGCAACTCCCCGGTGTAGAAGGCAATGACTAAGACGCCGGCAAGACAGAGCGCCACGCCAGTCAGCTTGGCTATGCCCGATGGGCTCCTCAGCTTCACTTCCTCCATCCTGCGTGCGCCATATATATATATATATATATATATATATATATATATATATATATATATATATATATATATATATATATATATATATATATATATATATATATATATATATATATACATTGCACGTTCTTCATTAAGTAGAAGTGGGAGTTTGTTACATGCTCCATGGAACGATACGGCGAGAAGCCATATGTCACCATGGAGTAAACACTAAACACATATCACCGTGCTCGGCGACGGATAGACTCGGATGTACTAAAGAAAAAACTATTTCGCGACAAGGGCGAGCGAGCGTGCGACGGCGCCTCAAGCTACGAGCCCTGTTAGCAAAGCCAGGCTACTGAAGCCTGCACCCACCCAGGCGGCAGCCTCGTCTAGTATGGCCGAGACGAGTTCACTCGGCGACACAGCCTGGTGATCGAACGTGCGCCGGTTTCGCTCCTTCCACAGGCACCAAGTCACCAGAAGGACTAAGGAGTCGAAGCTCCTGTGCAGCGGTTGCGGCAGGCCAAACCTCTCCGAAAGCCACCAGTCGAGTAGGGTGGACGTGGAGTACGGTGGGGCGGCGATGGAGGTCATGGCGATGAGTAGACAGGACCAAACCTCGCGGGCGAAGATGCAGGAACACAGCAGGTGATTTGTCGTCTTGTCCAACTGGTCACAAAAGACGGAAGCCACGGTCACCTGAAGTCCATGCCGCATCCGTCGTGCCGCCGTCCAGAGGCGACCGTGTAAGGCTAGCCAGAAAAAGAACTTAACCTTGGGCGGTACGTGCGCGCGCCACAGCTCCTTGGCGCCCGCCATAGACGTCCAACTCGCGAAGTATGCTCTATATGCCGAGCGGACAGAGTACCGTCCGTCCGGTGTCCAACGCCAGACGAAACAATCCGGCTCGAGCGGCCTGAGCTGGACGTTCTCAAGTGTTTCACACAACTGGACGTACTCAAGTATCACGGCAGCCGTTCTTACTCCAGTAATGTCCTGAACCCAGCGACGGTTGTTCAGTGCATCTCGCACCGTCTTGCCGCGGCGCCGCTTCCCAACAGCTTTGAAGAGGTTGGGCGCGAACGCGGATATCGCACCGTCCGGTAGCCACGCGTCCGTCCAAAATTTGGCGGACGCCCCGTCGCCGAGCACAATGTAAATAGAGGAGCTGAACATGGAGACGACTCGGCGCTTTGGAACCGCCGACAACGCCGCCCAAGCAGAGTTAGGTTCCGACCTGCTTAATTGATAACGAACATAGACATTGCATATATACCTACATAGTCAGCTAAGCATGTTCGTTATCAACATTGCATATATAAAAAAAATCACTTCTCCATAGACATTGCATATATACCTACTTAATTCGATGATTTATAATGTCAGTTAGGCACCTTAATAGAACCGCCAAGCAGAAAGTAATCACGGGAATGGAGTTGGTTGATGCTGCCACCACCGTTGCTGATGTCAACTTCAGGCTCACGTTGTACAGGGTGCCGCTGACTATAATCCTGGAAACCGACGAACCAATCCAACAGCAATTCGATCTCAAACTCCTCCTTCAGCTCCGGAGGAAATCAATCGTTCAATGAACCTAAATAAATTACACAACAAAACTACATGCATGCATGCTTAGCTTAGATACCCGATTAAGGCGCACACGAAGATCTTGAAGAGCAACGCTGACGACATGGATCTTGCATTTCTCCTGCTACAAATTAAACAGATCATCTCTATATCATTTCGACTTTTCGAGGTCATGACCACTGTTGACCAGACCACGTGATTCTGCCTGTTTTCGTAGCTTTTAGTCAGTGAGCGGCCAGCGGGTGATCGAGTTACCTCTCGAGAAGGACTGCAGTTGGCAGCAAGAGAAGAGACGCGGCTATCTGGTGGTAGAAGATGAAGATGAAGCTGTTCAATCCGTGGTCTATTGCTGCCTTGTTGATAACGAACATGCCTGCGAAGATCACTCGTCACTACAGGAGCGACAAAATTTCCCGAGTGTCGCATGCTTCTCCGAGTGCTAAAAATCGGGCACTCGGGGAAGCCGATCTTCTCCGAGTGTTGCACTCGGGGAAGAATTGCACTCGGGGAAAAGAGGCTTCCCCGAGTGCCACAGAGTGCCTGGCACTCGGTAAAGAGCGGCACTCGGTAAAGACCCTCTTCCCCGAGTGCAACACTCGGGGAAGAGCGACACTCGGGGAAGAAAAATGTTACTTGACGGCCCAACTCGTTCACACCGTTAAAACTTAAAAAAAATCTTCCCTGAGCGCCTTCTCTGGCACTCGGGGAAGAGACCCTTCCCCGAGTGCCAGGACAGGGCACTCGGGGAAACTAGCATCTTCCCCGAGTGCCCTGTCCTAGCACTCGGGGAAGATTTTTTTTAGTTTTTTTGGCCCATTTTTTTGTGAGCCCTTCCCACATTATTTGAAACTCCTTGTTCAAATTTGAGACAATTTTGACTTATTTTGGTATATTTCGTTAGTTTTTTCGTTTCGTTGAATTTTTTTTATACTTCAAATTTGAACTGCAGGTGCATGAAATAATGGAATTTGGTGATTCAAAAAATGATATTCATGATATTTGGTGTATGTTGAGGCCGTATCCAGGAACTCACATGAAATGTCGAGTATCTTGTTGCCGTAACATGATGAACAACTTGCGGGAAAAGTGTATTTAAATTATATAAAATCCGAACGAGGTCCGAAAATCATGAAACTTGTCTGGGCGTCATGATATCACATGTAGAGGCTATGGTAAAAAATTGAGAAGGTTTCGAGTAAGTTGCGACGTCGGATGCCTAAAACCCAGACATCTCCGTATGTGATCACATGATGAAGCAATTTCAAACAACATTTTGAAGCAATAAATGATTTCAGCTGAAAAAGTCATGAACATAAAAGTTGTACAACTCATCAAGATCTACAATATTTATTTTGGTCATTTGTTCATCCGACAAACTGATAATTAAATTGTTCACAAATCTTATATCTCTCTATTAGAATTTCATAAACTCTAAGAGTGAGATGTAAATTTTATGAACAATGTTACTATCAATTTGTCAGACGAACAAATGATCAAAATAAAAGTTGTAGATCTTGATGAGTCGTACAACTTGTATGTTTACGACTTTTGCAGCTGAAATCATTTACTATATGAAAATATTGTTTCAATTTGATATTTTTTGAAATTAAAATTTTAAATTTATAAAACAAAGTCACATAAAAAATGACAAAAATGAAAGTTGTAGACCTCAAAAAGTTACAGAACTTTACAGTTGACAACTTTTTCACCAGAAATCATTTACTAATCCAAAACTGTAGAAGTTCACAAAATTTATAGAAAAGAAAAAAAAGAAAAAAAAGAGATCCATGATTTCCTATTTGGGCCATGATTTCCAATTCGGCCCAAAATTTTCTGTCTGTTGATTCACAATCCGACGGTTGAGATATGCATAAAGCTGAAACCCTAACTTCTTGTTATCCCCTCTCCTGACTTAGCCCCTCACCGAGCGAGGTCGCCGCCCTTACCCCATGGCGCCGCCCCGCATGCCGCCGCCGTCCTAGTTGCCAGCCGCGCCGCCCTCCATGGCCTAGCCGCCCTAGGCTGGAGCACCGCCACCTCTCACAGCTCCCCACCGCCCTAGCTTCATCCCCTATGCGCCACCTCTCTCAGGCCGCCGCTGCTCTAGTCCGTGTCAGGATACCGCCGCCGCCGTGGACGCCGCCGCGTCTCTGGCCAGCTCCCTCCCTTCTCTCAAGCCGCTGCTACCCTAGGCCGGAACTGCGCCACCTCTCAGTCTGCCGACGCCCTGGATCCAGCCGCCAGCCTCCGTGGGAGCTTTGAGGAGAAGTAGCAGCGACACCGAGCTACGTTTAGAGGACAACGAAGCAGTGATCCCGAGCCAAGCGTGGAGGAGACAGGGTCCTGCATTTCGTCGATCTGTGCTTCTTGCTTCCAATCGTAGTGAGTAATAAAGCTTCCAATCTGCACTGTCTTAAGTTATATACTTTCTGGATGCATAACTTGGTTTGATCTTCCGCACATTAGTTTTGCCTCAATTTGACATGACTGCAACGCATAGCTGTACAGTTTGAAAGAGGGGAGTAGTAGTATATTAGTAATAAACTATTAAACTTGTGATGTTGGGATTTTGAGTATGGCCTGATTCAGTTTGCGAGATTTGGAAATGAGGAGGTCCTGTTATATGCTACGTCACATTGCTGTATATATTCACACACAAATAGACTAGTCATGACAAAACATTTGTGCCGTGGTCACCAGAAATATGGCTCCTCTCTGGAATTATGTCAGTATTTTGTCAAAGTAGTTCACTCCCACTCCCATTCAGGCTTACTGCATTTCTTTGAACTTTTTTTCTCTCTCTCGAACTGAACAGGAGATTGCTGTATATATTCAGGCTTACCGTATTTTTTTTCTTTGAACTTTAAACTTATTGGCAGCATCTGAACTTATGAGCACCGTCTGAACTTATGAGCACCATCTGAACTTATGAGCCCCACTGCCCCTGCCCACCATTTGCTGGCATCACTGCTCTGGCTTGCATCCATGGCCCTTCCTCCAAGACTGACACCGCCCCTGTTCTTTGACAAAACATGTGTGCCTCACATCTGAACTTAACTGACACTATGGTGTGTTCATTATTAGTTTTGCATTGATCTATATATACACAGATGCCCTGATGTTCGATTGTATGGTGGAAAATATTTGCTTATTGGAAAATATTGTTCTTCTTTGTTTGATAGCCGTGTGAATTTGTTTTGTATCTAAAATCAGATGTACAGGTTTTTTTACCTATTTAATTGAGCTCGATGGATTGTCTCTTGCGTTGATCCAATGTACATAGGCTTTAGATGTACAGGTTTTTTTACCTATTTAATTGAGCTCGATGGATTGTCTGTTGCTAAATGTTTTTATTGCAATGGACCGTCCGTTGCTTCTGTTGGTACATATGTGGTTGTTGGCCTTTGTGCCTATGTTTTATGTAGGTTTTGAGAACCTCCCCGTGCAGAGGAGGTTCTGCCGAAATTTTCAATTGACACTAATGTATTATCTTTTTATGCAGGAGGACCTGTGGGAGGGACCTAGGCGACCCCGATCGTCTTCGTCGGCGTTGCGGGTCTGCCTACACCGCATCGCGTCGTCACTGCACCGACTCGCCTCTGCCCCGCTAGCCTGACCTCACCAGCACCCTAGGTATAACCCCTCTATCCGTATCATGGTCTTAGGTCGTGTAACCCAGTTAGGCGTCTCCCGTCCGAAACAGATATGGTTAGAGGTATGTAGATCTTTGCATATCTATGACCATATCTGTTTTGGATTGTCCACGTTTTTTGGACAGCCCGCGGATGCGTAGATGGGTTAGTTTCCATGTTCTGCTCGGATCCGAGACGGAGTTTCGGCACCACCTCCCTGTTGTTCTCCGGATACACACTCTCCCTGGCAGGACGTGTATCGGGAGAGCAGCGGGGAGGTGCTGCCAAAATTCTGTCTCGGATCAGAGTAGAAAATGGAAACTAACCTCATCTACGCATCCGCGGGTGGGATTAGGACCTATCCTCACCTATTAGACAGTAGGCACGCCGTGTAGATGCGATTGATGATTATATTACTCCATTATGTGTATATGCTAGAGGATGGATAATCGTGAGTGGATGTACACGAGACGTCCAAGTCAGGCTCAAATCACCCATGAATGGATGGATAAGACCGAGAAATTCTTGGACCATGCATTTAAGGCAGCTAAGGGAGCGAGAAACACGTTTTGTCCCTGCAGCGAATGTGAAAACAAGAAAAGAAGAACAAGGGAAGTCATGATGAAGCATCTTTGCAAGTATGGATTTATGCCAAACTACATCCGGTGGGTGCACCATGGTGAAGCCTACCGTCCTAGAGAGGAGGTCGTGAGACGAGGCTTGGAGGCATTTGATGGTGATGGCGGAGTAGTAGGATGGTTAGGTGACTATGAGGATGCGACATTCCCTGAAAGACCTACGGAGGACGAGCAGGAGGATGAGGAGGAGCCAGAGCCAAGCGCTAAGGCGTTCTTGGCCATGTTGGATTCGGCACAGAAGTTCCTACATGAGAAGACAAAGGTTTCTCAACTAGATGCCATTGGGCGCCTACTAGGGTTGAAGTCCCAGCACAACATAACTCGAGCCTGCTTCGATGCTATGATGACAATTATTGGGGATCTGCTTCCAGAGGGTCATCATCTGCCGAGCAGCTTGTACGAGTCAACGAGACTCCTTCGGGCACTGAAGATGCCTTATGAGCAGATACATTGTTGTCCGAATGGGTGCGTCCTATTTAGGAAAGAACATAAAGATGCAAAGTATTGTCCAAAGTGTAAATCCTCTAGGTATGTGGAGATAGACAAAGGTGATGGCAAGAAGGAGCAGAACGAGGGCATCCCCATGAAAGTCCTACGACACCTTCCGATCATACCAAGGCTCCAACGGCTATTCATGTCTGAGGAGTCCGCGAAACAGATGACATGGCACAAGAATGGCGTTCGATACAATCCTGACAAGATGGTACATCCAGCAGATGGTGAAGCATGGAAAAGCTTTAATGGCAACCATCGTGGCAAAGATGAAGAGGCCCGTAATGTACGTGTTGCGCTGGCAATAGATGGGTTCAATCCTTATGGAATGATGTCGGCCCCATACACTTGTTGGCCCGTATTCGCTATCCCCCTCAATCTCCCTCCCGGGGTCCTACTTCAACGGCAAAACATATTCTTAATGTTGATAATTCCTGGACACCCAGGAAACAAAATGGGTGTGTACATGGAGCCTGTTTATGATGAATTGATCAAGGCTTGGAATGAAGGCGTATGGACTTACGACCGAGCTACAAAGAAGAACTTCAGAATGTATGTTTGGTACCAGTACTCCATGCATGACTTCCCAGCATATGGGATATTCTCCGGCTGGTGTGTCCACGGGAAGTTTCCATGCCCGGTATGCAAGGCAGCTCTACAGTTCATATGGTTGAAGAAAGGTGGCAAGTTCTCGTCGTTCGACAAGCATCGACAGTTCCTCCCTCTTGACCATGCATTCAGAGA
The DNA here is from genome assembly GCA_038087645.1 of Saccharum hybrid cultivar R570. Classification (NCBI taxonomy): domain Eukaryota; kingdom Viridiplantae; phylum Streptophyta; class Magnoliopsida; order Poales; family Poaceae; genus Saccharum; species Saccharum hybrid cultivar. Next base: position 13,417,346 of record JAQSUU010000562.1, on the reverse strand, counting down.
AGACACCAAGAACTTCACAAAAGGTGTCACGGTGACCGCCCCTACACCTCAGAAGATGACTAGTGCCCAGGTTCGTTCTCAGATAGATGCTCTCGTGGTCCCGGCGCAGAAAGATAATCCAAAGAAGGGTAAAAGAAAGAAAGGCAATCCAAAGAAAGATAATCCAAACAAAGATCGCTTTGTGGGCTATGGTGTGGAACATATGTGGACTCATAAGTCCAGATTGGAGAGGCTTCCCTATTTTGATGACCTTCGCCTTCCACATAACATAGATGTAATGCACACTGAGAAGAATGTCGCCGAAGCACTTTGGTCAACACTCATGGACATTCCTGACAAGACAAAGGACAACCCTAAGGCCAGAGTAGACATGGCAACACTATGCGACAGACCAAAGCTACAGATGATGCCTCCAAGAGACGGCAAATCATGGAAAAGGCCTAAGGCCGATTACGTCTTGGAAAAGAAGCACAGGACGAAAGTGATAGAATGGATGAAGACGTTAAGTTTCCCTGATGGGTTTGCAGCGAATCTAAGGAGGGGAGCGAACCTAGAGACTGGCCGGGTCTTAGGGATGAAGAGTCATGACTTCCACATATGGATTGAGCGGCTTCTTCTGTCGATGGTTCGAGGTTACGTCCCTGAGCATGTTTGGAAGGTGTTGGCAGAGTTGAGCTTTTTCTTCCGCCAGCTTTGTGCAAAGGAGATATCTCTGAGAGTAGTTGAGGAGTTGGAAAAAATGGCACCCGAGTTGCTCTGTAAGTTGGAGAAGATCTTTCCACCTGGCTTTTTCTTGTCGATGCTGCATTTGATTTTGCACCTCCCAAACGAGGTTCGAATGGGGGGGCCTGTGCAGAACCGTTGGTGCTATCCAATCGAGAGATGTCTAAAGACCGTTCGCCAGAAATGTGGAAACAAAGGTAGAATTGAGGCTTCCATAGCAGAGGCATTCATTCGTGAGGAGGTGTCAAACTTCACAACATCATACTATAGTGAGAACCTCCCTAGCATGCATAATCCAGCCCCTCGTTACAACGAGGACGAAAATGAATCGACCCTCAACCTATTCAAAGGGCAACGCGGGAGATCAAGTGGAGCATCCAAAAAGTTTTTGACCAATGAAGAGTGGCGCAAGATCATGCTCTACGTGTTGATGAACCTTGATGAAGTTGACCAGTATCAGGGGTAAGTTCTCAACGAACTTGTTACATACTCCGTAAATTTTCTGCATCCAACAACCTTGTTGCTTGTCGATGCAGGGAATTTTTTGATCGATACTGGCATCATCTAAGGCCACCTTCTAACGATGAACGAGAGACCCTTCTTCAACATGGTTCGCCTGATTTCATTACATGGTTCCAAAGAAAGGTACCTTCTGACCAACTTAGCTCATTCCAAGTTTGGCGTTCGTAGTTGCCTAATTTCATTTCTCTCCTGCTTGATCTTGCAGTGCCAAAGTGATTTGTCTATAAGTGCTGAATTACGACAAGTGGCCAAAGGCTTTGACTATAAGGTCTCATCATTTAATGCTTATGACGTGAATGGATATCGCTTTCACACAACAGGCTACGAGAAGAGTCGACCCAATGCAAGGACCACGAATACCGGAATATTTACGCCTGGAGTAGTTACTCCCGACGCTGATCAGGAGGACTACTATGGCACAATTGAAGAAATATACGAGCTCGAATACCATGGTGAAAAAGCACCTAAGCCTGTCGTATTCAAATGCCAGTGGTTTAAACCTGCAGTACAGAGAAAGTCCCCTAAACTTGGGATAGTCGAAACTAGACAAGATTCCTTCTATGAAGGAGATGATGTCTATATCGTGGCTCAACAAGCCAGGCAAGTTTATTATTGTCCATATGCTTGCAAAACCGACCCACGTCTTCAGGGTTGGTATATTGTGCACAAGGTATCACCACATGGCAAATTACCTCGCCCAAACGATGATGATTACAACTTGAACCCACCCACGCATGACGGGGAGTTCTATCAACAAGATGAGGGGCTACCAGGGATGCTTGAGATAGACTTAACCGGAGAGATTGAAATGGAAGTAGACGAGGAATGGGTTGTTGACGAGGAAGCTGCAGATGAGGTGCATGATCCGAGAGACTTGAAAATGCTTGATGGACTACAACTAGGCAATGGAAGCGATGAGGATGAGGCTTTTGACGATTTCGTGGCTCTTGATAGTGATGACGATACCTATTGTCCAGATAATCCCGATCATGAAGAATATTAGAAATACATGTAATACTATGTTATTTTGTAATTACATTTTCTTTATTTTGCATCCCTTGCTAAGTACTTCTCGTTTATCTGGACTAATATTGGTTTATTATTTTTAATTGCAGGTGATGGGGCCCACTAAGAGGAGTTGTCCCTCAACTTACTCGAGACCTAGGGGCACGTCAGCGGCTGAGAGGATGGAGACGTCGCAGAGGCAGAGCAGGCAGAGGGGCACATCAGCAGCTGAGGAGATGGAGACGTCGCAGAGGCAGAGCAGGCAGAGGGGCACGTCAGCAGCTGAGGAGATGGAGACGTCGCAGAGGCCGAGGAGGCCGAGGGCCAGGCCCAGGCGGGAGCCGTCGACTGACCACGACCTTGGCTCCTCGCGCTCTTCTAGGGACGACGACGTCCCTCTGCCCACGGTGGGTGAGGACGACGCTCTGCAGATGTACAACGACGTCGTTCCGCACGTGTCCGAGGAGGTGGTTCCGCACACCTCCGAGGAGGGGCCAGGGGGTTCGACTTCCTCTGCAGCCTCGAAACCCTATAAGCGAGGTCCCAGCCAGCTCCCGAAGCGACCGATTCCTGTTGACCGCCGCCCACTGATTGCACCTAAGGGGGATAGGTAAGTAACTTCATATGTTCTTCATTTGATATGTTGAAAAATAATAATAAGAGCTAATAATAACTATTGTTAACCACTTGTGCAGGAACTGGATGCTTGTGGAGGAGGGGGTCGAGGCTCGCAATGTTAATGGGATCCTGGGACTTCTGTGCAGGGAACACTTCCCTGGCCTAGTGTGGATGTCGGAGGATGAGGACCCAGAGATACCCTCGTTCGACCAGTACGCCCTCTTCCCCGCTGTTGCCGCCGGGCACACAAACTTGGCGGGTCAGGTGATTACGGAGTTGTGGGTAAGCCTTTCTCGCTCTACGGCCCTCAATTCATTGTATTCATTGGATATTCTTGAAATAAAATAATGGATACCTCGTGTCTTTATGCAGGACTTCTTTAGATGCCAGCCGGGACAAGAGGAAAGGGCGTATCAGGTGGCTTATGCTTCCTGTAAAAGGAGTGTCTCGGACTTGTATCACGAGTCCCGCCTCCAGGCGCACATTGACTACAACGCCACCTATCGTAATAGAAGAATGCACAGAACTCAGGCAAGAGCAGAGACAGAGGTTCTGACAAGGGAGCAGTACCTACAGGTAAATAGAATCAACATCTCCTATTGATCTCTTTTTAGATTAACTATGCCTAATTTGATCTTCTGATGGCTTGTAGGTGATTCCGAGCTGGTGCGCCACCTTTCCCGATTGCTGGGCTGCTATAGTGGACAAATGGTTGGACGCGGACTGGCAGAAGGCGCACTAAGAGAAAAGCGACCATCGTTTGATGATGCCAGGTGTACCTCACCATCAGGGCAGCGCCAGCCTCAGCAAATACAAAAAGACATATGTAAGTCTCCACCATTTGTCTAATCTAGCCGCGCTCAATTCTGCATGATTCCTAACCACATGTTGTTGTCTTTCTCGCAGGAGGCGGCGCACGGTGGCCAACCAATTGGCCAACTCACGGCGTATGCTTTGGCCCACATGGGCCCGGCAAAGTCCAACATCGAGTACAACCCGGATGCGGGCCCAGAGGCGTACACCAACTCCAGCGTCCACACCTGCCTCAGTTCGTACACGGAGGCGTCAAGGTTAGTTCACGGTCCGGACTACGATCTGAGGACTGAGGAGCGCCTTGATCCTGAGCGAGTGATGAGGATTGGTTAAGGCAAGAAGCATGGGCGGTTCTACATTGGCGACGGCATCCTCGACACGGGTTGTACTCCTCCTCTCAATCGCCTACGAGCAGCGAGCACGAGCTCTAGCGTGCCCATAAGCCAACGGCCGACAGCGGTGGCGGCACTCCAGGTAAGTATTTCAGTTTCATTCGTCATTCTTTGACTTTTACATTCCTTAGCTCTGCATTATTGAAACATTGGGGTCAAATGTTGCAGGCCGAGTTGCAACAACTTCGGGCCCAGCAGGAGGCTCAGCTGGCTGAGCGGGAGGCTGAGCGGGCTGAGCGGGAGGCCGAGCGTTAGAGGATACAAGCTTTGGAATCCCAGCAAGAAGATTTGCTCAAGTTCGTACAACAACTTGGGAAGCAACAAGGTTGGGAGATCCCAGCACAGCTGCTTGCACCACCACCACCACATCGTCGAGAGTCTACTCCGGTGAGTATGAGTACGGTTGTTTTACTTTTTTTGCTCATGCATAGTGTCAAACCTAGTGATGGCCTTCGTGCTGGATTTGTTGATGTGTCGGCCTTTGTGCCGGATTTGTTGATGTGTCGGCCTTCGTGCCGGAAATGTGGTTGTCGGCCTTCGTGCCGACGTTTTTCTTGCAGGTTTTGGAAACCTCCCCGTGCAGGGGAGGTGCTGCCGAAATTTTTAACTTTTCTCTACACTCCTTACATTTTTATATTGTCACTCACGTGCAATCCTTCTCTTTTTTGCAGCATCAATCGGGAGCGGCGTCGAACCATGTCGGAGGGTCGCCAGCATCGCACGTCGGGCCATCCCCACCTGGAACGTCGCCGGGATCGCACGCTGGGCCGTCCCAACCCTCACGGTCGCCGTGAGCCGCCTGCGGAGTCGTTTTAATGTATTGAACTTGTGAACTTGGAATAGTGTGTACTTTTGAACATGCGGTTTGTAATATATTGTGGATTTTGGACAAATTTGGTCGTTTGTGATATATAAATGTGGTTTGTGAGATATTGCTGTTGATTTGTGGTTTGTGATATATATATATATATATGCTTTGTTGTTTACATGGAAAAGAAAAAAGCAAAAAAAAAAGAATTTTTAGAGGTGGCTTCCCCGAGTGCCTGGGTTGCGGCACTCGGGGAAGAAGTTTTTTTTAAAAAAGACAAATTTCTTCCTCGAGTGTCTGGGCTGCGGCACTCGGGGAAGAGGTTTTTTAAAAAAAGACAAAAATATTCCCCGAGTGTTGCACTCGGGGAAGAAAAACACTCGGGGAAGAAGTTTTTTTTTAAAAAAACAAATTTCTTCACCGAGTGTCTGAGCTGTGGCACTCGGGGAAGAGGGTTTAAAAAAAAACAAATTTCTTCCCCGAGTGTCTGAGATGCGGCTCTCGGGGAAGAGGTTTTTTTTAAAAAAAGACAAAAATCTTCCCCGAGTGTTGCACTCGGGGAAGAAAAACACTCGGGGAAGAAAATAAAAAAAGAAAACGGCAACGGCCGTCGGCCGACGGCGTCAAATCTTCCCCGAGTGCCGGCACGACACTCGGCGAAGCCTTCCCCGAGTGCATAATTTTCGGCACTCGGGGAAGACGACTTCCCCGTCAGAGGATTAGCCGGAGGCTCTTCCCCGAATGCAACTGGCACTCAGGGAAGCCACTGGTTCCTGTAGTGCGTATGATGATGGCGACTATGTAAGGCTTTGTCCCGTCGTCCATATCGACCTAGTTTCCAGATAATCTGCTCTTACAAAGGATTAAAATGTGTTTCTGATACTTCCTTTCTATATATAGCTGCTGAATTCTCATGAAACTTTTGATAGGATCCGAAATATTAATAAAATATAATGCTATCATTGCAAAGGGCACAATGTCCGATCGAGAAAAAAAAATAGTGAAAAGCAAAGCATTCTGTATCAGCGCGCACTTCCCTTAGGACCCACAGCCATATATATAATATATATAATAACAAATATGACATATCTCTATATCTTTATCCTCTCTAAGAACAATTCCAAGAGACTCTCTATATTCTTCCTAGCTACTGAGAATAGAGATATTGATAAAAAATATCATTCAATAGCTTTTTTTAATTATTTGGTTATCCATAGCCAACTTCTATTCCTGATTTCTCACTAGCTGAAGATAGAAAATGAGAATGACTCTCTAGCGTGCACATAAGATATAGAAAAAATGTTGGAGAATGAAAAAATACAAATAGCGATTTTTATGGAAATGACTCTCCAAGTGATGATTTAGAAAGAAAACTTTAGAAAGACTCTTAGAGATACTCTACTAACTCTTCGTCCTCGGTAAACTCTAGCACTCCTTCGGCCTTTTAAAGAGTACAATTCTAGCTATGAACTAAGTTGTTTTTTTGTAAGTGCAACAAAAATGAACTAGCATAATATAAAACTAAATCTGTAAATTGGGTTTTCAGATTTCTGTTCTACTGAGATAGAGGAAGAACATGATCAAAAAAATGAACTGGGTAGGAGATACAAAGTGAAGAAAGATAAAAAATGCAAGAATTTGAGTTTGAATGCCTGATCATGTTGATTCTTTTGCTTCAATATTGTTTGATTTTTGGATCATCAGGGTTCTTGTGATTTCTAGATTTCTGGATCTCGATCTGGGTTTATGTGAGGAATAGAAGAATTAGGTGCGACAAAAGAAAACTAAGACTAGTCTTAGTGGTGGGTTTCATGTTCCAATTTCGACCTCATGTGTTGGAAACTGTGTAGACAAGTTTCATCTCCATTAAACACATTTCATCCTATAAAATTTTTATCATCTCTTTCTTCATTTATCTATGTCATGTCAACTTATTTAATGCTCATAAACTTTTATGTAATCCCCACCGAAACTGGACTTGGACGACGTATTCGTATAGGCCCACTGCTTGGAAGCAGCACACAACCACGCACTTTTTCCCACTCCTGCGTCTGTGAATTTCCAAAAAACGGTAGGGGGGTTCCATTTTTTTCCCCAGGAAAAGGCATGTGCAATCCGAAAGTTCATTTCCAGCACACCCGTGCACTAGTAAATTTCTTTATTGATATGGATGTACTCATAGTTCATTTCCAGCACACCCGTGCACTATAAATTTCTTCATTGATTTGGATGTACTCACGTACATCAATCATTGCTTAATTAATCTATTGAATATTTCAATGCATGGGGTCCTTGATAACTTACATGTGTGTGTGTGTGTGTGTGTGTGTGTGTGTGTGTGTGTGTATATATATATATATATATATATATATATATATATATATATATATATATATATATATATATATATATATATATATATATATATATATATATATATGAGAGTATACTCTATAGCTAGCTACAAAATAAGTTATTTTATAGCCACCTCTATTTACGATAATTTTATATACTAATTTATGACAATGTCAGTATATATTTACGATAGTTGAATTACTATAACACATGGGGATATTTACCATAATGTTATAGTAAATCACATAGTAAGGAGTTACTATAATCTCATAAATTAGCATAGCAATTATCGTAACTCAAAGTGGCTACAGAATAAGTTATTTGTAGCCAGCTGTAGGGTAATAGTTATATATATGTTGGGTGAAAAGTTCAGGTCAAATGACACAATTCACACAATCATCAAAATATTTCAGACAAGACAAAGTTGTAAGTAAAGTTGTCTTTATTTCATGATCCTTTCATACATGTCAGAGGGGGTATTTATAGGATCCTAGTCTTCGTATTTTACATAAAATGACTATTTTACCCCTGACCTAAATATTTACATTCTTTATTTTATATAAGGGCGAAGTAGTCATTTCCTCCAGATTCAGACTTCTTCTTCGCGTCCAGTGAACTTGTTCTTCAGATTATTTCTTGCTTCTCGTCTACTTCTCCGTCCAGTGAAGTTAACTTCATGTTGACAAAGTCGACAGGCGAAGTTGAATTCTTGACGATGAAGTCGATAGACGAAGTTGAACAACAAAGTTGATCAGCGAAGTTTAAACGACGAAGTCGAACGACGAAGTCGTCAGGCGAAGTTGAACGTCGAAAGTTGAACGACGAAGTCGTCAGGCGAAGTTGAACGACGAAGTCGAACGACGAAGTCGTCAGGCGAAGTTGAACGTCGAAAGTTGAACGACGAAGTTGTCAAACGAAGTTGAACGACGAAGTCGAAATACATTCTTCGCTATACTTTTTCTGCAAGTGAATTTCATTAGAAAACTTTTATATTCTTTATACTCCAAAGTTTGGGCTTGAGTTTTTTGGACGAAGTCAATTCCCCAACAGTAGCCCCTTGCGAATGAAGGCCCACTCCAAAGGTCTGAAATTCGTGAATCTTGAATTTAATAAGGCGAAGTCACAAAAAACACCGTCCCGAACTTTGGAGTTGGCCGTTTATGACTGTTAGCTATGAACAGTGTTTTTTAACGGTTATTTTCTGAAGCCGCCTATATATACTGCGCTGTGTTTCCTTCTTCAGGGTACGCGATCGAAGACGGGGAGGTGCTGCTGATATTTTAAGTTTCCGCGAAGTCGATTTTCGTCGAAGTCACTTTATTCTTTCGTTCCTTGTTTTGTTGCGAAGGTAAAAAATTTTGAGGATAATGTTTTTTATTTTATGTTTTGTATTTTCATATGCTTATTTGTGTTTATATATTGTTTTGTGTATATTTATATATATATTTTTTTGTATTCAGATGTCAGACATAAAGAAGAATGTTTCTGAAAATTCACCAGCTGAATCTGAGCACTCTGTTTCTGGTGAAGATTTGTCTAATGTTTCTGCATCAGAGTCGGAGCTTGTTGGTGATGATACGAAGTCTCTGAATTTTGGAAAATCTTTGTTTGACGAGTCTGAATTGCAGTGGATGGTGAAAAATAGAATGTTTGAAAAAGCTGATGTTAGATTACCTCCGCAGAATGAGACAATTCCTAGGCCAGAACCTGATGAATGTGTTGTGTTCCACGATTATTTTGTGGCTGGCCTTCGTATGCTATGTCAAGATTTTGTTGAAGAAATTCTGAAGGCTTATAACATTGAGATGCATCATTTGACTCCAAATGGCATAGCAAAGATCGCTCTTTTTATTTGGGCAGTGAAATCTCAAAGAGGAAATCTGGATATTGGAGCTTTTTGTTCTATCCATGAGATGCATACACAATTTCGGAGTAAAATGGTTGATGAAAAAAATGTTGTTAAATATTTTGGATGTTGTAGTTTTAAGCCAGCTCGTGGTGCTAAACAGATTGCTCCTGCTTCAAAAAATAAGTAGGTTGAAAGTTGGTATCGCTATTGGTTTTATCATAAAGTTACTTTGGTCGAAGAGAGGAATCAAGCTAACAAAGTTGTTAGAAGATATCCGTTGGCTGCAAAGATGCATAAGAACAGTTTTGACTGTAAACCTGAATTTCAAAGTTCAAGAAGTTCTAAATCTTGTGAGAAGTTTTATAAACTTGCTACAAGTATGCAAAGTGCTCGAGATCTTTGCGAAGAGTATATTGCCGCTCGGATTTGGCCTTTGAAGAAACGTTGGAGTTTTGTTCAATTTCATGAAAAGGTGGTCAAAGGAAAAACTTATATCTTTCCAGATAATGAAGTTTTTCGTCCAAAGAAGTATAGCGAAGACAAAGAATTTGTTTCTGCTGTTGAAATTCTTGGGAAAGTTGTTGAAATTCTTGGGAAATTTTTGAAGAAAGAAAAAGATTTGATGGATAAAATCCTTGTTTCAGATTATAAGAGTTTGAATAGAGTTTTTGAAATTGCTCAGATTGAATATGGAGAGAGGCCAGCTCCTGCTTATGCCAGAAGTGCGAAGCCTGGTATTGAAAATGTCACTAGGAAAAAGAGGGGTGGGCCTCCGCTTACTAAAAAAGTTTCAAAGAAGAAAGCGAAGACTGCTGATTTTTCTGATTCTGAATTGTCAGAAAATTTTGTTGATGAAGCTTTGAAGAAAATGTCTTGTGATGATGAGGTGAGAATGTTTAGTTTAGTTTTTGATTCTAGTGGGTTGACTCCGCCTATGTTGACTCCGCTTGATAATTATTTTTAGAATTTGATGACCAATATTTCCCGTGGTGATGTTGCTGAAGCTATCTTGGCTTCGTCACAACAAAATGTTGGCGAAGATATTGCTTCAGATCCAATTAATCCGGCTTCTTCTCCGGTTACTGTTGCCGCCAGTGTTGGTGGTTTGCAAGAAGAAGATGAGGTGTTGGCTTCGCAGGAGACTACTGGGCCATCCTCTCAAAGATTTTCTGTTGAAACTCCCCGGGACAATCCAGGAAATTTTGGTGATGAAGTTGAAGCTGTAATTTTGCTTGGAGGTGCTAATTTGGATTGTGAAGTTTTGGAGAATGTTTTGTCTGTAGAAGAAGATGCTACAATTGTTGGTGAAAAGAGTGCTTCTGAAGTTGCTGTTTCTGGTGCGAAGGCACAAAAAATTAAGGGTACCACTACTCTCGCCCTTGATTTTGATGAATCTGATGATGAAGTTCATGATGAGGAAGCTGAACATGATCGAGTTTCTCGTCTTTCTGAATCTACCATCAATGTAATTACTGGTGAGAGGGTGTCTTTTTAGCTTAAAAAGGGTGTTTCTACAGGTGATTTTTCTTACTTCGCGTGAATTTTTTTAAAATTCTTGTTGTTTGTCTTTGCAGAGAAATTTTTCCCTGATTCTTCTTCTCAGAGGGAGACAACTGTTGATATTGGAAAGATGAAAGATGTTGCCCAAGAACCTGCGACTCCGGCTGAAGTTTTGGAAACAGTTCCTGATGGTGTGAATCTTGAAGCTTATAAACGTTGTATGGAATACTGCCAAGCTCAAGGTGTGAACTTAGATACTTTCAAATTTGTTGGAATTGGTTTGGACAAACTTCGTATTATGCCGAAGAAACCAGAATTAAAGTTGTCAAAGTGCATTGACGATGTCTTCGCAGTTCCTGATGCGGAGGCCGAACTTGTTGGCAAATCTTCGCTTGAGTTGGTGGATGCCAGTGTTTCCAAGATTTATAAGGTTCGTTTACTTTGACTGTTTATCTTTTTTGCGTAAATTTTATTTTATATTTGTTGTTTGAATTTGTAATTTCATTTTTGACTTCATATGTAGAATGTACTTTTGCAAAGGAGTTTGCATAAGTCGATTGAAGATGAAGCAAAAAATGCTGCACTTCATGAAAAAAGTTTGGTTGAAGAGATTAATTCTCTGAAATCTCAACTTGCTGCTAAGGAGAAAGAAAGAATTGAAACAGTTGAGACTCTTCATGATATGGAGTCTAAATATATTTCTGTTGGAGGTAAACTTGAAGCGAAGACTGAAGAATATGATAATTTGAAGAAAGATCTTGAGAAAGTTGTGAGGGAGAAGAATTATCTTGAGAAAAAATCTCTTGAAAAGGATCAGAATTTTTATAATAAGTGCAATCGCTTGTGGGAACTTTGCAAGAATTGCTATGATAAATTTGGTGCGAAGCCAGAAGATCCTTATTGGGAAGTTGGGGAATTCGATCCATTCTTTGCTTGGCTTTGTCGTCAATATGAAGATTTGCCTACTGTTTTATAAACTTCTGTTGATCTGAGCTGTATGTATTCAAGTCGTGCTATTTTTCACTTGATGAAGGAGGCTAATGATCCCTTGTATGAGAAACTGTTTGACAAAAGTTACAGATTTCCGTCAGTGGAATCTCTTAACCAAGTTTCTACTCGTACTCAAATGCTTTGCAAGAAGTATTTTCATGAGTACTGGAACCAAGGTGGAAGGGAGCATGCCTTCATGAAGGCTAAGCAAAAAATAGAAAAAGTATGTTATCTTATGTGTTACTTTGATTCGCTGTTTTTACTTGTGTTTTTTTCTTATGTGTTGTTTTATTTTGTTCTGTAGCAGCTTGAAAAGAGACTTGCTTCTGATGTGGAAGCAGAGAGGAGACAAGAAAGGCTTGAACAAGAGAGGGCGAGGGACGATGATGCTCGAGATCATGTACTTTAGTTTGTCGTAGTTTAGATTTTAGCTTCGAGGGGTGAGGTTTTGAAAGTTTTTTTAACGTTTTTTTGTAAATGTTGAACTTTGGACAGGATGGAGTTATGGTTATGCCCTTGTTAATGTGTAAAGGTAACTTTGTTGCTAAGCCTACTTTATGGTTGGAGTTTGCTACTGAAGAAGCAAAACCTTCTTTTGATGTGTTTGTGAAACGTAAGCAAACATAAATTTTGTTGTTTTGTGTTGTTTTTTTGTATATATTTCTCTGATGAGATGTGCTTGTTTCTAGAATTTGAGACTGATTTCTTGATTGCTGAAAATGAAAGATGTTTGCCTCGTATTATTGATTGCAGCAAATTTTCTTAGGTATTTGTGCTTATGTTGTGATGTGGACTTTTGTAGAGCAAATTTTGATGGCATTTTCCTTGTGCGTTTTCAGTCTTCGTGTTCAAGTGCTTCGCCGAGCTATATTTCCGAAGACTATCTTAGTTCGGAGGTGGATCATGTTTTAGATAAAGTTGTTGAAGATTTGATTGATGAAGCAACAGCTATTGTTGCTTTAGAAAATATTTGATATGTATTTTTGTTGATACAATAAAATATTTTTATGTATGTATTTGTGTAGAAATTTTTATGTAATATGATTTGTTAAGTGAAGTGAATAATGTCCCCTTACTTTAAGCGAAGACGATGAATTGACTTCGCATTCTATGTAATTAAATTTCACTTTAGGTGAATTTGAAAACACCGTCCCCTCACTTTTTAAGCGAAGACGATGAATTGACTTCGTATTTTGTAGAATCAAATTCCACTTTAGGTGAATTTGAAAATGTCACACCCAAAATTTCCTATTTTGGGTTGTGCATGAAAAATACTAAATAAGATAAATGATTTCAATATTTGAATAAATTTATTAGATAAGTTAAGTTGTTGCTAATTAAATATAGAAAATTGTGGTTTTAAACTTTTTCATATTAAATTATTAATGTGGTGTCTGTGTGATGCTTGTCTTTGGTGTTGGTGAGTGCTATTATTTTCAAAATACCATAGGACGACGTTTACTTCTCATCGGAAAACTTTTTGGTATTTTCTGGATTCAAAATTCCAATTTCCGTGAGCTTAATCTTTTTCCTTGATCTCTTCATCCATCTTTTCATAAGCTCCAAATACTTTATTTGGGTTCCTCATGTTCCATAATGTCTCTAGAAAATTCCCTCGAATTTTCGGAGCTTTCGGAGTATTTTTCGCGGCTTAAATAATAATTCTGGACTTTTCTAGAATTATTTTATCCACGAAATTAATTAATTCCGAAAATAATAAATATCTCATTTTCCACCAAAGCTTGTGTGCAATAATCCTAAATGTCTATTCATTTATTTACTAATGGGCTTTAATAATTAATTAGGCCTATTAGTAAAGATGGAGGGTGCAACGTCAATTAGCACCATATCGCTAGTTGACATGGAGGTGGAAAGTTTTTCTCCCTATATATAGGCGCCGCCGCTGTTGCCGTTCGCCGCCGCTGTTGCTGCCCGCCGCCGCTGTTGTCGTCCGCCGCCACCGATCTCACCTCGGCGCTTAGTGCCGTCCACCAGAGCTCCTCCCCTAATGTGTTGCAGCAGCCATGGTCGGCGCCTTCTCAGGCTCAGATCGCCGTGGCCGTCTCCCGGGATTGCGCAGCTGTGAGGACCATCTGCCGAGCGCCGCACTTGAGCTCGCGAAACCTTGCATCTATGTGCCGTCGTTCAAGCCCTAGCTTGAGCTGCTTTCCGGTTGAATCGTGCCGAGGAGCCAAGCCGTTCGCTGTAGCTGCCGTCTGCCTTATAAGGATGGTGAGCACCTTGCATGTGTTCTTATCTCTCACGTCTACTTTACATCCCTGCCCTGCTGCCGGCCATATCTACATGTTCATCACGTTCATGCCGTTCTTTGTTTCACCTCAATCTTGACCGTGTGACATTATGGCGCTGATCACACCTCTGCCGTTGCAGTTCCTGTGCCAAGCCGAAGTAGCCGTCGGCGGTGCGTTCACATGAGCCAGGCTAGTCACCACACGACCGATCGACAAAGGGAACATGAATGGTTCACCCTGAAATTAACAAGCTGGAAACAGGCGGACTGTTTTCTGTGCCCAAGGTGTTGTATATGTAACTATATACCCATACCTTTTCTCAGATCTCTGATTTCGTTCACTATGTCAAGACTCTGCAGATTGATCTTGCATGTTTAGCAACCTGTTAGCTATCCACTTCTCAATCAATTCCTTTGACTTTATCCAATTCTTGGTCTTATGTTTCTTTCATCTATCTCCTGTCCAGCACCGGGAGGGATCAGTAGCAAGCGCTATGGTGTGCTTGAACGGACTGTAAGAACTTCTCCCTGCCGACTCTAACTAACATTCAGTTCAGGCCTGCAAGCTTATTAGCTGAGCATCACCAGCACGCACGTTCTGCCACTGTGAAACTGCCTATTGCCATGCAAAGGGTTCAAGTAAGTCACAGGCATGTTACGTGTGTAGTACAACTTTTGCCACCATCTTATATTAGTTTATAATTGTGTTTGATGTTCGTGTTTATTCGCCATATCAAATATCTGAATATCTTTCATGGTCCTCTCTTTTGTCTCATCAAAACCTGTGCCCTAGTAGATGGAGTTAGGACCGTCTCGTCACATCCTGGGCAGAGCCATGGCACCACTGCTGGCAAACTATGGTGCGCCACACTCCTGATGCCATTGGAGGGAATCAAAACCATCTCAAACCTCCATGCGCCGCTGGTGGTTGTCGTCTACATATCGCTGAAGCACTACGTATTTGGGAAGTCCAAGCCGGCTGTCGTCTCCGTCGTGGTTCTATGTTCGGTGCTGTACCGGGTGCAAGAAGATGGCGTGCCTGCATAGTAGGCAGCAAATGTCCATGAATGAATCAGATCAGTCATCGACCGGCCAGAGAGCAGCCGATTGGATGATCATGCTGCTGTGTCGAACAGAAGCGGTTTGACAAGCAGGTGCTTCTCTTTTCCATCTAATATCTATTAATGGTTCGAGTTCCGATCCTATGTTCAATCCAGTTTCCAGTATTTGTGTCAATATTAGCGCTCATATAGTAACCCAGCCCTCATAATGAACCTTTGATAAACCTAATTGTTTTCATCTGCTGTGGCTCATAACCAGCTGCACCTATGATATCCTCGCAAGTCCAGTCCTAGCATCTTTAATCTTTGTCATTGTTTATTAATCTTTTTAACCCTGTTTTAGTCTGCTCTTTTTGCGTTAGATTTGCAGCAACGTATTTTCCGTGTTAGTATCATTGTTCGTCATATCATAAAACTTGAGAACTTTACAAACTGAATGAATATTAATTTGTTTAATATGCATGCAATAGTTTATAATTAAAAGAAATATAGGTTTTAAACTCTGACATTTTATATGCAAATATTAACATGATTTAACTTCTATCATCAATATATTTTTAAATTATAATTTATTAGCTTGAACACATGTCCTATCTAGTTCGATTAATGCTCTCACACGTTTTATGCTCTTTAAGCTATAAATATTTAAATGACTTAAATACTATAAAATATATATAAATAAAATATAACTAAGGTTTAACTTCGGCTCTATAATTTGATTAATTCAACTTTAGCATATTTCTTTGAAATTTCTATCGCCTTATTTTATTAAGTAAATTGAAATCATGCATATAGTCTGTATTTTCTCATTTGTTGCAAACTCCTCGATAGTTGCGTGTTCTCTTTGATGGTAACTCTGTATCCGTCGATCTTATGTTTTCGCGATCATAGCAACGTACCGTATTGTTTAGTGCGTTCTCTTTTAAAGTGTCTCCTTTGTATGATGTATGTTCTTAGTCGTGTCTGTTTGCTGTGCTTGGTTGCTGCGAGTAGAAGTGTGATTCGCGAGCGCTGAAGACTAGGAGCTGAGGACTTACAAGTACAGCAGAAGCTGAAGATTAGAAACAAAGGTTGAAGAATTCTGAGCAGCTAACTCTGGAAAAAAGGCAAGTATAACACGGGACTATCCTTGTTACCTATTCACTGAAATTATCATACATATGCATGTGTCTTCCTTGACAACCATAGAGATTATAACTTAGCTATTGATATCTTGTTTCCTTGTCACCTATGGGTTGTGCATTTGGGTAGCTATTGCTAGTGCTTAATTATGAACAATGATCTTGTAATTTGATTAATGGATTAAGCAATCAACCATTAAGATGATTTTATTATTGTTGAAAAGGGGGCTAGAGCAAGGGGTTATATTGTTGCTCTGGTTTCTCTCCATAAGGACTTATCTGTACGTGATCATCCGGGACATACAGTACAACTGTGAGGGCTATATGGCTCTGGCTTTAGTTGCTTAAAGGACCTTTTCTAGCTTGTTAGTGGTTACCTTAAATGGCGTAAGAACGGCTTGCCACGTTGGGTGTAGTGCGAGCCCCTGGCCTAGTGTGTATAGGCTGCGGTTGTTGTGCCACAGGGAAGGGGGGTTCTACAGCTGCCTGCCGAGTGAATCTAATGGCCCTAACTTGTTAGACGAACCTTTAAGTGGCTTTATATGATTTCCGGTGTTTTGGGAATGGCCTCCCCATGCATTTGGAAGTCATGACTCACAGTGAAAGTGTACACCTCTGCGCAGAGTTAAAAACTGGTATACTAGCCGTGCCCACGGATACGGGCGGCCTTGGAACATTTACAGATAGATGATCACCATTGTTATATCATGCTTAATTATTATTGTTATTATTATGCTCATGTTAATGCTATTCATTATCTTTATTACAATTGATCATTGGTTCATAAATGGGAAGTGGATTACTTTGATGCTACTTAATTACTAATTACATGATGAATAAAAGCTAAACGCAGTCAAACAGTGTCTAGCCTTTTGAGCCTCATGAACCCTGTGTTATACTTGTTGAGTTCGACATGGACTCACTCTTGCTATCTCCCCCACACCCTAGTGTATAGTAAGGTGCTACTTAGAAGAAGGATGAAGGTGTAGTGGAGTTTTCAGAAGTCTTTCGGAAGTGCTTGGCATATGGAGCCCCCAGTCAGCCGTCCCTGAGAAGAATGGAGCCTGAAGTTTAGTCACCGTTCCGCGATACTCTGATGTAAGTGTTAATATAGCTATGTATACGTTATATAATAACATTGTTTCTGATACTTTTTCATTCTGGCATATGTGTGGACTTCCTGGGCACACATATGATTAGCCTGGTTTTGTTCTTTAGAAAACCGGGTGTGACAGAAAACACCGTCCCCTCACTTTAGCGAAGACGATGAATTGACTTCGTATTTTGTAGGATCAAATTTCACTTTAGGTGAATTTGAAAACACCGTCCCCTCACTTTTTAAGCGAAGACGATGAATTGACTTCGTATTTTGTGTAATCAAATTTCACTTTAGGTGAATTTGAAAACACCGTCCCCTTACTTTTTAAGCGAAGACGATGAATTGACTTCGTATTTGTAGCGAAGATAATATGCGGACTTTTTAAGTCAAATTTTACCTTGGTAAATTCGAAATATTCATTCGCTCTTTTTGGCGAAAGTAATATGCAGACTTCATTTTTGAAGTCAAAATTCACCTTAGTGAATTTGGAATGTTCATTCGCTCTTTTGGCGAAGATAACGTGCGGACTTCTTTTTTGAAGTCGAAATTCACTTTAGTGAATTTGAAATATTCATTCGCTTTTTTTGGCGAAGATAACATGCAGACTTCTTTTTTGAAGTTGAAATTCACCTTAGTGAATTTGAAATATTCATTCCTCTTTTGGCGAAGATAACGTGCGGACTTCTTTTTTGAAGTCAAAATTCACTTTAGTGAATTTGAAATATTCATTCGCTCTTTTTGGCGAAGATAACATGCGGACTTCTTTTTTGAAGTCGAAATTCACCTTAGTGAATTTGAAATATTCATTCGCTCTTTTGGCGAAGATAACGTGCGAACTTCTTTTTTTAAGTCGAAATTCACCTTAGTGAATTTGAAATATTCATTCGCTCTTTTTGGCGAAGATAACATGCGGACTTCTTTTTTGAAGTCGAAATTCACCTTAGTGAATTTGAAATATTCATTCGCTCTTTTGGCGAAGATAACGTGCGGACTTCTTTTTTGAAGTCAAAATTCACTTTATTGAATTTGAAATATTCATTCGCTCTTTTTGGCAAAGATAACATGCGGACTTTTTTTGAAGTCGAAATTCACCTTAGTGAATTTGAAATATTCATTCGCTCTTTTGGCGAAGATAACGTGTGGACTTCTTTTTTGAAGTCGAAATTCACCTTAGTGAATTTGAAATATTCATTCGCTCTTTTTAGCGAAGATAACATGCGGACTTCTTTTTTGAAGTCGAAATTTATCTTAGTGAATTTTAAAATATTCTGATAGGTTAGCATCATTTTTTGCTTGTTCGAATAATGATGCTACCTACTTTTGGTTGTTTTGCTGATGCACGAGTATATTTGAAGTATACTATTCGGCCTTTGATAGGATTATTTTTTAGGGGAACTAGTTTTCTCATTTATACTTTGATGAGAATTTACAATAGAGACTGCCTCGTTAAAAAATCACTCACCCTGTGAAGGGCTTCCCCTGAGTGGAAAAAGAGTGCAGCTCGTTTACATTTGAATTAAAATTTCTTGAAATGTAAAACTAATCTATTCTGTATAACAATGAAAATAAAATCTAAGGGTAGTATCTTCGTAGGTCTTGAATGTTGAACGTGTGATCAATTTGCTTCCCATTCATGTCTGCTAGGTGAAATGCTCCTGGCTTGTTAGTCCTTATGATGAGATATGGTCCTTCCCATTTTTGCTGGAACTTTCCGACTGTGTCTTCATTTCTTTTTCTTTTTAAGACGAAGTCTCCTGGCGTTAATTGTCTTGGTTTAACTTTCTAATTGTACCAACTTTTTGTTTCCTTCTGATATTTCTCGAGATTCTGGATCGCTTTCATTCTTTCTTCCTCTAGTAAGTCTTTGCTTGTTATTTGTTGGTCTTCATCTGTTATTTCGATATTTGTTCTTGGGCCTTGAAATTGTATCTCTTCAGGCGTCATTGCTTCTTCTCCATAAAGTAATTTGAATGGGGTAAAGTTTGTTGATCTTGAAATTGTAGTGTTGTGTACCCAGACAACTTTAGGTAACTCATCCACCCATTTACCTTTGGGTAGCCCCACTAGGCATTTTGATATTCCTGTGCATATGATTCCATTTGCTCGTTCCACTGCACCATTTGACTGCGGGTGTTTTACTGATGCAAAACATAGTTGAATTCCTAAGCTTTCACAATACTCTCTGAAATTTTGGCTGTCAAATTGAGTTCCATTATCTACTGTTATGTGCCTTGGAACTCCGAAGCAACAAATGATATTTTGCCAAAGAAATTTCTTCATTGTGAATGATGACATGTGTGCCACTGGTTTAACTTCGATCCATTTAGTGAAATATTCCACTGCTACTACTGCATATTGAAGGTTTCCTTGTGCTCCAGGCAATTTTCCAATGATGTCGATTCCCCATCTTGCCAATGGCCAAGTTGGTTCTATTGTTTGTAAATTTGTTGCTGGAGCCTTTGTTTTGCTTGCAGACATTTGACAATTATGAAAAGATTTGACAATTTCTTTACTGTCATTTTGGGCTAATGGCCAATAAAATCCCTGACGAAATGCTTTTCCTGACATTGTTCTTGCTCCAGGATGTGTGCCGCAAATTCCTTCATGTATTTCTGATAGTAATTTTTTCCCTCTTCTGTTGATATACATTTGAGTAATGGTGCACATATTCCTTGTTTATATAGCTGATTGTTGATGATCTTGTAATTTCTTGTTCTTTACTTCATTCTTATGTCATTAACTTCGTTTTCAGGCTCATAGTGCCCACGAAGGTAAGCCATGATTGGGGCTCTCCAATCTTCACTTTATATTATATGAACTTCTCTAGGGTTTCTTGTACTTCTTTGATGGATGCTTGTTTCAGGATTTGATAGAAAATATCTTGAGGGAGGTTTGTGTTTTGTGCTGCAGCTTTTGCTAATTCGTCAGCATCTGAATTGTCATTTCTTGAGATGTTTTTGACTGTGAAACCTTCAAAATGTTTTTCTTGATCTCTGAGGAATTGTAAGTATCTTGCTAATTCTGGGTCTCTTGCCTTGTAGTGTTTTTCAATGTGTCCTGCTACAATTTACGAATCTGTTTTGATTACCAATCTTTGGATTCCCATTGCTTTTGCTTTGCGAAGTCCCAGTAAAACGGCTTCGTATTCTGCTATATTGTTTGTACATTGAAATTCTAGTCTTGTGGCATATTTCATCTTTATGCCTGATGGCGAGGTAATTATTGCAGCTGCTCCAGCTCCTGCGAAGCCCCATGCGCCATCGCAATATATTGTCCATTCTGGTTGTGCCTTTTCTTTGCTTGAATTTTGGGAGGGTGTCCAATCTGCTATGAAGTCTGCTAGAACTTGAGATTTTATTGATGTTCTTTTTTCAAACTCTATGAAGTGCTGAGATAATTCTGCTACCCATTTTCCAAGTCTTTCTGTTGTTCGACAACTTTGTAATACTTCTTTCAGAGGGTAACTTGTGAGAACTCTGATTTTGTGGGCCTGAAAATAGTGCTTCAACTTTCTTGATGCTGTTAAAACTGTGTATGCGATTTTCTCAATCTCGAAATAGTATGATTTTGATCCAGATAATGCTTTTGAAACATAGTAGACTGGTACTTGTTGTTTTGAATGTTTTGTTTCTTGTTCTTGGACTAATACTGCACTTACTGTTGTTTCTGTAGTTGAGACATATAATAGCAAATCTGCTCCTGGTGTTGGTGAAATCAATGTGTTTGGCTGTAGTAGATACTTTTTTTATTTCTTCAAATGCATGTTGCTGTGAAGGTCCCCAGACGAAGTCTTTTTTGGATCCTTTGAGTGCCTGAAATATTGGTAGGCTTCGTTCTGCTGATTTTGAGATGATTCTGTTTAGAGCTGCAAATCTTCCAGTCAATTTTTGAACATCTTTTATGTTTTCAGGAATTCTCATGTTCAAAATTGTTTGAACTTTGTCTAGGTTTGGATCTATCTCTTTTGCTGATACAATGCAGCCTAAGATTTTTCCTTTCTGAACTCCGAAGGTACATTTTTCGGGGTTTAATTTCAAATTGCCTTTTCTCAAATTTGTGAATGTTTCTTGGAGGTCTGGAATATGATCTTGTCTTTTCTCGCTCTTGACAACTATGTCATCGACATAAGCTAGCAAATTTTTGCCAATCTGACTTTTTAGCACTGTTGAAGTCATCCTGACGAATGTTGTGCCTGCATTGCGAAGCCCCTCTGCCATTCTTACAAAGCAGTATGTTCCAAATGGTGTGATGAAACTTGTAAATTCTTCATCTTCTTTTTTCATCCAAATTTGATGATATCCTGATAAACAATCCAGGAAACTTAGCATTTCACTTCCAGCTGCTTGATCAACTAGTGTGTCAATTCTTGGTAGTGGGAAATTGTCTTTTGGGCATGCTTTGTTAAGATCTGTAAAATCGATATACATTCGTCATTTTCCATTCTTTTTCTTGACCATGACAATATTTGCTAGCCAAGTTGTGAATTGGACCTCTCTTATGACTTTAGCATCTAGCAATCTTTGGACTTCGGCTTTTGCAGTTTGTATTCTGTCTTCAGCTAACTTTCTCAGTTTCTGCTTTTTGGGTCTAAAATTTGGGTTGATGTCGAGTTTGTGCTCAATTATATCTCTGCTCACTCCTCCTAAATCATTGGACGTCCATGCGAAGACATCTTTGTTGATTCGAAGGAATTCTATGAGTCTATTTTCTTCTTCTTGAGAAAGTCCTGTCCCTATGATTACTTGTTTGTCTGGGACTAATGAGTCTAGAGGCACTTTTTTTGTTTCTTTGATAGCTTGAGCTTTTGCTTGTGGCTTCGCATTTTCTGTTTCTTCTTTCTCTTCTTCTTTGATTGTATGAACATTTTTCCGACCGGAAGTGTATTCTTTTTCAATGTTTCTTGCTTCGGTTTGATCTCCATGGACTGTGATAACTCCATTTATCGCAGGCATCTTCATACATAAGTAAGAGTAGCTTATTACTGCTTCAAATGTATTCAGAGTTTCCCTTCCAAAAAGTGCGTTGTAGGGATAATGGATGTCCACCACATCAAATGCAATTTGCTCTGTTCTTGCATTGTTTACTGTTCCAAATGATACAGGAAGAATTATTCTTCCTATTGAGTGAATTGGCTTCCCACCGAAGCCGTAGAGTGGGTGTTCCGCTCTTCCTAAAAGTTTGCGATCAATTTTTATGGCATCAATTGTTGTTGTGAATATAATGTCTGCAGAACTTCCACCGTCAACTAGAATTTTTGAGACAGCCCAACCATCAATATTTGCTTCAACTACCATTGCATCCATGTGTGGATAGTTTTTTAGTTGCAAGTCTTTTTCTGAGAATATGATTGGTAAATGAGACCATCTTGTCTTTTTGTATGGGCCCTCTGTTGAGATAGAGTTTACTCTTCGGAAGTAATTCTTCTTTTGATTGTTGTTTTCATGATCAATACTGTTTTCTCCAATGATTGTCATGATTCTTCCTTTGCTTGCCATTGAAGTTGATGGAGAGTTGTCTTGTTTGTTGTTCCCTTGTGGATTGTTGTTTGCCACAGAGGATTTGGGCTGAATTTGAAAATTTGTTTGTTGATTTTGCCTCCATTGATTTGGGTCGTACATTGCTACTGGTCCATAGCTATATGATGATGGGGCTGGGATCATTGCTTGGGAGTGTCCAAACTGAATTGGGTAATAAGAGTTTTGTTGACCTTGAATCATATGGTTGACAACTTTTGATTGACTTGAGATTTTGTTTTCTTCTTGTATTTCTTCGATGCTTTTCTTTACTTTTGGACACATTTTTTATGTGTGTCCAGCCCCTTTGCCATGAATGATGCAATACATGTCTTCTGGTCTTAAGGGTGTTCTTCCTCTTCCTCGTCCTCCTCTTCCTCTTGAATTGAAGCCACCTCTTTCGAATGTCCTTTGGTTGTACTGAACATTGTATTGGTTTTGAGGTTGAAAATTTGTTTCAGTAGTTGAATTGCTGTTTTCAACTTGATTGACTTGGGTGAAGTGTCTTCGATCATAATTGTTTGGCTTTGGTGGATGAAAATTGTTGCCTTTGTTTTGATTTCTGAAGCTATTTTCTTCCTCAATTCTTTTTCTATAATCTTCATCAGACTTGCAGTACTTCTGAATTTCTTCATAAAGCTGAGCCAGTGAGGTTGGCTTTTCTCGAGTAAGGTGTGCTGCACATTGTCCTGCCCGGAGTCCCTTGATTGCTGCAATTATGACGACTTCGTCTGGGATATTTGTGATTTGAGATTTGATTTGAATGAATCTCTTGTAATATTGACTTAGAGGTTCTTTGGGCTGTTGTTTGCAGTTGAATAAATCCATGTTTGTAAGACCAGTTGGTTGAAATCCTTGGAAGTCAACTAGTAGATTTGTCTTTAATTGTTCCCATGAATGTATGAATCTTGCTTTTAGAGATGAATACCAGTGTTGTGCTGGACCTTTTACTGCCATGACAAGTGACTTTGCCAGTGTGGTTTCATCCCCACCGCCTGCAATTACTGCGGCTTCAAAACTCATTAAGAATTGTCTTGGGTCTGATTCACCATCGAATGTTGGTATTATGTTGAATTTGTACCCTATGGGCCATTGAGCTAGCTGCAAATTTGTTGATAGTGGGGAGCTTGTATCAATTGATATGAATGATTTCTGAATATTTCTTTCTTGAGAGATTCTTGTCGCTGGATGCGATTCTTCTTGATTTATAACTTCTTGATTTACATTTTGTAATTGCTCGTTTAAATTGCGAAGGGTAGCTTCGGCCTCTTCTATTCTTTGTTTGAGTGTCTTTTCTCGTGCTCTTGCGCGACACTCTTCAAGTTCTTTTTGCCTTCATAAAACTTGTTCTTCAAGTTCTTTGAGTCTTTGTTCTTCAGCTTCGCCCGTTCTTGAAGAGTTTGCACCTTGAAAGACTTCTTTTGTAAGACCTCTGTCTTCTCCGAGTGGTTGTTCGTCTTCGGTTTCTTCATTGACGGTCTTCTTGTTTAGTCTTGCCATTTTATTTCTTGTGGTCGTGAAGATCTTTAGATGCACACACAAACGGTGGGCACCAGATGTTGGGTAAAAAGTTCAGGTCAAATGACACAATTCACACAATCATCAAAATATTTCAGACAAGACAAAGTTGTAAGTAAAGTTGTCTTTATTTCATGATCCTTTCATACATGTCAGAGGGGGTATTTATAGGGTCCTAGTCTTCGTATTTTACATAAAATGACTATTTTACCCCTGACCTAAATATTTACATTCTTTATTTTATATAAGGGCGAAGTAGTCATTTCCTCCAGATTCAGACTTCTTCGCGTCCAGTGAACTTGTTCTTCAGATTATTTCTTGCTTCTCGTCTACTTCTCCGTCCAGCGAAGTTAACTTCATGTTGACGAAGTCGACAGGCGAAGTTGAATTCTTGACGATGAAGTCGACAGACGAAGTTGAACGACGAAGTTGATCGGCGAAGTTTAAACGACGAAGTCGAACGACGAAGTCGTCAGGCGAAGTTGAACGTCGAAAGTTGAACGACGAAGTCGTCAGGCGAAGTTGAACGACGAAGTCGAACGACGAAGTCGTCAGGCGAAGTTGAACGTCGAAAGTTGAACGACGAAGTCGTTAGGCGAAGTTGAACGACGAAGTCGAAATACATTCTTCGCTATACTTTTTCTGCAAGTGAATTTCATTAGAAAACTTTTATATTCTTCATACTCCAAAGTTTAGGCTTGAGTTTTTTTGGACGAAGTCAATTCCCCAACAATATATATATATATTTTTTTATATATATATATATATATATATATATATATATATATATATATATATATATATATATATATATATATATATATATATATTTAAGGAGTAGCTCAGTCAGATGCTTTGAATTGTTTCAGAATTTCGGCTGAAATTTCATGATTTTTGGCCCTTTGGATGACCTCAGATAAATGCATACATCAGTAAATGGACGAGATGTGTTCAAATTTTAATGAAAATATCACAAAAATTCAAAACAATTGGCTGAAAATTAATCGATTTTCGTTCCTACGAGTACCCTCTGGTATTAGATTACACAGATCCATGATGAGAGAAAGTGAGACTTGACTTCTGAAATCTGAAGTAGGGATCCGTGCTCTCTCTCTAGTTAACAAAAATGTGAGCAAATTGTGAATGTTCAATAGCCACGCGCACGCTAAGATTTCACATACGACAATACCTTGTTTCTGATTTTAGCTAACAAATTAGTTTTTTAAAGGAACATAGGATGTTATGACACATAAATATATAGAAAACAAATTAATAAACAGGAACAGTTCCGGATTTAAGTGACGATTGATCACACTTGTTGAATACAGGTTCCAAATTTTGCTTTCTCCTGCTCTTCCCTACCCTTATTTTCCATTCTGCCCTTCTAGTTCTCTGTGAACCTCACCTTGAGCACCGTCGACCGTAGTGGCCGCTATGTTGCACTGCACGGTCTTAGTTTCCCTGCTTTACCCCATAGCACACTGTAAAGGCCTGCACATAGCAGGATCCCACCAATAACGCTGCAGTTTTCCATTAAGAGAGGAAAAACAAGAGGGGCAGAAAAAGGTTGATTATTCAACTTTTATGTTCGTTATTGCTGATCCGACATACAATATATAGTATATAGCTTACCTACCTGCCAAGGTGAACCACCTCTCCTAGAAAGGAGGAACAAAATATTGTTAGGATAAAGGTGAGTGGAGTCCAAACGGTGAGGAAGACAGGACCCTTCATCTCTATGCACCATGCTTGGAGATAGTAGTTCAGTCCGGACACCAAAAACCCCTGGCCCATTGATTTGTTGGATCCATGCATGCATATAAACAGGCAAATCAATATTCTTAAAAATTGCTGTCGCTTTTTTTTTTGGAAATGGGTTGTGCAAATGAATAAAAGTAATCCCTCAGTATAGCTAGCATTAGCATTAAAAATGTAATAAAAGCTTTATTTGGTGAAAGTGCATTTGTTACTTATCTAGTGAAAATTCGACATGAGGAAAAGAGAGCATGCAACAAATTTTGAGATCTTATTCAACAACTTCTGAATCCGAGTTGACAATTTCGACATGAGGAATTCTTAATCTAGGTTAACATTTTTCTTAACCTAACTCATGTAACAGTTTGTAATAAATTTTGTTCTAGATGAGGATCCGGTACCAGTACCAGTTTACTTATAGTTAGAAAAAAAACAATAATAAAACTTGATGCAGTAATTAATTAACTCCTCAAATACAAAATTTACCGAGTAAACGACCGCGAGCAAGCTGATGTCTAGCCGGAGCTTCCACATTGAGAAGTCCCTCTCAGCAACCACTGCGACTAAGAACGATTGCACTGTGCTGAACAAGCATTGTGTCACTGTCACAAGCATCTTGTTCGGGAACTCCTTGAGCACAGCGGCCTACAAATGGATGGACATAGATCGATTAAGCACAAGGTAAGTACAATTAATAAAACATTTATATAGTTCTGATCTGCAGATATGTTGATGAGACCTGCAGGACGAGCGACATGGACCATGCCAGGACAGCGAGAACCGCGACGAACGTCCCTTTGATCCACGCGGCTCCCATTAACGTTTTCGCGGCTGTGGCGGAGGCATGGCCATGGGTGGGAGCAGCGAAGGCACGGTGATGGTTGACGGGGCTCAGCAACTCCCCGGCGTACAAGGCGATGACTAAGACCCCGACAAGACAGAGCGCCACGCCAGTCAGCTTGGCTATGCCGGATGGGCTCCTCAGCTTCAACTCCTCCATCCTGCGTGCGCCATATATATAGTTAACAACCAAAGCATGTATATAAAATTACTCCATAGATGTTGCCTATATATTCTATATAATCTCAGTTAGACACCTTAATAGAAGCGCCAGGCAGAAGGTAATCACGGGAATGGAGTTGGTTGACGCTGCTAGCACCGTTGCTGATGTCAACTTCAGGCTCACGTTGTACAGATTGCCGGTAACTGTAATCCTGGAAATCGACCAACGAATCCAACAGAAACGTACAGCAATTCGATCACAAATATCCCTCCCACTACCTCAAAAGTTCACAGCAGGGGCCAGGACCATTTTACTGTAAGGACGGCTGCTGATTGAGCCGCCTTTACAGTGGCTTGGTCATGCACCACCAAACCAGTCGCCCTTATAGTGGGCTGGCCATGCACCACCAAACCAGTCGCCCTTACAAAGGGCTGGCCATGCAGCACCAAACCAGCCGCCCTTACAGTGGGGCTGATTAGTAAGGACGGCTGGTGATCTAGCCGTCCTTACTGAGGTCACTGTAAGGGTGGCTGGTGGACGGCTGTATAAGTGGTTGTACCCATCTTCTTCCTCCTCGAGACACTCACTCTATCTCACAAAAAAGGGTTGGGAGGCCTTGGGCTCCTCCAAAAAAATTGCTCTACTAGGGGGAGATTTTCAACTCAAATCCTTTGGTGGAGAGCTTGTAGAAGGTAAGAAAATGCTATTCCCACCCTTTAATTGAAGTTTTAACGGTTGGTTATTGAGCAAATTGGAGTTTTGTTTTCTCCCTCTTCTATGGTGTTTGAGCTTTGTGTGGAGCAAACTAGGGCTTAATTTTGAAGCTATTAGTGTAGATTAGTTGTAGAAATGAGCTCACACTTATTAGTTGCTCTTGCATAATTTTTTTGGAGATTATTACACCCTAGTTTCATGCATGGAGAAATCTATTTCTAGAGCTAGAGTTACAACTTTTTTTTATTTTGTAGTTCTTGTTTCATGAAATTGGAATGGGGTTGGCATGAAAGGTAGTGGGTAAAATAATAATTTATGGTAATTATTCTCTTTGAAATCATATATTTTTACCATTAGATATATATTGTCTTTATAAATATTTATATATGTATTAATAGGTAATTAATTAATTATCCTATACCATGGATTTTTATAATTGTTCTCAAATTATTAATTTGATTCCTTTGGTGGAGAGCTTGTAGAAGGTAAAAAATGTTATTCTAAGCCTTTGATTCAAGTGTTAATGGTTTGTTAGTGAGTAAATTAGAGCTTTGATTTCTCTCTCTTGCATGGTGCTTGCTTGAGCTTTGTATAGAGCTAATTAAACGCTAGTTTTGAAGCTATTAGTGTAGATTACTTAGAGAAATGAGCTCACACCCTTTATGTTTAGTCTCTCTTGCTTGATTATAGTGGAGATTACACCCTAGTTTTTCATGTGTGTTTCGGACTACACAGTGTGGACTCATCATGGTGAGACAACGGTTATTGATGGCGACAATAATGATCAAGAAGAAGACGCACTTCTGTACCAATACACAAATGAGGTGGATGAAGACATGGGCTATGACCCTGACAATAAACAAGGTGCTGACTTTGGCAATCAACAATGTGCTGATGATGCTGGTGGTGCCGGTGCTGACGGTAGAGCACGTGAGGGGGGTGAAGATGACGGTGACCATTTGCAATCAGGGCTATCAAGCCAGAGTTCCTAAAGATGGCCATCACCCGCATGTGCTACTTCTTTTCAAAGATCTCACAGAAGTCATTTCGCAGGCAAGAACTAAGTGACCTACATGATTTCATGGTGGAGACCCAGAACCAACTTGAGGTGTGTTTACCTCCTGCATTTTTTGATATAATGGTACATCTCATGATTCACCTGATTCATCAGATAGAGGTGCTAGGCCCAAGCTACTTGCATGAAATGTGGGCCTACGAGCGGTTCATGTCGGTCCTAAGCCGATACGTGCATAATCGAGCTTACCCATAGGGCTCCATGTTAGAGGGTTACACTACTGAAGAAGTCGTCGAGTGCTGTCAAGAATACCTAGAAGTACAGAGAGGGATTGACAATCCCGATTCTCGTCACAAGGATAGGTTGGCTGGGAAGGGCACCAGTGGTAGAAAAACATTCATCGACTATGAATATAAAGAAGTCAGTCAGGCGCATTATTGTGTCTTGCAGAGCACAAAACTGATGCAACCCAAAGACATACTACCATGGGAACGAAAAGGTGGCAATGAGAAAGTTCTTTTAGCGGGGCCTAGCTAGTTTGTGTAAGTGTGTGTGTGAGACTACATTTATGTATGTGTGTGAGACTACATTTATATATGTGTGTGAGAGACTACATTTATGTATGTGTGTGAGACTATGTGAGAGACTTGTAAACACTAGTCACAAAATTATGAATCTCATAGAGTTTATAAAACAATATGAGAGACTTGTCAATTTAGAACTAAACTTTTCTAACACTTTCTCAAATCCAAAAATGACCAAAATAACAAATGTAGATCTTGATGAGTTTGACAAACTTGGTATTCATGACTTTGTTATTCGAGACCATCTAGGGTTTCAAAAACTGGTTTGGAGCTGTTAAAATTTAAAAATCCAAAATTTGAATCGTCCAAACTTTGTCAAATGAGAAATCAACAAATGTAGATCTCGATGAGTTTAACAAACTTGGTATTCATGACTTTTCTATTTGAAACCATTTAGAGTTTCAAATAATGGTGTCAAAGTGTCATTTTTTTAAAATTCAAAATTTGACTTGGTCAAACTTTATCAAATAAGACACTAAATGACCTCAGATGAAAAACTTTTGAATACAAAGGTGTTAGAACTCATCAAGATCTACAATTGTTATATAGGTTATTTTTTTATTTGAGAAAGTGTTAGTAAACACTAGTCACAAAATCAAGAATCTCACATAGAGTTTATGAAACAATATGAGAGACTTGTCAATTTAGAACTAAACTTTCCTAACACTTTCTCAAATGTGAAAATGACCAAAATAACAAATGTAGATCTTGATGAGTTTGACAAACTTGGTATTCATGACTTTTCTATTTGAGATCATCTAGGGTTTCAAAAACTGGTTTGGAGCTGTCAAAATTTAAAAATCCAAAATTTGAATCGTTCAAACTGTGTCAAATGAAATGTTGACCGAAATAATAAATGTAGATCTTGATGAGTTGATCAAACTTGGTATTCATGAATTTTCTATTTGAGACATTTTAGAGTTTCAAATACTAGCGTGAAGGTGTCATTTTTAAAAAATCAAAATTTGACTTGGTCAAACTTTGTCAAATGATACACTAAATGACCTCAGATGAAAACTTTTGAATACAAATGTGTTAGAACTCTTCAAGATCTACAATTGTTATATATGTCATTTTTCCATTTAGTCTCCTAAATTTATATTCAAAGTTTGAAAATTAAAAGTTTATTTTTTAAAAAAATATGTTTTTATTTTTTTAAAGAAGAAACTATGCATTTATATGTATAAAAAACAAAGAAATGTTTGGAATGATTAAAACATTTTATATAAATATTTTTGTTATTTTAAATTTATATAAATCTATTTTTATACAAATAGATTTGGTTTTAAATTTTTTTTTAAAAAATCATCTGTAAGGGCGGCTAAGGTTCTCAGCCGCCCTTGTTGATCCATGGCCCATATAAATTGTTCGGAGTGCCCGAGCGGCTAAGTCACTGGGCGTTTTTTCTCCTCGCGACGCCGTTAGGCTGCCAAAATTTGGCGCGCCTCCTCCAACTCCGGCGCCGCCTCCTTCCCCTCCCTCACCCCTCTGCCGCCGCATCCTCCCCCTCCCTCATCCCTCCGCCGCATCCTCTCCCCACCATACCGCCCCCGCCCCATCTCCCGCGCGGGCCGCACGCCGCGGTGTTAGGGTTTGCGCCGACAGAGGATGCCGGCGGCCCATGAAGGACACCGCGCAGGGACACCGCGGTGAGGGTCACCGAACTCGACGCCCGCGCGTGCTGTGGCGACCTCCCTGGCGGCGCCCCCAGCCCGCTCGTGCGCTCGGTCAGTCATCCCCGCCACCAGCGCCTTCTCTCCTTCATCGACGGTCTGCGCGCTCCGGCTGCCGGCCCTTCTCTCCTTCCTCAACGGTTGTGCCGCGGCCGGATACCTGCGCACCACGGCCATGTCACACCCGGTTTTCTAAAGAATAAAACCAGACTAATCATATGTGTGCCCAGAAAGTCCACACATATGTCAGAATGAAAAAAAAATCAGAAACAATGTTATTATATAACATATACATAGCTATATTAACACTTACATCAGACTATCGCGGAACAATGACTAAACTTCAGGCTCTATTCTTCTCAGGGACGGCTGACTGGTGGCTCCGTATGCCAAGCTCTTCTGAAAGACTTCTGAAAACTCCACTACATCTTTATCCTTCTTCTGAGCAACACCTTACTACACACTGAGGTGTGGT
This sequence comes from Saccharum hybrid cultivar R570, assembly GCA_038087645.1. Classification (NCBI taxonomy): domain Eukaryota; kingdom Viridiplantae; phylum Streptophyta; class Magnoliopsida; order Poales; family Poaceae; genus Saccharum; species Saccharum hybrid cultivar. Next base: position 13,385,989 of record JAQSUU010000562.1, on the reverse strand, counting down.
GGAAATAGCAAGAGTGAGTCTATGTCGAACTCAACAAGTATAACACAGGGTTCATGAGACTCAAAAGGCTAGACACTGTTTGACTGCGTTTAGCTTTTAATCATCATATAATTAGTAATTGAGTAGCATCAAGATAAACCAATTCCCATTAATGAACCAATGATCAATTGTAATAAGGATAATGAATAGCATTAACATGAGCATAATAGTAACAACATTAATTAAACATGATATAACAATGGTGATCAACTATTCTGTAAGAATCCTCAAGGCCGCTCGTATCCGTGAGCACGGCTAGTATACCAGTTTATTAAACTCTGCGCAGAGGTGTATACTTTCACTGTGAGTCATGATTTTCAAATGCATGGGTTTGCAAGGCCCAAAACATCAGAAACCATATAAAGTCATTCAAAAGTTCATCTAACAAGTTAGGGCCATTAGATTCACTCGGCAGGCAGATGTAGGAACCCCTTTTCAAATGGCACAATTCCTTCTCGGCTATACTCATAGACTAGAGACTGTCCTACACCCAATGTGTCAAGCCATTCTTACGCCAATTAAGGTAACCACTAACAAGCTAGAAAATGACTCTTAAACAACTAGAGCTAGAACCATATAGCCCTCACAGCTGTACTATATGTCCCGGTTATCACTTACAGGTAAGTCCTTACGGAGAGTAACTAGAGCAACAATATAACCCCTTGCTCTAGCCTCCTTTCAACAGTAATAAAATCATCTTATTGGTTGGTTGCTTAATCCATTAATCAAAATACAAGATCATAGTTCATAATTAAGCATTAGCAATAGCTACCCAAATGCATAACCCATAGGTGACAAGGAAACAAGATCTCAATAGCTAAGTTATAATCTCTATGGTTGTCAAGGAGGACACATGCATATGTATGATAATTTCAGTGAATAGGACAACAAGGATGGTCCCATATTATACTTGCCTTGATCAAAGCTTTTCTATTGATACTGCTGGTCTGGCTCAAAATAATACTCCTGATCATCAAGAAACTGCTCACCGTCTATACTCGATCATCAAGCATCAACACACAATCATCCAAGCAATCATACACGAAGCAAACAAAGAGACATAATTAAAACAGTACACCAACAGTAGCAAAATAGTATAAAAAGTTTTTAAAACTCTTCTACATATTACTACGATCACACAGATGTAAAGATCACGAAATTCGGATTTAAAACGTGAAAGTTATGAATTTTCTAAGATTTCCTATAGATAAATAATTACTTTAATATAAACTCGAAAATTAAATTTTCCAAACCTACTGTATAATAACACTAACATGTAGAGCTCGCAAATACAAACCTAATGCAACTTGAACGGGTCAAATCAGAGTTAAAACGAAGATTTTATGCTCAAAACAAGTTTAGTGGCAAAACTATAAATAGTATCATCTTCTACCTTGGGCTTGAGGAGCTCCGGTCAGTCATAGTGGAACCTTGCCGGAGAGAAGCAAGATAAGATGGAAACTCGATGAAACGACGATGGATTCGCGCAAACGGATATACCACGGTGTAGAGAACGACGAGGGCTGCCTCTTGGTGGTGGTGGCTGGCGTCGGGACGCGACGGTTTGGCCGGAAAAGCTCGTCGAAGAGTTCGCCGGAACGCAAGCTGTAGATGAAGAACTTCGGTGAGGGGTGGAGGGAGCTACGAGCGGCGGCTCGTGATAAGGGTTGTACCTCTGAAACTAGGACGTCGAGGGCTACGCCGGCATATATATAGGTCTAGGGTTTGGAAACTTTTCGGATTTTCTTAATTTTGGGATTATTTTAATTCCGCGAATAAAATAATTCCAGAAAATCTAAAATTACCTTTTTGGCTGTGAAAAATAGCCCGGAGCTCAGAAAAATAACGGGAAAAATTCTGGAGACTCTTGGAGAGATAAGGAACTCAACCAAATGAGTTTGAGCTCATGAAAAGATGGATGAAGAGATCAAGGAAAAAGATTAAGCTCACGGAAATTGAAATTTTAAATCCAGAAAATACCAAAAAGTTTTTCGATGAGAAGTAAACGTCGTCCTAAGGTATTTTGAAAATAATAGCACTCACCAACACCAAAGACAAGCATCACACAAACACCACATTATCAAATTAATATGGAAAAGTTTAAAACCACAATTTTCTATATTTAAATTAGCAGCAACTTAACTTATCTAATAAATTTATTCAAATATTGAAATCATTTATTTTATTTAGTGTTTTCTAAGCACAACCTAAAATTGAAAATTTTGGGGTGTGACAGGCTGGATCCCTCTCTACTAGTTCTTCTACAGGTACGCCCACCCCCTTCTTTGGCCCCCGCAAGTTCTGTCAATTTGCTGGGTTCAGTTTGCTTTGCTATGTGAGAGCTAGCTAGGACCATACTGTTGGGTTCTGAAACTACATGGGGAAGAGAATGCAGCTTTTTTTTAGACCAAAGACGGCGGCCCTGCTTGTATTTGAAAGCAACAGAATTGCTGGGGTTGCTAGGTGTTCAGCAGATATGCGGCCTTCCTCAGTATGAGTATGACATACTATAGTATTTCACTTATATATATTTACAAGAAATCAATTGAAGAGATTTGGTTTATTTTCTGTCTGCAAATTGGATGGCAATTTCTATGTAATTTCTTAAAAGGATTGCCAGCATTGCCAGCAAATATGCCATGTGAATTGGAAATTTTAGCCAACAAAAAGGGTTTACATTAAAATGTCATGTATGTTGACTGGATTCATTTAGACATTACTGGACATGGCTTATTTTTTTGTTCTAGTATATCTATGACCTCTCCTGCATGTTGACTGGATTCATTTAGACATAAAAATATAGTCAAATTCTATTCCTTTTCACATGTCAGTAGGTTTGTGACAGTGATGTATTGAGGGTGCCTGCATATTTGTATAACCCCACAAAATGACATTTATGGGTAGCACGAAACATGAGAATGGTCAAGTGCTTTGATCTTGGTAGGCACAATGCATAACTTTCCATTGGTTGTCTATGTTGCTGCCAGATCAAGTTATGGGTTAAGAAAAATAAGTTATCGTGTTTTGTGCTGTAGCATTGTTAGAGTAACAGTACTCTGATGAGCGCTATTGTATAGAGTACATAATACATGTGGATGCCCCTGTGCATTGGATTGTGATATCCTGCATTGGATTGGATTGGCTTTTGTCTCATCCTAGCCCATTTTGTTTACTGAATATATAAACAATGTTTCATATGAGTTAAGTGCATGGTATTTAATGGACATGGTCGATCATCTTACATGCCTGTTGTAATTGTTCACTGCAAATTAGCTATCTATTGGCTGAATTTCAGTATTACATGGTCGATCATCTTACATGCCTGTTGTAATTATTCACTACAAATTAATCCATTTTGTGGTAAACTTTATCCATTTAAGTAATAAGGTTAATTTAAAACAGATATGCAACTTTGTAACATAGACTGTAACTTGTTTGGTTGGTTGCATCCATATATGTTCTATTCCATTGAAATAAAAAACGAGCATTAAGATAATATTTATTTTGCTTGAACTGATTGTATAGTAGTCCCTCCATTCCAAATTGCAAGTCGTGCTGGCATTTCTAGATACATAGCTTTTGCCATGCACCTAGATATCACTACTCTACTACTACTACTACTGTTGCTTTAGTATAGGTTCTTGTAGTCACATTAGTTACTTGTTGTGTTAATATAAGTACATGAACATGAACATGAACCTGTAACTATAGAGAAGCTAAAATCAGTGTGCTTATTCTTTAGGGAGCTTGTTTGGTACAATTGTAGATTTGTTTTTTCGTGGCAGTCCTTGTGTGTGGCTCTGCTGCACTTGTGCCTTACTAGATCATTAATTTGCCTCATGTTTGATAAGTCCACTCCATGGTTGTGTTTGGTACTGTGGAAACTAAGTTGACCAGTATCAGGGGTAAGTTCTCAACGAACTTGTTACATACTCCGTAAATTTTCTGCATCCAACAACCTTGTTGCTTGTCGATGCAGGGAATTTTTTGATCGATACTGGCATCATCTAAGGCCACCTTCTAACCATGAACGAGAGGCCCTTCTTCAACATGGTTCGCCTGATTTCATTACATGGTTCCAAAGAAAGGTACCTTCTGACCAACTTAGCTCATTCCAAGTTTGGCGTTCGTAGTTGCCTAATTTCATTTATCTCCTGCTTGATCTTGCAGTGCCAAAGTGATTTGTCTATAAGTGCTGAATTACGACAAGTGGCCAAAGGCTTTGACTATAAGGTCTCATCATTTAATGCTTATGACGTGAATGGATATCGCTTTCACACAACAGGCTACGAGAAGAGTCGACCCAATGCAAGGACCACGAATACCGGAATATTTACGCCTGGAGTAGTTACTCCCGACGCTGATCAGGAGGACTACTATGGCACAGTTGAAGAAATATACGAGCTCGAATACCATGGTGAAAAAGCACCTAAGCCTGTCGTATTCAAATGCCAGTGGTTTAAACCTGCAGTACAGAGAAAGTCCCCTAAACTTGGGATAGTCGAAACTAGACAAGATTCCTTCTATGAAGGAGATGATGTCTATATCGTGGCTCAACAAGCCAGGCAAGTTTATTATTGTCCATATGCTTGCAAAACCGACCCACGTCTTCAGGGTTGGTATATTGTGCACAAGGTATCACCACATGGCAAATTACCTCGCCCAAACGATGATGATTACAACTTGAACCCACCCACGCATGACGGGGAGTTCTATCAACAAGATGAGGGGCTACCAGGGATGCTTGAGATAGACTTAACCGGAGAGATTGAAATGGAAGTAGACGAGGAATGGGTTGTTGACGAGGAAGCTGCAGATGAGGTGCATGATCCCAGAGACTTGAAAATGCTTGACGGACTACAACTAGGCAATGAAAGCGATGAGGATGAGGCTTTTGACGATTTCGTGGCTCTTGATAGTGATGACGATACCTATTGTCCAGATAATCCCGATCATGAAGAATATTAGAAATACATGTAATACTATGTTATTTTGTAATTACATTTTCTTTATTTTGCATCCCTTGCTAAGTACTTCTCGTTTATCTGGACTAATATTGGTTTATTATTTTTAATTGCAGGTGATGGGGCCCACTAAGAGGAGCTGTCCCTCAACTTACTCGAGACCTAGGGGCACATCAGCGGCTGAGAGGATGGAGACGTCGCAGAGGCAGAGCAGGCAGAGGGGCACATCAGCAGCTGAGGAGATGGAGACGTCGAAGAGGCAGAGCAGGCAGAGGGGCACGTCAGCAGCTGAGGAGATGGAGACGTCGCAGAGGCCGAGGAGGCCGAGGGCCAGGCCCAGGCGGGAGCCGTCGACTGACCACGACCTTGGCTCCTCGCGCTCTTCTAGGGACGACGACGTCCCTCTGCCCACGGTGGGTGAGGACGACGCTCTGCAGATGTACAACGACGTCGTTCCGCACGTGTCCGAGGAGGTGGTTCCGCACACCTCCGAGGAGGGGCCAGGGGGTTCGACTTCCTCTGCAGCCTCGAAACCCTATAAGCGAGGTCCCAGCCAGCTCCCGAAGCGACCGATTCCTGTTGACCGCCGCCCACTGATTGCACCTGAGGGGGATAGGTAAGTAACTTCATATGTTCTTCATTTGATATGTTGAAAAATAATAATAAGAGCTAATAATAACTATTGTTAACCACTTGTGCAGGAACTGGATGCTTGTGGAGGAGGGGGTCGAGGCTCGCAATGTCAATGGGATCCTGGGACTTCTGTGTAGGGAACACTTCCCTGCCCTGGTGTGGACGTCGGAGGATGAGGACCCAGAGATACCCTCGTTCGACCAGTACGCCCTCTTCCCCGCTGTTGCCGCCGGGCACACAAACTTGGCGGATCAGGTGATTACGGAGTTGTGGGTAAGCCTTTCTCGCTCTACGGCCCTCAATTCATTGTATTCATTGGATATTCTTGAAATAAAATAATGGATACCTCGTGTCTTTATGCAGGACTTCTTTAGATGCTAGCCGGGACAAGAGGAAAGGGCGTATCAGGTGGCTTATGCTTCCTGTAAAAGGCGTGTCTCGGACTTGTATCACGAGTCCCGCCTCCAGGCGCACATTGACTACAACGCCACCTATCGTAATAGAAGAATCCACAGAACTCAGGCAAGAGCAGAGACAGAGGTTCTGACAAGGGAGCAGTACCTACAGGTAAATAGAATCAACATCTCCTATTGATCTCTTTTTAGATTAACTATGCCTAATTTGATCTTCTGATGGCTTGTAGGTGATTCCGAGCTGGTGCGCCACCTTTCCCGATTGCTGGGCTGCTATAGTGGACAAATGGTTGGACGCGGACTGGCAGAAGGCGCACCAAGAGAAAAGCGACCACCGTTTGATGATGCCAGGTGTACCTCACCATCAGGGCAGCGCCAGCCTCAGCAAATACAAAAAGACATATGTAAGTCTCCACCATTTGTCTAATCTAGCCGCGCTCAATTCTGCATGATTCCTAACCACATGTTGTTGTCTTTCTCGCAGGAGGCGGCGCACGGTGGCCAACCAATTGGCCAACTCACGACGTATGCTTTGGCCCACATGGGCCCGGCAAAGTCCAACATCGAGTACAACCCGGATGCGGGCCCAGAGGCGTACACCAACTCCAGCGTCCACACCCGCCTCAGTTCGTACACGGAGGCGTCAAGGTTAGTTCACGGTCCGGACTACGATCCGAGGACCGAGGAGCGCCTTGATCCTGAGCGAGTGATGAGGATTGGGCAAGGCAAGAAGCATGGGCGGTTCTACATTGGCGATGGCATCCTCACACGGGTTGTACTCCTCCTCTCAACCGCCTACGAGCAGCGAGCACGAGCTCTAGCGTGCCCATAAGCCAACGGCCGACAGCGGTGGCGGCACTCCAGGTAAGTATTTCAGTTTCATTCGTCATTCTTTGACTTTTACATTCCTTAGCTCTGCATTATTGAAACATTGGGGTCAAATGTTGCAGGCCGAGTTGCAACAACTTCGGGCCCAGCAGGAGGCTCAGCTGGCTGAGCGGGAGGCTGAGCGGGCTGAGCGGGAGGCCGAGCGTCAGAGGATACAAGCTTTGGAATCCCAGCAAGAAGATTTGCTCAAGTTCGTACAACAACTTGGGAAGCAACAAGGTTGGGAGATCCCAGCACAGCTGCTTGCACCACCACCACCACATCGTCGAGAGTCTACTCCGGTGAGTATGAGTACGGTTGTTTTACTTTTTTTTGCTCATGCATAGTGTCAAACCTAGTGATGGCCTTCGTGCTGGATTTGTTGATGTGTCGGCCTTCGTGCCGGATTTGTTGATGTGTCGGCCTTCGTGCCGGAAATGTGGTTGTCGGCCTTCGTGCCGACGTTTTTCTTGCAGGTTTTGGAAACCTCCCTGTGCAGGGGAGGCGCTGTCGAAATTTTTAACTTTTCTCTACACTCCTTACATTTTTATATTGTCACTCACGTGCAATCCTTCTCTTTTTTGCAGCATCAATCGGGAGCGGCGTCGAACCATGTCGGAGGGTCGCCAGCATCGCACGTCGGGCCATCCCCACCTGGAACGTCGCCGGGATCGCATGCTGGGCCGTCCCAACCCTCACGGTCGCCGTGAGCCGCCTGCGGAGTCGTTTTTATGTATTGAACTTGTGAACTTGGAATAGTGTGTACTTTTGAACATGCGGTTTGTAATATATTGTGGATTTTGGACAAATTTGGTCGTTTGTGATATATAAATGTGGTTTGTGAGATATTGCTATTGATTTGTGGTTTGTGATATATATATATATGCTTTGTTGTTTACATGGAAAAGAAAAAAGCAAAAAAAAAGAATTTTTAGAGGTGGCTTCCCCGAGTGCCTGGGTTGCGGCACTCGGGGAAGAAGTTTTTTTTAAAAAAAAAGACAAATTTCTTCCCCGAGTGTCTGGGCTGCGGCACTCGGGGAAGAGGTTTTTTTTAAAAAAAAGACAAAAATCTTCCCCGAGTGTTGCACTCGGGGAAGAAAAACACTCGGGGAAGAAGTTTTTTTAAAAAAAACAAATTTCTTCACCGAGTGTCTGAGCTGTGGCACTCGGGGAAGAGGGTTTAAAAAAAACAAATTTCTTCCCCGAGTGTCTGAGATGCGGCTCTCAGGGAAGAGGTTTTTTTAAAAAAAAGACAAAAATCTTCCCCGAGTGTTGCACTCGGGGAAGAAAAACACTCGGGGAAGAAAATAAAAAAAGAAAACGGCAACGGCCGTCGGCCGACGGCATCAAATCTTCCCCGAGTGCCGGCACGACACTCGGCGAAGCCTTCCCCGAGTGCATAATTTTCGGCACTCGGGGAAGACGACTTCTCCGTTAGAGGATTAACCGGAGGCTCTTCCCGAGTGTTGCACTCGGGGAAGGCTTCCCCGAGTGCAACTGGGCCTTCCCCGAGTGCAACTGGCACTCGGGGAAGCCACTGGTTCCTGTAGTGCGTATGATGATGGCGACTATGTAAGGCTTTGTCCCGTCGTCCATATCGACCTAGTTTCCAGATAATCTGCTCTTACAAAGGATTAAAATGTGTTTCTGATACTTCCTTTCTATATGTAGCTGCTGAATTCTCATGAAACTTTTGATAGGATCCGAAATATTAATAAAATATAATGCTATCATTGCAAAGGGCACAATGTCCGATCGAGAAAAAAAATAGTGAAAAGCAAAGCATTCTGTATCAGCGCGCACTTCCCTTAGGACCCACAGCCATATATATAATATATATAATAACAAATATGACATATCTCTATATCTTTATCCTCTCTAAGAGCAATTCCAAGAGACTCTCTATATTCTTTCTAGCTACTGAGAATAGAGATATTGATAAAAATATCATTCAACAGCTTTTTTTAATTATTTGGTTATCCATAGCCAACTTCTATTCCTGATTTCTCACTAGCTGAAGATAGAAAATGAGAATGACTCTCTAGCGTGCACATAAGATATAGAAAAAATGTTGGAGAATGAAAAAATACAAATAGCGATTTTTATGAAAATGACTCTCCAAGTGATGATTTAGAAAGGAAACTTTAGAAAGACTAGAGATACTCTACTAACTCTTCGTCCTCGGTAAACTCTAGCACTCCTTCGGCCTTTTAAAGAGTACAATTCTAGCTATGAACTAAGTTGTTTTTTTTGTAAGTGCAACAAAAATGAACTAGCATAATATAAAACTAAATCTGTAAATTGGGTTTTCAGATTTCTGTTCTACTGAGACAGAGGAAGAACATGATCAAAAAATGAACTGGGTAGGAGATACAAAGTGAAGAAAGATAAAAAAAAATGCAAGAATTTGAGTTTGAATACCTGATCATGTTGATTCTTTTGCTTCAATATTGTTTGATTTTTGGATCATCAGGGTTCTTGTGATTTCTAGATTTCTGGATCTCGATCTGGGTTTATGTGAGGAATAGAAGAATTAGGTGCGACAAAAGAAAACTAAGACTAGTCTTAGTGGTGGGTTTCATGTTCCAATTTCGACCTCATGTGTTGGAAACTGTGTAGACAAGTTTCATCTCCATTAAACACATTTCATCCTATAAAATTTTTATCATCTCTTTCTTCATTTATCTATGTCATGTCAACTTATTTAATGCTCATAAACTTTTATGTAATCCCCACCGAAACTGGACTTGGACGACGTATTCGTATAGGCCCACTGCTTGGAAGCAGCACACAACCACGCACTTTTTCCCACTCCTGCGTCTGTGAGTTTCCAAAAAACGGTAGGGGGGTTCCATTTTTTTCCCCAGGAAAAGGCATGTGCAATCCGAAAGTTCATTTCCAGCACACCCGTGCACTAGTAAATTTCTTTATTGATATGGATGTACTCATAGTTCATTTCCAGCACACCCGTGCACTATAAATTTCTTCATTGATTTGGATGTACTCACGTACATCAATCATTGCTTAATTAATCTATTGAATATTTCAATGCATGGGGTCCTTGATAACTTACATGTGTGTGTGTATATATATATATAGGGAGAGTATACTCTATAGCTAGCTACAAAATAAGTTATTTTATAGCCACCTCTATTTACGATAATTTTATATACTAATTTACGACAATGTCAGTATATATTTACGATAGTTGAATTACTATAACACATGGGGATATTTACCATAATGTTATAGTAAATCACATAGTAAGGAGTTACTATAATCTCGTAAATTAGCATAGCAATTATCGTAACTCAAAGTGGCTACAGAATAAGTTATTTGTAGCCAGCTGTAGGGTAATAGTTATATATATGTTGGGTGAAAAGTTCAGGTCAAATGACACAATTCACACAATCATCAAAATATTTCAGACAAGACAAAGTTGTAAGTAAAGTTGTCTTTATTTCATGATCCTTTCATACATGTCAGAGGGGGTATTTATAGGATCCTAGTCTTCGTATTTTACATAAAATGACTATTTTACCCCTGACCTAAATATTTACATTCTTTATTTTATATAAGGGCGAAGTATTCATTTCCTCCAGATTCAGACTTCTTCGCGTCCAGTGAACTTGTTCTTCAGATTATTTCTTGCTTCTTGTCTACTTCTCCGTCCAGTGAAGTTAACTTTATGTTGACGAAGTCGACAGGCGAAGTTGAATTCTTGACGATGAAGTCGACAGACGAAGTTGAACAACAAAGTTGATCAGCGAAGTTTAAACGACGAAGTCGAACGACGAAGTCGTCAGGCGAAGTTGAACGTCGAAAGTTGAACGACGAAGTCGTCAGGCGAAGTTGAACGACGAAGTCATCAGGCAAAGTTGAACGTCGAAAGTTGAACGACGAAGTTGTCAAACGAAGTTGAACGACGAAGTCGAAATACATTCTTCGCTATACTTTTTCTGCAAGTGAATTTCATTAGAAAACTTTTATATTCTTTATACTCCAAAGTTTGGGCTTGAGTTTTTTTGGACGAAGTCAATTCCCCAATAGTAGCCCCTTGCGAATGAAGGCCCACTCCAAAGGTCTGAAATTCGTGAATCTTGAATTTAATAAGGCGAAGTCACAAAAAACACCGTCCCGAACTTTGGAGTTGGCCGTTTATGACTGTTAGCTATGAACAGTGTTTTTTAACGGTTATTTTCCGAAGCCGCCTATATATACTGCGCTGTGTTTCCTTCTTCAGGGTACGCGATCGAAGACGGGGAGGTGCTGCTGATATTTTAAGTTTCCGCGAAGTCGATTTTCGTCGAAGTCACTTTATTCTTTCGTTCCTTGTTTTGTTGCGAAGGTAAAAAATTTTGAGGATAATGTTTTTTATTTTATGTTTTGTATTTTCATATGCTTATTTGTGTTTATATATTGTTTTGTGTATATTTATATATATATATTTTTGTATTCAGATGTCAGACATAGAGAAGAATGTTTCTGAAAATTCACCAGCTGAATCTAAGCACTCTGTTTCTGGTGAAGATTTGTCTAATGTTTCTGCATCAGAGTCGGAGCTTGTTGGTGATGATACGAAGTCTCTGAATTTTGGAAAATCTTTGTTTGACGAGTCTGAATTGCAGTGGATGGTGAAAAATAGAATGTTTGAAAAAGCTGATGTTAGATTACCTCCGCAGAATGAGACAATTCCTAGGCCAGAACCTGATGAATGTGTTGTGTTCCACGATTATTTTGCGGCTGGCCCTGTTTTCCACCGCTGTTGCCGCCGCCGCCGCTGTTGTCGCCGCCGCCGCTGTTGCCGCCGCCGCCGCTATTGCCGCCGCCGCCGCTGTTGCCGCTGCCGCCGCTATGCCGCCGCCGCCGAGGACAGTTCCCACGCGTCCGCGCCGTCGCCACGGAGCCCAAGCCGTCCACCTCCACCTCCTCCTCTTGCGGCAGGAGCAGCGCTCCTTCGATCGGTGGCAACCAAGATGGCCGCGCACCGCCTCGCCTTCCATCTGCCCTGGAGCGCCATGGCCGACTCCCAGCAAGTTCTAGATTCTCTACATCTACTGGTTCTATGCCGCAGCCAACCAACCTTAGGGGGCCTCAAACTGATCTAAAGAAAGTTCGCAGTGGCAATGAGTGGGATCGGGCAAAGACCGCAGCCATAGAAACTACAACCGCATTGGCTTTCTTAACAGTTGTTGGTGGCGTCATTGTTATATGCGCCTGGGTTAATCCAGCACTGGATCGTATCACTGCCAACTTGGAAGCCAGTAATCGACTTGACATGGAAATAATGGATGAGATAAAATGCGGTCATCAAAGGATTCGTGAGCAAACTCCGCGGAAGAGCACAGAACAATGCCTGCCACTTCCTCTGCAAGAAACGACGGTGCCCTCATAATAACCATGTTGCTGAGTTCATGAAAAACAAACCTGAGCTTGGGAATGAGCCTTTTGACATAGAAGATTTGATTAATATTGGGAGGCGTAAGGGCCCGTGCCCATATTACATCTCCCGGGAACTTTCAAAGTCAGTTGATATCTTGTTTGCTCCTTACAACTATCTTATTGACCCGGGAAACCGTCGTTCCTTAAATGGCATACCATGGGACAATGCAGTACTTATATTTGACGAAGCACACAACTTGGAGAGTATATGTGCAGATGCAGCCTCTTTTGATTTATTTCCAAATAACCTCACAGCTTGCATAGCGGAAGCTCATGAATGCATCAAACTGTGTGCTGCAAAGAGGTCCATTGAAAAATCTTCTGATAAACAATTTGATCCTGAAAACTATGCAATCCTCAAAGCTCTTTTAATGGCACTTGAGAAAAAAATTGGTGAGCTGTTAATTGCATCCAAGGAGTTGGGGTACACAAAAGCTGGGAGTTACATATATGATTTTCTCTCTGAACTGAACATTACGTCAGACACATCCAAAAAAAAACTGATTGAGACAATTGATGGTGCTTCTCTGCTACTAGAGGAAGAGGAAGCGTGGTTCGTTAGCGCTAAAGACTAGGAGCTGAGGACCAACAGTCGAAGCAAAAGTTGGAGACCGGAAGATAGCAGCTGAAGATTCTGAGCAGTTTAACCTTGGGTCAGAGGAAGCAAAAGACAAACTCAAACGACTTGGTGCAGATGAGGTGTTCACAGAATCTCAACTAGACATGAAGAATGTCAAGAGCTTGCTGTTGATCCTTCCCTTGAGCCACGCTCGTCGAAGCTGCGGATTCGAGCGCCACTATGATGAGAAAAATCAAGCCGTTGCCTTCCAGTTCATCTCCGGCAGGGCAGGCCGTAGGTTGTTTCCGTTGCTGTCGTTTACTTGCTAGTTTGATGACCTCATCATCACGTCATGCAGGTATTATGGCCGTTTTTCTTTAGTAAAACAAATCCCGAAATACAATAGAAATACATATATACATACAATTTTGTTTAGGCCATATCTTCCATGTTTTAACTCCGATTTGGCCCGTTCAAGTTGCGTTAGGTTCGTATTTGCAAGCTCTACATGTTAGTGTAGTTGTACAGTAGGTTTGGAAAATTTAATTTTCGAGTTTATATTAAAGTAATTATTTATCTATAGGAAATCTTAGAAAATTCATAACTTTCACGTTTTAAATCCGAATTTCGTGATCTTTACGTCTGTGTGATCGTAGCAACGTGTAGAATAGTTTTGTAAGCTTTCCTAAATGTTTTTCTACTGTTAGTGTACTGTTCTAATTGTATCTTTTGTTTGCTTCGTGTATGTTTGCTCGGAATGTTTGTATGTTGATGCTTGGTGATCGAATTTAGACGGTGAGCAGTACTACGACGATTAGGAGTATTATTTTGAGCCGGACCAGCAGTATCTATCGGAGAACTTTGATCAAGGCAAGTATAACATGGGACTATCCTTGTTACCTATTCACTGAAATTATCATACATATGCATGTGTCCTCCTTGACAACCATAGAGATTATAACTTAGTTATTGATATGTTGTTTCCTTGTCACCTATGGGTTGTGCATTTGGGTAGCTATTGCTAGTGCTTAATTATGAACAATGATCTTGTAATTTGATTAATGGATTAAGCAATCAACCATTAAGATGATTTTATTACTGTTGAAAAGGGGGCTAGAGCAAGGGGTTATATTGTTGCTCTGGTTTCTCTCCATAAGGACTTATCTGTACGTGATCATCCGGGACATACAGTACAACTGTGAGGGCTATATGGCTCTGGCTTTAGTTGTTCAAGAGACCTTTTCTAGCTTGTTAGTGGTTACCTTAAATGGCGTAAGAATGGCTTGCCACGTTGGGTGTAGTGCGAGCCCCTGGCCTAGTGTGTATAGGCTGCGGTTGTTGTGCCACAGGGAAGGGGGGTTCTACATCTGCCTGCCGAGTGAATCTAATGGCCCTAACTTGTTAGACGAACTTTTGAATGGCTTTATATGATTTCCGGTGTTTTGGGGAGTCGCGAACCCATGCATTTGGAAGTCATGACTCACAGTGAAAGTGTACACCTCTGCGCAGAGTTAAAAACTGGTATACTAGCCGTGCTCACGGATACGAGCGGCCTTGGAACATCTACAGATAGATGATCAGCATTGTTATATCATGCTTAATTACTGTTGATTATTGTTATGCTCATGTTAATGCTATTCATTACCCTTATTACAATTGATCATTGGTTCATTAATGGGAATTGGAATACCTTGATGCTACTCAATTGCTAATTATATGATGATTAAAAGCTAAACGCAGTCAAACAGTGTCTAGCCTTTTTGAGCCTCATGAACCCTGTGTTATACTTGTTGAGTTCGACATGGACTCACTCTTGCTATTTCCCCCACACTCCAGTGTGTAGTAAGATGCTACTCGGAAGAAGGACAAAGGTGTAGTGGAGTTTCCAGAAGACTAGTAGAAGTGCTAGGCATATGTTACCCCCAGTCAGCCGTCCCTGAGAAGAATAGAGCCTGAAGTTTAGTCACTGTTCCGCGGTACTCTGATGTAAGTGTTAATATAGCTATGTATACGTTATATAATAACATTGTTTCTGATACTTTTTCATTCTGACATATGTGTGGACTTCCTGGGCACACATATGGCGAGCCTGGTTTTGTTCTTTAGAAAACCGGGTGTGACAAAAGTTGGTATCGCTATTGGTTTTATCATAAAGTTACTCTGGTCGAAGAGAGGAATCAAGCTAACAAAGTTGTTAGAAGATATCCGTTGGCTGCAAAGATGCATAAGAACAGTTTTGACTGTAAACCTGAATTTCAAAGTTCAAGAAGTTCTAAATCTTGTGAGAAGTTTTATAAACTTGCTACAAGTATGCAAAGTGCTCGAGATCTTTGCGAAGAGTATATTGCCGCTCGGATTTGGCCTTTGAAGAAACGTTGGAGTTTTGTTCGATTTCATGAAAAGGTGGTCAAAGGAAAAGCTTATATCTTTCCAGATAATGAAGTTTTTCGTCCAAAGAAGTATAGCGAAGACAAAGAATTTGTTTCTGCTGTTGAAATTCTTGGGAAATTTTTGAAGAAAGAAAAAGATTTGATGGATAAAATCCTTGTTTCAGATTATAAGAGATTGAATAGAGTTTTTGAAATTGCTCAGATTGAATATGGAGAGAGGCCAGCTCCTGCTTATGCCAGAAGTGCGAAGCCTGGTATTGAAAATGTCACTAGGAAAAAGAGGGGTGGGCCTCCGCTTACTAAAAAAGTTTCAAAGAAGAAAGCGAAGACTGCTGATTTTTCTGATTCTGAATTGTCAGAAAATTTTGTTGATGAAGCTTTGAAGAAAATGTCTTGTGATGATGAGGTGAGAATGTTTAGTTTAGTTTTTGATTCTAGTGGGTTGACTCCGCCTATGTTGACTCCGCTTGATAATTATTTTCAGAATTTGATGACCAATATTTCCCGTGGTGATGTTGCTGAAGCTATCTTGGCTTCGTCACAACAAAATGTTGGCGAAGATATTGCTTCAGATCCAATTAATCCGGCTTCTTCTCCGGTTACTGTTGCCGCCAGTGTTGGTGGTTTGCAAGAAGAAGATGAGGTGTTGGCTTCGCAGGAGACTACTGGGCCATCCTCTCAAAGATTTTCTGTTGAAACTCCCCGGGACAATCCAGGAAATTTTGGTGATGAAGTTGAAGCTGTAATTTTGCTTGGAGGTGCTAATTTGGATTGTGAAGTTTTGGAGAATGTTTTGTCTGTAGAAGAAGATGCTACATTTGTTGGTGAAAAGAGTGCTTCTGAAGTTGCTGTTTCTGGTGCGAAGGCACAAAAAATTAAGGGTACCACTACTCTCGCCCTTGATTTTGATGAATCTGATGATGAAGTTCATGATGAGGAAGCTGAACATGATCGAGTTTCTCGTCTTTCTGAATCTACCATCAATGTAATTACTGGTGAGAGGGTGTCTTTTCAGCTTAAAAAGGGTGTTTCTACAGGTGATTTTTCTTACTTCGCGTGAATTTTTTTTAAATTCTTGTTGTTTGTCTTTGCAGAGAAATTTTTCCCTGATTCTTCTTCTCAGAGGGAGACAACTGTTGATATTGGAAAGATGAAAGATGTTGCCCAAGAACCTGCGACTCCGGCTGAAGTTTTGGAAACAGTTCCTGATGGTGTGAATCTTGAAGCTTATAAACGTTGTATGGAATACTGCCAAGCTCAAGGTGTGAACTTAGATACTTTCAAATTTGTTGGAATTGGTTTGGACAAACTTCGTATTATGCCGAAGAAACCAGAATTAAAGTTGTCAAAGTGCATTGACGATGTCTTCGCAGTTCCTGATGTGGAGGCCAAACTTGTTGGCAAATCTTCGCTTGAGTTGGCGGATGCCAGTGTTTCCATGATTTATAAGGTTCGTTTACTTTGACTGTTTATCTTTTTTGCGTAAATTTTATTTTATATTTGTTGTTTGAATTTGTAATTTATTTTTGACTTCATATGTAGAATGTACTTTTGCAAAGGAGTTTGCATAAGTCGATTGAAGATGAAGCAAAAAATGCTGCACTTCGTGAAAAAAGTTTGGTTGAAGAGATTAATTCTCTGAAATCTCAACTTGCTGCTAAGGAGAAAGAAAGAATTGAAACAGTTGAGACTCTTCATGATATGGAGTCTAAATATATTTCTGTCGGAGGTAAACTTGAAGCGAAGACTGAAGAATATGATAATTTGAAGAAAGATCTTGAGAAAGTTGTGAGGGAGAAGAATTATCTTGAGAAAAAATCTCTTGAAAAGGATCAGAATTTTTATAATAAGTGCAATCGCTTGTGGGAACTTTGCAAGAATTGCTATGATAAATTTGGTGCGAAGCCAGAAGATCCTTATTGGGAAGTTGGGGAATTCGATCCATTCTTTGCTTGGCTTTGTCGTCAATATGAAGATTTGCCTACTGTTTTATAAACTTCTGTTGATCTGAGCTGTATGTATTCAAGTCGTGCTATTTTTCACTTGATGAAGGAGGCTAATGATCCCTTGTATGAGAAACTGTTTGACAAAAGTTACATATTTCCGTCAGTGGAATCTCTTAACCAAGTTTCTACTCGTACTCAAATGCTTTGCAAGAAGTATTTTCATGAGTACTGGAACCAAGGTGGAAGGGAGCATGCCTTCATGAAGGCTAAGCAAAAAATAGAAAAAGTATGTTATCTTATGTGTTACTTTGATTCGCTGTTTTTACTTGTGTTTTTTTCTTATGTGTTGTTTTATTTTGTTCTGTAGCAGCTTGAAAAGAGACTTGCTTCTGATGTGGAAGCAGAGAGGAGACAAGAAAGGCTTGAACAAGAGAGGGCGAGGGACGATGATGCTCGAGATCATGTACTTTAGTTTGTCGTAGTTTAGATTTTAGCTTCGAGGGGTGAGGTTTTGAAAGTTTTTTTAACGTTTTTTGTAAATGTTGAACTTTGGACAGGATGGAGTTATGGTTATGCCCTTGTTAATGTGTAAAGGTAACTTTGTTGCTGAGCCTACTTTATGGTTGGAGTTTGCTACTGAAGAAGCAAAACCTTCTTTTGATGTGTTTGTGAAACGTAAGCAAACATAAATTTTGTTGTTTTGTGTTGTTTTTTTGTATATATTTCTCTGATGAGATGTGCTTGTTTCTAGAATTTGAGACTGATTTCTCGATTGCTGAAAATGAAAGATGTTTGCCTCGTGTTATTGATTGCAGCAAATTTTCTTAGGTATTTGTGCTTATGTTGTGATGTGGACTTTTGTAGAGCAAATTTTGATGGCATTTTCCTTGTGCGTTTTCAGTCTTCGTGTTCAAGTGCTTCGCCGAACTATATTTCCGAAGACTATCTTAGTTCGGAGGTGGATCATGTTTTAGATAAAGTTGTTGAAGATTTGATTGATGAAGCAGCAGCTATTGTTGCTTCAGAAAATATTTGATATGTATTTTTGTTGATACAATAAAATATTTTTATGTATGTATTTGTGTAGAAATTTTTATGTAATATGATTTGTTAAGTGAAGTGAATAATGTCCCCTTACTTTAAGCGAAGACGATGAATTGACTTCGCATTCTATGTAATTAAATTTCACTTTAGGTGAATTTGAAAACACCGTCCCCTCACTTTTTAAGCGAAGACGATGAATTGACTTCGTATTTTGTAGAATCAAATTTCACTTTAGGTGAATTTGAAAACACCGTCCCCTCACTTTAGCGAAGACGATGAATTGACTTCGTATTTTGTAGGATCAAATTTCACTTTAGGTGAATTTGAAAACACCGTCCCCTCACTTTTTAAGCGAAGACGATGAATTGACTTCGTATTTTGTGTAATCAAATTTTACTTTAGGTGAATTTGAAAACACCGTCCCCTTACTTTTTAAGCGAAGACGATGAATTGACTTCGTATTTGTAGCGAAGATAATATGCGGACTTTTTAAGTCAAATTTTACCTTGGTAAATTCGAAATATTCATTCGCTCTTTTTGGCGAAAGTAATATGCAGACTTCATTTTTGAAGTCAAAATTCACCTTAGTGAATTTGAAATGTTCATTCGCTCTTTTGGCGAAGATAACGTGCGGACTTCTTTTTTGAAGTCGAAATTCACTTTAGTGAATTTGAAATATTCATTCGCTTTTTTTGGCGAAGATAACATGCAGACTTCTTTTTTGAAGTTGAAATTCACCTTAGTGAATTTGAAATATTCATTCCTCTTTTGGCGAAGATAACGTGCGGACTTCTTTTTTGAAGTCGAAATTCACTTTAGTGAATTTGAAATATTCATTCGCTCTTTTTGGCGAAGATAACATGCGGACTTCTTTTTTGAAGTCGAAATTCACCTTAGTGAATTTGAAATATTCATTCGCTCTTTTGGCGAAGATAACGTGCGGACTTCTTTTTTTAAGTCGAAATTCACCTTAGTGAATTTGAAATATTCATTCGCTCTTTTTGGCGAAGATAACATGCGGACTTCTTTTTTGAAGTCGAAATTCACCTTAGTGAATTTGAAATATTCATTCGCTCTTTTGGCGAAGATAACGTGCGGACTTCTTTTTTGAAGTCAAAATTCACTTTAGTGAATTTGAAATATTCATTCGCTCTTTTTGGCAAAGATAACATGCGGACTTTTTTTTGAAGTCGAAATTCACCTTAGTGAATTTGAAATATTCATTCGCTCTTTTGGCGAAGATAACGTGTGGACTTCTTTTTTGAAGTCGAAATTCACCTTAGTGAATTTGAAATATTCATTCGCTCTTTTTAGCGAAGATAACATGCGGACTTCTTTTTTGAAGTCAAAATTTATCTTAGTGAATTTTAAAATATTCTGATAGGTTAGCATCATTTTTTGCTTGTTCGAATAATGATCTACCTACTTTTGGTTGTTTTGCTGATGCACGAGTATATTTGAAGTATACTATTCGGCCTTTGATAGGATTATTTTTTAGGGGAACTAGTTTTCTCATTTATACTTTGATGAGAATTTACAATAGAGACTGCCTCGTTAAAAAACCACTCACCCTGTGAAGGGCTGCCCCTGAGTGGAAAAAGAGTGCAGCTCGTTTACATTTGAATTAAAATTTTTTGAAATGTAAAACTAATCTATTCTGTATAACAATGAAAATAAAATCTAAGGGTAGTATCTTCGTAGGTCTTGAATGTTGAACGTGTGACCAATTTGCTTCCCATTCATGTCTGCTAGGTTAAATGCTCCTGGCTTGTTAGTCCTTATGATGAGATATGATCCTTGCCATTTTTGCTGGAACTTTCCGACTGTGTCTTCATTTCTTTTTCTTTTTAAGACGAAGTCTCCTGGCGTTAATTGTCTTGGTTTAACTTTCTAATTGTACCAACTTTTTGTTTCCTTCTGATATTTCTCGAGATTCTGGATCGCTTTCATTCTTTCTTCCTCTAGTAAGTCTTTGCTTGTTATTTGTTGGTCTTCATCTGTTATTTCGATATTTGTTCTTGGGCCTTGAAATTGTATCTCTTCAGGCGTCATTGCTTCTTCTCCATAAAGTAATTTGAATGGGGTAAAGTTTGTTGATCTTGAAATTGTAGTGTTGTGTACCCAGACAACTTTAGGTAACTCATCCACCCATTTACCTTTGGGTAGCCCCACTAGGCATTTTGATATTCCTGTGCATATGATTCCATTTGCTCGTTCCACTGCACCATTTGACTGCGGGTGTTTTACTGATGCAAAACATAGTTGAATTCCTAAGCTTTCACAATACTCTCTGAAATTTTGGCTGTCAAATTGAGTTCCATTATCTACTGTTATGTGCCTTGGAACTCCGAAGCGACAAATGATATTTTGCCAAAGAAATTTCTTCATTGTGAATGATGACATGTGTGCCACTAGTTTAACTTCGATCCATTTAGTGAAATATTCCACTGCTACTACTGCATATTGAAGGTTTCCTTGTGCTCCAGGCAATTTTCCAATGATGTCGATTCCCCATCTTGCCAATGGCCAAGTTGGTTCTATTGTTTGTAAATTTGTTGCTGGAGCCTTTGTTTTGCTTGCAGACATTTGACAATTATGAAAAGATTTGACAATTTCTTTACTGTCATTTTGGGCTGATGGCCAATAAAATCCCTGACGAAATGCTTTTCCTGACATTGTTCTTGCTGCAGGATGTGTGCCGCAAATTCCTTCATGTATTTCTGATAGTAATTTTTTCCCTCTTCTATTGATATACATTTGAGTAATGGTGCACATATTCCTTGTTTATATAGCTGATTGTTGATGATCTTGTAATTTCTTGTTCTTTACTTCATTCTTATGTCATTAACTTCGTTTTCAGGCTCATAGTGCCCACGAAGGTAAGCCATGATTGGGGCTCTCCAATCTTCACTTTGTATTATATGAACTTCTCTAGGGTTTCTTATACTTCTTTGATGGATGCTTGTTTCAGGATTTGATAGAAAACATCTTGAGGGAGGTTTGTGTTTTGTGCTGCAGCTTTTGCTAATTCGTCAGCATCTGAATTGTCATTTCTTGAGATGTTTTTGACTGTGAAACCTTCAAAATGTTTTTCTTGATCTCTGAGGAATTGTAAGTATCTTGCTAATTCTGGGTCTCTTGCCTTGTAGTGTTTTTCAATGTGTCCTGCTACAATTTACGAATCTGTTTTGATTACCAATCTTTGGATTCCCATTGCTTTTGCTTTGCGAAGTCCCAGTAAAACGGCTTCGTATTCTGCTATATTGTTTGTACATTGAAATTCTAGTCTTGCGGCATATTTCATCTTTGTGCCTGATGGCGAGGTAATTATTGCAGCTGCTCCAGCCCCTGCGAAGCCCCATGCGCCATCGCAATATATTGTCCATTCTGGTTGTGCCTTTTCTTTGCTTGAATTTTGGGAGGGTGTCCAATCTGCTATGAAGTCTGCTAGAACTTGAGATTTTATTGATGTTCTTTTTTCAAACTCTATGAAGTGCTGAGATAATTCTGCTGCCCATTTTCCAAGTCTTCCTGTTGTTCGGCAACTTTGTAATACTTCTTTCAGAGGGTAACTTGTGAGAACTCTGATTTTGTGGGCCTGAAAATAGTGCTTCAACTTTCTTGATGCTGTTAAAACTGTGTATGCGATTTTCTCAATCTCGAAATAGTATGATTTTGATCCAGATAATGCTTCTGAAACATAGTAGACTGGTACTTGTTGTTTTGAATGTTTTGTTTCTTGTTCTTGGACTAATGCTGCACTTACTGTTGTTTCTGTAGTTGAGACATATAATAGCAAATCTGCTCCTGGTGTTGGTGAAATCAATGTGTTTGGCTGTAGTAGATACTTTTTTATTTCTTCAAATGCATGTTGCTGTGAAAGTCCCCAAACGAAGTCTTTTTTGGATCCTTTGAGTGCCTGAAATATTGGTAGGCTTAGTTCTGCTGATTTTGAGATGATTCTGTTTAGAGCTGCAAATCTTCCAGTCAATTTTTGAACATCTTTTATGTTTTCAGGAATTCTCATGTTCAAAATTGCTTGAACTTTGTCTAGGTTTGGATCTATCTCTTTTGCTGATACAATGCAGCCTAAGATTTTTCCTTTCTGAACTCCGAAGGTACATTTTTCGGGGTTTAATTTTAAATTGCCTTTTCTCAAATTTATGAATGTTTCTTGGAGGTCTTGAATATGATCTTGTCTTTTCTTGCTCTTGACAACTATGTCATCGACATAAGCTAGCAAATTTTTGCCAATCTGACTTTTTAGCACTGTTGAAGTCATCCTGACGAATGTTGTGCCTGCATTGCGAAGCCCCTCTGCCATTCTTACAAAGCAGTATGTTCCAAATGGTGTGATGAAACTTGTAAATTCTTCATCTTCTTTTTTCATCCAAATTTGATGATATCCTGATAAACAATCCAGGAAACTTAGCATTTCACTTCCAGCTGCTTGATCAACTAGTGTGTCGATTCTTGGTAGTGGGAAATTGTCTTTTGGGCATGCTTTGTTAAGATCTGTAAAATCGATATGCATTCGCCATTTTCCATTCTTTTTCTTGACCATGACAATATTTGCTAGCCAAGTTGTGAATTGGACCTCTCTTATGACTTTAGCATCTAGCAATCTTTGGACTTCGGCTTTTGCAATTTGTATTCTGTCTTCAGCTAACTTTCTCAGTTTCTGCTTTTTGGGTCTAAAATTTGGGTTGATGTCGAATTTGTGCTCAATTATATCTCTGCTCACTCCTCCTAAATCATTGGACGTCCATGCGAAGACATCTTTGTTGATTCGAAGGAATTCTATGAGTCTATTTTCTTCTTCTTGAGAAAGTCCTGTCCCTATGATTACTTGTTTGTCTGGGACTAATGAGTCTAGAGGCACTTTTTTTGTTTCTTCGATAGCTTGAGCTTTTGCTTGTGGCTTCGCATTTTTTGTTTCTTCTTTCTCTTCTTCTTTGATTGTATG
Organism: Saccharum hybrid cultivar R570; assembly: GCA_038087645.1. Lineage (NCBI taxonomy): Eukaryota > Viridiplantae > Streptophyta > Magnoliopsida > Poales > Poaceae > Saccharum > Saccharum hybrid cultivar. The sequence goes on along the minus strand of JAQSUU010000562.1, from coordinate 13,362,726 downwards.
AACATTTTTCCGACCGGAAGTGTATTCTTTTTCAATGTTTCTTGCTTCAGTTTGATCTCCATGGATGTGATAACTCCATTTATCGCAGGCATCTTCATACATAAGTAAGAGTAGTTTATTACTGCTTCAAATGTATTCAGAGTTTCCCTTCCAAAAAGTGCGTTGTAGGGATAATGGATGTCCACCACATCAAATGCAATTTGCTCTGTTCTTGCATTGTTTACTATTCCAAATGATACAGGAAGAATTATTCTTCCTATTGAGTGAATTGGCTTCCCACCGAAGCCGTAGAGTGGGTGTTCCGCTCTTCCTAAAAGTTTGCGATCAATTTTTATGGCATCAATTGTTGTTGTGAATATAATGTCTGCAGAACTTCCACCGTCAACTAGATTTTTGAGACAGCCCAACCATCAATATTTGCTTCAACTACCATTGCATCCATGTGTGGATAGTCTTTTAGTTGCAAGTCTTTTTCTGAGAATATGATTGGTAAATGAGACCATCTTGTCTTTTTGTATGGGCCCTCTGTTGAGATAGAGTTTACTCTTCGGAGGTAATTCTTCTTTTGATTGTTGTTTTCATGATCAATACTGTTTTCTCCAATGATTGTCATGATTCTTCCTTTGCTTGCCATTGAAGTTGATGGAGAGTTGTCTTGTTTGTTGTTCCCTTGTGGATTGCTGTTTGCCACAGAGGATTTGGGCTGAATTTGAAAATTTGTTTGTTGATTTTGCCTCCATTGATTTGGGTCGTACATTGCTACTGGTCCATAGCTATATGATGATGGGGCTGGGATCATTGCTTGGGAGTGTCCAAACTGAATTGGGTAATAAGAGTTTTGTTGACCTTGAATCATATGGTTGACAGCTTTTGATTGACTTGAGATTTTGTTTTCTTCTTGTATTTCTTCGATGCTTTTCTTTACTTTTGGACACATTTTTTATGTGTGTCCAGCCCCTTTGCCATGAATGATGCAATACATGTCTTCTGGTCTTAAGGGTGTTCTTCCTCTTCCTCGTCCTCCTCTTCCTCTTGAATTGAAGCCACCTCTTTCGAATGTCCTTTGGTTGTACTGAACATTGTATTGGTTTTGAGGTTGAAAATTTGTTTCAGTAGTTGAATTGCTGTTTTCAACTTGATTGACTTGGGTGAAGTGTCTTCGATCATAATTGTTTGGCTTTGGTGGATGAAAATTGTTGCCTTTGTTTTGATTTCTGAAGCTATTTTCTTCCTCAATTCTTTTTCTATAATCTTCATCAGACTTGCAGTACTTCTGAATTTCTTCATAAAGCTGAGCCAGTGAGGTTGGCTTTTCTCGAGTAAGGTGTGCTGCACATTGTCCTGCCCGGAGTCCCTTGATTGCTGCAATTATGACGACTTCGTCTGGGATATTTGTGATTTGAGATTTGATTTGAATGAATCTCTTGTAATATTGACTTAGAGGTTCTTTGGGCTGTTGTTTGCAGTTGAATAAATCCATGTTTGTAAGACCAGTTGGTTGAAATCCTTGGAAGTCAACTAGTAGATTTGTCTTTAATTGTTCCCATGAATGTATGAATCTTGCTTTTAGAGATGAATACCAGTGTTGTGCTAGACCTTTTACTGCCATGACAAGTGACTTTGCCAGTGTGGTTTCATCCCCACCGCCTGCAATTACTGCGGCTTCAAAACTCATTAAGAATTGTCTTGGGTCTGATTCACCATCGAATGTTGGTATTATGTTGAATTTGTACCCTATGGGCCATTGAGCTAGCTGCAAATTTGTTGATAGTGGGGAGCTTGTATCAATTGATATGAATGATTTCTGAATATTTCTTTCTTGAGAGATTCTTGTCGCTGGATGCGATTCTTCTTGATTTATAACTTCTTGATTTACATTTTGTAATTGCTCGTTTAAATTGCGAAGGGTAGCTTCGGCCTCTTCTATTCTTTGTTTGAGTGTCTTTTCTCGTGCTCTTGCGCGACACTCTTCAAGTTCTTTTTGCCTTCATAAAACTTGTTCTTCAAGTTCTTTGAGTCTTTGTTCTTCAGCTTCGCCCGTTCTTGAAGAGTTTGCACCTTGAAAGACTTCTTTTGTAAGACCTCTGTCTTCTCCGAGTGGTTGTTCGTCTTCGGTTTCTTCATTGACGGTCTTCTTGTTTAGTCTTGTCATTTTATTTCTTGTGGTCGTGAAGATCTTTAGATGCACACACAAACGGTGGGCACCAGATGTTGGGTAAAAAGTTCAGGTCAAATGACACAATTCACACAATCATCAAAATATTTCAGACAAGACAAAGTTGTAAGTAAAGTTGTCTTTATTTCATGATCCTTTCATACATGTCAGAGGGGGTATTTATAGGGTCCTAGTCTTCGTATTTTACATAAAATGACTATTTTACCCCTGACCTAAATATTTACATTCTTTATTTTATATAAGGGCGAAGTAGTCATTTCCTCCAGATTCAGACTTCTTCTTCGCGTCCAGTGAACTTGTTCTTCAGATTATTTCTTGCTTCTCGTCTACTTCTCCGTCCAGCGAAGTTAACTTCATGTTGACGAAGTCGACAGGCGAAGTTGAATTCTTGACGATGAAGTCGACAGACGAAGTTGAACGACGAAGTTGATCGGCGAAGTTTAAACGACGAAGTCGAACGACGAAGTCGTCAGGCGAAGTTGAACGTCGAAAGTTGAACGACGAAGTCGTCAGGCGAAGTTGAACGACGAAGTCGAACGACGAAGTCGTCAGGCGAAGTTGAACGTCGAAAGTTGAACGACGAAGTCGTTAGGCGAAGTTGAACGACGAAGTCGAAATACATTCTTCGCTATACTTTTTCTGCAAGTGAATTTCATTAGAAAACTTTTATATTCTTCATACTCCAAAGTTTAGGCTTGAGTTTTTTTGGACGAAGTCAATTCCCCAACAATATATATATATATATATATATATATATATATATATATATATATATATATATATATATTTAAGGAGTAGCTCAGTCAGATGCTTTGAATTGTTTCAGAATTTCGGCTGAAATTTCATGATTTTTGGCCCTTTGGATGACCTCAGATAAATGCATACATCAGTAAATGGACGAGATCTGTTCAATTTTTAATGAAAATATCACAAAAATTCAAAACAATTGGCTGAAAATTAATCGATTTTCGTTCCTACGAGTACCCTCTGGTATTAGATTACACAGATCCATGATGAGAGAAAGTGAGACTTGACTTCTGAAATCTGAAGTAGGGATCCGTGCTCTCTCTCTAGTTAACAAAAATGTGAGCAAATTGTGAATGTTCAATAGCCACGCGCACGCTAAGATTTCACATACGACAATACCTTGTTTCTGATTTTAGCTAACAAATTAGTTTTTTAAAGGAACATAGGATGTTATGACACATAAATATATAGAAAACAAATTAATAAACAGGAACAGTTCCGGATTTAAGTGACGATTGATCACACTTGTTGAATACAGGTTCCAAATTTTGCTTTCTCCTGCTCTTCCCTACCCTTATTTTCCATTCTGCCCTTCTAGTTCTCTGTGAACCTCACCTTGAGCACCGTCGACCGTAGTGGCCGCTATGTTGCACTGCACGGTCTTAGTTTCCCTGCTTTACCCCATAGCACACTGTAAAGGCCTGCACATAGCAGGATCCCACCAATAACGCTGCAGTTTTCCATTAAGAGAGGAAAAACAAGAGGGGCAGAAAAAGGTTGATTATTCAACTTTTATGTTCGTTATTGCTGATCCGACATACAATATATAGTATATAGCTTACCTACCTGCCAAGGTGAACCACCTCTCCTAGAAAGGAGGAACAAAATATTGTTAGGATAAAGGTGAGTGGAGTCCAAACGGTGAGGAAGACAGGACCCTTCATCTCTATGCACCATGCTTGGAGATAGTAGTTCAGTCCGGACACCAAAAACCCCTGGCCCATTGATTTGTTGGATCCATGCATGCATATAAACAGGCAAATCAATATTCTTAAAAATTGCTGTCGCTTTTTTTTTGGAAATGGGTTGTGCAAATGAATAAAAGTAATCCCTCAGTATAGCTAGCATTAGCATTAAAAATGTAATAAAAGCTTTATTTGGTGAAAGTGCATTTGTTACTTATCTAGTGAAAATTCGACATGAGGAAAAGAGAGCATGCAACAAATTTTGAGATCTTATTCAACAACTTCTGAATCCGAGTTGACAATTTCGACATAAGGAATTCTTAATCTAGGTTAACATTTTTCTTAACCTAACTCATGTAACAGTTTGTAATAAATTTTGTTCTAGATGAGGATCCGGTACCAGTACCAGTTTACTTATAGTTAGAAAAAAACAATAATAAAACTTGATGCAGTAATTAATTAACTCCTCAAATACAAAATTTACCGAGTAAACGACCGCGAGCAAGCTGATGTCTAGCCGGAGCTTCCACATTGAGAAGTCCCTCTCAGCAACCACTGCGACTAAGAACGATTGCACTGTGCTGAACAAGCATTGTGTCACTGTCACAAGCATCTTGTTCGGGAACTCCTTGAGCACAGCGGCCTACCAATGGATGGACATAGATCGATTAAGCACAAGGTAAGTACAATTAATAAAACATTTATATAGTTCTGATCTGCAGATATGTTGATGAGACCTGCAGGACGAGCGACATGGACCATGCCAGGACAGCGAGCACCGCGACGAACGTCCCTTTGATCCACGCGGCTCCCATTAACGTTTTCGCGGCTGTGGCGGAGGCATGGCCATGGGTGGGAGCAGCGAAGGCACGGTGATGGTTGACGGGGCTCAGCAACTCCCCGGCGTACAAGGCGATGACTAAGACCCCGACAAGACAGAGCGCCACGCCAGTCAGCTTGGCTATGCCGGATGGGCTCCTCAGCTTCAACTCCTCCATCCTGCGTGCGCCATATATATAGTTAACAACCAAAGCATGTATATAAAATTACTCCATAGATGTTGCCTATATATTCTATATAATCTCAGTTAGACACCTTAATAGAAGCGCCAGGCAGAAGGTAATCACGGGAATGGAGTTGGTTGACGCTGCTAGCACCGTTGCTGATGTCAACTTCAGGCTCACGTTGTACAGATTGCCGGTAACTGTAATCCTGGAAATCGACCAACGAATCCAACAGAAACGTACAGCAATTCGATCACAAATATCCCTCCCACTACCTCAAAAGTTCACAGCAGGGGCCAGGACCATTTTACTGTAAGGACGGCTGCTGATTGAGCCGCCTTTACAGTGGCTTGATCATGCACCACCAAACCAGTCGCCCTTACAGTGGGCTAGCCATGCACCACCAAACCAGTCGCCCTTACAAAGGGCTGGCCATGCAGCACCAAACCAGCCGCCCTTACAGTGAGGCTGATTAGTAAGGGTGGCTGGTGATCTAGCCGTCCTTACTGAGGTCACTGTAAGGGCGGCTGGTGGACGGCTGTATAAGTGGTTGTACCCATCTTCTTCCTCCTCGAGACACTCACTCTATCTCACAAAAAAGGGTTGGGAGGCCTTGGGCTCCTCCAAAAAAATTGCTCTACTAGGGGGAGATTTTCAACTCAATTCCTTTGGTGGAGAGCTTGTAGAAGGTAAGAAAATGCTATTCCCACCCTTTAATTGAAGTTTTAACGGTTGGTTATTGAGCAAATTAGAGTTTTGTTTTCTCCCTCTTCTATGGTGTTTGAGCTTTGTGTGGAGCAAACTAGGGCTTAATTTTGAAGCTATTAGTGTAGATTAGTTGTAGAAATGAGCTCACACTTATTAGTTGCTCTTGCATAATTTTTTTGGAGATTATTACACCCTAGTTTCATGCATGGAGAAATCTATTTCTAGATCTAGAGTTACAACTTTTTTTTATTTTGTAATTCTTGTTTCATGAAATTGGAATGGGGTTGGCATGAAAGGTAGTGGGTAAAATAATAATTTATGGTAATTATTCTCTTTGAAATCATATATTTTTACCATTAGATATATATTGTCTTTATAAATATTTATATATGTATTAATAGGTAATTAATTAATTATCCTATACCATGGATTTTTATAATTGTTCTCAAATTATTAATTTGATTCCTTTGGTGGAGAGCTTGTAGAAGGTAAAAAATGTTATTCTAAGCCTTTGATTCAAGTGTTAATGGTTTGTTAGTGAGTAAATTAGAGCTTTGATTTCTCTCTCTTGCATGGTGCTTGCTTGAGCTTTGTATAGAGCTAATTAAACGCTAGTTTTGAAGCTATTAGTGTAGATTACTTAGAGAAATGAGCTCACACCCTTTATGTTTAGTCTCTCTTGCTTGATTATAGTGGAGATTACACCCTAGTTTTTCATGTGTGTTTCGGACTACACAGTGTGGACTCATCATGGTGAGACAACGGTTATTGATGGCGACAATAATGATCAAGAAGAAGACGCACTTCTGTACCAATACACAAATGAGGTGGATGAAGACATGGGCTATGACCCTGACAATGAACAAGGTGCTGACTTTGGCAATCAACAATGTGCTGATGATGCTGGTGGTGCCGGTGCTGACGGTAGAGCACGTGAGGGGGGTGAAGATGACGGTGACCATTTGCAATAAGGGCTATCAAGCCAGAGTTCCTAAAGATGGCCATCACCCGCATGTGCTACTTCTTTTCAAAGATCTCACAGAAGTCATTTCGCAGGCAAGAACTAAGTGACCTACATGATTTCATGGTGGAGACCCAGAACCAACTTGAGGTGTGTTTACCTCCTGTATTTTTTGATATAATGGTACATCTCATGATTCACCTGATTCATCAGATAGAGGTGCTAGGCCCAAGCTACTTGCATGAAATGTGGGCCTACGAGCGGTTCATGTCGGTCCTAAGCCGATACGTGCATAATCGAGCATACCCATAGGGCTCCATGATAGAGGGTTACACTACTGAAGAAGTCGTCGAGTGCTGTCAAGAATACCTAGAAGTACAGAGAGGGATTGACAATCCCGATTCTCGTCACAAGGATAGGTTGGCTGGGAAGGGCACCAGTGGTAGAAAAACATTCATCGACTATGAATATAAAGAAGTCAGTCAGGCGCATTATTGTGTCTTGCAGAGCACAAAACTGATGCAACCCAAAGACATACTACCATGGGAACGAAAAGGTGGCAATGAGAAAGTTCTTTCAGCGGGGCCTAGCTAGTTTGTGTAAGTGTGTGTGTGAGACTACATTTATGTATGTGTGTGAGACTACATTTATATATGTGTGTGAGAGACTACATTTATGTATGTGTGTGAGACTATGTGAGAGACTTGTAAACACTAGTCACAAAATTATGAATCTCATAGAGTTTATAAAACAATATGAGAGACTTGTCAATTTAGAACTAAACTTTTCTAACACTTTCTCAAATCCAAAAATGACCAAAATAACAAATGTAGATCTTGATGAGTTTGACAAACTTGGTATTCATGACTTTGTTATTCGAGACCATCTAGGGTTTCAAAAACTGGTTTGGAGCTGTTAAAATTTAAAAATCCAAAATTTGAATCGTCCAAACTTTGTCAAATGAAAAGTTGACCAAATCAACAAATGTAGATCTCGATGAGTTTAACAAACTTGGTATTCATGACTTTTCTATTTGAAACCATTTAGAGTTTCAAATAATGGTGTCAAAGTGTCATTTTTTTAAAATTCAAAATTTGACTTGGTCAAACTTTATCAAATGAGACACTAAATGACCTCAGATGAAAAACTTTTGAATACAAAGGTGTTAGAACTCATCAAGATCTACAATTGTTATATAGGTTATTTTTTATTTGAGAAAGTGATAGTAAACACTAGTCACAAAATCATGAATCTCACATAGAGTTTATGAAACAATATGAGAGACTTGTCAATTTAGAACTAAACTTTCCTAGCAATTTCTCAAATGTGAAAATGACCAAAATAACAAATGTAGATCTTGATGAGTTTGACAAACTTGGTATTCATGACTTTTCTATTTGAGATCATCTAGGGTTTCAAAAACTGGTTTGGAGCTGTCAAAATTTAAAAATCCAAAATTTGAATCGTTCAAACTGTGTCAAATGAAATGTTGACCGAAATAACAAATGTAGATCTTGATGAGTTGATCAAACTTGGTATTCATGACTTTTCTATTTGAGACATTTTAGAGTTTCAAATACTAGCGTGAAGGTGTCATTTTTAAAAAATCAAAATTTGACTTGGTCAAACTTTGTCAAATGATACACTAAATGACCTCAGATGAAAACTTTTGAATACAAATGTGTTAGAACTCTTCAAGATCTACAATTGTTATATATGTCATTTTTCCATTTAGTCTCCTAAATTTATATTCAAAGTTTGAGAATTAAAAGTTTATTTTTTTAAAAAAATATGTTTTTGTTTTTTTAAAGAAGAAACTATGCATTTATATGTATAAAAAACAAAGAAATGTTTGGAATGATTAAAACTTTTTATACAAATATTTTTGTTATTTTAAATTTATATAAATCTATTTTTATACAAATAGATTTGGTTTTAAATTTTTTTTAAAAAAAATCATCTGTAAGGGCGGCTAAGGTTCTCAGCCGCCCTTGTTGATCCATGGCCCATATAAATTGTTCGGAGTGCCCGAGCGGCTAAGTCACTGGGCGTTTTTTCTCCTCGCGACGCCGTTAGGCTGCCAAAATTTGGCGCGCCTCCTCCAACTCCGGCGCCGCCTCCTCCCCCTCCCTCACCCCTCTGCCACCACATCCTCCCCCTCCCTCATCCCTCCGCCGCATCCTCTCCCCATCATACCGCCCCCGCCCCATCTCCCGTGCGGGCCGCACGCCGCGGTGTTAGGGTTTGCGCTGACAGAGGATGCCGGCGGCCCATGAACGACACCGCGCAGGGACACCGCGGTGAGGGTCACCGAACTCGACGCCCGCGCGTGCTGTGGCGACCTCCCTGGCGGCGCCCCCAGCCCGCTTGTGCGCTCGGTCAGTCATCCCCGCCACCAGCGCCTTCTCTCCTTCATCGACGGTCTGCGCGCTCCGGCTGCCGGCCCTTCTCTCCTTCCTCAACGGTTGTGCCGCGGCCGGATACCTGCGCACCACGGCCATGTCACACCCGGTTTCCTAAAGAATAAAACCAGACTAATCATATATGTGCCCAGAAAGTCCACACATATGTCAGAATGAAAAAAATATCAGAAACAATGTTATTATATAACATATACATAGCTATATTAACACTTACATCAGACTATCACGGAACAATGACTAAACTTCATGCTCCATTCTTCTCAGGGACGGCTAACTGGTGGCTCCGTATGCCAAGCTCTTCTGAAAGACTTCTGAAAACTCCACTACATCTTTATCCTTCTTCTGAGCAACACCTTACTACACACTGGGGTATGGTGGAAATAGCAAGAGTGAGTCTATGTCGAACTCAACAAGTATAACACAGGGTTCATGAGACTCAAAAGGCTAGACACTGTTTGACTGCGTTTAGCTTTTAATCATCATATAATTAGTAATTGAGTAGCATCAAGATAAACCAATTCCCATTAATGAACCAATGATCAATTGTAATAAGGATAATGAATAGCATTAACATGAGCATAATAGTAACAACATTAATTAAACATGATATAACAATGGTGATCAACTATTCTGTAAGAATCCTCAAGGCCGCTCGTATCCGTGAGCACGGCTAGTATACCAGTTTATTAAACTCTGCGCAGAGGTGTATACTTTCACTGTGAGTCATGATTTTCAAATGCATGGGTTTGCAAGGCCCAAAACATCAGAAACCATATAAAGTCATTCAAAAGTTCATCTAACAAGTTAGGGCCATTAGATTCACTCGGCAGGCAGATGTAGGAACCCCTTTTCAAATGGCACAATTCCTTCTCGGCTATACTCATAGACTAGAGACTGTCCTACACCCAATGTGTCAAGCCATTCTTACGCCAATTAAGGTAACCACTAACAAGCTAGAAAATGACTCTTAAACAACTAGAGCTAGAACCATATAGCCCTCACAGCTGTACTATATGTCCCGGTTATCACTTACAGGTAAGTCCTTACGGAGAGTAACTAGAGCAACAATATAACCCCTTGCTCTAGCCTCCTTTCAACAGTAATAAAATCATCTTATTGGTTGGTTGCTTAATCCATTAATCAAATTACAAGATCATAGTTCATAATTAAGCATTAGCAATAGCTACCCAAATGCATAACCCATAGGTGACAAGGAAACAAGATCTCAATAGCTAAGTTATAATCTCTATGGTTGTCAAGGAGGACACATGCATATGTATGATAATTTCAGTGAATAGGACAACAAGGATGGTCCCATATTATACTTGCCTTGATCAAAGCTTTTCTATTGATACTGCTGGTCTGGCTCAAAATAATACTCCTGATCATCAAGAAACTGCTCACCGTCTATACTCGATCATCATGCATCAACACACAATCATCCAAGCAATCATACACGAAGCAAACAAAGAGACATAATTAAAACAGTACACCAACAGTAGCAAAACAGTATTAAAAAGTTTTTAAAACTCTTCTACATGTTACTACGATCACACAGACGTAAAGATCACGAAATTCGGATCTAAAACGTGAAAGTTATGAATTTTCTAAGATTTCCTATAGATAAATAATTACTTTAATATAAACTCGAAAATTAAATTTTCCAAACCTACTGTATAATAACACTAACATGTAGAGCTCGCAAATACAAACCTAATGCAACTTGAACGGGTCAAATCGGAGTTAAAACGAAGATTTTATGCTCAAAACAAGTTTAGTGGCAAAACTATAAATAGTATCATCTTCTACCTTAGGCTTGAGGAGCTCCAGTCAGCCATGGTGAAACCTTGCCGGAGAGAAGCAAGATGAGATGGAAACTCGATGAAACGACAATGGATTCGCGCAAACGGATATACCACGGTGTAGAGAACGACGAGGGCTGCCTCTTGGTGGTGGTGGCTGGCGTCGGGACGCGACGGTTTAGCCGGAAAAGCTCGTCGAAGAGTTCGCCGGAACGCAAGCTGTAGATGAAGAACTTCGGTGAGGGGTGGAGGGAGCTACGAGCGGCGGCTCGTGATAAGGGTTGTACCTCTGAAACCAGGACGTCGAGGGCTACGCCGGCATATATATATAGGTCTAGGGTTTGGAAACTTTTCAGATTTTCTTAATTTGGGGATTATTTTAATTCCGCGAATAAAATAATTCCAGAAAATCTAAAATTACCTTTTTGGCTGTGAAAAATAGCCCGGAGCTCAGAAAAATCACGGGAAAAATTCTGGAGACTCTTGGAGAGATAAGGAACTCAACCAAATGAGTTTGAGCTCATGAAAAGATGGATGAAGAGATCAAGGAAAAAGATTAAGCTCACGGAAATTGAAATTTTAAATCCAGAAAATACCAAAAAGTTTTTCGATGAGAAGTAAATGTCGTCCTATGGTATTTTGAAAATAATAGCACTCACCAACACCAAAGACAAGCATCACACAAACACCACATTATCAAATTAATATGGAAAAGTTTAAAACCACAATTTTCTATATTTAAATTAGCAACAACTTAACTTATCTAATAAATTTATTCAAATATTGAAATCATTTATTTTATTTAGTGTTTTCTAAGCACAACCTAAAATTGAAAATTTTGGGGTGTGACAGGCTGGATCCCTCTCTACTAGTTCTTCTACAGGTACGCCCACCCCCTTCTTTGGCCCCCGCAAGTTCTGTCAATTTGCTGGGTTCAGTTTGCTTTGCTATGTGAGAGCTAGCTAGGACCATACTGTTGGGTTCTGAAACTACATGGGGAAGAGAATGCAGCTTTTTTTTAGACCAAAGACGGCGGCCCTGCTTGTATTTGAAAGCAACAGAATTGCTGGGGTTGCTAGGTGTTCAGCAGATATGCGGCCTTCCTCAGTATGAGTATGACATACTATAGTATTTCACTTATATATATTTACAAGAAATCAATTGAAGAGATTTGGTTTATTTTCTGTCTGCAAATTGGATGGCAATTTCTATGTAATTTCTTAAAAGGATTGCCAGCATTGCCAGCAAATATGCCATGTGAATTGGAAATTTTAGCCAACAAAAAGGGTTTACATTAAAATGTCATGTATGTTGACTGGATTCATTTAGACATTACTGGACATGGCTTATTTTTTTGTTCTAGTATATCTATGACCTCTCCTGTATGTTGACTGGATTCATTTAGACATAAAAATATAGTCAAATTCTATTCCTTTTCACATGTTAGTAGGTTTGTGACAGTGATGTATTGAGGGTGCCTGCATATTTGTATAACCCCACAAAATGACATTTATGGGTAGCACGAAACATGAGAATGGTCAAGTGCTTTGATCTTGGTAGGCACAATGCATAACTTTCCATTGGTTGTCTATGTTGCTGCCAGATCAAGTTATGGGTTAAGAAAAATAAGTTATCGTGTTTTGTGCTGTAGCATTGTTAGAGTAACAGTACTCTGATGAGCGCTATTGTATAGAGTACATAATACATGTGGATGCCCCTGTGCATTGGATTGTGATATCCTGCATTGGATTGGATTGGCTTTTGTCTCATCCTAGCCCATTTTGTTTACTGAATATATAAACAATGTTTCATATGAGTTAAGTGCATGGTATTTAATGGACATGGTCGATCATCTTACATGCCTGTTGTAATTGTTCACTGCAAATTAGCTATCTATTGGCTGAATTTCAGTATTACATGGTCGATCATCTTACATGCCTGTTGTAATTATTCACTACAAATTAATCCATTTTGTGGTAAACTTTATCCATTTAAGTAATAAGGTTAATTTAAAACAGATATGCAACTTTGTAACATAGACTGTAACTTGTTTGGTTGGTTGCATCCATATATGTTCTATTGCATTGAAATAAAAAACGAGCATTAAGATAATATTTATTTTGCTTGAACTGATTGTATAGTAGTCCCTCCATTCCAAATTACAAGTCGTGCTGGCATTTCTAGATACATAGCTTTTGCCATGCACCTAGATATCACTACTCTACTACTACTACTACTACTGTTGCTTTAGTATAGGTTCTTGTAGTCACATTAGTTACTTGTTGTGTTAATATAAGTACATGAACATGAACATGAACCTGTAACTATAGAGAAGCTAAAATCAGTGTGCTTATTCTTTAGGGAGCTTGTTTGGTACAATTGTAGATTTGTTTTTTCGTGGCAGTCCTTGTGTGTGGCTCTGCTGCACTTGTGCCTTACTAGATCATTAATTTGCCTCATGTTTGATAAGTCCACTCCATGGTTGTGTTTGGTACTGTGGAAACTAAGGCATTACTTTATCAACTGCTCATACTGGTGCTCTACTATATACTCATGCTTATTGCTATTAGTCTGTTATATATATGGTCATCGATTTTCTCCTAATAAGGAGACCAAATCTGCTGTTTTGTGGCAGGCAACAGCTGATTTGCTCTACTATCTACTCATGTTTATTGCTACTACTACTGCTGGTTACTTCTAATACTTCTAATACTCTTATTTGGCAGGCAACAGCTATTTTTTGACATCTTGTCCTCTCTATGTTTTGGTAAACAGCTGCTGTTTTTTTTGCCAACTCTCCTCTCCTTTGTTTTGCCGATGACGAAATTGTCTAAAATCCATACATAATATGGAATATGAGCTGATGATCAAGAACTTGTGAGGAACTTGGCATCCGCTCCTCTCTCTTATCTGTTATGATGCCTTTATGCTCCAAGACTATGATCAAATGATGATTGACATGTTTCTGAGGCCTTTTTTAAAAACCTTTCCCTCTCCTCACCTCTCCTCTTTCCTCTCTTCTCCTTCTATCTCTCTTCTCCTCTGTCCTCTCTTATCCTCTCTCCTACACTACTACTACCACTACTACTTCATGTTTAGTAGGTGTTGTTACCTTCATGTTGTATTATGTCTTGAACCGCCGATGGTGAAATTGTCTAAGTCCTATTACTAATACTACACTTCTCCTCTCCTATCCTCTACTACTACTTCTATGTTTTTTTGCCAATCCTCTCCTCTCCTTTGCTTTGCCAATGATGAAATTGTCTAAGTCCATTCATTATATGGAATATGAGCCGATGATCCTGAACTTGTGAGGAACTTGGCATCATTACCAGCTGCCCTTACATTACCTTCTCCTTTCTTCTCTGTTATGATGCCTTTATGCTCTAAGTTCATGATCAAATGATGATTGGCATGTTTCTGAGGCCTCTACTACTACTACTACCACCACCACCACCACTACTAGTACTAGTAGTACTACTACTACTTCTACTGCTACTGCTACTGCTACTACTACTTTTTCCCGTATCTAATTCACACTTTATTCCTTGCATGTATTAGAACAAAGCACGAAATGATGCGGACAACAGACAGTGCAACCAAATCCCACAAAAATAATGAGCAGCCTAGCCATGGAGGTCAAGGGTTACCGGAACAGCTTACGCAGGAGCAGTTCGATGATGAGGTAGAAATTGATCTAGCATTGTTGCTTTCTCAAGGGGAAGGTGGAGCAGAGGGAAGAGGAGAGGCTGATGAAGGCTAAGAAGAAGAGGATGATGACGAGGGCTCATCCTCAGGATATGAAAGTCCCGAGGATCCTCACCCACAACCACCACGACGGAGGCTAACGGAGGATGAGTTGGACCTGGATTTCGACCCGAACGAGGAGGTAGGGATGGAGCCTTTGTAGCATGTGAAATTGTCTAAGGCCTTGGCTGTATTACCTCTGCTAACGCTTTTGACCTGTCGTATATGCAGGTCCCTGCTAGACCTCCGAAAAGACAACATCGGCGTCTGACATGTTATGCCGAAGAAGGCAGAGTTGGGGAAAGGAGGGCAGAGGCAACCGCCACAGAGACTGACATTGAGGCCTCTGCTCCACAGCCTCAAGGCACAACCACGACGGACTCCGCTACCGTACCAAAGAGGAATCGAGGGATAATAAAGACAAACCAATATCCAAAGAAGGGGGTAAATTTCGTGATATCACGCGTCAGAGAAGAAGGGCAGATCCTTGAGCCACCGGAGTACATCAGCAAATTCTGTAATGCGATCGGGGAAGTAGTAAGAGATCAGTTGAACCCAGCAATCCATTTCTGGAGTGGCAAACATGGCGTAACTGAGGCAAAAAAGCAAGAGCTATGGGATGAGTGGCTAATGGGCACTTTTAGGCTGCCGACGGGGACCCATGAACTGATAAAGAGACATGCTTACAAGATAATGGGAAACGCCTTCCAACGTTGGAGGGCGGATCTGAACAAGAGGTTTATCTAGAGGCGGCTAACTCCCTTCCATGAGTTTGGCAACATAACTCATAATCAATGGACGCAGCTCGTGGCTGAGAAGACTTCACCCAAAGCATTGACCCTCAGTGCCCGTAATAGGGAGCAGGCGAAGAAGAACAAACACCCTCCTCGCCTAGGCCCCGGTGGATACCATGCCAAGCAAGGCGTGTTTAGGAAGTTGGACGAAGCGGCCGAAGCTTCTGAGGATCCAAAGAAAAAGAAAGTGAAGGATTTGAGGTCACGTTTGAAGCAATGGATATATGCGAGGAGTGTGGATTCCTCTGACCTCAAGTTTGTTGAGCCGGAGACAGAAGAGGCAGTATCAAGGATACTGAAGTATGTTGAAGATGCAGAGAATGACACATTCACTCCTTCTAGAGAGAGGGATGAGCTAAGCCTTGGCTTGGGCAACCCCGAGCACACAGGCCGCACCAGGGGTTTAGGGAAGCTGGTAACCTGGAAGAAAGGATTCACAGAGGATAGCAACATGTACAAGAAACATGGCAGAGATCGAGAGGCCAATCTCGAGCTCACTGTGAAGGCTCTAGTTGCGAAGGTGCTTTCGGAGCATGGTGTGAATACGGAGGCATGGACGCTCATGGAGCCAATGGGAGAACTGGCTATAGTTGGCAGCCCTCTGGGTGTTCCCAGCAGCCAAGGTTCCACTGCAACCACAACCGACGTCGATCGCATACGGGTGCCAACTAGTTGCACCCTATTGGTTCCCATGGGTAGGAGAAACAAGATGATGATGGTTGAGGTGGCAATGGGTGTGACACATCCTCCAGGAGGCAAATGGCACAGTCGCCCAATCCCGTAGGACTACACTAGGGTCGAGGTGCATACCGTGAAGCCCGACTTCATGACGTGGGAGATAGAACACCCAACTCCTGAGGGGCTTGTTCATCTTGGAGAAGTCATGAAATAGTTCATCCTCTGACACAAAAATGACATTGCATTGAATGTTTGTTCGCCAACTCCGAGTGATGTACATCTGGAGCAAGTTGTTGAGGATGGGGAGGCATATTCACCAGCTCAGGACGACCACATGCCTAACATGCCACATTCTTCCCTGACACCTAGCGAGCACGTGACTGACAAGCCACAGACTTCTCCAGCTCGTCTTATCGAGCAAGGGCATGATGAGATGCCACAACGTTCTCCAGCTCGTCATATCGAGCAAGTGCATGATGAGATGCCACAACGTTCACCGGCTCGTCATATTGAGCAAGTGCATGATGAGATGCCACATCTTTGTCCAATCGAGCAAGGGCCCGATGTCCTGCCAGAGCCTTCTCAATAGGTGTGGCAGATACCCAAACAAGGACCGCCTTCTGAAAAAGAAGATGAGGGCGTGCATGAATCGAAGGCCTGAAAGAAGATTCCCTACCATACAAGGCCAATGTTTGCTCCGATGAAAGATGTCTCATTGATTGACAAGTGGTTTGCTCATGACCAGTTCAAGCCTGAGAATCAAGTTAAAAACGTCTACACACGTGCTTTTGAGCCGCCCGACGCTAGCAAACTCCACCAAGAGGTAAAGAAGTATCCAAATGTTGACGAGATCAAGTGGACAAAGGATGTCCCAAAAGAATATGAAAGAGGCAAGCACTTCCTACCAAACCGAATCATGCAGTGCATGCCAATTGGACTATGACCTTGTCGAGGTCATTGACATCCTTGCAATGCCTGACGGGCACCGCCTCCCGCTTCTCCTCGCCCACCGGCCGAGGCCAACATGTTGTACGTCCTTCCCTGGACCGAGCTGCAGCGAGCACCACACACCGAGGCGAGCAGAGTGGAGCAGTGGAGATAGAGGGAGAGAGAGAATGAGGAAGTGGAGAGAGGCAGGTCCCGCGTGTGTGTGTTGATTTTGAGAGAGGGGATGAATGGATAAGGATGAGCCACATCTGGACAGGACAGACGCCTGTGGGCCAGCATTATTGGAGGGAAAAGAGCTAGGCTGCATGGAGACGGACTTAATTGGCAATTCTAACCTCTCCTTGATCAATTAATCCCAATTTGTACTAGGTTGACGATCTTGACCGATGGAGAGAGAATGATCCTAATCGTAACTGCCTGGATGGAGGTGGGGGGTGCTGGCCACCGCCACACCACATAGAGCCATTACCGGACTCACCCGCCACGTTGGGCAACACGCACCGGCAAGCGTCTGGACGGAGGGGGTGCCGGCCGCCACCACACCGCATGCAGAGTCGTTCCGGGACTCGCCCGTGACGGTGGGAGGCGCACAGCGGCAAGCGACCAAGCTTGGACGGGAGGGGGGTGTCGACCGCCGCCACACCACGCGGGGCCATTTTTGAACTTGCTCGCAACGTTAGGTAGCATGCACCATCAAGCGTCTACGCCTAGACGGAGGGGGTCTCGACCGCTGCCACACCGTGCAGAGCCGTTCCTAGGATCGCCCGCAACGATGGGAGGCACACACCGGCAAGTGTCCAAAGCCTGGATGGAAGAGGGTGCTGGCCGCCGCCACACCACGCGGAGCCAATTCCGGACTCCCCCACGATGGTGGGAGGCGCGCACCAGCATGCGTCCACGCCTAGATGGAGAGGGAGGGTGCCAACCACCGCCACACCGTGCGCGAGCTGTTCCCGAACTCACCCGCGATGGTGGGAGGCACACACCGACAAAACGCCTGCTCCTGGACGGAGGGGGTGCCGGCCGCCGCCACACCGCATGAAGTCATTTCTTGACTCGCCCGCGATGGTGGGAGGCATGCACCGGCAAAGCGTCTGCATCAACCGGCTCACTGCCCTCCCTGACAAGAGGCAGAGAAGGCCCTCAATGGTCGGAGAATGACCAGAGAGAGCAGCACAGAGGGGAGGGTGCACACGGGCACGCAGCCCCGCCGCCGGCAAGCCACGGCCAAACTGCGCGCACCATACCGATGTTGGTCCCCTACACATGCATGCATAAAACGAGCATGCGGCCTCACCGCTGGCTCGTCCACAGCCAAACCACATGCCCCGAGCGGCTACAGGGCCACCCTCAAATCTGGCCCAAGACAGAGCCGTCGAACACCTCAGTGGCCGTGCTCGACGAACTCCATGGGCACGCTCGACGAACTAGAGGAGTAGCTGTGCCACCGTAGGGCACTGGGCCTGGCCGACCCGGTAGGCTGCCACCACCGCAGCCCTGGCCAGCCTCGGGCACAAGCGAGATATGCCCTAGTAGAACCAGACGCCGACCATGCGGATCCAATTCACCCCAACACGGATCCGACCCTCTTCGCGTGGATCTAGCCACTAGCCATGCAAAACCTGCGGTTGAAGAAGATGAAACACCAGAGCATAAGAGAGGAGAGGAAGGAGGGAGTTGGGAGAGAGCAGAAGGACGGGATGGCCCTGCCGCTGCCCTCCTCGTTGCTCGCCAGGCCGGCAAGCAGCTCCAGCATCGGAGGCCGGGAGCGCTGAAAGTGTGGGGGGGGGGCTAGTTCGAGGGGTCACTCTCCTTGACCGCCTCGTCCCAGCACCACCATCTAGCGGTGGATGATCTATTGCACACTGTTAGGTAATTATGAGGCAATGCTCTAATATTTTCATATAAAAATAACAAGTTAAAGCATTTTTCAGTTGCCCAATCCACTTTAATCCTCTCTCTCTCTAATGTCAACTCATGGTCTTTCCTATAGTTTGCCAACAAAGTAGGACAAGTATTAGCATTGGCAGATCCATAGCCAGAAAGTTTTGCTACCATATGAGTGCTTCATTGCTACAAAGGTGTTGCAATGGTTTCCATGAAGCAATTAGGTGCAACAAAATGAACTAGCATAACAGAAGATCAATGTAATTTTTTTTCATGAAGAAAATGACCAAAAACGAATTAGGGTTGAGATACAAAGTGAAGAAAGGTAAAAATGGAAGAATTTGGCTATGACTACCTGATCATGTTGATTCTTTTGCTTCAATCTTGTTTGATTTTTGGATCATCAAGGTTCATGTGATTTCTGAATCCTGATTTCTAGATCCAATCTGGGTTCATGTGGGGAATAGAAGACTTACATGCGTCAAAAGGAAGCTAAGATGATGGGTTTGTGTGGGCCCACTATAGTGGAAGCGGCACGCAACCACACACCTTTCTCCCTCCGGCATCTGTCTATTTCAAAAAAAAACGATAGGGGCAATTTATTTCTTTGCAGAGAAAGGCATGTGCAATCAGAGAGAGCACGGATCACCTAGCAAGATTATTTTACATACAATACCTCTATGATTTTAGCTAACAAATTAGTTTTTAAGGAATATAGGATGTTATGATACATAAATATATTGAAACAAATTAATAAACAGGAACAATTCATGATTCAACTGAATTGATCACACTTGTTGAATACATGTTTCTAATTCTACTTTCTCTTGCTCTTCCCTACCCTTATTTTCCTTCTGCTCTTCTAATTCTCTGTGAACCTCATCTTGAGCACTGTCGTCGACTGTGGTGGCCTCTATGTTGCACTGCACAGTCTTTGTTTCCCTGCTTTTGCCCCATAACATACTGTAAAGGCCTCCACATAACAGGATTCCACCAATAATGCTACATTTTTGAAAGGATCTAATAGGCCTAGAGGGGGGGTGAATAGGCGGATCTAAAAACCTGAAACTCAAAACTCAACGCGGAAGTTAAAACACTGACCGGTACTACCGGTTGGTTTGGACCGGTACTACCGGTGAGGGATCACCGGTACTACCGACGCAAACCACCGGTACTACCGGTACCCTACTAAAACTACGAAATCAGAGATTTGCGTGTTGTGATTTCAGATCTGAGTTTTACCCCACTACCGAAGATGATATTGATGAAGTTTATGAACTCTCCTTTCTTGTTCCTTCACCAAGTAGTAGATCAAGCACCCACAACCTATGAAAGAGATAGGAAAGAGGAAGAACACAAAGAGCAAGTAATATTTCAAGTAAACACAAATAGCAACAACAACAAGCACGCAGGACACACGATTTAACCCGAGGTTCGGTAACCCCACAAAGGAGTTCCTACGTCCTCGTTGTTGAGGTGACCACTAAGGTCGGAGTCTATTCCACCTCCTTGCCTCCCTCAAGCAACCACAAAGGTTAGCTCAAGATTTCCACTAAGAATACAAGGGTAATACAAACACTTCGGGGTGCCCTCACAAGTAGAACAACACGGGCAACCACGAAGAACACCTAGCCGGCTAGGGTTCCAAGAACCCAAGAGTAACAAACACAAACCAAGCCAACTAGGAGGGGAATCAAGTGCTCAAGATGAGAATCGAAGCTTTCCACTCTTAAATCTCTCCTCTCTACTCAGATCTTACAAGGGATTGGATTTGAGACCCAAGAGGAAGAGAGAGAGGGTGAGTCAATGCTTGAGAGCTGTTTGTCTGAAGGTTGGTGGGAGTAAATGGCGTCGGTAATGGTTAGAAGTGAAGGGGAGAGCTATTTATACTCTTATCCTCGAAGCGGTACCGGTACTACCGGTTAGTGCTCACCGGTACTACCGGTCCCAAAGGATTCGACCGTTACAGACAACCTACTGGAGACTTTGCGAGAAAAAAGCCTACCACTACCGGTCTCTCACCGGTATTGCCGGTCAACGATCGGTACCACCGGTAGAACAGTTTAGGTGAAGAAACATTTTGCGGGAAAAAGGCTTACCGGTACTACCGGGATTTCACCGGTACCACCGGTCAACAACCGGTACCACCGGTCAACCACCGATACTACCGCTAGAACAAAAACTCGCAGAACTAAAGCACAGTCACCGGTGGGATTTATGCCTACCGGTACTACCGGGCATTCACCGGTACTACCGGTCCTCCCAGGCATAAAACACTTCTCTAAGTGTCCGTGAGTGCAAAGGTGTCTCTCAAACGCTTAAACAAACACATATTAAGCACAAGTTTTCCCTCTAGATAGCCTAATTTGTATCCCTCTGGATAGTGCGGCGTTTCCTATAACTCAAGTCAAAAGATAAAAACTTATCGACCCACTTGAGACGGAAAGCTTTACAACCAAAGGAATTGAGGGTGCTAACATCACCAAATGTGACTAAACAAATTCTTTCATTGAACTAACACCTGCATATTCACTTAGATAGACATGTTAGTCCCTAATTTGATTGTCATTAATTATCCAAAACCCACAACGGGGGTGAATGCACTTACAAACTCCCCCTTTTTGGTAATTGATGACAACCAACTTAGGCTTACATAAGATGTAAAGAATTGAAGAAAATTAATTCCAAACTTTACAAGAGGCTCCCCCTCAGTGTATGCATTGAACTTGAATCTCAACATTGATCATAATCAATATGCATACATAAGGGAAGCTCCCCCTAAATTTTGCAATTCGTGGGGTGCCTAAAAGTGTGTGACAAGATATATAACGTGATGCATGAGACATGACTTATCACACAAAAACAAGAAAGGCTAAAGTAGAAAGAAAAGGACTTAAAACAAACAAAGCCAAACTAAGCCAACAACCATCATAAAAAACTAGGCAAACATAACAAATAAGCATAAGTGATTTGCCTACAATCATCCAACATCACACACAAAGTTCTTAGTCCACCATACATAGTTCACCACAAGTTTTGGAATAAAAAACGACCATTAACTACCTATTACATAGATGATAAGCCTAACACTCCCCCTTTGGCATCAAGTGCCAAAAAGGGTAGGCACGGAAACGACAAGGTAGCGAAATCTAATAAGGCTCCGAGAAGTCACGGTCGTCGTCACTGTCGTCGTCGTCGTCGTCGTCGTCGGTGGAGTAGTCAACCAATCCTGGCGAAGGAGGGACCGTCTTCTTACCACGAGGGTCATCGGACGGCCCAGCCTCCTCACTAAGGCCAGAGACGGGAGCACCATACAACTCATTGTACTCGACAAAGGGATCCCGAAACTCACGGAGAGGACTCTCAGGAGGATCAATCTGAAGGTGCTGCTCAATACGCCTTAGGCGATGATCATCCTTCTCGGCCTTGTAACAGAAGGCCTCCCAAAGCTTCCCCAATGCATACTTGATGACACCGCCATCACGCCGACGACGCTCCGAGGAGGAGCGAGTAGGAGCAGTAGAGGCACCACCACGGTAAGCACCGCGGGAGGAAGTACGTGTGGCCGGACCACGAGTGGGAGAAGGAGCGGATCCACCAACAGTACCTTTAGGGCCCAAGTGACGGACGGAGTAGGACTTGTGCACGGTGTTGTGATGGAATGAACGACCCACCACTTGCTCAATGATATACATGAGATATAGAGCATAAGGCAGAGACTTGTGGGGATCATTTGTAGCCTGCTCAATCTTGCGCCACATGAAGTCAGTGATGGAAAAAACGATCACCACCAGTGCCAAAACGACAAAGGACCTTAGGAGCATCAAGCATGAGATGAATAGAATCTCCAATCTTCGGGTCCAAGGTGAGGCGAATGAGATTGTTGAGGACATAGAAGTACGGCTTCAAATGAGTGGTAGTGAAATCAATAGCCACACCAGGCTTGTATACCTCAGCAGCCTCTAAGTCATCGTGAGAGACAGAATCCGGAAAAATATCAAAAAGACTAGAAGCACCCCTGTCCTCAGCAGTAAATCCAAGAAGGCGTGAAAAAGTCCGATAATCACATCTGTAATGGACGCCTTGGGTGAGCCAATGCAGTACAAGGTTCTGAGAATCAATCCACAGAGTTGCATAAAACTGACAGATAATCTCATCATTCCAATTATGCTGGAATGTCATAAGAGGAAGCAGACGACAAGCATCAAGATCAGCAACCAAACGGTGAATGTCAGGATTGTTTAAATTATCAAGAGAGGCGCGCTGCACCCACTTGTGCTGGAATATCGGCGGAGAAGAGCCACGTTGCCCACTCTTGAACAGAACCTTGTAATAATAATCCGAATGCATGCGGCTCCAAAAACGAACATCCACACTAGGGTTGCGGATAAACTGATAGGGATTTTCACTACGCTGCACCCTTAAATCACCCGCTCTCTTAGAATAGTCAACAGGAAGAGAGGGTTGATAACCACCTTGATTCTGAGGACCGGACATACGAGGATTTGCATTTTGATGAAATAAAAGCATCCGGTTGGCAGTGGCAAGACCAATTTGAATGGGGGATTGAGCCACAATGTTAGGGTCAATAGAGCGACCCTCAATTTGCATAGCGGCAAGCTGTGGATTCTCACCTGCCGGACGCTGACCTTGCACTTGCTCGCTGTGACGACGCGGAGGATTGGGGCGTCCCATACTCGAGAGAGGAGCAGGTACACCCTGGGGCTCAACATCATCTTCATCTCCAATGCCACCACCACTACCACGGCCGCTAGAACGAGCAGTAGTCCTTCCACGGACGGGCCGGGAAGCACTACCACCATCACCTCCACTGGGACGAGCGGCCCTCTTGGGGTTCTTCCTTTGCATGCTTGAAGATGAAAGAAGATCAAATCCCAGCAAAGAAAGAGGTTTGGGCAACTCCAAAGCACCTCCACGCGATCCCCACGACAAGGGGAAACTTCTCCTCAAAGATCGGCAAGAGTGGTGGAGGGAGGAGGGAGATCGAGTGGGGGGATTGGAGGTGGCGGCGCCGTCGGTGGTGGTAGGGTGCGGGCACGGGGAAGAAGAATGAGAGAAGAAACGTCACATCCCCTATATATACCCAGCCGAACATACACTACCGGTACTACCGGTGGAGAAGCATCGGTACTACCGGTCAGGTCGACCACCGCAGACAAGCGACGCGAGAAAAAGAACTACCGGTACCACCGGTGGCTAGTCGGTACTACCGGTCAGAGACCGGTACTACCGGTCACCCGGCGGTACCACCGGTGGTTCCAGTGCAGGAAGAAGTGAGTGAGAGATGGTGAACATATATGATGAACTAGAACCAACTCAAGCAAGTCCAGATTTCATAGAAACAACACAAAACTATGAACATGCTTGAGAAGTGAAAATAGATTTTGAAATCTCACTCAAACTTTTTCAAAGAGTTTTCGCCTAACTAGAATCAACCAAAATATGTCCAAAAAATCAAGCCACGTTACGTGAATCAATGATATTTAGTTCACTCCTCAAAGCACAAAATCTTGACTCATCTAGGGGCTTTGTGAAGATATCGGCTAGTTGCTTTTCGGTGCTCACATGATGTAAAGCGATATCTCCTTTAGCTTCGTGGTCTCTCAAGAAATGATGCCGGATGTCTATGTGCTTTGTACGAGAATGGTTTACGGGATTGTTAGCCAATTTAATGGCACTCTCATTGTCACACAGGAGGGGAATCTTGGTTAGCTCACACCCAAAGTCTTTAAGGGTCTGCTTCATCCAAAGTAGTTGGGCACAGCAAGCACCGGCCGCCACATACTCGGCTTCGGCAGTAGACAAGGCAACACTATTTTGCTTTTTAGAGCTCCACGACACCAAAGACCTACCAAGAAATTGGCAAGTCCCGGTAGTGCTCTTTCGATTTACCCTGCAACCGGCATAATCCGAATCGGAGTAGCCAAGTAAATCAAAAGTGGAGCCCTTAGGATACCACAAGCCAAGATTAGGAGTGTGCACTAAATATCTCAAAATTCTCTTAACAGCCACTAAGTGACATTCTTTCGGATTAGCTTGAAATCTTGCACACATGCACACACTAAGCATAATATCGGGTCTAGATGCACAAAGGTAAAGTAAGGATCCAATCATGGAACGATATACCTTTTGATCGACGGCCTTTCCATCCTTGTCGAGATCAAGATGCCCATTGGTTGGCATCGGTGTCTTGATGGGTTTAGCTTTCTCCATGTCAAATTTCTTCAACATGTCAAGAGTATACTTCGTTTGACAAATAAAGGTCCCTTCCTTGAGTTGCTTGATTTGAAAACCAAGAAAGAACTTCAACTCTCCCATCATAGACATCTCGAATCTATTCGTCATAATCCTACTAAACTCCTCACAAAAAGCCACATTAGTACTACCAAATATTATGTCATCGACATATATTTGGCAAATAAAGATATCATTATTGACTTTGCGAGTAAATAAAGTTAGATCGGCCTTGCCTATCTCAAACCCTTGTTTGAGTAGGAAGTCCTTAAGACAATCATACCAAGCTCTAGGGGCTTGCTTAAGCCCATAGAGTGCTTTGTTGAGCTTATAGACATGATCAGGATTCTTGGGATCTTCAAAACCCGGTGGTTGCTCTACATATACCACTTCGGAGAGGGGGCCGTTGAGGAATGCACTCTTCATATCCATTTGATATAGCTTGAAGTTGTGATGGACGGCATAGGCAAGTAAGATCCGAATTGACTCAAGCCTTGCCACGGGTGCATAAGTTTCCCCAAAATCCAAACCTTCAATTTGAGTGAATCCTTGAGCTACCAATCGCGCTTTGTTTCTTGTGACCACACCATGCTCATCTTGCTTGTTGCGAAAAACCCATTTGGTTCCAATCACATTTTGTTTAGGTCTTTCCACCAATGTCCAAACTTCATTGCGAGTGAAGTTATTCAACTCTTCTTGCATTGCTATCATCCAATCCTCATCATCAATGGCTTCTTCAACCTTTTTAGGCTCTTTTGGAGACACAAATGAGAAGTGTTCACAAAAGCTTGCAAGCCTTGACCTTGTGACAACTCCTCTTTGAATGCTTCCCAAGATGTTGTCAACGGGATGGTCTCGTTGAATGGTATGATGTACTCTTGGGTGAGGCACTTGAGTTCTCCTTTGGATTGGACCTTCATCTTCATCATCCTTGTCTTGGTTGATTGAGAGATCAAGATTAAGATCTCGTGTGAAGTTGTCTTCATTTCTATTTTGATCATCAACTTGGTTGCTATCTTCGACTTGTGGTGAATTTTGAATGACTTGAACACTTGAATCATGTCCATCTTTTGATGTAGAACCATCATCATGGACATTTATCGACCCATGATGCATATGCGGATCATGAATGGTTTGCTCTTGTGCATATTCATCATCTTCTTCAACGGGCTTTACTTCACCGGTAGCAAGCTTCTTGATCACTTGAGAGGATGGCTCTTCTTTACCTATAATGTCAACATTGACTTGCTCCTTTTGAGAGCCGTTGGTTTCATCAAATGTCACGTCAATCGCTATTTCAACTTGACTGGTGGTCTTGTTGAAAACACGATAGCCATGTTCGTTAGTACCATAACCAAGCAAGAAACCTTCATCAACCTTTGGTGCAAATTTTGAGCTTTTGGATTTCTTGTTAAGTATGAAACACTTGCATCCAAAAACTCGAAAGTAATGCACCTTAGGTTTGTTACCGGTAAGAAGCTCGTAGGCGGTCTTTTTCATGATTTTATGAAGATACAAGCGGTTGATTGCATGACATGCCGTGTTGACCGCTTCCGCCCAATACTTGTCCGGAGTCTTGTATTCATCCAACATTGCTCTTGCCGCTTCTATGAGTGTTCGGTTCTTTCTCTCCACAACACCATTTTGTTGAGGAGTATAGGGAACCGAAAACTCATGCTTGATTCCTTCTTCATTAAGGAACTCTTCAATGTTGGTGTTTTTAAACTCCGTCCCGTTGTCACTTCTCACTTTCTTGATCTTCACTTCAAATTCATTTTGAGCTCTTCTTGCAAACTTCTTGAAGATTACTTGAGTATCACTTTTATCTTGCAAAAAGAATACCCAAGTGAAGCTGGAATAATCATCAACAATAACGAAGCCATATTTGTTACCTCCAATGCTTATGTAAGCATTGGGACCAAATAAGTCCATATGAAGTAGCTCAAGTGGTCTCGTTGTTGATACAACATTTTTGACGGGATGTGTTGGCTCCAACTTGTTTGCCCGCTTGACATGCGCTACAAATCCTATCTTTCTCAAAAGAGACATTTGTTAGTCCAAGGATGTGTTCGCCTCTTTGAAGGTCGGCCAAGTTCCTCATTCCAACATGAGCTAGTCGGCGATGCCATAGCCAACCCATGCTAGATTTTGCCACTAAACAAGTCTCAGGCTTCACTTTACTAGATGTGAAGTCAACTAGATAAAGTTTGCCTTTCAAGCGACCCGTGAAGACAATGGAGGAGTCCTTCCTTTTAGAGAATTCCACACCCACATTGGTAAAGAGACAATTGTACCCCATCTCACAAAGTTGTGAAACGGACAACAAATTGTATCCTAACCCTTCCACAAGTAATACATTTGAAATAGAATTTTCATTTGAGATAGCAATTTTACCCAAACCAAGGACGTCTCCTTTACCATTATCACCAAACACAATGCGTTCACTTGTACTTTGATTTGGTTGAAAGGAGGTGAACATATTCTTCTCCCCGGTCATATGATTAGTGCATCCACTATCTAGCACCCAACTTGTCACACCCAAAATTTTCTATTTTGGGTTGTGCATGAAAAATACTAAATAAAATAAATAATTTCAATACTTGAATAAATTTATTAGATAAGTTAAGTAGTTGCTAATTTAAATATAGAAAATTGTGGTTTTAATTTTTTTTTTATATTAATTTGATAATGTGGTGTTTGTGTGATGCTTGTCTTTGGTGTTGGTGAGTGCTATTATTTTCAAAATATCATAGGACGACGTTTACTTTTCATCGGAAAACTTTTTAGCATTTTCTGGATTTATAATTTCAATTTCCATGAGCTTAATCTTTTTCCTTGATCTCTTCATCAATCTTTTCATGAGCTCAAACCTATTTAGTTGAGTTCCTTATCTCTCCAAGAGTCTCCAGGATTTTTCCCGTGATTTTTCTGAGCTCCGGGTTATTTTTTCGCGGCCAAAAAGGTAATTCTAGATTTTCTGGAATTATTTTATTCGCGGAATTAAAATAATCCCGAAATTAAGAAAATCTGAAAAGTTTCCAAACCTTACGACTGTATATATGCCAGCGTAGCCCTCGACGCCCTGGTTCCAGAAGTACAACTCTTATCGCGAGCCGTCGCTCGTAGCTCCCTCTATCTCTCGCCGTATCTTAAATATACATATATACATGTATACGTGCATGCAAGTGCTAGTGCTTTACGTGTTGATCAGCTGCCTCCAACGCATAGGCATTAGGCCCAGCTCGGCAGCAACTCCGAAGGCCCAGGCGGTTCTCTCTGTGATTCATACTTGCCCTATCTATTCTTTTTTTTTTCTTTGGGTCTATGCTTTGACGTGATCATGACATAATCCACCAAGCAAATAACTAAGCCAATGTGTGTCACGCACGTCAAGGACACCAGGTCCATCACGTTGTAGATATCCATCTATAAATAGTGAGCTCCAGCTGTCCTAGACGGACTGCAGATCATAGGCGCCGCCGCCGCCGCCGCTGTTGCCGCCGCCGCCGCTATTGCCGCCGCCGCCGCCGCTATTGCCGTTCGCCGCCGCAGCGCAGCAGCCTGCCGCCGGAGCCACCACCGTGGTGACCACCGTTCGATCTGCCGCCTCTGCCCGATCTTGCCGTCCAGCAGAGGAACCTGCCGATCCCGTAGTCGCTGTAAGCAACCTGCCGAGCTTCGTGATGAGGATTCGAAGTCGCCGAATCCTTCTCTTCGTTCTTTCTCATTTTGGTTTGCTAACGCCGTGTCGCCGACGTCCGCAAATCGCCGCCGGCCGTTTGCAGGTATCCACCGTCCGCCCCAACGAGCTGCACGCCGGCAAGAAACTCGCTGCCGTTCATGGCAACACCGTGCCGGAGATTGAGCCGTGCGTGTTCTGCAGTGGTTTAATCCAACTGCTAGCCTAATGACCATCACCACCAAAAATCAAATCGCTATCAGCTAGCTCCGTTGTTGAGTTATACAAGCAAGCAGTATCAACGTTAGTACGTGAGTGGCCAAAAGACAACAGGCTCACCTGGGAAGTACAGTACGTATCCACTCTTTATAGTTTCTCCGACTTTAAGCCTTTGGCGTTTATTTGTTTGAATTCCGTTTTGCCATGTTCAAGTTGAGTTGGATTCGTATCGACACGCTCTGCGCAGTAGTGGTAATGTTCTTGATGTCGCCCAACTCTGAAATTATTGACTTAAATACTAACTTGATTAATATTTATTTAATAGCTTTTAAATTAAAAAGCAACTTAAAGTTTAATTTTGTTTTTCTTGCCTTGTGGCCGTGGCGACATAAGCGACATGTTAGCAATGCTGTTTTCCATGAATGTATTATTTAATTATAATTTGTCTAGTTTAGACATGATTCATATAAAGTCGATTTAGATGCAATTTGATTAATAATTATGCAGTGCCCTTTTTGAATTAAAAGTAATTTAGATTTAACTCCGGTCTTTTACAAATAATAAAAATAAAATGTTAACTTGATAAATAACAACTTAAATGCTTCTTTGTTAATTATAACTTGCTCAATTTAGTCATAAAACATGATAAATCGATTAGTTGCTGTCACATGTTCTGTGCTTTCTAAATTAAAAATGTTTAAGTACCTTAAATAATATTAAGTGTTAACATGGTGAATATTAACATTAATGTCTTTTCAATTATGGTTTGCTTAGTTCAACCATGAATCATAAATGCTTACGATTAACTTTTGTCACATGTTCTATCTTTCTAAAGTATAAATGTTTAAATGACTTAAACACTAAATAAATATTTATAAATAAACTTTAACTAAGGTTTAACTTCGGCTTTATAATTTGATTAATGGTTACCAGTTTTCAATCTAAGAACAACATGGAGGCACATTTCGATTTTGTATATGTAAATAAATGTTAAAATAATTAGCTACTAACATAAACATATTTTTAATTTGTAAATTGTTTAGGCTAGCACTTTGACGTGTATTTGGATGCTCTCACATGCCCTTTATATATTTGTGCACAGTAATGTTTAACTTGCTCGGTTTAGATGGTAAAGTTTATAAATAAAATATGACTAGATTTAACTTGGTTTTTAAATTAAATTATGATTTGTCTAAATTAATAGCATCTCCATGATTTTGTTTGTTTAACCAAAATAGATCGAGTGTGTGTTTGTCTTCTTCAGTTATATTGCCAACCTCGATAGACGTGTCCTCGGTAATGATAGCTCCGTCCTTAGTCGTTCTTGCGTTCTTGTAACCATAGCAACAAGCCGTGACGTTTAGTGAGCTTCCTTGTAAAGTGTCTACTTTGTATGATGTTTGTTCTTAGATGTGTGTATTGTTTGTCTATTTGTGTTGCTTGGTTGCTACGAGTAGAGGAAGCGTGGTTCGTTAGCGCTGAAGACTAGGAGCTGAGGACCGACAGTCGAAGCAAAAGTTGGAGACCGGAAGATAGCAGCTGAAGATTCTTAGCAGCTTAACCTTGGGAAAGAGGCAAGTATAACATGGGACCATCCTTGTTACCTATTCACTGAAATTATCACGCATATGCATGTGTCCTCCTTGACAACCATAGAGATTATAACTTAGCTATTGATATCTCGTTTCCTTGTCAACCTTGGGGATGCATTTGGGTAGCTATTGCTAGTGCTTAATTACGAACAATGATCTTGTAATATGACTAATGGATTAAGCAACCAACCATTAAGATGATTTTATTACTGTTGAAAAGGGGGCTAGAGCAAGGGGTTATATTGTTGCTCTGGTTTCTCTCCATAAGGACTTATCTGTACGTGATCATCCGGGACATACAGTACAGCTGTGAGGGCTATATGGCTCTGGCTTTAGTTGTTCAAGAGACCTTTTCTAGCTTGTTAGTGGTTACCTTAAATGGCGTAAGAATGGCTTGCCACGTTGGGTGTAGGGCGAGCCCCTGTCCTTAGTGTGTATAGGCTGCGGTTGTTGTGCCACTGGGAAGGGGGGTTCTACATCTGCCTGCCGAGTGAATCTAATGGCCCTAACTTGTTAGACGAACTTTTGAATGGCTTTATATGGTTTTCAGTGTTTTGGGAGTAATTAACCCATGCATTTGGAAATCATGACTCACAGTGAAAGTGTACACCTCTGCGCAGAGTTAAAAACTGGTATACTAGCCGTGCCCACGGATACGGGCGGCCTTGGAACATTTACAGATAGATGATCACCATTGTTATATCATGCTTAATTATTGTTGATTATTATTATGCTCATGTTAATGCTATTCATTATCCTTATTACAATTGATCATTGGTTCATTAATGGGAATTGGTTCATCTTGATGCTACTCAATTGCTAATTATATGATGATTAAAAGCTAAACGCAGTCAAACAATGTCTAGCCTTTTTGAGCCTCATGAACCCTGTGTTATACTTGTTGAGTTCGACATGGACTCACTCTTGCTATTTCCCAACACTCCAGTGTGTAGTAAGATGCTACTCGGAAGAAGGACAAAGGTGTAGTGGAGTTTCCAGAAGACTAGTAGAAGTGCTAGGCATATGTTACCCCCAGTCAGCCGTCCCTGAGAAGAATGAAGCCTGAAGTTTAGTCACCGTTCCGCGATACTCTGATGTAAGTGTTAATATAGTTATGTATACGTTATATAATGACATTGTTTCTGATACTTTTTCATTCTGACATATGTGTGGACTTCCTGGGCACACATATGATTAGCCTGGTTTTGTTCTTTAGAGAACCGGGTGTGACAGTTCCACCGGAGGAGTATTCCTACAAAAACAAATTAAGCCTTGGTTTTAGGTACCCAAATAGAATTGGGTCCTAAGGGGTTAGTCACATAGGTCTTGGGCACCCAAACACTCCTTATGATTTGCTTCTTCTTGAGTGCACCAACATACTTCACAACAATCTTGCCATCCTTCCCCCAACAACACATATAATCACTAGCATAGCTTCGTGAAATGGGTACTTGTTGCTTGGAGGTAAGCACTTGCTTCTTTTTGTTGTTGGCCTTGGTCTTGACAAATGTGCTTGAAGGAGTGGCAACGTTGTTGACCTTGTTGATAAGATCATCTAGTGCCACACCCTTGTTGAATCTCACACAAGGCACTCCATTAATCATGTTCCTTCCATTTGCTTTACCATCATACCTATTGTAGCCAAGTCCATCCTTGATGAGGGGGTGTCTTGATGACTTGTACATGGTTGTTGATTGCTTCTCCTTGTAACCATTCTTGATAACCATGTTCAATCTTTGAATTTCCTTATCTTTCTTTTCTAGCTCAACAAGGTTAGTAGCACAAGCACTTATATCATGATTATAACATCTTTTACATCCTTCACTAGTTGAAGCATTGGAATCACCGGATTCCTTAGGATGGATGGAAGTGCTATTCCAAAGAGTTTCATAGCTAAGTTCAAGAGTATGATATTTATCTTTGAAGCTTGTGAGGCTTTCTTGAACTAAACTATGTTCACTCTTTAAACTAGCTAAAGAGTCATTAACAAAAGAATGTTCCTTAGTCAAACGTTCATATGAATCTTTGGCTAAGGACAATTCTATGTTTAATTTCTCAACTTCCTCCTTTTCCTTAGAAAGGCATGCTTCAAGTTCAAGGTTCTTCTCCCTCTCCACTAGGAGCAATTCCCCTTGTGACTCGATGCATGCTTCCCGCTTTTCTAGCTTATGGATTAGTTTTATTATTTGAGAGCCGGCCGACTTGCCGAATTTCTTTATCATGTTGTTTGCAAGTTCATCATCATTTTCATCACAACTACTACATTCATTACTAGAGTGAGTCGGAGAGTTGTGTGGTACCTTCTCCCCCTTTCCCATAAGGCAAGTAGGAGTGTAGTAGTCGTTGTCGGTGAGATTTTCGAAAAGCCTAGGCGATGAAGATAAGTCGGCGAACAATGATGGTGACGAAGAATGGTTGATGATGCGCTTGGGTTGAGAGGAAGAAGTCTCTTGAATAGCAATCGTTGCTACACCCTTCTTCTTCTCCTTGTCTTTGTCATTTGAATCATCACTTTCATCGTTCGATTCCCATTCTTCACCAAGATGTGCTTCACCTCTCTTCTTGCCTTTATGCTTCTTGTCATCATCTTTGTTGTGCTTGTGCTTCATCTTCTCTTTTGGACAATCGGCAATGAAATGACCAATATCTCCACAACCATAGCAAAATCTTTTCTTGTATGGCTTGCCTCCACTCCTCTTCCTATCCTTCTTCTTTTTCAAGTATTTTCTATAGTTTGCAACTAATAGAGCTTCTTCCGCATCAGAATCTTCATCATGTTCTTCATCACTTGACGGATCATGAATATCTTTCTTCTTGCTTCTACCATGAGATGCCTTGAGAGCAATATTCTTCTTTTGACTTGATGCTTCTTTTGCTTCATCTTCTAAGCACTCATGGTGTTTCAACTTGGCTAGCATTTCTTGAGGTGTCATTGTGTCATAGTTAGGTCTTTCCATGATGACCGAAGCAAGAATGTTGTTCTTTTGTCTATACACTCTACACAACTTTCTAGCCGCCGAGTTGTCATCCCAATACGTGTCACCAAGAGCTCTTATTCTATTGATCAAGGTCATGAATCTATCAAACATGGCTTGGGTAGTTTCACCTTCAATCATCCCAAAGTTTTCAATCTTGCTTTGAAGTAGCTCAATGTTTCCCTTTCTTACACTTTTATCACCTTCAAATGAAACCTTCAAGGTATCCCAAATTTGCTTTGCACTTTCCATGCCGTTTACCTTGTTGTAATCTTCTTGATTTAGACATGATAGAATCAAGGAAGCAGCTGTAGCATTTTGTTGTATGTCAAGGTAATCCTCGGTTGTCAACTCACCATCTTCTTCCAAAGCTTTAACACCCACTTCCACAATCTCCCAACATCTTGCGGCAATAAGATGCATCTTCATTCTATGAGCCCAATCGATATATCTAACTCCACCAAATTGAGGTGGTTTGCCGGGGTTGATGGTTGGCAAGTGTGGATTGGATTTGCTAAAAGAAGAGTACTCATATGGAACACGAGTAAACCCTTTAGGTGTCTTGATTGCTTCATTCTCACCATCTCCATCACCACCACTTGCCACATCTTCAATCTTCTTACTTACGGCTTCCTTCAACTTGTTCATCTCATCTTGCATCTTGTTCATTTGCTCTTTTTGTTGCTCTAGAAGCCTGTCACTGAGTTTCCCGGCAAGCAGCTCAACTAGCTTGTTCAAGGTGTCATCATCAAAGGTAGCCATACTTTCTCCTCACGCGGTCAAGCGCTAAACACGAGGGAACCTTGCTCTGATACCAATTGAAAGGATCTAATAGGCCTAGAGGGGGGGTGAATAGGTGGATCTAAAAACCTAAAACTCAAAACTCAACGCGGAAGTTAAAACACTGACCGGTACTACCGGTTGGTTTGGACCGGTACTACCGGTGAGGGATCACCGGTACTACCGACGCAAACCACCGGTACTACCGGTACCCTACTAAAACTACGAAATCATAGATTTGCGTGTTGTGATTTTAGATCTGAGTTTTACCCCACTACCGAAGATGATGTTGATGAAGTTTATGAACTCTCCTTTCTTGTTCCTTCACCAAGTAGTAGATCAAGCACCCACAACCTATGAAAGAGATAGGAAAGAGGAAGAACACAAAGAGCAAGTAATATTTCAAGTAAACACAAATAGCAACAACAACAAGCACGCATGACACACGATTTAACCCGAGGTTCGGTAACCCCACAAAGGAGTTCCTACGTCCTCGTTGTTGAGGTGACCACTAAGGTCGGAGTCTATTCCACCTCCTTGCCTCCCTCAAGCAACCACAAAGGTTAGCTCAAGATTTCCACTAAGAATACAAGGGTAATACAAACACTTCGGGGTGCCCTCACAAGTAGAACAACACGGGCAACCACGAAGAACACCTAGCCGGCTAGGGTTCCAAGAACCCAAGAGTAACAAACACAAACCAAGCCAACTAGGAGGGGAATCAAGTGCTCAAGATGAGAATCGAAGCTTTCCACTCTTAAATCTCTCCTCTCTACTCAGATCTTACAAGGGATTGGATTTGAGACCCAAGAGGAAGAGAGAGAGAGGGTGAGTCAATGCTTGAGAGCTGTTTGTCTGAAGGTTGGTGGGAGTAAATGGCGTCGGTAACGGTTAGAAGTGAAGGGGAGAGCTATTTATACTCTTATCCTCGAAGCGGTACCGGTACTACCGGTTAGTGCTCACCGGTACTACCGGTCCCAAAGGATTCGACCGTTACAGACAACCTACTGGAGACTTTGCGAGAAAAAAGCCTACCGGTACTACCGGTCTCTCACCGGTACTGCCGGTCAACGATCGGTACCACCGGTAGAACAGTTTAGGTGAAGAAACATTTTGCGGGAAAAAGGCTTACCGGTACTACCGGGATTTCACCGGTACCACCGGTCAACAACCGGTACCACCAGTCAACCACCGATACTACCGCTAGAACAAAAACTCGCAGAACTAAAGCGCAGTCACCGGCGGGATTTATGCCTACCGGTACTACCGGGCATTCACCGGTACTACCGGTCCTCCCAGGCATAAAACACTTCTCTAAGTGTCCGTGAGTGCAAAGGTGTCTCTCAAACGCTTAAACAAACACATATTGAGCACAAGTTTTCCCTCTAGATAGCCTAATTTGTATCCCTCTTGATAGTGCGGCGTTTCCTATAACTCAAGTCAAAAGATAAAAACTTATCGACCCACTTGAGACGGAAAGCTTTACAGCCAAAGGAATTGAGGGTGCTAACATCACCAAATGTGACTAAACAAATTCTTTCATTGAACTAACACCTGCATATTCACTTAGATAGACATGTTAGTCCCTAATTTGATTGTCATTAATTATCCAAAACCCACAACGGGGGCGAATGCACTTACAATTTTTTAGAGAGGAAAAAATAGGGGGGCATCAACAAATTCCATGAGTTCATCCAGCAAAAGGTCACTTATTCAACTTATGTTCATTATTTTTTTATCCAACATACAATATAATATATGGCTATCTACCTGCCAAGGTGAACCATCTCTCCTAGAAAGGAGGAACAGTATATTGTTAGGATGAAGTTGAGTGGAGTCCAAGCGGTGAGGAAGACAGGGCCCCTCATCTCCATGCACCATGCTTGGAGATAGTAGTTCACTCCAGCCACCACAAACCCCTAGCCCATTGATTTGTTTGGTCCATGCATACAAACGGGCAAATGAGTATTCTTAACATTATATTGTCGCTTTTAGAAATGGGTGGTGCAAATAAATATAGTGCGTATTAGCTAGTACTGCTCAATAAAAATGCAATAAGAGCCCTGTTTGGTGATGGTGCGTTTGTTAGTTATGTAGTTAACATTCGACACGAGGAAAACAGAGCAACAAAATCCTAAATCTTATATTCAACAGCTTCTAGTATTGAAATTTTATTAATCTAACTAGTGTAACGAGTTGTAAATAAATCTTGTGCTAGACTAGATGAGGATCTGGTACCGGCCAGTTTACTGGTTAGAAAAAACAAAAAATACACCTGACCTAGTAATTAATAACTCATCATATGCAAAAATTTACCGAGTAAAAGATTGCAAGCAAGCCGATGTCTAGCCGGAGCTTCCACATTGAGAAGTCCCTCTCAGCTACCACTGCGGATAAGAACGATTGCACCACACTGAACAAGCATTGTGTCACCATCACAAGCATCTTGTTCGGAAATTCCTTGAGCACAGCGGCCTATGTGGATGGAGTATATGTGAACATAGATCGATATAACTTAAGGTAATACGTACAATTAATAGAACATTTACGTATGTATATAGTTCTGATTTGCAGATGTTGATGAGACCTGCAGGATGAGCCACAGGGACCATGCCAGGGCACCGAGCACCGCGACGAACGTCCCTTTGATCCACGCGGCTCCCATCAACGTTTTCGCAGCCGTGGCAGAGGCGTTATGGGTGGGAGCAGCAGCGAAGGCATGGTGATGGTTGACGGCGCTCAGCAAATCCCCGGCGTACAAGGCAATGACTAAGACGCCGGCAAGACAGAGCGCCACGCCAGTCAGCTTGGCTATGCCCGATGGGCTCCTCAGCTTCACCTCCTCCATCCTGCGTCCGCCATAGTTAACAACCAAAGCATATATATATAAATTACTCCTAGACATTGCATATATATTTAATTCGATGATTTATAAATTATAATGTCAGTTAGACACCTTAATAGAAGCGCCAAGCAGAAAGTAATCACGGGAATGGAGTTGGTTGATGCTGCTACCACCGTTGCTGATGTCAACTTCAGGCTCACGTTGTACAGAGTGCCGCTCAGTGTAATCCTGGAAATTGACGAACGAATCCAACAGAAACGTACAACAATTCGATCTCAAATTCCTCCTTCAGCTCCGGAGTAAATCCAATCATTCAATGAACCTAAATAAATTACACAACAAAACTACATGCATGCATGCTTAGCTTAGATACCCGATTAAGGCGCACACGAAGATCTTGAAGAGCAACGCGGACGACATGGATCTTGCATTTCTCCTGCTACAAATTAAACATATCATCTCTGTATCATTTTGAGGTGACCATTGTTGACCAGACCACGTGATTTTGCTTGTTTTCCTAGCTTTTAGTCAGTCGGCGGCCAGCGGGTGATCGAGTTACCTCTCGAGAAGGACTGCAATTGGCAGCATGAGGAGAGACGCGGCTATCTGGCGGTAGAAGATGAAGACGAAGCTGTTCAATCCGTGGTCTACTGCTGCCTTGTTGATAACGAACATGCCTGCGAAGATCACCCGTATGATGATGGCCACTATGTAAGGCTTTGTCCCGTCGTCCATATCGACCTAGTTTCCAGATAATCTGCTCTTACACAGCTAGCAGAGGATTAAAATGTGTTTCTGATACTTTCTATATATAGCTGCTGAATTCTCATGAAACTTTTGATAGGATCCAAAATATTAATAAAATGTAATGCTATCATTGCAAAGTGCATTCATCATAGTGAAAAGCAATGCATTCTGTATCAGCGCGCACTTCCCTTAGGACCCACAGCCATATATACAATAACAAATATGACATATCTATATATCTTTACCCTCTCTCAGAGCGATTCCAAGAGACTCTCTATATTCTTCCTAGCTACTAAGAATAGAGATATTAATAAAATAATATCCTTCAATAGCCTTTTTTAATTATTTGGTTATCCATAGCCAACTTCTATTCTTGATTTCTCGCTAGCCAAAGATAGAAAATAAGAATGACTCTCTAGAGTGCACATAAGATATAGAAAAAAAATATTGGAGAATGGAAAAATACAGAAAGCGATTTATATGGAAATGACTCTCCAAATGATGATTTAGATAGGAAACTTTAGAAAGACTCTTATAGATGGTCTAATAACTTCATCCTCAGTAAAGTTTAGACTCCATCGGCCTTTTAAAGAGTACAATTCTAGGTTTGAACTAAGTTTTTTTAAGTGCAACAAAAAGGAACTAGCATAATATAAAACTAAACCTGTAAATTGGTTTTCAGATTTCTGTTCTACTGAGATAGAGGAAGAACATGATAAAAAATGAACTGGGCAGGAGATATGAAGTGAAGAAAGATAAAAAAAATGCAAGAATTTGACCTTGAATACCTGATCATGTTGATTCATTTGCTTCAATCTTGTTTGATTTTTGGATCATCAGGGTTCTTGTGATTTCTAGATTTCTGGATCTCCATCTGGGTTTATGTGGGGAATAGAAGAACTAGGTGCGACAAAAGAAAACTAAGACTAGTCTTAGCGATGGGTTTTACGTTCTAGTTTCCAAGACCTCATGTGTTGGAAACTGTGTGGACAAGTTTCATCTTTATGAAACTTTTGTCATCTCTTTCTTCATTTATCTATATCATGTCAGCTTATTTAATGTCCATAAAACTTTCATGAAATCACTACCCAGAAAAGTCACAAAAAATATCCCCACCAAGACTGGCCTAGGACGACAGGTTCATATAGGCCCACTGCTTGGAAGCCTCACACAACCACACACTTTTTCTCCCTCCTGCGTCCGTGTGTTTCCAAAAAACGGTAGGGGAGTTTCATTTTTTTCCAGGAAAAGGCATGTGCAATCCGATAGTTCATTTCCAGCACACCCGTGCACTATTAAATTTCTTTATTGATTTGGATGTACTCACATACATCAATCATTGCTTAATTAATCTATTGAGTATTTCAATGCATGGGGTCCTTGATTACTTAGGTCAGTCTTAGTGGGGTTTCATCAGAGTTACATGAGCATTAAATAGGCTGATGTGGCATCGTATTGATGAAGAGAGATATGATAAAAGATTCATGAGAGTAGAGAGAGTTTTATAGGGATGAAACTCTTCTGCACTGTTTCCAAAATATAGATGCATTAGTAACAGGGGCATGAAATTTCCACTGAGACTGGCCTTAGGTGTGGCACCCTAGTTGATATCAAAACTGAACTGATATATTTAAGGAGTAGCTTTTTTTGTGACTATATTTAAGGAGTAGCACAGTCAGATGCTTTGAATTGGTTCAGAATTTCGGCTGAAATTTCATAATTTTTGGCCCTTTGGATGACCTCAGATAAATGCATACATCAGTAAATGGATAGATTTGTTCAATTTTCAAATTTAATGAAAATATCACAAAAATTCAGAGCACTTGGCTGAAAATTAAGCGATTTTCGTTCCTACGAGTACCCTCTGGTATTAGATTACACCGATCCATGATGAGAGAAAGTGAGACTTGACTTCTGAAATCTCAAGTAGGGATCCGTGCTCTCTCTCTCTAGTTAACAAAAATGTGGGCAAATTGTGAACGTTCAATAGTCACGCCTAAGATTTCGCATACAACACCTTGTTTCTGATTTTAGTTAACAAATTAGTTTTTTAAAGGAATATATGATGTTATGATACATAAATGTATTAAAAAATTAATAAACAGAAATAATTCCCGATTTAACTGATAATTTATCACACTTGTTGAATACAGGTTACAAATTCTGCTTTCTCCTGCTCTTGCCTACTCTTGTTTTCCTTTTGCCCTTCTAGTTCCCTGTGAACCTCATCTTGAGCACCGGCGTCGACCATGGTGGCCTCTATGTTGCATTGCACGGTCTTAGTTTCCCCGCTTTTACCCCATAGCACGCTGTAAAGGCCTCCGCATAGCAGGATTCCGCCAATAACGCTGCAGTTTTGCATTGAGAGGAAAAACAAGAGAGGTAGGAAAAGGTCGATTATTCAACTTTTATATTCGTTTATTGCATATCTGACGTAAACCCCACTATAGGCTATAGCTTTACCTACCTGCCAAGGTGAACCATCTCTCGTAGAAAGAAGGAAGAACAAAATATTGTTAGGATGAAGGTGAGTGGAGTCCAAGCGGTGAGGAAGACAGGACCCTTTATCTCTATGCACCATGCTTGGAGATAGTAGTTCAGTCCGGACACCAAAAACCCCTGGCCCATTGATATGTTGGATCCATGCATGCATATAAACAGGCAAGTCAATATTATTAAAAATTGTTGTCGCTTTTTTGGAAATGGGTTGTGCAAATGAATAAAAATAATCCCTCAGTATAGCTAGCATTGGCAATAAAAATGTAATAAAAGCTTTATTTGGTGAAGGTGCATTTGTTACTTATCGAGTGAAAATTCAACATGAGGAAAAGAGAGCATGCAACAAATTTTGAGATCTTATTCAACAACTTCTGAATCCTAATTGACAATTTTCCGATGGAAACCCTGAGAATTCTTAATCTAGGTTAACATTTTTCTTATAGAATTCTTAAACCATTAACGTTTTCGCGGCCGTGGCGGAGGCATGGCCATGGGTGGGAGCAGCGAAGGCACGGTGATGGTTGACGGGGCTCAGCAACTCCCCGGCGCACAAGGCGATGACTAAGACCCCGGCAAGACAGAGCGTCACGCCAGTCAGCTTGGCTATGCCGGATAGGCTCCTCAGCTTCAACTCCTCCATCCTGCGTGCGCCATATATATAGTTAACAACCAAAGCATGTATATAAAATTACTCCATAGACGTTTTTTTTTTGACAAATTACTCCATAGACGTTGCCTATATATTCTATATAATCTCAGTTAGACACCTTAATAGAAGCGCCAGGCAGAAGGTAATCACGGGAATGGAGTTGGTTGACGCTGCTAGCACCGTTGCTGATGTCAACTTCAGGCTCACGTCGTACAGATTGCCGGTAACTGTAATCCTGGAAATCGACCAACGAATCCAACAGAAACGTACAGTAATTCGATCACAAATATCCCTCCATCAGTTCCGGACGAGCAAAATCAATCATTCAATGAACCTAAATAAATTACACCACAAATAGAAACTACATGCATGCTTAGAGTATACCCGATTAAGGCGTAGACGAAGATCGTGAAGAGCAACGCGGACGACATGATGGATTTTGCATTTCTCCTGCTACAAGTCAAACAGATCATCTGTATATCATTTTGAGGTGACCAGTGACCACCGTTTACAAGACCACGTAATTTGTCACTTATTTTCCTAGATTTTAGTCAGCAGTC
This sequence comes from Saccharum hybrid cultivar R570, assembly GCA_038087645.1. Classification (NCBI taxonomy): domain Eukaryota; kingdom Viridiplantae; phylum Streptophyta; class Magnoliopsida; order Poales; family Poaceae; genus Saccharum; species Saccharum hybrid cultivar. Next base: position 13,321,086 of record JAQSUU010000562.1, on the reverse strand, counting down.
AGCGGCCAGCGGGTCATGGAGTTACCTCTCAAGAACGACCCCCAATGGGCAGCAGGAGGAGAGACGCGGCTGCCTGGCGGTAGAAGACGAAGACGAAGCCGTTCAATCCGTGGTCCATTGCTGCCTTGTTGATAACGAGCATTCCAGCGACGATCACCCGTATCATGATGGCGAGTATGTAAGGCTTTCTCCCGTCCATATCGACCTAGTAGCAGTTCCAGGTAACCTGCTGTTACAAAGACGACTCAAGAGAGCTTAAAACGTGTTTATGATTTTTTTTTTGTTCTATATATATAGCTACTGAATTCTCGTGGAACTTTTGATAGGATCCGCAAGAGTAATAAAATGCTATTGTTGCAAAGTGCGTTAGGGAATGGGGACATTCATCTCACATCATAATGTAAAACGCAAATTAAAGCATGCATTCTGTATCAGCGCGCAATTCCCTTAGGACCCACAACCATACCTAACAAATATAACATGTCCATTTAACTAAAATGCATGAGAGATTCTCAAAGTTGTTTAGAGGTGTCATCTCTTAGTACAAGCTTTGGTACTCCTTCAGTCAAGAAGGAGTGCAATTCTAATTTTGGACTAAATTATTTTTTTAATTTTGATTAAGTGTATTGAAAACAATATCAATATTTTTATCTTCAAACATATTTTAAAATATATATTATGATTAATATAAGAGATGATACTTAATTTATATATTTGGATTAAACTTGAAATTGATTGATTTCTTGGAAGTGAGAATTCCACTTCTTTTTAAAATAATGCTAGCTCAGCTCATTGAAAAATATAAACAAGCCAAGTCGAGCGAGTTATCAAGCTGTCGACTTTGGTCCAGCTCTATTTCTAGCCAGCTCTGAAAATAATGTTTCTAGTTTGGGAATAGAGACCATTTTTAGACTTTGATTTCCAGATGCAGTCCAATAGCTGGGGCACTCAGGCATTTCGAGAGGTTGTTCTTGATGGAACTGCTTCTAGAAAAAATACATGCCTCTATAAATCGTTTCTATAATAGTGATGGAATTGATCATTGCACGCAATTAAACAAGTTTATCAATGGGTAAATTATATTTTCTATAGCTCTTCCTGAATACTCTCTCCATCCCACAAAGTGTGTCATTGTAGCATTTGAATTTTGTCCGACAAATAGTGTCATTCTCACTTTTCAATGTATATTTCTTTTCTCCGAATACATCTCTATCTCTATTTCTATCTCTCTCTTTCTCGTTTCCTTTGCACCACACCTTTTTCACCCCAACTTAATTATCACGTCCAGATCTAAAACTGCACTTAATATGGAATGGAGCAAGTATGTCTGAGCAGGTCTAGATATAGCTAAGGACGGAGGGTATGTATTTTAATGAAAAATAGATTTGATAATTTCCAATATGTTTACATGACCAGTTGGTTCTCCATGTCTAAATCCTAGCTGCTTTCTCCACTCATGCCTGACACTAGCTGATTTACTAGGTGTAGGGTTTGCTTCTCCACCACACAAGAGATGCACTAGCTAATATATATTCTGCATGAAAGAAATCGGGACTTCATGCAGTTAGGTATTGCCCTAATTAATGCCTAAGAAAGTAAGTGGCTATCCACACGACAATTTATATAGAATTGTAAAGTAGAAGACTCTTCCCATTTCACTTCCCTGGCCCTGCCTTTATGTGTCGCTAGACCAGAGGTTGGTGGTTACTTTGCTGTCATAACAAAACTGATCAAAGATTGGTAAGTTGAGCTGCGCTAGAAGATCCACAATGGTTAATGTTGTGATCTCTGCAGGCCAGCCTTTTACATGAGTAGCCTAATCTTGCCAGCTGATGTCATTGATCAAATAGACACAATACGAAGGCATTGTCTCTGGAAAGCCTCAAATTAATGCTACAGCAACAAAGGCAGCACTTGCTCAACAGGGCGTGTTAGGAGCTGCCGGTCGGCACCGAGGACGGTGCCGATCTTGAGATGCTTCTGTTGGGTATATGTCCAAGACAATATGGGCTGTACAGCCCATATGGCCCATACAGTGGACCATTAGTAGTATATATATATTGCTAATATCTGGCCAGGGTGCTAATCCATTCAATTAACCTAGCACACTTCAACATGAGGCCGCCGCCGCCTCTCCTCTCGTGAACAGGAGGCCGCTGCCTCTCTTCGCGTGAACAGGAGGACGCCGCAAAGGTGTTGCGGTGGTGTTTGATCTGCTGCAGTCCAAGTGCGTCGTCTAGCGGTAGCACGCTACGTCGCTGCCGTTCTTCTCTCGGTACGTTTGGACGTCCATAGGGGTGCCACTAACTTGCGCACTACATTGTATGGTACGACTACTTCCTCGACGTCGACTACGCACATTCTACCAAGTCTTCTGCTGTGCCGCGTATCGAGAAGATATAATCTATGATCATCTACATGCAAGTGATCATGTTTTTACGCGGTTATTATTTTGTGCTAGCGTGTAGCCATCCGCGTAACCCTAACAGTGGTACTACCAGAGCCAGGCTTGCGTTGTTTTTTATCTAGATTATTTTAACGTGGTTGGTTGTAGAATAGATCGTTTTAACGGATAGCATTATGTGTGTATTGTATTGCTTTACTCCGTTTTTGCTTCCTCATTATGTGACTGGCTAATCGGTCGTCTTTACGACGGCGCGCGAGCGTTGCGCGGCTGACCACGAGGTTGTGAATTCGTGTAGCGAAGCGGTTGATACACAGTTGTATGGCTATTCCGGCTAGAACGTCATGCTTGTTAATTTGTAGCAGCATACGAAAAATCGGTTCTATCCGTCATCGGCTGGCAGAGCCAATTGCGTGTTTTTAAAAAAAATACCCGTAAATAATGATGTGATGGTATGGCCTCAAAATCATATGTGATAATCTGTGTGTAATATTTGGTGCGGCATGTGTGTCGCTATTTATTACAGCTGGGTTGAGACTATTCATTTATTGTATTTGGCCTGCGTGTCGTCCTGTGGAGTGCTCATGTGATGTAATTTATTTTTTAATTTTCTATTAGCATGTAATAGGCAAATTAAATTATGTAATTTATCGAAATGAGGCAAGGTAACTCATCGACCACACCGTCCAGAAGAGAGCGTTGAAATTGAGACTCCTAGGAGTAGGCATCCTCACCATTTGCTGGCGGTCGCCTAGACGCGCTAAGTTTCATTGGACGAAAAAAAGGCCATACTATCACAACAATTTGATTATATGTGACATTTATATTTATACACTGCCAGTGATGAGTATAAAATCCCTCATAAAAATTAAGTTTTTATACCCTTCCAACAGTTGCACCTTTCGGGTCTTGTTAGTAAGTGATGGGTCTGCCAAAGCAGGGCGTCATCTTGTACCTTGATCTATTGGGTGGTGTCGAACACCATAGCATAGTGTTGGTTTACTTGACAAAACTATCAAGTCGGACTTGGGTTTCGGGCATAGCGTTGGAAGCCGAGATATATGATATCAGCCAACGAACGAGAGTCGCATGGGATGTGATTGGCAAGCGTTGCCTACTCAGTTCACTATGATGTTAGCGGTGATGCCAAAGCTCACCAGTTCCATAGGGAACGTGGGGGTCTCGTCCCACTATTCAATGTCGGGGGACATTCGCAAAACATAGTGGAGTTTCTTTTACTAAAATTGTTTTAATGAAAGTAGAGTTAACCGTTGCATATCTCCGTTGTTGTAGAAAATGTCGAGCAACTTGAGTTTTAATTTGCGATCGATTCTAGAGAAAGAAAAGCTAAATGGAACTAATTTTGTTGATTGGAACCAAAACCTGAGAATTGTTCTCAGGCAGGAAAAGAAAGAGTACGTTCTTTATACGCCTTACCCGGATGAGCCTCAGAATGTCGCGCACAGCACTAATGTGTATCGTGCTTATGTAAAGCACACAGATGACGCTGTGGTTGTGCCGTGCCTGATGCTTGCTTGCATGAACTCTGAGCTGCAAAAGCAATATGAGAGCACCAACCTGCACGATATGATCGTGGGGCTGCGTGGCATGTTCGAAAACCAGGCAAGGGTTGACAGGTTTAACACCTCGGAGGCCCTATTCTAAGCAGGCAACTAAGGCCAAAGAAAAGAATAAAAAGGCTGGCCCCTCCTCTGATGATGTTTGTTTCCACTGCGGTGTGAAAGGACATTGGTCGAGGAATTGTAAGATGTACCTGGAAGAGAAGAAAAAGAACGGAGGTGCGACCTCCACTCAAGGTATTAATGTTATTGAAATTAATCTTGCAACACGTTCTAATGATGCATAGGTATTTGATACTGGTGCAATGATCCATACTTGCAGGGACTGAAAATAATTAGGCGCTTTGCAAAAGATGACGTGGATTTGCGTGTCAGGAATGGAGCAAAGGTTGCTGCATTGGCCGTTGGCAATTATTCATTGTCGCTACCTTCTGGATTAGTGCTAGAACTTAATAACTGTTATTTTGTTCATGCATTGAATAAGAACATTATTTCTGCCTCATGTTTAGAGGATGATGGTTTTGAATTTGTAATAAAGAACAAGTGTTGTTCTATTTTTATGGATGGCATGTACTATGGGAGATGTCCCATTGTGATCGGGCTTTATGTTCTTAATCTTGAGGAAACTGAAATCAATAATGTTAATGCTAAGAGAGTTCACAAACATGATTCTAATCCTACTTACTTGTGGCATTGTCGCTTAGGCCATATAGGCAAGAAGCGCATAGAGAGGCTCCATAAGGACGGTCTTCTCGATTCTTTTGATTATGAATCAATTGAGACATGTGAGTCATGCCTACTTGAAAAGATGACTAAAACTCCTTTTGTTGGACAAAGTGAGAGAGCAAGTGAGCTATTAGGCCTAGTACATACAGATGTATGTGGCCCAATGAACTCAACCGCAAGAGGTGGCTTTCAGTACTTTATTACCTTTACAAATGACTTGAGTAGATACAACTATATCTATTTCACGAGGAACAAGGCAGAATCCTTTGAAAAGTTCAAAGAGTTCCAAAATGAAGTGCAGAATTATACTGGCAAGACAATTAAATTCCTGTGATCGGATCGTGGAGGAGAATATTTGAGCCATGAGTTTGACAACCATCTGAAGAATTGTGGAGTTGTTCCACAACTGTCTCCACCCGGAACGCCACAATGAAATGGTGTGTCTGAGCGGAGAAACCGAACCTTGTTGGACATGGTGAGGTCAATGATGAGTCAAACTGATCTTCCATTGTACTTTTGGGGGTATGTGCTTGAGACAGCTACGTTTACACTAAACCGTGTACCATCTAAATCCGTGGAGAAGACACCATATGAGATATGGACTGGGAAATGTCCTAGTTTGTCGTTCTTGAAGATTTGGGGCTGTGATGCCTATGTTAAGCGTTTGACGCCAACAAACCTCAAGCCTAGATCTGATAAGTGTATCTTTGTGGGATATCCTAGGGAAATCAAAGGATATTATTTCTACATCCGTCAAGAGAACAAAGTGTTTGTTGCTCGGAATGCGGTCTTTCTTGAGAAAGAGTTTCTCTCAAAAGAAGTTAGTGGGAGCACAGTACGACTCGAAGAGGTTCGAGAAACACAAGAAAATGTTCTAGTTTCCACTGATGAGGAGGTGCAGCAAGATGAGCCGACGATCGTCATTGACCAACATGCTGAACCCCAACCACGACGATCAATACGAGCATGTCACACACCTGAAAAGTACACGTTACTGACTACAGGGTAGCGTGACAGCTTGTTGTTGGACAACAAAGAGCCTAACACGTACACGGAGGCGGTAATGGGACTAGAGTCCAAGAGATGGCTTGAATCCATGAGATCCGAAATGGAGTCTATGAGAGATAATCGGGTTTGGAACCTGGTTGATCCACCCGATGGCGTGAGGGCCATTGAGTGTAAATAGATTTTCAAGAAAAAGACAGACGCAAATGGAAATGTTCACATCTATAAAGCAAGACTGGTAGCAAAAGGTTTTCATCAAATTTAAGGTGTTGATTATGATGAAACATTTTTGCCTGTCGCTATGCTAAAGTCTATCCGGATCCTTCTAGCAATTGCCGCTTATTATGACTACGAGATTTGGCAAATGGACGTCAAAACGGCTTTCCTTAATGGAAACCTAAGTGAGGATGTGTACATGACACAGCCTGAAGGTTTTATCGACCAACAAAATGCTAGAAAAGCTTGTAGACTCATGAAGTCTATATATGGGCTAAAGCAAGCATCCCAGAGCTGGAATCTTTGTTTTGATGAGGAAGTTAAATCATTTAGCTTCTCAAAAAATGAAGAACTATGTGTTTACAAGAAAGTTAGTGGGAGCACACTCGTGTTTCTGGTCTTGTATGTGGATGACATACTACTGATCGGGAATAATATTCCACTTATGGACGATGTTAAGGCCTCGCTGAGAAAGAGTTTCTCTATGAAGGACCTTGGAGAGGCATCCTACATTTTGGGTATAAAGATCTATAGAGATAGGTCTAAGTGCTTAATTGGATTAAGTCAAAGCACATACATTGACAAGGTGTTGAATAGGTTCAACATGAATGAGTCCAAAAAGGGATTAATACCTATGTCCCATGGTGTAACCTTGAGCGATACTCAGTGTGCCTCTGTAAGGTCCTAGATGGCTAGAGGGGGGGTGAATAGCCTATTAAAAATTCTACAAGAACCACTAAGCAAACTTGTTAGAATAACAAACGGCGTAAAGCGAGTTTTGCTTAGCCAAAGGTTGTGATGCAAGCCTCCTATCCACAAGTCTAGTAGATTAAGATCTCTAGTTCACACAAGAGCTATGTCACTAAGGTTACACTAGAGAACAAGCTAACACTACTAGCAAAGCTACTACTAGAGCTACACAAGATAAACTAGTGAATGTAAATGCAAGAGAGAGGATTGTGATTATTATACCGACGGTGAAGTGAAGATGTTGCCAATCACCAAGATGATATACAATCAAGCAATATTGACAACAACACAATATGAAGATCAATCACCGGGAGACAAGAGACACAATATTTGTTCACCCGGTGTTCACTTGTGCACCGACAAGCTACGTCACCGGTTGTGTCGACCAACACCTAGATGGTTCCTCGGTGTGACCCTCAAGTCACTTGCCCCTCAAGGCACGCCCCGCAAGGCACCGCAAGACACCACTCTCAAGTGAGGTAACTCAATGACACGCGCAATGTAATAGAGTTGCTTTTGGCACTCCGCCGAGGAAAGCACAAGAACCTCTTACAATCAACCGGAGGTGGCCAAGAACAATCACCTTCTCTTGCCAACGCCTCCAACAATCTCCAAGCCGGCTAGGAGCGGTACTCTCCAAGAGTAACAAGAAATCCACCGGCTAAACCACCCACAAGTGCCACTAAATGCCCTCAAGCTATGCAATGCACTTTGGGATCACTCAATCTCACTTTTGATTTGCAATCAAGCAAGGGAGATGAGTGGGAGGAGTTGCTTTAGCTCAAAGGATGCACAAGTATGTTGGAAATGCCAAGAGACCTCCCCAAGGGCCGGCCAACAAGTATTTATAAGCATCCCATCCAAATAGAGCCGTTACAACTCCACTCACGTTTTTCGCGGGACCACCGGACGCGCCGGTCGTAACAGACCGGACGCGCTCAACCGCGTCCGGTGCCTCTGCGACGTCCACGTGTTCTCTGTTTTCAAATTCGTCCGTTAGATCCTCCAACGGTCACTGCGCGCCAACGGTCAAACGAGCGACCGGACGCGCTGTTGCGAACCACCGGACGCGCCGGTGCGCACAGAACCCGCGCGCGCGAAGACGTCACCGGACGCGCTCCTCTCAACCACCGGACGCCACAGTACCCGCGTCCGGTGCGAGTCCAGTAAGCTCCCTGGACCACCGGACACGTCCGATGGTGAGGGACCGGACGCGCACCGCGTCCGAAGACTTCGTGACTCGCTGTTCGCCAGACCGGACGCGCCGGTCCCGTGGGTCACCGGACGCGCCGGTGTCAAACCCTAGCTCGCGCGCCTGACGCCCGCGCTACACTAACCGGACGCGCCGGTCGAAACTGACCGCATCCGGTGCAGCGTCCGGTGCAGCGTCCGGTGCACCTCTGTGACCGCGTTCGCCTCCGTTTCTTTTCCGACTTCCGGCGCAATGGAAAATAGGCATTTCATTTCCCCGAAATCGCCTGAATCCCGCGCTCGCACGCTCGGCGGGAGAGAGAAAGGAACCAAAACCCCTCTCTACCCGCAAACCACAGCGCGACCAACGCCACCTTTGCAAATGTGCCAACACCAACAAGTGTACAACTCCATGTGCTTGTGTGTTAGCTTTTTCTCAATCATTTTCAAAGGTTTTCCATATAGCTCACTAGGCCCTACATGCAATGCACTTCATGAATTCACCTAGTGGCACCCGTGCGTCGAATAACCGATAAGACTTCCCCTCTTAATAGTTCGGCTATCGACCCTAAACCACTCACACCCTCTATGGTGTCTTGAGTGTAAAACAAAATGGCCCTATGGTTATACCTTTGCCTTGAGCCCATTTTGTTTCTCCAAATGATATGATCCACTTCATATCATCACATGACCGTCTCGATCCATCGACCTTGATTTCACTTGCTCTTCACCGTTGCATCGGTCCATCGGCGCCAAGTCTTGCTCAAGCTTCACCATCGCATGGTCCTTCGCTTCGAAGCCTCGACTTGCCCTTCACCTTCACAACCGGTCCATCGAGCCAAGCCTTATCTTGGTCTTCACCATCTTGGTCACATGAGTCAATGTCATGTCTCATATGCAATGACCACCTTTATCTAAATCATCCACTTAGATACAAAGGTTAGTCCTAGGTTTCATCAATTAGCCAAAACCAAACTAGGGACTTTCAATCTCCCCCTTTTTGGTAATTGATGACAACCCTCACAAAGATGATTTTGATAATAAAAGTTTTGAACTTGTCATACTTGTCCAATCATTTTGCTCATAAGTAAAGTTTGGACAATTATCACAAGCTCGGTTTTGGTAGCATTAGCTCCCCCTACATATGTGCATAGAGTTTGGATTGAAAGCTTTGCACATATGCATGGATAGAAGTGTTGGGAGAGTAATTCTACCAAAATGATGCTAAGGTGTAAGAAATGGACCTTTGAAGCGTGATACCAATCGGAGTTGCCTTTTACACCATCCTTAGCATCATGAAGTAACTAGACACCCAACAAAGCTCAAGAACCTCGTGAGATCAACATTATATGTAAAGGTTCTTGGACCACTTGTAAAAACTTTTAGGCAAGTCTAGATACCATATGTAAAACTATTCCTATGCATGCTAGTAAATCATTTCATCATCCAAGTTCTATACTAGCATTGCACCACACAAACATGTATATTGAATCTAAATACATGTGCAATGAGCAAGTCATATGAAGATGCACAAACAAATGCAACAACTTTGTTTATGAGCTTGCTCCCCCTACTTGTGTGCATCATAAAAATTTTATTTACCCCTTTATCATGTTGAATCATCTTTTTCTCTCCCCCTTTGTCAACAACTTACCCAAAAATGGGATCAAATTGTGGAGAGAAGAAAAATGTTTAATGGAGTAGGTTAAAATTTTCTAAAATTGGTTCAACCTAGAACACTTGCCAAAGATATTTAATTCGATTTGAACCAAAGACAAGCTTCTTCACACCTCCTAATAAGGGTTATCTTGCCTATGTTGAATTAAACACTTATAGCAAATCTTCTAGATTCAATACTAGGTTTGCAAGCTCACAAACATGTCATATGCCACCACTAGATCAAAACAATCAAAGAGGCAATAGTTGTAACATATATCCATCAAATTCATTTGATTTATCATGAATGCTCATGCATACCACTTATTATGTCTACATGCTCTAGCAAGTCCTTAGCATAGGATGAATGACATGTCAATCAACTTTACCTTGCAATGTCGAAGGAGAGGCATGTCAATAAGTGAGTGGGGTGCATTCAACTCATGTTTGAGAAATCAAGAATGTTCAATTCATTCCTTAGCTTGCAAAACCTCTTTTCATCAAGTGGCTTAGTGAGAATATCGGCAAGTTGATCATCGGTGCCAACACTCTCAACGGCAATATCTCCTTTTTGTTGATGATCTCTAATGAAATGATGCCTTATGTCAATATGCTTTGTTCTTCCATGTTGAACCGGGTTTTGTATCATCTTGATTGCACTCTCATTATCACATAGCAATGGCACATTCTTGAAGTTGAGACCATAATCCTTCAAAGTTGATTTCATCCATAGCAATTGTGCACAACAACTCCCCGCACTCACATATTCGGCTTCGGCGGTAGAGATTGCCACACTATTTTGTTTCTTTGAGGACCATGACACTAGTGATCTTCCAAGTAATTGACATGTGCCACTTGTGCTCTTTCTATTGATCTTGCAACCCCCATAGTCGGAGTCCGAATATCCAATCAATTCAAACTTTGACCCCTTAGGATACCATAGTCCAACATCTCTTGTTTGCTTTAAGTACCTCAATATTCTCTTTGTGGCCGTGAGATGACTCTCTCTAGGTGAGGCTTGATATCTAGCACACATGCAAACACTAAACATGACATCCGGCCTTGATGCGGTGACATAGAGTAGACTTCCAATTAAAGACCGATATTCCTTTTGATTCACCATATTGCCATCAAGATCACTATCCAAACTTCCATTTGTACCCATTGGAGTTGAAATTGGCTTTGCATCTTGCATTCCAAACTTCTTCAACATGTCCCTTATGTATTTCCCTTGACTCACAAATGTTCCATTCTTCAATTGCTTTACTTGGAGACCAAGGAAGTAGCTAAGTTCACCAATCATAGACATTTCAAACTCTTTGGCCATCATAGCACCAAATTCTTCACAATAAGCTTGATTGGTTGATCCAAAGATGATGTCATCGACATATATTTGCACTATGAATAGATCATTTCCAATCTTCTTGGTGAATAGAGTTGTATCAACCTTCCCCATCTTGAATCCCTTAGAGAGAAGGAAATCCCTTAGCCTCTCATACCATGCTCTAGGTGCTTGCTTTAAGCCATATAAAGCCTTCTTCAACTTGTACACATGGTTGGGTTTCTTGTCATCTTCAAATCCGGGCGGTTGCTCAACAAAGACTAACTCATTGATAATCCCATTGAGAAATGCACTTTTGACATCCATTTGATATAGTTTGATGTTGTGTGCACAAGCATAAGCCAATAGAATCCTTATTGCCTCCAATCTTGCCACGGGAGCATATGTTTCATCATAGTCAAGGCCTTCAACTTGAGTGTAACCTTGTGCAACTAGCCTTGCTTTGTTTCTCACTACAATGCCATCTTGATCTTGCTTGTTTTTGAACACCCACTTGGTTCCAATCACATTGTAGTCATTTGGCCTTTCTACCAACTCCCAAACATCATTTCTTGTGAAATTGTTAAGCTCTTCTTGCATAGCCATGATCCAATCGGCATCCCTCAAAGCTTCTTCTATCTTCTTTGGTTCTATGGTTGACACAAATGATGCATGCTCACAAAACATAGCCAATCTTGATCTTGTTTGCACACCACTTCTAATATCACCAATAACACTATCAATGGGGTGATCTCTTGCAACATGTTGTGGTTGGAGTACTTGCACTTGATTGCTTGAGCTTGGTTGATCACTTGATGTATCTTGATGAGAAGAACTAGCTCCTTGATCTTGCACTTGAGAGTCACTAACTTGCTTGAATGGTGAATTGAGCACTTGATTTTTATCATCATCTTGAATATCAATTACTTGCTTTGCTCTAATGTCTCCAATGTCCATGTTCTTCATTGCTTCCACTAATAGAGTTCCACCAATATCATCTAGATTTTCTTCTTCATCTTGTGACCCATTGGTTTCATCAAATTGCACATCATGGACTTCTTCTAGAATGCCACTTGAATTGTTCCAAACTCTATAAGCTTTGCTTGTAGTTGAATAACCAAGTAGGAACCCCTCATCACATCTCTTGTCAAACTTCCCCAATCTAGTGCCTTTCTTCAAGATATAGCATTTGCAACCAAATACCCTAAGGTAAGAAATATTGGGCTTTCTTCCATGAAGTAGCTCATATGGGGTCTTCTCTAGCAATGGATGACAATATAGTCTATTGATGTAGTAGCAAGCGGTATTGATTGCTTCATCCCAAAAAGATTGACTCACATTGTACTCATGAAGCATTGATCTAGCCATATCAAGCAATGTTCTATTTTTCCTCTCAACTAGGCCATTTGATTGTGGAGTGTACTTGGCCGAGAATTGATGTCCAATACCATAATGATCACAAAGTTCTTTAATTCTTGTATTCTTGAACTCACTTCCATTGTCACTTCTCACTTTCTTGATTCTAATCTCAAACTCATTGTGAACTCTAGTGAGAAATGTCTTGAAGGTGTCAAACACTTCACTTTTGTCACTAAGAAAGAATACCCATGTGAATCTTGTGAAGTCATCCACTATGACAAATCCATACTTGTTGCCGCCTATGCTTGTATATGTTGTTGGTCCAAATAGATCCATATGCATCAACTCAAATGCTTTGCATGTGCTCATTGTACTCTTCTTGGGATGTGAGCTTCCAACTTGCTTCCCGGCTTGACATGCACTACAAAGCTTATTCTTCTCAAATTCAACATCTTTCAAACCATTGACAAGATTGTGAGTTGTAAGCTTCTTCAATTGTTTCATGCCAACATGACCAAGCCTTCTATGCCAAAGCCAACCCATGCTTGATTTGGAGACTAAGCAAGTTGTCAAAGAAGTTTCTCTAGCATTGAAGTCAACTAGGTAGAGATTCTCATATCTAAAGCCCTTGAATGCCACATTTGAACCATCCACACTAATGACTTCCACATCATCAACCCCAAAGATGCATTTGTAGCCTAAATCACATATTTGTGCTACGGATAGAAGATTGAAATCCAAGCTTTCAACTAGTAACACATTGGAGATACTCATGTCATTTGATATTGCAATCTTGCCCAAACCAATAACCTTGCCTTTCTTGTTATTGCCAAATGTGATAGAATCAACACCACTATCATTGTCATTGATTGAGTCAAACATTCTTGATGTACCGGTCATGTGTTGAGTGCACCCACTATCAACAATCCAATGCCTTCCTCCGGCTTTGTAATTGACCTACAAGCAAATCAATGAAGTTTAGGTACCCATTTTTGCTTGGGTCCTTGTAGGTTAGTAACTAAGCTCTTTGGTACCCAAATAGCCTTCTTCTTTGGGCCCACAATTGGTGTACCAACAAACTTAGCTTGCACACCCTTCACACCCTTGGTAAGCACATAGCAAGAATCAAAAGGTATAGCATTAACAAGGTTCTTGCTTTGGTTCCTTTTATTGCAATTATGCTCTAGGTGCCCAACTTGCTTGCATCTATTGCAAAACCGACCATTGCCCTTCACAAAGCTAGGCTTTGAAGTTGCAAAGGCCGACTTGCCTTTCTTGGGGGTGTAGCCCAATCCCTCTTTGTTAAGAGAGAACCTTTGGCTACCCAAGCACTTAAGCAAGTGGGCCTCACCACCATAGGCCTTGCCTAGGGCGTGAGTGAGCTCATCCACCTCTCTCTTGAGAGTCTCATTCTCAATCATTAGTGAGGCATCACAAGTGAAACCATCACTAGTAGTGGAGGTAGAGTTAGTGGTGGTGGATGAAGAGCTACAAGAAGGGTTAGCATTTGACATGATGATAGGTTCATTAATGGTTTTATCAATTATATCACATGTAACACCTATATCACATGATACAACAACCTCCTTCTTAGCTTGTTGCTCAAGTAGCAATGAGTAAGCTTTTTCAAGCTTGGAATGAGCCTTATCAAGATCATCATGGTCTTCCACTAGACTCTCATGAGTGGTCTTAAGCTCACTAAGGACTTTCTCAAGTATTGCTACTTTCATTGAAAGCTTCTTACACTCTTTGTGCTTGGCAATAGCTATGTCTCTAGTTTGTTGCATCAAGTCATATAGTTGTTCTTTAGTTGGTTCATCATCATCATTTTCATTATCATTATCATTATCACTATCATGAGCATATTCCATTTCACTTTCATCATCACTCTCATCATATAATACCTTAGCTTCTTTAGCCATGAAGCATGAAGAGGATGAATCAAATAGTGATGGCTTCTTGTTGATAGCAATGGAAGCAAAAGCCTTGTTGGATGATTCTTCTTCTTCTTCTTCATTATCTTCACTTTCCCAAGTGATCACATAGGCACCATTTTTGCCTTTCTTGAATGTCATCTTGGCCTCTCTTTTCTTCTTCTCAAACTTGCCCCTTTTGTTGTTCTTCTTCTTGTCATAGGGACATTCGGCTTGAAGATGTTCGGTGCTATCACAATTGAAGCACCTCCTTTGCTGCTCATTGCTCTTGAAATTGTCATTTCTCTTTTTGAAGCCTCTTCTTTTGATAAACATTTTGCCAATATTTTTGACAACTAGAGCAAGTGCCTCATCATCAACTTCCAATTCTTCATCTTCTTCATCGTCATCTTCTTCTTGAATTGAAGCTTTGCCCTTTGAGGAGGTGGCCTTGAATGCCACGGTCTTCTTCTTCTTTTCTTCCTCCTTCTCATCAACATCTTGATCATACTTGTCAAAGGTCAATACCTCTCCAAGCAAATCATTAGGCTTCATTGCTTCAAGCCCATCTCTTTGCAACATCATGATCAACATCTTGAATCTTCTAGGTAAGCTCAATAAGAACTTGTGACAAAAATCTTGATCTTGAGTCTTGTGCCCTAAGCTCTTGAGATCATTGACTATCACTTGCAATCTATGAAACATTTCAATGATTGTTTCATCATCCTTTTTCTTGAAGTTCTCAAACTCACTCTTGAGCCCATATAGCTTGGCACTCTTCACAACCTTAGTGCCCTCATATGTTTCACTCAACCTTGTCCACACTTCATTTGCCAAATCTAAATCCTTGATGCCCTCAAATACTTTTGTGTCAATGCCATTGTAAAGTGTATTGAGAGCCATTCTATTGCATGTTCTATTTGCTCTATCTTCATCGGTGAGATGATCGGGATCAATGATAGCAAAATCATTCTCGGTGACTTGCAATACTCTCTCATGAATGGAACCAAGGTACATTGTCATCTTTCTCTTCCAATGAGCAAAAGAACTAACACCATCAAAGAACGGTGGCTTGCCCCCAACATGATTGAACACAATTTGAGCCATTTTTCACACCGAAGGATGTTAAGCCTTGAATAAAACGGTGACCACGGCTCCGATACCACTTGTAAGGTCCTAGATGGCTAGAGGGGGGGTGAATAGCCTATTAAAAATTCTACAAGAACCACTAAGCAAACTTGTTAGAATAACAAACGGCGTAAAGCGAGTTTTGCTTAGCCAAAGGTTGTGATGCAAGCCTCCTATCCACAAGTCTAGTAGATTAAGATCTCTAGTTCACACAAGAGCTATGTCACTAAGGTTACACTAGAGAACAAGCTAACACTACTAGCAAAGCTACTACTAGAGCTACACAAGATAAACTAGTGAATGTAAATGCAAGAGAGAGGATTGTGATTATTATACCGACGGTGAAGTGAAGATGTTGCCAATCACCAAGATGATATACAATCAAGCAATATTGACAACAACACAATATGAAGATCAATCACCGGGAGACAAGAGACACAATATTTGTTCATCCGGTGTTCACTTGTGCACCGACAAGCTACGTCACCGGTTGTGTCGACCAACACCTAGATGGTTCCTCGGTGTGACCCTCAAGTCACTTGCCCCTCAAGGCATGCCCCGCAAGGCACCGCAAGACACCACTCTCAAGTGAGGTAACTCAATGACACGCGCAATGTAATAGAGTTGCTTTTGGCACTCCGCCGAGGAAAGCACAAGAACCTCTTACAATCAACCGGAGGTGGCCAAGAACAATCACCTTCTCTTGCCAACGCCTCCAACAATCTCCAAGCCGGCTAGGAGCGGTACTCTCCAAGAGTAACAAGAAATCCACCGGCTAAACCACCCACAAGTGCCACTAAATGCCCTCAAGCTATGCAATGCACTTTGGGATCACTCAATCTCACTTTTGATTTGCAATCAAGCAAGGGAGATGAGTGGGAGGAGTTGCTTTAGCTCAAAGGATGCACAAGTATGTTGGAAATGCCAAGAGACCTCCCCAAGGGCCGGCCAACAAGTATTTATAAGCATCCCATCCAAATAGAGCCGTTACAACTCCACTCACGTTTTTCGCGGGACCACCGGACGCGCCGGTCGTAACAGACCGGACGCGCTCAACCGCGTCCGGTGCCTCTGCGACGTCCACGTGTTCTCTGTTTTCAAATTCGTCCGTTAGATCCTCCAACGGTCACTGCGCGCCAACGGTCAAACGAGCGACCGGACGCGCTGTTGCGAACCACCGGACGCGCCGGTGCGCACAGAACCCGCGCGCGCGAAGACGTCACCGGACGCGCTCCTCTCAACCACCGGACGCCACAGTACCCGCGTCCGGTGCGAGTCCAGTAAGCTCCCTGGACCACCGGACGCGTCCGATGGTGAGGGACCGGACGCGCACCGCGTCCGAAGACTTCGTGACTCGCTGTTCGCCAGACCGGACGCGCCGGTCCCGTGGGTCACCGGACGCGCCGGTGTCAAACCCTAGCTCGCGCGCCTGACGCCCGCGCTACACTGACCGGACGCGCCGGTCGAAACTGACCGCATCCGGTGCAGCGTCCGGTGCAGCGTCCGGTGCACCTCTGTGACCGCGTTCGCCTCCGTTTCTTTTCCGACTTCCGGCGCAATGGAAAATAGGCATTTCATTTCCCCGAAATCGCCTGAATCCCGCGCTCGCACGCTCGGCGGGAGAGAGAAAGGAACCAAAACCCCTCTCTACCCGCAAACCACAGCGCGACCAACGCCACCTTTGCAAATGTGCCAACACCAACAAGTGTACAACTCCATGTGCTTGTGTGTTAGCTTTTTCTCAATCATTTTCAAAGGTTTTCCAGTTAGCTCACTAGGCCCTACATGCAATGCACTTCATGAATTCACCTAGTGGCACCCGTGCGTCGAATAACCGATAAGACTTCCCCTCTTAATAGTTCGGCTATCGACCCTAAACCACTCACACCCTCTATGGTGTCTTGAGTGTAAAACAAAATGGCCCTATGGTTATACCTTTGCCTTGAGCCCATTTTGTTTCTCCAAATGATATGATCCACTTCATATCATCACATGACCGTCTCGATCCATCGACCTTGATTTCACTTGCTCTTCACCGTTGCATCGGTCCATCGGCGCCAAGTCTTGCTCAAGCTTCACCATCGCATGGTCCTTCGCTTCGAAGCCTCGACTTGCCCTTCACCTTCACAACCGGTCCATCGAGCCAAGCCTTATCTTGGTCTTCACCATCTTGGTCACATGAGTCAATGTCATGTCTCATATGCAATGACCACCTTTATCTAAATCATCCACTTAGATACAAAGGTTAGTCCTAGGTTTCATCAATTAGCCAAAACCAAACTAGGGACTTTCAGCCTCGACGCCTGATGAGCAAGAAAGGATGAGTAGAGTGCCTTATGCTTCGGCTATTGGCTCTATTATGTACGCCATGATATGCATGTGCCTAGATGTTTCATATGCTCTAAGTGTTACGAGCAGGTACCAATCAAACCCATGTGATGCTCACTGGGTAGCAGTTAAAATATCCTTAAGTACTTACGAAGAACTAAGGATCAGTTCCTAGTCTATGGAGGTTCGGAAAAGCTTGTTGTAAATGGTTACACTGATGCTAGCTTCCAAACCGACAAGGATGATAGCCAATCACAGTCAGGATATGTCATCTGCCTCAATGGTAGTGTAGTGAGTTGGAAAAGTTCCAAGCAAGAGACGGTCACAGATTCAACGATGGAAGTCAAGTATATTGCGGCTTCAGAAGTTGCAAAGGAAGCTGTATGGATCAGAAAATTTGTTTCTGAGTTGGGTGTGGTGCCTAGCTACTCCACTCTGATAGACCTCTATTGTGACAATAATGGTGCTATTGCACAAGCAAAGGAGCCTAGGTCGCACCAAAAATCCAAGCATATACTGCGGCGCTATTACCTGATCTGAGAGATCGTTAATCGAGGAGATGTGAAGATATGCAAGGTGCACACTAGCCTAAACATGGCAGATCCGTTGACCAAGCCGCTACCATAAGCAAAGCATGAGACACACATAAGAGCGATGGGCATAAGATGCTGGCATGATTAACTCTAATGTGAGTGGGAAGCATATGATGATGTATACCTTAACGGTTGTCATAGGATGATGACATCATGTCAACATTTATAATTTGCATGTTTCAGTGAGATGTTCCATGATGTTTTTCATTATATGTGATTAACGAATGTGTGATTCGTTAGTGAAACTCCATGATTTAAATTTAAGACATACTAAATGAGATCCCCAACTTCTATCTGTCATGTGGGACTATGACGTAGAGATAAGTTGGTACATGTGTTGGGTGGATGATCACGTTTCACGGGTCATCGTGATATTGGATATTGCACCAACAATGTAGATATGTGTTGGGAACACAGTGTCGGATCGACCCACTATGAGACACCGCGAATACGTGCTATCGGTTAGTCTCGCAAATGACACACATACTAACGTCCTTTGACTTGAGATCGATGTAGAGTCCTGGATTGTGTAAGTCATACTTTGGGGCTTCAAAACACTAGTCCGTAACTAGGTAGTCATAAAAGTAGCTTTTGGGTATGTTCTGAAGCAAGTTGCAGGGTGCGTCGAGTCAAGATGGGATCTGCCCCTCCTGTATCAAGGAGAGACTCCTTTGGGCCCTCTCGATGTGTAGGAACTGAAAGTGCATGGCCATGCCTTGACTAATGGTTAGTCGATAAACTAAGTTCTGCACGGAGTGAGAAATGGCTGAGAATCAAGGGTAGCACTTACTCGCCTTGTACTTGGCTAGGTGTTGTGTGGCAGAAGGACATAGTAATGGAGAGTGTTTAAAGGTTGTGCAAGACATAATCTTCGTGAACCATCGGGAGTTAGTATGCATTGCTAGAGGCCAATGCTAACTATTGATCCGAAATGGTTTCTAGGTCATGACCGTTCGTTGCATGAACCAATGGGGTCACACACTTAAGGAGAGAGAGGACTAAAAGGACAAATGGATCAATTGGATTGAGTTCATGACACAACAGTATTATGGCCACCCTGATTGTCTTGTGAAAGTGGGAGATTGTTGGGTATATGTCCAAGACAATATGGGTCGTACAACCCAAATGGCCCATACGGTGGACCATTAGCAGTATATATATTGCTAATATCCGGCCAGGGTGCTAATCCATTCAATTAACCTAGCACACATCAACAGGACGCCGCCGCCGCCACTCCTCTCGTGAATAGGAGGCCGCTGCCTCTCTTCATGTGAACAGGAGGACGCCGCAAAGGTGTTGTGGTGGTGTTTGATCTGCTGTAGTCCACGTGCATCGTCTAGCGCTAGCACGCTACGTCGTTGCCGTTCTTCTCTCCGTACGTGTGGACTTCCGCAGAGGTGCCACTAAGTTGCGCACTACGTCGTACGTCACGACTACTTCCTCGACGTCGACTACATCAACTACGCACGTTCTGCCAAGTCTTCTGCTCTGCCGTGCGTCAAGAAGGTATAATCTATGATCATCTACACGCAAGTGATCCTGTTTTTACGCGGTTATTATTTTGTGCTAGCGTGTAGCCATCCGCGTAACCCTAACAGCTTCTTCCACGATGTTGATTTTGGCACCGTGGGAATGAGCACAAAGCTCCTCACAAAACCACCGATCAGAGCCCTTGTGCAGTACGTTACCAAACAGTGCTCAATGATCCACCATAAATGAGCCGTCCAAGTGGCAAGAATCACTAAATTTTGACCTATTGCACCAGCCCACTTTTGGTTCCATGTCCAATTTCGATGCAATAATAGCTAGTACTCACATCAATTTCACATTCAAAGCAAGCCGATGCAAGAACTATATGAGCAATAGCATTTTGCATCGATTTTCTATGGTTGATGTGAGGGTCGTTATCGCACCCACTATCCATGTCTCTTACATCTAGAAAGAGAGTTGTAAAAGGGTTTTTGCATCAGAAACCTGTTGATGCAATATGTCTAATAAGTTTGGTGCAATAAGTTGTATTGCAACATACTAAGTCTCGATGCAATAATCTCTACTACAACGGAGTCAAGTTTATTGCAATACACCCTATTGCATCAGAATTAGGTTCTTCGATGCAATACAAATAATTACAACTGATTAGGATGAGTCGCAGAAACGCATGTTGCAACGTTGTATAGCTCGTTGCAAAATACGTCGTTGCAACGATAAAACCAGAGGATGCAATAAATTTTAGGCCATCAAAATAGTTTCGTTGCAATGAAATATTGCAACGAACTATCATTTGGTTTATTGCAACTGAATAATTTCGATGCCATTTTACATTGCATTCATTGTTTTTTGAATAATAATTGTTTGCAATTAAAGAAATACACAAAATTACAAAATCCAATGCAATGTTCATATCATCATATGGGACACTCTGGTTTCTATTTTTGTGTGACAAAATAGAGTTTCTTTTTCAGTGGAGCAAGCATTGATTCGAATTGAAATTTGTATAGAATAACCGAAGAAGGTACTCATACCCTTGTTACTCATACCCTTGTTCTACAAACCGACACAGCTCGACTACAGGGCGCCTCTGCTGCAGCACACACCGGCCTAGCCTCCAGAAGGATGCCTAGCAGACTAGGGATCCTTCGCCTCCGCCACCGCCACCACCTCAGCGCAAGTCAAGTGGGCATAGATCCGTTTCCACATGGAGGGGATATCTAATTTAGATCAACGTAGAGGGGATCCGTAGAGTATAGAATACTATAAAGTTTTTAAAGAGGAGGTACCAATACAACCGGACGTCTAGCGCAGTGGTAAAGAAGATTTGTTGCTTCGTCCAGGTCATGGGTTCGATCCTGACGTAGGACACTTTTTTGGAAATTAAACCGTGGCAGGACCCAAGTTAAAAGTGGCTACCACGCAAGCAGTCGGTGTTCTATAGTCAGATGGGTATTTGGTTCATTGACGAAGTGGTGTTCATTACAGTTCTAAAACAGAGCATCATAGATGAGTAGGGCGAGGGGCGCATGTGATCTATGATGATATCTGGGTCATTCAAGGACGATAGTTGTGACAATATGTGGCTTTGGCACTAATATTCAGCCCCCGAGGTTTGTGACATGATTTTGCTTTGTCACTAAAACTTTTGAGTAATCACCAAAACACATCCCCCATCTCAAAAGTTTTAGGTAATGGTAATGGGTTAGGTAATCTGTTAGAGACCTCTCAATCGTCTATATGGTAGCTTTTTGGTATTGGAGATGTGATGAGTCATCTATTGGAGATGCTCTAAGTGAGTACAAGAATGCTGCGTTCTTTGAAAGTTGTGTGTGCCTCTCTCTATATATAATGGATATAACAGATTATAGATGATAATAGAATAGATATAGAAGCTATAGAGAAGAGAAGAGATAGATATAAACAGGAGATTGTCAGATGGAGATAGAAAATATAGAAAAGATGTTGGGATAAGACAATCAGTCTCATGTTAATCTGACAAACAAACGTTGATCTCACGCCTTGCTGTGACTCTTTGAGGAAATGCCTTGCTGCGACCGCCGCGGTACTTCTCCCAAAACAAGTGTTCTGACGAGAAACTGCCCAAACTTCTGCGACTAGATAAAAGCGTCATTACAGCAAGGGAGAAATGAACACAGAAACTTATAGGCTTATAGCAGGTCAGTGCCTCTTCCCATCTCTCTCGCCATCCCATATTCGCATTTGCATTCCGCACGTCAAAGCAGGTCCGATCATTTCTATTATCAGAAGAAAAAGAAAAGATGGTCCATTCTTCCCATGCATCATTTCATTTCAATTATCAGAAGAAAAAGAAAAGATGGTCCATTCTTCCCATGCATGTCACTGACTCACTGCAGTATGCCGCTCCTCTTGTAAAAGATCAGGGCGACGAGGTAGATGGCGGCGGTAACGCCGACGATGCTGCCGGTGACCTCCCAGAAGACTCCTTCGGTAGATGCAGTGTAGAGCGGGATCGTGATGTTCATGCCAAAGACGCCCGTGATCGCGATGGCGCAGCTCATCACCAGGGTGGCCGTGGACAGCAAGATCCCCATCTGCAGCAGCTGGTTCTGCTTGTCGTCCAGCATGATGTTGATGTAGTCCTCCGTGTCGTCCACGTACTCGCGCAGCTTCAAAACAACAGCCAGCCGGCCGAGGCGCCGATCCAGCAATGGTGAGTTCAGGATGGCAAGAACGAAGCCAAGAAATGGACGATGGGATCGATCAGCTTCACAGGCTCCCAGCTAGCGTGAGTGCGTACGTACAGTGGAGAGCTTGTTGAGGGTGCCGTCGACCTGCACGAAGTAGGCCTCCAGGAGGTTCTCCAGCTCGTCGATTTTGGGCGTGAAGCCGATGGAGGTCCCAATGCCGTTGCCGCCCTCCGATGACCCCTCCTCGCCTTCTTCGTCTTCTTCTCGGTCCCTGCAATATTGCCTCACTCTTATGCTACGTCTGTATTCTGTCTGACACTGAGGCACTGTTCTAGTAGCTGGAGTTTATCAGCTTTGGGTACCTCTCTTCGTCGAATTCGCTCGGTTCGTCGTCGTTGGTGTCAAATCTCGATGAGCGGCCATCAGCGGCGGCTTGGTAGGCGAGCTTGTCGGATAGGTGCATGGCGGCCATATCCACGTCATCGTCTAGCAAGTGTTCCAGTTCGTCCCTGACCTGTCAAAATGCGCATGGCGCAATGACACTTCATTTCAGTGCTGTAATTAACATGAGCATATAACAACAACACGAACACATTGACAACCATCTGTGGTTGAACGATATCATTGGAGTCATCTGGACGGGACTTAATTTTGTGCAGCTCAGCTGGCATCAAGAAGGGACAGAGTGCATAGTCGAGGGAACTTAAATTACCTTCTGAACTCTCCCGGAGATGGCAAGCAAACGGCTCTTGATCTGTCGCACACGCTCAAGATTCAGAGTGCTGACATTGGAGCTGAGCTCATCCAAAGCTGGGTACGCCTCCTTCTCCAATGTGCAAGTCTGAAGAAACACACAAATAATTCCAAACAGCATCAGAGACAATAACAGTTGACTTGAGCCCTGCATGCAAACAGTGATCTGACCGCGTTGACCGCGAACAGGACAGCACGCACGGCGTACCTCTTGTTCAAGTGACTTGCATGAGAACTCGAGGCACACCTCGAGCGCCCTGAACTCGAACGGCAGGGCCTTGTCGCGTGCAGACGCTTGCCCGTCCCTGCCGCCGCTGCCGCCTCCTACTCCACCGGGGCTCGGCGGCAACGCACCTCCGTCCTCCGCCGCCTCGTCCTCCTCCTTCCATGTAAAAAATCAAACAAACAAACGTAACCTTGCTTCAGCAAGCAGTCCATGCATGAAACGACCAAGAAAACCAGCGTAAACTAAAGAGACGACCGAGAGACAAGGAGACCAGGGAGCGAACGGACGGACGTACAAAGGCCTGCGGCGGCGTGGGCGAGGCGGCCAGGCGCGCGAGGAGGTTGCGGACGAGCGGCGCGACGGCGGGGTCCCGCGGCGCCGGGACGAGCACCTCGGTGGCCGTGATGACGGCGCGGGCGCGTTCCAGGTTGACGACGACGGCGCGGTCCCGGCCCACGATGCTGCACGGGTAGGACAGCGCCGGGTCGAGCGCGCGGAGGTCGCGCGCGGGGAGCCCCGTCCGCCGCATCAGCTGGTGCTTCCCGACCTCCTCCACGCGCCACGCGCCCGCGCCGGACACCGCCGCCCACTCCACCCCCGGCGCCGCGGCGCCGTGCCTCCGGCGCGTGAACGCCGCCGCCATGGATGCACGTACGTACGGCTCGGGAGCTGCAGCCGGCCGGCACGATGGAAAGCGCTCGTCCTGTCCTGTCCTGCCGCGGTTTTGGCGTCCGGGGAGAGGCTGTTGGCTGCTGCAGCTGCGGCCTGCGGCTACGGCTACGGCTACGTGATCATGCGCGTCTTAGTGCCGCCCGCGTTGGGGGCGTGACGTGGCGTGGCGGCACGAGCACGGGAACACCAGACAGCGGAGGAGCCGGCCGGACAAAAGCTGCGGCCTGCGGCGGAGGATCGGAGGCGGTGCGCGGTGCGGCCGATGCCCTGTGGGCCCTGCCGCCTTTGCACTTGGATGTGAATTGTGATGTGCCCATGGTCTGGGCCAGCTGCTGCTTGGTCTCTCCGTCTCTCCGCTGCTGGTTGGTCGATGGCAAGAATAGAAAATGCGTAGCGGCAGCAGCTACCTGGAGAGGTCACTGCTGTGTGCTGTCTGGCTGCTGTAGGCACAGCAGTCGGCGACAAACCTTTAAGAACAGCAAGTTGTGTACGTTAATACTGTACTTTTGGTTGATGCGATGCATGCCTTGATTCGTTTTCATTGTGTTAAGGACCGACCAATGTGGAGCACAATGCTGTTGTCGATCAATATGGAGTAAGAACCACCGATTATATAAGCAACTTCATTAGGATTTCGTACTAAGTTTTTTCTTGCAACCTTTTTTTTCTTTTTGACATTACGGTTCCTTCCAGATGAGATGCTTGAACACGAAAAAAAATGAAAAACCCCCACAAGTGATTTGAACGACCACTTTGGGCATTTTACGAATCAATGCGGTGTTGTTTTACTAGAAAGATACGTACACTCCGCAGAGCGTGCGTAGAGGAGGGAAAACCGAAACCAGAAAAGAAAAGCAAAGGAAAAATGAAAAAATGGAAAAATGGAAAGAGAAAAAAGTAAAAAATAAATAAAAAATAAAAAATGTCACGTCTGCTACGGTGGCCAACAGTGGCCGAAGCCCTGAGAGGCCAGGAATTCCTGGCATGTGAAAGAAAGTAGTTATTTCGTTTCATTCAGAGGTGAAGGTTAGTTGCGAGAGGCCAGGTGACGCCGATGGATGGAATATTGGATTGGAGACAAGGCGTCCACCCTACGTGTCCCTGGACCAGAGCTAGAAAGGAGTTTGGGAAGTTATCAGCAGGAATTTAGAGAGAAATCAGACGAGGATATGAGACACGGCTGGATTCCGTGGGGAGGATGAATGTTTCCATTCAGGTATAATAGTTATCTCCAAAATTCATTGGTTTGTGTTACAAGACAACCATGGCTGACATAGGCGATGCGGCACCAAGTTAATGGGCCTATGGCCTTCCCATCCGGTTTAGAACAGAGCCTAAACAACATCTGAAACCTTAGCTACTTTATTTCCCGCTCATCAAAGACCCACTTCTTCCACGTCGCCCTTCTCTTGCCACCTCAGGGCCGTGCTATTCATGACATTCCTTCTCCCTTGAGAAGCAACTTGATCTCAAGCTGGTGCCTTGCAGGATAATGATGCTTCATATCATGTCCATCTTTGAGTGTCACTAGCTAGGAAACATGTCGAGTCGCCCCAGTGCATTTCCAACTTCATATAAGTTTCCCCAGCAACCTAAATTAGTAGACGATCCGACATAGGCACCGGAGGAATTTGGGCCTCTAGATGAGTGGAGATTGACGAAAGATCATCATTGACCCATGTCTATGGAGGAATATGTTGTTTAATTTGAGACACATGCACCACCAGGTGAATTTTCACAATATGGAATGTGACTACCTTTAAGATGTTTTTTATGACGTTTATTTAGTTATATCACTAAGTTGAAATGCTTCTAAAGAAAACGTCATAAACAAATCGATTTAGTGACCTTTTCATCAAATGTCACGCTATAATCGTCATAAACCAACACATTTCTTGTACTACGTAGTAACTCTAATTGATATTGCCACTGCGCCCACATGTTTCAAAATCTTGAATGGACCACAGAATCGAAAAGCCAATTTCTGATTTGATCTCGTGGCAACCGAAGTTTGAACGTGTGGTTGAAGCTTGAGATAGACTAGACCATTGATCTCAAACTGCCTTTCCGATCGCCTGTCAGCTTGTGGTTTCATGTGAGCCTGAGCTCAAGATAGTTGTTGAATGAGTGATGTCAGCAAAGAGCATTGTTTCAAGTTGATGAGTCAAATTTGGAACAATAAAATCACCAAGATTGGTAATTCCCAAATGTCTAGGAGCATGGGCATACAAAACCTCAAAAGGTGTTTGACCCAGAGTAGAGTGAGACAAAGTATTGTACCAAAAGTCTACGAATGGTAACCATTTATTCCACTGCTTTTGGACAGGAATGAATAGTGCAATGAAGAAAGGGTTCTAGACACTAATTCAAACACTTTGTTTGACCATCTATTTGGGATGATATGAGGAGCTCATCAATAGTTAGTATCAGACAATCGAAATAACTCATGTCATAAAGCCATGATGAAAATCTTGCCTCTCTAAGATATAATTGTAGAGGAAAGTCCATGCAAGTGATAAACTTGACTGAAGTACAAGTTGACCACTTGGAGAGCATTGTAGGGCCAGAAGTGTGCATACTTTGTAACCTTATCAATAACCACCAAGATAACATGCATACTGTCAGACTTTGGTAGGCCTTCTACAATATCAAAGACGGACAGTGGACCAAGCGTGCTCAGAGACAAGAAGAGGTTGTAGAAGCCATGACAATTTAACATGTTCTATTGTTGCTTTTCGACAAATATCACATGATTGAATATATGTGATAACCGATTGCTTTAGCTTAGGCCATGCAAACCGACCTTTAAATTTGTGATAAGTGTCATGAGTTCTAGTGTCCACCAATCCCACTAGCACGAAAGGCTTGTCAAATGTGATTTTGAGCGAGGGAATCGTACCCACCCAAACTCTGCCATTGTATCAAATGATCCTATTGAAGAGAGAATATCCTCTATCATTGCTATCACATAGAGCCAATTGTGTTAGCAATTATTGGCTTTAGAATCATCCTCATATCCAGTTTGTAGTCTTTTAACCATATAGGAGATCAAGTCAAAATGACAGTAATAGACGAAGGGGCAACGCACCAAGATTATGCGTCAACTGCTACATTTGAAGTACCTTTTTTTCTACTGTATTCTGAAATTGAGGTCCATAAGCTTGAGAAGGGCTTTCTGCTGCAACTGGGTGGTGACCTTATGCTCTGTAAGGTATCAGAGACTTTGATGATCAATTCTGATAGTGAAGACTTGCCTCAACAAATATGATCTCCAGTTTTCTACGGCTAGTAAAATGGCCATACATTCTTTCTCATATGGAGAGAGAGTTATGTTTTTAGGGCTCAAGGAATTACTTAAATATGAAAATGGGTGCCCATCCTATATCAGAACAGCTCCAAAACCCACATCACTAGCATAAGTTTCAATCACAAAAAAGGTTTGTGATGATAGTTTGGAACAACCAGCATAGGAGCATGAATGAGGGCTTGTTTCAGAATGTCAAAGGCCTGTCGAGCTAATGGGGTCCACTGAAAAATAGTACACTTTCTCAATAGATTTTTCAAAGGCTTAGTGATGAATCCATAATCCTTGATAAACCCCTTTGTAATAACCAGTGAAACCCAAAAATCCTCTCAAATCATTCACTATTTTGGGAGAAGGCCATGTTGCAATTGCTGGAACTTTTGTTGGTTTTGTTGGCACACCTGCAATAGAGAAGATGTGCCCCCAAATATTCGAGCTCCAGTTGTGCAAAAGCACATTTAGATAGTTTGAGATGAATTCATTTTGCTGCAAAATCTCAAAGACTTGGAGAAGGAGAGCCACATGTTGTTCCAAAGTAGAGTTATACATCAAAATGTCATCCATGAAACCTTAGTGCACCTTTTCTTAACAGGGAGCAAAAATGGAATTTATAGGACCTTGAAAGGAAGCTAGGGAATTAGTGAGCCCAAATGGTATAACTTTGAACTCAAACAAGCCATGACGAGTTTTGAACGTAGGTTTGTACTTATCTCTAATGCAACCCAAATCTAATGATATCCAAATCAACATAGTTTGGTGAACCATTTTGCCCCATGTAGCTCATCCAATAACTCATCTAACTATAGGTAAGGGATCTCTATCCTTAACAGTTTTTAAGAAATCATTCCATCGATCAATTATGCACACACAGAGAGCACAGTATGAACATATATAATTAGGGAGGAGAAATGTGAGCTCTTTATTTCTTTCCTTTGGATGGAGTAGAGAAGAAATAATCTGTTCACAGGCCTCCTTTTATAATGGGAAGGCAACCGGTGAATTGTTTCTCGTGATTCCTCTTCCATCTATTTATTTGTTAGTCTACGCGTTCTGTTTGTTTACTCTTGTTTACACGTGTTTCCATAGTGCAGCATTTCGTGATTCACCCACATTAAAAAATTTTAAAACAATAATTACCCTATACTATGTAGAGTATATATATTATTTATCTATTTATATGCCCCAATATAGTTCCTAAAAAATGGTATATCAATGAGTTTTAAAAGGGGCTAAAAAAATTTAGAAGCATATTTATTGGCTTCTTCCCACAGTTTTTTAAAACCTCACTTCCAAAATATAGAAGACAATTTCACATCAGTCATGCAACCACTTTTATACTTTCTTTTTCTCATTTGTACATTTGTATCATGAATCTCATCTTACTTTTTATTCTTTCCACGTCCTTCTATCTTCACATTGGCACGTCGATACACCCGCTTATATTTTCGTGACTGAATTGTTTCGAGTCATTGAAGAGCAGTTTTTTAATCTTCCCAAAAGATTTTGAAAACTCCTAGATATGCTATGAGAATATTTTTGAGCTAGACTTTCGTAAGATTCATTATTGGGCCCTGTTTAGTTCCAAAATATTTCGCGAAAAACAGTACATTTCTCATCACTTCGAATCTTTGACACATGCATGAAGTATTAAATATAGATAAAAAATAAAACTAATTATACAGTTTAGACGAAATAGACGAGACGAATCTTTTACGCCTAATTAAGTCATGATTTGATACTAATTATTAAATAACAACGAAAAATACTACAATTATATTTCGCAAAATATTTCAGACGGAAAGAGAAGTTTTGGAAGGGTTGGACACTCCAGGGGTCCAGCCACAGCATTTACAAGTTTTCGCCGTGGTCAACGTCGCTTGCTGTCTTGAGGCAGGATCGGCCGTGTGCGGCTGGCTCGTGAATTTTCTACCAACCGCATTTCTCCGCCACGAACTCGCTCGACACACGAAATCAGACATGGCCGCCGCCGCCGCCGTCGCCGCTCCTTCCTGCCCCGCGCCTCCGCGCGGGCTCCGCTGCGCCAAGACGGTGCCTTTTCCCTCCACCGCCGCATCCAGCCGCGGAAGGGTCGTCTACGGCTCCTCCTACGCCCGCCGGTGGCAGTGCCGCCGCTGGGCCCACCGGCCGGACGCTGCGACGACGCGGATCCGGCGGCCAACGGCGCGCCGCACGGCGGTATTGAGGGTGAGCTGCGCCTACTCCCCGGGCGGTAAGGGCCTAACTGCTGCTGATTGATCTCCGTGCCGCGAAGCTTTATTTCTCACGCCTTCTTTACTGCTCGCTTACCGCTCCTTGGAAAGTGTCATAGCCTGCTTCAAGCTTCTTTTGTACTAGTTTCCGCTTGCTGTTTGAGCGTACATACTTATGGGTGTCCAGTGCTCGGCCAGTCGGCCTAAATGCTGTGGTGAAAGGCAACTTGATAGAAGCTAGATGTAACGGATGGAATGGACATTGTAGTTCATCCTTTGATTTGAAGCCGTGATTAGCTAGAATGATGGAAAGTTGAGTCTTGATACATGTTGAAATTAGCGTTTTGGCAGCTCTGGCTGTGAAATTGAACTTTCCTGGAACTTCTTTTAAATATTCTAATAGCTGTTTGCTGTTCCCACGCAAACAATGGAAATTTCATGAGTACCGTAAATACAATTAAAATATCAATTATTTTTATACCATAAAGATAGATAGGCACTACTGCCATACAGCTTTCAGCTATCCATTCATAGTATGATTGAGTAGATTTCATTCTCTGTTTTATTCTTCTTCTTTGTGTGATAGATAGCCCATCAACTTTGGGCATCTTTGTGATTGACCTAAATAAAGACTTTCAGATGCCCTGTATACTTGTGTTTTTTTTCAACTTTTCTAACTCTGTTATATGAACAGAACTACTGCTTTACATTCGACATGAATTTTATCTGTGAAGCTTATGTAGAAATATTTAGAAAATGTCTAATGATATTGTCTACTTCTACAGCTGAAACAATCACTGCATGCTCTTGGAATGAATATGTGATTTGCAGTGATGTACCTGTGCTTATTGAGTTCTGGGCCTCCTGGTGTGGACCTTGCAGAATGGTCACACGGATTGTCGATGAGATAGCACAAGAATATGCTGGGAGAATAAAATGCTATAAGCTTGACACTGACGATTACCCACAGGTTGCTACAGCTTACAGCATCGATAGGATTCCAACTGTTTTACTCTTCAAGGATGGAGAAAAAATACATAGTATTACTGGGACACTGCCAAAGGCTGTTTATGTGAAAGCCATTGAGAAATCTATTGCAGAACAATGACATATTTGGTTAATATTATTTGGTCCAGAGTTATTGATCTGTATACTTCATTTTATACCAGATAGTGCAGAGAGAACTCAAGGTAAAATTTGAGTTTACAGCACAAGCATCTTATCTAGAAGTATGGCACTGATGGTGATCCTTTTGCTATACAATAGCAGTGTAAATATAGATGTATTTCTTAAAAGCCAGAGTGTTTCTTTTTTTTAACCAAAAAAATTCCCCAAAGGCTGTAATGTATTACAGGGGCAGCATATTTGAGGCCCTCGGCGATAACTTATTAAATGAAACCAAAGTTAGGTTTTCCTCAATTTTATTGTTGCGTTTCTATCATCTAATTTTTATCTGTTTTATCCTTTGTGTGTTCCATAGATAGTACATATCTTGCATTTACTTAGGCCTTGTTTGGGTAATCCCGAGGATTTGGAGGGATTAACCGAACAAGCCTTTAGTGCAAGAACATCACTGCAATCTGAGATAATTTATTTTGTCCAGAACATACTTCTACTTTTGCTAACTGCTAAGGTCATATATGATACCTTTTTTAGAGTTTATGCTATATGATATGATATGATATGATATCCACATTTTGTCTAATTTTCCTAATTTTTTAAGTGAACGAGCATGGGATCTGCCTATTATATTACTTAAGAAGACACAGACGGGCAAAGCTAATTTTCCTGATTACCTCCGTATTTCTGAACACTGTTTCTTTAATGCTGCTTTGGATGCCCATGTGAATATTTTAATTGGATGTAGATTAAGTGATTTTCCGTAAGACCCTGTTTAGCCTTTCCTAATTGTTTGTATTCTCAAGAATGATCAGGAAAGGTAATCTATATCAGGATTGGGCACCGGTGGAGCTGGTGTGGGATCTCTTAGTCACTACTCCTACTAAAAAGATTAGGTGCACAATTTAAGGTTGAAGTGTTAACATGACACAGCTATTATCTAATACATGGCAGAATTCTGCCAACTCTAGCTCGAATGCTATTGATCTTCTTAGTGGCATTATTGACCAAATATGCTGTTGTCATGGCAGACTTGATGGTTGCTGCACATACTTTCATGCATGGCATGCACCAAGCAAGTTTGTAATAATTATGTGGTTATGGTAGAATGAATGTGTACCAGATGATCAGCTTGGTGTCACCACTTATTCAGCACTCAATTCCCTCAGCAGAAGCACATGTGGTCACGACTCGTGGTGTTCGCTTCATCCCCAAGTCAGCATGGTGAAATGGAATTGGTTTTTGGTGCACATGTTGCAGCTATGTAATTTATTGTTATGTCCAGCATTTAAGAGCCTGATATACAACCTTAGCATGAAGAAATTGCTTGGTTCTTGCAGTACTTGCACACCATCTGCCAGTGACTAGTTAACCACTTCATGACTGTTGTTGCCTTGGACTTTATCTGGCCTGTTATGCCATAATAAGAAAATTATTGGATCACTTATCTGCAATTGACATGAAGAGATGAAGTTAGTGTTGATTGTAAATATCAACCAGTACACCATCTGGTTTGGGACATTTATGGGCATATGTACCTTGGGAGCCATGCCAGCTGAACATGAATGAAGATCATCTTTACCATGGGTATAAAACATCATGTGGTTATTGAACTACTGGAGACTGAGATCCTGAGAAACGTTTGAAATCAAGTGGTTGGTACCAGGAAAGTAACCATGCAATTAGGTTTGTAAGTGCTGATGAAAAATAGCATGTGCTGAGACTATAACATAGTGCATGCCTGTACAGTTTATGGTGGTAATGGTTGATGTTGAATCCAATAACAACTGAAACAATCAACCATGATGACAGGATCAGTAGTTGAAACCATGAAGATGTGGGATTGATGACTGTTGTAGTCTGGGTGCATTGTCAATGTCATCATCAGATGTACTGGTCTGGGTGTTTAAGGCTTCTTCAGAAAACTTAATGACCTGCTGGTATCATCTCAGACTTGCCCTCTGTCCTCGCCGATACAAGAGATACACCTGTATTGCACAAGGTGACAAGGCACTAGAGCTTTGGAAGCACCACAGCTAGCAGTCAGGCAACTCAATAAGACAATGACTCATCTATGCTTGATGGTCTTTAGTGTTAGTGTACGTCTCCGGTGCTAGTATGGTCAACAACATGAAGTACCTAACTGTGGGTGGCAAAAGACTTTGATATGATATGTATAATCATTTGCAAGTGTTGTTCTGCTGATAATGACTTTATACATAAGGTAGAAGTTTAGATTGAGTAGGATTTTGGATTTTTTGCAGGAATGGCGTCGAGTAGTACAGACCTGCATTGATCTGATTACAGTAAGATGACCATGACTTCTCAAGATTTTTATGCTGATACTAGTGCTTTGTGCATAGCAAGTTGTTTGCTGGTACTAGTGCTTTGTGCGTAGCAAGTTGTCGCACTGGAGCCTAGGACACAATAGTTTTGGATGTTTATTGAGTACAAAATGCCTTAATGTGAAGCGTATCCAGTTAGATTTATTGTTAAGAGTATCCCCATTTGCCTGCATCAACCTATGTCATATAATTTTGCCTATCCAATTGGGTTTTGGCTATGGATTCAACTTTGGAGAACTATTTTCTACATTTGGGACTTGGAAGTTGCTTTTGTTCGATGTTGCATCTGATCTATCACTGCCCATAGGACAAATTGTAGGAGGGAGGAAGCCTGAGATGTACCTGCTCCAACTCATTGTATGAGGTTTATTAACATGGATTGCCCTAACTGTATAATAATACTATAGTTTATCTGCAGTAACGTGACATGTTAGTGCTGTTCTTGATTATGAACACAGAACCCATGTGATTCTGATGTTCCCCAAGATGGGGTGCAGTCCCTTTCAATTTGTGTGCTTCTTATGAAGCAAACCAAAATATGGAAGCAGTTCAGTGGATTGGAGCAGAGTCTGATACGCTGAGAAAAATCAATAATTGAGAAACCTATAATTTGATTTATCAGGTATAAATACACTCAACTGTAGTAATTTAGTATCTGTTGAGGCTTTTCCCCCTTTCTTCAGTCTAGTTTCTTTATGTTCCTGATCAGGATTAATTGTAAATATATAATTATCTTTTCTACTATAATGCTCTTATAGTCTTATTTTTGCTCCTGTTATGCTAACATGTCTTCCTCGATCATTGGGCAAATGCAGAGACTATTGGGCTCCTGACAGCATGCTTGCCTCCAACTTCATTCCAGCTCAGGAACCCATAGTTCCCAATGTAGTTGTAGTCATATGAGTTCCTTTTCACCTGGCTGACCTGCACCGTGACTGTGAACGGCTGCTTGCTGCCTTTGCCGCTGAAGGACAGCGCCGTCGGCGAAACTGTCACCTTCATCCCAGCTGGCGCCGTCACTGACACACTGTACTGAGCTGGTGCGGCTGCGACGTTTGTCAGTACCCTCTTGAACGTGTGTGTGGCCGAGTTGGTCCTGTCGAGGATGATCATGAAGGACGGGTAGTTCAGGTCCAGGTTTGCTCCTGCGCAGCTGGGGTTTCGCCGGCCAGTGATGGTCGATATCTGGCTGCTGCTGTAGCCTAGGGCGCACAGGAAGTTGACATAGTCGTCGGCCACCACGTCGTAGACAAGGCCAGGGTCCATGGCCTCGTTGGGGCTGACGTGGCCACTGCCAAAGTCCAGAGGCGTTCCGGGTGACCCGCTCGGCATGCTGACGATGACGTTGCTGGCGCTGTCCTTCACGTACGCCGTTGTCATCATGGCTGACCGGATGGCCATCGGGCTCCAGTCAGGGTGCACTGACCGCAGTAGGGCGACCACGCCGGCGACGTGCGGCGATGACATGGACGTGCCGGAGATGAGCGCGTACTTGGTGAAGAGCTTCTTCTTGCCGAGCTCCATGATCTCCTTGTTGGGCACCCACGCCGCCAGGATGTCCACCCCGGGCGCGATGACGTCCGGCTTCAGGATCGTCGGGCTGATCTGGCCCGGCCCGCGGGAGGAGAAGTAGGACACGGTCGGCGCCGGCTTGACGCCCAGCGCCGTGCCGCCGAACCGGACGCTCGCCTTGGGCGCCCCTTTGGTTGACCGTGCCGTCGCGTACTTGGCGATGGCCGCGCCGTCCGACTGGGTGACCAGCACCACCGGCATGGTGTACTCCGTCGGCTCGAGGAACTGCTTCATGTCGCTCGCGATGATGGCGCCGAGGCCGCCCTTGCTCTGCACCTCGTCCATCTGCTCCTCGATCTCGGTGCCCGGGTCGGCGGAGCAGAAGACGTACTTCCCTCTCACGTCCTTGCTTCTCAGGCTGGTGGGCTCGCACCTTTGCTTGCTGCTGTTGCCGCGGCCGTAGTAGAGGTTCGCGCTGGCGGTCGGCGTCCTCAGCGGGTACACCGACTTGCCCTGGACGGTCGCGCCGCTGCCGAGCGTGACGGTCGCGGTGAAGTCCCTGTCGACGCTGGCGGCGCCGACGGTCGTGATCCAGGGCGCGCCGTTCATGATGCTGTACCCGTCGGAGCCGTCGTTCCCGGCCGAGCACGCCACGAAGATGCCCCTCTGCATGGCGGCGAAGGCCCCGATGGCTATCACATTGGTGTCGTAGGACGTCTCGGGGAAGCCCAGGGACAGCGACATCACGTCGACGCCGTCGGCGATGGCCTGGTCCATGGCGGCCAGCACGTCGGTGGACGCGGACTCCAGCGTGTCGCTCGAGAACACGGCCTTGTACATGGCCACCCGGGCCTTCGGGGCGATGCCCGTGGCCGTGCCGTTGGCGTAACCGAAGTAGCTCGCGCCGCTGACGGCGGCGCCGGCCGCCGTGGACGACGTGTGCGAGCCGTGGCCGTAGTAGTCCCGCGGCGAGTCGTAGTCGTCGGGCGAGATCGTGAGACCGCTCTGCTTGAGGCCCTTGCTGAAGGAGCGCGCCCCGATGAGCTTCCGGTTGCACATGGAGGCCTTGAACTCCTGGCCGGACTCGCACGCGCCTTTCCACCTCGCCGGAACGGGGCCCATACCGGCGTCGCTGAAGCTCTCGCTCTCCGGCCAGACGCCCGTATCGACGATCCCGACGATCACGCCGTCGCCGAACTTGGACGCCGGCCAGACGCCCGAGCCGCCGCTCGTCAGCCCGAGGAACGCCGGCGTGTGCGTGGTGTGGAGCCGGCCGTACGTCTCCGGGAACGCGGCCACGTGGCCATCCACGCCCCTGAGCTCCTCCAGCTGCCGCGAGGTGAGCACCGCGCTGAACCCGTGCATGACGTGCGCGTACGTGTAGAGGTGAACCGGCGCCGCGCCCTCCCCTGCCGTCGTCGCGGACGGCAGCGACGACAGCACCGAGAGGTACCACCCCTCGTGCTCCACGAACGGCGCCGGCATCTTCTCCACGTCCATGTGGACGATGTACGATCGCCGCTCGCCGTCAGCTGCCGCCGCCGCCGCCGCGGCGCACGCCAGCAGCAAGAGGCTGATGGCCCCGAACGGCACGGCGCGAAACATGATCGCGGACGTCAGAAGCAGCCGCAGTCCGCAGACTGGCTGCGGTCGAGCGGATGAAGTGAGCTGAGGCGCTTGAGCTCAGAGCTGCCGCTTCTTATGCATCGGCAGCGGAGTGGAGAGCAGAGCTGAGTGAGAGTG
Source organism: Saccharum hybrid cultivar R570 (assembly GCA_038087645.1). Taxonomy (NCBI): domain Eukaryota; kingdom Viridiplantae; phylum Streptophyta; class Magnoliopsida; order Poales; family Poaceae; genus Saccharum; species Saccharum hybrid cultivar. The sequence goes on along the minus strand of JAQSUU010000562.1, from coordinate 13,284,872 downwards.
AGTGAGTGGGTGGATGCCACGAGTGGAGAGCACTCGCCGTCGCGTCGCCGGTGAAGTGGTGACACCCTACCAGATAGTACATATACATTATATACACTCATATAATGGATTCCATGGCGGCCATGCATGGGATTAATCAAATGTCACACACGGAAGAATCTTAGCAAGATCGTCACCAAATAAAAGCAAAGCTCCCAGGGGGGATCACCCCATGGGTGGCCTGCATGTCTGTCGACGTTGCAATCATTGTACAGTGCCATTAGCTTTTCATGAAAGCATGTGCTCTCCGTCCCAAATTATCTGTCGCTTTTGATTTTCGTGCTGCAAGTTTGACTCAATTTATAGAAAATACGTGCAATATTTGTATCTCTAAATAAATTTATTAAAAAAACTAGTTTCAAATATCTTTTCAATGATACCAATTATGTACCATAAATATTAATAATTTTAATATATATTTTGTCAAAGTTGTTTCTCGGAAAGCAAAAATGACAGGTGTTTTGGGACGGAAGGAGTATATGTAAATTATAACCGGTGTCTGGTGCGCGTCCATGTCACTGGACTTGCTTTCCTCCCACGACAGCGGGCTCTTATTGGCACCTGCTCGAGCCGGTTTGATTGGCCAGTGTCAGTGGAGAGTTTCGTTGCGTTGTTTTTAAGGCTGTCATGTCATATAAAATGAAATAGAACTTGGATGAAACACTCGTTCTTAATGCAAAGTTTCATTTCATGGTTTCATAGACATTAAATTCCAAGACTCACAGAGAATCGGTAATCGTGCCAAGAGAGTTTCATCTCCATAAAACTCATTTCTTATCTTTCTTTATAAAAAATACATATGCGACAGACTATTAAATGCAAATGAAACTCTCACTGAGACTGACCCCTATAATCCTCCTGCCTTTACAGTGCTAATGCCATGATGACACCTTTGTTTACTCGCCAATCAGTTCGTTATGCAATTGCAGCAGTGCTTTTCAAGTCTTGCTACGTCAAAGAAATTCAGAAAAAGGAGCACGATTTGGGTATGGATATGCTATCTGTTTCCTTCGATGTGATCGCGTGAAACCGATGCACAATAGGAACAGCAGAGCAAGAAAACAAAAGCGCCAGGGCGCAGTGCTGTGTTGTCTACTGTGGGTGCTGCGTGCTATAGTTTTCTAAACGGGCTAAGCCCGTTGGGCCGGCCCAGGCACAGCACGGATTTGGCCCAGCCCGAAAACGGCCCGGCCCGCTAGCACCATGCCCGTGCCAAAGCACGGCCCGAGGCCGTGCCCGTGCCTGGGCCGCATTGGCGACACGGCGGCACGACACGAGCACGGCCCGCTCCAACGGGCAGCACGGGGCTGGCACGGTTGAGCCGTCCGATGCCCTGCCCCCTCGCCTCCTGACCGTTGGATCACCGCGTGGGGGGCGCTGCTATGTAACACCGAGCGGCGGCCGCGGCCCCCACCGGTGAAACCTTAGTTCATTTCGTCTCTCGCTCGTCTCTCTCTCCTCTCTTGTTCCTCTCTCGTCTCTCTCGCCCGCTCCCCTCCGTCGAAACCCTAGATCCCCTTCTCCTCGACCTCGAGCTCGACTCCGGCAGCCCGCGGCCGGCACGGTGAGACGGATTGGCCCTACACTCCGATCTTCTTCCTCCCTGACCATAAATGTAGCCTCGTCCCCTCTTGCGTCCCCTGGTCTTCTTTGTTTCTTCCGCCTCGTCGGCCTCGTCGCCGCCGTCGGACTCCGGTCATCTTGGGGCTCCGTGTTCGTGAGGATGCGTTGAGGCACCAGGGTGACGGATCTAGCCGAACCCGCCGTCGCCGTTGCCGCTGGCACATCCGGTGCTCCGGCCTAAGAGGTACGTCCAGATCTGGTGCTCCTCGAGTCCCCGTTCATCTTCTGTCTTCTCCTTTCTTCATCTTTTCGGTTAGATATGTGGATCTGGACTAACAAATTTCTTTCTTTTAGTTTTTCTTTTGTAGCCATTGAGGGACCGGAGGCCAGCAGCAGCGCGATGTCGGAATCGGAGGCGGAGGAGATTGGTCACTCCATGACCATCAACGACGAGCTGCGGCTCTGTGGGATGGCTGGAGATGACGAGGACGATGTGATTGGTGATGCCGAGGCGCTCTTAGGCCCTCGTGCTGCTGAGGAGCTCTTCAACCGGACTCATGCGCGGCTTCGACGAGAGGCCGCCGCCGTCGCCGCCCATTCTCGCGGTGGTGGTGGCACTGGCGCTGCTTCCGTGTCCGACGGTGATGCAGCTGCTCCTGGTGCGGCCATTGAGGCCGCTACCACCGGTGAGGAGGCTGCCACCGGTGAGGCCGCTGCAACCGGTGAGGGCTCCGTCAAGCCATCAAACCGGCAGTCCACCTCTGCATGTTGGGAGGACTTCGAGAAGCTCTTCAAAATTGAGAACGGGCAGAAGGTCAGGTATGGCGCTCGATGTCACCACTGTAAGAAGGAGTATAGTGCTCTTTCTAAATTTGGTACTGGCCATTTACTCCGTCATATGGATACTTGCCCTAAGAAACGTGAAAAAATCGCATGACTCAGTCTCACATTACTTTCCTTAAGGATGGTACTATCCGAAACTGGGAGTACGATCCTGAGGTTGCTCGTGTTCAACTTGTTCGTTTGCTTGCTAGGTTAGATCTTTCCCTCAGTATTGGTGAAACTGAGGCCTAGGAAGATTATATTAGAACTGCTCACAATCCCAGGTTTAAAACTGTTTCTAAGCAAACTATAGGTAGGGATCTTATGAGGTACTTCTCTGAGAAGCGTGATAAACTGGTAGAATCTTTGAAGAGTAATGCTATTATATCTGTTGCTATAACTTCTGATATTTGGTCTGGAAATGCTAAGCAGGATTATTTAAGTGTTGTTGGTCATTTCATTAATTCTGATTGGCAACTTGAAAAGAGGGTGCTTGGGTTAAGGCTTATTGATGTGTCCCATAATGCTGAAAACATTGCTGAACGTGTTACTACTGTGCTAAATGATTATGGTATACTGCATAAGGTGTTTTCTGTAACTTTAGACAATGCTTCTTCTAATAACAAAGCCATGGATGCACTTAAACCTCTACTTAAGCAATATTTGGGTGCTAATCTCTTTTTGCATCAAAGGTGTACATGTCATATTATTAATCTGATAGTTAAGGAAGCTCTTGTTACTGTAACTCCTATGATTGATGTTTTTAGAACTGCTATCTCTTTTATCAACTCTTCTAACCTAAGAGTTACTTCATATAAGAGCTATTGTATGGCATCTGGAACCAGACCTCGAACATTTAGGCTGGACATGGATGTAAGGTGGAACTCTACATATCTGATGCTTAAGCATGTGTTGCCCCACAAGGAAATTTTTCATACTCATTGAGTCCAATTACCCAAGACCTAGAGGTGGTGCCTTTCTCTTAACTCATGATCATTGGGCTATGGCAACTAAAATTCTAGAATTTCTTGAACTATTTTATGACTCCACTGTTGCTTTGTCTGGTGTTTACTATCCTACTGCACCTTTAATGGTTCATCACATTGTTAGGATTGCTATTCACCTGCATAAGTATCAAAATGATGAGCATATTAGACCTGTTGTCCAACTCATGTTGATAAGTACAATAAATACTGGAAAACAATACCTCCACTTTACTGTATTGCATTTATCTTGGATCCAAGAGCTAAAATGAAAGGTTTCAACAAAGTTCTTAGAAAGTTACAACTAATTACTGATGCTGATTGTTCTAATAAGGTATTGGAAACTAGATCTCTTTTTTTCAAGCTCTATCACAGGTATGATGATTTATATGGATCTGTCAGGAAGAAAAGGGTTGTCCCTCCAAGCCTATCTGGTAAGAAAAGAACACCTTGGGATGAAATATATGATGATGATGATGATGTGCTTCCTCCTAATCTTGATATGTCTAGGAGTATTCCTGCTACTGCTTTGCTGCATGCAGCAAGTTCTTCCTCTAACACTGGTTCTGCTTCTGAACTTACCTCTTACCTTGACTGTGACACATTCAGCCAGTTGGATGATGACTTTAACATCTTGAACTGGTGGCATCAGCCTAAACTGACATATCCTGTTCTTTCTACTCTTGCTAAAGATGTGTTTAGTGTGTCTGTTTCCACCATATCTTCAGAAGCTACTTTTAGCACCACTGGCAGGATCATCGAAGAACGAAGGCGGAGGCTGAAGCTAGAAACTGTGGAGGCACTTGCTTGCATCAAGGACTGGGAGGCTGCAGAGACAAGGATTCAGCACATGGTGGAGGACAAGGAGCTGGTGGAGGCATTTGAAGAACTTTATCTTGATGTTGATTAGTCATTTATGTAATGGTTCTGTAATTTAAGTAGGATTTAGACTTGTTGCTGCTGAAGCAGATGCACTTGGGCCCTTGGGTGTTGAACTGTTGATGTAATGAACAAGTTTAATATTATGGAGCTGACTACACTCTTTTTCCCTGTCTAGAGTTTCTCATAAGGGTGAGTTTTTAGACAGATTTTTAATGAGGCAGTCATTGCACAGCTCCTTTATGTTGCCATCCGTGATGTGTTCAGCTATGTTTTTTTTATTATTTTTTGTTAAATTTGAAGTTAGATGCATTTTTTTCTATAGAAAAAGATGTAACTTGCATATGCTGGAACCGTGTTTAGACCGGCACGAGCACGAGCGTGCTGCCGTGCCAAACGGCCCGGCACGGCACGCTTCAGAGTCTATAGTGCCGTGCCCGTGCCTGGCTGACGGCACGACGGCACTATCAGGCACGACATGGCAGGCGCGCGGGCCAGATCATGCCGTGCCTAACCGTGTCGTGCCGTGCCGGACCACCCGTTTGGAAAACTATACTGCGTGCACTCAGACTCAGCCACTCAGGCAGTCAGTCAGGCTGGCATGCATTCAGGGACGGATGGTCTTGGTGTGTGCGCGGTGCGGTCAGCTGCCTTCCCTTCATAATGTGCTCCTTTTCCGGCATCGTGCTCCACCGCCGGCCGCCTTCTCACCGCCGTCTTCGGTTGCGGCGGAGACCGACCCGTCGACTGGATGACTGGAGGACAGGCGGGCAGCGAGCACTGAGAGTGACCGGTGAGCGAGACCGTTGAGTGGAGGAGTGCAGCACGATTGCGTCGTCCTTCCATTCAATTCTGAGCTCTCTCGCGTAACGGGCTCTGATTCCCGAGGTTGCATTCTTCATTCAATTTTTCTTTTCGCGTAACGAACTCTACAACCGCTGACGACGATGCCAGCCCGGAATTTAGAAGCGTTCTCAGGTGGATGTGGATGTGGCATCGTCGATCTTCCTTGCTCTGAGTTTCTGATCAGTTATTACAACCTAGCTGTATGAACTGGAATTTTGAGGAGGAGGGCAAAGATTTCAGGTGGAAGAGTGCAGCACGGCCGCATGCACATTCAATTCTGAGTTTCTAGCGTAACGGATTCTAATTCCTGACGACGATGGCAACCGAAAGTGACATCAACTGCTTCTCAGATTGCCAGGCTGCAGTCCGGCACTGCACATTGCGTTTTCACTTTTCAGGGAGAAATCAAAATCAGTTGCTTGCTGTGAGCTCCAAATCAAATCAATTAGGAGTATATAATATGAACCTGTCATCGCACTGTTCCATAATTTGGTTCAGTTGAGTACTCCGTCTGAATTCCACACGGAAAACTTTGCTTCTTGTAAACTCATTGCAATGCACTCATAATTGCAAAATAGCTCTAAATGCAGCTGGGCAGAAGTACAAGGCAGAACAAGAGATGGGTAGTACTATAATAGCAGTGGTTGCAGGGGCTTGCTAAGGGGGTGTTTGGTTGGAGGAGTTAAAGTTTAACAAACACTGTAGCACTTTCGTCTTATTTGACAAAAAGTTTTCAATATTAGACTAATTAGGCTTAATAGATTCGTCTCGTAAATTACTCATAATCTGTGTCGACATGCATGCAATTAATCTACATTTAGTACTCCATACATTTGAGGGAACATTAATGTGATGGAAGTTAAATTTTAACACACTCATACCAAACGGGGCCTAAGCTAGGTGGCAATTGTCCTGGCAAAGCCTTTTTTTCAGTGGCGATTACTGATCATTGGTGTGTGATTATGAAGCGAGAGGCCGCCGGCAGCATGATGCAAAGGTGAACGATCGATGGCGATGATGCTTTGTTTAGGTCGTCGATTATTACTCTTATTATGATAGCGGTTGGTGTGCCAAGCGTGCGACTTTTTGCTTGTTGTGGACACAAGAATACCAAGGAGAAAAAGGATCGGAGAAGGTGGCCGCTTTTGTTTCTAGACCTTATTAAAAGCTTAGCAAATATCTTAGCAAAAAGCAAACTGTATGCTACATGTGTATGTGCTCTAAAGCAAAGTTTGATGTGTACCTCCAGCTCTCAGGTTATATGGTCCAGGACAAATAAATCTTTTTCTTTCTTTTAGAAACAAAGACAAAATAATTCTAAAAAAAAGAAACAAAGACAAAATAAATCAAAGCTTGGGCGGTTGTTTGTATCTGGTTGGACTTTTGGAGGCCAAGAGTGATTTTAAGATGTACCGGTACCGCCTCAATGGCTCAATGTACGTAGCTGTCTTATTTTGATAAAAATTTCCTTTATCCAAAAAGACAAATCTTAAAGATGCTAAGAAGTTGGAAAGAAAATGAAAGGATATGAAAAAAAAGGTGATAGGCTAGCCCAACATTGTCCCTCTGTCAGGGCCCAGTTTAAGAACGGAAGTACCAAACTGTCACAACAAAAGTAATCATACTCTTATGTTCCAAGCATAGAAAAAGATGTTTATTTTTTCTTTATAGAGGGAAAGGATCAAAAGAGAAATGTATAAGAGCACTCCCAACCTAGAAACCACATGGTTTATACGATTATTAATTAGGGTGTCATCTAAGCAAAAAAAGATTATGTGGCACTGAAATTAAATAAGAGAAATGAGGAAATGGTTTCTTATTAAGAAACCATATATACACGCAAACCAAGATACGAAGAGATGTGATTGGTAGATAAGAGAGAGAAAATACATGTGATTGGACAAAAGATTATTTCAAAATATAGTTTCTATGTGTAGTGTCAATAAAATTAATAAACATAAAAATTATACGTGGTTTCTAGCATTGTGACTGCTCTCCGAAACTATGAGTAGCTACTGTATTACCAAGACATCGCTTTAAATTTTAGAGAAAATTAACACAAAAAAACTTGATGTTCTCATTTTAGCACCAAAACTTCAAATCTTCCTTATCTGGCCTTGCATAAAAATTTTGTTCGCAAACTGACACTACCATCCATTTAGTCATCTTCTACCATGAACTGTCATGTGGGCCACATGCAAAAAGACGAGAATTCCCCTATCTTCTCATCAGTTACAAAAAAAGGAGAAAACTCCGATCTCTTTGTTCGCACGTGATGATGAGCCCATGGCTCCTCAAGTTATCGGTAATAATATAAAAGAGCCGTCCTTCATTAAGCTCGGTGCATTTTCATTTGATGCATGGAAAAATATGACGAAGGAATGGAAATTACCTTGCACCGCTATTAAATCAACCAAGCCAATTTTTGTGGGAATTAATCTACTCAAGAAGCTAGATGAGAAGCAAGAAAGGAAACCAAGCGCTATCCAGTCCTTCGTCATATTTTTCCATGCATCAAATGAAAAATGCACCGAGCTTAATGAAGGACGGCTCTTTTATATTATTACCGATAACTTGAGGAGCCATGGGCTCATCATCCTCTTTCCCTTGAAACAAAGCCGTCCTCAGCTTTGGGACAGTTTTAGCAGCTTCCTTCATCTGACTATAAGCTTCATTATCTTCAAACTTACATTGGGTAGCAACAGGCATGGTTTGTCCAGTGTCCTTCACGTCAGCAGTATGGAAACCTTCATAAGACATGATTTTCTCTACCTCTAATATTTCGTTGGATGAACCATTATTAACTGAAATAACAGCCGAGTCAACCTTGGTTGTAGCTAGCATACCTTCTTGATCAACCAAATTCACATCACGTGAGCACCACGCGCGAACCTAACCCTAATGGATGCCGGTAGCACGGCCACCGCGGGCACCATGCATGGCCCCTCCCGGCCTCGGCGTAGCCCCTCTCGGCCTCGGTGATGCCCCTCCCAGCCCCAGCATGGCCATCATGGCACCTCTCAGGCCTGGCGCTTCCATCGCAGACCTGGACCCTTGCGCTCCCCCATGCCACCCGGCGTGGCCTAGGTGAGTCCTCCTCAGCCACCTGACACTCCCCCGACGAGGCCTAGCTACCGGCCAAGCCCATCCCTGCGCGCAGCTCCAGTCGGCTGATGCCAGCCCGCACTCCCCAGACCCGTGTGCCGTCGGCCCACAGGCACGGGCCAGTGCCGCCGACCGCCCACCCGTCCCGATCGCCAACTCCTCCCCTGCGTAGCCATGGTTGCCATGGCAGTGTGCTTCCAGAGGAGGAAGAAGGACCTATTCGAGAATACGCTGAACTGGCGTTGATATTCCCATTATCACCGTTGAATGGTCCACCGGACCGTCGTAGATGTTTCCATCAACACTGCCGGTTAGGTGCCTAGACCGGTGGGAGTGTAAAATACCACTGACGGTTTGGAACCGGCGGTGATGGATACCAACCATCACCAACGACTTTTACCAACGGGGGCCAAAACCGTCGGTGAAGGGGGTCTAGAACCGGCGGTGATGAACTTTCTGTAGTAGTGAATATAAACACATAGTTGGCTTAAACCCATGTAAAACTGGGTAGCCCAGTTTCATGAGTTAGCTTAAAATAGAGGAAAACTCCCCTTTTCAAAATGAACTTCAAGATTGTGATCTCAAACTGAACATGTGTGCAGCCTTCCATGAACTTGGATGCTTGTTGGGAGACTTCACCTCCTAGAGTGATAAATTCTTTGAGTTTTTTTACTTGCCACAAGTGTTCAATGCTTCAGTTTGTTGTCTTGTGCTCCCTATCTCTAAGTCTCTCAACTAAACACTTGGATCTCAAAAATCACACAACATCGTAAAAAAAGGGTTAGGAACAACTCTCACAATGTATATACAATGCTTCTACAAGTTCCTGGAGACCGCTCAAAGGAAAGTATCCATTGTGTATACTCAGTAAAAATCAAGTTACTTGGTTTCCAGAATGAAAGAACAAATATGTCACCTAGGGGTTCGATGAATAGTCGCTTCCTACAAATTTAACAAGTAAAAAATATAGCGGTAACCGTCGGAAGTTACGAGGGAGGGGGGTGTCGGAACTTTCGAACATGACAGAGTAAAACGAAATGAAACTGCGCCTTAAGACTTGTAGAACAAACCAAACTTACGTTCAATAGCAAGCCCACGAAGAACCTATACTCGAATATGCACAGCCAAGTGATCAAGTGGAAATCACAAATATGAAAAGTAAAGCACAAAGCCACAAAGGAGACAAGGAATTGTTTCGCCAAAGTTCAGGTTCCTATTTAAACCCTATGTCTCCGTTGAGGAAGCTGTGAGTAGGGTTGGATAAGGATCCAACTTGGCTTGGCTTGTTTACAAGCATGAGCTAGCTCGTTTAGCTTGCGAGCCAGACGTAAAAAACAAACAAATAAATTATTTGTGCCAACGTATATAAGTATAATAATATACTATAGTGCTACACCACACCATACATAATGCATTCATAATCCATGGCCCATACTCCATACTATACACAATACATCCATAATCCATTATGGATTATCCATGCATCCATTTAAACACAAAGTGATAGAGTCGTAGTGATCCCAACTTTATAGGGTCCAGATTCATCCATTAACCAATTTAAAGTGCGAGGTATCAAGTCATACAAAACTAATATAAGTTTAAATCCAACAGCCCTCGTTGATATGGCACTCCTCACTAGTCCTTGTTAGAGCGCCTCATAAGGTATAGCTCTTCCTTGATCCGTGCAAGGACCAAGTGCTCTCTAATAGTTGATCGTTCTCCACCCAGAACAGTGGATCACCAAATTGTGTACACCAACGTGGGCCTCTCACAATCGCCACTGAGAGATCACCAAGCACCACCAAGTTGTCTAGGTGGTGTTGATCACCAAGAGTAATAAGTACAAACTCTCATTTGAGCTAACCAGAGCTTAATGAGAAGAGTGGATGCATGCTACATCATCCTAAGCACTAATGGAGTCCTTAATCTTTTACTTTGATTCCAAATCACTTCGATAGGCCAAAGCTCTTTCTTAGAACCCAACATGTGTCTAACTCCTCAAATATCCAAGAGGGAGTCAAAGCACGAGTGTAAGAGTTATATATAGGCCACACCCAAAAACTATTGTCGGAACTCCACTTAGCCGAAAAGTACTCACCAGAATGCTCAGGTGGTCCCTTTGAATTAGCACCAGAGAACTCCAGAGATGACCCTCCAATGGCTATATTTCAACTAGCTGTTACTGTATGCTTGTAACGCCGGTGATGAGCTCTGGTGGCTCACCGGAGACCTTCGGTGATGAGTCTGAGAGCTCTAAGTTTCCTCTGCAACCTTCTCTATTATGATGCTCCAATGGAACTGTCCGGGGACCCTACCAGACAAATCCGGTTAGTCTAGGAGGTCATCGATCATTGTGTTACCTCACTGTACCTAAGCTCCGGTGTGGTAACTCCATTGACCACTAGAAGTTAAGGTTTTGTGCATAGCTTACTATCGATCAACCAACACATAGCCCTCCAGTGGCCGCGGTGTTGACCCCATCGGGGAACAACCTCGGACGTGTTCACTTGAGATTAAAGTCGTAGCCACAGCAACATTTTATTTTAATCTATAGTACTTTGTAGGAGGTAAGCCACGGCTGTAGCGAACACCATACTATTTTCTTTGAAAACAAACACCTTTAAAAATGACTTGGTTTCCAATTGATCTTTGGGTTTCAGCTAAGCTATCTAGTGCTAGATTTAATAAGTGTGCATCACATTCACTCACTAGACTCAATATGTAGGTCAAGCTACTTGTTCGTACCCCTTAATAGTACAACTAAAAGATAAAATAAGACCTATATACTATTCTAAGTGTCTCGAACACCAAATGACACTTAAAATTAGTCCTCCTTAACCTACATGCACATCTTGAAAAACCAAAACGAATTCCATCAATGGGGGTATTGCATGAACACTATAATTTCCCAATCAATTATCATCATTGTGACCTCACTAAATAATACCGCTAGAAAACACACGTTAGTGACAATGATTATGTCATCATTAATCGTCAAAACCGAATTGCAGGTCTACATGCTTTTAGCCATCTTAAGAGGCACATTTCTGGTTTTTTTAGATGGCTAATTATCGGATTATAACTATGTAAATGTGCCAACCATTTCTAAAAAATGCCTAGGTAATTTGGAAGGCGGAGACACTTTTAGCTCGTCAACATGAATATAAGGGACATGCTAAAATTCATGTGCCTGAATTTTAGTTTTCTTTAGCGACGGTTATTACATATATTTTATACTAAAATTAGACAAAACTACAAACCTGACAAATTTTGATTTATGTTGACACAAAGGCAATTAACAATTTTAATTATTTATATAAGCAGATAGGGACAAAAATTTAATATATTATGACACAAAGACAAATAACAAATCACAAAAGTAACAATTTACTTGTACTGGTCGGTGGTACAAGAGTCTTGCCTGAAACCATCTTAAAATTCCAGAATGCTAAATCACACTCGGGTGTTTCATCGCCTCTCAGCAGACGAATTTGTGGCCATAGGATCAGCTTCCATCTCCTCTGACTCAGGCGATGGTGCCGCGCACAGCCCCTGGCCCTCCCATCTCCTTCGCCTCAGGCGACGGTGCCGCGCGCAGCCCCTGGCCAGACCGGACCTCCGCCGCTGCCCGCAGGCCAGACCTCTGCCGCCACCCTTAGGCCGGACCTCTGCTGTCACCACAGCCGCGGATTTTGTTGCTTGTGATTTGTACAGTCACAGCTGTGGCCAAAGGCAGGGCGGTGGACGGCGGCGGGGGCGAGTTCTGGGTGCGTCTGGAGGTAGAAGAAGGTCGGAGGCCATTGGATCTTCATCCGATGGTTGGAAAAAATCATGTGTTGGAACCGCATAAAACACATGAAAGGCAGGTAGACAGACTCAATAAAATTCAGGCAAGGAGAAGTGTAAATATAATAGATGGTTTCTATTTAATGCAGAAGTTCCATTCCACATGCCGGGCTGCAACACTAAGACTAAGGGATATGCTATATTTCAGCGATAATGATATACGGCGTGTGTCCAGACGGAACAGACGCACCCGCGCCGGACCAACCCACCCATGCCACACGCCGCTCCCACACTCATCCTTATCCTCTCGACCGCTCACTCCCGAGTCCCGCAGCGCTCGCGTGCTCTCTCCGTTCTACTGTCGCGCCCGCCTGCTGGCTGGGAAACGCCACGCGCCACCTCGTTGTCGCGCCCTCCTGCCGGCGCTCCCTTCCTCCCTCCCCCTTCATGAGCTCTATGTGACTTCGCGCTGCCCATCGACCCAGCTCCCGTGCCCCCACCGGAGACGAGGACGACGGCGGCTACTCCGACGAGGTAGGTGGTCCTTCACTGGATCTGAGCCCTCCTCCTCCTCCTCTTCTTTTGGATCTAAGCCATCCACCTCCTCCTCCTCCTCTAGATCTGAGGGACACAGTGGTGGCTAGGGTTCCGGTGAGCTCTGTGCTTCCCTCCTCCCTTCGGCGAGTTCGGAGGTGATGGGCTAGGGCTGGAGCAGCCTGTACCTCGAACCCATCTCCTTATTGTTTTCGTACTTATTTTTACTGTTTTTTCCAGATTGCAATGGTTTTTTTGGTGTTGCAACATATGATTTTCGAATGTTGCAATAGATTTTTCCCTGAATGGTCCCATTTTTCCATGTTTCATGATCGTTTTTTGCGATGTTGCAATATATATTTTTCGATGCTGTAGCACATAATTTTCAATGTTGTAGTACATAATTTTTGATGTTGCAGCACATATTTTTTTCAATGTTGCAGTACATATTTTCCGATGTTGCATTACTTGTTTTTTTAGTGTTGCAGTACATGTTTTTGTGATGTTGCAGCATGAAAGGATCAAGATGCCCAAGAGGGGGGGTGAATTGGGCTTTTCTAAAAATTAATTGCAAGAATTAAATCCTACAAGCCGGAATTCACCCCTAGTGCCTACTTGTGTTCCTAGAGAGTCTACCGTTAAAAAGTTTTGCACCCTAGTTTCCAATCCTAGTCTAGCATGGCAATTCTAGGAAAGTAAAACAAGCAATGAAAGTAAATACGAGAAAGTAATTGCTTGAATGTAAAAGGGGCAAGGAACACGGCGATGTTTTTCCGAGGTATCGGAGAGTCGCCACTCCCCACTAGTCCTCGTTGGAGCACCCGCGCAAGGGTGTCGCTCCCCCTTGATCCGCGCAAGGATCAAGTGCTCTCTACGGGTTGATTCTTCGACACTCCGTCGCGGCGAATCACCCAAAACCGCTCACAACTTGAGTTGGGTCATCCATAAGCTCCGCCGGATGATCACCAAACTCCCAATCACCACCAAGCTGTCTAGGTGATGGCGATCACCAAGAGTAACAAGCTAGAACTCTCACTTGAACACAACGAGCCCAAATGAGGAGGTGGATGCACACTTGCTACTCTCTAATCACTAGTGAGGGAACTCAAACTTTGATTCTCAAATCTCTATCCTCACTAGAGCTCTTGCACTCCCTTGCACTCTAAAGGGTTTTCTCAGATGTTTGAATGAGCAAGAGAGCTCTAAAAGAGGCGGAGGGGTTGTATTTATACACCCCTCAAAGAAAACGAACCGTTACTTTCTGACACGGGGTCACCGGACGCGCCGGTGCAACACACCGGACGCGCCGGTCCCCCGTAACGGTCAAAACGCGATTTTGAAAACGAACCACCGAACGCGCCGGTCAGGGGTGACCGGACGCGTCCGACGTGCAAGGGCGCTTACTGTACTCGCACCGGACGCGAGGCCGCGTCCGATGCCTGAAGACCGGACGCGTCCGGTCCTCTCTGGACCTTACTGGACTCGCACCGGACTCGCCGATCAAGTCCAGGTCGCGTCCGACGGGCGTTTTCCCTGAGTGACACGTGTCAGCCACTGACCACCGCGTCCGGTCCTCGCGAGGACCGCGTCCGGTGGTCAAGGCCGAAACCCTAGCGCAGAGCGTACTCACCGGACGCGTCCGGTGCTCCCGAAGAGCGCGTCCGGTGACTGGAAAACAGCCCGAAACTTGTCGAAACGCGTCGCAACTTCAACCAAGTTGCTTCTAACTGAACTTTGAGCTATTCTAGGGTTGCCTAGCGCCAAGTTTAACAAGTGTGCACCACACCTAAACATAGGACTCGCCTAGGTCAAGCTACCCATTCATGCCCCCCTTTATAGTACGGCCAAAAGAGAAAAACGAAGATCCTAACGACTATTCCGAATGTGTCTCAACTCCTCGACATCCGGAACTAACCGTCCTTAATCTTGACGTCACTCTTTTGAAAACCGAAACGATTTCCATCAAGGGACACGAATACCATGGTGCTCAAAGCAGTTACCACCTCCATGACCTAACTTACCAATGTCTCTGCAAAACACACGTTAGTCATGGTAATAAAGTGTTGTCATTAATTGCCGAAACCAAACCTAGGGGCCTAGATGCTTTCAATCTCCCCCTTTTTGGTGATTGATGACAACACTAGGTTTCAAAAGATTAGAGTGAAGGTTTTCGAGCATGCTTGGTTCACATAAGCAAAAGACAATAAGCACAAAAGGGTTAGGAATTGCTTATGTGCCCCAAGCCAAAAGAGTGTACTTCATAAGATAAGACATGAAGAGTTAGTACACATAAAGATATAGCTCATAAGTAATCGGAGTAAGGCACGGAAGCACAACCTTAGAGCTATAGCTAAAACGGTGACATATATTAAGCACTGTGACGGATAACACATTAAGACTCAAAGTTTACGACTCGACGACAATGTCACACGAATGCAATGCTGAAAAGTAAACATGATATGCATGAATGTAGCACACAAAGAACGAAATCCCACTAACAAACTCCCCCTGAAACTACTCTCTCTCCCCCTTTGGCATCAAGCGCCAAAAACTAATCTAATCTGACGGGGGGACAGACGGAGTCGTGTCGGGTGCCGAGGTGCGCGGAGTGATCACGAAGTGAAGCGAATCCTCGGAGTCTGAGCTATCTGGCTGACCCTCTGAAGAAGCACGTGGCTGTGAAGCGGTCTGGGTCTGAGCAGGAACAGGCACTGACTGTGTAGCAACAAGTGGATCTGTCTGAGTAACCTGAGCCTGAAGTGCGCCAGTAGCTGGGGGATCTGTCGAGGCAACTGAAGAAGGGATGGTCTCTGTAGTCCCAGTCCCTGTCACTGGTGGAACGACTGCCTCGGAAGCTGACAACCCCGACGAAGTGTGAAACGTAGTAGTGTGCGAGGGTGTCGGCTGACCAGTCAACTCGCTGTAGGTAGCACTGTAGTCACCAAGAGGTGTGCCTGTCAGAAGGTGCGGGCGAGGCTGGTCTGACGGTGTAAACCCCGTATGTATAGGAGTGAAGCTCGGGGACTGAAAAGACTGGGGAACCTGCTGCTGTGGAGATGTAAACTGTAAGCTCGGCTGTCCCTGACTCGACGGACCACTGGAATGCAAACCCGGAGCCAAGACAGATGCAGGCGGAGGTACCCCAACTGTGATAAGGTGGCGCAGGAGGTCCATGTACTGCTGCTGACTCTGTCGCTGCATCTCAACCTGCTGCCTCTGGATCTCTAGCTGCTGTCGCTGAAACTCGTCCTGACGAGCCTGTATCTGTGCAAGTGCTGCAGCTGTATCCTGTGCCTGGCGCTGTATCTGCTGCTGCTGCTGCTCCTGAGCCTGGGTCAACCTCTCAAGGATAGCCACCATGGCTGGGTCTGAGCGGGAGGCTGAGCCAGATCCACCGGTCTCGTGGTCGTGAGACCGAGGAGACCGGTACCTGGGGATGGGCTGGTAGTCCTCATCAGTGCTGTCTGAAGTGACATCCTCAGGTATCTCAGCAGTCTGAGTCTCAAGGTCTGCGAGCTCTGCCTCAGCAAGCTCGTCAACTCTAGCGTCCTGCTCAGCTGCTGTCTCAGGAACATCTGGGCGCTCACGCTGTCCTGGTGCTGGAGCCTGATCTCTAGTAACTGAGGCCCAAAGCTGTCTGATATCATAATCAGGGAATGCTGTAGTGGTGTTGGCAATCTCTGCCCTGATCTCTGGTGGCATCTGGATAGAAGATCTGATAATAAAACAAATCCAGTGGGCATAAGGAAGCTGACGGTTACCCTTGAAGCCCTCAGCAATAGTGTCCTCCATCTCACTAAGAATCAGATCCCAGATGTCAAACTGTCGCTGAGAAAGGAGGTGGTGAACAACCCAAAGCTGCATCCTCGTCAGTCCCTCTCTGTAGCCGAGTCTAGGAAGTAAAGTGCGTCTGAGTATAGCATCCAAGACTCTAGCAAGTGGTGTCAGGCTGGCAGGCGTCCGACGTGACCCTTCGCCAAAAGGCTCGCGAAAGCAGGGTCGAACCAGGTCGGTGGGTGGCACTGAACCGCCGTGAGGGCGTCTGGGAGGAGGAGTCTGACCATAGCACAACTGATGGATCCTCGTGTCAGAAGCAGGTAGTCTGAGGATCTCTCGGGCTCTGGAGCTGTAGAGTCTGTGATCGCGGCCTCTGAATGCAAAGTGTATGAACTCATGGGCAGGATCAATCCAAAGAGAAGCATAGAACTCCCTGACCCATGTGCCGCAGTATGCACCTGTCCGTCCAAGAAGATCTGATAAGCCGGGCAGATAGGACAGGTGCGGACGAAGCTGCTCTCCCACAACCTCAACCAATGCCTCTAGTCGACACACCCTCTGAGGTCTGAAAGCAATGCCACTGTCAACTAGGGCCCTGTAGAAATCCTCCTGAAGTGGGGTGTAGAAACCCTCTGAAGCTCTAGGATCTCTGATAGGTGGAAACCAACGACTGACCTCCACAAACCTCAAACTGTGCACCTGACGTGCTGAAGCACCCCTCAGGTCTAAGTGCTCGACCGGAGGTGACCCTCTAACTCTGGGAGGAGGTCGTGCTCCACGACGCTGGCCCTCTGGCCTAGGTGTCACCTGAGTGCGAGCACGTGTGGAGCGGCGACGTGGTGGAGACTGAGCTGGCTGGTCCTCTGGGTCCTCAGTAGCCTGTGGAGCCTCGGTAGCCTGTGTAGCCTCTGTAGCCTCTGTCGGCTCTGCAGGTGGATCTACTGCCATCTGCTCGGAAGGTGCAGTAGCCTCGGTGCCCTCAGTGGCCTCAGTGCCGAGCTGTCGACCTTCAAGGTGAAAGCGACGCTCGCCTATGTGTATGCCACTACGTCTGCCACCTCTCTCTGCCTGCTCTGCAGCATCTGCTACGGCCTGAGCAACCTCTGCATCTGAAAGTGTCCTCTTCTTCTTCCTGGCCATCATCTTGATGCGCTTACCACGCGCAATCTCATCACGGCGGGGAGGACTATTGTCCCCGTCACCAGGAGCACCACCGGCGTTCTTGCAACGCACCATACTGATCGACTGCCTGAAAACCTCTGTGAGATGATGAACTGACACTCGAGAGGCTTGGCCTCAATCCGTATCCGCAGGCTTGGCCTCGGATTTAGCGAACAGATCTGACCCGACACACCGACTGACTCGCTGCACGTATGGAATAGAGAGATATACTATAAGCACATATATATCTAAAGATGCGAAACCCTAGATAGCAAGCACGTGAGATACGAAGTGAAACGTGACGCGAAACTACCTCGGATCGACGAGACGACGGTGAAGGGACGAGGTGACCTAGTTCGCGAGAACCCCCGAGATCGGCGATCGAGCACTGAAACGACCAATCGAGATAGCAATGAATGGTTACGGTCAACGGTAAGCTTTATCGACGAAAAGGAATTGACGAGAATGAAAGAAGTCGAACAAGGCAATACCTCGAGCTAGGGTAGATGGAAACCCTCGAGCTAGGGTTGATGGAAACCCTAAGCTAGGGTTTAGGGGAAAACCCTAGATGCAAATCCCGGCCGAAGGATGGGATCAAGGGCACGGGTGCACGGGGGAGAGCGGCGGCGCTGGAGAGGCTCTTGGCAGGGTTTGGCTTCGCCGGCGGTGAGGAACAGCCGGCGATTACGGCGGCGGCGCGACAAGCAGCGGCAGCCGCGCGGGCGCACGGGGCAGCGCGCTGGGTAGCGAGGGCGTGGCTGGAGCGCGTGAGGGGTCGCCGGAGAGGAGGTGGAAGGCAAGGGCGCGGCGGCTCCGGCGAGAACGGCGGCGAAACGGCGAAAGAGAACGGGCGGCGGCGGATTCGCGAGCGGGTAAAGAAAAACGATGAAGATGAATCGGTATTTATGAGAGGCGCAGATCCGCTCGTTACGGCATCACCGGACGCGGTGGTCAAAATCATCGGACGCGGTGGTGCAGCGTCCGGTGACACTCCAGTAAGCGCCTGGAGTGACCGGACGCGTCCGGTGTGGACTGACCGGACGCGGTCAGAGTCCGGTGGCTGAGTGCTCGGGAATTCATCGCGGAGCACCGGACGCGGTGGTGGTAGCCAGGACCGGACGCGGTGGTGGTCAGAGGCGCGTCCGGTGCAGCGTCCGGTGCCTAGGTCTGGACTTTGTCTTCTGGATGACCGGACGCGCTGGTGGACGCCGGGACCGGACGCGGTGGTGATGCAACACTGCGTCCGGTGCAGCGTCCGGTCGCTGTTCTTCGCCATTCTTCGTTCCGAACTTCGACGCGACTTCTCCCAATCAAGTTCCAATTCAAAGAGACACAAATAAACACCAATTGGAACCTGATATGAGTGACCTCACTCAAACCCTCAAAATTTTCAAAATAGTTTGCCTTAGGCTAGTATAATTTTTACGAAAATAGGCAACAAACACCCGAGGAGCAACGTATGGCCATGCAATAGAGTTTTTGGACGATTAGGAGCGTCAAATGCTCTCTCTATTCATGGACGAACACAGAGGTTGCTCAAAGCTAAATCGAAAAGAAACGACAAACAAACAACCATGCATATGCAATGCAATACAAGAAAGTAAAGCTAGGTTGCTTGTCAAGTTTGATCCACGGTTAGGCTTCTTCACTCCTCCAAAGGAGGGTTATCGTAACCGTGTTAGCCAAGCCCTAAATGCATTGCGATAAAGTAAACATGACATATGATACAATGCAATGCAAGGGACAACACGCGCTCATTTTTTAAAGTTACTTGAATCAAGCACATTAAGTTCACTTCTTAGTCTACAAAAGGTAGCCTCGTCCAAAGGTTTAGTGAAGATATCCGCTAATTGATTTTCACTTCGTACACCTTCTAGTGATATGTCATTTTTAGCAACGTGATCTCTTAGAAAGTGATGGCGGATATCAATGTGCTTGGTGCGAGAGTGTTGTACCGGATTGTTAGCAATTTTAACAGCACTTTCATTGTCACATAAAAGTGGCACCTTTTCAAGAACAACTCCATAGTCTAGGAGGGTTTGTTTCATATATAAGATTTGTACACAACAAGCCCCTGCGGCAATGTATTCCGCCTCGGCGGTGGACAAAGCCACACTATTTTGCTTTTTAGATGACCAAGATACTAAGGATCTCCCAAGCAAATGGCACCCTCCGGATGTGCTTTTTCTATCAATTTTGCAACCGGCATAATCCGAATCGGAATAGCCAACTAGTTGGAATCTAGCTCCTTTGGGATACCATATGTAACACCCCGGGTGTTATAGTGCTAATTAATCTGCCATGTCATCATAATGCATCGCAAAGCATCCTTGTTAGGTTAACATTGTTATGCATCAACTAAAACGAGTTTACTTCATTAGGTTGAATGTGTTTCTCTGTGGTGTGCTCCGAAATCGAAAACCCTAATTTTGAATACCACCGCAAATGCTTAGTACATGCCCTGCGTAATTTGAAGTGCGCGACTGTGTTGCACACTAGTGTCAAGTGTAGGGTATGAGCTTAAGTACAACATCTAAAATGAAGCTCCAAATTTGAGTTTGAATTGGAGTCCCAAAACTTGTCGCGAGTTTTTCTGATTCGAATTCGCATTCAAATTTGGGGAAAATGTAAAAGAATTTCAAAGTAAATTGTTCAACCAAGAGTGACATTTGGTCAACCATGTCATGTTGGTCCAAATGATGCCCTTGGGTGAGGTTTTGATCACTAAGTAATCACAAATCAAGGTAGAAACAAATTCCAATTTGAAATCCCTCCAAAAACCCTAAATTTCAAAACCCTGTTTTACCCCTTTTAAAATAATTCAAAATCTAAGCAAAATTTGGGAAAAAGTTCAAAACCAAGTTTGTAGAACTTTTCAAGGGCTACAACTTTGGTGTTTTGAGTTTTCAAAGTTTTAGTGTAAAATGTGGAGTAATTTTGAAAATAAACAAATTTCAGTTTTAATTCATTCTTGTCCCCAAACTAAGATTTCAAAATGGAGACTGAATTTGAAAAAGTTTTGAACAGCAAAGTTGTAGGTCTGGTCAAGTTGTACAACTTTGATGTTTGGAGATTTTGAAGTTTCAATACAAAATCAAAAGTAATTTCTAAATTACCAAATCTGAAAAATGTGTTCCTTTTTGAATTTAAACTCAAATTTCAAAATCCAAGCAGAATTTGAAAAAGTGTTCAATACCAAACTTGTAGAGCTTGAAATTCTGAAGATTTCATACATTGGAAGATTTTCAAGTTGTTATGCGAATTTGAAAGTAATTTGAGAAAACAGTTTGAATTTCAAAAGTTTGGGGGGGGGACAGCTACAGTGACCGGCCAATCACCGCCGACCACCGCGCGGTATGGGCGCCGGCGAGCCGCCGACGTCACGCTGGCCGCTTCCACGGTCTTCTAGCTTGCCACCGCGACCACAGGAACCGTTTCTTGATCTCCAGCCGCTTCCTTTGCTTCACAACTCTATAAAAGGACCGGCATCACCACTGTCGCCGTCGGTTTTCACCATCGCCGCCGCCACCGTCCTCCTTTCTCCGGCCAAATTCGCCCTCCCTGCTCCACCGCAGCCATCTCCATCTCGCCAATCACTCCGCCTCATCCTTGCGCATCTCGTGAACCAGTTGGGCTAGCCCAATTTCGCCTGGAGCGCCGGGGAGCCGTCGTCTTCCACCTCGGGTCGCCGCCGTCCCGGTTGAGCCCCGCCACCGTCGCCAGCCACCTCCAGTGCCTCTCCGCTTCAACCGATCACGCCTCTGTGATCGTGGTACGCCCCTGATGCTCCCTGGCCAATTAGTTTAAGCTTTGCACCTTTGTGTCGTCGGCTAGCCGGTCACCGTGGTTGCTGAGCCGCCACCGTCGTCGGTGATGGGTCATCGGAGCTTGAACCGTAGACCTACCGAGCAAAATGGAGTCGTGGGGAGGTGTAGTTAGCGTTGGTGAAGTTGGTTTGCCGTTTGGGTCACCGGTAGTCGGCCGGCCACCGCGGGCAAGCGCGCGAGCACGCGGGAGCGAGCCGTCGAGCGGGAGGTGAGGGATGACAAGTGGGACCGTGCTGTCAGCGAGAGCGAGAGAGAGAGACGCGGGTGCGGGCGAGCGCTGGGCTGGGCCGCGCTGGGCCGGTCGCGTGCGGGCGCGGGCGCGCGCTAGCGGGCCGCCTGGTTGGGCCGGACCGAGGAGAGGCAGCCCGAGTTCGTTTTTCGTTTTTGTTTTTCTTTTTTCAAATAAATGAATAGTGTTGTTATTTGTTTATTTGTTTAAAAATTGTGTAGAGTTCCAAAATTCATGAAAATTTTTGTATAAGCTTCTCAATGTATAAACTATCTAGGAAAAATATTAAATCATGAATTTGAATACTTTATGCAGTAGAATTAATTGGTTCCAATAAAGATTAAATGCAACTTCCAGTAATTTTTATAATTAATTTATTTATCCAAAATTTATGAAATTAATTATGGCACTGTTATAAATCATTCTTAACCCATAGAAAAAGTTTGAGCTTGTTTAGATAAAGTTTAATCAACTTCTAATTATGCCCTAATTATTTAAATAGAAAATAAATGTTAATTTGAGAACTTTAAGTGTTGTGTGCCTTTTGATTGAGTGATGTCCTTAGGTCACTACCCTTTTGTGATCTCTGGCACTTTAATTTCATGACTGAGCTCGTTAGTAACTTGTCAGGTTAAAAGCTGGTATCGCGGGAACTCGTTGCTACTAGTTAGTAGGTTTTCTGTTTGCGACTGTATCGTGAAGGGAAGTTGTACCCGAATCGTAAAACGTGGCATGTTATCATCAAGCATCATGTTTATCATTGAGCATCATGTTAAAGCATGTTATGTATTCGTGTAGTCACCGCTTTCGAAGAAGCCGAAGTCGTCGAGCAGGCCTCCGGAGGAGAGCGATCGTCGGCAGATCCCGGACCCGACGGAGGGGTTCACGAGTCTGAGTCAGTCGTCGTGTCAGAGCAAGGCAAGCCCCGGTGCATTTAAACCCTACCTTGAATTTTACAAATTTTTTATTATTTATATTATGGTTTATTGCATTAAGTAATTAGGAGTTGAGTGATAACCTAATTGATGCATTATCATCCTTGATTATTACGATATCACCCTTGATACCTGTTTTACTGAAAATGCGTAGTATGCTTTGCTATGCTTAGAAGTTAAGCTTTTAAATGAAATGTTTACTCGGCCATGACGGCATACTTAATGAATATTGAAAGACGAGAATGAACTTGAAAGATCGGGCGGGTGGTTTGGCCACTGCTAACATGCATTGAGAAAGGAGTCTCAATGTAATGTTTCCGCCTTGTCAGTTAAGGACCGTCCGTTGTATGGCCCGCTTGTGTTTCGAGACTTTGCAACTAGCCTCATGCCTTGGGTAAGCCCAAAATGTTGGTGATTCCATTACGAGAACGTCTAACCTCGCACTGGGAGTGGAGAGATGGCGGGAGTAGCGTGTACCCTCGGGGCTAGAATCGGGCCGGGTTCGAGGAGTACTGTACTCTCGGGTGGCGATGGACACGTTCTGGTTTTGGGAGATCTAAATGAGGGTTGATATATGCAGATTTGGTTCTACATATGTCGTGAGGTTAGAGATCCCCAGCTGGGTATAATCGGTTCGAATCGTCGTTGCTCCTCGGTTATGGAGACTCGATCACCTGTCCTGCATCGTAGTTAAGAACTGGAACTGAAAGAAAGAATGAGAAAGGTTTTGATGATAATTACTTTGATCTAGATTAGGATCACCTAGAGTTGGTTAATGAACCATCAATGGTAAAAGTAAAATGTTGAAGATAAGGATTTATCTTAGTAAGCTTTTCTGCAAAAGAAAATTTTGATTCTTGATTACCCGTACCTTGATTCCCTAAAGCTAGCATGCCCTTGGAGTCTTTGTCTTAGTCGGGTAAGTCTTGTTGAGTACTCTCGTACTCAGGGTTTGTTGAACCCCTTGTTGCAGGTGCGGTTCATGAACAAGTTTGCTTCGAGCCTTGTTGCATGACCGTCGTGGTTGAAGAAAGCGACGAAGAGTAGACTGTGTGGCCTTTGGGCAAGGCATCTCGCTTGTGTGATGTAATAAAGTTACTACCGATACTTCTCTACTATGGTTTGTAATAATTTACATAAGGTTTGAAGTTTGAAAACTGGTTTGTAAACCTATGTTATTGTAAGACTTCCGCTACTTTACTCTGTTGAATATTTTGAATAAACTGTTGTAATATTGCAATACTCCTGTGATTGGATCCTGTTCGGAGGAAAGCAGGCCTTTTAAGTTATGGTGAACATAAGTACGACTGTCAGAGGTCATTATGGCAATGACGTGTACTTGTGGGCCATCATAATTAGGAGGTTCTGTGACACCATAGACCAATGCTTGGGGTGTGCTTAAGATATCTTAGGATTCTTTTTACGGCACTTAAGTGAGGTTCTTTAGGGCACGCTTGAAAGCGAGCACACATGCACACACTAAACATGATATCGGGCCTAGATGCGGTAAGGTACAACAAGCTACCAATCATAGAACGGTAGAGAGTTTGATCAACCGGTTTACCTCCCTCATCTAGGTCGAGATGTCCATTTGATGGCATTGGGGTCTTGATTGGCTTGCATTCTTCCATCTTGAATCTTTTGAGAAGATCCTTGGTATACTTTTCTTGAGAGATGAAAATCCCCTCTCTCATTTGCTTGACTTGAAAACCAAGGAAGAATGTAAGCTCACCAATCATTGACATCTCGAACTCCTTCGACATCAATTCACCAAATTCCTTGCAATAATCTTCATTTGTTGACCCGAAGATGATATCATCAACATACACTTGACAAATGAAGATCTCCCCATTAAGCTTCTTGGTGAATAGTGTGGTGTCGACCTTCCCGATGGTGAAGCCCTTCTCAATGAGGAAGTCCCGGAGGCGCTCATACCACGCTCTAGGGGCTTGCTTGAGCCCATATAGCGCCTTGGACAACCTATAAACATGATTAGGATATCTAGGGTCTTCAAACCCGGGAGGTTGATTGACATAGACTAGTTCTTTAATAAAGCCATTTAAGAATGCACTTTTCACATCCATTTGATATAGTTTCATATCATGGTGTGATGCATATGCAAGAAGGATACGAATGGCTTCAAGTCTTGCAACGGGTGCAAAGGTCTCTCCAAAATCAAGGCCTTCAACTTGAGAGAACCCCTTTGCAACTAGTCTTGCCTTGTTCCTCACTACTATGCCTTGGTCATCTTGCTTGTTTCGGAACACCCACTTGGTTCCAATGACTCTTGCACCTTTAGGACGCTCTTCAAGTGTCCATACTTCATTGCGGGTGAAGTTGTTCAATTCTTCATGCATGGCATTCACCCAATCCGGATCTTGAAGAGCTTCTTCTACATTCTTAGGTTCAACACAAGAGACAAAAGAGTGATGTTCAACAAAAGAAGCTAGCTTTTGAGACCGAGTCATTACTCCCTTTGAAGGACTCCCTATGATGAGTTCTTGTGGATGAGCTTGAAGTAGAGGTGAATTTCTTCTATCAACCACTTGAGGGGGTGGATGGGGAGCATCAACATCTTGAGCTTGTGCCTCGGCTTGTTCATGAGAGACATAAGTATCTTCATTTTCAACTCTCTCATTCTTGTCATCATCTTGAGGCACACGTGATGAAGATGGTGGATCAATGATTTGCACATCGTCTTCATCATCTTTTGGCTTGATGTCTCCCACGGGCATGTTCTTCATAGCCTCCCTCAAGGGTTCATCACCTACATCATCACAATTCTCAATTGCTCCTTGGGAGCCGTTAGATTCATCAAATTCCACATCATATGTTTCTTCAACCAAACCGGTGGCATGGTTAAATACTCTATATGCTTTGGACTTTGATGAGTAACCAACAAGAAAACCAATATCACAACGTCTTTGAAACTTCCCTAGGTGTTGACGCTTCTTGTAGATGTAGCATTTGCAACCAAACACCCGGAAGAATGAGACGTCCGGCTTCTTCCCATTAAGCAACTCATAGGGGGTCTTGCCAAGAAACTTTTGGAGGAAGAGGCGATTTGAAGCATAGCATGCGGTGTTGATTGCCTCGGCCCAAAACTTCTCCGGAGTGTTGTACTCATCTAGCATTGTTCTTGCAAGGGTGATCAAAGTCCGGTTCTTTCTCTCAACTACACCATTTTGTTGAGGAGTGTAGGTTGAAGAGACCTCATGCTTGATTCCAATTTCATCACAATAAGCTTCAATGTTGGTGTTGTCAAACTCTTTGCCATTGTCACTTCTAATCTTCTTTATCTTGACTTCAAATTCATTTTGAGCTCTCTTTGCAAACTTCTTGAAGCAACTTGCCACTTCAGATTTGTCATGAAGGAAGAAGGTCCATGTATACCTTGAGTAGTCATCCACTATCACAAGACAATAGAGATTACCACCCAAGCTCTTGTATGTTGTAGGCCCAAACAAATCCATGTGTAGAAGTTCTAGCACTCTTGAGGTTGACATGAAAGCCTTGGTTGGATGAGTGTTTGCAACTTGTTTGCCCGCTTGACATGCACTACAAGGTTTGTCCTTTTCAAACTTCACATCCTTCAATCCTCTTACTAGTTCTTTCTTCAATAGCTTGTTGAGAGTGCTCATTCCAACATGTGCGAGCCTCCTATGCCAAAGCCAACCAAGTGAGGTCTTGGTGAACAAACATGTCATCAAATTTGCATCTTCGGAGGTGAAGTCAACAAGATAAAGATTGTTGTATCTAAAGCCTTTGAATATCACTTGCTTGTCATCTATCTTTGACACTTCAACTTCATTTGGTGTGAACAAGCATTGGAAGCCAAGGTCACAAAGTTGCCCAACGGATAACAAGTTAAAACTCAATGAAGCAACATAGAGCACATTTGAGAGTGAGTGATCATTTGATATTGCAATCTTGCCTATACCCTTGACTTTGCTCTTTGAATTATCCCCAAATGTGATCTTCTCTTGACATACCCCATTCTCTTCAATGGAGGTGAACATACGAGGATCACCGGTCATATGTTGAGTGCAACCACTATCAATAACCCAATGAGATCCACCGGTCTTGTAGTTCACCTACACACAAGAGATCAAGCTTTTTGTTTAGGGACCCAAACTTGAGAGGGGCCCTTGACTTTCTCAACTAGTGACTTGGCAACCCATATTTTCTTTGGCCTATTCTTGTTTGGGGGACCCAAAAACATGACTTTCATCTTTCCATTTGAATCTTTTCTTAGCATGTAATGAGCATTGAAGGCAAAGGGTCTAGCATGCTTGGGCAAGGGTTGTGGTGGTGGAGTTTTGCACTCATGAGCAAAGTGACCTTCTTGACCACACTCAACACATCTCTTTGGCTTGGGCTTTGACTTGCTTTGTTGTTGAGCTTTTGCTTTCTTCTCTTGATTTGCCAAGTACCCAATACCACTTCTATCCATCTTCATTACGGTGTTCATGAGGAGCTCACTTTGCAAATATTGGCCTCTTGTGAACTTGCTTAGGCCGGTCTTGAGATGCTCTTTTTCTTGCTTGAGCTTCTTGTTCTCTTCAATGAGTGACTCATTTGTTGTTTGCTTCTCAAGAGCCATCAAACCTTTGAGCTTCTTGTTCTCATTTGCAAGCTTCTCATTCTCACACTTGATCTTGGCATAATCATCATGGTTGCATGACTCAACCACACTCTTGCCTTTGCTACTAGAACCTTGCTCAATGCTTTCAATGATCAAATCATCACATGATGTAGCTATATCACACTTAACAACATTGTTAGTAGCATCATGTGTCTCAAGAGCAAGTTCATTAGCAACCACAAGACTATCATAGTTAATTTTTAATGTGGTGTATTTGTCTTTTAGAGAGCTATGTCTAGTGATGAGCTCATCATGCTTCTTCTCAAGTTTATCATGTTGATCTTTAAGCTCTTTGTTAGAGATTTTGAGCTCCTTGAGAGTGGAAGACATAATTTCATTTTGATCTCTAAGCTCACCACTAGTCTTTTGAGCATTTTCAAGCTTAGATGAGAATGATTCATTTTCATTTTGAAGATCATCATTTTCACTTTTAGTCCTTCTTATGATTTTAGTGTATTTGTTTAGCAATTTTACAAGTTCATCATAAGAAGGTGCATCAAATTCATCATCACTATCACTATCATCATCATCATCACTATCATGGTTTTGTACCTTTCGTTCACCCTTGGCCATAAGGCATAGGTGAGTAGTGGACGATGATGGTGAGGAAGGCGGTGAAGGTGGTGGTGAAGATGTCGGTGAAGATGATGGCCCCATCACAAATGCGGCAACCTTCTCTTTCTCATCATCGCTCTCATCTTCGGAGGAGCCACAAGATGATTCAATGTCGGTGAGCCAATCACCAACAATATAAGCCTTTCCACCCTTCTTCTTCTTGTAGAACTCCTTCTTCTTGCCATCCTTCTTCTTGTATGGCTTGTTCTTCTTCTTCTCATCTTCTTCATCACTTGAATCATTTTTCTTGCCCTTGTTCTTGTTCTTGAACTTGTCTTTTGGTGGTCTAGGGCATTGATGAGCTAGGTGGCCAAGTTCACCACAATTGTAGCAATCCATCTCCGAGATGGGCTTTCTCTTGCTACTTGTGAAGAATTTCTTTTTCTTGCCATCGAACTTGATGCCACTCTTGTTAAGCTTCTTTAGCATCTTGGTGGTCTTCCTCACCATGAGTGCAAGTGATTCATCATCGATATCACTTTCACTTGAGCTTTCTTGCACGATCATGGCTTGGCCCTTCTTCTTCTTCTTGTCATGGCTAGCTTTGAAGGCCAAGTCTTTCTTCTTGGAAGATGATGAGCCCTCTTCCGGAGTGATGTGCATGTACATCTCATGAGCATTGATCTTCCCCAATACTTGAGTCGGTGTTGCGGTGGAGAGATCACTTTGATGAAGCACGGTGACAATGTGACCATACTTCTCAACGGGAAGCACACTCAAGATCCTCCTTGCGACATCCGATTGACTCATTTGAGTGAGCCCAAGAGCATTGAGGTCCTCTACAAGAACATTCAAGCGAGTGTACATGTCATTAGCACTTTCTTTGGGAAGCATCTCAAAAGAATTAATTTTCTTTAAAGCAATATGATAGCGTTCCTCACGCTCACTCTTAGTTCCCTCATGGAGAGCACAAAGATTTTGCCACAAATCATGAGCGTTCTTTGCATTACGCACACGATTGAAGATATCTTTGCCTAAGCCCCGGTAGAGTGCATTTTTGGCCTTTGCATTCCACCGGTCGTACTTCTCCTCGTCACCCGTGGGGTTTGCGGGATCCTTGATAGCGGGAAGCCCTTCGGTTGCGGCTCTAAGACACCCGGCATCTATGGCTTCGAGGTACGCCTCCATGCGGATTTTCTAATATGGAAAATCATCCCCCTCAAAGGTGGGAGGTGGTCCTTCCCCGTTAGACATCTTGCTCTAGGCGGTAAAGCCTAAATTAGGAGCAACACGGCTCCGATACCAATTGAAAGGATCAAGATGCCCAAGAGGGGGGGTGAATTGGGTTTTTCTAAAAATTAATTGCAAGAATTAAATCCTACAAGCCGGAATTCACCCCTAGTGCCTACTTGTGTTCCTAGAGAGTCTACCGTTAAAAAGTTTTGCACCCTAGTTTCCAATCCTAGTCTAGCATGGCAATTCTAGGAAAGTAAAACAAGCAATGAAAGTAAATACGAGAAAGTAATTGCTTGAATGTAAAAGGGGCAAGGAACACGGCGATGTTTTTCCGAGGTATCGGAGAGTCGCCACTCCCCACTAGTCCTCATTGGAGCACCCGCGCAAGGGTGTCGCTCCCCCTTGATCCGCGCAAGGATCAAGTGCTCTCTACGGGTTGATTCTTCGACACTCCATCGCGGCGAATCACCCAAAACCGCTCACAACTTGAGTTGGGTCATCCACAAGCTCCGCCGGATGATCACCAAACTCCCAATCACCACCAAGCTGTCTAGGTGATGGCGATCACCAAGAGTAACAAGCTAGAACTCTCACTTGACCACAACGAGCCCAAATGAGGAGGTGGATGCACACTTGCTACTCTCTAATCACTAGTGAGGGAACTCAAACTTTGATTCTCAAATCTCTATCCTCACTAGAGCTCTTGCACTCCCTTGCACTCTAAAGGGTTTTCTCAGATGTTTGAATGAGCAAGAGAGCTCTAAAAGAGGTGAAGGGGTTGTATTTATACACCCCTCAAAGAAAACGAACCGTTACTTTCTGACACGGGGTCACCGGACGCGCCGGTGCAACACACCGGACGCGCCGGTCCCCCGTAACGGTCAAAACGCGATTTTGAAAACGAACCACCGGACGCGCCGGTCAGGGGTGACCGGACGCGTCCGACGTGCAAGGGCGCTTACTGTACTCGCACCGGACGCGAGGCCGCGTCCGATGCCTGAAGACCGGACGCGTCCGGTCCTCTCTGGACCTTACTGGACTCGCACCGGACTCGCCGATCAAGTCCAGGTCGCGTCCGACGGGCGTTTTCCCTGAGTGACACGTGTCAGCCACTGACCACCGCGTCCGGTCCTCGCGAGGACCGCGTCCGGTGGTCAAGGCCGAAACCCTAGCGCAGAGCGTACTCACCGGACGCGTCCGGTGCTCCCGAAGAGCGCGTCCGGTGACTGGAAAACAGCCCGAAACTTGTCGAAACGCGTCGCAACTTCAACCAAGTTGCTTCTAACTGAACTTTGAGCTATTCTAGGGTTGCCTAGCGCCAAGTTTAACAAGTGTGCACCACACCTAAACATAGGACTCGCCTAGGTCAAGCTACCCATTCATGCCCCCCTTTATAGTACGGCCAAAAGAGAAAAACGAAGATCCTAACGACTATTCCGAATGTGTCTCAACTCTTCGACATCCGGAACTAACCGTCCTTAATC
The DNA here is from genome assembly GCA_038087645.1 of Saccharum hybrid cultivar R570. Taxonomy (NCBI): domain Eukaryota; kingdom Viridiplantae; phylum Streptophyta; class Magnoliopsida; order Poales; family Poaceae; genus Saccharum; species Saccharum hybrid cultivar. Next base: position 13,254,466 of record JAQSUU010000562.1, on the reverse strand, counting down.
TTGACGTCACTCTTTTGAAAACCGAAACGATTTCCATCAAGGGACACGAATACCATGGTGCTCAAAGCAGTTACCACCTCCATGACCTAACTTACCAATGTCTCTGCAAAACACACGTTAGTCATGGTAATAAAGTGTTGTCATTAATTGCCGAAACCAAACCTAGGGGCCTAGATGCTTTCACAGCACATATTTTTCGATGTTACAGTACATGTTTTTTTAAAATTGCAGTACATATTTTTGTGATGCTGCAGTATTCATATTCTGATGTTGCACTATATAGTTTTTCCATATGTTTACGATGTTGCACTTGAAGTATTTTCGTGCTCTTAGGATAGGGGGCGCGGTGGGGGAACGGGGCGATGCGGGGGTGGTCAAGTTCCGTTCTATTCCCGCGGCAGGGTGGGCGGTTTTGGGAAGCGGGAAGCGGCGTTCCGTTCTATTCCCGCGGGGTGGGCGGGTAGGTGGGTTTGGGAGGGCGCGGTGGGAAGGGCCCGGCGTCCAGACGTGTCTCGCGCGCCGGACGTCCGAGCGCTATGATTATCAATATTTCAGATGTCTGAAATATAAAAGTTTTCGGGCAACTAGTATTCCCTCGTGTGCAACATAATGTCTGCCAAGTGCCAACAGTCACAAACTCATTGCCTGTCACCATCGCCTGAACGTTCAGGCGCATGAAAGGGAGGATCGGAAAAGTGTAAGACTAAAGGAAGTATCAAAACAATTCAAGCTAGGAGGCAAATTCGTAGAATAACGAAAAGCGTGCATGGAGCGTTTGGAACTTTCCAATCAACAATTCACACAGATCAAATCGATGTAGATATATATATGGAAGATGATGAACTTCACCTGGACATACAAGGAAGCAGCGATACCATTAGCCAGCTTTCCTAGATTGAGTTTAGCGCCGAAGTATATATACAAATAGGAGGAAGATTTCATACGTATTCTCCGGGCCGTTCCTCCTTGGATATCCGGAGGTGGTTACGCCAATGGCGACTAGCATGGCGCCGCCTCCGCAGACTCTGCCGGACGATCTCATCCCGGGCATCCTCCTCCGCCTTCCTCCCAACGATCCTGCAGGGCTCGTCCGCGCCTCCGCCGTCTGCAAGGACTGGCGCCGCATCATCACCGACTCCGCCTTCCCCGCCCGCTACCGCGCGTTGCACCCAACGGCCCCCGTGCTCGGTTTCCTCCACAACCTTAGCAACCGCGAGCTTCCCCGCTTCGTCTCCACCACGTCCTTCCGCCCGTCCGACGCCGACCATCGCCGGTGTCATGCGCTCGACTGCCGCCACGGCCGCGCCGTCTTCTACGACTACGGCTCCCTCCAATCCTTCGTTGTTTGGGACCCTGTCACCAATCCTTCGTTGTTTGGGACCCTGTCACCGGCGAGCGGCACAAACTCCCCGATGTGCCGGATGTCTTCACACGCCCAGCTGTATTCTGCGCTGCCAGCTGTATTCTGCGCTGCGGGCGGAGGCTGCGACGACCACCGCGGCTGCAGTGGGGGCCTTTTGTCGTCGCCTTCGTCGGCGTGGAGAACATACGGGAGAGCCATTACTTCGACGCACACGCTTGTTTTTACGCGTCTGACACCGGCGAGTGGAGCGTACACATCAACATCCACCTCGACCACGGCCGGTACTACCCCACGATCGCCCTGCCGCGCTGGTGGGGGACTCGCTCTACTTCTTCTGCGGGCGGGGCATCCTGCGGTACCGGTACGGCCTCCTGCGCCGCGTGCGCAGCAGGGACATCATCTCAGCAGGCATCAGCGAACGCGACGTCCTGTCGATGATGGAGCTGCCGAGGCAGAAGCGTCTCGGCATTGGCAATGGTAAGAACACCAACGTTGTCGTCATGGCGGCTGAGGGCGGCGGGCTGGGATTGGCCTGCCTGTGTCCTAAGACTGGTACCATGCTCTACCTGTTGGCAAGGGAGAAGGCAGAAAGCACCGTCGGAGACGATGGCCGATGGGTGCAGCGCAGGGTCATCGATCTCAAAACGCTGCTCCCGGTTGGCAACCTCAAGAGGCAGCCATGTTTGACTGGCGTTGCCCAAGACGCCAATGTCATTTTTGTAAGCACGGAAGGTGGCGTCTTCACCATCGAGCTTGGGTCGTCATTGCAGGCCAGGAAGGTGTGCGAGATGGGAGCAGTCGTCGACAGCATTTATCCCTTTGTGAGCTTCTACGTACTGAGTCATTGCTGGTATGGCTTCTATTCTCTATTCTCGAGTATTTACTACGTTTTAGTCGGGCAAGTAATAGTTAGGTACAGTGATGCTTGGAACTGTGTATTATCTCCAACTCAGATTGATGCTGGCTTCATTTTGTACCAGTGTAGAACATCAATTCATTCCATCTCAGTTGTCTCCATAACCAATAAAAAAAAGGACACATTTTAATTAGGTTGCCGCGGTGATTTGAAAAGCCATACGATGCATGCAAAGTGGGTTCGTAGATGTCTTTATTCTTGAAGGATCGGCTCGCCGCTCCTAAAATTCTTGGAACTGGCATCACCTGTTACAACATGAGTAGTGCCTAAATGTTCTCTTCCCATTTAAGCTTCACTCTAGCCATCCATTGTGGAGGGCTTAGGCTCCCATGACTACTTTGGTGATTAAGCTGGTGGTGTGGTGTTGCATTGTTTGCGTGTTGTTGTCGCATCATATACGTAGATGATTTTATTTGTGTATATCACTTCTTTGTTAATACATGCTTGGCACCTTTTGACGGCTACTTTCTGGGAAAAAAACAAGTTAATGTATTTAAGAGTTACTCTTCACAATGTACTTTAAGAGTTACTCTTCAGTATGTTCATTCAGTCTATATCAGCAAAATATGTGAGTAGTTAATGTTTAATAAATAAAAATAAATTAAATGGGTGCTTAGTTAATCTGTCCAATACCAAAAAAGTTACTCAATTGGAAAAAATATTTAGCTTTTGGTGCCTATCCTAAGTATCCGGATCGGAAAAATATTGCAAAGGAGGTTGGATTGTTTTATTTCGTTGAATTTGCAAGTGTGATTGCCGATCTATAACATGGTTATAAGATTAATGATGTTTGGTACCTTTTCAGCTGAAGCTAGCCAACGGCAAATTGCCAGCACCAGTCGGGAACCCGTGATCTTCGTATGGCCTATGGAATATAGGAAAAATCGATCATCTTGCAGTGCTGATGGCCTGATGCTGTTCGGGGAAATAAAGTTCAGTGAGATTTTTATCAGAAAAAAGGTCAGTAGGAGTAGCTTGTTTAATTAGTTCACTTTTTCTGTTCGCGTTCTTCCTATTGAATGTGATCATGAATCAAACAATTAAGTTCCACTTTAAGATTTCGTCATATGCGATTCATTTTCAAGAAACAATTTTTGTCTTGTTCAATTCATCATAGTTGTGTTTTGAGACATCTGCTTCATTTTAATATTTTGACATATAGGTGGGCTGTGGTCTTGCAGCTCCATACATTGTGCATACTGCTTAGGCTGAAATGGGAGTTGTTTGCAATATTCTGTACCTTGGTGTGTGGGTGTGTGTGTGTGGTGGGTGGGGTTGGAGAGATTACGAAAAGTGGTAAAACCAGGGGAGCTAAACTTCTCTTCTATGGTGTGTTTTTCCTTTCCCTTTTAGGGTTGAGAGGGAGAGAGGAGATTCTCTTCTATGGTTTGGCTTGTCCTTCCCCTTTTGAAGTTGAGAGAGGGAGTGAGAAGATTTGAGGGGTGAGGTTTAGATCTAGAATCCATTAGAAGTCATATTAGACAATGAAATTGGTGGGGTTTGAAGACTCTAAACTTTAGTTTCCTTTTTCTAAACCTGTTTCATTACCACGAGTTTTGTTTTCACTACACCAAAACCTAAATTCCTTGGGGTCCAAAATTTCCGTGAGTGTCGTAATCTAGCCGCCAAAGAGTTATCATTTCCTTGGGGTTGTAGTAAACCGCCAAGGTAATTAGTATCCTTGGTGGTACCATCAGGCATCCAATAAGAAAAGTGCAGTTTTCCTTGAGTGTTATTGTGAACCGCCAAGGAAAATAGTCATTTCCTTAGTGCTATTGCAAACCACCAAGAAAATTATTTTTTAAAAATAAATATTTTTTATGAATTTTTCAAATGATCTTGGATGGAGAAATTACCTAAACAAAGTTGTAATACTCAAAAAGATCGAAAACTTTCCACTTCAAACTTTTTTTATTGGACTGTCTCTATAAATATGCTAATCATTTCTAAAAATCGCTAGGTACGTATTTTCGGAGACGGTGACATTTTAGTCTTCTACATAAATAAAATAGATGGTTTCCTTTTAAATTAATTTTTTTGGTAAATCCTTTTTTCAATTAACTACATCAGGAATGATATACGGTATTATGTTTTACCCCTTCAATAAATTTAAAAAGCTATTATTTTTATGACCATGACTCATTAATGTAGATTAATGTTAACAATAATATGATAATGTCCAATTAAACCTGTATTGAACTAAAATACAATTTTGACAGATCTTTTTTTCATTGCAAAGCACAAAAATATTTACTCGTAAATGTATTATAGTATTATTTTCATATTGTCCATGTGCTGCTAGTTAAATATGGGGTTCCACAACTTTGTTTGAGAACCCATAACAATATCTCTCTACTCTCTACCTAATATTAAAGAGTGAAGCGTCTCTTTCAACGGTTTTTTTCCTTCCAAAATTACCCTGTTTTGGTTGTCCATCGAATCTACGGGTGAGCGTTTCCCATCCGTGGCCATCACACCTACGGGGAGCGTTTTCATTTTTTTTCTTTTTAATTTTGGCCGCGGACGCCGTATCCGAGCCTAGCATGAGGAAAGTTTGCTGCTGTTTTTTCATGGCCATATAGGACCCTGTGAGCGTTTACCGCTTTTTTTCGGCACACGTGGCCATCCAAGTGTTCGGTTCTTATTTCTTTTCTCTTTTTATTGCTTCTCGCCCGGGGACAAGAAAATCTAGTATATTCCTAAAGGCAGCTGCAACGCAGGCGGACGTTGCTAGTAGCCTTAGAAAAAAGTTACGTCTTATGTCGTAAAGCTACAACCAAAGCTAATTTTTCTCCAACCGAAGTATACTGCTGGCTTCTCTCCTTTGGTCCCACCACTATCCTTGATCTCCTGTCTCTTTTCTCGAAATCAGCTCCGATGCACTCTCTCTCTCTGCAGTGGTCCTGGAAAACTTGGCTGCTTCATGGCCACAACGCTATCCTGATCAACTGCTCTACGTTTGTGTCAGGCAAAGCTAACGGCTCTTCTGCAAGAGCATCTGACAGCCTGCGAGACTATACTTCGGTGTGACATGGAGCTCAAGTGACGACGTGGACCTTGAAGCAGCAGACAGCCTGTAGAGTTGGGGACGGCCTAAAAAATATGGACGACTTTCGTGCGCCCGCCCGCTCAACGCTCGATCGGGTCTATCTCGGTTCCCTCCCTCCCTCATGTGATAACGACTCCGAAGTCCGAATTCTTTCTGTTTCCGTGTCGAGATCTCTTCCATGCCTTGCCGCTCCTTGCCTATCCACGGATTCTAGGTGCAGAGATTCCTGCAGTCTTATCTCTCTAATTTCTCTCCTATACTCTCTCAAGGCTCGGCGAGGCAGGGCCTGCTGGCGGTGCTTGCGGCTTGGATGAATCGCCCGTGAATCCTTGAGGTGTGGTGCGACTGTGAATCGCCCACGTGCTTCGGTGGCGACTCCTGTGTTGGAGAATATGCAAGGGGAGGCGGAGGATCCGTGTAGGAAAGTGGTGGCTTGGTCGCCTCCATCGACAGCCGCTTCCTACCACTCATCGGCATCAACCGCGGTGACTCCTGGTGGTGGGGCACTAGATCCCCCACGGCTGAAGTGGACGAGCAGAGCAGATCGATGGGTCTGTCACGGGAGGCATCTTCATCGACTGTGGCGGCGTCTTCTGGTCGTCCCTAGAGGTGAAACCAGAAGACATCATCAACCCTGTCCTGGATTGGCCTCCTCCTCAAGGCTGCGTGTGAGTGTGAATCCATCGTCTCAGAGTGGATCCAGCATGGCGGCCACACCATTAGTCCACGACCACTAGGAATGTCCGTGAGACTGACGGAGGCATCCCTAGCAGCCTTGGCAGTTCCATGGCCCTCTCTGGATGGCCTTAACGAGTCCCGGCTGTTTATCTGTGCTGTCCGTGCTGGCTGTTGTTGGTCTATGTTGCCTTGCTCGTGTTGTTGGATCTCAGCGTGGTGTTTTCTCCCCTTATTTCTTCTGAATCTGAATTCTGAATTTCGTAGCTTCCTCTCGTTATTTATTCGATGAGATGTGGTATGACATGGGTGCTGATTCCCACGATCGTCACAGGAGGGATCCAGGTGTGATGGATTACAATGGGTTTTTTGAACAATGTTTTGATGAGTTTGTTCAACATGTTTGCATGTTTCAATTATGTGCATGTAATAGTGATGTTTGTCTACAAAATAAAATTTCTTTTTTTAGTAATAACACAATGCACATTCAAACTTAAATTATGTGACATTATTTAGTTTCCGTTGCACGCACGAACATAATTAACTATTAATTAAAAAAAGGTGGCCAAAGTTAATCTAATTTACTTACAAAAGTCGTTGATCCTAACAAACGTAAAAGACAAAGAGACAGAGCATGGCGTGCGGCTATGACTGAAGAGCAACGGAATGAAATCAATATAAATAGTAGGAAGCGACGTGCAACGATGACCGAAAATCAACAGAATGAAGTTAACAGGAAGCATCATATAAATAGTAGGAAGCGACGTGCAACAACGACCAACGAACAATGGAATAAAGTTAAGCGTATCATTGAAGAAAGGCCGAATCTACACTGAAGTATCCAAATATAACAGCACGTAGACTACTAAATTGTGATACTTGCAATGCCCGTGAATATAATAATATTGAAAAATTTGTCCATACAACTACACATTCTTAATAATTAATGCAACAATACTAGAGGGATGCAACGACTATATACAACAATGATATTATTTTTTCTGTGCAACGCATAGGTATTTATCTAGTAGAAATAAAAAATCAAAGGAAACGCAAAACCTAAACAAACTTAAGCCGACAAAAAAATAAATAAAAAATTAACTGAAAAAAAGAACGGAAACCAAACTCGGAACGGAGAAACATAAAACAAAACCGGAGCAGAGCTTGAACACAGAACGGACGAGAGTTTTGCGAAACGGGAAGGGATTGGAGTTTGGCTACTCTTGGTAAAACGAAACAGAAAAAAACTACATGGAAAAACAAAAATATCAGAAATCAAGAAACTTTCTGTAGTTTATATATGCACGTGGGACACGCATGTGTGTATGAAAATACTATTTTGAATACAATGATAATATTAATTGAATTCTCGATATGTCAATTCATATATATCATCAACAATTTTTTTAAATATAAAAATATTATAATAAATTACTTATTTGATCCATAAAATGTTAAAGAAATTTACAAAATTATATTAATGAGCCACACCAGTCTAGAGTGGGTGCTAATGTGTACATCGTCGATTTCTAGTAACGCGATTATGGAGTCACCTTTTCGATGGCACCGTGCGGCCGTAAACTTGGCCAGTATGATGATGATTAGTCCACCATAATAATACGATATCAATATATTTAACTCATTTAGACCAGTCTCAGTGAAGAGTTTTATTTTGCAGTTTCCAAGACTGTCACGTCAAAATTGTCATTTCGTTATTTCCAAGACAAGCTTCAACAATTAGTGTATGCATGATGTTGTGTTCCTATGTGCCATATAAACTGTGTAGCCATTTGAAAAAATATATCGAAATTAAACATTGTCACTTTGTTAACTACAATATATCGGATGCACACAAATGATCATATAATATATATATAAATATATTAGTTAGGGTGCATTTTTGCTACTCCTGATAGTAGTTACTTCCATCTTTAATAAACCACATTACGTATGTGTGCATACTAATTTATCAGTTTGAGTATGTTTATATACTCAATTTAAGATTTAAGATACTTCAAATCTTAGTACGCAATTTTTTTCAAAACAGCCCATACTTTTTAATATATTACTAAAATACCACTGTAGTAGTATATAAAATAAGTATAACCATATACTCTATGTATACTTACATACTTGACATATATACTATTCTAGATTGTTTAGTATGATCATATGCTGCGTCTACGTACACTTCGTCGGGCTATACACGCCCTAAATCTAGAGATATACACATGGGAGTAACTACTCCCTGGGAGTAGGAAACAATTTCCCTATTAGCTAATCCAATATTCATGAGTGTATACGCATATACTAAAATGATTACATATAATTTAAAGAGATTATATTTCATACGTCTCAAACTCAAGATATATTTCAACGACGTCTGAACAAGTTTCAAATATGTTTCACCAAATATTACTTCGGCCGACGTATGCAATGCAAGCTAGAAGTATCAGGTTCATTCGCGCGACAGGGGAGAAAATTTTCTGCATGCAAGCTGAGCAGTGAGCAAGCATGTACGTACACGTCCCTTCAAGTACTACTCCGATACGTAGACGTAAACAGCGGTGCCGGAAAGGAAAGCAGAAACTAATACTCTGATACGTACGCGCGTGAATTGCGGCACCAGGAAGGAAAGCGGAAGACGCGCGTGACGCAGCACATACATGTACATGCAACAGTCCATGTTCAAAACGCTTCGAATATGAAGGTGAGTTAGGCACGTATGCGTACTCGTTACGTACATGTACATGCAAGAGTCTATGTTCAAAACAATGCTTCCAATACATGGTGTAAGATCTCGGACGATGGAAGGCTCATATGATATGACGTCTAGATCAACGGTTATTTATGAAGGAGAGTAAGATTTTGGACAACGAAAGGCTCATATTAAACAGTGTCAAGATCGAACGGTTATGAAAGAGGGATAGTCCCCCCACAAATTATTTGCTCTTTTATAGTGTGATAGTATTTTATGTGGCTGCACCGATAAGACTAAGAAAGGAAAATAAAATAATCAAGCTAGGCGGAAAATTTGTTGAATAATAAAGGAAAGCGTGCATGCAGCGTTTGGAACTTTTCCAATCAATAATTCAGCACACAGATCAAATCGATGTAGACACATGGAAGATGATATAAATTTTACTTGTATATATATATATAAGAAGGAAGCAGCGATATGATTGATTAGCCAGCTCTTCTAGATTTGTGGTAGGGTTTCGCGGCAAGGTATATATACGAGGAAGATTTCATACGTATTCGCCGACCCCGTTCCTAGGATCCTGAGGTGGTTACGCTAATGGGGAATAGAATGGCGCCGTCTCCGCAGCCTCTGCCGGACGATCTCATCCCTGACATCCTCCTCCGCCTTCCGCCGGACGATCCTGCGGGGCTCGTTCGGGCCTCCGCCGTCTGCAAGGCCTGGCGCCGCATCATCACCGACCCCGCCTTCCATGGCCGCTACCGCGCGTTGCACCCAACGGCCCCCGTGCTCGGCTTCCTCCACCGCCCTAGGAACCCCGAGCTTCCCCGCTTCGTCTCCACCACGTCCTTCCGCCCAGCCGCCGCCGACCATCGCCAGCACCCGCTCGACTGCCGCCACGGCCGCGCCGTCTTGTACGACTACGGCTCCCTCGGCACCTACGTCGTCTGGGACCCGGCCACCGGCGAGCTGCACAAACTCCCCCAGGTGCCGGGCGAAGACTACTTGCCCCAACCAGCTGTGCTCTGCGCTGCGGGCGGAGGCTGCGACCACCGCGGCTGCAGTGGAGGGCCTTTCATCGTTGCCTTTGTTGGCTTGGAGGACCTAGACCTACCGGAGTTTGGTGACGATGACGATGATGATGATGATGAGACGACCGACGAGGACGAGGACGGCCCGTTCGTTGACGCACACGCTTGCTTCTACGCATCTGACACCGGCGAGTTGGCCGGGAAAATCGACGTCCACCTCGGCCAGGGCCGGTACTACCTGGACGATCGCCCCGCCGCGCTGGTGGGGGACTCGCTCTACTACCTCTGCTGGGCCTTTTTTTTAATTCTAATCCATTTTTAAATAAAATTGCACAAAAAACCGCCGTGGAAAATATATTGCACCCCATAGCCCCTTTTCGTCGCGCCAAACCTACTGGCGCGATAAAAGCACTACGTCGCGCCATAAGGTTTGGCGCAACTAGCTTTCCACCCTGGCAGGGACGGTTGACCATGGCTTGCGTGGAGGCTGTGGGGCCCACCCCGTCGCGCCACATGCGTCGGCGCGACGGGAGGACTTAGGGTTACTAATGGGCCGGCCCATCTCCATTAGCCTTGGCGGGCCCCACCGACTCGTCGCGCCGTTATGTTTGGCGCGACGAACTCGCTATAAATGCTGCCGCCAACCCTCCTCTCTCCCTCTCCCCACCCTCCAGGAAGCTCTCTGCAGACACCTCATTGTGACGAGTTCGTGTGTAGTGTATCTTCTCCTTTTTTCCTCATTCTAATCCTACAAATCATCAAGTTTTTATGTGGATGTTTGGTGCAACTGTTCAAGTGCTTGAGGTATGCTTCCCCGATCTATACTTTGGTTGCAAGATTTTGGTTCATTATGTCTATAATGTTTAGTGGGTGATTTTTTATTGCAAGGTTGGATTTAGTGTTTTAAGCACAATCTTAGTTATGCAAAGCACTCTTATTGTGTTGGATACATTTTGTCATCATGTAGTGGTTGAAATTCTTTTGGATGGAAGTGTTTTAGGGTTTGGTGGAAATGGATGTGAAATGGTAGTGTTGTAGGGTTTGAGAAGGATGGATGGAAAATGATTGGTAATGTTCTTGTTGTTGTAATCTTTGTGGATGCTATTGTTCTAGAGTTTGTGGAAAATGGATGGGAAATGGTAGTGGTCATGTGTTCTATGTTTTGGTGAAGATGGATGGAAAATATAGTAAGTTTTGTTGATTGTACTGTTATTATGGTTATGTGCTTATTTGAAATGCTTCTAAGTTTGTGATTTAGGGTTTCATGTGTACTAAAATCTAACATGTTGGAATTATGTTTTGTGATATAGGGGTTTGTTACTATAATTGTCTCCAATATTGTGATGTGGATTGACATTGTATCTCTTTGACTCACTCTATATTAGGTTTGATGGCGAATCCGTTCGTGCACCATCCGTCGACTCACGATGATCAAGAGCTACACCCACCGGATGAACCACCACCAAATTGTCATTGCGGTTTGCAGGCATGGGTGAAGCAATCAAGGCACGAGCTGTCGTCTGGTCGTCGTTTTTTCTGCTGTTCACTTCGGCGTGGCCCCCGCACCAATAATCCTCATGCTATAGAAGGATGCGACTTCTACCGGTGGATCGATGGTCGTGACAAGTGGGATCGCCGCATCATGTACTTTCCTTATGACCCATGGAAGAGTGTTCCGATGAGTGAGTATGTTCCATGGGTGCCTCCACCCGGCAATCCTTCTAAGATGGAGGCTCTTGAGATGTGGATGGCCGCAATGGAGCGGAAAAAACATCCTCCTAGATGCCACTGTGGCAAGGAGGCGGTACTCCAAGAACCAAGCAAGCCGGGAATGTTTGATCCCTTCTTCCGTTGTGGTGAACGTGGCGCCGTAAGTGTTCATTCGAGTACTATTCCATTTTGCGACGTCATTTCCGTTGATGACATTATAACAATTTGGTTTGAACATTATGTTTTGTAGGATGGTTTCCCAGCTTGTGAGTTTGACGAGTACATCTATGGACCCAAAACACAGTGGCCTTCGGAAGAAGAGGCTATACAATATGTACGTGGCGACGTTCCATGGCCATGCTTGTCGAAGCCGGCCCCAAAGTGCAAGTGTGGCATCTTGGCTAAAGAAGGAGTTGTTCCTTCAGAGCTAGGGAGAGGCTTCTATTGTGGCAATGCTTATGGAGGGCCCAATGAGTTCTTTGTGAGTTGACTAACTTTACCCCTGAAATAGTTTTGTTTTGTTTGGTACTTGTTTTGTTTGCTCACTGATTTCTGTTTGTTTTCAGAAGGGGAAGACATGCGATTGGGAGGATTTCCCCAATCGTGGAAAGATATTGGCGGAACTCAATTTGGATGGAAGGCTGCGTTCGCCCAACTTGTCGGAGTCCATGAGACTGAAACTGCACGCTTATAGAGAAAGAACCCGGTTGTTGAACAGTGTTCGCACCCCAGGTGGCAAGTCATGGAACAATGTTTTACATGACTATGAGCGGGAGGTGATCAAGAAGAAGGGCAAGCTTAGGCAAAGGAATGGACAACTTACGCTACATGACCCGGAGGAGATCATTAGGTTCTGGCGCGAGAATAAGGCACGCTACGATCAGATGGACGAGGATAGGAGGAACGAGATTAACTACCACCACAGGCAGACATGGAAGGCCGAGAACCGTTGGCGTGTTGAGCACGGCAGGGCCCCAAAGGAAATCCCAAACTATTTGTGTCGTAAGCTGTGTGAGTACTTCAACTCAAAATAACTTTTTGGACTCGTTCATTCATCTTGCATTGGTTGAAATTAACAATTGTTCCATTTTTGTAGTCCCTGATTCGCCACCGAACGACGGTCATCTCCCGGCCCCGGCCCCTAAGGAGGAGGAGGAGGAGGAGAGCGAGGACGACCCCGATTTTGACTTGAACCATGACCCCGATGCCCCTATGGAGTGGGGGCCCTGGTGACTAAGACGACTAAGACTGGGGCTAGCCCCCGCCGAGCTCACTAGTTGGTTACCGTTATCTCTTTTGTGCAATGGGACCAAGACGGCCGTGGAATGACATTTGTTGGGTGGTGTTTCGATATGGTGTGGTGGTGTTTGAAGCACTTTTGCAATTCATCTCGATGGTGATGACTTATGTTAGCAATGGATGTTTCGAATACTTATTTGTGTGTGCTTGTAAGACTTAATTGTGGCACCAAAAAAATGTGTTTGTTTCGAACACCTATAAATTGTTGTTGCACTGCCAAAAAAACCTCGTTGTGCCAAATTTTGCAGCTATGTTTTTGGAGTCGCCAAGCGTCGCGCCCGGAGGTTTGGCGCGACGGATGGATTTTTACTAAACCCAGTGCTCTCGGGAAGATATCCGCTGCAAGCGTCGCGGCCGGAGGTTTGGCGCGACGAGCCGTCGCGCCAAACCTCTTGGCACGACGAATGGATTTTTATCCAACCCGGTGCTCTCGGGAAGACATCCGCTGCAAGCGTCGCGCCCGGAGGTTTGGCGCGACGAGCCGTCGCGCCAAACCCCTTGGCGCGACGGATGGAATTTTACCCAACCCGGTGCTCTCGGGAAGACATCCGCTGCAAGCGTCGCGCCCGGAGGTTTGGCGCGACGAGCCGTCGCGCCAAGAGGTTTGGCGCGACGGATGGATTTTTACCCAACCCGGTGCTCTCGGGAAGACTTCTGCTGCAATCGTCGCGCCCGAAGGTTTGGCGCGACGACCCGTCGCGCCAAGAGGTTTGGCGCGACGGATGGATTTTTACCGAACCCAGTGCTCTCGGGAAGACATCCGCTGCAAGCGTCGCGCCCGGAGGTTTGGCGCGACGAGCCGTCGCGCCAAACCCCTTGGCGCGACGGATGGAATTTTACCCAACCCGGTGCTCTCGGGAAGACATCTGCTGCAAGCGTTGCGCCCGGAGGTTTGGCGCGACCACCCGTCGCGCCAAGAGGTTTGGCGCGACGGATGGATTTTTACCCAACCCGGTGCTCTCGGGAAGACTTCTGCTGCAATCATCGCGCCCGAAGGTTTGGCGCGACGACCCGTCGCGCCAAGAGGTTTGGCGCGACGGATGGATTTTTACCGAACCCAGTGCTCTCGGGAAGACATCCGCTGCAAGTGTCGCGCCTGGAGTTTTGGTGCGACGACCCGTCGCGCCTGGAGGTTTGGCGCGACGGATGGATTTTTACCCAGATCCAAACAGCCCGGGGGTCACTGCTTCATACACAATGTACACCAAAAAACAAACAAAGATGCATTTGCTTTGCAACAAACTTAAAGCTAAAGTAAATAGCATAAACCCATGCACACAAATTGAAGCCAGAACAATCACGACGCAAAGTGGTAATGAGAATAGTGGCCACCCAAACAACATATCAGATTTTTACATAAACTGGAACAGGTCGCTTGTAACAATTACCAAGAGTTCATGTTCACAAGACAGCAAAATTAACTACCGCGATAGGACCAAACCACCACTTATGGGAGCCAAATTACACAACTCTAGTCGAACAGGGAGAATCCCATGTTGTCGTCACTCTCTTCCTTCTCCTCTTCCTTCTCCTCTTCCTTCTTCTCCACCGGCGCTAACCATCATTGCACCACCACCGACAGCACCGACGATCACCTGCACAAGATCAAGTATTGTGCATCAGGGTGTGTTGATGATGGAGAAAAACTACAGATATGCGCAAGAACAAGATCATAGTGGTTTGTTACATCGAATCTCAAGCTAATTTTGCCAATTTTTAGCAAACAGTATCAGCTAAAACATAGTAACATCGCGCAAGTATATGGATGGTAACATATACAATGAGAAGGACCTTGAATTCTGATCAGCGACAGCTCAGAATTATAATGGCCAGAAGGAAACAATTTAATCTATAGTTTTGTACCAACAAGACAAATAGATCATCAACAGCCCAACACTAAGTTGCATCATAGTGCACCCAGGACAGCACATAGTTCATACATAAAACAAATCCATCACATAGCTGAAGCTTACACATAACATGAGGCCATCATCACTTAGTTGGGTGAAAACGGTTGACGACGACGACGTTCACGGCCTGGATTTGTGGGCTGCAGGTTTGGAGTGTAGCCGACGTCGCTGCGGTCACGGTCAATCCTTTGTCGTCGAGTGGCTCTTGGTGGTGGGGACTGCTACACAACACATGTAATAAAATAGTAACTTTGGTAACTTCGGTAGTCTAAATCCATAGCATATTGCTAAACTAAAGAGACTGAAAACACATAAAACATGCCCAACCTCACACTGCAGATGAAGAAAATCAGCAGGTTATTCAAACAAAAAAATGATAGAAGGTTATATTGCACGAGAGGAGCAGCTGTCATATATCATCAAATGAGCTAAATAATATTGTCTCCCCTCTTACGCCGGTCTTAGCATTGGTATAAAGAAATTCACATATATTCTTAGGGAGGATGTACAGTTGGAGAAGCGCACCTGAGTGGGAATTGGAGCATCAGGAAGCTGTGACCCCCCTAGCTCGTACGGAGGATCGGCAGGGTCATCCTCACTGGAGGAGCTCCCTCCATCGCCTTGCCCACCGGTAGCTCTACCACGGGAGGAGGGTCTACCACGGGAGGAGCTTCCTCTCTCGCCACGCCGAGCTGTAGGTCTACCACGGGAGCTGCTCCCTCCAATGTCTGGCCTACAACTTGACCCAACAGCTGTCTGAAGGTGCATGCGCTGGACATCGTCCGCTCTCATGCAGCTCACCTTCCGTGCTATGCGTCGACTATATTTCATCACTTTCTGCAAACATTTAAAGGCAAGCGGCAATGAAGTACGTGACCATTACAATTAAAATTCACCAAATTGAGTGGACAGGAGACGTGTGCAAATTCAGCAAATTTGTACCTGTGCAAATTCAGCAAGGAGCGAGCCTTCCCGGCCCCCAGCTTGTCCAAGATAATACCCGGCATCATTGGATAGGAGAGCTAGTTGAGTGGCCTATTAATGCGAAGATATGAAACCGTTGTTGCAAATAGTAGAATGATGTAAGGGAAGTGGCTAAGGGATTGCTTACCACGTAGTTCTCTACTGGAGCCCTTTCCGGCTGTACGCCCCTCCTCGTTATGACATCATAGGGGTCTTCTTCGTCGCTGTCTTGCTCATCTGCTGGTATGATTGACAGCGGCGGCTTCACATGGACTCTTGTGGCTTTGTGAAGGTAGATGAGGTACTCGCGGTACTCTCTCTCCGTTGAAGCTGCCCCATCATCCGGATCCACCGTCTCTTTGTTCATCCATCCTTGGACATAGCGCTCGTGGACTTGCAGCCAGTCGTTGCTCCCACCAAACATTTTCTTCCTCGAGGTGCTGCAACGAGGTAAAACACAATTATTAAGACTATTTGGTCATGTTCAAACAAAACACAAGCGACGCACAAATGAATTAGAACTTGGTAAATGATCAAGATTGTTACTTGTGCAACGCTGGGGTTGTATGCTCGAAGCCAACGAGCGGAAACGCCTGTTTGCGGCCAAACTGCTTGCAACATCTTCGGGCCTGGTGGTGCTCCACCACATAATAGAAGATGAGGGGTGCATTTGCTCTCCAGATGAGTCGGTCCGCTTCATCTATTGCTGGAAGGCCCAAGCTGGTGACGTCTTCCCTTTGATATGGTCTCCATTCAACCTGCACATAGAGACTAGTTAGTACATGAATCGGGGTTGATTAAAATGCCGCAGCCCTTCAAACTATGAGGTAATGAC
Source organism: Saccharum hybrid cultivar R570 (assembly GCA_038087645.1). Lineage (NCBI taxonomy): Eukaryota > Viridiplantae > Streptophyta > Magnoliopsida > Poales > Poaceae > Saccharum > Saccharum hybrid cultivar. The sequence continues at coordinate 13,238,014 of JAQSUU010000562.1, read as the reverse complement.
AGGTAGTACATGAATCGGGGTACATGAATCGGGGTTGATTAAAATTACCGCACTCGGACGTAGTACATCCAAATCGTTGGAGTAGTAGGCGTAGCGGCGTTCAAGCTCACCCTTCACCACCTTTGTCTCGCTCCAAAGATAGCACACGGGAGGGCGAGAATCTTCTTTCGTCCATGCCTGTAAAACAAACAACAATGAAACAAACAAAGTTAGAGCACGCAATGAAAGAGAAAATAAGTTGTGTCAATGAAACAGGAGATAAACACTTACTTCGACTGGTTTTCTATGTGGTTTCCCAATTGGAATCCGCTCCCAAATCCATATCTGAAGGAAGTAGCTGCAACCACCTATGTTTGATGTTTTTTCTGACCTCTTGCATGCCTCACACAACTGCCGATACAACCAGGCAAGCGTGGCTGATCCCCAGCTATAGAGGCCGATCTCTTCCCAATTCTGCCTCATAATTGGTACCGTCATCCAGGAGAGGGTGTTCCCAGAAGAGTCTGGCATCAGGAAGGACCCCACCAAGTGCCATAGCCACACCTTAGCGTACCTCTCGATGACCTCTGGAGCAGCATTTTCTGGGCAATCTTTGAAGTTGGCTTTCACCCACGATAAGGGAACACCAGAGGTCATCCTGTCCTTCTTGCCCTCTTCTGGGAGGGGTGGCATGATGCCAGTGAACTCGGTCACATACTCCCTCCAGCCTTGAGTGTTGACGACGCCCGACACCACAACACCGCTCACACGAAGGCCCAAGATGTGGCTCACATCTTCCAGCAACGGTGCCATCTCTCCACAAGGAAGGTGGAAGGTGTGCGTCTCCGGCCGCCAACGGTCCACAAAGGCAGTGAGGAGTGCGCCGTCCATCTCCGGGAGCCCAGCAACAACGGCCCGAGCCAGATGTAGAAAACCCGCCCTTGCGAGAAAGGGCGCGTAGCGCTCATCCCACTGGAGGGGTTTGTGAGTGCGGGGGCGCAAAGGTTTCAACACCTGCAATCAAGTAAACAATAAAACAATGTTACATATAAACAAGTCAACAACAACACCTTCAAACAAGCAAACAAGTAAAAGTGTGCCTCACTTACCTTGCCCTCATCGGCCATCAGGTGGGCGCGGTGGTCTTTGTCCACGTCGGGGTCAAGAAGGTCATAGTGCGGGGGGGGGGGGAGCGCCATCCTGAAAATGACATAACCATAAAACATTGTTAGATATACATCGAATAAATTAACTACATATTTACATATAAGACAAGTAAAGTAAACTAGTATACATATATAGTCAACAACAAAATATGTAAAATAATGAAGTACCTTTCTACGTTTGGAACCACTAGGACCAGCACTTTCTCTACCTACTTTGAGCGCCTTCATGGATCTATCATGAGTGGCGGCAGTATGACCGGTTCTGTGGCACTTGGAGCAACGGACCTGACACGGTGACTCATTAAAGTCTCCATAGCCATACTTATCGCGACCATAACCGTTGGCTTCGTCCATAACTCCTCGAAGCCGCTTTTTCTTCCTCCTACCCTTCTTTGTCCTTAAAAGATCGGGCTCCGGAACATAATCCAACCCAAGGTACGGTGGCCATTGTGTCGGATCTAGGTACGGCTCAAAGCTACACTCCCACACTTTGAGAGTGTTTGACATGAGATAAAATGGAGACATGAACTTGTGGTTTTCATGGTCTATTCCCCTATATGTGCAAGCCGTGATGACATGAGAGCAGGGGGCATGATAGAGCTGAGGAATGTTACAGGAGCATTCGACCTTCTCAAGGTCCACCTTGTAATTCCTGCTACCATACTTCTCGCCACCCGGAGTAGTGCCTCCAGCTGAGTATATATTGTATACTAGCCTTGATGGTCCATACGAATCGCCGACTTGGTTGTTAGATATCATCTCCGCAATCTCTAAGTGCTTCCTACCGGCTTTCCCCCATGTTTCTTTGGACCGATTCGCTTTGTTCCATCGATTCACAAAGTACTCATTGCACTTCCTAAAGGAGTACTCCACAATGCCTGACACAGGAACTGCACGGATGCCTTTGAACACTTTGTTGAACGATTCCGAACAATTGGTGGTCATGACGCCGTACCTAAGCCCACCGGTGTCAAATGCTAGAGCCCACTTCTCCCTCTGTGACATCTGATCCTTTAACCAATTATGGGCCGTATCATTGAGGAGCTTATCCAACTCGTCAAGTTTGTTGTCAAACTTCTCCTTGGTTCGACAACAACAAACAGACTTTAACTTCTGCACAACTTCCTTTTTCTTCTGCCGACGCCATATGTTGGCAGCGAAGTGCCTCATGCACCACCGATGCTCAAGTGGAGGCCGTCCATCTACTTCCTCTCTCGCAGCTTTAAGCAAACCGTGATGTCGGTCTGAGATCATGCAAATCCTGCGAGAGGTACAAATGACATTCTGCCGCACATGCTTCAAGAACCAGCACCAGCTATCATCATTCTCACCCTCGGCCAAAGCAAACGCTAATGGGACAATCTGATTGTCCGGGTCAACTCCAACTGCAATCATCAACACACCCCGGTACTTGCCTGTAAGAAATGTGCCATCGACAAGGACTAAGGGACGACAATGTTTGAACGCCTCACATGACTGTGGAAAACACCAAAACACCCTCTGCAGAGTTGCCTTGGGAATCCCATCGACGTCATCCACTACGCGGCCGACATGAGGATACCATCTAAGGCCAGGATTGAAGTGTTTCATGGCACTTAGAATCCTAGGCACTTGGTTGTACGCCTCCTTCCAATCACCCCACAACAACTGCATAGCGTGTTGCTTTGCCCGCCATGCCTTTGAGTACTTCACTCTATAGCTGGTGAAGCCCCGTATGGTCTCGATGAGCGATGAAACAGATGTGTCGCTATCAGCCCTAACAACGGCAACAATACGACGGCCGAGGTAACGGGCTGTGTTCTGTGGATGCACTTTCTTTACCTTCAAAGACCGACATGTGTGAGGTTGCTTAACATTCCGAATCCTCCATTTCTCGTTGCTCAACTTTCGAACCCACACTCCCCAACCACACCTAGACTTGCACAGGACCGTGTACCGCTTCGCCTTATCGCAATGAGTGACATGGTAAGGCCTGTGAACCCTCACGGCGTAGTCCTGCAGAAAATACTTCACATGCTCCAGCGTGTCAAACACCATTCCCGTCTTAATCTCCATATCCTCACTCTCTGGCACCTCATCTTCCAACATCGACAATCCAGTGTCGCAAACTGCCTCGTCCACCGTACTAATGTCCATGCAGTTTTCAACCGAAGGTACCTCAACATGGACGGCCCTCAACATCCTTCGTTCGGCGTCATTCAACTCCATTCTCAATGAGCCGTCCACTCGGGCTCGTAAGGACTCCTGAAACCCTGCATCACGACATTCGGTTTCGTCCTCACTACTAGGCTCCGACCGATGCTCCTCACCCTTCAACAAATCATCCGACAAATCATCCGACATGTCGTCGTATGAAGTGAGATCATCTTCCACCTCTTCGGCAACAGCAACACCATCATCCTCTGATCCTTCAGATATAGTGTCATACATTGCATCTTCATCATAATACCCTTCTTCATCTAATTCATCACCAATGCCACCGAGGTCACTCAATCTATCAACTTCTCTAACTGGACTTGGTTGCAACTCTTCTTCTTCGGTAACGTTTTCAATGACCTCCACACCAACACTAACATCCACAGGCACAACCGGAGGCCCAGATCCCTTCTCCACCACAACTTCCAAGCACCTAACGTTGCTACTCTTCACAACGTCTACATAGTCCTTCCATTCATCCTCACAACAGAGTGGCATCAGGAGATAATGTGACCGTTCCTTCCCGCAGTCAAATCTCCCTCTCATACTTAGTGGCCACCCAAATTTTTCACGGCACTTGCTGACCAATGCAACAAAAGTTGGAGGTCCACTAAAGAACTGAACTTCTTTTTTCATGCATTCAAACTCTCCATTTTCTCTTACTTTGCCACCATAATATAAACAAACTAACCTTTCCATCTACAAAATAGGAATGCAAACATCAACACCAAATGGAAGGAAAGGATTGGTAAGCTAATTTATGCATTACCATACCACGATATATATAAACAATATATATAGACAACGCCTTGGTAAAGCGAACCAACATAATATAGACCTAACTAAAACAATATATATAGGCCAAGCTAAAACAATATATATACACAATAAGTGTTGACACCATATATATAGATAATGTATATACACAATATATATCGACAACGCATAGGTAAAAGAAACAAACCAAATATAATTTACCTAAGTATAACAATATATATACATAGACAATGTATACCAAATTCGACCCTAAATCAAATATGGTCCTCAAAATGAACCTAATTGGACCAAATATATGATACTACACATATACCGTTCATACCAAGGCAACAAACCAACCTAACTAAATCCTCCATGCATCAACTACCTACACACATGCAACACATAGTTTACGACAAATTCACAGGAACACTAATACATCTACCGATTGTACGCATCAAATCAAATCAACAAACGATTCAATCGTCCAGCATTTATCCCAATTCATCCAAACCCTAGCAATAATCACAAATGATAAAATAGAATAAAATCAAGGGGAAGAAGATACGAATGTACCTTGCCGACTTCGTTGTAGTCACGGCAGAGGATGGTGGGGAAGGAGCCGCCGCCGCCGGGCCTCACCGGCGAGGCCGCGCCGCGAGCAGACGACGGGGCGGCGCGCCCGGCCTCCCGCCCAGACGGCGAGGCCACGCGACCGGCAGGTGGCGGCGGGAGTTGGGGAGGCGCAGGGGAGATAGAGGGCGGCGGGCCCAGGACGCGGCGGCGACCTGCTGGCGGCGGCGTCGCCTGTCCAGGTCGCGGGCGCGATTGAGAAACCAGAGAGAGAGAGGTGAAACGGGCCGGGGCGCGCCCGTATTATTTCAAACGTCGCGCCAAGATCTCTGGCGCGACGAGGTGGGCCCCGCCGAGAAAACCGATAATGGGCCGGCCCAGTCAAAACCCTAATTCCTCCAGTCGCGCCGACGCATGTGGCGCGACGGGGTGGGCCCCGCAGCCTCCACGCAAGCCGTGGTCAACGTTCCCTGCCAGGGTGGAAAGCCAGTCGCGCCAAACCTTATGGCGCGACTAAGTGCTTTGATCGCGCCAGTACGTTTGGCGCGACGCAAAGGGGCTATGGGATGCAATATGTTTTTCAGGGCGGTTTTTTTTGCAAATTTCATTACAAAGGGATTAAAATTAAAAAAACTGCCCCTCTGCTGGCCCGGGATCCTGCGGTACCGGTACGGCCTCCTGCGCCGCTTGGGCGGCATCATGGGCATGATCTCAGCAGGCATCAGAGTAGGCGACGTCCTGTCCATGATGGAACTGCCGAGGGGGGAGCATCTCGGCATTGGCAAGAACACCGACGTCGTCGTCATGGAGGCGGAGGGCGGCGGGCTGGGATTAGCCTACCTGTGTGCTAAGACTGGTACCATGCTCTACCTGTTGGCAAGGGAGGCAGAAGGCACCGTCGGAGACGATGCCGCCAGCGCCGCTGGCCGATGGGTGCAGCGCAGGGTCATCGATCTCAAAACGCTGCTCCCTGTTGGCAACGACCCCGAGAGGCAGCCATGTTTGCGTGGCATTGCCCAAGACGCCAATGTCATTTTTGTAAGCACAGAAGATGGCGTCTTCAGCATCGATCACGGCGGGTCGTCATTGCAGGCGAGGAAGGTGTGCGAGATGGGCGTAGTCAACGACTGTATGTATCCCTTCGTGAGCTTCTACACTGAGTCGTTGCTGGTATGGCCTCTATTCTATATTCTCTCTATATGTTTGGTTCATAATGAGTTCATAGTTTTAGTCAGGCAAGTAATAGTCGATCAGACACAGTACTGCTAAGAAGCCAAACAGAATAATGTTCATCACCTAACAAGCAGTGAGCAACATTGCACGCTATTGCTCTTGAGGTCAAAGGAAAATTAATATCTTCCTGTATATAAGATAATGTACAAGTAATATGTTATTACCATATATCACTTATAGTTATAGCATGCAGTTATATCATTCCTACCTATATTTAGCGACTCTGAGATGGTGCTGGCTAAAGATAAAAGAACGCCATAGTTTGCAATATTTGTCTTGTCCGCATACTTAGGAGCAGGGACGAAAACAATACGGATATTTTTCGACCGTATTCGAGACTGAATTTGTTTATAAGGATTCACATCTGTCCGGATATTCAACTTCTGATACCGTATCCGAGTCCGGATATTCAACTTCTGATACCGTATCCGTATCCGTATCCGAATACTCAAAGCGCATATTTATGATGTCGACATCGAATCGTATCCTATCCTGGCATGGTTGACACTATCCGTATTCGAATCCGAATTCGACCAGAAATATAAAAACAACTGTAATATCGGAGATATCCGTTCATATCCAATCCATTTTCATCCCTACTTAGAAGGCACAAAAAATTACTTAGCCTTTTGTGACTCTTAAATATGTGGACCGGACGAATATTGTAAAGCCGACGTTGGAGTAAAGTTATTTCATTGAGTTCGTTTGCTCATGCAAATGTGATTGCTGATCTACAGCATGGTTATCTCTTTAAAAAAAGATCTATAACATGGTTATAAGCTTAATGATTTTTGGTACCTTTATTTTCAGCTGAAGCTAGCCAGTGGCAAATTGCCAGCACCGGTCGGGAACCAGTGATCTTCGTATGGCCTGGCAAATAAATGGGATATAGGCAAATCGATCATCTCGCAGTGCTGAGGCTGTTCTGTTTCTTCTGGAGAAATAAAGTTCAGTGATAGTGGCTTGTTTAATTAATTCACCTTTTCAGTTCGCGTTCTTCCTATCGAAAGTGATCATGGACCGAACACTTAAGTTCCACTTTAAGATTTCGTCATACACGAGTCATTTTTAAGAAACAATTTCGTCTTGTTGAATTCATCAATCATGTTATTGCAGCATTTGCTTCATTTTAATATTTTGATATAGGTGTGCTGTGATGTTGCTGCTCCTAATTTCACCATTTGTGTACCGTTTTAGCTAATACATTGTGCATAGGCTGTAATAATGGGAGTTGTTTGCAATATTTTGTAGCTTGAAAAGTAGTAAAAGCAGGGAGCCAACCTTCTCTCCTATGATGTGGCTTGATTCTTCCCCTTTTAGGGTTAAGGTCCCATTTGGAAGGGCTCTCAATTGCTCCTCCATCTCCTACGTTGTTTATCAGAACTATTTTTCTTTCTCTTTTCTAGATGAACTAGGAAGCCAAAGCCAATATTTTGGGCTCCTCATCTAGCTCCCTTCTCCACTACTATATATAGGATGGAGTCGAAGCCGGAAGAAGCCTAGCTAAACAGCCGAGAGAGAGAGGATATTCTCTTCTATGGTGTGGCTTATTCTCACAGAGAGGGGGAGGTTTTGATCAACCAAATTCATCCATTAGATAGTAAAAATTGATGGTGATTTGAATCCTCCCAACTTTATTTTCTTTTTTTAACCTCTTTTCCGTAACCACGAGCTTTATTTTCCTTATTTTGTGTAAAGGAACAGGTGCAAGAATCTGCAAGAAACAGTTGCGAGAAGTTCAGAATAAGACCCCAAAACGAAAATGACTAAGCGACAAGTCTATAGTAATAATTACATGATTTCGGCAACTAGAGCTAACATGCCCAACCAATTAACAAGTTTATTAACAGACCACATCCTCCAACAACAGACACCACCAAAAGTAAACCATCTGAGAACTACCAAGTTTCATCAGATACAAACACATAGCAGCAAAGACATCTGTTTCTGGAACTTCCTTCAGTAGCTTTCTCATCACCCTCTAACATGTCACAGATCTTGATGTCACTCCATTATCTGCAGCAGTTGTTGTGGCGGATGGCCCGCTCCTCTTGACGTGGACCCTAGTTCCCTCCAGTACAAGATTACCTCTGCTTCAAACCTGGCTTGTACAGACCCGCCGAGAACTTCATATTAAAACAGTCTGGCTGCTCTGTTGCTACAGTAACTGCTGAGACCAAAATACAGCCACAGCTTTGCAGCAGCAGCCATAGCAAGGGCAGCCAAGATTAATTGCTAATTTCCATTCCCAGCAAGCTCATTTAGCAACCTGCAAGCAAGATTAACGAAATATCAAGGTTGAAATTAATTAAACTCACCACTCACATAGTCACATGATAGATGTGTTATGCAAACAGGACCAGGATCTTTTTTTTATTGCTAAACACATGAGCACTGATCGCCTGTATATCATGGCAATGGAAATTGAAGTAGCTAGATTGACATGTAGAAAGTTATGGCCAAGTGGCCAACAGCTCAAGACATACCAGGTACTGCTTGTCCATGTCGCGACAGTAAATTACAAGCACGAAATCAAATCATAGTGCTCTAGTGGTTCTGTACCAGACTGCCTGTACCTACATTGTAGTACTTGAGGAAAAGGAAAGGAATATAAAACAAACAAGTCGATAATATAAAACAAACAAGTTATCGACGTTACAGGAAAAATGGGCAGTAGTGGAAACGATAAAATTAAAAGCATGTAAAAAAAAGAAAGGTTAAGCATCTGAACAAATTGTCAAGTATAGTTAACATAAGTTAAATAGGAAAAAACAGCGGGTCATTTACATAATGACAAATCACAAGGTACTTAATTAGGTTGTCATTTGGCTGTACACATATTACATGTTGTGTAAACTCTCACAATTTACATCCCAATGCAATGCAGCTTGTTAACCACTTCAGAAAATATTGAGAAAATTACTAAGTAGGTGATGTCGCTTAAGATGCTGGTGGGCAAAACATGTGCACATCGCAAAACAAAAAATTACATCACCTTTTCAACCAACACAGAACTTTACCTGATACAACAGGAGAGTCATCTCATGTATTGTTCAACATTTCAGCTCTATCATCTCCACTCCACCACCAACTGCCCAATCCACAAGCAAAACAATCCCAGTGATCAAACTGAAACTAAGGATGGCTGAATTTAAAACATAGAACAAATGTTCACAATCAGATTCAGATCAACTACTGTACGTCAAATGATAACGTATTAAATGTAGAAAGACAGAGAGATGGGAAAACACCACACCCTTGGAGTGTGGTGGCTCTTCTATATATATATATATATATATATATATATATATATATATATATATATATATATATATATATATATATATATATATATATATATATATATATATATATATATATATATATATATATATATAGCCAATATGGCTTTATTATGAGAGAGTTGGCATAGTTGTCGACTTCCAATAGAGCAAACAGAAGACAACATTGGTACGAGGAAGAAGAAACAGAATACAGACAGCGTCTAGCTTCTGATTTCGGGTGCATTACCATAACACGCCTCTAGACCACACACAGAACTAGTCACCACTAGATTTGTTCGTACGCGGTACACCTAAGCAATCAACCGCCAGAAATTCTTGCACACCTTTACTTCCCCTGCTTACAACGGCCATGTCTTTCTCTAAACTTGTAGCTTGTTCCATCAGCTTTGGAACTCAGCTGATATCATTCTTCCCAGGAACTTCTAGCTTGTCAGCTTGCTTACAACGGCCACGTCTTCCTCTACACTTGCAGTGTGTTCCATCAACTTTTTTAGAACTCATTTGAGACTTCATATTCTTCCTTGGAACTCCTTGATTGCCAAATTGCAGAGTTTCATGCTTACTTGTTTCAGTAGCAGCATTCCCTCTGGTGGACGTGCTGCGCGATGTTTGGAGATCCCACTTCCAAAGTAGACGGAACTGTAACCCAGCGGCCTCGGAGAGTAATAACCAGCCACACCCTTTAGAGTCTGTTTCCTCGTATCAACAGCAACCAGTGTTACATTTGTGTCATCGAGGTTGTGTCTGTCCATGATGTAAACAACATCACCATCGTGCAAGCTCAGGGCTGGATAACCTTAGTAGAATCCCTTCAAGGTTGGCTGCTCTTTGGTTTCAGCCTCCTGCTGATCATCAGGGTTGGTATGTGCTGGGTCCTTGGAAACTTGGATCACACGGTCCTTCCTCCACTCATTCCAAGAATCCTTCCTTTCCCATGTGGCTGCCTTCCAGCCTTCAGGTCCGACGTTACACATCTCGAAGTACTTGATGGAGGACCGTTGAGTGGCCTGGGTACCAATGGAGACGGCAGTGGGGTGTAGCGAAGCTGGGGGCTGTCCTTGAGGACGTCGCATATGAGGATGTCTCGCCAGAGGTCAACCCAGCCCATGGACCCAAGCTCCCCTCCAAGATTATTCTTATTTTGATTTGTGAATGAGTGATGTTTAATATCTTAGGAATAGTTTCAAGTCAAATTCTACAAATTTTTTGAAAAAAAAATTATTTTTTTTTAAATTTGGTCTAATATTTCCGATATTTCTTGCTTATCCTCTTTATCCATGATATCCGATAAATTTTAATTTCCGATAACGAAAACTTTGCATACGAGCATGCCTCGCCAGAGGTCAACCCAGCCCATGGACCCAAGCTCCCCCCTAGTATTGATCACCTTGCTGGAGTAGGTGTAGAGCAATTTCTGTTCTGACGAAGCAAGGTACTCCCTCCGTCTTAAAAAAACATGTAAATCTCGTTTCCCGAGAAGTCAAATATTCTTAATTTTGACTGAATATATATCACAAAGTATTAATGTTCATGATACGTAATAAGTATCATTAGATTAATTATAGAATATATTTTCATAATAAACCTAATTGAAGATATAAATGTAGATAGTATCTTCTAAAAACTTAGTCAAACTTAAGATTCTGTTGACTCCTCGTAAAACGAGATTTACATGTATTTTGGGACGGAGGGAGTACATCAACTTGGTGCTCCATGTCTCCGTCTTGGAGCTGTAGAGGTGCAGTTCGTAGTGCCCCACGCGGAATACCCGGCAGAGTAGAGCAATGAAATACATGTCGCGAGCACGGCAGCGCAGGAGGCCAGCCTTATCGTCGAAGAAGAATCGGCTGGGAGCCTAGGGGATCAAATCCAGCGATGGAGGCTTGTTCTCGTCGCCGGCCTGATAGACGAAGTGGTCGTTGTTCCACGCGACACCGTCGCGGCCCAGAGGGCAGATCGGGACGCGAAGCAGGACGAGGTCGTCCTCCGTGCTGAGGAGCATGGGGATGCCGCCGGACGCGGTGGAGTTCTCTAAATCAGGGCTGTAGACCGTGAAGCCGGAGCAGCGCGGCGGGTGGACCATCCAGAAGGTTACCCTGATGCGCTTGCCGCCGCTTGTGAGTTGTGACGCCTTCGGCGGTGGTGGCGTTGGTGCGGTCGTCGATGTAGCCGCGCCGGTCGAGGAGGATGGAAGCCGGAGGCGGGTCCAGATCGTCGGGGTGCATAGGCGGACGGGCAAGGATTAAGCATCGGCTCATGGCTGACGGATCGTGGGGGTAGCGATCGTCTTCAGTGCAAACTGGAGGGGCAGGGAGTATCTCCGATTCTCCGCCAGATCTGAGCGGCGGCAGAAGCAAATATGGCTTTTTTTTTCGATTCGAAAATATGGCCATACAGTAGTAAACTCAAATTAATAGGTTTTATTACAGTGCCAGAAATATTAAATAAGGGAAGTGGATCCAAATCTAACGCCCAGAACAAGGGGAAAAAAACTCGACCAGGGGTAGAGAAGTTGCCCTGATTTTGTTCTTAAAATGTTTGTGCCAGCCTTTGAACCTGGATCAGTGTTGACACGGGTTTTCATCGACCCTGGGACATCAACGGTTTGCAACTCAGGAGAAAACTACTCAGAACAATGAAAAGCACCTTGCATGTTTAGATTACTTAATCAATCAACCAAAATGAAATTGTCAAGAACTAATATTTATCATCTAGTAAAAAGATCAACAAAGATATATATATTATCTTGCACAGGACATGCTGAAAAAAAAAAGGGAAAACAACTAAGCTTTAAGGTTCCAAGTGTGTAAATTGAATTAATCATTTCAAATATCAGATGGTTCAATTTCAACTCAAGTAGTATTGTTGTTAGGAAACTTTATATCCTGAAAGGAACAGTACAAGAATGCACCATGGTTAATTTCAACTCAAGTGTGCAAATAGAATATTTTATGCATACATCAATAGTCAGATTAGCCAATCAGAAGAACAAAAGTGATCTAGAACAACTCTGCAGGTAACATGGTACCTTTACCGTAGATATATAGACTCGGCCTTGTAAAAAGATACAACAAAGTGTTATTTGGTTCTAACCTGGTAAAAGTGAAAACATCAGTTTCAGCAGGACTAGTTCTACATAAAAGTTTAAACATAGCACACGACGAATTTGATACAGGTAAATGCTATCTTGCAGAAAAAACTGTGATAAATGAATAAAACCAAACAACAAGCTCTAAGCTTTCAATTGTACCAAATAAGCTACTCAATTCAGATGTAAGACTGTTCAACTTTACTTTTAAGTGCGAACAATGCCAATTTCCTATTGGTAGGAAGAGCATGCTGAAAACAAGAGTACAGGAAAGCACAACAGAATATTTTAAGCAGGCATCGAAGCATTCGACAATATATTTTCTTTTACTACTGTCTACTACCTTTCATGGAATTGCACATAAAATTAATATAGCAAAATAAAAAGGCTACAAGTTACCAACTTGAGAAATAAACAGAACAAAATGCAACTAATGGTTAAATATATACAGCTGGATGGGCGCCCTTAACTAATCAGAGGAACGACATCTATGTATCACCTACACAAAGTAATTTCATCGGAAACTTTAGTTACTCGTGCAATGTGAAAAAGCAAAGATGAGCTATTACCAGCAGTATAGAAACTTGTGAAGGGAAAATAGCCCTGGATACTGTTGTCATCGGAAACTTTGGTGAACTTCATCGACTCAAGTGGGATCATGAAGACGCCGATAGTTGTCCAGAGGAAAATCACATTGCTATCCTTTTCATACCCCACTATCGATGGTTTATGTGTCTCCATTGACGGCCTTAGTAAAAGGAGCTGCTCCAGCTCAACAGTTCTCTGCAACACCCCTCTAACAACATATGGCCCGAAATGGCAGCCCTCTCCCACAACTGGATTCTCTGTTCTGAAACAACTGCAAAGCCAAGTCCTCGGTCTCCTGTCCGCAAGGCCTGAACGAGCGAACTATCAGTAACAGGGATGTCCTGGCGAATCAACCAGTAAAAACTGAGTTCCACCACGATTGGTTTATCTTGAGAGCCATCGGAGGATTCCGATCTCTGACTGACCTGCCTGAGAGTGTGTCCATGTGAGCTCATGCCCTTGACGCCTTCACTGAACATCTGAACCCCGTGCATGTTTCAATGCGCTAGGATCGCTAGAACAGGGTACTGCACTAGTTAATGTATCACTCGCATCTTGTTCGTGCTCCTGCAACTTTGCAACAGTGATACGGATGCGCTCATTTATCTCAGATCCGGCTCTGTGGTTATTTGTCAGAATCAGATCTACATGAAGAACAAAAACGCCCAGTGAGCTGAATGGTTGCTGATTGGAGCCATCTATAATCTGTTGGAGACCAGATGTCCTCTGAAACTGACAAACTTCAGCTGCCAAATTTCATGCGAGCACGTCCGGTGACTGTCGGGTCCAATGATCCAAACAAGCGGATGCTGCCGTCGGGAATTTTACGCGTCTTTCACCAAAAATTTTCGTTTGCTTCGAGCGCATTGAATTTCACCGACATTTTTACATGCCCTCCACGGCATGGCATTGGCATGCGATCGGAAACACATGCCGGATCAAGAAAGGTTTGATTCTTATTCCATCTCACTCAAAACTCTCCAGCACCAAAAACTTCTCTGTACAAAGACAACCGACCAACAATGCTCCCATCCAAATATAACGCACGCACGCAGGCAGTGTAACACGATGGAGATCGGAGAATTCAAGAACGGCGAAGTTCACGACGACGGTCGACGGCGACGGCAGCAGGCGTGTAGTATTAGCTAGCTAAGCTAGTGGGTGTAGGTGCAGGCCTTGTTGTTGAGGGAGACGGGCTTGCCGAGCTTGGTCTGGTCCATGGTGACGCTGCAGCGGGCCTCGCTGTAGAACTTGGGCTTCACCAGCCTCCCCAGCACAAAGGCGCGCGACCGCAGCCGCACCGTGAGCTGCAGCGGCACGGGCGGCGGCGGCACCACCACCGGCGGCGCGCGCTTCTTGGGCGGCGGCAGCGTCGTCGGGGTGCTGCTCAGCCCCGACCCGCCGCCGTACAGGGGCACCTTGTCGCCGACCACCGCCACCGTCAGGCTCCGCTGGCTCTTCCGAGACTGGTAGAAGTACTTTATCTGCATGCAACACAACACGACGCCGTCGGTCAAATTTTACTCTCTCCGTCCAATAAAAACATGTAAATCTAGGAGTTAACAGAATCTTAAGTTTGACTAAGTTTCTAGAAGATATTATCTACATTTATATCTTCAATTAGGTTCATTATAAAAATATATTCTATAATTAATCTAATAATACTTATTACATATTATGAACATTAATACTTTGTCATATATATTCAGTCAAAATTAAGAATATTTGACTTCTCGGAAAACGAGATTTATATGTTTTTTTGGACGGAGAGAATAGGATCTTTTTTTGCAGGAAAGAAAAAAAGAAGAAATTGCCCCCGGAAATGCGAATGCAACGCAGCAGCCATGCAGCAGGGTTGCAGGAACGCGACGCGAGTGAACTGGGTGACAGATGACAGCTACGATGCGGGAAACTGCAAGGCATGAGCTGTGTCTGCTCGAGTTTCCACGGCACGGACCCGGCGAGCGCTCGTGTTCCCGTCGCAAAAAGTCGCTATCGACGGCTACTGCTACAGCGTGTTGCTCGGGTCAATGTCACCGTGCAGCTGTAGCCCACTGTTCATATAGTAATAGTGGTACTCTATCTACTGCTACAAGCAAAGATAAAGACTGAAAAATCGGTACTCTGTTCTGTTCTGTTCCTGTTCTTCCAATGCATTTTGAGCCAGCTACTACTGGTTTGGGAGATTTATTGGCGAAATCTGAATTTTCACTTTTAAACCTTGCAAACAGTCCCCGGTGTTATCAAGGCACACTTTTCGCAACCTTAAAATGGCAAATTCTCTACCATTCTAGTACTCCAAATCTCCAATATATATCCTTCCTCGAATCATTGGAGACTTGAGCGATTTAACTACTAGGCTCGATCCATCAAGGCCGCCTGCTTGAGCTAAACGGCGCACATCGGGTGGACTTGTCATGAATCATGATCCATAAACGAGACGAGCTCGTACTAATAACTAGGAACAAACAGATTGATTGCTGCTATACTGTAATGTAAAAAAACCGAAGAAGGTCGAAAGAAGAGTAGTACTCCTAGTATGTATGAATGGCGCTTGCTTACATTGCCGGACGCGAGCTGGAGCTGTGTGTAGTAGAGCGTGACGGGGTCGGCGGAGACGTGGACGCCGAAGAATGTCCCGGTGTTGCGGAAGACGAGGCGGACGGTGGCGTTGAGCGAGGCCATCTCGGTGGGCACGAGCGACGCGTCGGTGCCGGCCTGCACGACGAAGCGGTGGAACGTGACGGCGCGCAGGGTGACGACGGGCCGCTGGTTGCGGGAGGCGCCCCACAGGATGAGCGCGAAGAAGAAGAAGAGCCCGAAGAAGGCGCCCACGAAGCCGAGCGTGTAGCGCACGCGCTTGGGGATCCCGCTGAGCCCGCCGTGGGCGTCCGGGTCGTCGTCGTCGTCGTCCATGCCGAGGAGACCCTCCTCCTCAATGGCCGCCTCCTTCATCCACGGGCTGCTGCGGCGCCGGCCGCCCGCGCCGGGGACGGCGACGCCTCCCGGGGCGGCACTGGCACCGGCGCCGGCGCTCTTGGCGCTGGCGGAGAAGCGGGAGGAGGAGGAGTCCCTGGACGCTCGCCCCAGCGAGCGCGGCGGGGACGCGGCCGGGGAGGAGTGGAAGGAGGAGGCGGCCGTCTTGTTGTCGCCGTCGTCGTGGCTCGGCGACTGCACGTAGTAGGCCGCCCGCGGCGGCGACGACGCCGCCATGCTCGACGTCACCTCCGAGTCCGTCTTGGCGTGCCGGTGCGGGGGCTGCTGCTGCTGCTGCATCGCGGATGGCTGCGGGGTGGCGCGGTCGGTTGCGAGCTGCGACTTGCGTGTGCACTGCGGGTAGTAGAAAAGAAAGCTGGATGGAGGTGCCCTGCCCTCGGTCAGGTCAGCGGGCGGTAGAAGTAGAGCAGGAGTGGTGCGCGCCCACCACTCCGCGACTCACTCGCGGCGGGCGGCCTGCGTTTCAGAAGTGGGGCGATGGCATGGCTGGCTTCCGGGGTCGGTGAACCTGAACCGTGACCGGCTCCGTGTGCTCCGCCGGGCTGCCGGGCCGGCTGGGCAAACCATGTGTGATGTGTCGCGGGAAGGGTGCTCGTAGAGAGACGTGCAGCACTGGGTGACTGACTGGATCGTGGTTTTGGTTTCGATGGCAACCCGGCACCTAACAGTTTCCGTTGCCGAGTTTCTACGGTCTGAACACAGCAGCATCGAGATGGCGGCATTGCCGCTTTTGCGTTTTGTGACGTGTGGGACAGTGAGGCGCGAGACAGTCGGACTCGGGTAGAACGCATCGCCCGCCCTGCCGCCCGCTCGCCCATGTGAAGGTTACTTAGTACATGCCGGGCGGCTACAGGAATTCTTTGTTTACACAGCCCAGGAATTAGCTGTCTGGTTAGGGGATTAGGAAACGTCCCCCGGAACCCGGATTGGAGTAGACTAGTCTGCTGGAACGCGGGCTGGAGTAGACACTCTGCTGGTGTGCTCCCCCTCTGTTTGTTGTTCAAATCAACCCGTCCGTCCAGTGCACTTAAGGTCGGGGTTCGGCCTTATCTGATCCGGCCGATTTGCGCTCCCCTTCCTTAAGACCTTTTTGTCCCTTTTGCACTTGCACCTGCTCCTCCTCTTGCACTTTCAGGTGACGCGAAAGTGTGTGCCACGGGCACGTACGTATTTCATTAAGCCGCGTCCGTCGTGCTACTAGTAAGCTTAAACACCGGCTTTAGCTTTCCGGACGCAGCGGCCGTGCAGAGCACAGTGCTGCACTGCTGCTATTGGGATTCGACGACGATCAGATACCACACGGCAAGGGCTCTCGCTCGTGCGGCCGCATCGTGAGCCGTGAGCATTGACTTGTGGATGCCACCGATGCGACGCGAGGTTCCGGTCGCCTACGCTACGCCGCCCCACCGGCCCTGATCCCGACACAAATTGCCGCCGCGCGTCTCAATCCCCTGACGAGAATGAGAGATCCTTCGCCGATCTCCCTCTGACCTCTCTGCCTGACTTGCTTGCCGGACGCTCGATCTAGGGTCACGTGATCGCGATCCAGTCGGTTCTCCACTTCTCCTGATAGTAATCACGCCCACGCGCACGCAGCACCGGTGGCCGATGCGCACAGTCGCGGAGAACACTTTTGATTCGATCGCGGTAGATAAAACTCGCGGGGAAAACGCCACACTTCCTGGCAATTCATCGGCACGCGCGGCGGCACCTGAGGTCAGCCTTGTCGTGTCTGCCGGCGGGCATCGGACGGCCGATCTGACAGTGACTTCGTCTCCGCAGCCTGCCACGGGCACGCGCGCCAGGGACAGGTCACGGAGCGCCTTGGCTGACTCGCTGCTGTGGGGGCGGCAGCGGCAGCGGCAGCGGCGACGGCGAGGGCGCAAGGCTGCGGCCGCGGGCACGCCGACGGGATCTGGCTGCTCGCATGCCATGTGGACGTGGTGGGTGGAACTGCGGCTAGTGCGCCCCACGGCGCAGCGCAGGCGTCACCCCGCACACGGACGGTCCCGGGGCAACCAGGCACGCCGCGCGCGTGCGTGCGTCCGTGTTCAGCTGATCATGCCACCCTTGACGACCTCCGTCCTCCGGTGGTGGAGCACCACCACCCTCGCCCTGGCCTCGGGCAGTCAACACGGGTCGGGTCGTTTATCCTAATTCCTGCCGACGCGCGCGTGCACGTTCTTCTTCAACTACGAATTCCAGCTTGGAACTACTCAAAAACGAAGCACGGTGCACGGGACGGGACTCATATACCGCGTGGCGCATGGTTGCCCACGACGAACCGCGGCCTCGCCCTATCTTGCAGGTGCAGGGTTAGCACCGTACAAGTTAGAACCACGGCAGCGTGGCGGATGGGCGGATGGCGCGCCTGAGACTGGGCTTGTCCGCCCGGCCGCCGGTGCAGCGGTGCACGGTGCTCAGCTCCGGGAACTTGGGTTTTGTTCCTCCCAAAAGTAGAGCTCCCGACGTGGTTTTTTTTACTAGCAAAAATGCCCGTGCATTGCTACGGGATGTATAGTTTGCAGTCACTTGAACGACACGAGGCTCAGAAGATTTATTCAACTATTGCGTCATGTGTTTTTATTCCTCTTGGAATCAAACTCTATACCATGTTCGGACAAGCTCTGCTCACATTCATATAGGCAAAAGACACTTGAAGATTTATCCATTGATTGAGTCATGCGTTTCAATTTAGGAAAAAGTCTACTTGACCCCCCCAACTATTGGGGGGTGTCTACTTTACCCCCAAACTATGAAACGGTCTAATTTACCCTCTGAACTTTGCAAAACCGGCCAAATCACCCCCTCGAGCGGTTTTAAGCGGTGGTTTTGCTACAGTAACAGCTGTTTTGCTACAGTAATTAATTTGAATAATTCATACAACAAAAACTTTGTACTAAAACATACTATATTATAAGTTCACTGTGTAGATCTACTCATGTGGAGTCCAATAAAACTAGATTTTCCATTTTATGATTTTTCTGTGATTTACTATGATTTTTCAAAGATTCAGATGAAATAAATAAAAAGAAAAAGACAAAACCGACGTTACTGTAGCAAAACCGCTGTTTCTGTAGCAAAACCACCGCCCAAAACCGCTCGAGGGGGTGATTTGACCGGTTTTGCAAAGTTCAGAGGGTAAATTAGACCGTTTCATAGTTTGGGGGTAAAGTAGACCACCCCCAATAGTTGGGGGGGTCAATTAGACTTTTTCCTTTCAATTTATATTGGGATCAAACTTCGCATCATGTCTTGACACATGCTCTAACTCATAAAAGTATGGGAGAGAGCAAACGATTAAAAACTCCATACCTTAATATTAGTATATACTACTTTTTTTTCTAGAAAATATAGTTCATATTAGGAAATTCATCCAAAGCATTTTCTTCCCATACTCAAAAGTAGAGACCAGGCAAACAAAACTTAACGATTCACGTGTGTCTCTTGTACTTATCTTGTATAAGACTCCACAATGCAATTTTTGGTGGACATAGCATATAGGCAAAAAAATATTGATTTATTGCTTAACTTTTGAAAAAATTGATAACGATTTGATTTTTTGGTTATTATATTGTAGGCAAGTCGAGCACCTACTATAACAATTAAAGAGGATAACTTGTGCAAAAAAAACTAACACAACAACAGTTTGGTGGTGAAATTTATCTATATCTCTTATTAAAAACAAACATCATTGTCTATCAATCTCCACATGCAGGACACCACATGGCATACTCCACTAAGTGCCACGTCATCCTTTTAATAATTGCTACAACATTTTCCACATAATACAATTACTATCTTTAGTCTATCAATATGCAAGGTATCTATATTGTACTATTTGTTTTCCTATCACATTCTCCTATAATTTAATTTAATATTCTACAAACGTTTTATTTCAAAGTCCCGCAGCAACATGTGGGCCCGGTATTCTTCTAGTTTGTTGAAAACTAAAGTTATGAAATTAATTCTCTATTTTACATTAGAATTTAATTCCCTCCACCAATTACAAGAGAAAGAGAGAAAAGAATGAAACAAAAAGAGATGAAACCGTAAAAAATGAAAAAAAAAAGGAGACAAAACTGTAACAACAGAAAAAAGAGCAAAAAAAAAAACGAATGAAGAAGAAACTTGTTCTTTTTTTTTTTGGATCAGACTCTTCTCCCTCTGCTTATTTGGTCGCGATTCCTAATCAGATACCAGGTGTGTTTTTCCTTGGCTCATGGAACCGATGGGAATTTGAGGATGCAGGACGCACAGGAGTTTTTGGTCTGTGTGTAAACGAAATTGAAAAAAAGAGAACACGGTAGAAAGAAAAGACAGATTATAATAAGATATATAGGTAGATATAGATTTATTTAGATTAGGATTCCTATTCAAGTTAGTCAGGATCGTAGGCTTAATATTAGGTATAGATAGATAGATAGATAGATAGAGATATTAGATAGAGATTAGGATTCCTATTTAGCTTGTTTGGTATCGCAGAGTTCTATTTGGATTTGGACTCGTAGCTATTCTGAACTTATCATATAAATCAGGAGAGCTATAAATAGCACAGAGTTAGTTAGGAGGAGGTGGACGAAAAAAAGATGGGTTAAAATTTTGTCTCTTTATTAATAGGTATAGATATAGATATAGATAACGTGGCTTTATAAAAAACAACGTGGTTTATTAGGTTGTCTATTTAGCTACAGAAATAACGTGGTTTTTTATAAAAACATATGGGTTATGAAAACAAACTATAACAGGATATAATAGGAGTTATTTCATTTAGCAGTTTATAAAAAATATAAAAATTCTTAGTTATGCAGAAAAACATGTCATAAAAAAATTTATGAACACAAAAACTCAAATACATGTACAAGACTCCGAAGAACATATTTTCGGTCTATTACTTAACCTTCATTTAAACAATCAACATACCCCCGGCTATAATCAACATTTATATTCATTCAACATTCAAAAATAAAGTAATTCAAAAATAATTCAACATCCAAATAGTCTAGATTTTAGAGGGATTTTAACTCATTGACTATTAGATTCCAAAAATATAATAAAATTGTTGTGATTGCTTTTATCAGGATTCTTAGAGTCAGATGGGACTCAAACGATACCTTAATGCTTGGTATACTAATGAGTTTGAGTTTTTTTTGGGGTGTTTAGAACTGCTCTACAAACTTCATCGTAGAGCAGCTCAAAAAAATTGGAGTTTATGAAACACCTCTTCAGGTGCTCTCACAACTCCACCCTTTTTTTTCTCGAACAGGGTACATGGAGCTACAACCGTTTAACTAAAAAACGTAAAACGAAGCAGTCCCAAACACCTCTTTGTCTACAAATTTTACTTGGTTATGTGAGTCTTTTCTTGAAAAAGCAGAGTTCCTAGGATCCACTTGTCATACACTCAGAATGGGTCCCACGATATGGGTCAGCTTTTTTTTAAGAAGCTCTACCAAACACTTTTTTGCTTGAGCTACTTTTCAGCAATGAAACAGTATTTTCCTCTCACAGCATTTTAACATAAGCATCAGCATAAACTAAATTTCAGCATAAACGAATAGAGTGTTAGAAGGAGAAACTGTTTATGGTAATTAGTAGAGGAGCCAGAGCCGTTCTAGCATCAATTAACAGGAGCCCTAAAAAGTTGCTCCGTAAAAACATTTGAGTCCAGTCAAACAGGCTAGCACGTGAAATCCTGAAAGCATCAACAAAGCATAAGGGTGCGTTTAGTCCGTGAAAGAAAATTTTTTTGATATCACATCGAATGTGTCGAAAGAATGTTGGAAGAGATTTTTGGATATTAATAAAAAAACAAATTACAGAACCCGTCAGGAAACTGCGAGACGAATCTAATGATACTAATTAATCCATCATTAGCACATGTTGGTTACGGTAGCACTTAAGGCTTTTTATGGATTAATTAGGCTTAAAAGATTCGTCTTGCGATTTCCCTGAGAACTGTGCAATTAGTTTTTTTTTTCTGTCTACGTTTAGTACTCCATGTATTTGTCCAAACATTCGATGTGATGGATGAAGGCAAAAAAAACTTTTTAGAAACTAAACCAGGCCTAAGGCTATGTTTAGTTCCAAAAATTTTTAGATTTTGCCCGTCACATCGAATCTTTGAACGCATGCATGGAGCATTAAATATAGACAAAAAAAAACTAATTACACAGTTTGGTAAGAAATCGCGAAACGAAACTTTCGAACCTAATTAGTCCATGATTGCAGTGGCGGACCCAGGATTTGGCCAAGACTAGGGCCAAATCCTGGCGAACAAATCCTAGCGGCCAAAATCTGAAAGCTACGGGGCACACACACACACACACACACACACATATATATATATATATATTATGTATACATATATATGTATACATAGATATATATATATACATACATATGTATATGTATATGTATATATACCGATATACGTATGTCATAGAAAACAAATTTTCTCAAGCAAATCTTGTAAATCTAGAGAAATTCTTTAACAATATAATTAATAGTACGATACAGTAGATATGAAATAGCAATGAACATTGAAAAATAAATACCTATTGGCTAGTGATGATTTGTTGCATTCGTCTCTTCCACTTCCATGTTCCCAATAACAACTCCTAGTTTGGACAAGATATAACATTGAAAAATAAACCTTGGGATGGCGCTGCAGGAGGTTGGATGATTCCTTGTTCTTGCTATGGATGTGGCGGTGGAGGAGATGGCGCTGCAGGAGGATGGATGGTTTGCTGCTGTTCTTGTTGAGCAATTGGAGAGAAATATGAAGCAAGTGTCCTTGTCCTCTTCATCTAATTGGAATCAAAAGCTCAAATTAGCAGTTAAAAATTAAAATCAAAAGAAGAGAACTAAAGAAGAACTTACCTGTTACCTTCACTGAATGTCTTAAAGACTGAAACTCCGATTCTCTGGATCAGTGCTCTGCTCGGTTAGGGATTTAGGGTCAGGCAGCTCCGCCGCTCCGGCCTCCAGGCTCGGGCAGGGCGCAAGTGGCAGGCTGACAGCGACGGGCGAGGGTGAGGCTCGCCAGTCGCTGGTCGTGGTCGCCTGGCCGGCTCTGCGCTGCGCCCCTGACTGCGACGGCGGCCACCGGGCGCCGGGTGCTGCGCACGGCGCACCGGCAAGGCGACAAGCCGGGTGGAGGGAGGCCAAGCAGGAGCAGAGCGCGAGCGCGAGCGGCGGCCGGCGGCGGCGGAGCAAGAGGCGTTGCCATCGCGTTGAGCATCGTCGCGTCGAGGCGGAGTTGCGGCTTCACCTGCCTGCGCGTGCGTGAGTGCGTGACGGCCGTGGGACGGATTGACTCCCGTCTCTGCCCTAGTCTCCTTCCTCTTGGTGGGCTTGTTGTTGGGCCGAATTCTGAAGACTCGCTCCCAAAAATTTTGGGCCGCGACTAGGGCCATGGCCCTAGTGGCCTTAGTCCTGGGCCCGCCCCTGCATGATTGGACACTAATTACCAAATAAAAACGAAAATACTACAATAGCAAAACCCAAAAAAATTCCAGAACTAAACAAGGCCTTAAGCTAAACTTTACGAAGAGAATTGTAGCAGCGGCCAAAAATCTTGCATGTGTTAAAGATTCGATGTGACAAGAAATCTTAAAAAATTTTACAAAATTTTAGAAACTAAACATGCCGTGCAAAGCCTCTCCCAGTCCCAGAACACAGCTGGCCACCACGCTCTCAAAACAGGGAGAGTATCAGTGAAACCTGTATCACGACTTTGAATGCGTAGCCATGTTCCCGAAGCACATCAATGCAGTGATCAATAAGGATGAAAACGGTCGGAAACGGTCGAAAACGGACTTACGATATGGAAAAACGAAAACGGTCGGTTCGGGATATTTCTACATTTAGCAATTAAAGAGTACAAAAAAATGGTTGAAAATGGTTGTGAAACCAATTGAAACTGACAATTTTTCATGTTAAAAAACGGTTCATAATATAGAAAACGAAAACGGTCAGTTTCAGAATATTTCTGTTCCGTTTTCATCCCTAGTGATCAAGGCCTTGTTTAGATACCAAAATTCACCCCCAAATTTCACTGTGCAAAAAGAAGATTCCCCATCACATCAAAATGCCGGCATATGTATGGAGTACTAAATGTAGATAAAATCAAAAACTAATTGTACAGTTTTGTTGTACTTTGCGAGACGAACATTTTGAGTCTAATTAATCAAGATTTGGACAATTATTACCATAAGAAAACAAAAGTGCTACAGTACTTGGGGTGGCACTGTGCAGATTTGGCCACCCCCGAGTCGGGATCTAAACGAGGCCCAATGAAAAACAACCACCAACACCTAGGGAAGCGAACCGAAAGACAGCAGTCAGCCACTCTCACGCGTGGCACCTCTTTTGCACAGTTCTGCTGGGCTCCACATGACTAGCCATGCAGGGCTTCTGGCCCTCCCGATCCCGTAGCAGGATCCGTCAGTCGTCACTCGTCAGTCATCACGAACCACCGTGAGGTGCAGATCCGAAATCTCCTCAAAAAAAGGGCAGCTGGCACCGCATCAGCCAGACCTGCAGAAGTCGACGCAACGGATGGGTGCAGTGGGCAGCGCTAGCTCCAGCGCTCCAGACTACTGACCAAAAAACGGACGCAGCACGGGCCGGTGTTATCAGGCCAGGAACGCGCCGTTGCCGTGGGCCGGGGACGACTCCGGCTCGGGCGAGAGGCACTCCAGCAGCACGCTGCGGCTGCAGTGCGACCTGGACGTGCTGCTCGACGACGGCAGCCACCACCGCGCCGCGTCGCCGCTGAACTGGGTCAAGTCGCCGCCCGCCTGCTTCCCCTTCACCCGCCCGCCGCCTTGGCAGTAGTAGTACCCCTCCTCGCCCTCCACGGCGCGCGCGAACCGGCCGGACAGCGGGTCCAGCCGCTCGTACAGGATGCGGAGCACCTGCTTCATGGACGGCCGCGCCGCGCCGTCCCGGTGCGTGCACCAGTGGATCACGTCCGCCACCACCTGCAGCTCGTCCAGGTCGAACGCGTCCGCCACCGACGGGTCGACCAGCTCGTGGAGCCGGTAGTCCGTGCCGATGAGCTCGCGGGACCACTCCACGAGGCTCTTGTTGTCCTGGATCACCGGCTTCCCCGTCACCAGCTCCAGCAACAGCACGCCGTAGCTGTACACGTCGCTCTTCGTGGTCACCTCCTGGGTCACCATGTACTCAGGGTCTACGTAGCCTGCTCAAGGATTTTGGCTATATACATTACTACTGAGATACTAGTACAGTGTACAGAGTTGCATAAAAAAAAGATACTAGTACAGTACTGGTGAAATTTAATTGTGGGATTAAAAAATCACAAATGCCATGAACAATCCAGAGACCATTCCCTTATCTTAAATGACAGCTCCAAGAAGTTCTGTTCCTCTCTCAGTGGTGAGAGATCACAGGTTGCCGTGCAGCAATAGCTAGCTTTCCAATATTTGGAGTGCATTCGCAAAAAAAAAAAATGGAGTTTAGGAGTGGTGGTTTTGACCTGTACATTAGGTTTGACATGGTGACGCGTGCACACAAGTTTCTATTCTTTCGCATTTCTTACCATTCTTATATATATGTATATATTTATTCATGGGGTCTTTGGTTCCACCTCCTAAACTTTAGTTGTTGTTCCATCGGATGTTTAGACACATGCATAGAGTATTAAATATAGATTATTTACAAAACTAAATACACATATTGAGACTATTTTGCGAGACAAAATTTTTAAGCCTAATTAGCCCATGATTTGATAATGTGGTGCTACAGTAAACATGTGCTAATGACGGATTAATTAGGCTTAATAAATTCGTCTCATGGATTGCTGACAGATTCTGTAATTTGTTTTTTTATTAGTATCCGAACACCCTATGCGACACCCCTATATGACATCGCATAAACTTTAGTCACTGAATCCAGACAAGTCTTTATAATGGCTGAGTGCTTCAGCTTAACAGTCAGATGCATAGGTCAGAACCCTATTTCATTCAAAATATAGCATCCTTCATCTAAAAACTGACAGAGCAAAAGGCACCAATTTAGAAAAAACAAGAGAGCCTTACCAGGAGTTGCTTGGATCTTGACATTTACTGGGGTGCAACTGGGAGTTGTATTGCCACTACTAGAGTGGTGCGCAAGACCGCAACCAGCAAGCTGTTAAAATGCAAACGGTTGGGATGCGCAGAATAGGATTGTAAATTGTGACAAAGTTCTGTATGAATTACCTTTGCAAGGTAATTCTTGTCCAAGAAGACATTGCTAGGCTTAACATCTCCATGGTACAGTGGAGGATCACAATAAAAATGAAGGTACTCCTGCAACCAAACATCATACAAAGTTAAACATAAAATTTGAAATATGTTTAGTCACGACAGGGAATACAGTAAAGATTGATTTAGCCTTCACGCGCATTGACAAAATTATAAGAAACAACTATTAAGTCTCAATTATCACGATCACTGACTTCTGCAGAAAGAAAGAAACAATCATAGATTTCCTGGAACTTACCAAAGCATTAGCAACATCGATGGCAATTTGGACCCTATTTTCCCATGGTAGCAGGTGTTTACTCGGCGCTGCAAAGAGCTATGCTTTTTAGCATACAATTCAACAAATGATGCATCATCAGAAGAATGAGAACGAAACATGACATATTACAATGTAGGTGATCTTGAAGGCTTCCATTTTCCATGTATTCATACACCTGAAACCTGGATTACAGAACACTGTAAGAACCATAAATCGGTAGATATCTGAATTTAAGTACAACAGATATTCACCTCTCAAATCTTGTTGAACAAAAACCTTTTAGTCCAACAAGATGCCGATGATGCAACCGCCCAAGAAATTCCATTTCTTTACAAAATTCATGTTGACTTTGTTTCGGTGAACACTCAACACGTCTGATAGCAACCACAGATCCATCATTTAGTTGTCCTCTGAATACTGTACCATTTTCACCTCCTAACACTGTGCTGAAGTTCCTTGTTGCTTTCTTCATTTCTTTGTAACTAAATCTGCCAAAAATGGTGGAATTGCCTGCAAAAAATTCTGTTAGGAAAATAAATTGAAATGGTTCTTGAACTGATTCTGATTATTAAGTAATTTGAAGATAAAGCCTGTGACATCAATCTATCCTATTTTGAACCATAAGGATAAGGTTTTGAATAAATTACAGGAAGTCCATCATAGTATTTAGTACGGCACACTGTGGCAAGAAAAATTCAGACCACATCATTGTTATCCATATTATTGATAGCTTCATGAAAATGACTGAAAGGAACTGAGTCTAGCTCAGCTTATGGGAGTCTGTACACCCCCATCCAAGTTCAGTCCTCTGTCTTGAATTTGGGTGTCTATTTACTTTTAAATTAGAAATCACCTAGTTCCTCATAGGTGTTTTTTTTAAGATAATGAGTACAAAAGAAACACCATGTATACCAACTTGAGATATTGACGTCTACTGTGCACATGGTAGATTTTGTTAATTTGAACAGCATGGAAGAAGCCAAACATATTAACTTGTTCTAGGCCCTCATGCTTTCCCTCATGTTTGCCTTAGCCATAAATGAATTCTGCGTCATCTAAAATCAAGCCACAAAGAAATGGTAGTATGCTAGTATCCAGCACTTGTATCATGTGCCATATAACCTCGTTAAATTATCCAAGACAGTTGGACATCCAAATGAGCAGACGTTCGTGAAAGAATTACAATATCACAATAAAAAATCAGGAAATCCTTACCTTCTTGGCTCTTCTTGACACAGGAAAAACTCCATGCATCCAGAGGGTTATTTCCTTCCAACTTTTTGAGTTCTCTATTCTTTCTACGGATTAGGAAAATCAGTACTATCATTAGTAGAATTGCTACTCCAGTAACCAAAGCTCCAATTGCTGGGAATAGAACAAGCTTGTAACTGCGATGATGCTTGGGTGGCACTACAGGAACTTGCACCGTAAGTGGACTAGGAGAAATATCTGGCACGGCAAGTCCAGCTGGAGCCGGTCCAGAGATATTCGCTGCATTATATATTCAACGATGAGAAGTTCAACATATTGGACAAGGTCAAGGTACAGACTACAGAACCACAACAAACAAATACTTTTCGGAGAACACACTTTAATACACGTAAGTACCTAACTCGTTAAAGAAGCAAATCAATAGGTACAAGAAAGACAGCTACAGTTTTGCATAACAAAAGCAGATGTAAAGCAATAGTTTCATCTTACCAACCAATATATGGAAATAGATTTTTTTTTAATATGAAAACGTATGCAAAGATTAAAAAAAAACAGTATGCTCATGCTTAACTATTACAATAAGAGCTAAATGTAACATTTATACTAATATATGCTTATTATGAATGCTTAGATTAAGATGGATACCTATTGTTGAATATTTATAGAGGAAACTATCATGGGTAAACTTGCTTCACAGAATTCAGAGCGATCATTTGGTATGATAAGCTTGTTTGAACCAGAAGAAATATCCACAACAATCATTTTGTATCTGTGCAAGCATCAAGCGATGGGGAAAAAACTAGGAAATGATTCTGTGAGGTGCCAGGCTTTATGTGTTAAGGTTACATTATGTGATCCACTTAACTGAAAGAGAAGTCATCTATATCAAAAAAAAGAAAAGGAGAGAGAAAAGGTAATATGGCTAAGATAACATAATCTAAAAGATTTTTTTCCTACATGACACTAGCCATTTTACAGAAAAGGAAGGCAAATTGATTTATCAAATATGCAAACCTTGAAGAGCACTAAGCCCCTGAACGCTAAAAAAGCAACCAGCCGTATCAATGGTAGATATATTCCCTTGACTCACAAATGCAACAAAAGCAGCATCACGGCAGGCATTCAACGTGACATTATCTTGTTCCCCGACAAGATGGCGGAGGTACGACAGACCAGAGTTTAAGCACCTCTTGCAAGTGACATCATCTGAAAGTGTGGTTGCACAGCTTCTTGTGACATCGCTGAAATTCGGAGACTGCAACATCTCAAGGATGGTGGTCATCCCAACACACTGATAGGACACTTGAATTTTGATCCCAAGGCCACAGAACGAAGCAGCAGTGGGCAGTATCCCCTTCGCCACCAATGTATCAGAGATATTGGCGATGCAGGCATCAGAAAATTGAGCTGGAACCCCAAGAGTGCCTGTTGTGTTTGCATACATTGCAGATGAGACCGCAAGAACAGCGTTGATGTAGCGGCAACACTTTGAGTGTCCATTTTGGTCCGAGCACACTGAAGCTATCAGTCCGTAGTTGGGCCAACTCAAATCCAAAGGACAATCTACATGAAGGAAAATGATTTATTGAATAATGGATGGTGCTGAAAATGTATAGATACAAGAAAACAGAAAAAAAAATAATAGATAACTTTTGAAGACCATCTTAACACTCCACATGTTTACTGAAACTGGAGAAGATATTACACAGAAAGAACAAAATCTGCAATGAAGCCGTGCAGCTGGCTCTTTCTCTGTTGATGACACGAATTGCATCTTAGGAAACAGAAACTGAAGTGAATGTCTCAGATCCTCAGGACCAGTACAAGGTAGGGACATCTTGCATGCCCAACAGAACATGCAATAAATTCCAAATCCATCCCTCGATTTCATCGGACTATAGGACGTGCTATACCAGACATTCAGATTGTGGGTGGGGTACCTACGGATAAACGTATATGACTGCAATTCAAGATATCCAACTATTCAGCAGTATTGTAGAGCACAAGCCTGAACAACCCACGTGAAAACATCAGGTGAAGGTGAAGTCAAACAAATTAGTGATTCAGTAACGCCAAATGACAGGACGGGGGTTCTGCGGAGAGCAAAATCCAACGGCTACAAAAGCAAGGCGAGAGAGAGGCATGAAGGCCCGAAAGGCACACAGGTAGTAACTGTTTAACCCGGCGCAGTAAAGCAACCCCCGTTAGGTAAGCGAATTGATGGCGCGAGGACTCCGTCTCCAAGCGCTAGCGAAGCGGAGGCTCCCCGGCAGACGACACATGCGGCGGCCCGCGAACAACTTCTCTAGCAGTATCCCCCACTCCCCCCAGCGAGGTGACTGACCACGTCTGAAACCCTCACTCACAGTCCATCAGGAGGAAGAAAAACAAATAACATACTCATAAAAATGCAGCCCTGGGAACGAGAACTAATCTGGACGAAATGCAGAATCGTCACCAGAAAATCTCCAGCAAAAGGGGAAAAATAGGTTTCATCAACTCAACGAATCACCACCAAAGTTAGGGAAGCAAAGAGCAGAACAGAATGGAAGCACTGGTTGTGGTTGAGCGAAGTGCGCGCCCGACTCCACCCGCGAGCACAGTCGCCGCCGCCGCTCCCACCCACCCTATCAGGTTCCAGAACCCAGCGACAGCGATCACCGGTGAGAAGCGCGCGACAGCTGGCGGATATATAGGAGCGGCAAAGGGAGGAGGGAAGGGGGACCCGGCGGCGGGGCGAGTGGCATCGGCGGGCGCTTACCTGCCGCGATCACCGCTGGGCCCGGGCGCGCCGCCAGCAGCAGCGCGGCGGCGAGGAGCAGCGCCGGCGCGAGGCGCCGCCGCATCGAGCCCGCCGAAGGAGGCGGGGTCGGGGACCGCCGACCGCGGGAGTGGCAGAGTGGAGCCGGAGAGCGTGCAGTCAGTGGCAGTGCCTGCGAGGAGGAGAAAAATAGTCCGTCTGGCTCTTCAGGAAGGCAGGAATGGGATGCCAGGCTGCCCACTGGACGCCAACCCGATTCCCCCCTGCTCTCGGCTCTCTTTTGCTCGCCGGCGCTTTTTCGCTTTGCCGTGCCGGGCGCAGGCGGCAGCAGGCCCTTTTCATCTGAGCAGCCGTGGTTGGGTGGGCTCACGTGGCGTGGACCGGCCCATACAGTGATACAGTGCCAGCAGCAGCCGCGCGCGGCGCCGCGCTCGAGGATTTCGGCCGTCGCGACGCCGCTGGGGGGGCATCTCGTGACGGGCGGTCTCGTCTCGTCTCGTCAAGGCGCCGACCCGACGACCGTCTCGGGCGACGGCCTACTGATACTGATTGTTGGACTAGCCGCTAGGAGGGGTGCTCGGGGCCACTGCCAGAATGTCCCCGGGCGGGCCACGGGCTTCGTCGTCGTTCAGTTTGGCGGCGGCAATTATCGGCTCGCGTTCGTTCTTTGTTGAGACGGAAGAGGCTACCGCGCGTACGGTCGCGCCCACAGGCCACAAGCCATGGCCTGCCCCTGCCCACTGGGGACATGCGTTGTGTCGCAATCCGGAATGAGGCGGCATGTTTTCCTGGGTACCAGAGAGACAACTCCCTAGTCCCTAGCATTTCCGCGGACCATGCGCCACCCTCATTCCATCAGGCATTCAGGCGCAGCGATAACTCTGCTCATATATGCTGGGCAGCCGCTAGTTGGCTAGTAGTTTGTCACTCAGACACTCTGTCAGGCAACTCATCGCTGATATGGTATCCTATGTAAGACTACCCGCGGTAAGGACACTCTAGAGTATGAATATAAAGTAAAAACTACTATATTGGGTACTCTAAAACGATACTCTATTTTTTCTCTCACTCTATATTTAGAGTGGTACAGTGCTTACTCTATAGTGGGCAGTGCGCGGGCCCCACTAGTTAAACAAAGGAAAAAATGCTATAACTCACAAACCAAAAAATCAAATTAAATTCCGATTGCACCATTAAATTCGTCTCAATAAATCCTTCAAAACTAGATCACACATGGATATATTTAGATAAATGACAAGTGGGTCCCACAGTGAATAGAGTGGATAGAGGATGATATAGAGGATGGATGGATGCGGAAAAATTGAGTATAGAGGAGAGAATCTTGCTAACTAGAACGTATAGAGGATGAATATAAAGGTCCATCAGTGCAGATAGCCTGAGCCGTCCGAATCCCAGCAGCAGAAGCATACGGATCACGGAAGTGCAAATGTCAACGCTGAACATATACACAGGCAGTGTTTAGATGCATTGAAAAATGCACTATGCAAAAAAAGATTCCCCGTCACATCAAACTTGTGATACATATATGGAGTACTAAATGTGGATAAAATCAAAAACTAATTGCACAGTTTGGTTGTTCTTTGCGAGACGAACATTTTAAGTCTAATTAGTCAATGATTGAACAATTATTACCAAATACAAACGAAATGCTACAATATATTTTGATACTCCAAAATTTGGATCTAAACACAGCCACAGCCGGCTTCATAAACATCAACTAGTAGGCTGCTGCCCAGGCCGCAACCGCAAGAGAGCCCTGCATGCATTTGACAGAAACAGCACACGCAGACGACGGACCCGAGCGCGGCCAGCTCCTTGTCGCCACGCCGTTGTTGCTCTCTTGATATGAGAAGTTCCTCTTGGTTCTTGGGGGCCGCCGCAACGCTACACTGCATCTGCATACGTACAGCCAGCCGCCCAAAAGAGCCTAGAAAGGTGCGTTACGAGAGCAGGGATCCGCTTACTTCTGTCTACGTCCGCTCCGCAACTGAAGCTTTCTCTGGCCACAGGCTCTTGTCCAAATCCGATACTAGTTGTCCAGTGCCCTGAATAACAAAGGTATCCAATACTCCAATACCACACCCAGCTAGCTGCTTGCTTGCATGTTTCCTTTTGACAATCCTCAACAGTCAACCCAGCGTCCATAAACACACATGCCTGCAAATCGCAGTTTAGTTTCATTATCTTACTAGTATATATATATCCAGTTATGGTTTTCAAATATATATATATATATATATATATATATATATATATATATATATATATATATATATATATATATATATTGACAGGTCAGCCGTGGAATTGTGTTGGTTGAATGCGGCAAGTTCACACATGCGTCCACATTCAACCAACACAATTCAACGGCTGACCTGTCAATGTGTATATATATACATGACCCAGCTAGAATACATACATTCCATCCTTATTCTCTAGTCTTTGTGTCCTTTGCCTTCGACCAACCACTCTCATGAGCCATGACTTGGCATGTACAAGTGCCTCCTTTTATGCCAAACAAACAAGGCGATGCGTGTGCAACGAACGTAGGAGTACTAAACGATTATGATGGTCAATACTCACAGCTCATTTGAACGGTGGAGCACACAATTAACAATGAGTCAATGACATGGCGCGCGGAGGCCGGCCGCCGCTCTGCTAGGAACCATTGGTTAACTACCAACATAATCCACTTTGACTTCGCACCGTCGTAATTTTCAACATTTGATTCTTGCAATTGGACAAGGTCACATGGTAGGGAGTACAAAAGAGAGAGAGAGATCCGACCCAGGAGGAATTAGGTGGTTTTTCATTATTAATCATTAACAAGAGAAAATAGGCATTCAAATTTAGTCCAAAATAGGACTTGAATCTGGGTGGTTGGGTGCATTGCCACACCTCTCACCCAACCAGTTGAGCTAGTCTCACTTCCTGTAGGGAGTACAAAAAGAATGCGTACTTTATATTGCAACATTTGCTAACCATGTGTTTCTCTTAGTCCTTGCGTGTGTACTTATTTCAGTATTAATATTTCTATCGGTGCAAAATTTTAAAACTATCTTCTTTCTGTATTTTTCTTCTTTTTTTCCACCCTCCACCGCCTTCTCATGTGTGAGTGTGAACCTCTCTTCTTTTTATCTCTTCATTCATCTCTCTTTTTTTCCTATATATTCCCTAGTTGTGTTAATAATGAAACCTCGCTCTAGGATAAGGATATGACCTCCCCAAACAAAAAGGTAAATACTACTACAGAATTATTTTTCATCAATGATTTTCACTACTGGTTTGAGACTAATTAAAACCGGTGCAGTGAAAAGTTCTCAGCCTTGGTGAAAAGTACACATCATCTCCCTCGCGTGTCTCCCCGTGTGTGCTTCGGTGTTGTGGCCGACAGGCGGGCCTTGTGCACGCATGTCACCACGCGGCCAGTGCTCACACGGATCACAAGCTCCATGTCCTCTCTCAATCTATCTCTCCCATCCATCTTTTCTCCCATCACTCTCCCCCTCTCTCCCCGGCGAGGAGATGGGCCGTGTGCCACAGTGGTGGTCCGCCCCTCACTTGAAGCGGTGGCGGCCCCAGCACGGTGAAAGGTCCTAATGACTAGAGGGGGGATGAATAACCTATTAAAAAATTTTACAACAACACTAAGACAAGTGATTAGTAAATAAGATGGCGAAGCAAATTTTGCGCTAGCACTACACTTGTGTTGCAAGCCACCTACCCAATTCTAATCCCTATGATCTCTAGTATACCACACAAGAACTATTTCACTAATTTACACCTAGGTGAACAAACTAGCTAGAGAACTACAACTAAAGAGCTACACTAGCTACAAGCACTACACAATGTAAATACACAAAGTAATGCAAGAGAGTGGTAGAAGTGATATACCGCCGTGGCAAGAGATCAGTCAATGAATACCAAACAATACCAAGGAGACAATGATGACACAATCAATTTTTCCTCTGAGGTTCACTTGCTTGCCGGCAAGCTAGTCCCCATTGTGACGATTCACTCACTTGGAGGTTCACGCACTAATAGGCATCACACGCCTAACCCGCAATCGGGTGCCGCACAACCAACACAAGATGAGGATCCACAAGCCACACGCAATCCACTAGAGTTGCCTTTGGCGCTCCGCCGGGGAGGCACAAGAACCCCTCACAAGCACAATGATTGGAGCCGGAGACAATCACCTTCCTCCGCTCGACGATCCACCAAACACCAGGTCGTCTAGGTGTCGACAAACACCAAGAGTAACAAGATCTCCACCAGCCTAAATCGCCCAACTAGTCCTACAAGATGCTAGACCACTAAGCAATGCACTAGAGGCTCTTCAATCTCACTTAAGATGATGAAATCAAGTGTGTAGGTGAGTGGAGTGGTGTGCTCAGCTCCCAAAGGGTGTATGCAAGTGTGGGAAGTGCCAAGAGCGTAGCCAAGGCTGGCCACCACCTCTATCTATAAGCCCACAAGCAAATAGAGTCGTTACCCCTTGGAGCCACTTTTTGCGAGGGCACTGGACATGGGGTGGCGGTGCCCCTCCAACGGTCATCCAACTAGCCGTTGGGGCACCGAACAGGGTGGCGGTGGCACCGCCCTAGGGGTGGCAGTGACCACCCGGCCACCCCTCCCTCCCCGAAAACACCAGTTTCTGGATAAAAACGGCGGTGCCCGCGGCGGTGACCAACCCGGTTTACCCCACTCTCTGGATAAAAATGGCGGTGGCATCACCTCACCAGTGGCAGTGACCAGGCGGTGCACTACCCTCATCGCGACGGTGTACACCGAACACGCCGATGACACCTCCTTCTCTGCTGCTCTCACCCGGGGTCAGGTGGGCACCGCTCTAGGGGTGGCAGTGCCACCAGACAGGGTGGCGGTACCAACCTAGTACCTCCCTCTCGGCCTCCTCCAGCCGGTCACCGCCACAGGGGTGGTGGTGCACCGGACAGGGCATGGCGGTGCCCTCGGGGCAGCACCCTGAGCCCGGTTACGCCTCCTTTTTTCACCTTTTTCACCACCTTTGCAAATGTGCTAACACTCTAAGTGTTTCACCATCATGTGCAAATGTGTTAGCATTTTCACAATCATTTTTCAAAGGTTAACCATTTTCTCACCAATTGTGCACTAGGCCTAAAATGCATATACAAGTATTCCAACACCTAGTGGCACTAGATGATCGAGTTGTCCGATAAGAGCTCCCCTCGTAATAGTATGACCATCTATCCTAAATGTGATCACACTCTCTATAGTGTCTTGATCACCGAAAACAAAATGGCCCTATTGATATCACCTTTGCCTTGCCCATTTTGTTTTTCTCTTTCTTCTTTTCAAAGTCCGGAGCTTGATCATCAACACATGTCCGCACCATCACCATGAACTTCATTTTATGTGGCCATCTCCATCCATGAGTGCCACCTAGCTCCTTCACTTGGGTTGGACCAACCTATCTTAAATCCACACTTAGAGCATAGGGTTAGTCCAAGTAGGTTTCATCAATTAATCAAAACCAAACTAGGGCTTTCACACGGCTGCCCCCATGGCGCGGGCACAACCTCTACCCTCATCTCCGACATCCGACGACTGGTGTGCCTAATTGGCACCTACGTCGGATGGTGTTATTTTTTTAATATATTCACCACTGTCTCGTTGCGGAAGACGATTTTGATGACCTTGATTATCACCAACGAGAGTGAAAACAACAGTGATAAGCATTTTGTCATAGTGAAACAAAAACAATTGTATTGTATGTTTGCTCAAAATAGTTTCCAAACCATTTATATATCTACGATCCTATACCTGCATTAAATATATAGGGCATGTATTCGTTTTATTTATCATTCTAAGATAGAAAGGCTCGATGTACTACATATATATACATACACACACACATTGTGGAGACAATGTAATGGTTATATTGTTGACAAACAAAGGTGTTCGCAAATAACAATGACATGTTCTATTAGGAAATGGTATAACTGAGGCTTGTGTTTGTTTGGTTTGTTTGCCGAACATTACTTATTCGTGCCACGCCTAAGACTTGTCATAATTTTCAAATCATGTGCTTGTTTCAAATGCAACGGTTGTGTACTTTTGTTTTTTGAAACTTTGCAATCTCCTAGGCCAACATGCAAAAATACATCTTAATGCCAAACTTTAGCCACTTTGTTTGGCATATATTGTGATTCGCATGCAAGCCACACTTGGTCTAACTTTACACAACAATTGATTGTACGAAGTTAGACGTAAACTTACGGGGTTGCTATGGGTCGTCGGCCCAGCAACTTACTCTTTATGTTCCCATTTGAAAGGACTTAATTGAGTGCTAGAATCCAATTTCTCTAAGTACGAAACAACGCACTACATTAAAACCATGCTTTTCTAAATTCTAGATGTCTGAAAATTGAGAAATTTTTAGGTGACCAAGCAGCGAGACAACAATAGTGGTGGGAGACGAGCTTCTTCTTCTTGAGGAGGGCGTTTGTCGTTGTCGGGCCTAGAAGGAGGGGGTTCTAGAGTAGGTATGCCTGACTATGGCAGTGGAAGGGATAGCGGGGCGGCATCGGACAACCAATGGGCAAAGAGGACCGGAAAAGCATGCCGACAAAACCGTTTTAAGTGGCAAGAGTAGTGACAAAGGACTTAGCAACCATGGGGCGTGAAAGATTTTTTTTGAACTTGCTTGCCTTTCATTATCAGCTGACCGAAACCTCAAATATGCTTAGGTCAAACACGCATGTACATGTCACGTTTCCGAGCAATGGGGGCACGAAAGATAGGCGGGGTGAGCGGGCGTTAGCTAAAGCGTGAGAAATAACCAAAGAAAAAAATCGGATGCAAAAATTAACATGTAACAGCTCAATCCTGAAATAACCGGCTCTTGGGGATCTCTCTCTTGACATTTTGATCATCTTGACATCCTCTTGAGCTGAGCATACTCCCTTATCCCAGCAAGGCCAATGCGGTTGCATATGCTCTCAGTCAGAAATCTCACTGCCATTGCCTGTCAGCTAGGCTATGTGACAGTACTCTATGTCAAGAAATGGAGAAGTTGAACATTGAGATTGTTCCGCAGGGTACTTTAACAAATATCACTGTTGAGTCCACTCTTCAAGGTCAGATCATTGCTGCACAGAAACAGAATAAGGAAATGGCTCACATCCGGAACAAGTTATGGTCAGAAAGGCACCACGTATATTGCGTCTCGTTGCAATGCACAGGCACATCTATATCTATATCTATATCTATATCTATACCTAATAATAATAAAGAGGCAAAATTTCCGCCAAAAATTTTCTTCCACCTCTTTTTCTTCCACTTCGGATTCTATTCCAGTTCGGATTGACCCCCAGTCTAAATCTAAAAGCGTGATATGGAGTCCGATTCCAAAACGTATTCTTAAAGTAACCTAGATACCTACGAATCCTAATAATCCAAATATATCTTAATCTCAATAAGAATTTTAGTCCAACTAAAAAATCAAAAGAGTAGGAATATATTCTAATATTAAACCTCAACAAGTATTTTTTTTGTTTTTCCAGGAACCTTGAAACTGTGTGCGTAGGAAGAAGGGTGAGTTCTAGTCAGTCACAATTTTTTTCGATTTCCGAGTCAAATCCTTGTCAGACGAAATGTTTTCTATTTCCTTTTCCTATTCAGATTTGTTTTGATTTCTTTCTCTCTTTTTCTCCGGTTCCAGTTACGTTTAGTCATGCTTTCTTTTTTCCATTCTGTTTTTATTATTTTTCACATCACATTCAACCAAGCGTCACGTGTTTCTATTATATTATTTTTACTTTTCATGGTCAACTAAATGTTAATGTGAAAATAGAAACAAGTATATCAATAATGACAATAAAAATAAAGAATAAAAACAACACAATATATAGGTTTCGAACTCCTAACTTTTCACTAACAAATAAATATTTCTACAATCAAATTACTAATGTATTTTTTTATTAAACACAAACTCATATTATTATATCCCGATCCAATCGTTAGTCCAACTAAATAAATGTGCATCTTGTATGTATGCACCAGTGCAATCCTCGACAATGGAATGATGTGAAAAATCAAAAGAGGCATTCTGTTATAATCATCAGACATACTAACATAATTTTTTTGTCATTTCGAAACATGGATGAATGCATCAGACACGAACAAAATATATACACACATGGGACAGTGTGATATTAAGTGGGGGAAAATAATCAAGAATGATACCCTTCAAGTAAAAGAAGCTAAGAACCCGGAAAAGTCCTCCTATACTAATCAACAACGGCATCACCATCAAAGCGCCACCGCCTGCTGCGGCGCGATGTCCATCACCACGGTTCTCTTTGAATGAGAACATGAATGACGCCTCGCCTATACTACCATGCGAGAGCCGCCGATCCAGCGCCACGGTGTCTAAACTCTACACTAGGTGACTGCCACGAGCTCCGGAATGATGAGCTCCATAGCTGCCGCCGCACCGAGCTAGACCGAGAGGAGCGATGGCGGCCACACGCAATGGGCTCACTAGGGCCCGTAGCATGTAGCACGCCAACGAGTGGCATGACGGTTTGGCGCTCATGCATGTCTTGGCGATGATGGCCACTACCCACACCTCCTCCAGGTGGTTCTCATCCAGCAGGAGCGGTGGGTCCATGATGTCAGCTATGCTCGTTCAGTCGCCACCATTGATGTGGTTCAACATGTTTTTTTATGAAACAGGAGGGGTTCGCACCCCTACTGAGCTTTATTGAAATTTTTAAAAAGATGTACAGGTTCTCCACATACAAAGCTCAAGAAACAAAATAGGTAACAAAGAAAATCAACAAGATTACACAAAAGCTTTTGGCCATAAATCTATGAGGATGTAGCCGCTGTCTCGAAAGCCATTCTTCCGAGGCTATGTCGTTTCATTTGCTGATGCCAAAGTTGCTGGTCATGACCTCTAGCAGCATCTTGCGGAAGCACAGGACGACGTAGGAACAAGTGGCAGGTGGACGTGTCATTTTGCAAGGTCATAAATGAGATTTTTTTAAAAAAAACTTCTATCCATGGACAAAGCCCTCATTTGTTCTAAATGGCTTTGTCCACATTTCTTCTATAATAATAGTAAAATAATATGGGGGCTTTGTCCATGGATAAAACTTCTATCCATGGACAAAGCCCCCATATTATTTTAAAAACTTCTATCCATGGATAGAAGTTTTTAAAATTTTTGACAACGGAGCGCTTCTGTCCTGTGAATTTACCATTAAATTTTGGTAGCCTTTTTCCTCCCATTACATCGCACGAACATATTTACTAGTTTACTATTAAATTGGAAGAGTGGGTAGAAATCATGGAGAACACCAAACAGTACATCAAATAGCCAACTAGGGAGCAAATCATATTCAAAAAGATATTTATGCAACACTATTTAAATATTTATGAGAACTTAAATACAAATTTTATGCATCTGTAACTAATAATTTTGGAAAACACTAAATACAAATTGTAGGTTTACACATGATTTTTAGTTAACCTTTTTGAATTTCTACATTCTCAATAAACAGATTGGCAGTCAGCAACAAGTTGTATGCAGTAGTACCATTTCCCGAAAAAAAAAGCGTCATAATCATTAGGATGGCACACAAGTCCAGGAAAACTAACTTAAAAGTTTATCCTCCAAGCACAGTGGAAAGGTTTATTCTATGGGCAGTGGAAGTCGCTGGGGTCTGGTCACGTCAAATCTCACCACCCAGACCACGCCGCTCCGCTCTACCCTCCACGAGATGCCGCTTCTACACTTCCCTGCCACGTCGGCCTCCCGTAAGACAACGTAACAAAAAACGATTTGGATAGCCTTCACGATCCCACGCACAGTAAACAACCAACGATGCATCGGACGGTTGAAAAATCATTTGCCAAGAGCCAACAAAACAACCGGTTGACATTTAGATTCCCCAATAGGTATGTCCCGATTCCCGAATGAGGACAGGTTTGTTTAAGCTTAAAAGTTCAGCAGGATGTTTCTTTAACATACCTCAGTAAAAATGCCAACAATCATTTTATCTTACATAACACAGGCTCAAACGTCAAATAAAAACACTTAATCACATGCCAACTCAAACAAACTCAAGCTGAGGCTGCACGGTACAGCAACTACTTGAGCACGAATTTGATTCCATTCACGTATCGAGTTTGGAGGCCGTTGGCTCGGTCTTCACGTTTATCATTCATATGATCCTGCAGCTCACTTGGATGATACCACATTGGAACAGGAACTCGCCATCTGTTATTCAGTAATTCACAGCCAAACATAAAATGATCAGCGAGTGTATAAAGACTGCAAAATTTAATAGCAATGAGATGTACCAGCATACATGTTTATTGGTCTCTGGCCATCTTCAATAACAACTGCCTTCATACCAGATGTCCTTAAATACGTAGTGCTGAGAAATACACAAAATAAAAAGATTTGTTGGCACTGGATTATTTGAAGTGTTGACACAAATCTTACAGCATAATGCAAACAAAACTGTACTACTTTCTCTAACAGGAACTTCAATGCAAAAAAAAACGAAATATAGATGTACTTCAATTAAAGAAAATTATACTTACCTTTTTGTTTTGAAATATTCCAGGATTCCGCGGAGACGTTCACGATACAGGAATGCGGTTCCTATTTCCTTATTCAATACAACAAAGTTCATGCCAATATAATTACCATTGACATCAAAAAGGGGCCCTCCGATACCAGCCTAACCAGGTTACACAAGGGTTGTCAGCTGTAATGCCCAGAAATGTAAGGCTACATCATGTGATAAAGGTTAGTTAAACTTATTATCTCATGCAAGTATTTACTTCCAACATGCAAAGGTAGGAACAGTAAGATTAACAGCACTACCTTAGTGACTTCACATGTGGAGTAAGAAAGAGCACTACAGTCATGACTGTCTGTATCGGCAGTTATTACTCCACTAGTAGCCATTAATGTGCCTGATTTGAAGATCCGCCCAACAGCAACTACCTCTGTATCTATTCTATCATCAAGGTCCATAGGAATTGCATGTTTAAGATTCACAGGATAACGAGCACGGCAATTCTTGACACTGACTAGAGCAACATTGTAATGTAAACTGTAATGTAGCAATGTCCCATCTACATGTTGTTTGTTTGAGAGCAACACCTCAATCTGCAAATAATACAATGGGCTTAAGGTGTATCTTGGAAAAATAAAGATCAGAGTATCATGAGCACCAACCCTCAAGCCTTCAACAATCTTATAGTGAACATAACGATCCCTAACCAAACTCGCTGAAGTCAGAATACATGGACATTCATCATCGAAGTCAACGAAAACTCCACTGCATGCAAAAAACCTTGTCTTGCCTGAAAACCGTGATTTTGGTCATCAGAAAATGATGATGACCCATTACAAATATGAAATGTTAAATAGCACACTACTGTAAAATCACCTTTGAAAGAAGCAAGTGCCACAACACTTCGAGATATTTCAGAAGCAACTCTTCCCTTGAAAGCCTTCCAGACACCTTCCGGATAGACACTGCTACCGAACTTATCTTCAAAGGAATTAGCCAAAACCCAGCCACCTGAAAGGTGATACAGGGTGTGATAGATTTTAGTGGTACAACGGATATGTAAAGAGGCTTAATGCTGGACAAATAGGAAAATGCACAGGCCACTTACTATTGACCATACTCCTTGATGGAATGGGATAACCTAGATTCTGAAATTGTTCCTTGTCGACAAAACCATATTCTGGTGCCCAAATTTGTTCCATGTCAGCAAAATCATATTCTGGTGCAACATGGTAAAGTAATTAGCCCTGATATTGCTAATTCAAAGTACAACTTGTAACAATCACATAAAATTCTGCACATAATTATTCCAGTATCATGGCAACTTGTGACAAAATGGTGCCTCAGAAGTTGAAAGGTAAGTTTTATAGGATGGCGATTCGCCCGGCGATGTTATATGGTGCTGAGTGTTGGCCTACAAAAAGGCGACATGTCCAGCAATTGAGTGTAGCAGAGATGCGTATGTTGTGTTGGTTTTGTGGACACACAAAGAGGGATAGAGTCCAGAACAACGATATTCGGGATAGGGTTGGGGTGGCACCAATTGAGGAGAAATTGATTCAACATTGGTTGAGATGGTTTTGACATGTCCAACGGAGGCCTCCTGAGACGCCGGTGCATAGTGGGGTTCTAAAGCGGACCGATAATGTAAAGAGCGGTAGAGGTCGATCTAAACTGACTTGGGACGAGTCCGCTAAGAGAGACCTTAAGGAGTGGAATATCTCCAAGGATTTAGCTATGGATAGGAGCGCTTGGAGACTGGCAATCAACGTGCCTGAACTGTGATCTCTATCTGTCTTGTGCCCGTTATGTGTCTCCCTGTTTCTTGTCTCTTTTGGGTTTCATCTCTAGCCTACCCCAACTTGCTTGGAACAAAAGGCTATGTTGTTGTTGTTGCATAGCAACTTGTGAAGCAATTCATGTTATAACTTATAAATGATTGTTCTTGAATATATCCATAAACATCTCCATGCACAATCCAAATATTTTGAAAATGGATTTATGTACACATATGCAGGCAGGTAGTATTTGATAGTACCCTGTCGAGCTATTTGCATGTGTATATATAGGAGTTGATAAATATCTTCGTCAGAGTAATGTTAGTTTTCAAAATCAGGACCAGTGGAATGTTAACTGAGATGCATAACAATGCATGGGCACAATACAAGAGTGGTAAAAATGTTAACCGATTGGCGCTAATATGACAATCAAACAACAGAGTCCTTGTACTCACCCTTAGGATGGAAGCAATGCTCCCCACTGCAGAAGAACATAAACATGAATATTAATGCAAAAATATATAGGATTAATCAAGCATGATGCAACACCAATATAACTGTAGGAAAGGAACAAGATAAAGACCTAAGGTAGAATGGACAAGAAAACAAGACACCGTAGCACCTTTTACTGTACATTGTTTATATATTAACAAAATGAACTCCCACGTGTCTTGAATAAGATATAAATCAAAAACTGAATATGGCTACTCTACAAAACAGGTCAACTATGACAGCTGGTACATTTGCAAACCTTTGGCAGAGACACCAAATAATTTAATTTTTATTAAGAAAACACTAAAAACAGAAATAACAAATG
The DNA here is from genome assembly GCA_038087645.1 of Saccharum hybrid cultivar R570. Taxonomy (NCBI): domain Eukaryota; kingdom Viridiplantae; phylum Streptophyta; class Magnoliopsida; order Poales; family Poaceae; genus Saccharum; species Saccharum hybrid cultivar. The sequence goes on along the minus strand of JAQSUU010000562.1, from coordinate 13,194,431 downwards.
CCAAATTTATAGCTAGAGTAGGAATGAAAGCTAACAATCTAGACTATCATAAATCAATTGTTCTTTTGCGAACAGAACAACGTACTTTATAGTCTCAAACCAACCATTCATGCCAATGTAGCGAAATGTCATCCATTGCATAGATGTCGACTGTTCGAGAATTATTCTTGGTGGCAAAAATTTGAAGTGGTTCATACCAACAAAGTTTCCATCAAAATCAAAAAATGCCGCCCCTAACCAATTCTTCTGGAACAAAAAATAAAGTGGCAGGTAACAAGGAGACAAGCGTTACGCTGGAAGATGATACAGAACAGAGCAATTCCCACCTTTATGTTTACTATATGACAGTTAACTGTGTGCATATTCTAACCGCCACTATTTTATCAAATACTTATAAATGCTAAAGAAAGCACAATATCTTTAATGTATGTTTGATTTCATATCGTATCAATAAAAATCCATTCAACCTAAATGTACAATTGAAAAAGAACCCATAGGCCTAACTTACTGTAATGTAGTCAATGGTGAAAACTAAAGATAACAGATGGGGTACATTAACATTACTTTTATTGAATCTGAGATATATTTCAGTGTTAAGCAAAAGATTAAAACACTCGTATGACAATGCAACTGTACCTCAGAGCATTTATCAGCATCAGAGAACACAAGACATTCTGCATCTTCATCATCATCATATGAAAGTAAGCCAGTTGTTACTATTAAATTCCCAAACAAATCACGCCCTATAGCAGCAATGTTCTCCTTGTGGGGCATGAAGTCCATTCCATGATTGAGACGTACACAATAAACATCAAGGGAGGAGTCCACTTTGACAACAGCAAGTTGACGGTCAGAATCATAGTCTTCCACACGTGCTATGACAACATTTCCTTCACAGTGTACTTCAAGCTATAATCATAAATCATAGCAAGCATCCAAACATTATACTGTGTCCACAATTACCTTAAGTACACAAGAAAAAATAGTAAATGGTGATTAGAAGCAACCTTGTTTTCCAAACGGTATAACTTTAAAGCCCTAACCAAACTTCCTGATGTCACAAACTTTGTGGCATTGCTCCGGCATTCTATGGCTATGCCAGAGAATTGATGTTTTGTGCGTCCTACACAAGATCTTCATTTATAAATCATCCATAACTAATGATGTCTAAACTATATTTTGAAGCTAACAGTATAGTAGCATGATTACCACTGGTCAGAACAAGTAAGACGACACTTCTTGACAAATTTGATGCAACTTCTTCATTCAGCTGACTCAAAATACCTTGATTGTTACCAGGTAAGTCTGTCAAATAAACCAAATGCAAGACAGATGTGATTGCTCAAACAGATCAAGAATAAAAATGAAGGAAAAAAAAAGAAGCACGAGACCTGATATCAATGACTCACCAAAACCGGAGGTTCTTTTATTCTTGTTTGAGAATTGTGTGATATCATCAACACCCCTCTTATTTGCTAACATCTTTCTATCACTGAAAAAGAAATATTTTAATCACATGACTTGGGCCAAAACAAAGCCTCAAAAGTCAACAAGAGAGCAAATCAATGTACTTGCTCCTAACAAAGGCGGCAAGCCAGCAGTAGGATGCACATCCCAAGTTTATTCATGATGGCAGGCACGCCGCGCAAGCTTTCTGCACAGAAATCTCCGCTAGTTTAAGCGTGTGACTGAGGGCCTGCTTGGTTCCTTTGCCTTACCTAGCCTCATCTTACCAGTCAAGAATACGTGTTTGGTAGTAGTTCTAGATACTCACTTTGCTGAGCAAGCAAGCTAGCTTGGGCAAGCTTTTTCTTACTGAGCCAGGCAAGCCGATTCAGCTCTCCTGAGCTGGCAAGGCATCTGGCTGTTGCATGCACTGCAGAAAAAGCTGTGGAGACAGGCATGCATGAGCCTATGATTGGCCAAATGAATGGGGCCCGTGCATGTTGCCACATTATTTTAACTTGGTCATGCATGTATGTCGATATTTTATAGGAAATAATCCTAGCAGCTATCTGTTCTAGCAACCAAAAAAAAAAACACAATGCAAACACATGTCCGTGTCCTTGCTTAGCTTTGCTGGGCATGGTTAGGCAATTTTATCCAGCTAGTTTGTGTTGGCAAAGGAACCAAGGAGGCACTGAGGCCCCACCGCCACGAAATCCACACCACAAAATGGTGAACAGATATTATACTAACTATGTAAACAAGAACAACATGTCAAGCATGGAGAATATGTGATTTTTTCAAGAAAAAACAAAATAAATCAACAGTGACATTACTCAACCACACCATAGAAAATGTTAAACCCACATTGACTTCCAGATAAGCTGAATTTAGCAATGTTCTTCAAATCATGGAAAGCATATATCAAAAGCTAGGAATGTCCAGTAGGCTAGACTATCAAGTTCAGATCACACATACAACAGAGTTGAAAACACACATGCACCGACAATCAGATTCACATCCAAAGATTAGGCATATGCATATAAATGAAAATTGAGGGGGGGGGGGGGGGGGGGGGGGGGGGGGGGGGGATGGGGAAAACCGTACCTTGGTCCGGCGTAGGGGCGTGTGACGTGGGTAGCAGGCACGGGGACGTCCGGTGAAAGGGGAAGGGGGACCCGATGTTCGGAGCAGGTCGGACCTCCACAGCGAGGTAAGACGTCCAGGAGGACCGGAGCTCTAGAAGGAGCGTCTTCGTCGGAGATGGAGCCGGCGGCCTCTTTGCCTAGGGTTCTTGCGAGGCGATGAAGCTCCGGCCCGGGAGGGGGTGGGGGGGTGGAATCGAGGTGAAGAGGCGCGGAGGGAGGAGATCGAGCCGGCAGCGTGGAGGCGAGGAAGGCCGTCGGCGCGCAGACGGGATGCGGCGAGGTGGTGGCACGCCACGGGACACGGGACGGTAACCCTACCTACCTACTGTACCATCGCTTTGAGCAAGACGCGAGGGAGGGGGCGAGACCGCGAGATAAGACAAGACACTTGTCTGCCATAGGCATTTACGGGCCTGTTTGGAACTTTGGATGCTCTCTCGCAGGCAGCTGAACTTGGATATCTTTTACATGTACTAGTGCCGCTGCATCAGCAAGGAACTCTCATTTTCTTTTCTCACGCGTAGGGTCCAGTTTTGTTTCCATTCGTTTCAAATTGTAATTTATTCTGATTTTTTCATCAGATAAAAAAATTAAGAATTGCTCTAATACTCTTCTTTCTAGAACTTGCACAAATCTCAGAGCAGTTTATCTAACTAATTAATTTTTTTAATTATATTTCTCTAAGAAAAGGAGTAATTTTGGGACCAATCCCCGCTGATCGGCTGATGGGAACTCTGATTGTCATTGGTTGATGGGACTTCTCACGCTGTCCCCTGTCCTTGAGAACATACTCCCTCCGTCCCTAAATACTTGTCGCTTTACGTTTCCCGAGAAACAACTTTAATTAAATATATATTAAAAAATATTAATATTTATGGTATATAATTAGTATCATTGGAAAGGTCTTTGAGTCTAGTTTTTTAATAAATTTATTTAGAGATGCAAATGTTGCACGCATTTTATATAAATCGAGTCAAACTTGCGGGCACAAAAACCGGAAACGACATCTAATTAGGGACGGAGCGAGTATGTGGCTCCGTCCGTCCTCTGGCCCAGCCCAGCGTTGATGGCTTCTTCTCCTTGGTCAAGTCAACCTTTCCTGTCTTGCATCAAAGACCCAACAATAGGGGGGAGGGGAAGCCGGGAGCTGCTCTGCCTCGTCTCCCTCGCTCGTCACCCATCAGCAATTCAGCACCCAAAACAAAGCCGACAAAATCGAAGAACATCCAGCCGGCGGTTGATACATGGGGAAGCTCGGCGAGTGCTGGGACGACTGCCGCTACAAGTGGGACGAGTGGAAGTACTGCCTGCTCTGCGTCGGCATCGTGGTCGCCGTCGTCGTCTTCGCCGTGCTCCTCGCCGCCTTCGGCTTCGTCCGCCACATCGACGTCTCCGTCGACGACGCCTCGCTGACGCGGTTCGAGCTGGCGACCTCGCCGCTGACGTCGCTGTCGTACAACCTGTCACTCACCCTGGTGATCCGCAACCCGAACTGGGCGATGGGCCTCAAGAACACCAAGCCGCTGGAGGCGCAGTACAAGTTCGACGACCAGATGTTCGACCGGTTCCAGCTCGCCGACAAGGGCGCCAAGCACCCCGCGGGGAAGACCCGCGTGTACCACCTCGCCCCGGCCGGCACCACCAGGACCGTCATGCTGGGCAACGCCGGCGAGGCCGAGTTCCGGAAGGAGAACGCCACGGGGGTGTTCCAGGTGGAGGTGGCCGTCGTCGGGGAGGTGCGCTACACGGCGCGCTACACCAAGTGCAAGGTCGAGGCGTCGTGCCCGCTCAAGCTGCAGCTCGCGCCGCCGGGTACCGCCGCCGTCGTGTTCCAGAAGGTCAAGTGCAAGCTCACCAAGCCGGAGAAGAACTGCTAGCACGTTAACAATCGTGTTGTGCGGTTGTGTTCGGTATGGTGGTGGCAGACAACTTTGTTCTGATTGCTGTGTGATGTGCTGCGTTAATCAGGATTTCTTTTGCTTGTGTGTGTGTGTGTTGCAACTGACGCGGAATGTGATTTGTTTCAGCTCAGTTTGTCTTATATAAAACTAGTAGCGGGGCGCGCGCATCCGCGCGCCCGTGCGGTGGTGAGTTTGAGGAAGCTAAATGCTTATATAGTATGGATGGTTTACTGGCTAAATTGAGCATAGTTGTGAGGTGCAAGTGGAAAAGCTTAAACATATAAAGAAGCAATGTTGTGAGAAGCAAGAGTGAAAAAGCAATTGCCTGCACTCGATGCGGAAAGTTTAGACAAATAAAAGATAAGATGCGGCATTCTTGACAGAATAGATGTGACTACTCCCTCATGTCATTTAAATATATGGGTCCTGCAGTAGTAGAATCTCTGAACAAGCATATGGAGGTAGGCAAAAAGGCATGACAAAGTACAGAATAGTGTATGCTGCGTACCCAAAGAATAAAACTTGTAAATGAAATTCAGCAGATGAATGGTGTTTAGATCACGAAAAGGAAGGGTTGTAACAATTACCACGCCTAACATGTGGAAGCCTATCTGTATCAGGGCCTCCAACATGCTTAGTAAGAGGAAGTTCCCTAGAGTGTGTATCATGTCTTTCATACAGTATCTAGTTAGGAATTTGATGTAAATGCAAGGCATCAATGAGCCAAAGCATTTTGAGGAATGCTAGATTAGATTGGTTGTGTAGCCCACCAAAAACTTAACTGTTATGATAAAACCAAGTAATTTCAGGCTGAAGTTACTCTGATTTTTTTCTACTAAACCACAAGGGTTTGTTGTCATTAATTAAAGAGTAAAGACAATGTCGAAGTGTGCTCAACAAAAAATGGAAGGCAAAAAACTAATTAGTATCAACGATGCAGTCTGGCCACTGTGCAAAACAGATAAGGATGAAGGAATGGCATGGAATTGAAGGGGAAAAAACTTTTCAAGAAAAAGGGCTATCTTTCAAACGTGGGAATCTGAAAGTGTTTACTTAATATAAACTCATGAGTACTAATAATAGTTCGAAAAGGTCATAGAACCAGTGAGCCCCGTTAGCACCATAAAAGAAAACAGGTCCAGAAGTTGTGAACATTGAGCCCCATGGTAACCATTTGGGCAAGAAATTAGTGTAGTCCCTCAGCCTAGCACCAATGGCATTAGAAATAATATAATTAACTAACAAGCGACTTGGTCCTTGTACGAACGTTGAACGAAGGTAAGCAAAAGTTATGGAAGAGAAAAGCAGGATAGGATAGGCAAAACTATAAACAAGGTACCTTTGTCGTAGTATTGCAGAAAATAACAGGCCGGGTAATGGTGGCTATATCATAAAGATCACAAAGCGTGTGTAACTTACATTCGTCTTTGTCAACAGCATTAAAGAATTGTTTGATGCCCTATGAAGACAACTTCAATGGTATTTACCTCCACGGTCATCTTGTCACCGCTCACAACGATTATGACTGGTGCAGTCATGAACTCGCTAGTGATCTCCAAGATCTCATGAGGAAGAGTTGCAGAGATGAAAACCACCTATTTAAAGAAAATAAAATACACAATAACATGAATTCCAGTAAAAGGCAGTAGGTATTGTCATCGACAAAAAAGACGACAAGAGCAACTCTTTTTCCCTACTGTTTGGTCAGCATGGATTGTGGCAAATGTGTTGATGTATATCAAGAAAATAAGCAGATAACAAAGTAACATGAACTGAGCAAAAGGACGTTTAGTGTGTGTAACTATGGATGTGAGTACAGACTATAACACATACAAGAAATTGGAAAGATGCATCTCATTAAGTCATAGTAATCTGGTACACTGAACGCAGTGGCAGATTGCACAATGTCATGGGAAAAAAGGCACAAATTTTGTGAGGAAATATAAAACTGAAGAAATAAATTATCACTGTGCTCAAACTATAGGTTGTAACTGAAGTCCAGGGTTGAATCATGTAGCAGACAAATATGAAAATACAAAACTGACGAAACAAAGTATCATTTGTGCTCAAACTATAAGCCCTAACTGATCTCCAAGGTCGAATTGTGCATGCCACAGATAAGTAGCATGGATACTAATACCTTTGTTTCCTTAACATCGGCATACGACTGCCACCTATAGGTGGTGGTGTTTAACCAGGTACCATAACCATGGTCCCTGTCAATTAGCAATAGCATTGCAATAAGAAACTAAGGACCAACCTGCAGTGTTAACTATGGACTACTCTAACAAATATTTGGGAAAATGCAATAGAAGAGGGGATCAGTTGCACTCCTCGCTGATCTTAGTCTCTCCACATTTGGCATGAGTTTTAGTTTGTGACAATAGGCAAGACAATCTGCAGTATAAACTAAATAAACTACTGTAACAAAAATTTGGAAAGTGCAATAGAAGGGGGGATCAGTGACACTCCTCGCTGATCTTAGCCTCACCACATTTGGCATGAGAAATAGAACTCACCCAGATGTTGACACCATTATTTCAGGTAGCAGCTCTGCTGTAATGTGGAGTAATTATTTGAAGCCGTGAAGAAAATGCGTGTACATGTCCAATAACCTTGTGCCCTCACTATTCATCACAGTTTTATAACCAAAGCTGCAACAACCAACAATGTAAGGGGGCAAAAGAAAAAATGTCAGTAGCAGCAGGAACATTTTACTTGTAGCATCACTAAGTATGAAGAGGACACCTGAGAAGTTATACCTTGATCATGCCTTTTAGTTTCAGTTACTTTGGTGCTCCCTCTGCAGCAAACACACTATGTAGGCTGGATAATGAAATGGTAATTTCTTAAGTAAAATATGAAACAACACTGATTTGAATATTTAAAAAATGGGTGCCCAATAAATGACCTATTCATCTGAAGATGTAGGAGCACCAAGTTTCTGAAAAAAAAAATGTTCATCTGTCATCTCTGTATAGCTTGGTCTCGCAAAGTTCCATGGCCAGCAAGGCAGCAAGCGACGTAGGAGCACCAATCTCTCTCCCCAAATAATCTTGTGTAAAAGGAAAAAAATCACAAAGTAAATTTGGAGGAGTAAGCATGTTCTTGCACGCGAACGAGAGAGGAGAAAGATTGGCAGCCTCAAATCGAGTAGTAGAAAATATATAGGAAACACAAAGTGTTTTATTGCACGGGTTAAATCAATTTTTTTAAAAACAAAGAAGGGCCATACTTGTATCTTTGGCTAGCTCGTCAACGGCTGCAAGCCGCACAGTCATCATCGGACTCCAACACAGCTGTTGGCTGGGTGGTGGACACCTCTGCTGGCACACCAACGTGGCGGATGATTAGCTAGAGGAAGAAGAAAGCATTCATCACATAGAAGTGCGCAGGCACATTGAAAAGTGGGAAATGTAGCATCTATAGATTCTAATAAGGTAAAAAGGGGAAATAGTGTGGAAGTTCCCGGGAAATGTAGAAATGGAGAGAATACACCCAAAACAACACCAATTCCATTCTAGGTGAAGCTCTTGGCAGTAGTATGTGCCATTACACAGACAATAAGATAGATAATACAAACACAGTAATAGAAACCAACTAAGAAGAGACTGCAACTCACACTACCAAGGGCTGAAAGCACTTCCTATTTACTGCAGCCAAGCTTGTAAGGCTTAAAAAGGGTTGTATTCGTAAACTCGGAATCTTTGAATTTTCTTTGTCACTACGAACATGAGATTGCCTCCTGTGTGTTGAATTACCTGGTCACTGCAGCAAAGCATAGACAAATATTAGTAATGTGACAACAGCTGAAAAGGAATCGGAAACAAAATACCTAGTCATCTTTTGAACACCAAGGTGAACTGTAATTATGTCTGACAGTAGAGGAAGAGAGACTACTGTGAAATGGATGTCAGGATATACTGCACGGGAAATGGCAACGCATGATATGAAATCACTTTACAACATAGATCAGTAAGATTACATTGAAGAAAAGAGAGAATCTTCATTTTATGACAATCTTTCATCATCGAGTTGTCGCAGCATAGGGTGACCATTTGAAAACAATTTCTGAGGGAAGATGAGAAAATAAACCTGGTAAAGGGCTACAAAAGCGTAGCTCTAATGTAGAACTGAAATAGTATATAACGTTTCAGTTTACCACTCAAATAATCCGATGCTGCATAGTGAAAGTAAACAGTTCTAATAAAAGACTGTTGCCGTAATAATCCAACGAAGTAAAAGTCTAGAATCTAACTTACCTTTGCATACCTAGCTGCTTGTGCACTCTTGCTGTCGAGGCTAATCGGCAATCCTCGATCACCGGCTGGCAGCAATGGGTAGTGCCTGTTGAATAACAACATGGGAAATCAGGCCAAAGGCTAAAAACACATAGAGGAGCACATGCAAGATACTGTTTGAAGGGACTTAGGGAATACCGAACTGTTTGTGTACATAGTCCGTAAACCGCATACTCAACCAATCATGAAATGGAGGAAAGCAGGTTACAACTCCCCTCAAAAAAATGAGAAAGGTAAGCAATGGTACCAAGGCCTTGTTTAGTTCCCTTCCAAATTATAAATTTTTACACTCTCTCTCCATCACATCGAATCTTTAGACGCATGTATGGAGCACTAAATATAGGTAAAAAAATAACTAATTGCACAGTTTATCTGTATTTTGTGAGACGAATCTTTTGAGCCTAATAGTCCATGATTAAACACTAATTCCTAACTACAAACGAAAGTGGTACAGTAGGAAAAATCTAAAAAACTTGCCATCGAAACGATGATTCACAGACGGAAGGCAATGCATAGGTATGGCCTAGGAATTTAAAGAAGAAAATGACCCTGATAGTGCAGTTGACCAAGTAATAATTTGGCTTCGTAGTAAGGCCAACTGCTAACACATCATTAGCAATGGGGTGTGTGCTCAGCAATAGAACAACCTTATAAATCGTATGAAGCAAAGACATCATTGACAATGGATAAAATGTGCAAGTAATATAACGACACATTCACCACGAAGGCACAGAAAATAGTAAGATTCATGGAAGAATGAAATAACTATGTAATCATCACTGCACAAGTACATTGTCTCAGTCTCTAAAGAATCATCATCGCACAATCCCCAAGGCTCAGTAGATGCACAACTACATTGTCTCAGTCTCTAAAGAATCATCATCGCACAATCCCCAAGGCTCAATAGATGACATGAATGAAACAGGGAAGGATCTCAGTTCCGCATAGGAGAACAACAGGAGGCAATGGACATCGGCCGACCTTGGTCGTTGCAGCCGAGGGGGGGGGGGAGGGAGTTTAGGGAATGGGAGGGAGAAGGGGAGAGAGCACACGCTGCAGTTTAGGGTTCGTCCCGTACCTAGGGTTTTGCCGACCAAAGGAGCGCACGCTCCGTGACCAGAGGAGGCATTGAGGAGCTCGTGCGGAGGATGGGGAGAGGAAGGAGGCCACCGGGCCCCACCCGTGCCGGTGCGCCGCCCGCAGGGGGTGTCGTTGCCTCGCGCTCGCTGCCGCTTCGGGAGGGAAGAGGAGAAAGGGAGAGGAAGGGGAAGGAGGGCGGAGGAGGAGGAGGAGGAGGACGATGGGCGCCGCGGCCGCGGACCGCCGGCAGCCGCCGCTGTTGGCCATCGGCGCGTCGGAGAGCGAGGGCGAGAGGGAGAGCGAGGCGAGCAGAGGCAGGCGGCGGACCTTTTTTTTAGAAGCTGGAAGGCCGGCATATATATGTCGGATCCAGAAGCTAGGAGATGGCGGTCAGGACAGAGGAAAGCGGCGAGGAGCCAGGTGAAGCGGCTTCCGACGAGATCCAATTCAAGAAATCTAGGCCGTTCGTCGCGAGATCGGACGGCTGCAGGAATTTCGGGTGACGTGTCCTGGGGTCCTGGCGGTGAATCAGCCCATCTTTGTTGGGTTTAATGCTGTTAATGCCATAGTGGTGTCTGGTTTCTCACCTGAAAACTTGTAACACCTTAAAATTTGCATTATTTTGAAATAAGTGAATTTAAATTATTTATGTATTTATGTGTGCATGCAAACCTAGAGAAATAATATTTTTTGTTAAATAAAATTCACTATAAGGTTTAGCTACATGTTTGTGCATACATGCTGCTGCATATTTTATTTTGTATTGACTAGTTGCTCTAGATTTCAAAAGAGAATTCAAAACTTATTTGGAAATTTGCTTTGGAAAATCAGAAAAGAAAAAGAAAAGCTTTTTCCTCTCTCCCTTCTTCCTTTCTTGGCTTTCGGCCTGTTGGCCTAGTCTGCTGCTCCCTTTCTCTTTTCTCTCTGGCCCGCTCAGCGTCGCCACTTCAGCAGGCGGCCTGCTCCCTCTCCTCACTCACTGGCCCACTCCGCAACCCGCAGGCCTAGCTTGATTTTCTCTGGGCCCAAGCCAAAGGAGCCCATCTCCCTTCCTTCCCCTGCGCGCAGTGCTAACGGGCCGGCCCAGCAAGCTAATGTCGCGAGCCCACTGCCTTTCCCTCCTTAGCTCGCTGACGAAGTGGTCGCACGCGTCAGCCACGCCATCTTCAACCTCGCGACGTCATCAACCCGGACTCCGCCGAGTTGAGTCCGCCTCCACCTCGATTCGTGCCGCGTTTGGCTTGAACCGCACGCCCGAGCTCTCATAAATAGCAGTCGCGTGCGCCGCCTCCCCTCAACCCTAATCGCAAGTCGAAGCCTCATCTCGAGTAGCAGCTGCAGCGAAACCCTAGCCGAGCCCAAATCCACTGCCGCCCAGCAATTCATCGCGTCCATCGCTTCAAGTCACCGTAAGCGAGTCATCGAGTTCCGCAACGTGGTTGCGAAGTCTCCGAGCCTCTTCTTCCTTTTTCTCCCATCTCGGTTCGCTTACTGCGTGTCGCCGATGTTCACAGATTCACCGCCGTCCGCCTTCATGAGCCATCCGCCGTCCCCGATCCATCATCGCCTGCGTCTTCTTCTCTGGTGAGCTCGCCTACTTCCGCTCTACCTCCCTGTGCTATTCGTTCGTCAAATCGTGCACCGAATCATCGGAATCGCCAACTCCAGCGAGGTTCCGGCCATGGCGCCGCCGTGTTGCTCACTGCCGACGCCCCTCTTTTTCCCTCCCTTCTCCATGATCTAATCTCGGCCATCCAAATAAAATCCAACGATCCAGAATCACCAATACCCCTTTGCTTGCAACTTTTGTTAAAGAGCCCCCTCTGTTTTCTTCTATTATAACCCGCAGTCCCTGGCCACGTGTGAAATCCGAACTAAGTTCTGCTTATTTACAAAATTGTCATTCTTATAAAATCTCTGTTTTAACTCGATTTGATCCGTTCAAGTTGCGTTAGATTCGTAATCACGTAATCTATACGATAGTGTTACTGTTCAGTAGGTTTTCAACTTTTAAATTTTGAGGTTAGATTTAATCTATTACTTTATTAAAGTAAATCTTGTTTAATTCATATCTTCTTCGTTTTAGCTCCGATTTACGTGCAATTCACGTCTGTGTGATCATAGCGAGACGTAAATTCGTTTTACAAATTTTTCATCTTATTTTGCTACTATTGGTGTACTATTCTAATTGTAGCCTTGTTTGTCTTGCATGATTACCTTTGGAGTTTGTTGTTGATGTGTTGATCGAGTATAGATGGTGAGCCGTTCGTTGGTGATCAAGAGTACTTCTATGAACCGGACTAGCAAGATCAGCTAGATCAAGGCAAGTATAGCATGGGATCATTCTTGTTTTCTATTCATCTTTAACACACTTAATTCATCATGCATGTGTCTCCTTGTTAAGGATGCCTTAAAATTGATCTTGTACCTTAATTCCTATGGGTTATGGCATTGGGTAGCTTTTGTTAGTGCTCACATAAGCAATGATCTCGTAATTTTATTAATGGAATATGTAATAACAGTAAAAGATGACTTTTTAGCAACAAGGAACAAGGGGGCTAGAGTATAGTTTTTGTGATGCTCTAGATTCCTCTCCATAATGACTTATCTATAAGTGATCATCCGGGACTTACAGTACAACTGTGAGGGCCACATGGCTCTGACTTTAGTCATATAAGAGGACTTTTTCTAGCTTGTTAGTGGTTATCTTTTTGCATAAGAAAGACTTACCATGATGGGTGTAGGACAGCCTCTAGTCTTATGAGTATAGCTGAGATGAAATTGTGCCATTTGAAAAGGGGTTCCTATATTTGCTTGCCAAGTGCATCTTATGGTCCTAACTTGTTAGACAAACCTTGAAAAGACTTCATAGTGAAACCTATCTACCCATTGGGGAGTCATGACCTCAAGCTTTTAGGGATCATGACTCATAGTGAAAGTGTACAACCTCTACAGAGTGTAAAACTGGTATACCAGCCGTGCTCACGGACACGAACTATAACAGAATTGACCAATTTATACGAGCTTAAGTAATAAAATCACCTGCCGGGGCAGAGAAATCAACGTACTCAAGTCCGTACAAACCCGATAGTCCGTAAAATCACGAAGGATTTCAAACTTTTCAACAACTCAGCCAAAATCATACAAGTTTAGCATCCACCATCCACATGATTACATAAGTACCCATTGTTTTAATAATTCAGACACTTGTCTATTTTTTCAATACTTTCTTTTCCTGTATAACTTTTGTATAGCCCATGCCTCTCCATCGCAATGGAAAATAATTAAGAGATAAAAATAAGAACTTAAAGCATTTATTGCGTGGCAACCTATATGAAATATTTTTGGTGATTTCTCTCAGTGTAGGAGTAAAATATTTTTGAGTGGATGGATGGCATGATGATGGTGCCTACCCCGGTGTAGGAATAGTGCCTATGTGAGTGGTGTGTACGTGATCTTGATTTTAAAAGTATGACAAAGCTCTCACAAGGCATCAGCAAAGCTTGACTAAACTCAATGACAAATACAAGCAGCAATTATATGTGGTTTTTCTATTCTAGCAATGTATGGCTATGCTAGTAATTTAAGCTATATCATACAAGGAACTCATTGTACTGTATTTATTTTTTAGATTTTCAAAAATAATCTCTAAAATTTAGTGTCACTTAGAACAAGATAAATAGCAGCTCAGACCCTCTTCTATCATATCCATCAATTGCCTAGACTTAGCTTAAACATGCTCCCACAGATTTTAGGCTTAGAGTAAATCTTTAAGTCAAACCAATTATTCAAATTCTGGGAAAACTCTAGGTCGAAAGCTAGGTACTTAGAGCAACTATTTATTATGTTTATTACAATCATTCTCAAAGTTTCTTTTAACTTTAAAGATAGGAATTTAAAGCAAACTTAAGTACACACTTTTTATTTAATTTTCATTTTTATGCTAGTACTAATAATAAGCAGAAAGTAGACAAACTTTTATTTGGTTTTTAGTTTTGTAGTTTTTTAATAAACAGAAACATTATAAAAGTAGAAAATAAATGAACTAGAAACTAAACTAGGAGGGAGAGAGAGAAACTTATCTTATTCAGGGGGCTCCTTCCCCCTCACATTCGGTCGGCCGATCGGCCGGTCTTCTCAATGGGGGGTCTTGACAACGGGCGGTCGGTCTTCTCATCAACGGGCGATCGGTCTTCTCAACGGGCGGTCTTCAGAACGGGCGGTTGGTTGGTCTTCTCATCAACGGGCGGTCTTCTTCTCGGTATGTGAGGGACTCCTTCCCCCAAGCTGGGCTTCAGTAAGATGGGCGAAACTAGGGCAGGCTCCAGAACCTATCCCAGTGTTGCCCTGCAGTTCTTGATTCTGCTGAATTTCAGCAAGACTTTGTCCAGCCATGTCTTGCCAATGCTGTTGCTCTTAGAGTGTGTGCTGAATCTGAACTTGGGACTCCTCGATCCATCGGAGACAGGTGTTGATTTCCCTTCTCTCCATCTGCTGCTCATGGTAAGTGGGTCCAGAGAATGATGCTCTCCCAGGCCGGACACGAGTACCTCTTGATGAGGCTTCAGACATATCCACAGAGTGTCGGCCGCTACTTTGCCGAGAGTGGTCGAAGTTCCCCTGTTGACACTGGCCACTCCTGGCTTGTTGCCAAGAGCCTCCAGAATGTTGAGGTGTAGCTTGTTCCCATGGGTTTCTTGCAGCTTGGAAGCCTCTAGAGGATCCTGCCTGGTCGAAGGTCTGATACCTAGCATGAGCAGGGCCTTGTGGAGTGGTGTCGGTGCCATAATAGTGCATCGGGAAGCCACAGTCTATTCTTGCAGACGCACTCCTCCCCATTGCTGCTGACCTAGAGGGCAACACAATCAAAGAATTCGTGGCATATAGACCAAGTCCTGGGTTAGGTAACGAGATCTCAGTCTTATGACCACGATATATCATGACAATTCCAGTATTCTTCCCCCCCTTTTAGTAATTGACCTTGACGTAGGTGATCAACAGTTATGTAAGGTCGTCCCCTAGAAATTTGCTCAACTAATGCATTCTCCATTAACCCTAGTCCATTAGCGAGAAGAGTGACTAAAGAGCTATACTCAATTCTTCCTTCCATCAGAGTAGCTCCATTCTGTGGCTGAGGCCACGAGTTGACAAGTAGGAACAGAGACGCATGCGGTTCCATGTCCTCAAGGCAATAAGGCATCCATCGTATCCATGCGTTACTGTGCTCTGTCCAACGTCTACTTGAGTTGGCGGCAACTAATGATGCAGGAGTATAGCACTAGTACATCCACAAGTCTACCGATGCCAAAGCATTAATACAGTACTCTGCTCCACGCCTCCGCCCAACAATACGTAGTTTTCCGTCGAATGGGAACTTAACTGCCTGCAGGCAGAGGCAGCACACAGGCCATTCAGCTGCACTGCACTTGGGCAGTGAAGTGTCTTGTACCATCCAACCCAAAAGTTGTACCTGTGCAGAACATGATCACGTGTACAGTATAGTGCCAACACAATAGCTGAAAACGACATGTCATTTGCTGCTTACCCAACCAATCAAGCTCCAAGTTGGTGCACGCATGCGATTAATAGTAGAGATAGTACGTACACGTGCGTTATCCAAATGGAGTTTCGCCACCAGTAGTGACGGGGAAGAGGCCGGGGCATGGCATCATGTACTGTAGTATGCGGTATGACCTCTCACCATGTTTATCCTCGCACTGTCTCACAGACCTGTCCTGGTCCTGAACGAAAGTCAGCCACACTGCAGCTGAAATATTTTCAGATAGCTGTCAGTGGCGCGCCTGCTTTGTCCTCGCCTGGAATGTCGCTTACTCCTAGATTAGATGGACTCGTGTGCTTATTTTTAATGCAAGCATGTCAGCAGATGCAAAGCTGAATGCCGCCATGATTAAAAGGCGCTGACCTCCGGTCCATCTGCTCGCGGTTGGCTGCGCGTGGATCAGAGCTGCGGTGTCAAAGGATGATCGTACACGTGTTTTTGTATATGGGAAGTGCAATCGATCGACATAACTCCCAACGTATACTAGCTCTGTAGTAGAGATTCTATGCACTATCCAGCCCCGCCTTGGCCTACTATTGTCCTTTGCGTCACCATTGTCTTCCTTCCATCAGAGCAGCTCCGTTATGTGGCTGAGGCCACGAGTTGACAAGTAGGAACAGAGACGGACCTGCATGGTTCCATGTCCTCAAGGCACTCATGTCTTATCCATGCGTTATTGTGCTATGTCCAACATCTACTTGAGTTGGCGGCAACTAATGATGCAGGAGTATAGCACTAGTATCTACAAGCCTGCCAATGCCAAAGCATTAATACTTTGCTCCACGTCTCTGCCCAACAATACGTACCTTGAGTTTTCCGTCGAATGGGAACTTTAACAGCCTGCATGCAGAGGAAGCACAGGCCATTCAGCTGCACTGCACTTGGGCAGTGAAGTGGGAGTACCATTCAACCTACCTATGTAGAACATGATCGCGTGTATAGTGCCAATGCAATGGCTGAAAACGACATTTCATTTGCTGCTTACCCAACCAATCAAGCTCCAAGTTGGCGCACGCATGCGATTAATAGTAGAGATACGTACGTGCACGTTATCTGAATGGAGTTTCGCCACCAGTAGCGACGGGGAAGAGGCCGGGGCATGGCATCATGTACTGTAGTATGCGGTATGCCCTCTCACCATGTTTATCCTCGCACTGTCTCACAAACCTGTCCTGGCGTCCTGCATGCTCTGCTCTCCAGTCACCACGAACCTGTGTTTTTCGTATGGTTGGCTCGTCACCATTGGAGAGATGCCGACGGCCGGCCCGGGAAGTACGGCGCGGCTTTTGCTAGCCAGAACCCGGTCCCCCAGCCCAATGCCCCAATGCCTACCTACTCCGCCGGCCCACGCCTTCTACGTACTACTACGTCGCCGCAGCCAAGTCGTGGTGTACGATCCGGACCATCCTCCTCGTGCGTAGCAGTACGTACTGCCGCACGGTGATGCTGGTCGAGTCCGGCTCGTGCGCCTGTCTTCCTAGCTAGCCAGCCTTGTTAGGTTCATCGGGATCACAGTGAGTAGATTTAGAGGGTGTGTACTTCTCTATTTGGGATAAACACATAGATACATGTCCAACAGAGAGATCCAGAGAGGGAGAGAGCGAAGAAGGGGGAGACGGACCATCGGGCTTGGCAGAGCTGCTGGCGTCGGTGAAATAGAGGCGATGGTGGCGCGGACGTCAGGGTCGATGCAGCGGCGATGATGGACTTCCCGTCGCCTACAGCGCCTCCTCTCGATCGGTCTAGGAAAGGAGGTGGGGCAGTTACAACGGTAGTGAACCTCGTAACCCTAGCCACTGGCCCCCCACCTCCTATTTATGGCACTGCACGACAGGGGCCCACCAACCACGTATTGGGCTGGGCGTCTCCGATCAGGACGCGAGATCAGGGCCCAGACATGGCCGTTGGGCCAAGTCCGGTGGAGATCAACATAACATTCTTCCTCTTGATCTCAACTTAACTTTAAACTTTAGACTTTACTTCACACTTATTTCTTTTACCATTCCATCACAGATCAGTGTATAGAGCGTGCCTCATCGTCACGATCAGTCGCCGATAGATTTAATAGCTATAATACTCATCTCTGATCTGAAATAGATTCTTTAACTTTGGGCCCTTTATTGTCCAGAAATCATAGGCTATACCATAAACCCATGTCGACTGTGTGTTCTCTGAACACACTGGGTGGTAAGCCTTTGGTAAGCAGATCCGCAAGCACTTGCTTGTTACTTTTACGTTCAATACCTTTTAGTATGATTCTAGAATTTCTCCTTTACAACGTATAACTTTAATGTCAATGTGTTTGGCAGCACACTGACTCGTTGTCATAGGAGCAAACTACTTAAATGGTTATTGCTGTTGACAATCATTATCAATTCTGGGTACATATTCCTTAACCATTTTGCCTGTCCCGCAGCCTCATATTATGCTATACTGTAACTTTGCATCACTGATGATACTAAAACTGTTTCTTTATAGATTTTTCACAATAAAACTCCAACTGCGAGTGTTAGCTACTATGTGGGTTTCACTAAACACCTCGCTAAAATTTAACATTTGAACCCACAACTACTTGAGAGTACTTGTTCTTTCTTTCTTAGCATGAGGCCGATATTCTTAACTCCATTCCAGTGATCTATATCTGGACTGGACTTTTTCCAAAACAACCCGGATACGTAAACTACGTTAGGGTAATATCATACTTGTGCATTCATTAAGCTTCCAACAGCAGAAGCATATGGTACCATATTCATTTGATCTATTTCATATTGATTCTTAGAACATTAAAGTTCTCAAAACTATTGCCCTTTACTATAGGAATAGGCACATGTTTTCTTGCACGTATACTTTATTTCTTTATAATCTTTTCTAAGTATGCCCATGCGATAGTCATAATACCCCTTTCTTCTATCTCGGTGAGTTTCAATTCTTATGATGAGAGACATTTCACCGAGAACATTCTTATTGAACCTTGAGGACAAGAACTTCTTCTTGTGCAGTAGATTGACATCACTATTAACAAGTAAGATTGCCATCCACATATACAGGATTAGGAAATGCATTTCTCATTCTATAACTTTGTACAAACGCAATTGTCCTCTTATTCTCTTTAACCAAAAAAATCTAATTGATATTTCAACTTTAAATGCCACTGTCTAGAGATTTGCTCTAGTCCATAAGAGATTTCTACAGGTGGCATCCCTTCTTTTCTTTCCATGACAAAGCCTCTGGGTTATGTCATGCAATCATTTTCATACAAATCCCATTGGGAAATGTTGTCTTTACTTTTATCTGATATAACTCAGATCATGGTGTGCCACTAGCACTCATTGTAATCTATTCATTCTCTTCACGCAAAATCTTTCATTTCAAGTCGCGTTTTACACCTTTGCATATTTCCTTTGGAGGTACATTTGATTTGTAGACCCATTACAGCCTACTGTTTTGGCTCCTTAGAAATTTATTTTAGATCCTAAAATATTATTGGTATTATCTATTTCATTTCATCTTCCTTTACTTCTTGCCACTTGGACAAGTGAACGCCTCTCATGGCTTCTTCAAATAAGGTGGAATCACCTTCTATTTGAATTTCACTAATATAGACTTTATAGTCATCAAGAATATCGGATTTTCTTATTCTTTGAGACTTTCTGGGGCCTCAACTACTAGTATTTCTTGACCTTTATTGCCAAAAGACAATTGATTCTTCAAGGTCATGTATTAACAAGATCCTTGTTTATATTATTTATCCTCTTTACGGAGTTAGGTCTCTTTATACCATGCTCCTCCAGATTGTCTCATCTTCAAACTTTCTTATTTTAGGTTTAATTTGCTAAAACTCATATGGCGCGTTTAGCACCGCCTTAATAACTCTGAACGCGTCCAGTATGAATACTGACCGACTATGCTATCTTTGTATTAGAACTGTAAAAAGTCCATGAATTTAGCTATTTCTTTACTTTAGGGGTATCGTTATTATGAGTTTATGACCATCTTACTCCCCCGACGATCATATTCATCTTTTATAGATCACTCTTGCCTTTAATGCATAATATGCATCACATTATCTGAAGTATGGGGAAGTATCTTTCTTAATTGATCTCATATTTCTCCCCCTCGAAATGTGGTATGAACTTTTTTACCACAATTTCAAAAACTATTCAGAACTCTTGTGAATGAGGAAACTTTGATTACTTATTTCATCCACATGATTACATCATGCAAATAAAATTATTTCTTAATTCATATGGGAGTACTTTTTCCTCATTTCACTTAAAAACTCAACATAGTCCTTTATCATTATTACTTCTGCAAGTCATGCTTGCATGTCATTCTTATCACGAGGTTCGTTTGTAACTTCCTTTTGTTCTTAAACTCATACTAGGATAGCATAAAAGCTACCCTAAACTTTTCTTCCTGTGCGGGATACACTAAAAGCACATGAGTCATCACAACTTTCTCTCGCCATGCAGGATGAGTACTATGCTAAACTTCTCCCACCATGTAGAATTGATTAACATAAGTACTATGCCAACTTTACCCCGCCATGCGGGTATTTTCTCAAACTTTTCCCGCCATGTGGGTACTATCACAAACTTTTTCCCGCCATGCGAGATAATTCCCTTAAAGGGACATAAATGTCAGAATTGGCTCATATTCTATCATCAAATTTAGGAATAAATCCAAATACTCTTTAACACACATGCTTAATCCGATGTTGGTCAAATTAAACATGCATGTCACTTATTACATTTCGTATCATGATGATTAAGACTTAAAAAATATTACTTATTACGTCTCTTAACATGGTGATAAAAACTAAAAACTAAAATCTTCTTCATAAAAAGTACATAAAAGGCATTTCTTAAACTAAACTCTTATTATTCTATTTCTTTTCTTGATCAATATCCTAGAATTCTTTTCTTTTGAAGCTATTCTTTAAAGAGAACACAATCCCTCGTGCAATGGTCTTCTTTCTTTATCATCTTCTGAGTCACAAGTATCTAGCTTATTTTCTTTTTGCCTTCAAGAATGAAAGCATGAAATCTTTGCCTTCAGATATTCAACAATAATCAACAATAATGAGCATGAAAATGACCCTACGTTGGTCTGGTTAAAGACATGCACATTAAACTTTTAAATCTTTAAGTTCTATTCTATATTACCGTTGGGCAGAAATAGAACAAAACATCATTCTTATACATTAATTCCACATCACCGTTGGGTAGAAATGAAATTAACATATGGAAATTCAATTATCTTATAACCCTCTTCAAATTAAATTCTCCCGTTGGTTCGAATTTAATTAGAAGATCATCATCATCATTGCAGCGGAAACATGAAAATACATTACATTCTGCTCGCTCTGGAGCATCCCTTGTTTCTTATCCATTCTTTGAAAATTGGTCACTTTGATGCAAAATTTATCAAAGATTTAAACTTTAAACATAAAACTCATAGAATTATAATATTGTTATCATCAACGTTGGTCAGAAAATAACAATATCATAATTAACTTTAAACTTAAACTCATAAATAAACTTATAATATTGCTATCATCAACGTTGGTCAGAAAATGACAATATTATAATTTATCTTAACTATAAACAGACTATTCCTCCAATTAAAATTTTCCCATTGGTTCCAATTTTAACTGGAGGGTAAACTTTTTATCATTTACTGAATAACTATAACTGCTCTTCAAATTAAATCCTCCCGTTGGTTCGGATTTAATGAGAAGACAATAATCTTTAATTTTGCAGCGGAAATATGAATAATTCTTTTATCTACTTTTCAAAAGCATGTTACTGTACTCAATTGCTCTCTAGACAAATCATCTTGTTGGTTCAAATTTGAATAGAGACCAAAACTTGTCAAAATTATCAAAAACTAGCTTATGAAAATAATAAAACAAAAATCAACAGGGTTACTGTTTCTTCGGCCAGAGGCCCAAACTCGCAGCTCTGGCCCTTTGCTCTCAACTCGCGTTGCAGCTCTTACTCCCGCGGCCCAGCGAGCGAAACAAGGCCTACGGACGCTTTGCGGTTTCCTGCGGCCAGCAGCGACAGTAGCCCGAGGCCCAGTAGCAAAAGTAGCCCGCTGCCATGCTCGCGAAACAAGCCGGCCCAGCTATGCATCAGCGGCGCGCGGCTCGCGCAGCTCACGCCTGCGCCTGGGCCGGGATTCTTCAATCCCGCCTGGGCCATAAGTGGCCCGGATATCCTTGGCCGTTGATCTGGATGCACCTTCATCCGACGGTCTAGCATCGATTTCGGTAAATCAAAACCGGCGGCAGGGAAAACCCTAAGCCACTTCTCATCCTCTCCACTGCTTTTCTCGGTCGGCACAGCGACGGCGCCACCGTTCGTGCTGAGGAAAACCGCCGGCGGGGCACCTTCATCCACCATCACCGCAACCCTAGCGCCTTTCTTGTCTCTTTCTTGCTCTTTCCCCTCCCCTTCTCTATCAGCGCAAAGCGCAGCTTCGGTGACCACTCATGGCAACCAGAGGAGGGTGGCGGCGGCGCCGCCGGTCCCCTCGTCGGTGCACGCGCCCACCGAAAGGAGGACGCGCCGCCGTCGAGTGGACTCGTGGCGGTGCTCCGTTCCTGGCCCCGAGCGCCGGCGACGCGACATCGAGGGCAGCTAGGTGCATCTTCCCACGCGCCGGTGGGGCTCTGGCGAGCGGTGGCTTTCCGCGTTGCGTCAACCAACACCGGCGGTGGTAACATCGATGGGAAATCAAGTTAAATCCCGCGTTTCTACTGGTGCTAGGGTTAGGGTTCCTTTGGATCCAAATCAAATTCGAATTCCCCTCTTTCTTTTCATTCGATTTTCATTGCCCGATCTAGATCTACAGCTAGACTGGCTCCGGTACCAATGTTAGGTTCATCGGGATCACAGTGAGTAGATTTAGAGGGTGTGTACTTCTCTATTTGGGATAAACACATAGATACATGTCCAACAGTGAGATCCAGAGAGGGAGAGAGGGAAGAAGGCGGGAGACGGACCATCGGGCTTGGCGGAGCTGCTAGCGTCGGTGAAATAGAGGCGATGGTGGCGCGGACGTCGGGGTCGATGCAGCGGTGACGATGGACTTCCCGTCGCCTACAGCGCCTCCTCTAGATCGGTCTAGGAAAGGAGGTGGGCAGTTACAGCGGCAGTGAACCTCGTAACCCTAGCCACTGGCCCCTCACCTCATATTTATGGCACTGCGCGACGGGGGTCCACCAGCCACGTATTGAACTGGACGTCCCCGATCAGGACGCGAAATCAGGGCCTAAACATGGCCGTTGGGCCAAGTCCGGTGGAAATCAACCTAACAAGCATGGCCCTGCCCTGGCGCGCATTCGTGCCAGGTGCCGTCGTCGAGGTGTCAGTCATGGCCGAATGAAAGGAGCACGTACGCCACTGACGATCGCATCCACTTTCTGTTCCTGGACCGCCGACTCATCCTACGGAGTACTACGCTTCTGTGTAGCAGCAGGCTGAATGACTCACCGCGGTGGACCCTCTCGGCCCTGCCGACGTGCAACAGGTGAGCAGCGGTCCGGTACTCCGGTGCTCCCTCCTGTAGTCCTGTGTGAGCACGATGCTGTTGTGCGCGCGCAGGGCGATGTTCACGGCAGTAAGTCAGAGCCACAAACCGTAGCGGCCGCATACCATATCTCCTGCCGCCCGTGTTGCTTCGAGATTCGCGCTCAGGTCCCTGTCGCCGTTCCTGCTGATGCCAAGCCTGATGCCAAGCTGCAGGTTGAGCATGAGCTCGTAGTTCCTGTGCCCCTTGGAGATGGTCTCCCCCTGCTTCTTCCCTGGCCTCGGCTGCGTGCGCATGCAGGACGACGTCCGCAGGCACGACCTGTCCGCGCGCGCCTCCTCGCTCTCGCCACCCTCGGCGGCGGCCTGCAGGATGTCCAGGTCCAGCGATGCGCTGCTCCTCCTGCTCACGCTGGACCTCCTCCCCTGGTCAGGGCTAATCTTGGGCGGCCGCCACACGGGCTTCTTCTGCACGGGCTCCACCCCGGGCCACGTCAGGATCTTCTGCGACGGCATCAGCGACGGCGTCTTGCCTTCGCACACCTCGAGCTCCTGGAGCAGCGCCGTGATGGGGTCGCAGGGCTCGCGGGGCACGGGCACGGCGGGTAGTAGACGCCGTCGGCGTGCACGGCGCCGGCCTCCTCGCACCAGGTGCCGATGTACATCCCGCCGTCGGCCCACCGGAACGTGCCCTGGCTCTTGGGCCTGGTGTCCTCCCAGGCGCCGTCGTAGCGGTCGCCGTTTGGCCCAGATGACGGTCCCGCAGCCGTGCATGTCGCCGGCCCTCCAGGTGCCGATGTACTCGTGGCCGTGGCGCCAGATGTAGCGGCCGTGGCCATCCTGCAGGCCGTCGCGCCAGTGGCCGTCGTAGACGTTGCCGTTGGCGTACGCCTGCGTGCCCTGGCCGTGGCGGAGGTTGTTGGCCCAGAGCCCCGCGAAGGTGCCCCCGAACTCGCCGATGTAGGTGCCCTGGCCGTGCATGTACCCGCCGGCGAAGTCGCCCTCGTAGGTGGCGCCGGAGGTCCAGGAGAACTTGCCGCGGCCCGACGCGCGGCCGCGACGAGCGTTGCTGGACCGACATCGACTACTGCGAGAAGAACGGGGTGAGCGAGCTTCCCAGCGAACTCTCGAGATAGAGTACGCGGCCGCATGCCGTTGTGGAAAAACCGAGTTGCATGTTTTAGTTCTGCATCGATCAGCAAGAGCATCTTTCCTTCCGCATTTGATGTTGTGTTTAACCTTGTATATGCACCCTGTCTCATACACAAACTACTGTAGACTAAGCTGCTAGCTGGCTGCAACCAATCTGTCTATATATATACAGCAAAATACGCTCGCTGGCTGGCTGCAACCAAACCAATCCGTATCCGTCTATACAACAAAATACGTAGAATTTACAGGCCCAGAAGAAGAGCAAGGAGAGACGGCAGCAGGATGAGTCGTTGCCATTGCAGCACCGGCGGCGGCGGCCTCCACGCCGCCGCGTCGGATGAGGCGTTGAAGATGCCTTTGGGCGTCCTGCCGTGCCGGGGAGTGCACGTCCTGTTCGCCTGCTCAGACACACACACAGTTCCATCTCAGTAATTTACGCAAGAGAATTTTACTAGAGGCTTTATGCAGCGAGGAGGCATTACGTTGCAGGCCGATATGCTCCCGCAGCCGCAGACGAGGCCGCCGTTGGCCTTGTCCGTGGCCTCCGCCGCGCCGCCACGGTCGCTCCTCTGCGTCCAAAATTCACAACCCCAACTCGGTTTTTCCACAAGACCAGGGGAGGAGGTCCAGCGTGAGCAGGAGGAGCAGCGCGTCGCTGGACCTGGACATCCTGCAGGCCGCCGCCGAGGGTGGCGAGAGCGAGGAGGCGCGCGCGGACAGGTCGTGCCTGCGGACGTCGTCCTGCATGCGCACGCCGCCGAGGCCAGGGAAGAAGCAGGGGGAGACCATCTCCAAGGGGCACAGGAACTACGAGCTCATGCTCAACCTGCAGCTTGGCATCAGGCTTGGCATCAGCAGGAACGGCGACAAGGACCGGAGCGCGAATCTCGAAGCAACACGGGCGGCAGGAGATATGGTATGCGGCCGCTACGGTTTGTCGCTCTGACTTACCGCTAAAACAGGGGACGGCCTTAGGCTTCATAATAAAGTTTATATAAACTGAGAGCCTAATGGGCCAGTTTGAGCTCCTAGCAACGGAGTCATGGGGGCATTTTGTATGGGCTTATTACTAGATGCGACTGATAAGTGACGGAGCCAGGAATTTGCGACTAGGTATGCCAAGTCACAAAATTTTGGAGCAAATATACCATAACAAATCCATAATAATAATCAAAGTACAAGTTCGAGACATAATTAATTAAGAAATATTACAAAACAATGACACATGCTACTATATAACTCTACGGTCCCCTTGTTGGAAGAGATTGATGATATCATCATCTTTCACTTGACTGAAGAATTCCCTCTCAATGAATGTAACCAAGCAATTGTTTAAATATTCATCACCCATTTTGTTTCTTTGCTCGTTCTTCGCATAATTCATCGTGGAAAACACTCTTTCAACACTAGCTGTTGCTACGGGAAGAATTAGCACCAGCTTAAGAAGCTTGTAAACAACATAATATTGTTCATCCTTTTGTGTGTCCACAAGCTTAACTGAAAGTTCACATAGGTTCTTCAGATTTTTAAACCTTTCATCTCTACCAACATGAGAAATATACATACTAAGCTGCTATGGAAGTTTCCCTAATTCCTTAGTTGTGAAATCCTTAGGATAAAACTTTGTAGCAAGTGTAACCAACTTGGCTTGATCGTAAGCAGCAAATGAATCAATTGGACTAAAGGCTGCCATGCAAGAAAGTAGTTCTGTGTTTACCTCATCAAATCTATCATTCAGTTCTCGAAGTTGCCTATCAATGACGCCCACAAACATATCAACATGAAAGTGATGATAGTTTATTGCGCCATTATAGAACCCTCTTTTGGGTCTCCCAACAGGATAGTATGGACCCTTCATGTCAACAACTTTAATCTTGTACTTCACACAAAAAGAAGTGACTCTATGAAGAAAATCTTTCCATCCATCCTCTCCCCGCAAGCACTGTAAATGAAACTTTGTGAGATCAACAAGCTCCATAGCATTCACAATATCTTGATCTTTCTTTTGCAAAGCCCTACTCAAGTCCTCGGTATAACCAAATATTTCTTGCATCAAGTGTGCCATGAATACAAACTCAAATGACCGAAATGATGTCAACATAGTCATAACCTCCGCTATAGTATACTCTTGTCCAATCTTCACCAGAACACGCCTGATTGTAGGATACATAGAGATAACATGCAGCACAGTTTGTAGTGAGAGCCCCAACGAGTATCGGATGGCCTTTCCAAACCCATTTCTTGATTCAAACCCCTCCCGGTTTCTATTTCCTCCTACGCTAATGCATCAATTAGTTCCTCAGCCTGAGCCATTCGAAGCATTCTCATCTTTTTACAAGAATTGCCAAGAACATTTAACAAGATAGAAAGTTATCCAAAAAACCATGTGCAGTCCCCACTCTCCTTAGCAACAGCAACAAGAGTTAATTGTAGCTGATGAGAAAAGCAGTGAACATAATAAGCATATGGGGATTCATCCATAATCAGCTTCTTCTGCCCATTAGCATTACCTTTCATGTTGCTAGCTCCGTCATACCGTTTGCCACGAACCATTGCAAAGGTCAAATTATACTTCATAAGCATATGCTCCGCAGCAGCCTTAAGTGTCATAGCACTAGTATCTTCAACATGGGCAATACCAAGAAATCTGACAACTGCTCGGCCCTTTTTATCGACATAACGCAAGCAAACAACTAGTTGTTCATTCTGATACACATCAGCAGACTCATCAGCAAGTATTACAAAATGTTGACCATCAAGTTCTTGAATGACTAGCTTAGTAGTGAGTTGGGCACAACACTTGATGAGATCATGTTATACTTCATGGCATGTCATCTTTGTCATGTACGGACGTACGTACAGGCGCCGTGCCCATGACATCAGGCGACATGCGGAGCGACATGCGGAGGAGCGCGTCCAGCGCATGGACCATGACCAGCAGGAGCCGCTCGCCACCCGTGGCTGCCAGTGGCCAGGAGCAAATGGCGATGACCACGACCAGCAGGAGCCGCTCGCCACCAGTGGCTAGGAGCCACATGAGGGAGACGGGTTGCTGCCAATGGCCAGGAGCAAATGGCGATGAAGACTTTCAGTTTTATTTATCTATTTTTAGGAGCTTTTGTTTATTCTTTCATGGAGCCGATGGCTATTTATATGTGTAATCGTGACTTTGAGTTTCAAGCAAGATCAATCAACCAAACTCTCTTTCTTCCTCCCTTGAACATTCTCAAGCCCAGAAGCCGAGAGGGGTATAACCTCCGTTCTGGAAGACACGGCACGAGACTACGAGTTACGTAGTCGAGGGCCGGCTACCCTAGATCACCAGGCCCTTGACAACCTGGTATCACGATCCTATCGATCCTCGGCATCCTCAGCCGCCGCGCCATCATCCCCGCCACCAGCAGCTACACCAAACCCATCGCCCACCCGCTCCACAGCCTCCACCGCAAATCCCAGGCCACCGCCACCTTCCACTGCCCCCGCAACCACCCCAGTCACCATGGCTGAACCCACCCTCGCCGAGGTCATGGACATGCTCAAGTCCATGCGCGCAGAGATGTCCACCCTCAAGTCCGACGTGGCGACCATGAAGGACACGCCCTCAGCGTCTTTCGGCGGCGGCGATGATCGTCGTTGCGAAGGCCCGCGAGATCAGGACTTCCACCCCAAGCACAAGAAGTGGGATTTCCCCCGCTATGACGGTACGACCGATCCGATGCTATTCCTCAACAAATGTGAGGCCTACTTCCGCCAACATCGAACCATGGCGGAGGAACGAGTGTGGATCGCGTCATACCACCTCGACGACATTGCGCAGCTGTGGTTCACACAGCTCCAAGACGACGACGGCACGCCGACGTGGGGGCGCTTCAAGGACCTCCTGGACCTGCGGTTCGGACCCCCCCTCCGCTCCGCGCCGATGTTCGAGCTCGCCGAGTGCCGGCGCACTGGGACGGTGGAGGAGTACTCCAACCGTTTCCAGGCTCTCCTACCGCGCGCGGGCCGCCTCGAGGAGGCCCAACGCGTCCAGCTCTACACGGGGGGACTTCTTCCGCCGATTAGCAACGCCGTCCGCATCCACAACCCTGACACGTTGGCGGCGGCCATGAGCCTCGCACGCCAGGTGGAGATGATGGAGGCCGAGAGGTCGACTCCCCACCCCCCTCGGGCGCCCCCACGCGGTCCCTCTCCGTCGCCAGCACCACGCCCTGCACTACCGGTGCCACCGCCGATCCTGCAGCTGCCAGCACCGCCGGTGGCCTCTCAGCCGGGCCACGGCGAGGGAACACAGCGGCGCCTCTCTCCGGAAGAAATGGCGGAACGACGCCGCCAAAACCTGTGCTTCAACTACAACGAGAGGTACAGCCGTGGTCATAACAGATTCTGCAAGCGCATTTTTTTCGTCGATGGCGTCGAGATCGACGACGAGCCCGAAGGCGAGGCGGCGGTCACTGCCATTTCAGGGGAGGTGGAGGCACCGACTTTCTCCCTCCATGCGGTCGCGGGCGTGGCCATCGGCAAGACCATGCAGGTCCGCGTCTCGGTGGGCGCGACGTCCCTCATCGCCCTCCTGGACACAGGATCCACGCACAGCTTCATCGCCGAGGAGGCCGCGCACCAGACCGGCCTGCCGATCCAACCTCGTCCGCGCTTGACGGCCACGGTCGCCAATGGCGAGTGCGTGTCGTGTCCAGGAGTCCTCCGCGGGGCCCCGCTGCTCATCGACGACTTCCGCTCCACCGTCAACCTCTTCGTCATGCCTCTTGCAGGATACGACATCGTCTTGGGGACGGACTGGATGGCGACCCTGGGACAGCTGGTGTGGGACTTGGTCGCAGGCACCGTCTTGTTCCAGCACGAGGGACGCGCCGTGCGCTGGTCCGCCGTGCCGGCCCCTGGCGCCCTCGGCCCCTACACCACCACGGCCAGCGACTCGCTCCTGGAGGAGCTCCTGGCACAGTTCGACACCGTCTTCGCCGCGTCGACCGGCCTGCCTCCTCACCGGGGCCGCGAACATGCCATCACACTCAAGACGGGCGCGCAGCCGGTCGCGGTCCGCCCGTACCGATACCCGGCGGCCCACAAAGATGAGCTCGAACGCCAATGCGCCGCGATGATGGCGCAGGGCATCGTCTGCCGCAGCGACTCGGCGTTCTCGTCGCCGGTCCTCCTCGTCAAGAAGGCGGACGGCACATGGCGTTTCTGCGTCGACTACAGGGCGTTGAACGCGCTCACGGTCAAGGATGTGTTCCCCATCCCCGTCGTGGACGGGCTGCTCGACGAGCTCCACGGAGCGCGTTTCTTCACCAAGCTGGACCTGCGCTCGGGGTATCACCAAGTCCGAATGCGCCCGGAGGACGTACATAAGACGGCGTTTCGCACACATGACGGACTCTACGAGTTCCTCGTCATGCCGTTCGGCCTCTGCAACGCGCCAGCGACATTCCAGTCCTTGATGAACGACGTCCTTCGACCATACTTACGTCGGTTCGTCCTTGTTTTCTTTGATGACATCCTAATATACAGTCACACTTGGGCGGACCACCTGCGACACATCCGTGTCGTCCTCTCCGAGCTGGCGCGCCACCACCTCTTCGTCAAGCGCTCCAAGTGCTCCTTCGGCGCGTCCTCGGTCGGGTACCTGGGGCACGTCATCTCGGCGTCCGGCGTCGCCATGGACCCGGCCAAGGTCCAAGCTATCCGAGACTGGCCGGTTCCCCGGTCAGCACGGGCGGTGCGCGGCTTCCTTGGCTTGGCCGGCTACTACAGGAAGTTCGTCCACAACTACGGCACCGTGGCTGCCCCGCTCACGGCGCTCCTGAAAAAAGAGGGGTTCGCCTGGACCGAGGCGGCCGCCGCCGCGTTCTGCGCCCTCAAGGAAGCTGTGACGACCGCCCCGATACTCATGTTGCCGGACTTCACCAAGCCGTTCGTCGTCGAGTGCGATGCCTCCTCCTACGGGTTTGGGGCCGTGCTCATCCAGGAGGGCCACCCCATCGCGTTCTTTAGCCGGCCGGTGGCGCCCCGACATCGCTCCCTCGCGGCGTACGAGTGAGAGCTCATCGGGCTCGTCCTTGCGGTACGCCATTGGCGGTCGTATCTGTGGGGCCGCAGCTTCGTCGTCAAGACGGACCACTACAGTCTGAAGTACCTCCTCGACCAACGCCTCGCCACGATTCCGCAACACCACTGGGTGGGGAAAATCCTGGGCTTTGACTTCACCGTCGAATACAAGTCCAGTGCGACAAACACGGTGGTTGATGCCCTCTCACGGAGGGACACCGAGGAGGACGAGCAGGGCGCGGTCTTGGGCGGTTTCCGGACCCTGCTTCGATTTCATCAGTCGGCTCCGCCATGCTCAAGCCACGGACCCGACGCTGGTGGCTGTCCATGATGAGATCACCGCCGGGACGCGCACCGCGCCGTGGGCGATCACCGACGGCCTCGTCTCCTACGACGGTCGACTCTACATCCCACCATCTTCTCCACTGCTGCAGGAGATTGTGTCCGCAGTGCACGACGACGGACATGAGGGCGTCTAGCGTACCTGGCATCGCCTCCGCCGCGACTTCCACTTCCCCAACATGCGCACCATGGTGCAGAACTTTGTGCGGGAGTGCGCCACATGCCAAAGGTACAAGTCGGAACATCTACACCCGGCAGGCTTGCTCATGCCCCTGCCCGTCCCCACCATCGTCTGGGCGGATATCGGCCTCGACTTCATTGAAGCACTGCCCCGCGTCGACGGCAAATCGGTCATCCTCTCCGTCGTCGACCGCTTCAGCAAGTACTGCCACTTCATCGCCCTCGGCCACCCGTACACCGCCGAGTCTGTGGCCCAAGAGTTCTTCGCCGACATCGTACGTCTTCACGGGCTGCCTCAGTCCATCGTCTTCGACCGCGATCCGGTCTTCACCTCCACCTTTTGGCGCGAGCTCATGCGCCTCATGGGGACGAAGCTGCACATGACCACTGCGTTCCACCCGCAGTCGGATGGCCAAACCGAGGTGGCCAACAAGGTGATCGTGATGTATTTGAGGTGCTTTACAGGTGACCGTCCCCGCTAGTGGCTTTGGTGGCTACCTTGGGCCGAGTACGTCTACAACACCGCGTACTAGTCCTCGCTCCGCGAGACTCCGTTTCGGGTGGTCTACGGCCGCGACCCGCCGTCCATTCGCTCTTATGAGCCCGACGAGACGCGAGTTGCTGCCGTAGCCCGGGACATGGAGGAACGTGACGCCTTCCTCACCGACGTCCGTCATCGTCTGGAGCAAGCCCAAGCGGTGCAAAAGAAACATTACGACAAGCATCACCGGCAGGTGGCGTATGCCGTCGGTGACTGGGCACTTCTCCGCCTTCGACACCGTGCAGCAGCCTCCATACCGCGGGCGTCCTCGGGCAAACTCAAGGCGCGATTCCTCGGGCCGTACCGCGTCACCGAAGTCATCAACGCCGTCGCCGTTCGCTTGGAGCTCCCTCCCCAGGCACGCCTCCACGACGTGTTCCATGTGGGCACATTGAAGAAGTTCGCGGGCACGCCTCCTGCATCACCTCCACCGCTCCCCGACATCAAGCATGGCGTGGTTGTACCAGCTCCGGAGCGCGTCACTCAAGCTCGCCTCGCCCGCGGCGTTCGCCAGGTGCTGGTCTTTTGGAGGGGTGAACCGCCCTCGTCTGCCACATGGGAGGACCTCGACGATTTCCGCGCCACATATCCAGACTTTCAGCTCGAGGACGAGCTGGCTCTCCAGGGAGGGGGAGATGTCATGTACAGACGTACGTACACGCGTCGTGCCCGTGACATCAGGCGACATGCG
Organism: Saccharum hybrid cultivar R570; assembly: GCA_038087645.1. NCBI lineage: Eukaryota > Viridiplantae > Streptophyta > Magnoliopsida > Poales > Poaceae > Saccharum > Saccharum hybrid cultivar. The sequence goes on along the minus strand of JAQSUU010000562.1, from coordinate 13,162,491 downwards.
GAGCGACATGCGGAGGAGCGCGTCCAGCGCATGGACCATGACCAGCAGGAGCCGCTCGCCACCAGTGGCTGCCAGTGGCCAGGAGCAAATGGCGATGACCACGACCAGCAGGAGCCGCTCGCCACCAGTGGCTAGGAGCCACATGAGGGAGACGGGTTGCTGCCAATGGCCAGGAGCAAATGGCGATGAAGACTTTCAGTTTTATTTATCTATTTTTAGGAGCTTTTGTTTATTCTTTCATGGAGCCGATGGCTATTTATATGTGTAATCGTGACTTTGAGTTTCAAGCAAAATCAATCAACCAAACTCTCTTTCTTCCTCCCTTGAACATTCTCAAGCCCAGAAGCCGAGAGGGGTATAACCTCCGTTCTGGAAGATACGGCACGAGACTACGAGTTACGTAGTCGAGGGCCGGCTACCCTAGATCACCAGACCCTTGACAATCTTACAATTTTGTGGAGCATTCTTCAGAACCACCCTATCAACCTCATCAAAGTTTCCAGCAAGCCAATTTAAAAGCTCAAGAAAATTTCCCTTGTTTAGTGAATCTTCACTTTCATCATTCCCTCTAAATGCACTTGTTCAGTGAAATAAGTAGCACAACAAAAAATCTCAAGCACTTGAGTGTCCATGTCAAACGGAGCTTATATAAGACTTTGTATTGTGTGGTGTTAGAAGCAATAGACTCCCTAATTAATGTTCTAGGTGCAGTGAACCTATCTATTTTTCTTGAGCTTCAGCATAAGCACTATTGACAGCACCAATGTGTCTCCTCAATCTTGATTTTAGGTGCCAATTCCTCCATCCACTATTCACAAATGTATCTCCACCAGGGTATGTTGTTCTATCCTTGAACAAATAGCAAACAAAGCAAAAGGCTGCATCTTTCTCTACACTATACTCAAGCCAATTATTTCCCTTAAACCAAACAGGGCAAAAGCGACGTGGATGGCCACTTATTTCTCTATATTTAAAATCATGGTTCTTTGGTTGACATGACCCCAATTCAATATACCTCCTTCTAACTCTATCCTGGTCATTGACATCATACCTTGAGATGGGAATCCGCTTCCCAGGATCATGCTCAAGTTCTTCCAAATCTGCTCTCACTTTGCTCTCTTCATCAGTTGCAGTGTCTTCTACAATTGGAGTTGGGAGGCCTCTGTCCGGCTCGGGAGCTTCACCATTTACTTCTTCATCATTCTGTGTTGGCGCAAGTTTGGGAGCTTCACCATCATTCTATGCTGGCACAAGTGCTAACTGCATATTGCTCTCATTAGTCTCAATCTCAACAGAATGAGCAGTTGGTGTAGATGTAGAGGCTGTCTTTTTTATCTTTGCCGCTCTCTCCCACAATGCAACTATGCTAACACCCTTCTTCTTCATCTACATTACAAGAATAAAAAATACAATCAAAAGAATTAGAAAAACAAATCTTCAATAACTCAGTGAGTAGTGAACATAGGGTATTTAAACATTTAGTGTTCTCATCTGCTATGCTCACCTTGCTTGTTCAATTTGCCGAGCCGAGGGGCGGAGGGGAAGATCCGGAGGGTGCTGCTGGTGCTGCAATCTGCAAAAGCGACCGGGGTGCCGCTGGTCGCCGGACGCCAGCCGCTGGGATTGGAACTAGGACTCTGGGAGGAGGAAAAGGGGCAGGGGCGTAGGTTGCGGTGGCTACCTGCCGGGCGGCCGGCGATGCCACGCCAGTCGTCGGACTTTCGGAGTAGGGGACCTCCACTGCTCTGGCCGTCGGGGGAGGTGGCGGGCTGGTCTGCACGCGCTGGTGACGGCGGCGTGCGTGCTGCCGTCCGTGGAGCAGCCGCGTACGAGGGCGCAGGCAGAGGAACGCGAGAGGATTGGGGAATTTGGGGGCAGCCGGGCACAGCAGCAAGCCAGCAATTTTGGGCTTCAATGGTTTAGTTCCTTCGTGGGCTGCAGAATTGGCCCATGACCATGCGCCGGAAGCTAGAACGTATAAGTTACATATACGAACATGTATACTTGTTATTTTTTTCCCTCAAATCATGGGTATGCCTTGGCATACAGGGGCATACCCTGGCGCCGTCCATGTGCATACGTACAGCCAGCCGCCCAAAAGAGCCTAGAAAGGTGCGTTACGAGAGCAGGGATCCGCTTACTTCTGTCTACATCCGCTCCGCAACTGAAGCTTTCTCTGGCCACAGGCTCTCGTCCAAATCCGAAACTAGTTGTCCAGTGCCCTGAATAACAAAGGTATCCAATATTCCTTTTGACTATCCTCAACAGTCAACCCAGCGTCCATAAACCATACTTATCAATTCCATTCCGGATGTCATTCCGGTTTTCCTCTTGAAATGAAATACACCGGTACCTATCCATTTCGGCGTACCGTTCCGGCATTACATATAATAATATATATACATATACATATAATTATGTAGTATTTACTAATTAGTAAATGGTCCATACGTAAATGTTGCTCTACTGCACAACACTTGTAAGGCCCAACAAGATAACAAGCCGCAAGGCCCACTAGGCTCATCAACGTCAATGATTTCACGTAGAAGGTCACGCCCAGGTCCCAGCCTTATCCATCCACCGCATTCCATTCGTCCCTCGCGAAGAGCAGCTGAGGCGGCGGCGGCCTTGTCGCCCGGCGCCGCAACGACGTGAAACGCCCTGCCGCTATTCCGCGCCGCTCGTGGGGAGCTCGCCGCGGCCGATCCATGGCACAGGAGCTCAGGACGGAAACGTCCTGATGTTTTTCCTTGTTCTACTTTCTTTATTTATTTGGGAATTTGTTCTTCCTACTCCAATCTGTATGTTTGCTGTCAATTTTTTGCATCGATCCAAGAAACAAAGCTGCTTGATGCCTAGCTTCATGTTCCGAATTGATTTGTTGATTGATTTCTGGCCTTCGGTGGAATATTGCTTGGGTTGCTGAGTGGGCGATTGCCCGGTACCGGAATCGACGGAGCGAGATAGACCGGATTGGGACCGGATTGGCCGGAACAGAGCGGTATTTTGGCCGGTACGGGACGAGGACTCCTGTGTGCCGGTCTAGGCGACGGAACGAGATATACCGGCCATTCCGGCCGGTACCGGAACGGAATCGATAACTATGCCATAAACACACATGCCTGCAAATTGCAGTTTAGTTTCATTCTCTTAATACTAGTATATATATCCAGTTATGGTTTTCAAAAAAATATTTATATATCCAGTTATGGAGTTGTTGGCGGCAAGTTCACACATGCGTCCACATTCAACCAACACAATTCCGCGGCTGGGCAGTCAACGACTCAGCTGGAATACATACATTCCATATTCTCTAGTCTTTGTGTCTTTTGCCTTCAACCAACCACTCTCATGACTGATAAAAAAAAAAACAACTCTCATGAGCCATGACTTGGCATGTACTAGTGCCTCCTTCTTTTATGCCAAACAAACAAGGCGATGCGTGTGCAACGAACGTAGGAGTACTAAACGATTATGACGGTCAATACTCACAGCTCATTTGAACGGTGGAGCACACAATTAACAATGAGTCAATGACATGGCGGCGGCCTGCCGCCGCTCTGCTAGGAACCGTTGGTTAACTACCAACATAATCCACTTCGACTTCGCACCGTCGTAATTTTCAACATTTGATTCTTGCAATTGGACAAGGTCACATGGTAGGGAGTACAAGAGAGAGAGAATCAACCTAGCAGGAATTAGGTGGTTTTTCATTATTAATCATTAAGATAAGAAGAGAAAATAGATACCCAAATTTAGTTTAAAATAGGATTTGAATCTGGGTGGTTGGTTCCTCACTTCCTGCAGGGAGTACAAAAGAATGCGTACTTTATATTGCAACATTTGCTAAACATGTGTTTCTCTTAGTCCTTGCGTGTGTACTTATTTCAGTATTAATATTTCTATCGGTGCAAAATTTTAAAACTATCTTCTTCCTGTATTTTTCTTCTCTTTTTTTCCATCCTCCACCGCCTTCTCATGCGTGAGCGTGAACCTCTCTTCTTTTTATCTCTTCATTCATCTCTCTTTTTTTCCTATGTATTCCCTAGTTGTGTTAATAATGAAACCTCGCTCTAGGATAAGAATATGACCTTCCCAAACAAAAAGGTAAATACTACTACAGAATTATTTTTCATCAATGATTTTCACTACTGGTTTGAGACTAAAACCGGTGCAGTGAAAAGTTCTCAGCCTTGGTGAAAAGTACACATCATCTCCCTCGCGTGTCTCCCCGTGTGTGCTTCGGTGTTGTGGCCGACAGGCGGGCCTTGTGCATGCATGTCACCACACGGCCGGTGCTCACACGGAGCACACGGATCACAAGCTCCATGTCCTCTCTCAATCTATCTCTCCCATCCATCTTTTCTCCCATCGCTCTCCCCTCTCTCCCCGGCGAGGAGATGGGTTATGTGCCACAATGGTGGCCCGCTCCTCACTTGAAGCGGTGGCGGCCCCAGCACGGTGAAAGGTCCTAATGACTAGAGGGGGGATGAATAGCCTATTAAAAAATTTTACAACAACACTAAGACATGTGATTAGTAAATATGATGGCGAAGCAAATTTTGCGCTAGCACTACACTCGTGTTGCAAGCCACCTGCCCAATTCTAATCCCTATGATCTCTAGTATACCACACAAGAACTATTTCACTAATTTACACCTAGGTGAACAAACTAGCTAGAGAACTACAACTAAAGAGCTACACTAGCTACAAGCACTACACAATGTAAATACACAAAGTAATGCAAGAGAGTGGTAGAAGTGATATACCGCCGTGGCAAGAGATCAGTCAATGAATACCAAATAATACCAAGGAGACAATGATGACACAATCAATTTTTCCTCCGAGGTTCACTTGCTTGCCGGCAAGCTAGTCCCCATTGTGGCAATTCACTCACTTGAAGGTTCACGCACTAATAGGCATCACACGCCTAACTCGCAATCAGGTGCCGCACAACCAACACAAGATGAGGATCCACAAGCCACATGCAATCCACTAGAGTTGCCTTTGGCGCTCCGCCAGGGAGGCACAAGAACCCCTCACAAGCACAATGATTAGAGCCGGAGACAATCACCTTCCTCCACTCGACGATCCACCAAACACCGGGCCATCTAGGTGTTGGCAAACACCAAGAGTAAACAAGATCTCCACCAGCCTAAATCGCCCAACTAGTGCCACAAGATGCTAGACCACTAAGCAATGCACTAGAGGCTCTTCAATCTCACTCAAGATGATGAAATCAAGTGTGCAAGTGAGTGGAGTGGTGTGCTCAGCTCCCAAAGGGTGTATGCAGGTGTGGGAAGTGCCAAGAGCGCGGCCAAGGCTGGCCACCACCTCTATCTATAAGCCCACAAGCAAATAGAGTCGTTACCCCTTGGAGCCACTTTTTGCGAGGGCACTGGACATGAGGTGGCGGTGCCCCTCCAACGGTCATCCAACTAGCCGTTGGGGCACCGGACAGGGTGGCGGTGGCACCGCCCTAGGGGTGGCAGTGACCACCCGACCACCCCTCCCTCCCTCCCCGAAAACACTAGTCTCTGGATAAAAACGGCGGTGCACCGCCCTAGGGGCGGCGGTGCCCACGGCGGTGACCAACCCGGTATACCCCACTCTCTAGATAAAATGGAGGTGGCATCACCTCACCAGTGGCAGTGACCAGGCGGTGCACTGCCCTCATCGCGACGGTGTACACCGAACACGCCGATGCCACCTCCTTCTCTGCTGCTCTCACCCGGGGTCAGGTGGGCACCGCCCTCGGGGTGGCAGTGCCACTAGACAGGGTGGCGGTGCCAACCTAGTACCTCCCTCTCGGCCTCCTCCAGCCGGTCACCGCCACAGGGGTGGTGGTGCACCGGACAGGGCATGGCGGTGCCCTCGGGGCAGCACCCCGAGCCCGGTTACGCCTCCTTTTTTCACCTTTTTCACCACCTTTGCAAATGTGCTAACACTCCAAGTGTTTCACCATCATGTGCAAATGTGTTAGCATTTTCACAATCATTTTTCAAAGGTTAACCACTTTCTCACCGATTGTGCACTAGGCCTAAAATGCATACACAAGTATTCCAACACCTAGTGGCACTAGATGATCGAGTTGTCCGATAAAAGCTCCCCTCTTAATAGTATGACCATCTATCCTAAATGTGATCACACTCTCTATAGTGTATTGATCACCGAAAACAAAATGGCCCTATTGATATCACCTTTGCCTTGCCCATTTTGTTTTTCTCTTTCTTCTTTTCAAAGTCTGGAGCTTGATCATCAACACATGTCCGCACCATCACCATGGACTTCATTTTATGTGGCCAACTCCATCCATGAGTGCCACCTAGCTCCTTCACTTGGGTTGGACCAACCTACCTCAAATCCACACTCAGAGCATAGGGTTAGTCCAAGTTGGTTTCATCAATTAATCAAAACCAAACTAGGGCTTTCACACGGCTGCCCCCATGGCGCGGGCACAACCTCTACCCTCATCTCCGACATTGACGACTGGTGTGCCTAATTGGCACCTACGTCGGATGGTGTTATTTTTAATATATTCACCATTGTCTCATTGCGGAAGACGATTTTGATGACCTTGATTATCACCAACGAGAGTGAAAACAACAGTGATAAGCATTTTGTCGTAGTGAAACAAAAACAATTGTATTGTATGTTTGCTCAAAATAGTTTCCAAACCACTTATATATTTACGATCCTATACCTGCATTAAATATATAGGCCATGTATTCGTTTTATTTATCATTCTAAGATAGAAAGGCTCGATGTACTATATATATATATATATATATATATATATATATATATATATATATATATATATATATATATATATATATATAGACACACACACACTGTGGAGACAATGTAATGGTTATATTGTTGACAAACAAAGGTGTTCGCAAATAACAACGACATGTTCTATTAGGAAATGGTATAACTGAGGCTTGTGTTTGTTTGGTTTGGTTGCTGAACATTACTTATTCGTGCCACGCCTAAGACTTGTCATAATTTTCAAATCATGTGCTTGTTTCAAATGCAACGGTTGTGTACTTTTGTTTTTTGAAACTTTGCAATCCCCTAGGCCAACATGCAAAAATACATCTTAATGCCAAACTTTAGCCACTTTGTTTGCCATATCTTGTGATTCGCATGCAAGCCACACTTGGTCTAACTTTACACAACAATTGATTGTACGAAGTTAGACGTAAACTTCACGGGGTTGCTATGGGTCGTCGGCCCAGCAACTTACTCTTTATGTTTCCATTTGAAAGGACTTAATTGAGTGCTAGAATCCAATTTCTCTAAGTACGAAACAACGCACTACATTAAAACCATGCTTTTCTAAATTGTAGATGTCTGAAAATTGAGAAATTTTTAGGTGACCAAGTAGCGAGACAACAATAGTGGTGGGAGACGAGCTTCTTCTTCTTGAGGAGGGCGTTTGTCGTTGTCGGGCCTAGAAGGAGGGGTTCTAGAGTAGGTATGCCTGACTATGGCGGTGGAAGGGATAGCGGGGCGGCATCGGACAACCAATGGGCAAAGAGGACCGGAAAAGCATGCCGACAAAACCGTTTTAAGTGGCAAGAGTAGTGACGAAGGACTTAGCAACCATGGGGCATGAAAGATTTTTTTTTGAACTTGCTTGCCTTTCATTATCAGCTGGCCGAAACCTCAAACATGATCAGGTCAAACACGCACGTACATGTCACGTTTCCGAGCAATGGGGGCGCGAAAGATAGGCGGGGTGAGCGGGCGTTAGCTAAAGCGTGAGAAATAACCGAAGAAAAAAAATCGGATGCAAAAATTAACATGTAACAGCTCAATCCTGTATTAAACTGGAGTACACAAAAGAGGCATGTGCCTCATTTCTGAAACAAAACACAACACCTCATGGGTGGCAGCATGCCAGAACAGCACGAGAAATGGCAATAACCAAATCATGGCCTTGAATAATGCGCGTATTACGTGAACGAGCTGCGGTTGCTGCCCGTGCCAGCTCACCTGGCAGTTGATGACCCGCGGCGGCAGCGTACCGGACCACCGCAACGGCCATCTCGACCGGATCCCGCGGCTCCCGAGCGGCCGAGCCCACCTCCCGCCGGCTCCGTGGGTTCCACCCGTGAGACATGACGACCGGGGCCCACGGCGGATGAGGCACCCCCACCCCACCAACGGCCAAGATCCACGGGGGCGCGGGGCGGATGGAAAGGAAAGGCGAAATTAGAGCGTCCGAGTCCGAGAAAAACCGCGCACGCACGCCGGGGCGCCGACGCCACTGGCATGTCCGGCCTTGCAAGCCACACAAACACCACTCTGAGACGCGAGCGAAGGGAAGCGACCGCCGCCCACGCACCAACCTGCTTGCAGCTCTCCTCCTGGCTTCTTTGGCTGGAATAGCTGGATCGCCGTGCCCAGGCCAGCAACACGGTCAGCAGGAGGCGTCGACCGGCGGCGGCGGCGGAGGGAGGACAAAGCAAGGAAGAACGGAGATGATGGCCGCGGACAGGGATGGGCCGGCGGCGCTTCTTCTCCGACGCGTCGCCGCCGCCGTGTTCGTTCTCGTGATGCTGTGCTCCCCCGGCCCCGGCGCGGTGGTGGTGGTGTCGGCCCGGAAGGTGGGCGAGACGTGCGCGCTGGACCGGAACTGCGACGCCGGGCTGCACTGCGAGACGTGCGTCGCCGACGGCAACGTGTGGCCGCGCTGCACCCGCGTCGCCCCCGTCGACCCGCAGACCAAGGTACGTACGCGCGCTTTCCCGTTCTCTCTCGCTTTTTCCGTTCGCCGGCCCGAATGCGGCCGCCGGATTATTGGATCGCCGCCGCCGCCGGCGACACTGACCGTCCCGTGACAATTTGCGCGGGTTGTTTGCTCCTGTCATGGTGGCAGGCGCGGGACCTGCCGTTCAACCGGTACGCGTGGCTGACGACGCACAACTCGTTCGCGCGGCTCGGGCAGCGGTCGCAGACGGGGGTCGCCATCGCCACGCCGTGGAACCAGCAGGACACCGTCACCGAGCAGCTCAACGTGAGTTCCCTCTCCGTCCGGTCTCTCGCTACTCCTTCCTCAGCTTCTTCCTGAGCTCGGCAAAGCTAGCTGCTCCTCGCTCGTCCACGTCGGCGGGCCACGCGCGCAAACGTTAGCTTCCACGTCCTACTATATTGCTGGCGCGAATCTTGGAGCAAATGCCAGCTCCTCCTGCTTCCACGGTTTGATTGGACACGGGCACACGGCAAAGAAATAATTGGGCATGAGAATACTCCTACTACTGCAAGTAGTAGCCCAATGTGTTTACCGTCCAGCTGGTAGGCATGGGCGTGAGGTGCCGCCGGGCCGTGACGCGACAGCCAACAGGTGTCGCGGGCGCTCTCCGCGTGCCGACGCGTGCACGCGCTCCAGGCGGCGAGCGAGCGAGCGAGCACGGGTTTGCGTGCACGCCCGCGGTGGCGGTCTGGCGGAGCAGAGCCGCAGCGAGCCCACACCAAACGCCCTGCTGCGGCTGCGCTTGCTTGAAGCGTGGTCACGGCACACATGGCACTACACTTACGGCTGGCACGCCGCGCATGTGTTCCTGCGCGTCTTTCTGTGATGGCCTGCGCGTCAATGTCTCGTCTCATGGCGTCGCCATGATGTCCCCACGATGGCATTTCCGGCAACCATAATCATGTGGCATTCTGAATCTGAACGATTATTGTGAAAGATAAAGACGGATTGTGGGGAGGGGGTGTTATCCCGCCTTCAAGTAACATTGCTTTTTCTGCTCTACAAAGCTGGAAACGGCAAGCTTTAACATGACTCCGGTTGCTACTTGCTAGTAGACTGTACAGCACACAGATTTGCCCTCGCTTGAATTCTTTTCTTTTCTTTTCTTTTCTTTTCTTTTCTTTTCTTTTCCTTCAAATTCAGATTGTCGTGAAATGGTTGCCCTGTTGTCTTGTCTGTGGTGCAGAACGGCGTGAGGGGGCTGATGCTGGACATGTACGACTTCCGCAACGACGTCTGGCTCTGCCACTCGTACGGCGGCATCTGCCAGAACTTCACCGCGTTTGTAAGCTCCTCCTCCTCCCGGCCGGCGTCAGCGTCACTGTGTTCGTCTCCACAGCTCTGTCTGACCTCGAGTTCCCCTGGCAGCAACCGGCGGTGAACGTGCTCCGGGAGGTGGAGCGCTTCCTGTCGCGGAACCCAGCCGAGGTGGTGACCATCTTCGTGGAGGACTACGTGGAGTCGCCCAAGGGGCTCACCCGGGTGCTCAACGCGTCGGGCCTCGCCCGCTACGTGTTCCCGCCCTGGCGCATGCCCAAGAGCGGCGGCGACTGGCCGCGGCTCAGCGACATGGTCCGCGACAACCACCGCCTGCTCGTCTTCACCTCCAGGCCCGCCAAGGAGGCCGCCGAGGGCATCGCCTACGAGTGGCGCTACGTCGTCGAGAACCAGTGTAGGCTAGCTACTCCGTCGCCGTCCCTGTCCTTTGCACCATGAGCGATGCAGATTCTGACGCTCGGCCGGTGGTGCTGCTTCTTCTTGCTTGCTTGCAGACGGGACCAAGGGGATGGTGAAGGGGACGTGCCACAACCGCGCCGAGTCGGCCGCCATGAACGACCTGTCCAGGTCGCTGGTGCTCGTCAACTACTTCAGGGACCTCCCGAATCTGCCGGTGGCGTGCAAGGACAACTCGGCGCAGCTGCTGGACATGGTCACCACCTGCCACGACAAGTCCGGGAACCGGTGGCCCAACTTCATCGCCGTCGACTTCTACAAGGTCAGCCAGCTCCGTCGTCTCCTCTCTTCCGGCCCTGTCCGCGGTTAATTCCTAGCTCAGCTGTCAGCTCTGAACTTGGGCTGTGAATTTTGGACGCAGAGGAGCGACCGAGGCGGCGCGGCGGAGGCCACGGACAAGGCGAACGGCGGCCTCGTCTGCGGCTGCGGGAGCATATCGGCCTGCAACGTAATGCCTCCTCGCTGCATAAAGCCTCTAGTAAAATTCTCTTGTGTAAATTACTGAGATGGAACTGTGTGCGTGTGTCTGAGCAGGCGAACGGGACGTGCACTCCCCGGCACGGCAGGACGCCCAAAGGCATCTTCAACGCCTCATCCGACGCGGCGGCGTGGAGGTCGCCGCCGCCGGTGCTGCAATGGCAACGGCTCATCCTGCTGCCGTCTCTCCTTGCTCTTCTTCTGGGCCTGTAAATTCTACGTATTTTGTTGTATAGACGGATACGGATTGGTTTGGTTGCAGCCAGCCAGCGAGCGTATTTTGCTGTATATATATAGACAGATTGGTTGCAGCCAGCTAGCAGCTTAGGCTACAGTAATCTGTGTATGAGACAGGGTGCATATACAAGGTTAAACACAACATCAAATGCGGAAGGAAAGATGCTCTTGCTCAGTTGCTCTTGCTGATCGATGCAGAACTAAAACAGGGGACGGCCTTAAGCTTCTTAATAAAAAGTTATATAAACTGAGAGCCTAATGGGCCAGTTTGAGCTCCTAGCAACGGAGTCACGGGGACATTTTGTTTGGCTTATTACTAGATGCGACTGATAGTCTGATAGTGACTAGTGAGTAGTGAGTAGTGACCGTGGTGCAAAGAATCGCATCCAAACACTCCGGTGTATGTGTATAAATAACGAACCCACGAATGCAGGCTAAACCTCCAGCAATTTAACACTAAAAATATCCTGCTGTTAAAATAAAGCCATGCCAGCAATCCAACACAAGAAAAATACCATGTAGTTAAAAATAATGTCATGTCTAGTGCAAACTCCACGGCAAAACAAACCAAGCCAGGAGCATTCTCATAACTAGGCCAGCATCATGCCATCCTTGCAACTTGGGCTGAACTCCGTAACTTGTCGAGGAGCCATGGGCACGGTCACAAATTAGCATTCTGGTTACTCTACCACTGGGATTATGGTTCTGAATATCGGATGAATCTAGTACCAAGGCAAACCATGACGGCGCTAATCTCACCTTCTCCTCCTTTACATTTTCATAGCCACTGAAGCCCCCCTCTCCTCCTTTATACTCCCTTCGTTCCAAATTATAAGGCTTTCCAAATTTTTGGAGAGCCAAAGCATCTAAAGTTTGACCAAATTTATAAAGAAAATTACAAAAATTTATAACACCAAATAGATATAGTATGAAAATATAATAATAAAGAATCTAATATACTTATTTAGTATCATAAATGTTATTATTTATTATATAAATTTGGTCAAACTTAAGATATTTTGACTCTCCAAGAAAGATAGAATAACTTGCAATCTGACATGGAGGGAGTATTTTTTTTTATAGCCACAAAAGCTTACAAGGAGTTGGTAAGTACAAAATAAGAAGTGGCTATAGTGGGCAGTGATGGTCCTGTACAACTGCAAATATAGAGTTCATAAAACATAAAAATAAAGTAAAGAGAGTTATATTTTACACTAGCAAAAGCCAATTTCATAAGTTTGGTTTGATTTGGTTGGTGTGTGTTAGGTCTAAACAATAGTGCAACATCGTGGCAAAGCCAATTTTTATAAGTCGTTGCCAGGTCTAGACAATAGTTCAAAACCTAGATGACACATGGACATGGGGTCTCTAGTGGCAAAGCCAATTTCATGTTTGATTTGATATGGTTGGGGTGTGTCAAGTCCAGGTAATAGTGCAACACCTAGAAGACACGTGAGGGCCACAAATGGCAAGCCACTTGGTGGACCCTCCCCTAAAAAATAAACTTACATCAAGGTAATAATATGATCCACATATTAGATATGAAACTGATAAGAACATATACTACACTTGATCTTAGCCAAAAGGCTGAGAAAGGTATGAGTTGCATATTGACCGGCCTCTCCTTTTGTTGCCCCATCCTGCCTTCACCTTACTCTTGCTAGTTGACTAAAACAGTAGTGTTTACTATTTAATGTTCCCGTGATTCTTGTTTTATGTACTGGGCCTACTTTATGGACTGGGCCTACGAGAGCCCAATGTGCCACATTGAGCTCCTAGCTTAGAGAATCTCAGTTAGAAACTGTTATACTAGGCATTTTCCTTTTGTATACAAGAAATGAAGTTGGATAAATTCGAAATGAAGTTGGATAAATTCTTACGTGAAACAATGAAGTTGGATAGATTCCAAATGAAGTTGGATAGATTCTTATCGTAAAACATGGTAAATAGATGTAGTTCCAGTTAGCATGTTGTCGCTACTACAGTTCCAACAGCAAAACTGAGTCTGAATGTGAGCTCCTAAAGCGTTCCTACTTCCTACTAATGGAGTTGTGTTCGAAGAAGTTCAAGAATGCAATACAAAATTCAGTCTGAAATCTGAGCTCCTAAAGCGTTCCTACTGATAACCCCCGTGTGAAAGAAAGTACTTCAAGTTTCGCCTGGCAATATAAAAGATATCTCGACATATTTTTTAACATATATGCAATACTTGCCTGCAACGCAGAGGCAAACAAGCCGCAAAAAATCAACCAATCCAGGAAGGCAAAATCGACAGACCCCAGGAAGGCTCATACCACTGGAACAACATTGGCATCACACTTGCAAATAGGGCATATCTTGCCTAGGCACAATTTTACGCCATCTAGCAGCCGTAGGGCGCCATTAGAAATTAGGTAGAGCTTGTTTTAGCTCTAGGGCCACAGCCAAAGACTAGCAGCCGTAGGGCGCCGTTAGAAATTAGGTTGATCTTGTTTTAGCTCTAGGGCCACAGCCAAAGACTTAACAAATGCTACGTAGCAAACGACAGTACCTTGACAGATTAGATTTGCTACAGTACCTTGACAGATTAGATTTTCCTCATGGCTACAAACAGAAACAGCTAGACACAACAAATGAAACAACATCGCAGCATCACCAACCCATCAGACAGACAACCACCAAACGCAGAACAATTACTTATATATTAGCGAAAGAAGTACTGACTTGAAAACCCAAGCGTTTTGCAAAGACTATTATACTGGAACCAATGTATAATGATAGGCCAATTTTTTTGCATATGTCAGCACTGGCCGATCTGGATAACATTACTAGTACATAATAACTGTCCTTCAAAAATAAAACGCCGGAAACATCATGTCCAAACTAAGGGCAACTTCACTCCATGGAAGACGAGGTCGGGCCAGCGCCAAAGCCGCTTCCGCCACCACGACCAAACCCAGGCCTCCCACCAGAACTCTGCAATATTGTAGGTGCAGAAATATATATCAGCAAGTATGAAATGCAGTAATTATAGAAAATGGAATTTTTCAATCTTACAAAAGCCAACTTGACACTAGGAATACTGAAATTATAGAAAATGGTAGTGAACGCATTCTGGCAAAATGAGCAAAAGCATTAGGTTTACTGATATGGCATGTAGCATAAATATGTACCTACAAGAAGACTGCACAAACAGGCTATATTTGCTTCAAAGCTCAGCCAAGCTCTACCACTACCACATGTTATTTCAACCACTAACTCAAGACTTTTAATGTAGTATCCTTCGAATATATACTACTTTAAAAACATAAGTTGGTGCATGACAGTCACAATACACCACCACATCCAATCTCCATTCAATATCACCTAGTCCCTTCTAAAACTAAAAGATATATCAGGTAAAACCTTCTAGGAGAAAAGCTATCAAATTAACTTCATCCCAATACTTCGTATGTCCTCTCCTACAAGAAAATTTCTGGAGGCACAGGAGCACAGTTGCAGTATGATCGGCCTAGCCCAACAACGGTGCATTGTGCCCCTGCTTTCTGTTTGTAAATTAACAGGATATGATGACTTTATTCAAATATTTATGACTAAATACAGTTAAAGGAGGGCCTTGTGCCAAATGTCTAGCTTTAATGAAGGGCTCACAGGATAGCAAACAGACAATCACCACCAACTCCCATCTTTTAAAGTAGTACAATGGTTATGGTTACTACTATAAAAGATTGAGTTGGTGCAGGATAGAATGCTGTCTCATCCGAAGTCCATTCAAGATTTCTAACTGCCAGCAAATCTAGGAATATAGTTCAGAAAAAATTTCTAACATATTCATTTCAATCCTAACATAGTGCTTGCCCACCCCTTAGAATGCACCCTGATGTTTCACATTGCCAATTTCACTTCAAGCTGCATGATGTGTATCTATATGCACAAGACATGAACAACTGCAGGTGGAATTTCAACTCAGTATGCTCAAAACTAGGGAATAAAATAACAAGGCATCAACGGACGAATATGATTACCCTGAAAGACGGCTGGAACTCAGCAGGAGCTCCACCCTTATCGCCACCGAAGTCACCAGGAGCGCCACGAGGGCCACCACGGTACCCATCCCTGTCACCAAACCTTGGCCTGTCGCCTTCAAAACGACCTGGGCCCCTACATACATTACAAGCAAAGATTAAATAACAGCATCAACAATTCAAAACTAAACAATTTGTACCTAATTGGTTAGCTTTAATCTGCTCCTCATTAAAACAGTGTTAAAAGCACCCAAATATGGTCTGTATAAATTTAGTTTGTCGTCTTTACAAGGATATCCTCAACAAAATCTCATCCTAAAGCAGATTTGTCAAACCAATTATTACTCAGTATAAATAAGTACAACACCACTATTCATAAATAAACATGTACTCTTCATTTACTCATGCAACAACCAACTTCACAACAGTAGTAGAAATGTTGCATCTCACAAAACATAAATTGGAAAATGCATAACAAGCACCCATCAAAAAAGCAATTTACTAGATAACCCTATCCAAAGATGAAAAGTGTACAAAAAGCCATTTCAGACTTAATTGTACTTTTGCATCTGAAATCATCACCAGACATGAGAAGCAAACATGTGATATCATCACTAGACACGTTTGTTAAGTATACACATTAACATGAATGCCACAGCGCCTCAAGAATTAAGGCTTTACCTTGGTGGGCGGTCACCAGGAGGGCCAGAGCCGAATGGGCGGCCCGGTGGCCTGGCAGACTTCTTGAGCGTGGCAGGCACGATCTCAGACGGGAGGTTCAGGTAGTTGCGGAGGTGCTCAATGCCGTCATTGGTGAGATACCAGTAGTAGTACTGCCAGGAGAAGGTCTCCCTGACGTACTCCTTGGACTTAAAACTCTGCATGAGCTTGATCACCTGGAGGTTGGGCACATCAATCTGCGGGTGCTTCGCCAGGTTGTAATCCTTCTTGGCGTACAGCACGCCCTCTGCAGCAGCGGATAGATCAAATTGAACGTAACGCAGATCACATCAGTCCATGCTTTGAATTATCGGTGATGAATATATACAGATACAACAACGAAACAGAAGCTATGTCCATTCCCTAGTTTAGGGGGCAAACAAATTTGGAGGACAAACTTAGATCATAAGCTCGCTGTGTCAAGCCTATATATCTGCTCGCTAGTTTGTGGGATGCTAAAATTGGCACAAAAAGGTGAGCTCAAAATAATACATAGTACTCTCCTATTAATAAAAAACAATTCGAAGATCTGTCTCCTCCCAGAAAACGAAACAACCAATCAACGCAACCTACCCTACTGCGAGTTCAGTGGACCAAGAATCACGCACCCTTGAAGAGGTACTTGCAGATCTCATTGCGGTTCTTCTTGGGGATGATCTGCGGGTGAAGAAAACAGACACGATATTAACACCGGCAACAGAACAGACGGAAGCCGAGGAGCAGCAGCGGATTAAGCCTCGCGCGTACTATCTTACCATGGTGGGCGTCTGGCGGGCGAGCTCCGGGTGCTGGGGAGGCGGCGGCGGCGGCGAGTGGGAGGAACGAAGAACCCTAGCGCACGGGTCGGGAGATGGCTTTTATATAGCTGCCGCCGCGGTGTAGGGTTTGGTTCGATGAGCAGAGCAAGTGAGGGGCATAAGCGTCAAAATGGAGGCGGGGGTTTTCTTCATCTGGGCTTCTTGGCCCAGCATTTTTTTTAGCAACATCTTGGCCCAGTACTACCCGGGGTACATACATATTTGGGCCGTTTCGCTTTGCGTCGCTGGGCCGTTCCTTTATGCACTGGGCACGGATTTTGTTTCCGCCTCTATTTTTCTTCCACTAAAAAAACTATATTTTCTTTATTATTACAGATATATTTTATTTTCCTGAAAACAGATATTTGCACTAAAGTTGAAACGGAAAGGCTAGCGCCTGGAATTACAGACGCCCACCCCTGTTTCACATAGGCATGTTGCTGCGCCTGCTTCACATAGGGTCCCACGCTGCACCGTGTCGTGTGCCTGATCCGTGTCCCGCGTTGCTCCGTGTCTCGTGCCGCTCTGTCTCGATGCGCCCACACTGTTTCCCACGCCTGCCAATCGCGCCCCCTCCAAACCCACGCACATGTAGGCGGGTTCAGCAGCTGCAGTGGCGCGGTTGCTGCAGATGGGTCCCACTGTAATATGTGCAACACCAAATTTACTTTTGCAACATCTAGAGGAAACATTTGCAACATACGTCCGAAAGAGTTGAAACACTTGTAACATACGTCCGAAACACAAGGAAAACACGTGTGTAGCCATTGCAAGACATGCAACATCTAGATGAAACACTTGCAATATATGTGTGAAATCGAATGAAACACTTGCAACATAAGTGTGAAACATATACAACCCCTAGATAAAACACGTCGTCCGAAATAGCTAAAATATTTGGAACGAACGCTTGCAACATACCCCCTCTATCCCCGATTAACTATCGTCGTTGGTTTTTGTGCCAAAAGTTTGACTCCATTTTGTAGAAAATAAGTGCAACATTTGTATGTCCGAATAAAATTATTAAAAAATAGATTTATATATATCTATCTAGTGATATTAATTATGTACCATAATATTAATATTATACATATATATATAGTCAAAGTTGTTTCTCGGGAAGCGAACACGACAAATATTTAGGGAAAGAGGAAGTACGTATATAGCCATTACAACATATACAACATCCTGATCTACTTTTGCAACATTCACATATAACTTGCAATATGCATATGAAACACCTGAAAACATATGTTTGCAATATGCAAAGCGCAACATCTTCTTGCTGCTTGGGCGAATCGAGGCTCATTGACGTGGAGTTCGATGCTGGCACGAAGCTCGATGCCATAGAGGTCGCCAGTGCGCAGCTCAATGGCGACACAGATCTCAACGGGCGCAGAGCTCGCCGACGACACGTGGCTTGCCGGCGGCAGCGCGCGCAGAGCTCAGCGACGACGCGTAGATGCCGCGACGCAAAGCTCGGCGGTAGCGTGTGTGGAGCTCAGTGGGGCGGTTGAGGCCGGCGAAGAGGCATGCAAGCTGTGGTAGGGATGAGGAAGCCAATGGGGTGGTTGGTTTGGACGGAGGTTGCAAAAAGGAGGGCGCTCGGAGGCACGGGAGCTAACGGCGGCCATCGAAGCTAGGCGGGCGGCCATGGCGCTCGGTGCCTGCACTCTCGAGCAGAGCGAGAGGGAGAGGAGCGAAGGCGAGCAAGTGGGAGAGGGAGAGAGGGTGTTGACACAGTCTCCACAGTTACACGAACCCAAGGCGACGAGTGGTGGCACGAAATGGAGCAAGGCGGCCATGCGTCGGGCGTGTTCTGTCCTCGACACCCTTCCTCTTCCTGTTGCTTTGAATGGAGAGGCGGAGGAGTGAGACAAGATGGAGCCGGAAAGGATATTTGTGTGATAGGTAAAATACGTGGACACCATGAGACCACTTAGCGTCCGGCGTTTCAATGCGGGACAGACACCCGCAGTGGAGCATTATCGAAGTCAAAAAGTTTATTTGTTTGAAACAGAAGTTCGAAGATTCGAGGCTGAACTGCATCACTATCTAAAAGTAAGTGTGCCTTTAGAAGCTGACTACTCCATCTATTTAAAATTATAAGTCGCTTTAACTTTTTTGGTTTATTTAGTTTGCTATACATCTAGACATATTATTATATTTAGATATATAATAAAATGGATGTAAAAAAAGTCAAAGCGACTTATAATTTAGAACGGATGTAGTATAATTTAGTTGGTTAGATTTTTTATGAAAAGACCTAGCCATATGGATTTAGGTGTTTAATTTAGCACGAATGCTCATATTTATGCCTAATATTATTATTTCAGTGACAGACAATGTGTCTATTAATAACGAGAGTTTGTGATGATTTCATCCATTTTAAGATCTACTAATTCAATCTTTTAAAGTCATATGCATGTAAGTGTGAGTAACTTTTACTCCATTTCCTGAATATATGTGAGCTGTTATCAGTTTGGTGATAGTCTACGATGCCCTAGCGTAATGGTAGTGGTCACTCCTATAATTTGATAGAGATACAAACAAACGGAAACGGACGGGGAAAATATCCTCTCCCGTTTTCGTTACTGTAATATTTCACCGATAGCGGGAGCAGGATAGTTAGGAGGGGTAGCAGTAGCAGGAGATATACGGTTACGTAAATATTGTCAGAAAAGAGACACAAAACGGATGGTAAGTGAGAACTAAAGCTGAATTACATGCCACTTGGCAAGCTAAACGCATGAGCTAAATTGATGGTGCACCATATGGTGCATCTCATAGAGTCACAAGTCAGTATGACATACATCTCATAATTCCTGTAGAGTTAAGGGTATGTTTGGTTGGCGGCCAAAACTTATCACGCTTAATCTTCGGTAAACTGTAGCTACCACATAATGTGTAGCGAGCAAAATTGAAGCTAAACTTGTGGCAAGTTATGACACGAAAATGAGTCTATGACATGTGGGGCAGGGTGCTAGAAAAGTTCGGCATGCCATAACTGTGACATGACCAACCTTTGGTATGGCAAGCTTTGGTCTCCAACCAAACACGCCCTTAAATACATCAAAGGCTCATTAACTTATGAGCGGGTTTCAGTTAGGTCCATCAATTTTGAAAGTGGATGTTTAGTTCCATAAACTTTTTATGTTGGATCATTTAGGTCCATACTTCTCCGCTCACAAGTTATTGATACAAAAGTTTAGTCAATAGTTTACCTAATTGTTAGTTGAATACAAGTCGGATCAAACCAACTAGTAAGCAGCTAATATTATTTATGAACAATTAACTAGCTAATTATTTTAGTAGTAGCTGATGGATCCATGGTATATATGTTTATATAAGTGTCATGTACTCGGATCGTTTAGCCCAGTGGTGGAGTCAGAAGCTTTTAGGAGCCCGGACAATTTTCATTACGCAAAAATATTTAGCTATAAAATTACAAAATTCTACATTGATATAAAGAAAACTTCTTTTTAAACTATGGCGAGGGGCCCGGCCGGCTGCCCGTGGGCGGTCGGTGGCTCCGCCACACCCAAACGCATAGGAAAAAGAGTAGAAAACTTGTTTAAAAAATAGAGTGGAAAACTAAGGCCCTGTTTAGTTGCCAAAATATTTTACAAAATTTTTTAATTTCCCGTCACATCGAATCTTTGACACATGCATAAAATATTAAATATAGATAAAAAATAAAATTAATTACATAGTTTAGATGAAATTCACGAGACAAATCTTTTAAGCCTAGTTAGTTCATAATTGGATAATATTTATCAAATAACAACAAAATTGGTACCGTAGCGTTCTCCAAAAATTTTCAGGAACTAAGATCCGTCGTCCCTATACGGAGTGGCCACCGACAGCAACTTGTCGGCGGCGGTCATCGTCCCGTCAGGCTCCACGGGCTGTACGGGGACGGGGGACTGCGCCGTGTGTTTGGACAGCGATTCCATCGGGGCCGTCGAAGCTGATATTTCACTCATCGCAGTCGGGGCCAGCTTCCTCTCGGTCCTTGCCTGTCGTCGTCTCAACTCCAAGTGGACACGGGACCTGCAGGCTGCAGCCGAATTTGGCCATCGCCCATCGCCCATCGCCCCATCTCCATGTCGTTTTACATCTTCAGTCCGGAGGATCATCATCAGCCTCAATCCATCTGTCCGTCATGGCCGCCTGCCTTCATCGGCCATCTCTACCTGCTCACACCAGTACACCACCGACTACCGACACTTCTTTGAATACCTGACTGTGCAGGTGCAATCCTCTTATTTTTGTGCCAAACAACGGCAGCTGCAAGTCCATACTCGTACAATCAGGCCCTCGCAAGCAGGAGTGCAAGAGACGCACCCCAACAGCATCCCATCCATGGCACAAGATGCACTGTAGTTGAAAGTATCCAGGGTGAACAGCTGAGCAATCACATTGATATGACTATGACTGTATAATGAAGCAACATATGGTATGAGTATGACATCAGAAACTGAGGGCTATATACCAGGGCCAGGCAGATGGCTCAAATAGGCAGCAAGATTTGGACTTTGGAGGTCATCGGCCAATCCTACTGGAACGGTTTCAGCTATAGCAATGCTCAATCTTTTTCGCCTCAGGAGTACACACACGCCTTTATCATACAAAATCATCCCTCGCATAAATACGGCCCCAAGAAAACCAACAGAAAAAATCGCTATGGCTAACATATTGATCCAACAATGTACAGATACTGTCACGACGGTGCTTGCAGAGTTTGCATGCCTGACCAACCAACCAACCAACCAACCGATGAGACTGCAGACGAGCTTTTCTCTGTCCCTACGCGATATCCAGCTTCTATATCAGGCACAAACTCATAGCAATCACCGTTTTCCTGATGGCTGGCTAGTCTTCCTGATTTCTCCAATTGAAAGGTTCCCCTTTTGGTGTATCCTTTGGAGTGTTGTTTTCACTGCTATCGCCAGGTTCACTTGCAGGTGTTTCCACCGATCTTGCTTGGGTTGGAGCTTTGCCACCCCGACGCTCCTGGCAACAGTAGCAAAATGTTAGCAATCTAAGTCTGTACAATTTAGAAAAATACTACTATATTACTGTTTTCATGATGGTTGAAATTATTAGAAGGAAGAACGACTTGGCAGCTCTTGCAGGCTTTGAAGGTGAAGGCACACATTACTTACAGCAAAAACAACCAGACATACCAGATGGATACCTAAACTCATGCTGTGAAAACAATTAGAAAATGAAGAATAGAGGGCAGGCCGCAGGCCCCCCAATTAAACTACACAGGATTAATGAGTGCACAGTCCTCCTGCGAGTTGCCCCATGAGTCATGGAATTGTGATAACAAGTGCAACCAATTCAGTGCATATTGTACAGTGACCTGCAGGGATGCTTGACTATAATAAGTAAATACAGCTATTCCAAATGTAAACAATGATTGCGAACAAAGTGTTCATCATGATGACCTTCTTGCTTCAGAATTAGTGGACAATAAGATTTATGGGCAACAAAATCAATACAGATTAACATACTAAAACAATGGGTACTCAAAACTATGCACATGTCATCTTAACTTACATCTCTGTATGGAAAATCATCAACTTCAAGCATGTGAATGACATGCCCAATCTTTGGCCTCTTGCGAGCTTCAGGATCTACGCAGCGCAGAGCCACTAGCAAAGCCTTCTTCAATGCCCTAGAAGTAGGCTTCTCAGTCATCTTTGGATCCAAAACCCCTTCAGAGTTTCTGTTGCTGACCATCGTCTTCAGCCACTCAACAAGATTAATCTGAAAAGATTGCTCCACAAAGTTCATATATGCACTTCTCAAGTTCATTATTCAGCAAATCCAAGGAGTTACCACCATTACTAACCTCCCCTGGAGGCCTGTTGTAATCAACAGGTACACGGCCAGATATTATTTCCATGATAAGAATTCCAAAACTATAGACATCACTAGTTTCATTCAACATGCCAGTGCCCGCATACTCTGGCGCAACATACCTGGAAGCAATAAAATAAAAAATAAGCCACCACATTCTTGCTTATCTTGCGTGATCCTAATCTTATAAGCAGTGTTGATGTCTAACCCAAATGTCCCCATGACCCTGGTTGTGACGTAACTCCTCTCTGAACCCAAAAGTTTCGCTAGCCCAAAATCAGAAAGCTTTGCATTCCAATGCTTGTCAAGAAGAATATTGCTCGACTTGACATCACGGTGAACCACCTTTGGCTCAAGTCCCTCATGCAAATACATTAACCTGCACAGTTAGGTAAAATAATGTAAGCAGACAGTGACAGCCAAAAAAATTATGGACCACAGTAAAAGTCAAAAAAGTGCATACCCTTTTGCTGTTCCCAGAATAATCTTCATTCTTATATCCCATGTAAGAGGGCTCACAGGACCAACATCACCATGGAGCCATTGCTCCAAGTTTCCATTATTAACATACTCATACACAAGCATCCTGGAAAAGAACCATATATCATGAAATTTATGATAACACTCAAACTCCTTGGTTCTACAATTTCACAATATAAACTAAAACTATTGTCCATACAAGAAGGTACCTTTGGTTGCCTTCAGCGCAATATCCTAACAACCGCACAAGGTTCTTGTGTCGCACCCGACCGATAGCTTCCACCTCAACCTTGAATTCCCGTTCTACCTGCCCCCTGATAGAACATAGCATCAAAGCTTATCAAATTCAGCAGCACAAAAACCACTAATTCAAACACACATTTCATCATCTATATTATATATATGGCAGACTACCCCAACTTGCTTGTGCCCTTTATGTCCCTTTATGTGTCTCCCTGTTTCTCGTTTCTTTTGGGTTTCATCTCTAGCCTACCCCAACTTGCTTGGGACAAAAGGCGTTGTTGTTGTTGTTGTTGTTGTTGTTGTTGTTGTTGTTGTTGGCAGACTACACTATAAGCATGAACCCTACAAAACAAAACTTAGTTGGATATTTTCTAGTATCAAGTTCTTGCACAGAGTGTCACCATCTGAATTGTCACATCTCCATTGACAATTGGTATACATCTTGCTTAGACTATAATCAACATTTTGCAAAAGAAAGACGACAGCCAATCGAACACACAACCTTATAAATACGGCTATACTTCAGTCCACAGGTAGCATCATTACCTGTTGTTGAGCAAGTTTTTGACGGCGACCTGCACTCCGCCCTCGAGCACGCCGTGGTACACTATGCCGTAGCCGCCCTCGCCAATCACCTTCTCGTCGGCGAACATGCACGTGGCGTCCTCAAGCTCCTTGAGCGTGTACCAGTGGCCCCACCCCAGGTGCGAGACCTCCGGGACCCCCGGCTCCCCGCCACCGCCACGGCTCTCCCCGCTGGCGCCCCGAGACGAGGGCCCCCCACTCCGCTGGTGGTGCGGGGGCGGCGGCTGCTCCGGGAACGTGATGCGGTGCTCCTTCCCCGTCTCGATCTGGATGGAGTCCGGCGGCGGCGCCTGGAGCATCTGGGCGAGCGGCGCCTTGGCCGGGGCGGCGGCGGGGGCCGCGGCGCCGCGGGAGGGCACCTCTTGGATGTCCTTGGGGGGCTTGGCGGCGGGGTGCTTGGGCTGGGCATTGGGCACGACGACGGGGAGTTGGAGGACGGGGGCGGCGCGGCGGCGGCGGCGGCGGCGGGAGGCGAGGAGGCAGAGCAGGGAGAGGAGCACGAGGAGGAGCACGAATGCGGCACCGACGCCGATGCCGACGAGCTCCCAGAGGTGAAGCCCGAACACCAGCGTGCCCTGGGACAGCTCAGAGCCCGACATGGGCGGCGCCGCGCTGCTCAGCTCAGCTCCCCGGGCTGCTCAAGCCGAAACGAAATGGTGGATCTCCTACCTCCCACGAACCCCCCAGCAGAATTGGGCGCTACCAAAGAATGAAGGAATTTCCCAACAAAAAAACCGCCAAGAACTGGGGTTTTGCAGGGAATTGGGCGTGCGAAGCCGGATTCATGCGGGGAACAACCAAAGTGGCCAAGAATCTCTGGATTTCTGCTGGGGGCTGGCGCAGGCAGTGGGAAAGGTATGACTTTGCAGGGAGGGAGGGGATTTAGGACAGGATGGAGTGACGAAAAAGGTGGATTTGGAGGTTGATTGGGCCCGAAAAGGTTGAATTTGCGGCCAATGTGGGGGCTGAGACTGGATTATTTTGGGGGCGTGAGGAGCGACGAGCGAAGCGTGGTTAATTTAGCTAGCTCCGATGCAAGCAAGCATGGATTTTGGCGTGGAGGTGGAGGAGGGTGGTGGTGCTGGTGCAGTGGTGAGGTGTGTGGCTGGGTGGTTGGTGGCGATCATTAGAGGCCAATCACAGTCCAAATCAACAAGAAATGCATCACAAGGAAACACGGGACAGTACAAAAGTGACTGCTCAGAGAGAGTGAGAGTGAGAGTGCAGTGAGTAGAGTACGTACGATACGCCTGGTTTAGATACTCAAATTCACCCTAAATTTTACTATGCAAAAAGAAGATTTTCCATCACATCAAAATGTCGGCACATATATGGAGTACTAAATGTAGATGAAATCAAAAACTAATTGCACAGTTTTGTTCTACTTTACGAGACGAATATTTTAAGCCTAATTAATTAATATTTGAACAATTATTATCAAATAAAAACAAAAGGGGAGCGAAAGGGGAGAGAGATGAGACGAGGGCGGGGAGAGTGGAGAACAGCAGAGGGAGGAGTGGACTGCAGGACCAGTGGGAGGGAGAGGAGAGAGGAGTGACAGCCTGACAGGGTGTTTGCATAATTGTACAGTATTGGTGGCGACTTTGGAATTGGGCGATAGAGAAGTCAATACCGGATCCCTAAACAAATGCACAGCAGGATATTTTTTAGGTCGTTTCAGACGCGAGCGGGGCGAGGGAGTCCTGAGTTCAGGAGTTGCAACTTGCGCAATCCGTTTTCAGATTCAAGCGTGGGAACCTCAGGGATAGGATGATTCCTGTTAGACTGAGTGCACCGGGTCCGGTAAACTGATACTACAGAAGCACATGCCATAAAAATGAGCCGCAGCGGAGGCCGGTATCACATACTGCAAAGTCTCCAATCCGCTATAGGTAGAGGAGGTAGCGGGGTCCGGTACCGCGCACCTGGCCGCGCCAGTGAGAGCACCCATGCGCGCGAGCACAAGCAAAAAAAAAAAGAGAGTGTCCAGAAGAGCGTGTCCAACTTTTTCTCGTATAAAAAATATTATAACTCACAAATTAAAACACCAAATTAAATTCCGATTGCACCATTAAATTCGTTTCAATAAATTCTTCAAAACAAGATCTCACATAGATATATTTAGATAAAATAACGAGTGGGCCCTACAGTGGATAGAGGATGATATAGAGGATGGATAGGTGTGGAAGAAATAAGTATAGAGGAGAGAATCTTGATGACCAAAATATGTAGAGGATGAAAATAGAGATCATGATTGCGGACAGCCTTAGGCTACAGCCATACCTCACGGTCCACAGCCGTTTTTTTTTTCTACAAGTAAATTTATGAGAAGAGAATGACAGACGTTTTTTCTACTCTCACAAATTACTGCACTGTAAAAAAAAAGGGCTGTAGCAGCAGCTTAGATGAGGCTAAAAGTGAACTTGCACTAAATCTGTCGACGGATGTTAAACCACCTGCAGCCATTTATATCGGAGCTTGCGGTGGATCTACTAGGACTCTATTAAGTTATGTCTAGGTATACACCCTGTTCGGCAGGCTGTTTCTACGGCTTATAAGTCGGCTGTGGCTGTTTTGTTGTGAGAGAAAAACACTGTACCACGGCTGATAAGCCGTGCTGATAAGAGCAGCCGAACAGGGTGATAATAACAGGCTATAAGCAGGTTGAATGCTGAGATGAAGAAGAAAGAAGAAGCGAGTTGTAAGCTCACAATCGACTTAAACACAATAATTAAGAAACTTTGTAAGAAAGACAAGTGAGTCATATATTAATAGTGAAGAGTTAACTACAATATAGATGGGATGAGAGATAGATTATAAAGATCTTTACATCCAACAAACGGTTTATTATTAGCCTTGCTCTTATGGCTCTGTTTGGATCAGCTATGGCTACAAATTAGTTGACGTTGGTAAGTTAGTTCACTAATGACTTCAAATTATTAGTCTTTTTTTTCTTTTATTCAAGGCGCGAATGATTTTTTTTACGGTGGATGTGTTGTGTGAGTTGTAATAGGGCTTTTGCCTAACTTTCTTCTTCTTAATACAATGAAGCGTAGTTCTCCTATGTTTTCGAGAAAAAAGTTAGTTCACTAATATATTAACTAGTTGAAAACGTTGACCGAAAAATTTAGCATATCTATTAGCCCCTGTTTAGACAATGAGGATTAATTTTAGCTAATTTTTAACTAGATAACAAGTAGCGCTTGGTATCAAACACGTCTTATTGAAGGTGATGAAAATCTTCTTAAACAATACCAAATACTTTCATAAAATTGCCAATGGTAGAAGAAGGAAAAATACTATTATCTCACTTGAATGTGATGGCAATATTATTGAAGGTGATGAAAATCTTCTTAAACATGCCACAGATTGTTATTCTGATCTATTTGGGCCTGGTGAAGACCATAACATCCATATAGATAGCAATCTGTGGAATGAAATTAAACAAGTCACTAAGGAGGAAAATATCATGCTATGTGAAGATTTCTCTGAGATTAAAAATGCTCTTTTTCAAATGGAAAAAAATAAAGCTGCTGGACCAGATAAGATTCCCATTGAATTCTATCAAGCTTGTTGGAGCATTGTGAAAAGTGATATTATTCAGTTATTTAGTGATTTTCATGATGGAAGAGTTAACATTAGTAGAATTAACTATGGCATAATCACTCTTCTCCCAAAAGTTGTTGATGCATCTAAAATTCAACAATTCAGACCTATATGTCTGTTGAATTATCTCTATAAGCTGATCACTAAAACATTAACTCTGATAATAGAGAAGGTTGATGAAAAGCTTATTCATTACAACCAGACTGCTTTTATGAAGGGTAGAAACATTATGAGTGAGATTATGGTACTTCATGAGATTTTACATGAAACTAAGAGAAAGAAGCAGGTAGGAATCATTTTGAAACTGGATTTTGAAAAGGCATATGACAAGGTGAAGTGGAAATTTCTTTTTGAATGCCTTGCTGCTAGGGGTTTCTGTGAGAAGTGATGTAATTGGATTGAACAAATTATTTGTGGGGGGGGGGACTGTAAGTGTGAAACTTAATAATCTTATTGGTCCCTATATCAAAAGCCACAAAGGAGCGAGGCAGGGTGACCCGCTTTCCCCTATTTTATTCAATTTCGTTGCTGATGGCTTGTCCAGAATGATTCATAGAGCACAAGCTAATGGCCTCTTTAGTGGGCTTATTGATCACATCATTGATAAAGGAGTGGCTGTGCTCCAATACGCTGATGACATTATTATATGTCAGAAACACAACTTGGAGGGAGCATGAAATATGAAGCTTCTATTATATATGTATGAACTAATGGCTGGTCACAAAATAAACTTCTACAAAAGTGACATTCTAACCATCAATGATGAAGAGAATTAGGCAGGTGCATATGCTGAAATTTTTAATTGCCAAGTGGGTACCTTCCCCATAAAATATTTGGGTGTCCTAGTTAGTCCTAGCAAACTACATGTATGTGATTGGCGCCCACTAACTGAGAAAAGTGCAAAAAAAACTAGACACTTGGCAAGGTGGGACAATGTCTATAGCGGGTAGAACAACTCTGATTAATGCTAGTCTCAGTAATGCCCCTGTCTACCATATGTCGATTTACCTTCTTCCAAAAGCAGTAACCAAAAGTTTAGATAAAATCAGAAGAACTTTTTTCTGGCAGGGTGGGGGCACCAGAAAAAAGTATCATTTGATTAGATGGACTAAAATATGCAAACACAAGAAGGGAGATTTGGGTATTAAAAACATTAGAAAAATGAATATAAGTTTGCTTTGCAAATGGTGGTGGAAGTTGGATAACGAGGATGGTCTGTGTCAAAAGATAATCAGGTTTAAATACTTAAAGAACAAGTCTATTTGCACTGTGAAACACAGGCAAAATGATTCAGCTGTTTGGGCTGACCTTTTAAATATCAAAAACATCTATCTACAGGGGAGGAAGATGGTGGTGAGGGATGGTAAGAAAACTTTGTTATGGAAGGATATTTGGTTATATGGAAAACCTTTGTCCTCCCTTTTCCCTGATCTTTTCAAGATTTGTGATAATCCTGATATTACTATACATCAAGTGAAGTCAGATCCTCATGTGGTAACCTTTTCTAAATGGCTGGTGGGTGATCTAAGATCTAGCTGGGGTAAGATTTTGAGTGAGGTCGAAAACCTTCACTTGGTTAATAGCAATGATCTAGTACAGTGGAAATTTAGTAGCAAAGGTCATTTTAGTGTTAAATCTGTGTATAAAGCAATGACTACTAGTAATAATGGGCCTTATCATCAAAACATTTGGAAAGGCAGAATTCCTGTCAAAATTAAAAAATTTCTATGGCTTGTGATGAATAATGCAATACTCACCAAAGATAATATGATTAGGAGGAATTGGTTCGGTGATCCCACTTATTTTTTCTGTGATATGGATGAAACCATTTCTCACTTGCTGTTTCGCTGCAGTATGGCTAAAGTTGTTTGGGCAGTGGTTGCCCACTCTATTGGTGCTACTGATGTACCAAATCTCTTGATCAATGCTGGGATTGGTGCAACAAATGGATGCCTTCTGGTAAAAAATTTCATGCAATAGGGATTGCTGCAGTTTCCTGGGCTATATGGAAAACAAGGAACAGAGTGTGTTTTGAAGGCCATGTTGTAACTAATCCCATCACAATTATTTGCTATGCTTGTTCGCTTATGAGTTATTGAGCAGGACTCTTTCTAGAAGATGACAAGGAAGCTCTGATTGCCGGAGTCAACACTATGATGGAGATCGCTGTGAAGCTATTAGACAAGAAGAAATCCAAGAAACGTCTACACCTGATGATTGAAGAAGAGAAGGAGAACCAGGAGGACTGAGAAAGGGAGGCACGGTCGAACTCTGTTCTGTTACCCCTTTGAAGTCCGGATGTAGGGGGAGCTTGTCTGATTTCTTTCAGCACTACCCCGTCTGCTACATTTTGCAAAAAACAGCTTCTTACGTTTGTCGCTCCCTCGGCAGTTTTTTGTGTTCCTTTACTTGCTACTTGTGCGGTTAAGGGGATATGTCTGGCAGGTTAGCTGTCATGGAACCACCCAAATTATAAGAACAAAAGTACAAAAACAATCGCCGGAGCGATTAAATTCCCGTACTTAAGCTCCTATAACTCCGGTAGTCCAATAAAATCACGAGGGATTTCAAACCCACCAACATACAAGCCAAGATCGTAGTGGTCCAACATAATAGGTCATATGTTACATCCATTTCATAAGTAATTCAACATATATTGGTGTTCAGTAGAGTTATTACAACTCAAGTTCAAAAGTAGCGGAAATAAAGTAGTTTGAAACTAATATCACCTTAATTCAAATATATGCCAGTACCAAGGTCAATTTCCAATAAAAGCATGAGAGACAAGATAGCTCAGAAGGATCATGCCCATGATCACACTCCGCCATTACAGCAGGAGCCAACCAATTCTTGTAGTAGCCCTGATACATCACAACCTGCAACAAGTGGGAATAAACCCTGAGTACGAGAAGGTACTCAGCTAGACTTACCCGTCACAAATCAGAAATAATATGACACCAAGGAGTATGCAAGGCTTTCTTTCAGTGGGCTAGCTTGACTCATTTGCGAAAAGCATAAGTTATCATAAATAAACTAATTTAAGTCCTTTTACATCATATTTATTATAACCTATTCAATCTAGGTAAGCACCTATGCTAAAGCAATCACTTGATTAACCAATAACATCAAAGGTTACCATCTCAGGTTTAGCATTTCCTACATTATCCACATAACCATCCGTGTTCCATCATCATTACTACGATGCCGTAACTCGAGTCAAGTGTTCACTATCCAGTGAACGATGGCGATTCGAATCGATTATTAACCAGCTGGTAATTTATTTCTCACACAAACCTTACTCACCCGCTAAAGTGAGGTATTGGTCACCGAGTCAACTATTCAGGTAAAGTCGTGAGTTTGCCAGGAACCACATGTACCCGGGGGCCACCCGACTGCTCTTTGGCCTTATCATCACGCCCCCGTATCCGGCCACTACTGCTCTGGTACAGTGCATTGCGGGCAATCCACTCGGCCCGAATAATCTCCTAGCTTCGCGGTCGAAAGGTACGTTATTCGGCCAGCTAAATGTGAGGCATGCGTTCAACATGACCCGAGGTCCAACAACGATCGGTCCTTAATCGACACAGACGGAAACTACAAGCACCCCAGAACCCTGTCTGGTTGCCCAATATTTATTCCACCCGGTCTCCAATTATCCATCAACACTTGGTTATTTCCAGGATATCATCCATTCCATAGCTAAAGTATTCCAGTAACCACCTATAATTACAGGTGACCGAAAATCACCAATCGCTACCGGTCTAAGCAGGGCTAAGCAATATTTTCAATCCTGAACCAAAATAGGATTCCAGGCATATTTACGGGACAAGGAAAGGATATATGTAGCAAGTGTTTTCAATCAACTCCTATAACTTAATGCAACAATACATATATAACATATATATACTCAATTGCTTCATAAAGTAGGAGGCTTAGAATGCTCCGGGGCTTGACTGAGATCGAACACTTAGGTTAGTGTTGACAGATGACACTCGCTTGGCGAACATCTCCCATCCTGACACTTGTTTAGTCCTTCCATCTTCAGGATAGGTGAAAGCCCAAGTTTGGTTTTGGTAATTAATGACACCAAGTTGCTAATGCCATGTGTTAAGTGTTTTGAGTTAGGCATAAGCAACACATGTGATGAAGGTGTACGTGGCAAGGAGTGGTGGCCACAAGATCACAAAGAAATAGTGCATGGATATGAATTGTCGATCATGGTGGACATACACATAATATGATGGACATGATGATCAAGTGGAAGAGAAGGATCTAAGAGCGCAAGGCAAAGGTATAACCATAGGGTTTTCCTTTTGCCAGTCTAAGATGAGTAGAGAAGTGATTGACCGGATTTAGGATACATAGCCGACTATCAAGAGGGGCAATCACGGTTAGCTCGGGAATCAAGTGCCACTAGATCAATGTCTTGAGCATATGCATTTAGGATCTAGTAAAGAGCTAACATAACGTCTTGAAAATGTTTGTGAAATGCTAACACACATGCACATGGTGGTGTATACTTGGGGGTGTTAGCACATTTACGAAGGCGGTGGAGTTTAAGTGGTAGAGAGGGGTTTGGGTTCCTCTCTCCCTCCCACCGAGCTTGCTCGGTGGGATTCGGCGCTTTTTGGGGAAGTGAAACGCCTATTTTCTATTGCGCCGGAAGTCGGAAAAGAAACGGAGGCGAACGGCGGTCAGTGTGGTGACCGGACGCTGCACCGGACGCGGTCTCGGTTTGACCGGACGTGTCCAGTCAGTTCAACTCGGTGCTGCTCGCTAGGGTTTCTAACCGAACGCTGGTCTGGCCTGACCAGCGCGTCCAGTCAGTTCACTTGTGCACAGAAGTAGAGCGCGCGACCGGCGCGTCCGGTCAGGCGTCCAGAGGGGCAGAGAGCAGCGGAGTGCCGTTCGGACGCGCGGCGCGTCCGGTCAGGTGTGATCGGACGCGTCCGGTCTCGACGAGAGCTTACTAGAACGCGACCGGACGCTGGCACTGTCGCGTCTGGTCAAACGGTTGAGCGCGTCCGGTCACGGCAACGGCTAGTTCTGACGCGCACTGTTCACGCTTGACCTGTAGTGACCGGACACGTCCGGTCACCCTGACCGGAGCATCCGGTCAGCGCGATTTTAACTGAGTCATCCGGTAATGGCTAGCTGCGTACTCCTTCGCTATAAATAGAAGGTGTCCGGGGTTTGAGGGTAACTCTTGCATATTTTGAGACCTAGAGACATCCTTTGAGATAGAGAACAACCCCTCCACTCATCTCTTTGCTTAGTTGAACATCTTGAGTGAGATTGAGTGAGATTCAAGTGCATTGCTCGAGAGTTGCATTCTAGAGGCACTTGATCTTCGAGTTGCTGCGGATTTCTTGTTACTCTTCCGTGTTTCCCGACACGGTAGACGGCTTGGAGCAGCGGAGGTGATTGCGCTCGCAATTGGAGATTGTTGGAGCCCTCACCAAGTGTTGTAAGGGGTTCTTGATCCTTCCCCGCGGGAGTTCACAAATTGGATACTCTAGTGGAGCTCGTGGCTTGGAGGATTCCCATCTTGTGTGCGGTTGTGCGGCGCCCGCTGAGGGCTCGACTCTTGATAGTCGATTAGCTCACAAACCGACAAGTGGGTGCATCGCCACAACGAGGAGTAGCTTGCCGGGAAGCAAGTGAACCTCGGTAAAAATCTTGTGTCATCTCTTTGCCGAGGATTTTTCTTGTGGTTGATCATTGTGTTTGATTCTTCGAGTGCATTACTTCACTACATCGTTGGTATAAGAATCAAGTCACTTGCTCTTTTTTTACTAGTCCTAGTGTAGTTTGATTAGTGTAGCTTTTATCACATAGGAGTAAGTAGCTTAGTGACTTAGTATTGTTGGAGTGTATTAGAGATCATAGCCTTGCTTCACTAGAATTGTATAGGTGGCTTGCATAGTGTAGTTGAGCTAGTGCTAAAATTAGCTTAGCCATCTTTTTATACTAACGTGGTTGTTTAGTGAAGCTTGTAGATTTTTAAATAGGCTATTCACCCCCCCTCTAGCCATTTGGACCTTACAAGTGGTATCGGAGTCGAGGCACCGTTTATTTGAGGCTTAACAACCTACGGTGAAGAAGAAATGGCTCAATTAAGTTTGCACATCAACAACACCAAGAAGGCACCTCACTTTGATGGCACAAATTATGCATATTGGAAGGTTAAGATGACCGCATACCTCAAGTCAATCAATAGAGAAGTGTGGAAGGTCACCGAAACAAATTTTAAGGTTGCTAATCCGGAAGCACCTACACCGGTGGAAGAGAAGAAGCTCCAATGCAATGACATTGCAATTAGTGCTCTTCATGAGGCATTAGATGATAAGACATTTGAGCAAGTGAAGAACATAGAAGTTGCACATGATGCTTGGGCCAAGCTTGAAGAAACATTTGAGGGCACCGAAGGCACAAAGACCGCTAAAGCATATATCTTGTAAGAAAAATTTTCAAGCTTCAAGATGCAAGATGATGAAAGTGTACCGGAAATGTTTCATCGATTGCAAGTCATTGTCAATGAGCTCAAGGCTTGCCCAAGAGATTTGATACATTGATCACCGTGTTAGTGAGGACTACATTGAAGGAATCAACTCCTCAACAAGTATTCCAAGAAGTGATGACCGATGATTCATATAGAGAAGATGATGAGAAAGAGGAGTTGGTCAAAAAGAAGAAGAAGGAAAGTGAGAAGAAGGATGATGAGAAGAAGAAGAGTGTGGCATTTAAAGCCACCACATCCAAGGGCAAATCCAAAATTAAATCATCAAGTGATGAAGACTCAAGCTCTTATGATAGTGATGACATTGATGAGAAGATGGCTCTTTTTGTCAAGCAATTTGGGAAATTCATGAAGAAGAAGGGCTTTCGTGCAAGAAGGAAGAAGAACTCATCCAAGAAGAATGAGCATTCCATAAGATGTTTTAGGTGCCATAGCAAGGACCATCTCATTGCAAAGTGTCCTTATAATAGTGATGATGAAGATGCTATCAAGAAGGAGAGGAAGAAGCAAAAGAAGAAGCAAGAAAAGAAGGAGAGCTCTCATAAAAAGAAGAATGATTCTCATGTTGCTACATGGGATAGTGATGATTCCTCAAGTGATGATGAGGATGACAACAAGAGCAAGAAGAAGGGACATGCTAGCATTGCCATCCAAGAGAAGGTCTCCCTCTTCGACACTCCATCGTGCTTTATGGCTAAGGCCACTAAGGTATCATCCGACGATGAGAGTGATCATGATAATGCTAGTGATAGTGATAGTGGTGAAGAAGAATTCACTAAAGATGAACTAATCACTATGCTAGAAGATTGCACTCAACATTATAAAGAATCTAGAAAGGAGTGCAAGGGCTTGCTTAAGGAAAAGAAAAACCTTATGCAAGAATTTGATGAGCTTAGAGCATCTTATGAGAGTCTAAAGGTAGACCATAAGAAGCTTCAAAAGTCTCACACTAAGCTTGAAGAAGCTCATTCCTCTCTAGTTGAAAAATGTGAAAACATGCCAACTAATGTTGAGAAAGCTAAAACTTGCAACATAGGCATATCTTGTGATATAATTGATGAATCTTGTCATAAGCCTATTGTTGTTGCTCCCACTAACCCTTCATGTAGCTCATCTACATCATCCTCATCTAGTAGTGACGGTTTCACTTGTGACTCCACACTAATAGTTGAGAATGAAAATCTCAAGGAGATAAAAGAGCTCAATCACACCTTAGCTAAGGCTTATGGTGGTGAGGACCGCTTGCTTATGTGCTTGGGTAGCCAAAGAGCTTTTCTCTACAAAGAGGGATTGGGCTATAACCCCAAGAAAGGCAAGGCCGCTTTTGCTCCTCACAAGACTTGTTTTGTGAAGAACAATGGTAGCTATTGCAAAAGTTGCAAGCAAGTTGGTCACATAGAGTGACATTGCATGAACAAGAAATCCAATGCTAATGTATCCTCAATTAAGTTTGACTCTTTCTATATACTTACCAAGGGTACATGTAACACCTTAGGTGTTTAGCTCCATAATTGCATGGCATTGCATAAGCATAAGCATGCATCATTCATGTTATTTTATGTGGTTGCAACTAATGTGAATGTTTAAGAATTTTGTTTGGCTCACATTATGTGACACTAGGGAGTTGGTGTAACTAAAGGGTAGAGTAACCAATTATATCTCACAACACCTTAGTTATACTTAGGGTCACTCATGGAGCAAGGTTCATGTTGACCAAAATCACCAAAATGCCCTCCAAGTTGTAGTTGACCAGCATTTAGCCCTAGGATGCTCTAGTTTGACCAATTAAAAAGTCTAGCTTAGAGACCTTGCATGGGGGAACACCCTTAAGCAAAGTTGTAGGGAATTTTATGGGGAACAAAAGTATCAATATGACCATCTCATGAAACTGACCAGAACATGTTCAAAAATGGCCCACAAGTCAGCTAGAGGGGTTGCCTCAACACTTAGAATTTTCCTAAGTCCCCAAAGTGTCCCTCTAGTTTTACTGTGGCCTACTTTATAAGCTTGTAGTTTGCAAACCAGACCAAACTAGCTCCCACTCATGTTGACACTTTTGTAGTACTCATGTAGCTCTACAACATTGCCAACATCACCAACACCTGGTTCTAAATGGTTTAGGAGATATAGGGTCATGAAATTAGGGTTTCAGTCGGTGTCATTAACTGAAAACACGTTTCAGTTTCAAGGGGCACCACTTTGGAGATATGTAGTTTCAAATCTAGGCCGAACCAGTCCAAACTCCAATTGACAAACTTGTTGCCCTCACATAGCTCTACAAATTTGATGTTGTCATCTTGGACCGAATCGAGCTGTTTTGGAAGATAATCAACGCCAAACTTTCACTGTCAGACCACCATCTCGGGCTTCATTCAGTCGACATCGTCAGTTCGACAGCCGGCCGCGTCGTGGCGCTCGGACAGAGTCCGGTGGCCGCGTGTCGCGTGCGTCCTGCCATCACCGCCACATCGCGAGCCCAGGTGCGGAGATGAATACCGAGCGGACACCTCCACCCCCACACTCGCGCTCACTCTTCTCTCCTTCCCTCTCGCTCTGGCCGGGCTCACCGAGGCGGAAAACGGAGGCGCCATTACCGCCGCAGCCGTCTCCGTGCTCGCGCGAGCTCACCATCTCACCACCGTCCTCCAAATCCCGTCCACTGCTCTGCCAGCATCCCCTCCACCTCCTCCACCCGTTGCTTGACCGGATTATGCAGAGGTGAGGGTGAATTTCTGTTTCCGCCACCGCGAGTCCTCGCCGGCGTACTATCCGCATGGCGGCTCACCGTGGCCAGCTCCCTACGGTCACCCTTCAATCTCCCCGCTACGTGTTCTGGGTTCCGGGGTGGGTAGAGCAGCCTAGGTGATGACGCTACCGGATGGGATGGCCGGTACACGTCGGAACACCGTCATGCGCTGCCGCGCCATGGCCGCCGGTGCGGTGCTCACGCGGTCAGCGGCACTCGCTCCACCTCTGTCCTCCTCCTTGGCATGGAGAGGTCCGCCATGTCCTCAGGAAGCCGTAGCACACCTCACTTAGGTCCCTGGCCCCCAGAGCTCGCCGGACCGCCACCGGGTGCCGCCTCCGAGCCGCGGTCGCCATGGCCGTCGTAGCTAGGGTGGGATAGGTTCAGCAAATCTAGGTTTGGTCGATGCAGGAAGTCGCGGGGAAGCCGTTGGTGCTCTTCCCGTCGCTGGAGGCGCCGTCGTCGGCGAGCTAGAGCTCGCCGGAGTCGCGGCCGTCTTCCCCCTTCGCTCTTCTCTCTCTGGCCTGCGGGCCCGCGCTGTCAGCGCCACGCGCGCACGGGCGGGAGTCCGGGACGGGCCGCGCTGTCAAGCCGGGCCGGCCCAGCAACTGTAGCGGGTTCGGGTTCGGCTTTGGTTTTTCTTTTCATTTTGTCACAGATTTTTGTTGATGTTTGGAAAATGTAGATCTAGGGTTTTACTTGCCCAAAAATCATGAGATAAATTTTGTTAGGATCTACATGCTGTGTAGTATTTTAGAAAAATATAAATCCGGTATGTGATGTTTAATTTCTTGGAGAATTAAATAGATCTTTCACATGTGTTTTGAAATGAAGACAAATTTGTTAAATGTATAACTTTAGCTGTAGTATTCCAAAAATTATGACATTTGGTGGGTAGGCTAATTTACACTTGCCCTAGCTTTGGTAAAAATTTGGGCATTAATGCTTAAGTACTTTTCAAGTTATAATGCTATCTTGTTATTTTAGGAAATACTTGAATGAATTTTAGTAAGTTTTCTACATGTGCAATGTTCTTATAAATTTTTGGAGAATGTCTTGGTACCATAAAGTGTGTAAGAAAAATATAAAATCTTTTGTTTGATACTTTTTAATATGATTTATTAATTATACAAAAATCAGCCTTTTGGGCTTGTGAATTTTGTTTAGGGAGTTTCTGTGAATAATTTTAGTTCAAATTTGTACAGTAGTCTCTTTTTGGGTCAGAGAGTCTCCTGTAATTTTTGTAGAAGTTTAGGAACCGTTTACATGTATGTTTAAAATTCCACTTAATTAATTAAGTAAATTAATAAATGAGTATAAATAAATATTCTAGGTGGGCACACCTTACTTTCTGGTGTTTTTGTGACCTATGTGAACTTGTGGTAACATTAGTTTGGTCTTAAGGGATGTTTGCCACATAAATAAATATTTAATCCTTGCAATTCTAGGTTTTCTCGACAGCTGGTAGTGTTTCTAGGTTTGACCTTTGATAAGTGTGGTTGCTGGAAAACTTATAAATACCAAAGTTGTAGTAAACTTGATAAACTAGCTTGTGTCAAAATTTGGGAGCATTTGGCTTAGTAGTTTGGGAGTTATTGCTGTTTAAAGTGACAGTCCAGAATTGGCTACTCTCTGTTTAGAAGAGGACAGATTCTGGAACTTATGAAATTCGACATGGAAAACGTAGGAATTTAGGGTTGAGGTCTGAAAATGAATTGTAGTGCATTTCTTAAGATTTTCAGATTGTCTTAGATCATATCTTTTGGAGTTGGGAATCTCCAGTTATGTTAGAAACAAGTAGCTGCTGTCCAGAATGTTTTACTGTGGTATTTTGGTGTTGGATGTGGTAACCTAAGTAATGCTACTCTTGTAATTGTTAGGTGTTAGGGACTTAACCGAAGAAGAACAGCTATATCTTAGGTTGAGTAGATTAGGTGAGTACTTCTCTACCGGAGAGGAAATTTGCACCTAATATTTGAAGTGATTTGATTAGAGCTTTAAGAATGTTGTAATGCATTTCATTCCGAGCATGCTGCATCTTTCATTATGCATCCATGAGATTTATTATGCACTCATGCAATAGGTGTTCCGGAGGGGGTAACACTCCTCGAGTTCGAGCAAGTGATACCGGAGGAAGTCCAGGACCAGCCGGAGCAAGCAGAGGAACCAACCGGCGGAGAAGCTCCCGCAGAAGACCTTCCTAAGTGCCCTGACCACCGACCTTCGACCTTTCTAAAAGGCAAGCCCCGGTGCATGCTGAACCCATCATTTTATAAATCTATCTTGAGTACTTTTAATTGTTTAATGCATTAAGTTGTAGAAGTTATATGAAAACAATTCTTGCATTATACCTGTCCTTGTCCAGATATCGTACTTAAATCCTAATTTAGGTTTAGGCACGTGTCAATGCTTAGCCCTGCTTAGTACGGTAGAAGTCGGGTGATTTCCGGTCATCCGCGAGATGTAGGAAGGAGTCACGAGTAGCTTTATGGCTATCATGGATGGAACCATGCTTTAAAATGAAATTGAGACCGAGCGGGAGTTCGATAGTACAGCCGCAAGACAGTTCACGTCTTGGGTGTGGAGCTATGCCCGTCTGAGTCGTTTAAGGACCGATTCACTGTATATCCTTGAGTCATGTTGAACGCAGTCTAACACTTAGTTGGCCGGATAAGTCGTTCCGACCGCGAAGCCGAGTAATGTGGTTCAGGCCAGGAATCGAATGGTAGGTTGCTTCTTGGAGGAGAGAAAGGATGTGCTTGGGGACATTAGCGTGAGACCAAGGGGGGTTAGAGTCTCTATCACCTGGCAGAGTGTCGCCCTTGGGGTCACGACATCATTCGAACCCGCGATTCCTGAACCATACGAAAGGTGGCTTGTGCGACCCTGGCAGGGGCCTGCGTGGTGAGTGTTAGAAATACCCCTCCAGCTGAATAGGAATTCGATTCGAATCGCCGTCGCTCCCGGTTAGTGAGCACTTGACTTGAGCAGCGGCAACGTAGATCTCATTAATCGAACAGATGGTTAAGTGAATGATACAATGTTGCCACAATTTATACCTGCTACGGATATAATGTGAATAATTGTTTGATGATAATCAAGTGCATGCTTAGTACGGGTGCTAAGATAGATGACAGGTAAATGCTAAAAATAACTGCTAGTACAGGTTATAAGAGTTTCAACTACTTATGCCTTTATGCAAAATGTGGTGTCAGCTAGCCTCTTGTGTAAGCCTTGCATAATCCTTGGTGTCATTTTATTTCTGGTTTATGACGGGTAAGTCTAGCTGAGTACATTCCAGTACTCAGGGTTTATTCCCTCCTGTTGCAGATGATATGCTCTATCAAGGCTTCTGCAAAACTTGTCTCCACCCTGCGGGTGACGAAGACTAGATCACTAGGGCGTGATCATCTTTTATGTACTTTCCTCATGCTTTTGCGGGTTGTTGATCAACAAGACTGGCAGTAGTTAAACAACTGATGTGTGTTATGCTTCCGCTACTTTCTAAACTTGGTTTGTAATAATTGCGACTCCGTGTGTGTAAACTTATTTCAGAACTCCTTGTGAAATGTAACGTATGATGTTGTATGTTGAATGATGCGATCTTGGTTGTAAGCAAGTTGGTTTGAAATCCTTCGTGGTTTTGATTGACTACCGGGATTATATGGGCTCAAATTCGAAAATTTGAGCGCTTCGGTGCTTGTTTTTGTACTTGTGCTCTTATAATTTGGTCGGTTTTGTTACAGTACAAATGGTGTTCATGCTAAGTTCATTGGTGCACCATGGATGGGCTCAAAGAAGAAAGCCATTTGGGTACCAAAGAGCTTGGTCACTAACCTTGGAGGACCCAAACAAGTTTGGGTACCTAAAAGGAATTGATATTGTCTTGTAGGTCAATTACAAAGCCGGAGGAAGGCATTGAGTGCTTGATAGTGGGTGCACTCAACATATGACCGGGGATTCATGTATGTTCAAATCACTTGACACAAGTCAAAATGGTGGTTTTGATGCTATCACTTTCGGCAACAACAAAAGAGGCAAGGTCAAGGGGCTTGGTAAAATTGCTATCTCAAATGACATGAGCATATCTAATGTATTGCTAGTTGAGAGCTTGGATTTCAATCTTTTGTCGGTAGCACAACTTTGTGATCTTGGCTTTAAGTGCATATTTGGTAGTGATGATGTTGAAGTCATAAGTGTTGATGGATCAAATTTGATATTCAAAGGATTTAGACATGGTAGCTTATACTTGGTTGACTTCAATGATAGTGAGACACAATTGACATCATGCTTGCTTAGCAAATCTAGTATGGGTTGGTTGTGGCATAGAAGGCTTGGTCATGTTGGAATGAAACAATTGAACAAACTTTTGAGGCATGACTTAGTTAGAGGCTTGAAAGATGTAACTTTTGAAAAGAATAAACCATGTAGTGCTTGTCAAGCCGGCAAACAAGTTGGAAATACACATCCTAGTAAGAGTGAAATGAGCACATCAAAGGCATTTGAGTTATTGCACATGGACTTGTTTGGGCCAACAACATACACTAGCATTGGTGGCAACAAGTATAGTTTTGTGATTATTGATGACTACACTAGATACACTTGGGTGTTCTTTCTTTATGACAAGAGTGATGTACATGATCTATTCAAATCTTTTGTCAAGAGAGTGCAAAATGAGTTTGAGACTACCATCAAGAAGATTAGAAGTGACAATGGTAGTGAGTTCAAGAACACAAGAATTAAGGAATTGTGTGATGATCTTGGTATTGGACATCAATTCTCTCCAACATACAATCCTCAATCCAATGGTGTAGTTGAAAGGAAAAATAGAACTTTGATTGACATGGCTAGATCAATGCTTAGTGAATACAATGTGAGTCATTCATTTTGGAGTGAAGCTATCAACACGGCTTGCTATTGTAGCAACCGTCTTTATTGCCATGGAAAGCTTGGGAAGACACCATATGAGCTATTGAATGGAAGAAAGCCCAACATTGCATACTTTAGAGTGTTTGGTTGCAAATGCTATATTCTCAAGAAAGGCACTAGATTGAGTAAGTTTGACAAGAAATGTGAAGGGTTCTTACTTGGTTATTCTACCACAAGCAAAGCATATAGAGTTTGAAATCTCACAAATGGAACCTTGGAAGAAGTTCATGATGTTGAGTTTGATGAAACCCAAGGATCTCAAAATGAAGCTCAAAACCTTGATGATGTGAGAGGAGATCAATTGTCAAATGCAATGAAGTATATGGACATTGGTGACATAAGGCCGAGGCAAGTTGATGAGATGATATTCATGTGATCAACCAAAGTGTGCAAATTGATACAAATCATGCAAGCTCTAGTGGTTCTCATGATGAAGCTCAAGATCAAGGTCAAGCTAGTGGAAGCAACCAACTCCCAATACTCCAACCTACCAATATTGCAAGAGATCATCCATTGGACCAAATCATTGGTGGAATTCAAAGTGGTGTTCAAACTAGATCAAGGCTAGCATCTTTTTGTGAGCACTACTCATTTGTGTCATTTGAAGAACCTAAGAAAATAGAAGATGCTTTGAAGGATTTCGATTGGGTAAATGCCATGCATGAAGAACTAAACAACTTTGCTAGAAATCAAGTTTGGGAACTTGTTGAGAGGCCAAAGAGCTATAATGTAATTGGCACCAAATGGGTATTTAGAAACAAGCAAGATCAAGATGGTATGGTTGTGAGGAACAAAGCAAGATTAGTAGCACAAGGATACACTCAAGTTGAGGGTCTTGACTTTGGAGAAACATATGCACCGGTTACAAGATTGGAGGCAATTAGAATCTTATTAGCATATGCTTGTGCACACAACATCAAGCTCTATCAAATGGATATCAAGAGTGCATTTCTCAATGGCTACATCAATGAAGAAGTTTATGTTGAGCAACCTCCCAGTTTTGAAGATGATAAGAAGCCCGACCATGTTTTCAAGCTAAAGAAGGCATTGTATGGTTTGAAGCAAGCACCTAGAGCTTGGTATGAGAGATTGAGGGACTTTCTTCTCTCTAAAGGGTTCAAGATGGGAAAGGTTGACACCACTCTCTTCACCAAGAAGCTTGGAAATGACTTGTTTGTGTTGTAAATCTATGTGGATGACATTATCTTTGGATCAACTAACCAAGACTTTTGTGAAGAGTTTGGAAATATGATGGCAAAAGAGTTTGAGATGTCTATGATTGGAGAGCTTAGTTACTTCCTTGGACTTCAAATCAAGCAAATAAAGAATGACATTTTTGTAAGTCAAGGCAAGTACATCAAGGACATGATCAAGAAGTTTGGATTGCAAGATGCTAAGCCAATGAGTATACCAATGGGCACAAATGATCAATTGGGTGTTGATGCTAGTGGCAACATGGTAGATCAAAAGCAACAATTGGGTGTTGATGCTAGTGGCAACATGCTAGTGGCAACATGATCAATTGGGTGTTTACTCTATATCACCGCTTCTAGGTCTGATGTGATGTTTAGTGTGTACAAGTGTGCAAGATATCAAGCTTCACCTAGAGAAAGTCACTTGAAAGCAACCAAGAGAATATTGAGATATCTTAAGGGCACTAATGATATTGGATTATGGTTTCCAAAGGGGTCCAATTTTGAGTTGATTGGATATTCGGACTCCGACTATGGTGGATGCAAGATTGATAGAATGAGCACAAGTGACACTTGTCAAGATAACCCTTATACTTTATGAGGTGTGAAGAAGCTTTTCCTTGTATCAAACCGAATTACATATTCTAGGCAAGTGATCTCGATTGAACCATAATTTGGACTCTCTCATATTGATTGACTTAACTCTCACTAAAATTGGCACCTTTTTGGTGATTGTTGACAAAGGGGGAGAGAAAAGTCACAAAGATAAAAAGTTAAGTTACTAAGGGGAGAGAAAGTTACTAAGGGGGAGAGAAAGCATAAGATAAGACATTGGAAAGGGATCAATTAAATTTGAGCACACAAGTAGGGGGAGCAAGCTCATGAATTATTTGTTGCATTTGTATGTGCATTAACATGATGAATTGTTGCATTGCAAAGCTTAAATTCATATTCATGTTTGTATGGTGATTGCTAGAAATAGAACTTCAATGATGATTTGTTGAGAGTAGCTTTACAAGTGGTATCTAGACACCTTTGCTTATAATGTTGATCTCACGGGGTACTTTAGTGCTTGTGATCTTTACTAGTGATGAATTACAAGTGGTGTCTAGCTACATTGATGCTAAGGATGGTATATAAAGGCAACTTCGATTGGTATCACGCTTCAAAGGTCCATTCTATATACCTTAGCATCAATTTGATAGTAGTAACTCTCCCAAAATTCAAATCCATACATATGTGCACAATTGAACCAAACTCATGGAAGCACATATGTAGGGGGAGCTAATACTATCGAAATTGAAAATTGATTTCATTTCATATCTTTGTGTTGGTTGTCATCAATTACCAAAAAGGGGGAGATTGAGAGCCCAAGTTTGGTTTTGGTAATTAATGACACCAAGTTGCTAATGCCATGTGTTAAGTGTTTTGAGTTAGGCATAAGCAACACATGTGATGAAGGTGTACGTGGCAAGGAGTGGTGGCCACAAGATCACAAAGAAATAGTGCATGGACATGAATTGTCGATCATGGTGGACATGCACATAATATGATGGACATGATGATCAAGTGGAAGAGAAGGATCTAAGAGCGCAAGGCAAAGGTATAACCATAGGGTTTTCCTTTTTTCGGTCTAAGATGAGTAGAGAAGTGATTGACCGGATTTAGGATACAT
Source organism: Saccharum hybrid cultivar R570 (assembly GCA_038087645.1). NCBI lineage: Eukaryota > Viridiplantae > Streptophyta > Magnoliopsida > Poales > Poaceae > Saccharum > Saccharum hybrid cultivar. The sequence goes on along the minus strand of JAQSUU010000562.1, from coordinate 13,117,910 downwards.
AGCCGACTATCAAGAGGGGCAATCGCGGTTAGCTCGGGAATCAAGTGCCACTAGATCAATGTCTTGAGCATATGCATTTAGGATCTAGTAAAGAGCTAACATAACGTCTTGAAAATGTTTGTGAAATGCTAACACACATGCACATGGTGGTGTACACTTGATGGTGTTAGCACATTTACGAAGGCGGTGGAGTTTAAGCGGTAGAGAGGGGTTTAGGTTCCTCTCTCTCTCCCGCCGAGCTTGCTTGGCGGGATTCGGCGCTTTTTGGGGAAGTGAAACGCCTATTTTCTATTGCGCCGGAAGTCGAAAAAGAAACGGAGGCGAACGGCGGTCACTGTGGTGACCGGACGCTGCACCGGACGCGGTCTCAGTTTGACCGGACGCGTCCGGTCAGTTCAACTCGGTGCTGCTCGCTAGGGTTTCTGACCGAACGCTGGTCTGGTCTGACCAGCGCGTCTGGTCAGTTCACTTGTGCGCAGAAGTAGAGCGCGCGACCGGCGCGTCCGGTCCCTCACAGAACCGGAGCATCCGGTCAGGCGTCCAGAGGGGCAGAGAGCAGCGGAGTGCCGTTCGGACGTGCGGCGCGTCCGGTCACGTGTGATCGGACGCGTCCGGTCTCGACGAGAGCTTACTGGAACACGACCGGACGCTGGCACTGTCGCGTTCGGTCAAACGGTTGAGCACGTCCGGTCACGGCAACGGCTAGTTCTGACACGCACTGTTCACGCTTGACCTGTAGTGACCGGACGCGTCCGGTCACCCTGACCGGAGCGTCCGGTCAGCGCGATTTTAACTGAGTCGTCCGGTAACGGCTAGCTGCGTACTCCTTCGCTATAAATAGAAGGTGTCCGGGGTTTGAGGGTAACTCTTGCATATTTTGAGACCTAGAGACATCCTTTGAGCTAGAGAACAACCCCTCCACTCATCTCTTTGCTTAGTTGCACATCTTGAGTGAGATTCAAGTGCATTGCTCGAGAGTTGCATTCTAGAGGCACTTGATCTTCGAGTTGCTGCGGATTTCTTGTTACTCTTCCGTGTTTCCTGACACGGTAGACGTCTTGGAGCAACGGAGGTGATTGAGCTCGCAATTGGAGATTGTTGGAGCCCTCACCAAGTGTTGTAAGGGGTTCTTGATCCTTCCCCGCGGGAGTTCGCAAATTGGATACTCTAGTGGAGCTCGTGGCTTGGAGGATCCCCATCTTGTGTGCGGTTGTGCGGCGCCCGCTGAGGTCTCGACTCTTGATAGTCGATTAGCTCGCGAACCGACAAGTGGGTGCATCTTCACAACGAGGAGTAGCTTGTTCGGAAGCAAGTGAACCTCGGTAAAAATTTTGTGTCATCTTTTTGCCGAGGATTTTTCTTGTGGTTGATCATTGTGTTTGATTCTTCAAGTGCATTACTTCTCTACATCGTTGGTATAAGAATCAAGTCACTTGCTCTTTTTTTACTAGTCCTAGTGTAGTTTGCTTAGTGTAGCTTTTATCACATAGGAGTAAGTAGCTTAGTGACTTAGTATTGTTGGAGTGTATTAGAGATCATAGCCTTGCTTCACTAGAATTGTATAGGTGGCTTGCATAGTGTAGTTGAGCTAGTGCTAAAATTAGCTTAGCCATCTTTTATACTAACGTGGTTGTTTAGTGAAGCTTGTAGATTTTTAAATAGGCTATTCACCCCCCTCTAGCCATTTGGACCTTACAATAGGTCCACCAAACACCATCTTCAGGTTTGGCTTCAACATCTCATCCTTCACGTGGTGCATCTAGCGAACCTAAATGAGATGCAAGATGCATGCGTATGAATATGATTAATGGTAACATAAGATGCATCACATAATCATTCATGTAAACACACGATTAAGACATAGACACCAAAAGCTATTTAACTAACATCACACAACCAATTAAAGAGGGCAAGCACATTAAGCATAACACAAGTTTAACAAGATCACAAGTATCTTAACTTGACCATCATCAAGGGTATAAGCCACACTTAGCAACACATGGAGTAAACAACCATCCCTAGCATCTGACAATTTCTGGACTGCAAACAATATCTACATGTTTGGATCATAACTGGAGTTATACAAATCCAATAGCCATGCAACAAGACATTCTGGAAATCTTATAAAATTTTCTATAATTCATCTTTAATCATCTTAGCATGATTCTCAAGTTAACCAAGTCAAACATGCATAATTACAGAATCTGGTCCAGAGATTACAGAGAACAACTATTTATGGAACCCAACTTGAAACAGTCATTACTCACAAACTATAAGGCTAAATGCCACCAAACTTTAACACAAGCTAGATTAATGAGTTATCTACAACTTTGTTATAAGCATGTTTCTCAGCAAACATCATTTTCATGGTGCAATTACCAAAGTCCCAGAAACTATCTAGAAAAGCATCAATTGCAAGAATAAATATTAACTTACATTCCAAACATACATTTGGCCACAACCAACGTAACCATCATAAAGTGCATGTTAAATGATCACCAAAAATCATAGTTCTCATCATTAAATAATTTCTTTTAATGCATTTCTTAATTTATTTAGATAGCAAGGTGAAATAATAAACATATACCAAAAGTCCATAATAAAATCTATAAAAATTAAAGTAGATCTTACATACAACCAATAGTCTACTGTACAAATTTCAAGTCATTTGGACATGTATATCAACATCTATGAAAAAGACAAATTGCTATTGCAAGAATTCATGTGAGAGCAAGATACACTAATAACTCACTCATATAGCAACCAAAAATTCATGAAATTTTTACCACACATTAAACATCATATGAGTAGCATGCCACAAAAATTTCACTTCATTTGGAGACATAGATCTACAATTATGAAAATGACAAATACATCTAGCATTAAAAACCTAGCTGCACAAATCTATTTTTACAGAGAAAACTTTAAACTAAAACATGCCATATTATAGATCTACTGCATATAGAATTTCACAAGGATTCCAAAAAGTCCTCATTTGCTATTTTACGAATTTTCTATGATTTACTATGCCTTTTCAAAAATCAGCAAAAACTACCACAAAAAGGTCATTTTGGCACTATTCACATGAGTCTATGACAGTGCAGAAAAACCCCTCCCTTTAGTCGAATTATCGCGCGAGGTCCTTGACGCGAAATCAGAGCAGGGAGGTCATTGGAGCTCGTCGTTGCTGGCCGGAGAAGGCTCACCAGCGGCGGCTGAAGGGTGAGGGAGCACCGGGGAACCCAGGCGCACCCGTGGGACAGCTCGGCTCGGTCCGAGGCGGCCCGAGTTGGCCCGGCCACGTGAGCCCGCAGCTCGACGGCGGAGCGGCACGACAGCAGCGGGCTCCGGCGACGGTTGGGGCCAGGGAATAGGCGCCAGAAGTCAAGGAGAGGGCGACGGAGGTGGTGTGTATGCGGCTGAGCTTGGGGAGGGACGGAGCTGCGTAGCCATGGAGCTCGGCGGCGACATCCATGGCGGCCTTGCTCTGGCGCGCGCGTTCGCGTGCTGCAGGCGAGGCGAGGAGCAAGCGCGAGTGCAGGGAGGAGTGGAGAGCGTCCAAGCATCGGCGTGGCTTTAGGCGAGGCGCCCTCAACGCGTGGAGAGGAGGGCGACGCGCGGCGCTGTGCATGGTCGCCACGAGGCAAATCGACGAGCACGTGGTGGGCGCGGAGTGGAGCAAGGTGGGCAGCGATTTGGGCTAGATCTGGGCCGATTTTGGACATGGGCGCAAAACCAAATTGGAGCCCACACGAAGCTCTACGGTTTTCGTTAAGGCGCCCAGGTCACTAGGCCAACAGATTAGTAGATAAAATCATGCCAAGATGACAATGCCAACATGGTGACGGAGATCACGGAAACTCGCATTCGGAGGTCAAAACCTGATCAAACTTAATCCAACTTTTTGCATGCTCTTCTCCAAGATGTAAACTCCAACTTTTATTTTTGGCTCAACTCAAGTTGTTTAGCAAAAACACGAGAACACGATGTGCCAACCGTCTTGTCGTTGCCGGTCCAACTTCATGAACATGACGAAACTAGCAGTTTTGTGAATTGATTTTGAAGGTCCAACCAAGCTCCAAATCTGGTGAGACTTGATCTATTCTTTCCTTCACAAGGTGTACTCCAACTCGTATTAAGGACTCCAATTGAGCTTCCACATGAATTTGGAAGATAAAAGGTCACAAACATAGCAACTCACTGCTGTCAATCCAGGACTTAGAATATTTCCTGGGCCTTGAAAAACAGCAGCTGATTCAAACTTGTGAGCTCTATTTGACTAGGTTAGAGGCCAAACTAACTCTTGACCATTAAACAAAGTTTCTTCTCCATAACATGAACTACAACTTTCATTTAAGGTCCAACATCAGAACTGGTATAGAACCTACATTTCTACTCTGACCAAAGTAGTATCGCGATAAAGCTTGAATTGTCCGTTTTGATCCATTGGAGCATTTTCTGGGCATTTGCTCAAACGAACCTTTCTTGACTTTTATTGTAGAGTCCATCTAGAGTCATTTGGGTAAGGTTGCAAGATTTGGGTGATGATCTATATTTCCATCCACTTAATAATGCAAATTCCAGTACTTAGTAAAGTCATTCCAACAAGTATATAACTTATCATTTCATGTGACTTTTTGATTCCAAAGGTCATGAAACTTTTCCAGGGACTAATATAGATAGATACTAAGGTGAGACACATGAAGATATTGCAATAACACCACCCAAGCATATATATTGAAAACTGCATATATGTAAAGCGAGGTGCAACATCCAAGTTTAGGTTGGGGCTCGTTTCCATAGGTTGACCTTGACATCATCATCTCCCCTTAATCTATCACATTTGAGCTCAAACCCACTGCTTAACTGGTGGCAAACACCTCGGGTGTTACATTAGCTCTGATGTTAGCTGGTTGTAAGGCCTTTTCTAGTTTCTCTAGTTCTTCTTGCTCCTTGATATAATCTCGGATTCTGTATTTCCTTTGAAGTTCAATGGGAATGGGGAGATTCCTCACATTGAAAAAAATCAAACATGTCTTATACATGCTATTTGTCACATTACGGAAGTCATCAATGATGTATCCAGAAAAGGCAAAACGTCTTATAATTTGGAATGTTGGAGTAGTAAACAAATAAGAGATACTTTTCGAATACAAAATAAGAGAACTCTGATATTCACGTGATTTCTCTACCATGAAAGAGACCTAAGAGTGTATGTTGCCATATCTCTGTTAGTAAGGCCATGAGCCCATAAATCTTCTATATAGCTTCCTTCTCCTTTCATGTCATTGGCTAAAGATAAAGACTAAAGTACTATTGTTTGAGCGCCTAGGGGTGGTGATCCTTGCTCAGGTTCGAGCCCTGGTGTTGCATGGGTCATGTGCCCACCTCTCTAGTTTGTAACAATACATATGGGTTCGTGGCCAAAAAAGAGCGAGTGTATGTGTAGTTCTTGCCTGCTTTCTAGGGTTCCGTAGGCCCCTATCTTAAGACGACTCAAGGGAACATCATTTCCCTTGATGGTGTCTTTTTTATAAAGTACTTATATGTGCATATTTAGTTGTTGATGTCTTGGTGGTGGAATCATAAGTTACAAACATTGTTTTTAGAATAGAAATTACATACATATTTTAGAGATATTGGTTGTCAGAAATACCCATTATGTATCTAGCCTCTTAGACAAGTTTCCATGTGTATTTTTGTGTGTTGCATGTTCTATATATACCAATGTAATACTAACCGTAGTACGAGAACCATTGGCCGTCCCGACTCCTCTAATTTAACCATGTCGTTGCTATGATTTTGAGCTATTTGCCACAATGAAGGTGGATTTATACAGATTTTTTCTGAAAAGCCACAAGAAATTTATCGAGCATGTATTATGCCTTGTTTGGATCTCATGGCCTAAAGTTTAGCCACTAAACTTTAAACCACTTCACCTCTTGAGACTTCAAACATAAGGTCTAAAGTATTGTCTACAGTTTAGCCAACCTTACAAAAACTTGAGACCACACAAGTGAGCTAAAGTGGTCTAAAGTTTTACTCTTTAAAGGCAACTAACTTGAGACCATAGTATCCAAACAGGGCCTTAATAGAGATGAGGTATCATACATTGTACAACAAAAGAGCACTCTAAAAAACAACCACCCTCACGGTGCAAGCAACAATATGAAAACAACCACAACAATAAACTGCCCACAAAACCACCAAAACAACGATGAACAAAAGCCACCTTACATGCTGCAACAAACAAGTAAAGAACTTGGATATGGTACATAGATGCCTCCAAGGAGCGAAACCATCCATAGATGATGCCGCCAACACCAACTGAGGACCAAAGATTTTTCAACAGAAACCCTAGGAGGTAGGAAACCTCATGGCAATTCCTCCAACAAGAAGTGTGGAGCCAAAGGCATCACCGTTGCTGACATTAGTGGAAAGCCGAGCAAGGCTTTCACTCAAAAGTCTCCGTATCCCAACCTAAACACCCAAGCCCAATGTTGTAACACCGACTTGCCACTGCCATGCGAGATGAGCCAATGAGGCAATGATCGTAGCCAGCTGTCCCAAGCAGGAGATCGCTACCATGACAACAAGGTCACTGGCATGTGTTACCTGTCGTTGTTGCACGGATCCATAGGAGTTGCCTCCATCCTGCCTAGCAGTAGCCACTGTGGAAACACCACACACTCTGTTCCTGCGCCAGTGCAAGGAGCTTCGCCATCATTGTTGCACCTCACCATCCATCAAATAACAATGGCAGGAGCATCTCTCCACATGTCCCATTTGCTGGTTGTCCCAGCAGTGATGAGCCAACCATAGGCATACATGGCTAGTCTTTGTCATGTCGGTCCATAGAACTGCAGATAGTCAAACAGAAGCAGCCCACTGTAGATCGCCTTCAAAGAAAACTCGCAACACTACCATCAACTTGCAAAGGATGCCACATCTGATCCTTTCATCACTCCAAGGTCGGTTGTAGTCTGTCACCACTAGCTACCATCGTACCCACCTAGCCCCACCAAACTATCATCCCACCACAGCCATGGCCTTGTTTAGATCCCGAATCCGGGCTCCCGAATTACTACAGTGCGTATTAAATGTGCACTGTAGCAATTCGTTTGTGTTTGGTAAAAATTGTCCAAACTTTGACTAATTAGGCTCAAAATGTTCGTTTCGTAAAATACAACAAAACTCTACAATTAGTTTTTAATTTTATCTACATTTAGTACTCCATACATATATCGGCATTTTGATGTGATGAAAATCTTCTTTTTACACAGTGAAATTTAGGGTATAAATTGGGAAACTAAACAAGTCCCTATTGAATCGACCACCACAAAGTGGGGCCAGCCACCATAGCCACAACCGACAGACAATGGTAAGCCGCCTTGTCCAGCTGCCATTGTCGTCACATTGCTAGCACTGCTACACAAGGCTAGCCTATGTCGTGCCAGTCATCAAGGACTGATGTCAGCCCAATCACCATCGCCCACCACGGACATCCCAAGAAGCATGAGACGTGCCCAACCTAGCAGCACCTCGACTTTCGCTGGATGATGAGTCACCATTGTGCGCCATATTGTTCCAGTCGCCTAGCATCCTACTTACACCATGCAAAAAAAGCCACCCGGCCTGATCGACACGATGACACCTCCACTACCAAGCCTGCTACAGGCCACAATACGCAGCCATGGAGGATCTTCAGAGCCTGGCCGCTTGTCAAGAACAGGGACCTTTGTGCCATGCAAGGTTTTTGTTACATTCGCAAAAATAAATACATTATTAGACCTACAATGCATTTGTCAAGCCTACTTAGCCTCTTACACACATGGCTTCGCGATGTGGAGAGCCTCTGTTACAGAGGGCGTGTTTGCTTTGAACCCTAGCCAGGTAAGTCTATCAGACATGCATTAGACCCCAGGCGTATGAAATCCAATGAGGGCTCACCATACAGCGCTGATCAACCATAAAGGAAACATTCCCAGAATAACAATTATAAGCCAATAACATATTATCATCATTACCATCAAATGTTTCTATGGGTAGACAACCGAGAAATATGTAGTTAAATGATATTTAGATGTTGAAATGACCTATATGTTGGGGGATGCAAATTTTAGTATTCAACCCTAGTGGCAAGTTGCAATACATGGTCTACTTCATAATAAGAGTGTTATAGAAGCTAGTTGTAGTCTCGCGGGTTTCTGAAGCAAATTCTTCTTTGCTGCCGTAGTATTTTGTGTTCCGAGAGGCCATGGAACGTGGACATTGCAAAACTAGGGGTGCAAATGGTACGAATATGTTTTGACCGTAAATTAGGGGTGCAAATGGTACGAATATTTTTCTACCGTATTTTGAGTCCAAATCCGTTTTGAGGAGTTTAGATCCATCTGTATACGAGTTCAGATATTCAACATCTGATACTGTATCTGTATCCGAATACTTAAACCACATATTTATGATATCGATATCCATTTATATCTTATCCGACATAGATACTATATGTATTCGAATCAAAATCCTAATAGAAATATGAAAACAAATGTAATATTAGTGGTATCCATCCGTATCCGACCCTTCTGCACCTCTAAGCAAAACGTACATGATTGGAAACTGCTACCGTGACCACGCGACCGCTTTGGTTGCCAACAGCGATAGCACCTCAGTCACGTGATTCTCGTCCTCCCGCAAGCACATTAAATTGAGGAGAGTAACCATATGAATTGACATGCTTAAATTTGTTTTTGAAACTATGGATAATACTAGGTCAGGACGTCCGTTCGTCCATCCTGTCTGTCCATACGCCTCCTTGCGGGGCCTGTGGACCGCAGCGGTCCGTCCTGTGACTCTCGTTCGGACATTTCAATGGCCTGACTCTCCTGTTCCAAATTGTTCTGCCGCCCCACACGTCTCTCCCGTTCCCCTCCGCCTCCAGGCCTCCACGGCTCTACCCACCCCCACATCTCTGACCAGCGCAACGAACCCACAATGGTGTGCTGCCTCCTCGCTGCCCTCCTCGCGGCGTCGCTCTTGCTCCCGCTCGCCTACTCGGACTCCACCTCGTCACCACCGGCTACCACCGTGTATGACGAACTCTGCCTCTGGGGCTTCCTACGTGGCCTGCTCCCGGCCAACGCGCGTGCCTACACGCTCGACGCCTGCTTCAGGGACTTCGCTGCCGACCTCCGCTCCAACTGCCGCATCATGCTACCGGCGGGGAGCTACCTCGCCGCCTCAGCAACCGCCTCACGGGCTGCCTCGATGACCGTCGCATCTCGGGCCTCGACAGCATCCGCGTTAGGGCCTTCTTTCGCTGGTGGTCCATCATGAGCACCGGCGACCTCCTGTCACTCTGGCATCGAGTTTTGTGCCTACGTCGAGCTCCACAACGACGAGCTCCATTTTTCCAAGCAGGTGACATTGCGTTGAAAGCGCATGTTCCAAGTGTATGTTTCAAGTGTTTCAGTTGTTTTAGAGGTATGTTGCAAGGGTTTCATAGGGATGTTGCAAAAGTAGATCGGGATGTTGCATATGTTGCAATAGTTGTACACTTATGTTGCAAATGTTTATTCCCAATGTTTCATCTGTTTTTTCAGACGTACGTTGCAAGTGTGTTTATTTGGATGTTGCATATGTTTCACACATATGTTGCAAGTGATTTATTTAGATGTTGCGCATGTGTTGCAATGGTTTTCAAGTGTTTCATGTATTTTTTTTACAAGTGTTTCAGACACATCTTTCAAACGTTTTATCTGTCTTCATATGTATGTTGCAAGTGTTGTATTTGAATGTTTCAAAAGTAGATCGGGCGTTGCATCTCTCTTCTCGTCTTCTACTGCCTCGCTTCGGTGTCTCCTCCTCTTTCTCGATGTTGGTGATGTTTGGGAGACGTGGGCCCGCGTGGGGGCGGGCGGTGTGGGTGGGGCGCGAGTCGTTTGAGTGGCGCGGAACCCGAGCAAGCGGGGCATGTGGCACGGAGCAGGCGCGGGGCGCGGGGAGCAGTGGGCGGCTTGGGCCCGCGCGGGGCCAGGCGGCGTGGGTGGGGCATGAGTCGTTCGAGTGGCACGGAACCCAAGCGAGCGGGGCGTGCGGCACGGAGCCGGCGCGGGGCGCGGGGAGCAGCGTCCGGACACGGGCCTAGGACCGGACGTCCGGGCGCTAGCCTGTTCGTAAAACTATTTGTCAATCATATGAATTTTATTATAGAAGATTATGATCAACGATGCCATATCCACCTTAAGTGCATTAGGGCGATACGTCTCTCGCAGCAGGTTCTCTCGATTCAAAGAACATGTGCTCTTTAAAAAGTTTCTAGGTGAGACAGAAATTAAACAGAGTCAAGGAAGTAAACAGAGTCAAGGAAGTAAAGATTATACGTCATTGCTTCATTGTTGGGTACCTCGAGTGCGAAAAAGTGCAGATAAAAACAGATTTGGGGTGTTTCTAGGGTGGGGATACCTTGCCAACAAAAGATTAAAAATCACTCAACGAGTACCATATCACCTCAAATTTGCGCTCCTCTGTTTGAGCAAAGGCAAATTACACACGCCCTTGGTTGCCGCTGGCCACATCTACCCGCCTCTGGCGCCAGCAGTGTGTTACTGTGTTCCAAATGGCCGCTAGAGGCTACTGGCTGCCTCCTAGTGGTAGCCAGGTGACCGGAGAGGTTCCACACAATACTAGATTTTGGGCACCAAAAATAGGGCGTATTTGGAGGAATTATTTTCTTTTTTTACATTCTTGGAAACTATCCAATACTATAATATTTTGCCTCATTTTTTAACATTCTTGGAGATGTTAATCTTGACTTACATTAAGGGTCTGTTTGTAACGCGAGAATTTCACAGGAATCGTGCAAAGTTCAATTTCACATGAAAAATATAGGAATAGAAAAAAAAATCCTGTATCCCAAACGGGACCTAAAAGTTATTTGGACCGGCGAATGAGAAATGGAGTGCTCAGATCTGTATCTGAGCCCGGAAACCGTAGGTAACATGAATTTGTCAGAAAATAGCGTTCTGATGCTTAACCATAGGCCTAGCTCTCACAGGTCTCTATCGTTGCAAGCTCTCCATTCACGAAACGTGTGCCCCTTCCATGGAAATTAGCATACCTATAGTCACCCTTTTGGCAGGAATTGCGCATAAAAGAGCAAACAACCATGCATGCCACCACAAGATCCAAAAGCAACTAACCGATCTGTTACATGTGCTGTCATAACGCAACGGTAGTTTAGAAAAAATAACCAGCCAAAAAGCGTTGCTGTGTTAATGCCACGGCAGTGACTGCAACGTTTGGAATCATCCCACCCCACGGCAGTCCCAGTCCTTGCGTTAACACAACACCCGAGAACAGGGAACGGTGACAGCAGCAATTCAAGCTTGCTAGCACGGCAACCAGCAGCTTTGCTCTGGTGCCTGGTCTGTCGGATCTAACACCTGCAAATGTGTACAGTACACTGCAGAGGACAAACACGGCAGGATCTAGTAACATTTTTGGCTGTTATAATCTTCCCAAATGATGTATTCTGTTCCTTCCATGATGATGTGTATATAGTATCCCACCAATCAAGGGATGTATAAATTAGACGAGTTGATTAACCTGCCTCTATACCGGTAATTACAGAGACGGAAAAATCTGGGGAGCAAAATCCTACGGCATGGGCCATGGGCTCAACTGCTGAAGTTGCGCAGAAGAGCTCTAATTCTTTTCGATGAATCGCTGCTGTATCAAAGATGACCCAAAACTTCTTTTATGGGACCATCATCTACTGCAGTTCACCTACTGGCGCCTCGTTCAGCCATAGGCAGTGGATGAAATCGTACAGCTTTGCGCTCACGCTCACCTGCCCAGATTGAGGAGTTAGTGATACTTCCCGTTATGACACGTCATTATATCAAGATGAGGGCAGACAAAGGCGAGATTCAAAGAAGCAAACCTTGTACGGTGTTGGATTTAGCCGCCGGATGTGATCCGGACGCAGCTTTTCAAGCTGCTGCATGCAGCGGCTTCTGATCTGCTCCAAGGAGGGCAGCTCTGCTCTAGGTTTATCTGCAGGGAAACACAGGTACACATGTCACTAACACATAACAAGACAGGGGCCAGGAGCCAGGACACTAAAGTCAACAGATTTTAATGATCCAAAAGACATTTAGCATTCAGATTTTTCTTTTGTATACAGGGTTGATGAAGTCTTTTTTTTTTCCTAAACGTGTCACCTTTGATGAAGAAAACTACAGGAGGAAACATGAAAGGGCTGTGGCTAGGGATGAAAGTGGTGATACCAGTGGGTTAGCTAGTTAAGTTATTTTTATCTCACTTCCCTTGCTTTGAAATTTGGATTATAGTTCAACTGCAGTGACTTTAAATTCGACCCGGTGATCCAAAGGAAGCTAAACTTTGCATCCTTAGCTGTGGCTCTGGTGATTATCAACAGTAGGATATGAACAGAACAGAGCACTGGAAATATGGGACACATAAATTAATTAAGTCTATCAAACTATGTTCAGAAAGAAATTTAAGCCTGTCATGCTACTCCTTTCTATTTTAAGATTCTTCTGCTTAGAAAATGTAGTGCAAAACGTGGATCGATAAACCCTTCTGATTTTTGAAGGCAATCTAATGCTGATTCTGGTTACTCCCATTTTCAGTTACTACTTTCCAAAATTCAGCCATGGGTGTGTGACCACTAACAAAATTCTCGCTAAAGAGTTAAAAGGTCCATACCTGATGTCCCAGGCCAATAGCACTGTAGAAGCTCCTCAACATGCTGGGGGACAACATATGCTCTCTTTGATTCAATGAATGGATGGCGGCAGAGGATTCTTTCTCCTGCCTGCAATATTTTAACAATATGAAATCCAGTTTAAACATTGGAGGTTACTGCAGATGATGTCAAAGACAAGCTACAGAGCATGAGTGCATGACAGCTGTGTTGCATAACAGATAGGAAGCATGTGATGAACTCAAGTACTAGCTCAGCTATATTCCATTCTAAGATATATATTCTAAAATTCTGTACTGTGATACTTGGGAACCTTGTGCTAAATATAAAGCTCAGATGTCCAACAAAGATAACAGAGGTGCATTGTTACCTTAGGTGATGGTTCACTTTCACGAATCATGATATCTACCAGTGGGTAGCCTTCTTTCCCATACAGTCTAAAGCAACGTTTTTTGCATGGAATGGAAACCTGAAACATATTATCACACCATCAATGAATAAATATAAAATAAAGCAGATATTTCTAATACAAAAATACTGGACATACTTTTGCCACGTCCTCAGAAAGCTTAATACGAGGTCTATTATTTATCTCAACTAGCTTAAAGACACAGCCAAGAGCAGCCTGGGAATAACACGTCACAAGGTAAGTTCCAATTCCAAAGGCATCAACCTCATGACCCTGCAAAATAAATGGAGATCTTAAATTATATCTGCAATTGGCAGGATGAATAATAAAGATAAATCTACAGAAGAACAAGCAAACATGTCAGATAACATTGGAACCACAGCTACCATAATACGAAAGGTAAAATAGTCCTTGACAAATTGTAAACACAAGATAAGTTTATTACCTGTTTGTTGAGGGCATCAATTGTTTCCTCATTCAGGTCGTTGCTAGCAGTAATGACCATCTTTGCAAAACCAGGTACATTAAATTCCTTCTCTACTGCACGAAACACTTTTCGTGCTTCAATGGACAAATAGGCTAGATCACCAGAATCTAATCTAATACCAGATGCCTTGTACCTAAAAAAGAATATATGATTAGGCAAATGCTTATTTTTGAAGATTGAGCACAAGATTGGGAAATTTCCTATCTCAGTTGTAACTTGTAAGCATGGTAGTTATAAATGTAAACCATCCTAGAGTATATGCTATTGGTGTAACCTTTTTTTAATAATTTTAGCTTCATTTGTGTTCTCATGAATTTGATTCTTTGAGTACGCGATGAATTTCCATGTGAAGATAAGCTCGTATCTAATAGGGGTGGTCAAACACACAGGTAATGAACGCCAAAGGACATTTGGCATACCCTAAGTCATGAAGTGCTAGAGCCACTGCACAGAAATTTGGAATACCACTTCGCATAACCTGAAAGGTAGAGAAGAGGGTGAGTATGGTTTATGGACGGTAATTGTTACACAACAGAAAATATATACATGAATGAGTATGGAATTGACTATGCCTTCTGAATAAATGCCAGGTAATGATAATAGTGAAAACAAATTCTGTTCTGGAATTGCGCAATCACCAATCAGTCTACCCTTAGTCTAAAAAAGTCCATACATGTCTATGCATAAAGTAACAAGTTTGGCAGTAAAACAAAAGATCATGATTTCTTATATTAGCACAGAAAGAGAGGAGCATTCAGAAAGACAAACAGCAAATTATAGAAGTCAGCAATGACAAAGGGAGGTTTTCAGACCTACTCAACCTCAAGAAAAGAGAGTTGACCCTACTCATTCAGACATGAATTGAAGTACAAACAACAAGAGAAAAGCTTGAAGCTCGTACAAACTAACAACTTACGTCATATGTGTCCACAAGAGCAAGGAAGTTGCTTGGAAAAGCCAATGCATAGGATGCAAATGCAGCCAGCTCACTTTTATTTGTATCACCAAATACACCACCTAATGAATCAGCTGTCTGAAATCAACCAAAAAAGTAAGTAACATAAGCATACCATGATAATTAAAACCAACGTAACAAGTTTCTGGAATCATACCTGAATCTTTTGAAGCCACTCTTGCACTAAACTAACAAAATCCTGGCAAACTCTTGAGCCATCTTTGCTCCTGAGGACCTTGTCTGGTATCTCATCAAGGCTCTGAAAGGGTGGAAAGTATATTACTAAATCATGAAGCAAGCAAATTGTGATAACAGGCGCAAAGAAAAATACTCTCAAAATAGACATCTAAGCATGAACATCCAAGGGACAGCCTATTAATGCAATGATACGCAGCTCCCCTGCACGTTCGAGGAAAAAATTGCAAGGGACAGTACCAACTGTTGTGCACACTGCACAGAAATGATATGAAGAGGAATGGTAAATTGATAATCCATAGATTCCACATCAGACTAAAAGAACATAACAAGAAAAAACTAGCATGGTTGAAAAGAGAAGAAATGAAACACATTACCCAGAATCCTGTAACACTGTAACAACAGTGGGGCTAGCAATCAATGCAGTGAAGAACAAAGGTTTTGTTTGACCAATGAAACTACAGTATGCAGATATAATGCTCTCCAATGACGAAAGTAACTGCATTTGTGTAAACTTTCATTCATTCATAGCAGGAAGGATACTTTACTGACCATATATGAGCTAACAAAAGCATGGGAATGTGTTCCGCGAAGTGGTATGCCAAACAAATTTCCAGCCAAAACATTACTGCAAAAAAAAAAGATTGAACAAAAGGTAAACACATTTAACATTTTTGGGGGCAAAATATTTTTATGGTGAGGATAAAAAGGCAATTATGCAAGGATAACTGAAAGCATACTTCTTCAAGCATTATTATAAAGAGCAAGGATCATAAATATGCTGGATTTTAGTTATAAACTATAAATGCAAAATAATCCACCTGGTTGCGTCAAAACCTCCCATAAAACAATATTTTGAGGCACTTATTGCTCCATCAGGTCCCTGCAGTATTAAATCCACAGCAATATTTTAACATAGAAATACTAATGTTTTACAATGACAGTTGAAAAGGGATGGATAATTGAATATCACACCTGTGCTCGTCTTAAACCAAATTCTAACAGAACCTTTGACTTTCCAGCAACATGACGATGACGCGCAGCATTAGTAGTTACCAAAGAGGCATAATTGATAAGATTTACAAATGGAGTCTCAAGAAGTTGAACCACCTGATGGTGTAATAACAAATGGTAAGTTATCAGAGGCACTTCAAAATTCCGGTCAATGCTCATATGGCAAACATGTCACAACAACTGGTGAGGTCTTCGTACTTACAGCAACTGGACCTTCAACTCTCATTAAGGGCACTTTTGGAAAAACTACTGATCCCTCAGGAATGGAGTACACCTCTACATCCGAGCAGTCAACTTCCCTGAGATAATCGAAGAACGCATCCTAGGAATTGTAGTTTACATCAGAAAATGAACATTTAGCAGGAAAACAACCAAATAAGGAGTGTTCATAAAAGTTAGGTGAAAAACGAAAGATCCAAGGCACAGCACGTGCATTTAAAACTACTCCTGCTTCCTCCATTTGAAGTAGCCAATTCTTTCTAGTTCATGCTAATCGGTGGTGACTAAAAGGCATGATTTTCAGCAAACCCAGCAACCTATCTCAGAATCATGGGAAGAAAGAGAGACTACTCATGTATGGATGAGATGATACCTCACACATTGGCATGACTGATTTCAGGAAACAAATGTCATGTTCTGTGAACTTAAAATTCGCAATAAATTTGATGCACTCCTCAAGGCCAGCAAAAACAGTGAACTCCCCACCAAATGGATTTTTCCTAAAGTACAGGTCAAACCTGTGAATGGAAAAGGATTCAAATAAGAATTAAGTTGACAAAGCTGTTAGCTGTAATACATTATTGCCATCCATAGATTTGCATTCACTGAAACTAAATCAGAAGGTTCATGGAGGACTAGCACTTGCATGAGGAAGCAGACATAAAGTGTTTTCTTGATCGTATTAAGACTAAAATGCAACAAGATGGGCTGCATCGGATGAACATTCAAGTTGCTACTAAGTAGTCAGTTCCCAGATTCCCATGAAATGCCAAAGACTATCTCGTGAGTTCCAAGGATTAGAGATTCTTGTATCTTTTTCCACCAGTTGTCTGGATTCATTATAGATGGATGATTTTTAAAATTTGCTGGGAGATTGAAGTTCCATGACCATAAGCTCCAAGTCAAGCCTGAGTACCCACTGCCCACTACCCAGCACACTAATTCAAAGACATATCAAATCCCAAAGGAAGACATCAGAAATTCTCAATCCAGCATTATCCTTTTGCCACCACCTATTCTATTAGCTGTAATATGATGGTGACAACATGCACCCAGGGCCTGGTAATTGCAGCGATCAGCTTAGATCATTTATTGTTTTCATCTCCATGAACAAATAGCTTCTAGTTATGCAGGTAAGAAGAGTTTTGCCATTCAACCTTGAATGGAAAAACAATACAGAAGAAACAACATGCAAGGAACAATTTGTTGTAAAGGAACACATGGTAGAAATGCACACAGTAGTATTCATATAAGATAATGGCAGATGAATAATAACAAAAAGGAGAATAATGGAAAGAAATACTTTCCCAACTTCGCTTGATTGAATTATACCATGGCCTACCATTAGCTTGCCACAATGCCACTTGCATTAAATTTTCCCTAAAATTGTGATAAAAATTATTTTAAGATTGGCCGCACTTTATTTGGAGACACGTGGGGGCATCTCTGGTGCAATCTAGGGAGCTGCTGTGGTAAAATAAAAACATTGCTTTTTCAGAAGCCGACAAATATCTTAATACTGTGGACAAACAACGTTTTAATATAATACACACAAGTAAGGTCTATCCCATATGAAACTTAAGGGTATGAGGCACATATGACCATTGATAAAGGCAAAGCAATTGGTTTGAAATGTCCTAGTTAAGAGCTATGACTACGTTCCAAGACATAGAGAAGATCACTTCACACAAAGTTCCTTGTTTAGCTCAACATCCATCAATAAATTTTGCACTGTCATGCTGTATACTAGCAATATATAAAACAGCCTAGTGTAGTTTCAAGGTACCTTCCCAGAATATTCCTTGAATGCCACAATTATAGCTATTTTTCCCGTAAAAACACTCCCCTGTTCCTGAGCTAGCAGGCAACACACATATGATGATCACCTTGTTTCTTCTCTAAAGAAAAGGAGTTTTCCGCTACCAAAATATGCAACTGCTTTAAGTCAAAGTCACTTTCTTGCATACGTTTGTCATTGTACACATTTCAAACCTTGGATGACCAAAGAAAATTTTAAATATAAAATCCGAAGATAAATTGATTGGCTTATTTGTTTACTCAAGCAGTAAATGTCATTCGTCTGTTTGTCTTCATTCAAATGTCCACATACCCTTTGAATTACATCAGCAAATTTTAAATATAAAATCCAAAGATGATTGATTGACTTATTTGTTTACTCGAGCAGTAAATGTCATTCATCTGTTTGTCTTCATTCAAATGTCCACGTACCCTCTAAATTACATCACGATTTAAAATATACTACTCATGTGTCAATGTCGTGTGCAAATTGTGAAAATTATCCAAGGCATACAATTAGAAAAGTAGAAAAAAAAAACATTTGGCTCCTAAACCCTACTTAGGATAAACTAACACCAATTGCAGAATATACCTCTAACAAGAGCAAGATAATCCCAAATGAATGCATCGTCCACTCCAAACAAATAAAAACAGATAAATACCAACATCGACAAGGAGTAATTAAAATTGCACAATGGAAAGGGCTTAGCGGAGAAATACAAAGTTGAGCCATGAAAATGAAAGTCTGGTTTGAACACAGAATAGCACATATCAAAATACTAAAGGTGACATCCCACTTGCTCATATTTTACATAGGCAACATTGTATTAGCAAAAAGTAATGCATATTGACATACAACGAATGTACTAACACAGTCGAGACGAAGAGATGCTTGAAATATCACTGCTGCAACAAGAGAAAAAAATTTAACTACACACGAAAAAGGGTCCCCAAAGGCAGAGCAAAACAAGAGCACCGAGTCGAAAATAAATAAAATGCTCTGAACAATCAATGATCCACGATGCAAAGAACACTGGCGTAACCCACAACGGTGAATTAGTAATAAGAGGAGGGGAAATCAGCAATATCAAACAACCGATCCTATGAGAACAAACGCTCCCAGCACATCAATCAGAACCGAAAACGAGAGCACCGCATTAGCAACAGAACAGCAACAAGGGAATTGCAGCAGGGAGGGGCCGAGCTCCGCCAATACATGGCCCTGAAAGCCCCATCCCTCAAAACCTAACCCGGCACGGAAAAACCGTCCCGCTCACCACCATCACGCCAGATCACGACCTCCCGATCCGATCCAATCCAATCCAATCCAACCGGCACCGCTGAACAAGTAAGACACGGGCGGGCACAGCAACGAAGCGGGGCAGGGGAGAGAGGGCGCTCACACGGCTCGGTCGGCGTGCTTCCCGGCCTTCCAGTACGCGTAGGCCATGGAGAACTGGTACTGATCGGTGAGCAGCGCCGTCGCCATGGGGTTGGTGGGCGCGCCCACGGGCGCCGCCACCCCCGCGAGGGAGCCGTTGCCATTGGCGTGGGCGTGGGCGCTCGCGGGCGGCGCCGACGTCGCCGCCATCCTGGCCTCCCCTCCCGGGCAAGAGTGGAAGGTGGCTCCGCCTAGAGTTCGCTCGGCTGGAGGGGGCGGGAGAGGCTGCGGCGGGAGGGGACCGGGAGGAGGCGGGAGGAAGACAACTGGAGACCGGAAGGAGGCGGAGGCGGAGGAGGCGGAGAAGGCAGGGGCCGGAATGGAATTTGGAATAAGATTGCAGTCTTGCAGACTTGTAGGCTTGCACCAGGTGAAAGAGGAAAATTACACCGATACCCCTGTAGGTTGTTGGTCGTCAACTCGTCACTACAGTATTTAGGTGTTTGAATGTCAAAAAAGGTACAGTCATGAATTGATGTTTGATCTTGACATTCGTTCATTTGGCATAGTTTGGCATTCTTGGCTAAATTGTGGTTCTTTTATTTCCGAGTTTGCTATTTTATGTACCTAATATTCTATCATTTCTCTGCGTCATATTTAATCATCGTATCTCATGCTGCGCTAAGCAGATTATCTTTGTTGTTAACATTACCATTTAGAAATTGCATGGCATAGCATAGGTCCAGCAGTGATCCTAAGGTGTAACAAAGAGCAAAGTAAAGAAAACGCGCAATAAACATCTCGACGTAGTTGAGAGCATATTTTTTCCCATGCGACAATGCATGCATATTGGCCAATCAGCAGCTCGAAAGAAACTATATGACAACAAAATACTTCATTCGCTCGGATAACATCATTACCTATAGACATAGCGACGCTATCAATTTTCCTCACTAGGAATTCTGTACCAAAAAGTATGTATGTGGTACGCTCCAATACGTCATTGTCGCTGTTTTAGTGAGCCTAATAGCTTTCACAATTTCTCATCGCCATTATGTATATCAAAGGTCCGTGTTCTAGAGTTCCACGGATAAAAACTCTGGTCCATCAGCACTGCATTTTTAGAATCATAAACTCATTGATAATTTAAGAAATTTGAACCAAACAAACCCCTGCTTCAAAATGGATTTTTGGAAACGCCGAGGACCGAATCAGAAATTCAGGAATCCTTTCTCTGCTGAGTGCTGATTTCCGTTTCCGTCCTGGCCTCTTTGGACCAATATAGCCATGATGGTGATGATCACTTTTCTACTTTTTCCCCTTGACATATACAAACACGAAAGTTACCCGTGCACACGATATTTGGGTCCCCAAGCGCGTCGGTCCTACCGTCAGAGAGGGTTTCTTTTTTTTTTTTTTGCGCCCAAGACACGAGTCCACGCTCGAGAGATGCCGGTGGCGCGCGGTTGTCGGAGGCGGCTTCGCTTTGGCCTTTTGGCTTTGGGTCCGCGGGGACGCACGCACGCTCACGGCTCACGCGACGCGACGCACCTCTCCTTCCTTGCTTCTGGTGGGGTGGCCTGCAGGAATCTTCCTGGAGCTCGCCGCCGTGTTGCTGCTGGGATCTCCTGCGGCCGCGGCCGCCGCGCGGACCCCGACTTGCCTTGCGTGTTGTGGCAGGGGAATCTTGCCATCTTCTTGCCTTGCGAGACAGCTGAGGGCACACAGTGCAAACTATCAGGATTGCAAAGAAACTTTTTTCTTTTCATTATACCTCATCTTTATTTTCTCTTCCTCTTCTTTTATAGCATGAACTATCTTCTCTCTGCAAGCCACTGTGATAAGTGTAGACCACCTATTTTTTTATCTGATTCTACGTGGCACTTGATGCTACCGGTAAAAAGCAGTGTTAGAGAAGCTCTGACAACGTATGGAACAGGAGAACAGTACACACCTCTCCTTGGATGGAAAGGTCGAGAGGGCACGTGAAACTAGACTAGCACTAGTGCTCCACTAGCTGTCTTAGGGCAGCGCCAATGCTTTTCTATACCTATTAATTTTTACAATTTTTATAGACACTGCATATAGAAACCATCATCTCAATGGATAGTTTCTATGGAATATTTTTTTTATTTAATTACATATATTTTCTATCAATTACATCCCTTCATATCTTGATTCTCATGTAGACATGGTTTATAACTTAGACCCAGTTTCTATAATTTTTGTTCTCTTTTCTATAACTACATTGCCACATCAGCAAAACGCTTATTTGTCAGTACAATTAATGTCCATAAAAACTATGATGGTGTATGCATTAAGAGTACCCTTATAAAAAATTCTTTGGGATCAAAGATAGTGCCCGGTCGCCTCCACTGGGGTTCGAAGTTGTTCAAGCCTAGATGTCATGCATGGACGGACTTCTTTGCGTTTTCTTCCTTTCCCCCCTCCATCAAAGGTGTGTCCAGTGACGGATCCAGAAAATATTTTAGGAGGGCTGAACTGAAGAGATCTCGTCTTCAACCTTGGTTCCTTGTGTCCAGCCCCTCCTTCCTCCTTCTAATGGCAGAAATTTTCATGGGGGCTGAGGGGCGGCTCCAAGGGCTCATCGGCGGTAGGGGGGCTCAAGCCCCGGTTGCCCCACCGCTGGCTCCGTCCCTGGGTGTGTCGAGTGCTACGCACGCACGTGTTGAGGAGGTATTTCAATATGCGATTGTTTAGCTACTTTGATGGCATGTAGGAACACTATGGTATACGTGTAGTAGGATTTTGCTTTCTATAATAAGAGATATACACCCTGTTCGGCTGCTCTTATCAGCACGACTTATCGGCCATGGAACAGTATTTTTCTCTCACAACAAAACAGCCACAACCGGCTTATAAGCCACAGAAACAGTCTGCCGAACAGGGTGATAGATTTATTGGTCTAGAGTGTTTGGATCGCCTAGAGATTATTTTATCTGAAAAATACACCCTCTGTTTTGATTTAAGTTTGTTCTAAGTCAAATATTTATAACTCTTACTATTAATCATTTTCTAGTAAAATGAATAGCTTAACAACATAAGATTTATGTTTTAGATTTACTCCCTCCATCCCAAATTATAAGATATTTTGACTTTCCTAGATTCATACTCCGTAGCTTTTATTATGTATCTAGACATAATATATATTTAGATGCGTAGCAAAAGTCGTGAATCTAAAAAAGCCAAAACGTCTTATAATTTGGAATGGAGGAAGTACTACGTAAAATATTTTCATAATATATATGTTGTGAAACTCCATGTTTTTAAAATTAATGATCCAAATTAGAAATATTTAATTTAGAACAAATCTAACATACTCCCTTCGTTCCAAATTATAAGTCGCTTTAACTTTTGGAGTACATCAATTTTGCTATGCACGTAGATATAACGTATGTAAGCAAATTACATGTAAGAAAGAACGAGGAAGAGTATATATAATCTAAAGGTGATCTATATGGAGCCTTAAATAAATTAAAGTGGACGTCATGTGGGATACTATATCATCAGCATATCTATAGAAGCAGCAGAAATGCAATATACTGGAAAATATACGACGAGACCGGTTCTTAGAATTTAGTTGTCAATGTGATTTTCACATCCCATGATTCTAGCGGATGTCTCGATCAAGCGTATTTATCCGTATATATATATAAACTAATGCACCATCAACAACCCTAGTCACAGTCACCAGCTAGCAGCCCCCTTTCTCCAGACCATGTCACGGTCAAGCGCAGGCGTGCAGCCCCAAAATCAAATTCCAGCCACACAAATGCATGTACACTTGTACAGTAGCTTTCACGGTCTTCCCACCATCCTTCCTACCTTCTTCTCCTGGTCTCCACAAGGAAAATTGGTAAGCTCTAAGACCAGACCCTGCAACGCAAATATAAAATACTCGAAGGAGCAACTCGAAAGAGGGGACAACTTTTTTCCCCATATATAAAGCCAAGAGTTTCTTCTCCTGGTCTCCACATGGAAAATTGGTAAGACCAGACCCTGCATCGCAAATATAAAATACTCGAAGGAGCAACTCGAAAGAGGGGACAACCTTTTCCCCATATATAAAGCCAAGAGTTTCTGATGGGCCTCCAGATAAACGCATGTCTGCCACGGCACATTTCTAGTGTCTGGGGCTCTGGGCTTTGGCTTTGGTTATACAGTAGTGCTCTGTTTGTGCTTGTACACACGTCATGACTGGATGGGCATTGTGTTGGCAAAAGAGGTGACGTCAAAAGGATCTCACATGGACCGCCAAACAAATTTGGCCACATATATATCTCGAGATTTCTGTTATTTATTTATTTGCTATCAAACATATCTGTACAACGGAACTCAATATATATGAGTTGAATATCATTGTTACATGCAAGTTGTTCTAAGCATAGGTCATGACTCATGAGTTTTGATCGCATATGAGATATGGATGACACAAGCTAATACATCTTGGAATCGGACTCGATATTGATCATCGCTAGATGCAAATTATTCTAACTCGTATGAGTCATCACATGTGAGACACAAAGGATGTAATCCAATACGTCTAACTCGTATGAACACAAATCATGATCAAATCACATATAAGACATGGATGACGTGAGTGCAGTTTGGGAAGTAAAAAAAAAAGTAAGACGAAAAAACTCACCATTGTCCAAATAATTAGGAAAAATAGACAAAATAGAACTCTTTTTTTTGCAAGCACAAAAATAGAACTCTTTAATATTATTTATTTATGTATTGATGAGTCATCTTGACTTTTGGCTGACTGACCAGTTGTTAAAGCTACTCCTTCTGTCAAACTATCTTAAATATTCTTATAAAATATTTATGACATCAAATAAAAATACTATTAATATTTAAAAATTTGCAGTACTTATTAAATATTGAAAATATTTATATTTCTTAAATCAAAACTACACTAGAATTGTATTCTTCTCAATAGAGGGCATTTACAAGTTACAAGCGATTTTTCTCCTAGTGCTAGATCACACAAGTTGGATGTGACCCGACAAAATGATAACTAGTACTAGTTTATATATTTATATAATAATGTATGACAGGCAGGACTCCCTCGGTCCAACAAAAGATGTATTATGGGATACGTGTTAGTCAAACTGACTCAAGTTTTATCAGGTTTATAGTAATAGTATTAACATTTATATCTCCAAATAAATTTATTATAAAAATATATTCTATAACTAATCTAATGATATTTATTTTGTATCATAAACATTAGTATTTTTATATATAAATTTAGTTAAAATTCAAACTGTTTGACTTCTCAAAAAACGAGAATTGCATGTTTATGTGGACGGAGGGAGTACATGCTTAGCAGAGAGCCAGAGATGGCCATATGTGCTGGTAGCCTGGTACCACCTGGATTCAGGACCATTTTCTTATTCATCTGATCTGGTTAGTGTGATTATTTTCTCATAAATAAAAGCAAAGCTTGTGCAGGTGTTGCTGTGCGGCTGTGACTGCCTGTGTCGCAACGTGGCGTGCAATCTTGCCGTTTTTTTTTAGGTAGGCTGTGGGCCTAGGCTAGACGCCTAGCCGAGGCCGAGGGCCTAGCCCAAAGCAGTAAGCAGAAGCCCATCCTCTCCATCCCTCCCTCCATCACAAATTCACAATTCTCTCCACCGCAGCACGGCCCAAATGCCCAATGCCGCTTCTGTTTCTGGAAACAGCTAGGGTTTTTCTTTTCCATTTCGAAAAGAAAAAATACACGTTACCTCTCTCAACTTTCGCGAAAGTCCGCTTTTCCTCCCTGAACTCTAAAACCAGGCAAAACACCTCCCTCAATTTTTAAAACCATTCATCTTACCTCCCTGGCCTTGTTATAAGCGGTTTTGAAGACGGTTTTGTCTTTTTCTTTTTTTTATTTATTTCGGCTGAATCTTTGAAAAATCATAGTAAATCACAGAAAAATCATAAAATGAAAAATCTAATTTTGTTGGACTCCACATGAGTATATCTACATAATGAACATATAATATGATATGCTTTAGTATAAAGTTCTTGCTATAGCTTTAGATCTATGCTTTTCTATAATTAAATAGAATAATTCATATCTACGGTTTCTATGGTCCAATTATGATGAAATTTTTATGGTGGGCTAATTATTGTATGCTTAATCTGTAGTAAAAATTTCATACTCGTTGGATCATATATAATTTAGTTATAAATTTTATTTAGGTTTACGCTTGGTAAATATAAAAAAAGAAGTAGAGCGCCGTGTCGTTGTCTGCTACAAGCGGCCTGACCGCGCGCCCTCAACTGCCAGAGTGGCCTGGCCGTCGACGTGCCGGATGTAGTACTCCTGGTACGCGCCGCCGCCAGGCTCCGCACTCACGGTGTCGTGGTGCACTACGTACTCCATGTCCGTGATGGTGCACACGGTGTCGAACAGCAGCTTGGGCTGGTCCCGACACCGGACCACGACGGCGGTGTACCCGCGCTCAGCGCATGGCGCCACGGACACCTCCGTCCGCGGCGTGGCCTCCGACTCCCGACTCCCCACTCCCCGGTCGTCGAACATCATCTGGTGCAGCCGCCGCTCCTTGTGAAGCGCCAGGCTGCCCGCGCGCGCCGCCGGCATTTGCTTTGGCATTTGCTTGTCAGTTGCGTTTTTGGTATCTTGTGAGTGAATTAGGGTGAGCATGGTCCGTTGAGGGCTATTTAAGAATTTTATAAGAATCATAGAGAAATATGGCAAGCACTGCAATTTGCAATGCGGACAATTATATCATGTGGGTGCGTTTCTTCTTTAGAGGGATGAAGAGACTTGCAGTGAATAGCTAGTGTCACTGTCCTCGCAAATACATTTATTTACAAACATTTATTCCAATTTTGAAATGAAATATACTGTACATGAAAGAATTATTCTCTTCTGATCGCCGTGCTAATGGGTTGGGTGGAAACGGGTTTTATGGGTTGGGTGCTGGCATGGAGTTTGTTTGGAAGGGTTTGAATGGGTTTCAGTATCTAACGAGCTAGGGTGGGTTGGGTTAACAGCCGATCCGGGTTGGGATGGGTTGAGGCGAGTAGGTAGCATCAGCTTCTGACGGCCGGAATCCCGCAACCAACGACGGCGGCGTCGATGACGTACGAGCTGAACACGGAGGCACTGGCGCAGGTCAAGGAGATGATCTACTGCGCGGCCGCGATGCGCCTCGTCTCCCTCGGCTCCGAGGATGCCGGCGAGCGCCTGTCACGCCTCCAACTAGGGCGTAGACGGAACAACCGCCGCAAGGTTATAGAAATTAATTTATAACCTTGCAAGACGTATAATAAACATAGACGAGAAGTGAATCAAAAACCATTCTTCTTATTGATTAATACTTTTGGTACATTGTATATGATTAAAAGTACAAGACTACTGAAAGCATCTAGGCCCCGAGGTTTGGTTTCGGCAATTGATGACAACGCTTTATTACCATGACTAACGTGTGTTTTGCAGAAACTTTGGTAAGTTAGGTCATGGAGGTTATAACTGCTTTGGGCACCATGGTATTCATGCCTCTTGATGGAAATCGTTTCGGTTTTGAAAAGAGTGACGTCAAGATTAAGGACGGTTAGTTTCGGATGACGAGGTGTTGAGATTCATTCGGAATAGTCGTTAGGATCTTCGTTTTTCTCTTTTGGCCGTACTATAAAGGGGAGCATGAGCGGGTAGCTTGACCTAGGCGAGTCCTATGTTTAGGTGTGGTGCACACTTGTTAAACTTGGCGCTAGGCAGCTCTAGAATAGCTCAAAGTTCAGTTGGAAGCAACTTGGTTCAAGTTGCGACGCGTTTCGGAAAGTTTAGGGTGGTTTTCCCTTGACCGGACGCAGTCCTCGGCATGACCGGACGCGTCCGATCAGTTCAGTTCCGCGACTAGGGTTTGGCTCTGACGACCGGACGCGGTCCTTGCGAGGACCGGACGCGGTGGTCAGAAGCCGACACGTGTCACTTGAGGGAAACACCCGATCGGACGCGACCTTGGTGTGATCGGCGCGTCCGGTCACGTTCCAGTAAGGTCCAGAGAAGACCGGACGCGTCCGGTCATCACCGATCGGACGCGGTCGCGCGTCCGGTGCGGTTACAGTAAGCTCCCTGCACGATTGGACGCGTCCGGTCACCCCTGACCGGCGCGTCCGGTCACTCAGCCTGTTTTCAGTTTTTCGACCGTTACGGGGGACCGGCGCGTCCGGTCACTTCGACCGGCGCGTCCGGTCACCCCGTGTTTTGCTGAGTTGGCAGGTAACGGTTCGTTTCGACTGTGGGGTGTATAAATACATCCCCACCACCTCTTTTAGAGGTCTCTTGCTCATTTGATCAGCTGAGAAACACCTTTGGAGTGCAAGGGAGTGCAAGAGCACTAGTGAGGATTGTGTTTTGAGAATCAAAGCTTGAGAGTTCCTCACTAGAGATTAGAGAGTAGCAAGTGTGCATCCACCTTCTCATTAGGCTTGTTGTGGTCAAGTGAGAGTTCTAACTTGTTACTCTTGGTGATCGCCATCACCTAGACGGCTTGGTGGTGATTGGGAGTTTGGTGATCATCCGGTGGAGCTTGTGGATGACCCAACTCATCTTGTGAGCGGTTTTAGGTGATTCACCGCGACGGAGTGTCGAAGAATCAACCCGTAGAGAGCACTTGATCCTTGCGCGGATCAAGGGGGAGCTACACCCTTGCGCGGGTGCTCCAACGAGGACTAGTGGGGAGTGGCGACTCTCCGATACCTCGGAAAAACATCGCCGTGTTCCTTGCCCTTACTTTCAAGCATTTACATTCTCGTATTTACATTCATTGCTTGATTTACATTCCTAGAATTGCCATGCTAGACTAGGATTGGAAACTAGGGTGCAAAACTTTTATCGGTAGAATCACTAGGAACACAAGTAGGCACTAGGGGTGAATTCCGGCTTATAGGATTTAATTCTTGCAATTAATTTTTAGAAAAGCCCAATTCACCCCCCCTCTTGGGCATCTTGATCCTTTCAATTGGTATCGGAGCCGAGTTGCTCCTAATTTAGGCTTTACCGCCTAGAGCAAGATGTCTAACGGGGAAGGACCACCTCCCACCTTTGAGGGGGATGATTTTCCATATTGGAAAATCCGTATGGAGGCGTATCTCGAAGCCATAGATGTTGGGTGTCTTAGAGCCGCAACCCAAGGGCTTCCCGCTATCAAGGATCCCGCAAACCCCATTGGTGACGAGGAGAAGTACGACCGGTGGAATGCAAAGGTTAAAAATGCACTCTACCGGGGCTTAGGCAAAGATATCTTCAATCGTGTGCGTAATGTAAAGAACGCTCATGAATTGTGGAAAAATCTTTGTGCTCTCCATGAGGGAACTAAGAGTGAGCGTGAGGAACGCTATTACCTTGCTTTAAAGAAAATTAATTCTTTTGAGATGCTTCCCAAAGAAAGTGCTAATGATATGTACACTCGCTTGAATGTTCTTGTAGAGGACCTCAATGCTCTTGGACTCACTCAAATGAGTCAATCGGATGTTGCAAGGAAGATCTTAAGTGTTCTTCCCGTTGAGAAGTATGGTCACATTGTCACCGTGCTTCACCAAAGTGATCTTTCCACCGCAACACCGACACAAGTATTGGGGAAGATCAATGCTCATGAGATGTACATGCACATCACTCCGGAAGAGGGCTCATCATCTTCCAAGAAGAAAGACTTGGCCTTCAAAGCTAGTCATGACAAGAAGAAGAAGAAGGGCCAAGCCATGATGGTGCAAGAAAGCTCAAGTGAAAGTGATGTCGATGATGAATCACTTGCACTCATGGTGAGAAAGACCACCAAAATGCTAAAGAAGCTCAACAAGAGTGGCATCAAGTTCGATGGCAAGAAAAAGAAATTCTTCACAAGTAGCAAGAGAAAGCCAATCTCGGAGATGGATTGCTACAATTGTGGTGAACTTGGCCACCTAGCTCATCAATGCCCTAGACCACCAAAAGACAAGTACAAGAACAAGAACAAGGGCAAGAAAAATGATTCAAGTGATGAAGAAGAAGAGAGGAAGAAAAACAAGCCATACAAGAAGAAAGATGGCAAGAAGGAGTTCTACAAGAAGAAGAAAGGAGGAAAGGCATACATTGTTGGTGATTGGCTCACTGATATTGAATCATCTTGTGACTCCTCCGAAGATGAAAGCAATAATGAGAAAGAGAAGGTTGCCGCATTTGTGATGGGGCCATCATCTTCACCAACATCTTCATCACCACCTTCACCGCCTCCTTCACCATCATCGTCCTCCACTCACCTATGCCTTATGGCCAAGGGTGAACGAAAGGTACAAAATCATGATAGTGATGATGATGATGATAGTGATAGTGATGATGAATATGATGCACCCTCTTATGATGAACTTGTAAAATTGTTGAACAAATATACCAAAGTCATAAGAAGGACAAGAAATGAAAATGATGAACTCCAAAATGAAAATGAATCACTCTCATCTAAGCTTGAAAATGCTCAAAAAACTAGTGGTGAGCTTAGAGATCAAAATGAAGTTATGTCTTCTAATCTCAAGGAGCTCAAAACTTCAAATAAAGAGCTTAAAGATCAACATGATAAACTTGAGAAGAAGCATGATGAGCTCATCACTAGACACAACTCTCTAAAAGAAAAATACACCACATTGAAAATTGACTATGATAGTCTTGTGGTTGCTAATGAACTTGCTCTTGACTCTTGAGACACATGATGCTACTAACAATGTTGTTAAGTGTGATATAGCTACATCATGTGATGACTTGATCATTGAAAGCATTGAGCAAGGTTCTAGTAGCAAAGGCAAGAGTGTGGTTGAGGCAAGCAACTATGATGATTATGCCAAGATCAAGAGTGAATATGAGAAGCTTGCAAATGAGAACAAGAAGCTAAAAGGTTTGATGGCTCTTGAGAAGCAAACAACAAATGAGTCACTCATTGAAGAGAACAAAAAGCTCAAGCAAGAAAAAGAGCATCTCAAGACCGGCTTAAGCAAGTTCACAAGAGGTCAATATTTGCAAAGTGAGCTCCTCATGAACACCGTAATAAAGATGGATAGAAGTGGTATTGGGTACTTGGCAAATCAAGAGAAGAAGGCAAAAGCTCAACAACAACAAAGCAAGTCAAAGCCCAAGCCAAAGAGATGTGTTGAGTGTGGTCAAGAAGGTCACTTTGCTCATGAATGCAAAACTCCACCACCACAACCCTTGCCCAAGCATGCTAGACCCTTTGCCTTCAATGCTCATTACATGCTAAGAAAAGATTCAAATAGAAAGATGAAAGTCATGTTTTTGGGTCCCCCAAACAAGAATAGGCCAAAGAAAATATGGGTTGCCAAGTCACTAGTTGAGAAAGTCAAGGGCCCCTCTCAAGTTTGGGTCCCTAAACAAAAAGCTTGATCTCTTGTGTGTAGGTGAACTACAAGACCGGTGGTTCTTATTGGGTTATTGATAGTGGTTGCACTCAACATATGACCGGTGATCCTCGTATGTTCACCTCCATTGAAGAGAATGGGATATGTCAAGAGAAGATCACATTTGGGGATAATTCAAAGAGCAAAGTCAAGGGTATAGGCAAGATTGCAATATCAAATGATCACTCACTCTCAAATGTGCTCTATGTTGCTTCATTAAGTTTCAACTTATTGTCCGTTGGGCAACTTTGTGATCTTGGCTTCCAATGCTTGTTCACACCAAATGAAGTTGAAGTTTCAAAGATAGATGACAAGCAAGTAATATTCAAAGGCTTTAGATACAACAATCTTTATCTTGTTGACTTCACCTCCGAAGATGTAAATTTGATGACATATTTGTTCACCAAGACCTCACTTGGTTGGCTTTGGCATAGGAGGCTTGCTCATGTTGGAATGAACACTCTCAACAAGCTATTGAAGAAAGAACTAGTGAGAGGTTTGAAGGATGTGAAGTTTGAAAAGGACAAACCTTGTAGTGCATGTCAAGCGGGCAAACAAGTTGCAAACACTCATCCAACCAAAGCTTTCATGTCAACTTCAAGAGTGCTAGAACTTCTACACATGGATTTGTTTGGGCCTACAACATACAAGAGCTTGGGTGGTAATCTCTATTGTCTTGTGATAGTGGATGACTACTCAAGGTACATATGGACCTTCTTCCTTTATGACAAATCCGAAGTGGCAAATTGCTTCAAGAAGTTTGCAAAGAGATCTCAAAATGAATTTGAAGTCAAGATAAAGAAGATTAGAAGTGACAATGGCAAAGAGTTTGACAACACCAACATTGAAGCTTATTGTGATGAAATT
The DNA here is from genome assembly GCA_038087645.1 of Saccharum hybrid cultivar R570. Lineage (NCBI taxonomy): Eukaryota > Viridiplantae > Streptophyta > Magnoliopsida > Poales > Poaceae > Saccharum > Saccharum hybrid cultivar. Next base: position 13,086,435 of record JAQSUU010000562.1, on the reverse strand, counting down.
GGAATCAAGCATGAGGTCTCTTCAACCTATACTCCTCAATAAAATGGTGTAGTTGAGAGAAAGAACCGGACTTTGATCACCCTTGCAAGAACAATGCTAGATGAGTACAACACTCCGGAGAAGTTGTGGGCCGAGGCAATAAACACCGCATGCTATGCTTCAAATCGCCTCTTCCTACAAAAGTTTCTTGGCAAGACCCCCTATGAGTTGCTTAATGGGAAGAAGCCGGACGTCTCATTCTTCCGGATGTTTGGTTGCAAATGTTACATCTACAAGAAGCGTCAACACCTAGGGAAGTTTCAAAGACGTTGTGATATTGGTTTTCTTGTTGGTTACTCATCAAAGTCCAAAGCATATAGAGTATTTAACCATGCCACCGGTTTGGTTGAAGAAACATATGATGTGGAATTTGATGAATCTAACGGCTCCCAAGGAGCAATTGAGAATTGTGATCATGTAGGTGATGAACCCTTGAGGGAGGCCATGAAGAACATGCCCGTGGGAGACATCAAGCCAAAAGATGATGATGACGATGTATAAATTGTTGATCCACCATCTTCATCACGTGTGCCTCAAGATGATGACAAGAATAAGAGTTGAAAATGAAGATACTTATGTCTCTCATGAACAAGCCGAGGTACAAGCTCAAGATGTTGATGCTCCCCATCCACCTCCTCAAGTGGTTGATAGAAGAAATTCACCTCTACTTCAAGCACATCCACAAGAACTCATCATAGGGAGTCCTACAAAGGGAGTAATGACTTGATCTCAAAAGCTAGCTTCTTTTGTTGAACATCACTCTTTTGTCTCTTGTGTTGAACCTAAGAATGTAGAAGAAGCTCTTCAAGATCCGGATTGGGTGAATGCTATGCATGAAGAATTGAACAACTTCACCCGCAATCAAGTATGGACACTTGAAGAGCATCCTAAAGGTGCAAGAGTCATTGGAACCAAGTGGGTGTTCCGAAACAAGCAAGATGACCAAGGCATAGTAGTGAGGAACAAGGCAAGACTAGTTGTAAAGGGGTTCTCTCAAGTTGAAGGCCTTGATTTTGGAGAGACCTTTGCACCCGTTGCAAGACTTGAAGCCATCCGTATCCTCCTTGCATATGCATCACATCATGATATGAAACTATATCAAATGGATGTGAAAAGTGCATTCTTAAATGGCTTTATAAATGAACTAGTCTATGTTGATCAACCTCCCGGGTTTGAAGACCCTAGATATCCTAATCATGTTTATAGGTTGTCCAAGGCGCTATATGGGCTCAAACAAGCCCCTAGAGCGTGGTATGAGCGCCTCCGGGACTTCCTCATTGAGAAGGGCTTCACCATTGGGAAGGTCGACACCACACTATTCACCAAGAAGCTCAATGGGGAGATCTTCATTTGTCAAGTGTATGTTGATGATATCATCTTCGGTTCAACAAATGAAGATTATTGCAAGGAATTTGGTGAATTGATGTCGAAGGAGTTCGAGATGTCAATGATTGGTGAGCTCACATTCTTCCTTGGTTTTCAAGTCAAGCAAATGAGAGAAGGGATTTTCATCTCTCAAGAAAAGTATACCAAGGATCTTCTCAAAAGATTCAAGATGGAAGAATGCAAACCAATCAAGACCCCAATGCCATCAAATGGACATCTCGACCTAGATGAGGGAGGTAAACCGGTTGATCAAACTCTCTACCATTCTATGATTGGTAGTTTGTTGTACCTAACCGCATCTAGGCCCGATATCATGTTTAGTGTGTGCATGTGTGCTCGCTTTCAAGCGTGCCCTAAAGAACCTCACTTAAGTGCCGTAAAAAGAATCCTAAGATATCTTAAGCACACCCCAAGCATTGGTCTTTGGTATCCCAAAGGAGCTAGATTCCAACTAGTTGGCTATTCCGATTCGGATTATGTCGGTTACAAAATTGATAGAAAAAGCACATCCGGAGGGTGCCACTTGCTTGGGAGATCCTTAGTATCTTGGTCATCTAAAAAGCAAAATAGTGTGGCTTTGTCCACCGCTGAGGCGGAATACATTGCCGCGGGGGCTTGTTGTGCACAAATCTTATATATGAAACAAACCCTCCTAGACTATGGAATTGTTCTTGAAAAGGTGCCACTTTTATGTGACAATGAAAATGCCGTTAAAATTGCTAATAATCTGGTACAACACTCTCGCACCAAGCACATTGATATCCGCCATCACTTTCTAAGAGATCACGTTGCTAAAAATGACATATCACTAGAAGGTGTAAGAAGTGAAAATCAATTAGCGGATATCTTCACTAAACCTTTGGATGAGGCCACCTTTTGTAGATTAAGAAGTGAACTTAATGTGCTTGATTCAAGCAACTTTAAAAAATGAGCGTGTGTTGTCCCTTGCATTGCATCGTATTATATGCCATGTTTATCTTATCGCAATGCATCTAGAGCTTGGCTAACACGGTTACGATAACCCTCCTTTGGAGGAGTGAAGAAGCCTAACTGTGGATCAAACTTGACAAGCAACCTAGCTTTACTTTCTTGTATTGCATTGCATATGCATGGTTGTTAGTTTATCATTTCTTTTTGGTTTGGCTTTGAGCAACCTCTGTGTTCGTCCATGAATAGAGAGAGCATTTTGACGCTCCTAAAGGTCCAAAAACTCTATTGCATGGCCATACGTTGCTCCTCGGGTGTTTATTGCCTATTTTCTTAAAAATAATACTAGCCTAAGGCAAGCTATTTTGAAAAATTTGAGGGTTTGACTGAGGTCACTCATATCAGGTTTCAATTGGTGTTTATTTGTGTCTCTTTGAATTGGAACTTGATTGGGAGAAGTCACGTCGAAGTTCGGAATGAAGAAGGGCGAAAAACAGTGACCGGACGCTGGACCGGACGCTGCACCAGACGCAGTGATGCTTCACCACCGCGTCCGGTCCCGGCGTCCACCAGCGCGTCCGGTCATCCAGAAGACCAACTCCTGATCTAGTGACCGGACGCTGTACCAGACGCGCCTCTGTTGACCACCGCGTCCGGTCCCGGTTACCACCACCGCGTCCGGTCATTCGTGATGAATTCCCGAGTTCCCCTCGACCGGACTCTGACCGCGTCCGGTCAGTCCTAACCGGACACGTCCGGTCGCTCCAGGAGCTTACTGGAGTGTGACCGGACGCTGCACCACCGCGTCCGGTCATATCGACCACCACGTCCGGTCATCGCGTGTCGAGCGGATCTAACTCCTTCATAAAACCGTTCGTCTTCGGCCTTCTTTTTCCATCCGCACGCGCTATTCCGCCACCGCCTGCCCTAATCGCCTAATCCGCCGAGTCACCGTCGATTCGCCGGAGCCGCCGCGCCCTTGCCGTCTTCCTCGCCTCCGGCAAGCCCAGCCGTGACCCAGCCGCGCCTCCTCGCCCGCACCTACCCGCGCGCGCCGCACCTTGCCCGCACGTGCCCGCAGCGCGCCACCGCCGCCCGCTCAGCCCTCGCCGCCGTTTAGCCGCTCCTTTGCCGCCGGTGTGCCTTGCCCTAGGCAGCCAGCATCCTCCTCCGGCCGTGGACCGACTCGTGCTCGCTCTCGATCGGATTTCGTCATGCGCTTGCCCTAACCCCAACCTAGGGTTTGCGTAACGCGTTTCGGCCGTTCGTCGTCGAGTTTTCGTCGCTCGTCGCTCTCTTCGCGAGGTTGTTTCGTGTTTCCCGTGACTTCCTTGATTAGGGTTTGCCGTAACCTTTTCGTCATTAATCCTAATTGTCTCGTGTTTCGACAAATCAGCGCTCGTCCGGCGAATTCGGGGAATCTCGCGATCTAGGTCACCTCATCTCGTCACCGTCTTCTCGTCGATCCGAGGTAGCAATCGCGTTTCGATTCATATCTTATCTTACATGCTTGCTATCTCTAGGGTTTCGTACCTATTAGTTATATATGTTGCTTATAGTAGATCCATCTATTCCGTCTTTTCAGCGAGTTTGTCGGTGTGTCAGGGTGATATCCGTTTGCTAAATCCGAGGCCAAGTCTGCGGATACGGATTGAGGCCAAGCCTCTCGAGTGACAGTTCACCATCTTTCAGAGGTTTTCAGTCAGCTTGTCAGCATGGTGCGTTGCAAGAACGCCGGTGGTGCTCCTGGTGACGGGGACGACAGTCCTCCTCGTCTGTCTGAGGTTGCGCGTGGAAAGCGCATCAAGATCATGGCCAGAAAGAAGAAGAAGACACTTACAGATGCAGAAATCGCTCAGGCAGTCGTTGATGCAGCAGAGCAGGCAGAGAGGGGTGGCAGGAGCAGTGGCATACGCATAGGCGAGCGTCGCTTTCATCTTGAAGGTCGACAGCTTGGGACAGAGGCCACTGAGGGTACAGAGGACACTGGAGCTACAGATGCTATGTCAGTTGATCCACCTACAGAGGCTCCTGTGGCACCAGAGGCTCCAGAGGACACAGAGGAGCAGCCAGCTCAGACTCCACCGCGTCGCCGCTCCACACGCACACGTACTCAGGTGACTCCTAGGCCAGAGGGCCAGCATCGTGGAGCACGTCCTCCTCCCAGAGCTAGAGGTTCACCCCCGGTCGAGCACTTTGACTTGAGGGGTGCTACAGCACGTCAGGTGCAAGGGTTGAGGTTCGTCGAGGTCAGTCGATGGTTCCCACCTCAGAGGGATCACAGAGCTTCAGAGGGTTTCTATACCCCACTTCAGGAGGATTTCTACAGAGCTCTAGTTGACAGCGGTATTGCTTTTCGACCACAGAGGGTCTGTCGACTTGAGTCACTGGTTGAGGTTGTGGGAGAGTAGCTTCGTCCGCACCTGTCCTTTCTGCCAGGCTTGTCAGATCTTCTTGGACGGACAGGTGCATACTGCGGCACATGGGTCAGAGAGTTTTATGCTTCACTGTGGATTGATCCTGCCCATGAGTTTATTCACTTTGCATTCCGAGGCCGCGACCATAGCCTGTACAGCACTAGGGTGCGGGAGATTCTCAGACTCCCAGCTTCAGAGACGAAGATACATCAGCTCTGTTTTGGTCAGACTCCTCCACCGAGACGCCCTCACGGTGGGACAGTGCCACCGACAGACTTGGTTTGACCCTGCTTCCGTGAGCCTTTTGGCGAAGGGTCTCGTCGCACGCCTGCCAGCCTGACACCACTTGCCAAAGTTCTGGATGCTATAGTCAGACGCACTCTTCTTCTCAGACTTGGCTGCAGAGAGGGCTTGACTCGGATGCAGCTATGGGTTGTTCACCACCTCCTCTCACAGACACCGTTTGACATTTGGGATCTCATGCTTAGTGAGATAGAGGACACCATAGCTGAGGGCTTCAAGGGAAATCGTCAGCTGCCCTATGCACACTGGATCTGCTTCATCATTAGATCAGCCATTCAGCTTCCAGCAGAGATCCGAGCTGAGATATCAGATACTACTACTGTTTTCCCTGAGTATGATATCCGTCAGCTTTGGGCCTCAGTTACCAGAGATCAGGCCCCAGTGCCAGGACAGCGCGAGAGACCTGAGGTTCCTGAGACAGCAGCTGAGCAGGACGCCACAGTTGAGGGGCTTGCTGAGGCAGAGCTTGCCGATCTTTATGCTCAGCCTGCTGATCTTCCTGAGGATGTGACATCTGACAGCACTGATGAGGATTACCAGCCCATCCCCAGGTATCGGTCTCCTCGGCCTCACGACCACGAGGCCGGTGGCTCTGGTTCAGCCTCACGCTCAGACCCAGCCATGGTGGCTATACTTGAGAGGCTGACCCAGGCTCAGGAGCGACAGGAGCAGCAGATACAGCGACAGGCTCAGGATACAGCTGCAGCACTTGCACAGATACAGGCTCGTCAGGACGAGTTTCAGCGTCAGCAGCTTGAGATCCAGAGGCAGCAAGTTGAGATGCAGCGACAGAGTGCAGCTACTCAGCAGCAGTACTTGGACCTTCTGCGCCATCTAGTCACTGTTGGGGTTCCTCCGCCTGCTTCCGTCCTGACTCCTGCTTTACAGTCGAGTGGTCCATCGAGTCAGGGAGAGCCGAGCTTCCAGTTCACATCTCCACAGCAGCAGGTTCCCCAGTCGTTCCAGTCCCCGAGCTACACTCCTATCCAAACGGGGTTTACACCTTCAGACCAGCCTCGCCCTCACCTCCTGACAGGCACACCCTTCGGTGACTACAGTGCCACTTACAGCGAGTTGACTGGTCAGCCGACACCCTCGCACACTACTACATTTGCTACTTCTTCAGGGTTGTCAGCTCCCGAGGCAGCTATTCCTCCTGTGACAGGGACGGGTACTACAGAGACTATTCCTTCGTCAGTTGCCTCGACAGATCCCCCAGCTATTGGCTCGCTACAGGCTCAGGTTACAGAGACGGATCCACTTGTTGCTACTACGTCAGCACCTGTTCCTGCTGCTCAGACCCAGACCGCTTCACAGCCACGTGCTTCTTCAGAGGGTCAGCCAGATAGCTCAGATTCCAAGGGAGATACTCTACATTTCGTGATCACTCCGCGCACCTCAGCACCCGACACGACTCCGTCTGTTCCCCCGTCAGATCCGTAGACTAGTTTTTGGCGGTTGATGCCAAAGGGGGAGAGAGAGTAGTTTCAGGGGGAGTTTTGATAGAGGGTTTTCGTTCTTATTTGTGTGCTACATTCATGCATCATGTTTACTTTTCAGTCATTGCATTCGTGTGACATGTCGTCGTGTGATAAACTTTGAGTCTAATGGTCTATCTAGTTACAGTGTTAATTAATGTCACCCGTTTTGGTTATAGCTCTAAGGTTGTGCTTCCGTGCCTTACTCCGATTTCTTATGAGCTATTTCTTTATGTGTACTAATGCTTTTTGTCTTATCTTATGAGTACACTCTTTTGGCTTAGGGCACATAAGCAATTCCTAACCCTTTGTGCTTATTGCTTTTTGCTTATGTGAACCAAGCATGCTCGAAAACCTCAACTCCAATCTTTTGAATCTTAGTGTTGTCATCAATCACCAAAAAGGGGGAGATTGAAAGCATCTAGGCCCCGAGGTTTGGTTTCGGCAATTGATGACAATGCTTTATTACCATGACTAACGTGTGTTTTGCAGAAACTTTGGTAAGTTAGGTCATGGAGGTTATAACTGCTTTGGGCACCATGGTATTCATGCCTCTTGATGGAAATCGTTTCGGTTTTGAAAAGAGTGACGTCAAGATTAAGGACGGTTAGCTCCGGATGACGAGGTGTTGAGATTCATTCGGAATAGTCGTTAGGATCTTCGTTTTTCTCTTTTGGCCGTACTATAAAGGGGGGCATGAGCGGGTAGCTTCACCTAGGCGAGTCCTATGTTTAGGTGTGGTGCACACTTGTTAAACTTGGCGCTAGGCAGCTCTAGAATAGCTCAAAGTTCAGTTGGAAGCAACTTGGTTTAAGTTGCGACGCGTTTCGGAAAGTTTAGGGTGGTTTTCCCTTGACCGGACGCGGTCCTCGGCATGACCGGACGCGTCCGGTCAGTTCAGTTCCGCGACTAGGGTTTGGCTCTGACGACCGGACGCGGTCCTTGCGAGGACCGGACGCGGTGGTCAGAAGCCGACACGTGTCACTTGAGGGAAACACCCGATCGGACGCGACCTTGGTGTGATCGGCGCGTCCGGTCACGTTCCAGTAAGGTCCAGAGAAGACCGGACGCGTCCGGTCATCACCGATCGGACGCGGTCGCGCGTCCGGTGCGGTTACAGTAAGCTCCCTGCACGATCGGACGCGTCCGGTCACCCCTGACCGGCGCGTCCGGTCACTCAGCCCGTTTTCAGTTTTTCGACCGTTACGGGGGACCGGCGCGTCCGGTCACTTCGACCGGCGCGTCCGGTCACCCCGTGTTTTGCTGAGTTGGCAGGTAACGGTTTGTTTCGACTGTGGGGTGTATAAATACATCCCCACCACCTCTTTTGGAGCTCTCTTGCTCATTTGATCAGCTGAGAAACACCTTTGGAGTGCAAGGGAGTGCAAGAGCACTAGTGAGGATTGTGTTTTGAGAATCAAAGCTTGAGAGTTCCTCACTAGAGATTAGAGAGTAGCAAGTGTGCATCCACCTTCTCATTAGGCTTGTTGTGGTCAAGTGAGAGTTCTAGCTTGTTACTCTTGGTGATCGCCATCACCTAGACGGCTTGGTGGTGATTGGGAGTTTGGTGATCATCCGGTGGAGCTTGTGGATGACCCAACTCATCTTGTGAGCGGTTTTGGGTGATTCACCGCGACGGAGTGTCGAAGAATCAACCCGTAGAGAGCACTTGATCCTTGCGCGGATCAAGGGGGAGCTACACCCTTGCGCGGGTGCTCCAACGAGGACTAGTGGGGAGTGGCGACTCTCCGATACCTCGGAAAAACATCGCCGTGTTCCTTGCCCTTACTTTCAAGCATTTACATTCTCGTATTTACATTCATTGCTTGATTTACATTCCTAGAATTGCCATGCTAGACTAGGATTGGAAACTAGGGTGCAAAACTTTTATCGGTAGAATCACTAGGAACACAAGTAGGCACTAGGAGTGAATTCCAGCTTATAGGATTTAATTCTTGCAATTAATTTTTAGAAAAGCCCAATTCACCCCCCTCTTGGGCATCTTGATCCTTTCAACTACAAGTACTCAAACTACTAGCTACTACTGTAGCTACGTCTAATAATTCCCCTTCTTGCCTAGTTTAGTCCATAATTGTGAGCTGTAAAAACATAGTTAAGAGCAAGGGTGAGTACGATAAATCATACTCAGCAAACAGGTACATGATGCTAACAAAATCAGCAAAACGCACGAAAGCAAGAAATATTTAACACATCATCCACACCATATTTTGAAAACAAACAATAGTTTAAACTGGTGCCACATATGACCGCAAGCTTCCCAACCCGGGAGTGAAGGGGTGAAATTTCACACTTTTATACTCTATATAGAGAGGTACACAAACATCGATGGCCTCTACCAAAACACCATGAGTACATGCATGTTCTAGAAGAGCAGAGCTCTTTGGCCGTCTGCAGTGGCGGATCTAGGGGGGCTGCAGCCTCCCCCCATGAGGTGATTTCTCTATTGAATCACTTAGCAACAGCTCCAAATTACCATGAAATCTTCATTATCAATCAACATCTTTATGGATTAGCCCCCTCTGATGCCATCCTGGATCCGCCACTGGCCCTTTGGAAATTGCATCTCTTGACTTACCAGTGCATGGTTGCTCCTACGGATCCATCACCAGGCAACCTGTTTAGAGCAAGAGCCATCTCCATTAGAGAACTTAGATAGTCCCATTTCTGCACCATGACCAACACAATATGATTGCCGTCGCAACACCAGCTTTTTAAAATATTTTGGCAGCATAATGACGTAAAATTAAGGTGCATGGAAAATTTGAGCATCACAACGGCTTAAACGAACATAATATCAAGAAATATAAATGACACGTGGAATATAAATAGCACGCATAAAGTAAATAAAAGGAAAACAAATGGTGCCGAATGTAAAGAGAGTGCCACAATGAAAATATAAAACACACACGAAAAGTGAAGGCAACCCCACAATAAGAATGTAAAACACACATGAAGGGTAAGGGCAACACAACAGCTGAAATATAAAACTCACGCGAAATGTAATACAACAACACAGCTGTAAAGGTAAAACGTTCATGGAAAGTAAATAGGAATGTTAGCATGTTAGGCTATCCGCACTCATGGACCTCTATATTTATCCTCTATACGTCCTAGTCAGCAAGATTCTCTCATCTATACTCAATTCTCCCGCACCCATCCATCCTCTATATCATCCTCTATCCACTCTATCCACTGTGGGACCCACTTGTCACTTTATCTAAATATATCCATGTGTGATCTAGTTTTGAAGAATTTATTGAGACGAATTTAATGGTGCAATCGAAATTTAATTTGGATTTTTGGTTTGTGAGTTATAGTATTTTTTTCCTTTGTTTATCTAGTGGGGTCCGCCACTGCCCACTATAGAGTAAGCACTGTACCACTCTAAATATAGAGTGAGAGAAAGGATAGAGTATCGTTTTAGAGTACCCAGTACAATAGTTTTTACTCTATATTCATATTCTAGAGCTTTAGAGTATCCCTTTAGAGTACCCACTGCGGGTAATCTTAGTAGCTCCCTGGCTGCTTGCCTTATCACAACACTTATATATAAAATATTCTTTTACTGCTCTCGAGCGGTATTTCGGCAGCACCTTTGCTGCCAGACAAAATCACTAATAGCAGTATGAGCCACTGGTATAGCTACACCAGCTACTGCTACTACCTCCTATTAACTACTTTAACTGGCTATTTCTACAGCACTTCCTTTCTACAGAAGTGGCTCCATCATCCGCTCGAGCCGATGCTCTTGCTGGTAGCCACTGCGTTATGAGGCTGCTGGTGTGCTGAGAATCGCAGGACGCATCGCTATTTATAGCCGCAGGGAGCCGGTTTACGCACAGCTAAAAGGGGATAAGAACGGCCAGTTAAATATTGTAAGGGTAGTCCCAACGGTAAATACTACGCACGTTTTTTTACAGTGACCACATCAGCAAAAGTTCATCTGTGGAGCTGCCAGCACGTGAGCGCGCAGCGGCGTGGGCGAAGGTGTGCAGCTGCCAGCGGGCGTGCGCGGTGGCGCCGGCGAGCGCGTGCAGTGGCTGGCAAGCGAGTGCAGGTGGGTGCGCGGCGGCCCAGGCGAGTGCGCGCGGCTGCCGGCGGCTCGTGGTGCTTCTTCATGTCGATCAACGTGTCCGCTCTATACGTGTCCCATAGCTCATATGAACGAACAGCGAACAATCAAACGGCGACCATCACAAATTGGAACCCAACGGTTGCAATGTGTAGAGCAGATCAAGTGCTCAGCTCGAAGCAGAACCACCTCCACTCCGTGCCGTCCTCCTTCATGATCTTCCGTGGCTGGATGCCCTAGTAGATGACGACGACCTTCTTGTCCTGCCCCTTCCGGCGCCGCGGCCTCATGATTTTGGCGTTGTTCTGGCGTGGTGGCTACTTGCTAGCGCGTGCAGCGGCGGTGCGGGCGAGCATGGTGGCGGCCAGCGAGCGAGCGGGCCAGCGTGGTGGCGGCCGGCGATGAGCGCGCGGCCAGCGTAGCGGCAGCGCGGGCGAGCGCGGTGGCGGCTGGCAAGCGCGCGGCCAGCAGGGTAAGTGCGGGGGCCGTTGGCAAGCGAGTGTGCCGCGGCGACCAGCAAGCCATCACAGGTGCCGCAACTTGATAGAAACGACTCGTTTCTTCCCAACAGTGAAATCGCAATTTCTTAGTGCATCGATTCAAGAGACGACTTCGTTTTCTCTTGAAGAAACGGTTTCTTCTATTTTTCATCTCTTTCTTTATTAATTAGGCTGTCATGTCAGCATTTTGCTAAGTTGGCATCTTATTTAATAGAGACAGAAACCACCATTAATTCTTCATTGGGAGTGCCCCAACATATCCATCCAGTGGCAGAGCATGCTCCAACATCAAGGGGGCTAATTCAATACTAGAAACATTATTGATTTATTGTTCTAATTTCAATTGTACAAAACACTGTCATCGATTCACCTAAGTAGTATGGGCCTGAGAGTATTGTAGACCAGTGGCAACAAGTGAGATGGCATAACTATTCGCACTTGGGAACTAAAATACTGAAGGTTTGTTTAGTTCGTGGGTGAAAAGTTTTTGGGTGTCACATTGAATGTTTCATGGGATGTCGGAAGGAGTGTTCGCATACTAATAAAAAAACTAATTACATAACTCGTCTGAAAACCGCGAGACGAATTTATTAAGCCTAATTAATCCATCATTAGCACATATGTTATTGTAGCAATTATGGCTAATCATGGACTAATTAGGCTTAAAAGATTCGTCTCGCAAAATCCATGCAAACTGTGCAATTAGTTTTTTTATCTATATTTAATGCTCCATACATGTGTCCAACATTCGATGGAACGAGGTGAAAAGTTTTTGGTGGAAATTAAACATGGCATGAATGCAAAAGCTCGAGATGACTCCTAAAGTCTATGTTTAGCTCTCTGCTGCCCTTCCCCTGGTGACAGGCTTTATCTATTTTAAGCTTTAGGCTATCCGCACTCATCATCCTCTATATCCATCCTCTAAAAAGAATATTCCGTCCTGGTCATCAAGATTCTCTCCTCTATATCACTTTCTCCCGTACTCATCCATCCTCTATATCTCATACTCTATACTAACTCCCAACAGCGGCCCCACTTATCATCCTCTATAAATTTTATCTAAATATATCCATGTGAGATCTTGTTTTGAAGAATTTATTGAAACGAATTTAATAATGCAATCGGAATTTAATTTGATTTTTTGGTTCGTGAGTTATAATATTTTTTTTATTAGTTGAATCAATGGAGCCCACAGTTGCATGTCACCTCTCTCCCTCTCGCTGCTGCGCTCTGTCAGCTGCGCTGCTGCGCTTGCCCGTGCATGCGCCATGTCCTGCGGTCACTGCTGTGGGCCCGCGGCCTTTTAGCGGAGGTCCAGTATGCACGCTTTATTTCGCGGACGACCGTGACAATAGCGGACGCACGCAGGCGGTAGCGGATCCGCTGCGGCACTTTTGTCCCACTAAATTTTTACTCGACGGCTACAGCGGACATGAGTGCAGACAGCCTTAGCAGCTGGCATGCCTCTATTGGAGCTAAGTGCCCTTCGTATCTGTTGGAGACAAGCAGGGGCCGGAGCTAGAGATGGCAGCGGATCGGGTTCGGGTCGGATACCCGCGGGTTTCGGGTCCTGCGGTTTCGGGTTTGGGTATGGTTTTTCACCCACGGTTTTCAGTTTCGGTTTCAGGTTTGGTATCGGGTTCGGTTTCGGGTTTGGTTTTTCACCCGTGGATATCCAATGGATATCCGAAATAAATCATTTGGAATTAAAACTCATGTTTTATAATATGCTAATAATAACTTGTTTACTTAGATTATTAAATCTATTCAAAATTGACTCATGAAAATATTTATTATTTATTGCCTCTTATTTATATATGTGAATATGCGTATATTTATCCGCGGGTTTTCGGGTATCCATTCGGGTTTCGGGTATCCGTTCGGGTTTCGGGTATCCGCGGGTTTGGTTTTGGTGATGGATTTCCACCCGAATCGGTTTTCGGTTCGGGTTCGGGTTTCGATTTCGGGTTTCGGTTTTGGGTGCACGGAGACTCCACCCAATCCGAACCCGACCCGTTGCCATCCTTAGCCGGAGCCCAGTTGGCCGCCACTGAGCTCCGCCCTGGATCCATCCACGAAAGGAAGAGAACACGTACACGGTGACCTCCTATTGCCGGGAGCCCGGGACAATGAAACCGGTCTCATCGGTAGCTTCTGTGGACGTGATATTTTAAGGCGGCAGTAGGCTCCGGCCTCCGGTGATCTACCTCCTTCGCCTAACTTCTATTCACCCTAATATATTTTATTTGGATCATTTCTAACGCAACAGTTCCCAGCTACTCCCTCGTCAATATGATGATACAATATTTAATCAATGAGCCTCTATGACAGCTGGGCCCAATAACTAGTTTATTAGCCAATCGTCCATGCTATATATGAAGATGCATGCTCACACGTACATGCATATACTTATACGACATGCTTAAGCTACCAGGTATGCATGGTCTTAGTGTACGTACACACAAACAAATTAAAATACGTGTACTATGAGCTATAAAATATTCGGTAATATTTCACTAGGTATATTCATGACATAAAAAGTTAAACTTAGGTTATATATTTTATTTTATTTTCCTTTTATGAGAAAGCTCATATATTATATACTAGTACATGAACTATTCATTTATTTAGTTAACCCCATCACTTAGGCCCTGTTTGGTTACACATGTTAAAGTTTAACAAATACTGTAGCACTTTCGTTTTATTTGATAAAAAGTTTCCAATCTCGAACTAATTAGGCTTAATAGATTCGTCTCGTAAATTACTCCTAATCTGTGCCGACATGCATGCAATTAGTCTACATTTAATACTTTATGCATTTGTCGCAAATTCGATGTGACAGAAGTTAAACTTTAACAAACGAAAACCGCCTTAGTAGCACGGCTAATAGCCCCAAAAACATGGGGTATTACAGCGCCCACAATGGCTCAACGTGCGCATCTCGTCTGACCAAGAAACGGTGGCGGCGCGGCAGCTCCGGGAGCCCATCAGCGAGCGCCTCCGCTTGGCAGCAGTCTTGCTCGAGCGGCCGGAAGGGAAGGAAAAAGCTGTCACACGGATTCTGCTTCCCCGTACAAAATGACGGAGGCAAAGCACAGCAGCCGCAGCTGCTATGAACAGCAACGACACGACGGCGACGGCGACGATCCCAATCTTCGACTTCGAGCCCGTTCGCTTCGCTGAAAAACCATGGCTGAAAGTACTGTTCGCTGATTTGTTGTGAGAGAAAAACACTATTTCGACTGAAAAAACTAGCTGAAAACTGATTCGTCTTCGGCTTTTGCTGCTGCCGAGAACTTTGCTTTCCCTCACATCGGCCGCTGTCTCGCCGCAGCTGGCAGCGGCGGCTCGAGACGCGCAGCCCGGGGTCCCTCATGATGACCTTGCTGCCGACCAGCACGGCAGTGGCGGCTCGAGACGCACAGCCCGGGGTCCCTCATGATGACCTTGCTGCCGACCAGCACGGCTGCCGCCACCATGGTTGCTGCTGGGTCACTGATGAGCTACAACAATGGCAACGGTGCCATGCCAGACTTCACCTTTTCGGCGGCAGGCGCGGCAGGCGAAACCGTACGAGAGGAGAGGCGAAACCGTATGAGAGGAGAGCTGGGATTTGGCCACAGAGAAGCTCCGAGCTTCGCGACAGCGCTGATTTGGTCGCGGTGGCGAGGCATTACAGGGATGCTGGTACAGATGGGTTGAACCCGCTTCCATGGGGTGGGTTATTTGCTTTAATTTTTGGGCGGGGTTGGGTTTGGGAGCCTGCGGGGCGGGGCGGGTTAGGGGTGGGTTTTGCCCCATTAGCAGGGTGGCTTCTAACAATAGCATGCTAATTAAAATCAATATAACAAATTTCTATGATAGCACGGTTTGCAATCATGAATGAACTACCTAGTGTAGCAGAAAGGCTACAAATCACCTACCTAGTAGGCTACTAAACTCGACTACTGTTCTTTTTATATACTACTAGTACAATGTCCGTGCTAACGCTACGACGACATCTAGGATAACACACATTAAACAATAGTTCATCAAATCAAATTTGGTAAACAACCTATCATTACGAATTTGAAAAATATGGTAAATCTAAACCAATCTACTATACTTGGTCAATGGTTATTACAGCGGTAATCCACAAACTGTTTTGAGATAAGAACAAAATTTTACTAATAAATTGTGCCATGCCCCATATAAACTTACACTTTTTCTGTGGCCTCCAATTTCCATGACACACACGTTCCACTTGGTCCAGCAGGCACAGGTAAAAGGGCACAACGCAACACACACATGAATGATTACAGACATCGACAACACAACTTAGATTAGCTACAAACTCTTTTTACTGCCTGCGCATGGATTGTGTGCATGTCAGCAAAGGGAAGGTTTAGTTCAGGCTGTTGTAGAGGAGATCGTCAACAAGTCAGCCAACCTTTACTGAAAAATCCTTACAAAAATACAAAACAAAGAGTAGGTCAAATGCATAGATGGAGAGAAAAAAATAAAATGAAATTGAGATCAGGCCTTATTTCTCTGATAACAGCATCCTCAAAGAGGTTACCCCTCAGACATTAAAAGTAGCTCTCATATCAAAACTGAATATGCAAGTTAGCCTTTTTAATGTTAATGCCCTGGTACAAAATAGGAGATACGGCCACAAACTTTTCATGAGATATGGGAATAAACACAACGGTAAATTTAATAAACAAATTATCATTTTAATGTCAAGCAGAAAACAACAAGCCTTTTGGCGTTAGCATCGCGGAAACATGAACATGTTACTTGGTCTAAGAGGAAAAATGAATGAACCTTGTGTGGATGTCTGAGTTACAGCTGCCGGTGCCCCTTGCCCAGCTGTGCTACATCCTTGTATTATTAATCTTCATACCATTTCCTGCTCCAATATACTCTCTGGAAATAGAAGCCCTTTGACTACTTTTATCAACCAATTCAAGTTAGTTTTCATCTAATTTGATCTGTACCTGCAACTCCATGACAAATGAATGAATAGTTAATCTTGGAGTAAAGCCAAAGAATTGACAGTGCAAAGCTGAATGTAAAATCCGAGCACGACATCATATCCAACTAAGATTTGGGATATCTTTTCCAGCAAGCAGGGCACACAACAACAGCATCCCTAAAGCTAAGCATCAGTTTGAATATATGCCCAATCTGCCATGCCACTGGAAGTAACTTCTAAGCACCTGAAAGATTAATCTTGTATCAGACTATCAGTAGGCAACAACTACAGAGCAGTAAATATATGTGAGCATATCACATAAATCAAAACACAATTTATACGAAAGGATCAATTCTTAAAAGGAGAAAAACCTTAAGACGGCATGCCTGAAACCTAGTAGAAGAGGAAAGCAGCCCAAAAAACATACTGTAGTGGTTGCTGAGGAATCCTAAACTCATCCCAATCTACTTCACTTCAATGGCGGTGTGCCAAAATTGGGTTACAAGCAATGATTGAAGAAATAAAAATGTGTTGACATTGGGCAACATCGGCCAACTCATCAACGACATGTACAGCACGCAAGCAGGAGCAGCGCGCACTGATTGTTTGAGGTTTCAATGTTAAGACAGCAGAGGGGAAAAAAAACTGCGGTGATTACCTCATGGTGGGAGAGCTCGGCCTCCCGCTCGGAGGCCTCGCGCTCGCACTCCATGATGTAGCTCTGCATCTCGCGCTCCTTCATGATGGGAAAAAATACAAAACAAGATAAAATTTGCTTCCCGTTGCTCATCTTTGCATCTCTAGCTCCCTGAGAATCAGGGTGTTTCCCGTTGTTAGGTTCGGTAGCCAACTTATACTACACAAGAACAACTTCTATCAATTAAAAAATTAAAGTTTCAGAACTTGGGTGGCACCAATTTTTCACTGATTAGTTTTAGAGTGCCAGGTTTTACATATTCATGGATGGATTTTCTACCATTGAACCACTACTTTTTAATTATGAATAGCTAGCTAGAAACAGGGTGCTTACATCGATAAGCATTAAGCAAATATCAATAAGCATCGAGCCTTTAGTACTCAAAAGTAAAGTTAAGAAAAGAAAAATTCTACAATTACAGTCATGATTCATGAGTCAATTACAGTCACGAGTCATGAGCCATGATAAGCAAAGTTAAGAAAAGGCCATTGCAAAACTAAAGGATCTGAAAAATTAGCCTTCTCCTATAACCATGTTGATATTGATATCACATAATGCTGGGATATAAATCACAGTATAGCAAAGTAGTTAGGTAATTTTCTGTTCCTGATTTATCTTGGGTAAGAGACAGAGATTAAGAAGAAGTTGGGTACAGGGAAAATATTTACCTTTTCATGGGATGGAAACAGAACAGGTTGTACAACCTTTATAGTCCATGATCTAGTTGAGTGCATGTTATTAGGGGTTAGGGGTTAGGTGACATGTCAGAAAAGAATCCATGTAGGAAAACGAAATATGAACATGCACAAACCTTACTGCAAGACAGAACCAAGAACAAATTTAGTAGACCATGATGTAGCATTAACTAATAAGAAGCCAAGAACAACAAAAAAACAGTTCATTGGCCTCATGAACTGTTTCATCTGAACATTGGAAAAACCTTATGTCTATCATATTTTTGCAATTGGGCTGGGCTAGCTATTTCCTAATGTATATGGAAGGAAAAAGGGTGTGGACGCAATATAATATAAACTCAGTATTGTGTACTACAAACTCTCACTCTCGGAAACACTTTCCTGGAAAACTCTCATCACTGGAATTTGGAAATAGCATGCAACGAAGGGAGGCAGAGGATACATGGCATGACGTGATATCTCTGAAAGTTTTGTAAACTATAGCAAAAATGAATGTAACAGGAAGAAGAGAAATAACTGAAGATCAAGTTGAAGAAATTACGTATCCGTTCGATTGGGAGGACTTGACAGGGTCCTTCCTCCTCAATGAACTTGCAGGTATCCTGGATACAGAAAAAGTAGGAAATCACCATTGATCAGAGTGGGCAGTAGACACAAAAATCAGGCATACAAATTTCTGACAGAGCAGCAAGTATATGGACTGTGAGAAGTAGATCTAACAGATGGATCTCACCTGCGCTCTGCATCTTGTTGCATATGGGCAGCACACGGCCCCAACTTCTGGTGTGCGGCAAGCAACTCGGCAAAGTACTAACTGCAAGAAACCAATGACAACTATCAAAGCTATGATAGTATCGTCAATCAATTAAACTAAACAAGAAAAGGGGGCAAAGAAGCAATCTTGGCATCAGTAAATGCTGAATAAAAACACAGAAGAAATACATGCGCAATAGGATTGCTTCTAATGCAAATTACAAATTACATGCCCACATGCCAGGGTCCAGCCCTGTGAACCTACACCAACCTGAATCTGGATGAACTAACCAATATTATGGAAGCTGAAATTCCTCGTGCAATGCACTAATTAGTTCGAGACATGGTTGGCAGGCAGCCGCAAGACCTAGCGAACCTATTTGGGTGGCCGTCTGCAGGGATGGGCCAACGAGGACCTGGCACCGTGCTATTGCTTGAGGGGGCGGTGGCGGTGGAGATCCGGCTGTGCTCCGTGGAGCGCAGGCGCCGGCGGCTGCGGCAACAGTGCTCGGATAGCATGAGCAAACAGATCTCCATTGAACCAAAAGATGAACGGGCCAGCTCCATAATAGCATGAGCAAGCAGAGCAGTAAAAAGCAAAAGAGTGTGTAATTTGTCTGCCTACTCGGTGGAGGTGGCATCGCTCTAGTTTGGCCGGAGGTAAAATTGTAGATGTAGCGCACGCAACGCTGCTCCAGGGGCATCGTAGTGCCACCGGAGGTGACGCACACCACTCCGCCGCTCCCTGCAGCACGCGATCAGGGGGACAGGAGGCGTCTCCCGTTTTTTTTCATTTTTCTTTTTTGTTTTTCCGTAGCTAGCAGGTTTCGAACCTTGACTGTCGTGAGTGGATTTGCGGGTGCCGCGCTTGGAAGCCTGTCCGATGCCGCGCGATGAAGCCTCATCGCAGTTGATACAAACAACCGTGGCCGTAAGATTGGGTTGACGCACATGATAGATGGTTTTTAACCCTCAATTTTAATGGAGATGATTTTTTAGGTGCAAAATGTGTGGTGTACAGTGGTTGGGCTTCTCAGCAGGAGACATTTATTTGGGTATACCTATAATAGTTTTGATTGTTCACTAAGAAAAAAAAACCAGAAATCGTCAACTAATCCCTAAAGGTGGCACTATTATTGCTGCTCTGCTTCCCGCCATCAGTTTGGTGGAACAGAGGAGCGGAGGAGGCGGCATCGGCGAGCGAGGCGCCGGAGCCCCCAGAGGACGGCGGCGACGTGCCAATGCTCCACGAGCTGAGGAAGCGTCCGTTGCCGTGGCCACCGAAGAGCCCGTCCATGATGCCGCTGGGCTCGGCGGCTTCCAGGATCCTCGAGTAGTTGATGTAATCGGCCACGTCGTCGGCGTCGCCTGCGGCGGCCTGCGACTGCGACTCGAGCAGCGCGGCGGGTGGGCCGGCCCTGGCCGCGGCGGAGGCCGCCTTGGCTTCCCTGGTGCGGCGCGCGGCGTCGGCCTCGGGGAAGTTGAGCTTGGCGCGGCCGCCGCGGAAGCGTAGCGCAGCGGCGTCGTAGGCGCGCGCGGCGTCCTCGGCGGTCGCGAAGGTGCCGAGCCACACCCGCGCCGCCTTGTGCGGGTCCCGGATCTCCGCCGCCCACTTCCCCCACGGCCGCCGCCTGACCCCGCGGTACTTCCGCGCCGCGGGCACCGGCTCCTGCGCCGCCACCCCCGCGAACTGGCCACGGTGAACGGCGTTGTCGTCCACGCGGTGCCACGGCGGCATGACGAGCGCCGGCGCCGGGCGTGGCGGCCCGTGGCCGCTGGATACGACGTGCGTGAGCGCCAACACGATCGCCGCCGTCTCTGCCGCCAGCGACTGCTCCGACCACCCCATCGTTGGCGTCGGCGTCGGCGTCTGCGGCTGCATTGATCTTTTCCCAGCATAAAGCCGCATGGCATCACGAACGCTCCGGGTTTTATAGCTCATCCTCTGAGAAATGGCAGGGAGAGGGAGCACGAGCACGCTGCAGCTTCGTCGTCACGCCCACGCGGAAGCGAACTTGGATTAGGTTCGCCACCTCGATGTCGGCTCTCTGCTCGGATGATTGCCATAAAAATCCGCGAACCGACCTAGGCAAACGCTGTCTTGGCGGCTAAGGATACGACGGTGCGTAGCACGCTGCCACATGGCCCATGGATGTCATCGTCTGACGTCTGCAGTCTGCAGTTCCCCGTTTGGACTCCTGTTCCTCGTTTGGAAGAAACCTCAGACGGAACAAAAGCTTTCAGAAGCCGCGAGACTGCTAGTGCTAGGGCGGCGTCGGCCGCTGTGGATACTAGTACTGGATAGGCCCTGCCCTGCCTGTCTCGAGGAAGCGAAAGCAGAGATACATACATTATTTTATTTTTATTCATAGAAGGAGAAGAAATGTTCTCTTGGTCCCAGTTTTAATATCGACACTTCGGAAAATATAATTTCAGACGTCAGACTGCTGACGTAACCTTTGCTTCCGCTAGCAGGATTGTCCTATACGTGGCCGAGGGGGAAGAACCGCATTTTTTATTGGGGAAATTCCTTCTATATTATCCAAAACTATAATAGTTCCTTTATGTACCAATAAAAAATATAGATCAATTATCATCCATATATTTTTTTTCTGTTTTTCCTTCCCTATATGCCAATACCGTCCATCCAAAAATACAAAATCACTTACTCGTCATTAATTTAGTTTTTTCCTTTTCTTGCGTGTCATTGTTTTTAATTTGGTGCACAGTCTAATAGACACTAGATTGCACATTTTATTCTTCCCTAGCCACATCCTTCTTAACCTACGTCCTTGTGGCTTGTGGTCGCGAAAGTGTTTACTACACACACAAACAAAAGTCTAAGGGCTGTTTGTTCGGATGGAATTGGATTTTATTCCAAGAACGAAGAATCACATTTCATTTTAGATCTTAATTGAGGTATGGTCACTGGTGAAAGCTTCATGGTAGCAGTGAAGATCCCCCACAAGGAGCTTTTTATGCAGGATTCGCAAAGAGACGAGTGAAGGCGGTCAGGCCACATGGGGTGGCGATGAATCTCACTTTTCATTTCTTACTATCTCTTTTTCCATTTCTTACCCTCTGAGTTTGACATAGGTGTGTACTTAAGATTTGGAACTAAGCTAAATAGACTAGTTCATGAAGTAAATTCTAGTTCAACTCAAATTAAAGGGTTCAAACGGCCCCTAAGGGATATATATTTTTGACACCGACGAACTGCTTTAAGACTATGATAGCACAAAAGGGAAAATAATTTCGAATCAATGGCATGGAGGAAAGCTTTAATTTTTAATGGCGCATAAAGGTTGTCTATAGCTTTCAATGTCACTTAGGTTTTTTTCTCTCTTTTTTCATTCCCTTTACACTTTATAGAAAGTGCCAATCCAATCTGAATCTCATTGTATTACCTACAACACTAGTCTATTTAGGTATCATGGTTTATATCTGGCCAAACAAGCCAGTTAATCCCGACACATGTTTAGTTCAGTTCTAGTCTTCTAGACCTCTAAACTCCAACTATCAACTACGGACCTCAAATAATCTTAAATCCTTAAGATAGCCTTGTGCCCCAGTCCAACCCAATGTTCAGCTAACCACATGTCTATGACCTTACTATCTAATCATGCCTCCCCTCCTTATTCTTCTTCATGTCACCACCACACCCCTTTGCTGTGCGACTTGCTTGCTATCTTGCATCTCTGCTACACTAGTGTTTACCTCTAGCTTTTAAGATCCAGAAGGGAAATAGAGCACAATGGCTATGCTCCATGCTCCCAACCTATGTCCAGGGCCACCCTGGGGAGGTGCACATGGTGCGACTGTCTAGGGCCTAGTCCAAGGGAGGGCTCAAATCTATAGATATGCAACTCCCCAAGGCCCGAGCCAACGAAAGCCCAAACAACCAAGCAAATAGTGAGGCGCCCGCGGCTCGACACTTCCATCATCCCTGTGATGGTTCAGTTGCTAATGCACCACCCACTCCTACTCGATTACTCACCGATCACCATGACACCAGAATGCCATGCCATCTCGCCTCATGGAGTCACGGTCTTGGATGGACCACTGCTGGTCGAATGGGACATCGAATAACGGAGTAGTAGCCACGGGGATTTGGGGCTCCTTTGAAATGCTAGAATTTTTACATGAATCAATTTATTTTCATAAAAAAAGTAATTTTATCTTAAACGCTAAACAGTAAATAGCCGGTCACTCTTTGTTTTTGTGTTTAGACTGTTTAGGCGGTGTTTAAACGAGTTAAAATAGTCTAAACAATTTTGTATAGTAACACTTACATATACGTATTTATGTATGTAAAAGCTAAATATGCTATAAAGTAAACATATTTACGCATATAAAAATTAAGTATTCTACTACACTTTTTTTTGGAAAAAAAACTAAATCCGAATGCACCTCATATATTTATGATTTTGGTTGTCAAATGTAGTATGGCTATTTAGCTCATTTAATACTGTTAAGCTCGATTTTGTTGGACCATTTAAACGGTTTAGACGAGTTTAATTCACTGTTTAGGTCATAAACGACAATGCTGATATTTGTTTACCGTTTAAACGACGGCCGTCTAGGCAAACAGTAGCAGACACACATGAAACAGGACAAATTACCGCGTACAGAAGCAATTCTCTCCTTTCCTTTTTTTTTGTCAAAAAAAAATGTGTTTCTTCCCTTGTTCCTTATGGGCCGTGAGGCCATGACCCCATCTATCCGTGGGACCGCTGACCGCCGTTCCCAGCTCGCCCTCGCCGCTGACGCATCAGGCCTCTCGTCCTCGGCTCCTCGCGGTCGTCCCAGTCTCAGCCACCGCTGCCCTCCTTCCCCTCGTCAACGAGCCTGGCGCCCACGCGCTGCCTCCCTACCTCCGTCCATCCGTCTGGCATCCTTCGCCTCTTCCTTCCGTCTGCCACCGCCACCGTTCTCCACCCTCCGCGCCAGCCTTAGCCCGCGCCCACCTCGTATCTTCAGTCTTTCACAGCTGCGTACGACCTCTCCCTGCGCCTCTCTTGTTGATCCAGAGTGCCGAAAGTTACTGGTACGCCACAGTGGCGGACGTAGTATTATAATATTGGGTATGCAAAACATTTTTCCCTTTTCTTTTATTTATAATCATATCTAACTTGTTATAAACAAACTTTTAACATGTACACTTATAAACTTCAAAATAACTACGAAGTATTTTCAAACTAAATATGCGATGACTACTTTCATAACTTTTGATAACTCACTTGGTGACTTGGTGCGTATGGAATGAGCACAAGTCTATATATGTATTTATAGCTTTATAGTAGCAACCTTCTACACTTTTCTATATGTTATCTCTCATATTTATCTATTCCCATATATTTCTCATTACACAAAATATCAAGATCTAGAGTGTTCCCTGTAGAATATTGTTTGCCTAGATACTTCTCATGCAAAATATCTAGATATAGAGTATTATATTGTCTAAAGTACGACAATTACTCCAATTTATTTGGAAGGTTTCTCACATAAAAGTTTCCTATTCCATAAGATACTAGGAAGGCAAATGTGTCACACCCCCTAACATTTTTTCTATACTATGATCATATTTTTTCCTCTTAATAAAATATTGCTTTTTCTACTCTAGAAGTTGTTTCTAACCCAAAAATATATTTTATTACAAAGGGGTAAGTAAAAAAATGTTCTACCTGTAGAAAAAACCATTTGTTCCATAAAAGGACAACTAATGTCATGTAAGAGTGGCAACATTCCTAATTTATTAATTATGCAGTATTGTTATTTGTACAATACTTTTTTCGAATGCATAATTGTTTTTATGGTCAAACTATTTCTATTCCTATCCTATCATGTCAAGCCTTCTTTTGCTCTTGTCTCATAACAATGTATATCATTTCAACTTGTATACCTTTGTTTTCGGTTGGAGCTTTTCTATGGACTTAACGCCACTTTGTGCCTTGCAGATAATAAACACTCGCTTAGCCAGATTTGTTTAAGGTTGATAAAGCATGACAATTCTAACATACGAAAGTATTTTGCAACCTAATCTTTAACCCTGTTACAACATAAAAATCCTCAGTGAATTATAGAATCAAAAGAGAGTGCTAGGAAGACTCAAATTTTTCACGAGATATTGAAGTGTCAATACTCCGTATTAGTTCTTGTTAGAGCATGAAGTTTTTTAATGAGTTCATACCATTTTTTTATTGATGATAGCAGTGTTCCTAGTTCATGGAACTATTGTTTCATGTTTAGCAGCACAAAAAAAATTAATATTGACTTGGAAAATTGTCACGAAGAGAAAATTGTTTTTATTTTAGAAAAATGTTGTTATCGCTTGTTGGTTTGTGAAATTGGTATATGTTCTTGTGAAAATGGCTTCTAGCTTCAATAGAAAAATATTCAACCTTAATAAAATATAAAAAGTTCCATTTACTTATTTACAATGTACTATATATTTACTAGCCACTGATAGTGTCCAATGAAGAGAATAGATATGAAATTTCTGTTATGTTATTTAAAACAAATGTTTTACTAGCCATTGATAGTGTCCAATGAAGAGAATAGATATATGAAATCAACAAGAATAAAAAATTAAAAGGAAGAGAAAGGAAAATATATAAAAAACACAAATTTTCAAAGAAACTGAAAAAACGGCCCACAAGCCCGTGCCGCCGTGCGTTGGTTTTTTTTTGTCCGCCGTCGACGTGCTTCCTCTGTCCGCTGCCCTCCTCCTTCCTCCCTCCCTCTTCCTTCTGTCTCTCTCTCGCTACCCTCTCTCTCCCAGACGACTGTTGGGCCGCCGCCGCCGCCCTAGGCCAGGTGCTGAGACTTTCCTTGGTCTCTTCGCCGGCGACGAGCACCCACCAGGTACTCCCACCCCTTCTCTTCCCTTCCCTTCCCTTATGCTGTGCGAAGCTGAGCACCGAAACCCTAACCTAAAGCTATTTGACAATCCTCCTAACTTCGAAGTTTTTGCAAAAATTATTGGGTGTACATGTGTACACCCATGTCCCTTTACTGGATCCGCCCATGGTACGCCCTCGCCTCACTTTTTTTTAGAGAAAAAGGCCCTAGCCTCACTTCTCCCAGATTATTCAGATTATTGAAGAGTGAGAACTCTTCATTCAGCTTGCCTTTGTTGTAAGATTCATTCATCTGCCACCTCTAAATGCTAATTGCACCCGAATCTTTATTTTTCAGGCCATCTTGTTGCTGCCTGCTGTTCCACAGTCGACGAATCACGAATGCTAATGGTGTTTCTGCTGCTTGGAACTCATTTATTCATCTCTTCTGAATGAGGCTGTCCGGAAGATGTGTTTTTTTTGGGTGTTTCTCTGTATGGTGTATGCTGAATTCGTCCAATTATTTGGATTGTAGGAGGAAGAATGCGTAGAGGCACCATCGTACATCCACATTGACAGCAACAATTTTTCCTACAGAAAGTGAGCAGCCGAGTAGTTCTGCGTTGGTTCTTTCTCAATCTGTCCAATGTGGTTTGAACTTTTGATGAGACTGGTTGCAACATTTCCTCTCGTTTTCTGTTGTTATGGGAATGTTATACTACCTGACTTCCTGTGTTATCTCTTGGAGGCACAAGAGGCAGATTGAGGAGGACATAGCTGTGTGTGAGTGCCAGTACGATATCTTGGATCCAGAGAGTCCATGTGGAGACCGGTGCTTAAATTTATTGACTAACACAGAATGCACGCCTGGCTATTGCCGCTGTGGTGTGTACTGCAAGAATCAGGTAGGACTTTGCTATTTTGGTATTAGTGCTATAAGTTCAAAGTTATCTGATGCCTGATGCATTAGTTTTGTTCTGTATCATTGATGGTTCAATTTTCCTAACCTGACACTGCGAAGGGAAAGTATATGGTTTCAACATAGGGCGCCTTAATGCATGGATAAGGCAAAACTGGTCCATGGCACCGAAAGATCCTTGTTTTAGATAAATAACACCAAAAGATTCTGGTACACTTTAATATCACCGAAAGTTTCCAATCTTCGGCTTTTTAGCATTCTGTGAACTTCTCCATCTATTGCAGTCATCTGCCTCTACTAGGTTACTCCTCTAAGTCCACACCCAGTTTATCCTTTTGCCCTTGCAATACTCCCTTATACCATTATGGACATGCCGACATGCGCAAACTATCTTCACAAATGTACACTGTCATTGGGTTCACCCTGGAACAGAAGGTTTATGGCTTGTTGGGATGAACTAGGACTAGTTGTTAATTGAAACTAAAAATTAGTCAGCTAAAGTTAAGCTAGCTAAAAAATTATTTGTGGTGTGTCTGAATCCCCAACTAAAGGTTCCATGGACACCTATTAGTTCCATTAGCTGGGTTTGCCCACCTAATGGACTAGTTGTTAGTAGGGGTGTAGACTAAAAATTAGTCCACCTATTAGTTTGCTTGTTTGAATGGACTAGAACTATTTTTTAGCCACTAGTTAGTCCAAGTGATCTACACAGGTCCTTATACAGTAACAGTAAATACCAAGCACATCTTGCACAGAGCTAAACAAAGTTAGGTTGGAAAGATAGGCTAGAGACGTAGAGTCATGTTCTTACCCATGGGAAATCTAGGAGGTCCATGAATTTTTTCGAGCTTTTTTTTTTTTTGCTTTGATACTCAACGGCAAACAAAACAGCCAATTTTAGGGTTTGAATTCTTAATTTCCCCCAAACTTTAGGGTTCACCATCAATTCAAATAAAACTGAAAAGGATTCCTTACCTGCTGCTGGCTGGTTTTCCAGACGAGGAGCATACACCAGGGCAAGGAAGGTGGGTAACAACCACATGCTGCAGGGACCAACCCTCCCTGATCTTGTCAGGGTGCAGGCACCAGCTGCAGGCCACTGTGACCTAGCAGAAGGCTATGTATGTGTCACTTGGGCAATCGGAGAAGAGGAGCAACAGGTCACGAGGGCAGGAGGGTTTGCCAGAGGCTGCTGCTCGGGTCACTCAGCCGAGGCGCGTTGAGTCATCAGGGTGAGAAGAAAAGAGTAGATCAGATTGGATCTCCATACATATCATAGAGTTTCAAAATAGAAAAGCCATCGGACAATTGTGGTGTTTCTTGTTGCAGACTGAAATGGGAAAATGGAAAGAAAAAAAAGAACAGCGAGAATGCTAACAGAAGTTAGCAAAGTGCTAAAAAGCTTAGCCTTTTGTTCTTTAGGTGCTATTAAACTGTACCAATAACTCTCGGTGCTAGCTTTTCTAAAACCGGATCTTTGGGTGCCACAAAACCAATTTTGCCTAATGTTATATTCTGAATGCTGGTAGAATAATGTAGTAGCAAGTCAAACATATGTGACTTGATTCTGAACTAACATGATATGCATTTTGCCCTTCTAATTCACTGACTTGAAATGTCACATTCAATCTTTGGACTGTTGAAATGCCCAAAACCCTTCGGGAATCAGTTCAGTACTCCCAGTACCAATTCCTGTGGCATCAAAACACCCAGATTTTGATAACCCAATTCTAGTTTCAAAACGCAAGGCCCAATTCTAGGTATTCAAAATCCATATAGGGTGCTAAATTGGAATGCTAGGACACGGTGATTTCTGTCTGTGGTCATGTGCTGCATCGGTCTGTTCAGATTGATGCCTGGTAGGCATTGCCTGGCCACACGATTTGTTGCCTGGCCAGGCAACAAATCGTGGCCCCAGGCGTCCAAAAAATCGGACGCTGGGAGGTCTGCCTGGGCCAGGCAGCCTTTTCAAGCCACCATCCAAACAGGCCCCTATCATTGATCCATGCATATATTAGCATGAGGAGCAATTGAAGTTTTCCAGGAACCGTGTCAATGTTCTATATGACATTATTAGTTCATTTTTTTTCCCTCAGTGCTTGTTTGGATAAACCCATTCTTCACGTGTATTGGAATGGATTGAGAAGGATTGAGGGGGGAAATTAGTTTCCCCTCTCCAATCCACATGTATTAGGAGGGAATGGGTTTGTATGAATAACCCCTTAAAAAGAAATCAGATTCTAGGAGGTCTTACATGTTGCTTATTCTTTACGTTACACTTTAATGGCAATTATGCTGACACTTAATCTCTGTGTTGGCAGCGGTTCCAAAAATGTCAATATGCCAGGACAAGACTTGTAAGAACTGAAGGGCGTGGATGGGGCCTTGTGGCTGATGAGAATATTATGGTGAATGAATTATGTTGGTGCTTTTTTTGTTTCTCTTATATCCTCCAATATACTGAAGTGAATATGCTTAAGTAACTTGGAACTAAAATGATTTTAGGCTGGTCAATTTGTTATTGAATATTGTGGAGAAGTAATATCATGGAAGGAAGCCAAACGGAGAGCTCAAGCTTATGAAACCCAGGGTCTGCAGATACTCTCCCTTCTAATATTTGAATTGTGGCACACTGGCACTTTTTTAGCTAGCTATAACATCTAGCTTCTGTAACTGTTAGGTTTAAAGGATGCCTATATCATTTACCTCAATGCTGATGAGTCAATCGATGCAACAAGAAAAGGGAACCTTGCGAGATTTATCAACCATTCATGGTAAAATTTGTATTAAACGCACAACATATTTAAATTTCATTCTTGCTTCTTATGTGTGTGATTTGATTATTGAAATTTTCTGTCATTGACTTGTAAGTAATTAAGTCTAATAGTTCACAATTGAAGCATACAGCCAACCGAATTGTGAGACAAGGAAATGGAATGTCCTTGGGGAAGTACGAGTTGGAATCTTTGCAAAGCAAAACATTCCGTTTGGAACGGAATTATCCTATGACTACAATTTTGAGTGGTATGGTGGTGTGATGGTGCGGTGCCTCTGTGGAGCTGCCAGCTGTTCTGGGTTTCTTGGGGCTAAATCACGTGGTTTCCAGGTGGGAGAACAAATTTATGATGTGCATGTGCCTTCCTATTTCATGCATGACACTAGTGTTCGGCAGAAGGAATCGCTGCTACCTTTTAGTTGTTATATGCTAATCCTCTTTGTCAGACATTGGAAGATTGATTGCACTTGTTTTCTGCATTTGCTCTTTTGCTGACATAATGTTTTGAGCCTTTGTGCTATCTACTTATTGCTTGGAAGATTGACATTCTGCATCATTATCTGGCCATTTTTGCATTTCCTTGTAAGTTGATATTTGATATGTTCAATATGTGCCTAATGTAGCTTTGTTGATTGGTATGTTGCAGGAGGCCACGTACCTGTGGGAAGATGATGATGACAGGTTGGTTGCACTTGTTTGACCTTATGTTAGTCTCTGTACAATATAATAATGTTCAGCTGTTCTTTTCAAAATATATTTGACATGGACCGATGAGAAAGATTTGATTCTACCTCAGTCAGTTTCTAAACTTGGTTCACTTGGATTATCTCTGGGAGAAGTTTTATGTGCTTGTTTCTAATAGGCAAATGATTTTGTTTACCAACATATTTGCTTTGCCTGTTAAGATAAACTGGAAGAAAGACTGAAACTTATTAAATGGCAACATGCAGGACTTCACATATTTTAACCAATATTAGTACTACTTCATGTCTTGATTTATCGTCACAGAGAGAGGAAGGAAAATATGTCCTGGCTTTTCTAGACACAGCTTTTATTACGCACCTAGATATACATTATGTCTAGAAAAGCTAGAACGACTTACAATTTGGAATGGAGGGAGTACTATTTAGTGAAAATTATGCTTGCTCTGTTTTCCAGATCTACTTATCCTGACTAGTAAAATCTTTGATGCATGAAGATTTTTTTTATGGATGCAATGATTTTGAGACCAATTATACAGCAATTTCTGTTGATCTGTGCAGGTTTTCTGTTGAGAATATCCCTCTTTATGATTCTGCTGACGACGAACCTACAAGCATTAACAAGGACATCCTCTTATCAAGTCATGGCATGGTTACCGAATACAGCAACATCAGCACAGTCCAGAGTACCGAGAATCCTGGAAACGCTGGATCAAATGAATTTGCACCAATTATTGTGGACAAAGTGACAGCAAGCTCTAACGGATTAGCACCAATGAATGTTGATCCATTGACTGCAAGCTCAAATGAATTCACAGCAATGACTATTGAGCCATTGAATGCCATGCCAATGGTAGCTCATTTAGCCGAGAATGGGTCAACTGAATATGGTGTACAAGACACTCATGACGCTTCTCAGAATTCAGTACCCAAAGCTGCAAACCATGTGAACCAAACTGGATCTCAAAACAACAGCAACCATTCAGCGCTGGTCCCTGTAAAGCCCGCACCGAAGCGTCGTGGTAGGAAACCTAAACGCGTCCTGCACAAGCAGCTGGATATTCCAGATATTTGCGACCGGCTTACATCATCTGTAGCGTGCGAAGAAATACTGTACTGTGAGGTAATGGTCTGCTATGATTAAAAACTCCCTTCTATTGAAACAGTCCAGTAGTGGCAAATAATGTGAAGTTTAAGATGCATGCGGCATTTAATCCATCTAATTCCTCAGGAAGTGAAGAATCAGGCTGTTTCTGAAATCGACGCCCTGTATGACGAGATAAGGCCTGCGGTTGAAGAGCATGAGAGGGATAGCCAAGACAGCGTCTCCACAAGCCTCGCGGAGAAGTGGATCGAGGCCAGCTGCTGCAAGTACAAAGCCGAATTCGACCTGTATGCTGCAATAATCAAGAACATTGCATCCACACCGCTAAGATCGAAGGATGACGTGGCCCCGAGAGAGCAGAACGGATTGAAGTACTTGGAGAACGGTTCATGATTTAGCTTGAAGCGTGAAATCTGTACGCCTTAAATATGTAGTTTAGGGGTTAGATTTTTTTTTACTGTGATTGGTCTTGTATTTAGGTGAAGAGCCACTGTAAGGTTACAAAGTTACAACGTGGAAGCATGTCATATACGGATTCAATATCATGTTTATGTTGTCTACCAGGATCTGCAGGTAAGCTGACACATCACACGTGTACTAACGTTGCCTGTTGGGTTGGATATCAGTTCTTATGATTCGAGCCGGTTGAATCAAACAAATGGTGCGTACTGGTCACTGGATGGCATCGCATCAGCCTCTACATTGATGGTGTGTTTAGTTTGTAGAGTGGCTCTATGCTTAATGAGGTGATGTACCATGAATTTTGGTGAAATCAATCTATTTCTTATGCATATATTAATTATTAGCTTATGATTAATGAGGTGGTGATGAATTGACTCATTTTATTCCACAAACCAAATACAAAAATGAGGAGTGAGTTCTTTAAACCAAACACAACCTAAGATACCGAGCACCATCTCAGAGAGTTAAATTTCTTGCATATTGGTTTGGTGAGATGGACAGCTATTGGACTGGGCAAAACTTCTTTTTCTCCGTAAGACTGTCTCCAACAGACTTGGCAAAACGTGACGCAAACCCAAAATGCCTCATCTACAGTGTTTTACGAGCAAGAAACATCCTTCAACGGAAGACGCAAACAGGGAACCCAATTTGCCTACCGAGCGAACCAGGATGCAAATATGAATCGGCCAAGTTCACAAAAAAATAAAATAAGCGTCGCCTCTCTCCAGGACGCAAATCTCCGGTGCCTCGCCCTCGCCGCGCCGCCCTCCCCACCGCCTCCCCCGCCTCCAGCCCCTCCCACCCGGCCGCCGCGGTACCTCCACCACCCGGAACTCGCGCGCCTCATCGCGTCCTCCTCGTCCGCGCAGCGCGCGCTCGACCTCTTCAACGCAGCCTCCCAGTGCGGCTTCTCCCACACGCCGGCCACCTTCTCGGCGCTCCTCGTCCGCCTCGCACGCGCGCGGCTCCCGTGGGCTGCCGCCGCCGTGCTCCGCCACCGGGAGCGCGCGAAGGAGGTCCGGCGGCCCGCGGACGACGACGGTGAGGCGGGACCGCGGCTCCGGCGGGGCGCGACCGGCGCGGCCAGGCGGGCCTGCGGACAGTGTCACCGGCGACCTCGGCTCGGCGCTCGGCGGGGAGGGAGGCGGGATCTCGCTGCCGGGGCTGGACCACCAGGCGGCGGCGTCGGGGTTCCACCACCCCGGGGCGGATTTGGGCCCCGGGCTGCCCGGGCTGCAGCCCGGGGCGAGGCCCATTACCTGTAGAAATATGTGTTTCATTAAAACCACGTAAAAGGGCACCCCAGCCCAATAGCCCACCAGTCTCCACCCATAGCCCTTGTCGCAGCCAGCAGCAACCCGACTCATCTCTCAGGTCTCGCGACCGCGACGGCAAGGGACAAAGGAACCGCACCCGCGACCGCGAGCAGGGACTCGCGACGGCGCCCCTGCCCGCTCCGACTCCGGCCTCCGCATGCGTGCCCTCCATACATCCACCTTCCTTGGATCCTCCTCGCCTCGTCCGGTATCGCTCTGCCCTCGCCGGCCGCTGTGGTGCCGCCCGCCGCCTGCGCGGCTGCCCTCGCTGTTCGCGGCCCCGCCCGCCACCCGGTGACGGTCAGCGACCGCCGGTATGTGAGCAGGAGGCTAAGAACAGAAATACTTGGAAAGCAAGAAGGTAGTTCTACGACGAATGATTAAAATGTGTAATAGAGTTTTGCGATTACAAGTTTCGTAACCCTTCTCTTCCAGTCCTCTCGGATACATATCAGCCTAGGACTGCCACATGGACCCGAACACCCTGGTGCTTGGACGAGCTTGCCTCTTGGGCCGAGTAGCCTGGGCTGGGCCATCTTCAGAGCTGGGTGCAGTAGTATCGTCAGGACAGCTGCTAACATTCCCCTCCCCTTGAGTACCGGCGTGTCCCCACACCGGTGATCTGGGAAACTGGCGACGAATCTCTTCAACAGATTCCCAAGTGGCAAGAGCAGCAGGCATATGAGACCATTTGACCAACACCTGATGAACAGGGTGATCACCAGGAGTCCAGCGCCATTGAAGCAAACGCTCAGGAACTTGATATGCAGAGAGCTCAGAAGGAAGTGACTGACTCACAGCCTGGGGACCTGGAGAATACTTCAGCAGGGAGACATGAAATACCGGATGAACGACAGCTGTTGATGGAAGGTCCAAATGATAAGCCTGTTGGAATTGATCTCCACCAGTTAGCCCAACGGCTAACTGGGCCCTTGACCTGCGCCCTGATCGGGGGTGCCCAGCCCATAGACGGCTGGTGGGCCCCCGTCGCACAGCGCCATAAATAGGAGGTGGGGGCCAGGGCACACACCACGAGGTTCACTGCCACTGCCGCCACCCACCGTCCTATCCCTAGCCGATCCAGAGGGAGCGCTGTAAGCGACGGGAAGCCGCCACCAGACTCCACTGCGTCGCCCTTCTTCCCCAACGCGCTGCTCCACTGCATCGACTACAACTTCACCGATAACTTCACCGACATGGCTGCCTCCGGCTCGGCTTCCTTCTCCGTCGCGCCCCCCACTGGTCTGCACTTCCCGGCTCACTCTAGTCCCCTTTTCCCTCTGTCTAGATCATGTACTGGATGTTGTTCATTCAAGAATTGTCCCCGGATAGATCTACTGCTAGTGATCCGTTAAAACAACAATGGTACCGGAGCTAGGTTGTTTCTAGCGTGTAGATCTAGATCGGGCAATGAGAATCAAATGAAAAGAAAGAGGGGAATTCGAATTCGATTCGGATCCAAAGAAAACCTAACCCTAAAAGATGAAGACGGGTCTGGTGGAACCCCTATCTGGGCCTCAACCTGTCACCCGCCAAAAGCACCACCGCGCCGTCGCGCGGAAAGATCCACTCGGGGCCCCGGCCGGCCTGTCCACGCCACCGCGCGGCGCTGTGCCTCGGGCTCGGGCCAAAGGGCGCCACCGCGGAGCCGCTCGACGGCGCCGCGCGCGGTTTCGGCCGCACGCGTGCGCCGGCGAGGGGTACCCCGGCGGCGCCAACATATCTGTCGTAAAGCTCGGTTCCGGCGCCGCCTTCATGTACGACGGTGGCTGCATGTGCGAGAAAAGCAGGGAGAGAAATAGAAAAGAAAGGGAAAAGAAAAGAATAAACAAGAAGAGGCCGGGGGGGAGCGGCTGCAGCTGCGGCGGGGCCACCACCTCGCCGCCTCCGGCGACTCCACAGCTTCCCACTGCCACCGCTGCAGTCCGGCTAAGGCAGTAGAGAAGGGGATGAGGAAAAGAAAGACAAAGAAAAGGGACCCGAAGGAGATGGGGGATGGGCTCGGCGGCTGCGCCGCCATCCTCTTCCTTTCCGGCCGCCATGGCCGGCCGGCAGCTGTGCCTCTCCTTTTTGGGCGGCGCGGTTGAGAAGAGGAATTGAATGGAGGCTAGGGTTCAAAGGGAGGGCCGGCAGCCACTCGTTTTTGTTCGGCCGAGTTGAATGGATGGCCGTCGGATCAAAAGCGATGGCCAGCATCGACCGGGCCGGCTCATGGCCCAGGCGGGGAAACAGATTCCCGGCCCAGGCCCAGGTTGAGGCCTGGGACGCGGGGGAGCTGCTGCCGGGCCGAGGAGCAGCAGTTTGGTGAAGCTGGGCCGTAGAGAAGCTGTCGGGCCACGCGGGAGTGGCCGCGGGCCTGTGCGCGAACTGGGCCGAGCGGGCGCAGTTGAGCCATGGGCCGCGCGTGAGGCTGCAATGCTAGGCGCGTTTGGGCCTCAGGCCGCTTGCTCGGACTGGCATGCGCGCGCGAATGGAGTTGGGCCACGGGCCTTGTTACCAAGCTGGGCCAGATGCACAGAAACAATATGTGTTTAAGTTTATTCTTTTTCAAAAGTAAATTTTTGATGTATTATGCTTAGATCTTATCTCTACTCAATTTTGAACCAACGTGATAATTTGTTTAGAGAGAAGATGAGTAAAGTGCTTCTGAATAAGAATTATCTTAAGAGTATTTTCAATGTTTCCGCTGCAAAGTTAAAGTTTATTGCCTTCTCATTAAATCCGAACCAACGGGAGGATTTAATTTGAAGGACAGTTATAGTTATTTAATGAATGATGAAAAGTTTTTGTTTTTCTCCGGTTAAAGTTGGAACCAACGGAAAATTTTTTAGTTGGAGGCGTAGTTGGTTTACAGTCAAGATAAATTATAATATTGTTGTTTTCTGACCAACGTTGATGATAACAATATTATAATTCTATGAGTTTTATGTTTAAAGTTTAAATCTCTGATAAATTTTGCATCAAAGTGATCAATTTTCAGAGAATAGATAAGAAACTAGAGATGCTCCAGAGTGAGCAAAATGTAATTATTTTCATGTTTCCGCTGCAATGACGATGATGATCTTCTAATTAAATTCGAACCAACGGGAGAATTTAATTTGAAGATGGTTATAAGATAATTGAATTTTATACGTTAATTTTCTTTCTGCCAAATGGTGATGTGGAATTAATGTAAAAGAATGATGTTTTGTTCTATTTCTGCCCAACGGTGATATAGAATAGAACTTAAAGATTTAAAAGTTTAATGTGCATGTCTTTAACCAGACCAACGTAGGGTTGTTTTCATGCTTATTATTGTTGATTATTGATTAATGTTTTCAGACAAAGAACTTCATGCCTTTATTCTTGAAGGGTGAAAAGGAAATGAGCTGGGTACTTGTGACTCAGAAGATGAAAAGTGCAATTTTTTGCAGAAAGAAGACCATTGTGTAAGGGACTGTGGTCTCTTTAAAGAATGGCTTCAAAAGGAAAAGGATTCTAGGATATTGATCCAAGAAATAGAACAATAAGAGTTTAGTTTAAGAGATACCTTTTATGTACTCTTTATGAAAAAGATTTTAGTTTTCAGTTTTATCATCATGTTAAGAGTTGTAATAAGTAATATAATTTTAAACTTAATCATCATGATTTGAAATGTAATAAGTGACATGCATGTTTAATTTGACCAACGTCGGATTAAACATGTGTGTTAAAGAGTATTTGGATTTATTTCTAAATTTGTTGATTGAATATGAACCAATATTGACCTTTTATGTCCCTTCAAGAAAATTATCTCGCATGGCGGGAAAAAGTTTGTGATAGTACCCGCATGACGGGTAAAGTTGGAGAAAATACCCGCATGGCGGGGTAAAGTTGGCATAGTACTTATGTTAATCAATCCTGCATGGCGGGAGAAATTTAACATAGTATTTATCCTGTATAGCGGGAGAAAGTTGTGATGACTCATGTGCTTAGAGTGTATCCCACACAGGAATAAAAGTTTAGGGTAGATCTCATGCTATCCTAGTATAAGTTTAAGGAGAACAGAAAGTTACAGACAAACCTCAAGATAAGAATGACATGCAAGAGTGACTTGCGAAAGTATTAATGATAAAAGACTCTGTTGAGTTTTTGAAGTGAAATGAGGAAAAAGTAAAGTATAAATGATAAAAGACTCTGCTGAGTTCTTGAAGTGAAATGAGGAAAAGTACTCCCAACGAATTAAGAAATAATTTTATTTGCATGATGTAATCATGTGGATGAAGAAAGTAATCAAAGTTTCCTTATTCACAAGAGTTCTGAATAGTTTTCAAAATTGTGGTAGAAAAGTTCGTACCACATTTCGAGGGGGAGAAAGGTGAGATAAATTAAGAAAGACAATTAAGAAAGATACTTCCCCATAATTCAGACAATGCGATGCATACTAAAGTGATCTATAAAAGATGAATGTGATCGTTGATCTATAAAAGATGAATATGATCGTCGAGGGAGTAAGACGGTCATAATATCGATACCCCGATACCCCTAAAGTAAAGAAATAGCTAAATTCATGGACCTTTTACAGTTCCAACAGAAAGATAGCATAGTCAGCCAGTATCCATACTGGACGTGTTCAGAGTTTTAAAGGCGGTGCTAATGCACCATATGAATTTTAGCAGATTGAACCCAAAATAAGAAAATTAAAGATGGGACAATCTGGGGGAGCATGGTACAAAGAAACCTAACTCCGCAAGGAGGATGAATAATGTAAACAAGGATCTTGTTACACAGGACCTTATAGAATCAATTGTCTTTTGGCAATAAAGGTCAAGAAATGCTAGTAGCTGAGGCCCCAGAAAGTCTCAAAGAATAAGAAAATCAGATATTTCTGATGATTATAAAGTCTATATTAGTGAAATTCAAATGGAGGGTAATCCCACCTAATTTGAAGAAGCCATGAGAGACGTTCACTCGTCCAAGTGGCAAGAAGCGAAGAAAGATGAAATGAAATCGATAATATCAATAATATTTTGGGATCTAGAATAAATTCCTAAGGAGCCAAGACAGTAGACTGTGATGGGTCTACAAGACAAAATGTGACTCCAAAGGGAATATGTAAAGATGTGGAGCGCGACTTGAATCAAAAGATTCTGCGCGAAGCGAGTGAATAGATTACAATGAGTGCTAGTGGCACATCATGATCTGATTTACATCAGATGAAAGTAAAGACAACATTTCTCAATGGGATTTGTATGAAAATAATTACGTGGCACAACCCAGAGGTTTTGTCATGAAAAGAAAAGAATGTAAGGGATGCCACCTGTAGAAATCTCTTATGGACTGGAGCAAATCTCTAGACAGTGGCATTTAAAGTTGAAGAGTCAATTAAAAATTTTGGGTTAAAGAGAATGAGAGGACAATTGTGTTTGTACAAAGTTATAGAAGGGGAAATTCATTTCCTAATCCTGTGTGGATGACACCCTAATTGTTAGTAGTGATGTCAATCTACTGCATGAGAAGAAGTTCTTGTCCTCAAGGTTCGATAAGAAAATTCTCGGTGAAATGTATCTTGTTAAAAGAATTGAAATTCACCGAGATAGAAGAAAAGGGGTATTATGACTATCGCATAGGCATGCTAAGAAAAGTTTCTAAAGAAATAAAGTACCTATGTGGGTAAACCTACGCCTGTTCTCATGGTCAGGGTAATAGTTTTGAGAACTTTAATGTTCCAAAAGCAATGTAAGATTGTTATAGATGGACGTCCTATATGCTTCAGCTGTTAGAAGCTTAATGAGTACAAAGATAAGACCTTGCCCTGGCACAGTTTACATATCCGGGTTGTTTTGGCAAAAGTCCAGTCCAGATATAGATCACTGGAATGGAGTTAAAAATGTCGGCCTCATGCTAAAAGGAAAGAACAAGTACTCTCAAGTAGTTGTGGGTACAAATGTTAAATTTTTGGCGAGATGTTTAGTGAAACCCACATAGTAGCTAACACTCGCAGTTGGAGTTTTATTGTGGAAAAGCTCCAAAAGAAACAGTTCTAGTATCATCAATGATGTAAAGTTATAATATAGCATGATATGAGGCTGAGGAACAGGCAAAATGGTTAAGGAACTTAAACCCGAAATTGATAATGGTTGTCAACAGCAATAACCATTTAAGTAGTTTGCTCCTATGACAACGAGTCAAGTGTGCTGCCAAACACATTGACATTAAAGTTATACGTTGTTAAGGAGAAAGTCCGGAATCATACCAAAAGGGTATTGAATATACAAGTGACAAGAAAGTGCTTGCGGATCTGCTTACCAAGGCTTACCACCCAGTGTGTTCAGAGAACACATAGTCGACATGGGTTTATGGTATAGCCTATGATTTCCGGACAATAAAGGGCCCCAAAGTTTAAAAATCTGTTTCAGATCAGAGATGTGTATTGTAGCTGTTAAATCTATCGGCGACTGACCGTGACGATGAGGCATGCTCTATACACTGATTTGTGATGAAACAAATAAAAGTAAAAGCAATTAAAGTCAAAGTTTAAAGTTAAAGTATAAGATGAGATCAAGGGGGAGAATGTTGGAATTGATCTCCACCAGTTAGCCCAACGGCTAACTGGGCCCTTGACCTGCGCCCTGATCGGGGGTGCCCAGCCCATAGACGGCTGGTGGGCCCCCGTCGCACAGCGCCATAAATAGGAGGTGGGGGCCAGGGCACACACCACGAGGTTCACTGCCACTGCCGCCACCCACCGTCCTAACCCTAGCCGATCCAGAGGGAGCGCTGTAAGCGACGGGAAGCCGCCACCAGACTCCACTGCGTCGCCCTTCTTCCCCAACACGCTGCTCCACTGCATCGACTACAACTTCACCGATAACTTCACCGACATGGCTACCTCCGGCTCGGCTTCCTTCTCCGTCGCGCCCCCCACTGGTCTGCACTTCCCGGCTCACTCTAGTCCCCTTTTCCCTCTGTCTAGATCATGTACTGGATGTTGTTCATTCAAGAATTGTCCCCGGATAGATCTACTGCTAGTGATCCGTTAAAACAACAATGGTACCGGAGCTAGGTTGTTTCTAGCGTGTAGATCTAGATCGGGCAATGAGAATCAAATGAAAAGAAAGAGGGGAATTCGAATTCGATTCGGATCCAAAGAAAACCTAACCCTAAAAGATGAAGACGGGTCTGGTGGAACCCCTATCTGGGCCTCAACCTGTCACCCGCCAAAAGCACCACCGCGCCGTCGCGCGGAAAGATCCACCCGGGGCCCCGGCCGGCCTGTCCACGCCACCGCGCGGCGCTGTGCCTCGAGCTCGGGCCAAAGGGCGCCACCGCGGAGCCGCTCGACGGCGCCGCGCGCGGTTTCGGCCGCACGCGTGCGCCGGTGAGGGGTACCCCGGCGGCGCCAACATATCTGTCGTAAAGCTCGGTTCCGGCGCCGCCTTCATGTACGACGGTGGCTGCATGTGCGAGAAAAGCAGGGAGAGAAATAGAAAAGAAAGGGAAAAGAAAAGAATAAACAAGAAGAGGCCGGGGGGGAGCGGCTGCGGCTCCGGCGGGGCCACCACCTCGCCGCCTCCGGCGACTCCACATCTTCCCACTGCCACCGCTGCAGTCCGGCTGAGGCAGTAGAGAAGGGGATGAGGAAAAGAAAGACAAAGAAAAGGGACCCGAAGGAGATGGGGGATGGGCTCGGCGGCTGCGCCGCCATCCTCTTCCTTTCCGGCCGCCATGGCCGGCCGGCAGCTGTGCCTCTCCTTTTTGGGCGGCGCGGTTGAGAAGAGGAATTGAATGGAGGCTAGGGTTCAAAGGGAGGGCCGGCGGCCACTCGTTTTTTGTTCGGCCGAGTTGAATGGATGGCCGTCGGATCAAAAGCGATGGCCAGCATCGACCGGGCCGGCTCATGGCCCAGGCGGGGAAACAGATTCCCGGCCCAGGCCCAGGTTGAGGCCTGGGACGCGGGGGAGCTGCTGCCGGGCCGAGGAGCAGCAGTTTGGTGAAGCTGGGCCGTAGAGAAGCTGCTGGGCCACGCGGGAGTGGCCGCGGGCCTGTGCGCGAACTGGGCCGAGCGGGCGCAGTTGAGCCATGGGCCGCGCGTGAGGCTGCAATGCTAGGCGCGTTTGGGCCTCAGGCCGCTTGCTCGGACTGGCATGCGCGCGCGAATGGAGTTGGGCCACGGGCCTTGTTACCAAGCTGGGCCAGATGCACAGAAACAATATGTGTTTAAGTTTATTCTTTTTCAAAAGTAAATTTTTGATGTATTATGCTTAGATCTTATCTCTACTCAATTTTGAACCAACGTGATAATTTGTTTAGAGAGAAGATGAGTAAAGTGCTTCTGAATAAGAATTATCTTAAGAGTATTTTCAATGTTTCCGCTGCAAAGTTAAAGTTTATTGCCTTCTCATTAAATCCGAACTAACGGGAGGATTTAATTTGAAGGACAGTTATAGTTATTTAATGAATGATGAAAAGTTTTTTTTGTTTTTCTCCGGTTAAAGTTTGAACCAACGGAAAATTTTTTAGTTGGAGGCGTAGTTGGTTTACAGTCAAGATAAATTATAATATTGTTGTTTTCTGACCAACGTTGATGATAACAATATTATAATTCTATGAGTTTTATGTTTAAAGTTTAAATCTCTGATAAATTTTGCATCAAAGTGATCAATTTTCAGAGAATAGATAAGAAACTAGAGATGCTCCAGAGTGAGCAAAATGTAATTATTTTCATGTTTCCGCTGCAATGACGATGATGATCTTCTAATTAAATTCGATTGAAGCAAACGCTCAGGAACTTGATATGCAGAGAGCTCAGAAGGAAGTGACTGACTCACAGCCTGGGGACCTGGAGAATACTTCAGCAGGGAGACATGAAATACCGGATGAACGACAGCTGTTGATGGAAGGTCCAAATGATAAGCCTGTTGGAATTGATCTCCACCAGTTAGCCCAACGGCTAACTGGGCCCTTGACCTGCGCCTTGATTGGGGGTGCCCAGCCCATAGACGGCTGGTGGGCCCCCGTCGCACAGCGCCATAAATAGGAGGTGGGGGCCAGGGCACACACCACGAGGTTCACTGCCACTGCCGCCACCTACCGTCCTAACCCTAGCCGATCCAGAGGGAGCGCTGTAAGCGACGGAAAGCCGCCACCAGACTCCACTGCGTCGCCCTTCTTCCCCAACGCGCTGCTCCACTGCATCGACTACAACTTCACCGATAACTTCACCGACATGGCTGCCTCCGGCTCGGCTTCCTTCTCCGTCGCGCCCCCCACTGGTCTGCACTTCCCGGCTCACTCTAGTCCCCTTTTCCCTCTGTCTAGATCATGTACTGGATGTTGTTCATTCAAGAATTGTCCCCGGATAGATCTACTGCTAGTGATCCGTTAAAACAACAAAGCCACCTTGCCGATGCGCTTCAATATACGATAAGGCCCGAAGAACTTGAATGAAAGCTTATTGTTAGAGCGAGCCGCCACCGAGGATTGAACATATGGCTGTAGTTTTAGGAACACCCAATCACCAACATTGAATGAGCGCTCAGAGCGATTCTTATCGGCTTGTTTCTTCATGCGCAACTGAGCCCGCTGTAGGTGCTGATGGACCAATTTCTGCATGAGATCCCGATCAGACAACCACAGTTCAAGTTTGGGTACTGGTGCAGCAGCTGAAACATCCAAACCCAAGTGCCTTGGCGGAAAACCATACAAGACTTCAAAGGGGGAGCGTCCAAGAGCAGAATGGACAGAGGTATTATACCAGTACTCCGCTAGGGACAGCCACTGCGACCATTGCCGCGGGCACGCCTGTACAAAGCAACGAAGATAAGTTTCCATACATTGATTGACTCGCTCTGTTTGTCCGTCCGTCTGAGGATGGTATGCGGAGCTCATGCGGAGGTCAGTGCCAGCCAATTTGAACAAAAGCTGCCAGAACTTGCTAGTAAACAGCCGATCACGGTCCGAAATAATTGCCAGAGGTAAGCCATGCAGCTTATAGATGTTATCCAGGAAGGCACGGGCAACTGAGCTTGCTGAAACAGGATGGCGCAAGGGCACAAAGTGGGCAAACCTGGAGAACTTATCGACCACAACCATAATCATATTGACGGACCCGGACAATGGTAAGCCCTCGACGAAGTCCATAGAAATGACCTCCCAAGATTGTTTGGGCACTGACAAGGGTTGCAACAGACCGGGATAGCTGCTGCGATCAGGTTTTGCTTGGGCACAAACAGCACATGACTGAACAAATTGCCATACTGCGGTTTTCATTGCCGGTCAATAGAACAACTGACGCACCTTAGCCATAGTAGCTGGCGCACCCGAATGACCTCCGACTGCACTGTTATGAAGGGCAGCAAGAACTTGGCGCTGAAGTTCTAAGTTGGACCCCAACCAGATTCGCTCCTTGTACATAATGATGCCCTGTCGGAGTGTAAATGGAGGACGGCCAGCTGGGTCAACTGCCAATTGAGCAAGCAAGGAGGAGGCTTCATTATCTTGGGTGTACCACTGCTGTAGGGTAGACATCCAGTCATGTATTGGAGCAGACAATGCCATCAGGGACTCAGGATGAGGGCGCCTAGACAGAGCGTCAGCTACCGTATTGTCTGCGCCACACCGGTACACAATACGGTAACGGAGTCCCAGGAGTCGGGTAAACACCTTCTGCTGCCAAGGTGTATGCAAACGCTGTTCATTGAGATGAATCAAACTCTTCTGATCCGTGTGAATGATGAATTCAGATTGCAGCAGGTAGTGGCGCCAAGAATCAACTGCCATGAGAATAGCAAGATATTCTTTCTCGTAGACAGAGAGACCTTGATTTCGAGGACCCAAAGCTTTGCTGATATAAGCCAAAGGATGACCACGTTGCTGCAGCACAGCGCCAATGCCAGACCCGGATGCATCGGTTTCAACTTCAAATGGAACTGAGAAATCCGGTAATGCCAAGACAGGAGCAGCCGACAATGCCGACTTCAGAGACTGAAAGGCGGTATCATGAACTGTGGTCCACACAAACACAACATCCTTCTTGAGCAATTGAGTGAGCGGCGCGGCAATGATCCCAAAATTGCGAACAAATTTCCGGTAATACCCGGCTAATCCCAGAAAGCCTCGCAACGCCCGAACTGATGTAGGGGTGGGCCAATCTTGAATGGCCGTAACCTTAGCTGGGTCGGTGGCCAGACCTTCGCCACTGATGATGTGGCCCAAATACGCGACAGACCGCTGAGCGAATTTGCACTTGGAGAGCTTAATCTTCCACTGGTCTGTAGCTAGCCACCGGAAAACCTGAGCCACATGTTGGACATGTTCGTCATAGGAGCGGCTGTATATGAGAATATCGTCAAAGAATACAATGACGAAGCGCCGGAGCCCGGGAGCCAAAGTGGTATTCATAGCGCCTTGGAACGATCCGGGGGCACCAGTCAATCCAAACGCCATCACCTTGAATTCATATTGGCCGAGGTGGGTCTGGAAGGCTGTTTTGTGTTCCTCGCCCGGCTGAAGCAGAATCTGGTGGAATCCAGCACGGAGGTCCAGGTTGGTAAACCAACTAGCATGGGCTAACTCATCCATGAGTTGCTCAAAGACAGGAACCGGAAATTTAGACTTGGCTGTGAGGGCGTTCAAGTGCCGGAAATCAACACAGAACCTGTACGTGCCGTCCTTCTTCTTTACCAAAAGAACTGGAGATGAAAAGGCACTGGAACTCTTTTGGATAATCCCCTGAGACAACATCTCATTTACTTGTTTTTCAATCTCATCCTTCAGTGCAGGAGGATACCGGTATGGACGAATGAACACCGGAGACGCTCCTGGCAGCAGCGGTATAGAGTGATTGCACGCTCTGGAAGGAGGTAAGTCCACAGGCTTGGCAAATAATTCTGGGAAGGAGTCAATGAGAGCTTGAATCTCGGCGGGAACTTGCTGGTGGTCTACAGACTCGCTGGCTGAACCCGAGACCGGACTGACCTGCAGCAGCAACTGTGGAGGAAGCTCTTCATCAATGCCTTGCAGAATTACAGTCTGGCCGTGAAACGGAATTGCCAACCATTTTTGCTGCCAATGGACTTGCATGGGGCTGAAAGAAGCCAACCAATCCATTCCCAGAATGGCGTCAAAAGCCGACAAGGGGAGGACTCGGAAACTAGATGAGAAGCCATACTGATCAATGGTCCATGGCACATCCTTCAGAATACCAGAGCTCTGGAGCAGGCCACCACCAGCAACTTGAACCTGAGTCGACTGTTGAGTGAACACGGCAGAGTCAATGCGAGAAGCCAACGACTCACTGAGGAATGATGTAGAACTGCCAGAGTCCACAAGTATGAGAGCTGGAATACCGGACACCGAGCCTGCAAACCGAATTGTTCGAGCAGCACTAGAACCCAGCGCTGCGGCCTTTGAAATTGCCACGAACACTTGTTCAGGAGCTGCAGCAACAGTAG
This sequence comes from Saccharum hybrid cultivar R570, assembly GCA_038087645.1. Lineage (NCBI taxonomy): Eukaryota > Viridiplantae > Streptophyta > Magnoliopsida > Poales > Poaceae > Saccharum > Saccharum hybrid cultivar. The sequence continues at coordinate 13,041,659 of JAQSUU010000562.1, read as the reverse complement.
CAGAAGGTGTAGATTCAAGAGTATCAGACAAGTCGTCCACCGAAGCATCATAAGAATCCCAGAGATGTTCCACCGCCAGTAAGACCTCAGGATGGCATTTGTGGTCTTTACTCCACTTGGCACCACACTTATAACACAGACCCATTGCTCGGCGATAAGCTTTGACAGCCTGAAGCTTGGAATCAGTTGGAGCAGCAGCAGGTGTTGCTGGAGTATGGTGCACAAAGCCTGGAGTTGCAGCCGGCTTGTCCATCCGCGGCGGCGGCGGCGGCGGCAACGGCAGCGGGGTCTTGGTGAACTTAGACGACGAATGCCAATCACCATAGCGAGGTTGCTTGACACCTCCCGAAGCCATGGCTTCTTCCTGCAAGAGGGCGAGAACGCAAGCAGTATCGAGGTTTTGCGGACGCTGAACCAAGACAACAGACTTAATTTCTGGAATCAATCCGTCAATGAAGCGCATGGTGTAGTAGACAGGAGTGGTGGAATTGGAATAGGCTGCGAGCTGATCCACGAGTTCAGTGAAACGCTTGACATAATCAGTGACTGATGAAGATTGTTTGATGGTGAACAACTTACGGATCAGCAGCTCATGTTGATCACGATCAAAGCGATCGTGCAACAATTGACAGAAGGTCGACCAGGAAGCATTGCGGATTTGGGACTCAATGGACTGAAACCAGCGTGCTGCTGGGCCCTCAAGATAGTGTTCAGACACGCTAATCCACAAGGATTCTTCAACGCCATACATAGCGAAATATTTCTCGCAACGGCGGCGCCACAAGCGAGGATTGTCGCCGTCGAATTTGGGAAACGGCAGTTTAGGAAGGCGGCCAGGTGCAATATGGTTTTGGAGGAAGTCGGGAGGCTTATGTGGTGGAAATTGAGGGTGAGTGGCGTACGGCGGCGGGCAGCTGGGAAACGCTAATGAGGAAGAGGAGACATGGAGAGGATGGAAGGACTGCTGAGTGAACGGGGATGGAAGTGGATTGTAATGTGGATGAGGAAGAGAAACAGCGGAAGGATGCGAATACGTGACCGTGGTTGGGTACGGGGGATGAAATTGGGATGGTGGGGGAAGTGGAACTGGAAGGGGTTGTGTGAAATTGGGGTAATGAACTGGTGGCGCTGTGGACGACAGATGAATAGATGGGGGGAAAGGCAAATTGGGAGGCGGAGGAAAATTGGGTTGTGGCAGGAAATTAGGCGGCGGAGGGGGTGGAGCAGAGAAGGACGGCGAAAATTTGGGGGCAGAAAGCTGGGATGTCGACATTGGCAGCGAGGGATGAGTAGTAGGCGGGTACTGAGGGGTGAAATTAGGATGAAACACATAGGACGGCGGGGGACGAGGCGGAACAAGGACTGGAGCAGGGCGATCCGACATCGTCACCGGAGGACTCGTAGTAACGGAAGGAAGAGGCTCGGAGTGCGTACCGTTGGCCGGGATATGGCTCCAGGTCGTGACGACCCCGGATCCAATACCCCGTGTAGCTGATGCAGAGCCATGCCCGTTGGTGTCCTCGGAGGGCAGTCCGGTAATGGTGCGCGCGGCCGCCGACGAAGGGGACGGGGCGGAGCAGAGCGGACGAGCTGACGAGGAGCCCTGCGTGTTGATGCAGTTGTCGGAGAGGCGCTGCACCTCGAGCCGGAGATCGTCCACGAGCGCCTCCACCTCCGGTCGCCAGGAGCCGAGATCCGTGGCCGCCACCTCCAGCGCCGTGACCCGGCTGTCGTGGTCGGCACTAGCAGGGGCGTGGCGCAGCTTCCCCAAGTCGGAGACAGCGGCTTCCAGGGTCGCGAGGCGGCCGTCGACCGCGGAGTCACGAGCAGCGCGGTCACGATCCAGATCAGAAAACCGGCGCTCCCACTTGTCATCCTGCTCATCGAATCGTCGATTGAGCTCGTCGAGAACCAACTTCAGGTTGGGATCCATAGCACCCTGAGCACGGCGGAGCCTGGTGAAGTGCTCGTGCGGCTGCGGCGGCGGGGGTTCCAGATCGGCCTAGTCTGATACCAATTGTGAGCAGGAGGCTAAGAACAGAAATACTTGGAAAGCAAGAAGGTAGTTCTACGACGAATGATTAAAATGTGTAATAGAGTTTTGCGATTACAAGTTTCGTAACCCTTCTCTTCCAGTCCTCTCGGATACATATACTAGCCTAGGACTGCCACATGGACCCGAACACCCTGGTGCTTGGACGAGCTTGCCTCTTGGGCCGAGTAGCCTGGGCTGGGCCATCTTCAGAGCTTTGGTGCAGTAGTATCATCAGGACAGCTGCTAACACGGTAGCCGCGGTCCTCGGCCGCCCCAAACCCCCAAGCCCCGGCACCCCCCACTCAACAGACAGCAGTAGCCCGGGGCGCATGCTGTTTTTGGATCCGCCACTGACCACGACAGCGCCCGCGGAGCCCTTGCTAGCCCGCCCTGCCACCGCGGAGCCCTGGCTAGCCTGCCCCGCGACGTCTGCTGCTCCACGCTTTGGCTGCCGCCGTCCGGCCAGCTCCTAGGCGGCGCCGCTAGCCACCCCCCTTTTGCCTTCGCTGTTGGAAGAAGCAAGTTTTGGGTGCCTGATCCGTGACCCAAACAATAGAATGGGTCTTCTATTTGGGTCATGTTTAAATAATGATGTTTGTTTGGAGTTTGCCAGTTTGACTCGTTTCCCTTGAGCGAAGCACTTCTCCTATTCAACCGCGTGCCCGCGCCGCGCGTGCTCCCTCCTGCGGGCTGCGGCAACTGGGCGACCGCCGCCGCCCTACGCCAGGTGCCGAGGTCTTCATCGGTACCTTCGCCTGGTCTTCGCCGGGGTCTTTCGTTGGCGACGAGCACCCACCACCACCACGTATGTGCACCCTTTCTCCTCCCTTCCTGCTGTGCGAAACCGAGCACCCGAACCCTAACTTAAGCTATTTGACTACTTGCATTCGGATCTGTTCTGACTACAAGTGTATACATGCCTGGTAACTTCGATTTTTTTGCAAAAAAAATGTTGGGGGTACATTTGTATTGCGTGCTCATGTGTACAGTACACCCATGTCCTTTTACTTGGTCCGCCCTGCTCTTAGCATAAGTTTGGGCAATGAGACAGGATGAAGTCTTGAAGAAGTTCCAGTTTGGGACAATAGCTTTGCCCAATTTTCATCTGAAAACTGGGCTTGGTGATATTGCTGAAATAACTATTTAATGTGCCATGCTTTATAAATAAGGAGCTGACGATGAATGATTTGCCGGTTGAGATAGAGAATTAGAGATATCCCATACACTTTCTTTTATTATTATTATTTATGTGTTCACACTTGGCTGCCTTATTTGCTGTACTATCACATCAATGCCTGGGTATTGATTCCTCTAATTTCGTCCTTTGGTCATTTTTCGTATTAACAAATTTTATGAAGACTATTTCTGCTGGTTCAGGTGCGAATCATGGGGCAGTTTATGCATGACAATCGACTGCTTCCTCAGAGCGAAGTAAATAGACGTCACTATAGTCTTGCGGCAGTTGCTGTCGGTTTGGGACTAGGAGTTGCCGGGTTATGCAAGGCATTGCATAGTGGTTTGTCCATATCATGGGTTTCTCCAAGGAATTTATTTTTGGGGTCAGGGAGAGTATACTATGTTGGAGGTCTGCGAAATCTTGGCAACAATTGCTTTCTTAATGTCATCCTCCAGGTAAATACTTAGTTACTTACTTTGTAATTCTACTGACATCCAGCTGGGTTAATGCTAAATAAGATAGCCTTTCCTTGGCAGGCACTTGCCAGCTGTGATGGTTTTATTTCCTTTCTTGATAATTTGCTTGTAACTGATGGCTTGCTACCTGAAGAAAAGGCTGTAAGAATGCCTCTTCTTCTTGCTCTAAGTTCTCTCTTGGAAGGTAAGATTGTTACTATCGACTATTGAACTTCTTATCATTTTCGAGATCCCCACTGTGAAATCTTGTCACAACTCTAGATTCAGTGTCCATTGCAAGTATTGTCCCTTTACTGCAGTAAATTTCAGGGGGGGGGGGGGGGGGGGGGTCCTTATATTGAGATTCTGTGAGTTGTATGTGAACCCCTATACAGTACATGGCTTATAAGTTCAAATATCAAGTGGGGTCCTCAGCTGCATATGCAATATAATGCATCCACCGGTGGTGGAATCCATGCACCCTGTAATTTTTTAACAGTGTTTTCTCCTATGCTCTGATCTTCTTGGGAATTTATGGGTCCTTGTTATTAGCATTGCTTGGATCCTTTGGCCCACATAATATATTCTTGGTTCTATATAAAACCACTGAATGGGACTTATTTTATTTTCGCTTTATTATTCTGAAATTAGTCATGTCCTGGAAAATGTAAATGTATGACACTCTGTTCTTCGTGACGTCCGCCATTTGATTATAAATGCTTTTTGGTTACATGGTCATAAATTGTTATTATTGTACTTGAGCTTTGCATGTTGCAGACTTGAGCATAGTTCGAGATGAAAGAACTGTGTTGAATCCACATGGAGTAATGCATGCTTTGAGTTTCTATGTTAGTCACTTCGATTTGACCAGACAGCAGGTATGATATCTTATTTTGATATTTTAGTATTGTATTAGATGAGCAGTCATCATGAGAACTAATTTTCCTTATAGGACGCTTCTGAAGCTTTTCTCCATCTTCTGATCTCATTGAGGGATGAATTTTCCCATTGTTATGTACCGCATAGGAGTTCTCTGGCAGACATCACCCTTTCTCACTCCAAAGTATACAAGCAAAGGGAAGGTAACCTGCCTGAATGCAAGCGCTGGAAACAAAATCTATTTGGCCCCTTTGATGGGACAATTGGCAGCATATTGTCTTGCAGAAACTGTTCATCTGTGGTAGATTCCTATGCTTCTTATTTTGTCACTGTTAAACTGTGGGCTTATAAAAAAGTAACCTACTGTTGTCTTCATAGCTGAATGCATTTTATTCCCTCTGTACCACTAGATACATAGATCTCCAGTGCATGCCCCTACCTTTTCTAGCTGTGTGGTAAAATTAAAGAATCATGATTTTGGAAGTAATTTAGCCAACCACTACTGATGCTATTTTCATATTACCAATCAAAGTAATTCTGTGCATTTTGACAGTTAGCTTAAAATACTCCTGTTTTGTTAACTTTTACTGTTCTGCCCTTGTTACATATCCCACAGCTTTCATTGGACTTCGAGAATTTCCACTGCTTGCCTCTTTCGCCGGTGCTTAATGCAAATGGAGATATTGTATGGCTGTGTGAACCTTCCTAAATTTTGTTGCTGTGATTCAAGATTTTGTTTATTAATTTGCTGTGCATTTTATGCTCATTAATGGTATTTTTGTTTCTTCCATTTATCCTATGACATGACACTAGACCAGTGGGTGTAGCTTGGTGGATTGCCTAAAGTACTTCACTGTGGTGGAGCATCTTGACAATTATCGTTGTGATCGGTGTTGGCACATCATTGCTGCCAAATATCTGTCTCTTAAATCAGAAGTTGATGAGGTAATTATGTTCTACTTTGTATTAATTGTCACTGCACTGGAAATTCTATGGCACCCATGTTTTGTTATAAAATTTGACTTTGCAATGTTGAGTATGACAACTTCATTGATAACTGTTACAGGAAAAAGTTAGCAAGCTTCACACCTGTGTCGACTATGGCACTTGCAGTTGCAGGGATATGTTGCCCCTGGAGGAAATGCCATGTTCATCATCTTCACGAGCAACAAAGCAGTTGATTATCAGTCAGTGCCCGAAGGTATCCAAAATTGAAGTACTCGTTGGGACTTACATGAACTGTCATAAAATTAAGTAACAACCATATGTCCTCTTCCAGATTTTATGCATCCATTTGCTACGTGCTTCAGTCGGTCTTGATGGTGAGCCCATCAAACATCAGGTAAGCCTGCTGCTATATGCGAAACGTGGTTTACTCTATCACACAATGTAATTGGTGTACCGAGTGATCAGTACTTAACTGCAGGGACATATTTCTTTCCCTTTACTTCTCAATCTATCCCCATTTGTGGGAGGTGCATTGAGCGCTGGACCTTTAGCAATGAATGTGCAAAGAGATGGGCAACAAGCTCTCCATCTATATCGACAACTGAATATGCAGATGAGCTTAAATGTCTTACCTACTGGAGGGTACTTATCAAGTCAGCCGTGTAAGGAAGAAGCAACAAACAATAGTGGTCGCTCAATTCATGTGGTTGGTTACTCCACTTTTAAAATTTTACTACCTGATTTGGGTGGCAACTGGTAGCAATCTGATCACTTGTCATTTTCAGGCAAATGTTGATGTGTCTAGTAGTTCATCATCATCATCATCACCGCAGCCATCAATGAGCAAGTTATATGGTCTCTCGGCCGTCGTTGAGCACTACGGGAAATGTGGAGGAGGGCATTATGCAGTTTACAGGAGAGTTGCATCGAATCCTGACCCTGATGATCCAGGGAAACCTCTTGCAGGCCTTGGCAGGCGGTGGTTTTACATCTCGGATGGTAGCGTATCAGAAGTTTCTGAGGAGGATGTTTTGTGTGCGGAGGCCACACTCCTTTTCTATGAAAGATTGTAGCCGCTTGTTGAGTAGCTGACATATGCATCATAACAAAATTTAGGGCAGTTTTGTTGTGAAGAGTCGATGTTCTTAGCTGTATGGTAAGCCTCCAAGTAGAGGAGGAAACTAGCCGTGGCACAAAAACAAGGTCTCTCAGCCTCTCGCCATGGCTGCTTTCAGCGTGATACATGGACTTTAGGCGTGTCCTAGGCAGTGGCCTTCGGGGCATTTTCTGGGTCCTGCAAACGGGGAAATTCTTCTTAATGCAATACGTCAGGGAGGTCTTCCTCTGAAGAATAAATCAGACCTTCATTGTTTTGTGACATTGTAAGCAGCAATTGGTGGATCATGTGAGTTTTGTTCTGATGATGATGGAATCCGTGAATCAACTTTCGGCTCACCGTGTTTCTTGTTTTCTTTTGTCCTTTTTGACAAGGAGTATCTGTTTTTCTATCAACAGAAGCCAGCAGCATAATATAATAATAAAAAAGGGAGATTAAAATGCCAAAAATGCAGTTCCACTGAAAAGAGCTTTTTTTTTTTCTGAAAAAAAAGAGAAGGCTGTATGAGAAGCCAAATGTAGAAGGCTGCATGTGAAGCCAAATGCAGTTTCAGTGGGACTAGAAACAAGGGGGTGATGTCTATCAGGAACGACAACTGGCTAATCACGCCACTTGATAATCAGCAGTATTTTGTTTGGAATGACTCACTCTCTTTAATCTCTCCTTTTGTTGGCAGGCGTTTCCAAGAGCTGGAAAACTGCAAATCTTCCGTAAGGGAAATTGTTTTGGCAGCCCCTCACGCGATGCAGCAAGGCAACCCCTCACACGACGCAGCATGCCAGCATGCCTTTTACCTGTTTTCCTGTGGTACCTGCCAAATGTTTGGCGAGCCAGCTTGCAATGCAAAACCAGCAGCGATTTATTATCTGTGGTATTCTTTTTTAAAAAAGGTATTATTTGTGGTATTGCCAATGTCAAAAGAATACAAGAATACCGCGCCGAATAGTGCGATATATCGCCGTGACTGGCAAGAATGAAAATATCGCTGGTATATGCCAACTTGTGTATGGGCCAGGCTTTTTTTGGGTCATTTGTGCCCAATCCCAGTTCCCAGCCCGAGTGACATACGGAACTTGATTCAAATTGAGTGGGAAGAGCCATAGCCCTCAAAACCACCTTCTCTACATGTGGATCAGGATGAAGATTGAGATGGGTATGAGTCTAGGAGCTCCTCTTCTGAATCAGAAATGGGTGAATCAGATGTTTTGATGTTTATGGAAGTTGTGAGTTGTAGGCTCATGGCTCATTATTTAGGGCTTATTATTACCTTGTTTGTGAGTTGTAGGCTCATGGCTGAAGTTAGAACAATCCACTGCCGAAGAGTTGTTATTTTTTAGAGAGGAATACAGTAGGGGAAGCTCCTAGTGTGGTAATATTAATACAGACATAAAAAGTAATAATTAAAGAAAAACGAGTGCTTTCCATGGTTTTGAAAACCATGCTAAAATGAAAGAGAAGATCTATACATGAGGCTCATTGCCCACCTTAAGTGACTTGTGCAACTATTTGAAATGATGTGCAAGGAGAGGAGGGAGACATTGTTCAGAAGAAATGAGAAATGAAGCTAGTTTTCTACTTTTCAATTCAATGGATGGTCTTGTTTGATGAAAAATTAGGCCATTTAATCTTTGCTTCCCCACCCGCCATGCTGCAGTTGTGAATGCTTCCATCAATAAAAGATTGCTGAGATTGGCCTTTGCTTGTGAAACATGCTTACAGGTTGATGAATGATGATCCCATCCAACTCCAAGAGAATCACAACATCTGATACTGAAGGGGCTATTGAAGAACAAGTGACAGGCATTTTCATCCACACAGATGTTACACACCATCAATTTTGTCTTTCTTTCTTCTTGAGGTATCTCTGTTATGAGTCTATCCATAAAAAGATGCCATGATAAACACTTTTACCTTTTTATAAAACTTGGAATTCCATGTTGATGCAAGTGTTGTTAGTGGAGCAGGTAACGTGAAACGAAATACATGAAATTTACTTGATGAAAAAGTTGTGGCTCCCCATGTGCCAACTTTCCTATACTATCTTGAAGAACTTGGATTTTGGCCTATAGAATTTAGAACTCCCAAAGAGCTTGCCCTGGCATGGCAAATTGGGTTTTTGAGGTGTTATCAAGCTAGTGGGGATTCCTTTAGGGAGACATTTTCCATTTTGGTAAAGCAAAGTTTTAACCTCAATTTGATGCATTGTTATTGGCAAAGCAAGTTGTTACTTTGAGTTATGCATTGTTACCTTGGTGAAATTGAACTTGTCTACTTTCACTTTTGGAGTGTAGGAAGTTCCATAATTGGCGTGATTGCCCTAGTAGAATTTTAGCTCAAACTGGTAGAACCATTCAGCCATGGATGCCTAACAAGGATCGTTGTACTTCATCAAAACACAAAACTTCACATACAAATATATATCAAAGAAAACTACCATGGATTTCAAACTTTGTCAAAGTGCTATGTGTTTTGATTAGCAAAAACTCCTGGCTATGCAATATCATAGTAGGTAAGTTACCATTAGTAGTATTCTTTTTAACATTTATCGCCCGATTTTTTTTTTGTGTGTGGAGCATGTTTGATATTCTTCTTAACTCTTTATCGCCCGATATATTGCACTTACATCGTTAAACGATAAACAGAATTTCAGCCGATATGCGGAGCTTTATACCTTGATGATGAGGCACAAAAGCTGCTAAAAAATGCTGTTGGTGGTGTAAATCTTTTCTGTGTGCCAGCCTCTCCATCATCCTTCTCTCCATCACAAATCCCCCCTGCACACCCCACACCCTCCTCTCCTCCTGTATCCACCGCGCCATGTCTCAGGAAGGAGCCAACCTGCCCCAAGAAGTGGAGGGGAGCCATGATCAGGACACCACCCCCCATGGCAACATCCCTGCTGGCGCTGGGTCACCGACGGCGACCGTGATGCTGGCTGGTTCCAACCCCAACTCTAGTAGCAAGCTGGCCAGCGCCGTCAACAACGCTGGGTTGTCTGAGCGTGCTAGCCTGGCGGTGCTCTCTGTCGTCGAGGACAGCAACGCCATATCCAAGATCGCTAGCCCGGTGGTGTTCCAGGCCGGCGAGGACAGCAGCGCCGCGTCCAAGAACGCTAGCCTGGCGGTGCTCCTTGCCAGCGAGGAAAACAAAGCCGAGTTCAAGCTCGCAAGCCCGGCAGTGCTCCTGGCTGGCGAGGAGAAGGGCAACGACGCTACTAGGTCCAAGCTCGCTAGCCCGGCGATGCTCCATGACTGCGACAATAGCAAAGCCGGGTCCCATGTTGGCGTGGACAGCAACGCCGCCCGATCCAAGCTCGCCAGGCCGGCGGTGCTCCACGCCGGTGATAGTAACAACGGCGGATCCAAGATCGCTAGCCCGGCCGTGCCCCAGGCCATCGTGGGCAACACCACCGGCTCCAAGCTTGACAACCCCCCAGCGATGCTCCATCCCGGTGAGCACAACAACGCCGGGTTCAAGCTCCCAAACCCAGCAGTGCTCCATGCCAGCAAGGACATGGACAACAGCGCCGGGCGGCCCAAGTTCGCCAGCCCGGCGTTGCTCCATGCTGGTGAGGACAACAAAGCCAGGACCAAACTCGCCATCCAGGCGGTGTCCCATGCCGGCGGTAACACCGAGTCGTCCAGGCTCACCAGATCGGCGGCGGCGGTGCTCCATGCTGCCATGGACAACGCATCCAAGCTCGCCATCCAGGTGGTGCCCCGCCCTCATGTCGGCAAGGACAACAATGCTGGGTCGTCCAAGGTTGCCACTCGACCAGCGGCATGAGGGCAAGGAGGGAAAGAACAACGTAGCTGTCTAGATACATAGCAAAATGAATGTACCAGAAAAGTCAAAGCAACTTATAATTTAGAATGAAGGGAGTATAAATTTGGCATGATGTTACCTAAGGTGAGCACAAAGTCAATATATCTTGTTGGGTTTGGATTCATTGGATATGCACTTAAAAGTACTTACGTCCAACTATGAGGCTTGATGTAGTCAGTAGTTTCTTGTTTTTGTTTGAAATACACAGCTCACAAAATAAATTGGGAGAAAATCATATAACTTAAATAGCTTCTTGAGAAATCATATACACCAGCTAAAACTGTTTATGGAAAGGCCAACCGACTCTTGCATTGAGTGGTTTAGACCTTCAATTTTCTAGTCCACTCTAATTCTCTGGGTCGGGTTTGGGCTTCGTTTTCTTGCATCTGGGCACTGAAGCCCGAAAAGAGCCTAGACTGATCAGTAAAATGCATGGTGGAGGCGAGCGGGCGCCAAGGATGCCTTGAGCACTCTCACCCTAAGTCTGGATGGCGGGAGACTCGGGAGACTTGAATGTGGCGAGGCAGCTGGACTTTTCCATCGGTGAGCGCTTTCAGCAGGAGGTTCGACATCGCTTCGGCGTTCAGGTGCACCACCCTTCCCCTAGCTCCAGAGGATCTTTCTTCTTGCTGGCCACCTTCAGACGTTTTTTGTTCCGGCTTACGGAAGAGAGTGTTGCCTTGGTTTTGGAGTCGTGTCTTGGAGGTCATGCTCCATTTTTTCATGTGGTGGAAGTCAGCCGCAACCATTTTCGCTTCTCGGTCTCTTGCAAAGCAGTGGGTTTCTTGGTTTATGCTCTTAGAAGGGTGATTGGTTCCTCCTTTGACGTTTACTTCCATCTCTGGAGCAACGGTGCTCCTAATTGGGAAAGAGAAAAGAAGCTCTGGGAGATCGAGGAGGAAAAGAAATGGCAAACTGTTCGTTCAAAGAGTTTGAGCGCTGCTGAAAAGGCTAAAAAAGTTCGTAAGTCCCCTGCTTTGAAGGTCCGATTCAATCCTCAGCTGGTTCTTAACAATGACCGACAGGGACACCCTCAGTCAGTTCAAACTATTAGCTTTGGAGCTTTTGAATCTTCAGTGTTTGTTCAGGGCAGTCCTAGTTGTCTTCCGAGTGATCTGTCCATTAGTGATTCTCATGCCACTTCAAACCCCCTGGGTGATCCTTCTCATCATATGCCTAGTTCAAATAATTTTAGTTCAGATGGGGGTTTTGATCCTTCTGGGTTTCTCAAAGGTGGCAGTGATCCTTCAAATCTGAGTCGCAACTCTCGTAACGGTGCTGGGCAACATGAACAGCCGTCTCAGTTCAAAGTCATTAAGCCTATTTTGAAAAAATCGTTGGCCGAGGATAATCCGTCTCTAGGTGCTGGTTTCCTGGTTCGTAATCAAGATGCTGTGGGTTCCCAAGGCGTTATCAAGTTTAATGCTAATCAACCGGTTTGGTGCTCGAGGTGCTTGAGGGATGGCCACAGTAGGAGGTCCTGCCGTTTTCAAGTTAGATGCTTAAATTGTCTCAATTATGGCCACTGGGCTAGTAATTGCTTTGCGAGGTCCCAGCATAAACTCCAGTGGAAACGCAAAGCTGGGCCGTCAAAAATGAGTGGAAGCCCACGATTAATTTGGAAGCCCAAAGCTGCTTTGGAACTGCATCCCAAGGAAGGTAGAACGACGCAATACGTCAGTGAAACGATCACCCCGGTCACTCGACATAGGGAAGTGCAATAGTCGGAGCCCTTGGTTGATCAGACTATATCTACTCCTCCTCTCCTTGAAGCTGAGGGCAACGCATTTGATCTCACTCCACCTATTCCTCACCAAGCTGCTTCCATGGCTAACTTTGTCTGTGACCCGACCCCGTTCGTTCCTTTCGGGGCCTTTGTGGAAGATGGCTGGCAGCGCCCGGCACGCACGCGGGTTGCGATTGGAGGTGAACCACCCAGAAGGCATGAAGAGTATGCTGTCGTCGTCCTGGAGCCTCCGCCGCCGGCTCAACATGCTAGGGTGGCGCTCGATGATGTGGTCAATGTTCTGCAGCAGGACTTCCCGGTGAGAATCCAGTCCTATCATCTCTCGCCGTTGGGATTGGGTCTGCTAGAGTTTGGTTCTACTGTTCAGCGTCAGAGTATGCTAGATATCAGTCCAATTGCTATCAATGAATCTCTGCTGCGTGTGTACAAGCATGATGAGGCTATCAATCTGAGAGCTTGCCATTACTCGCGTGAATGTTGGGTTATGTTTCTTGCGTTTCCTCTTGACTACCAGACTGAGGGTTTTATGAAAGCAGCTGTTGCCCCCTTTGGAAGAGTGTTATTTTGGCGGTAGTGCAGGAACAAGAGTGTTTCTTTGGTGCATTGTCTTCTGCTTGACCCATCCCGGGTCCCGCGTAGCGTCGTCCTCTCTCAGGGCACTACTGCGGGAGCTAATGGCCGATCCTGGTCCATTCCGACCTACATCCTTGGGGGCAATGTCGGAATGGAAGTAGATGATGAAGACCCGATCCCTGTGGATGGCAACCCTCACCCCCCCCCAAGGGGCTCCTTTGGCGGGTAATCCGAACATTTATCAAAACTGGTTGCATGATCACGTTGGTGCCGCTGCTCAGGTGCTGGCTGGCGTTGGCATTGGCCCCCACCTGATGCAAGAGATCAATGATGAGGTCCAAGATATGATGCAGGATCATGTTCAGGTTCAGCAGCAGCAGGAACAAGGCCTGAACTTCAATGGGGCGCTGTTTCACCGGAATGATGCTATGGAAGTGGACCTGATCCCTCAGCAGTTTGGCATGCCGCAGGACACCATGACCATCAATCTGTCTGGGAGCTCGGCTGGATACCTGAGGGCCAATGGCCCTGACATTCACCTGACAGTGGAAGAAGTTCTTGCTGCCATGCAAAGTAAAGAAGTCAATGATGGGAGTTCTGCTGACTCTGATGAAGTCACATCCCCTTGGATGGCCAACCTGATTGTCCCAGACTACATTGTGAAGGCCTGTCAGCAGATCAGGATCAATGATCTGTTGCCCGTTTTTGTTCCGGGAAAACAAGCGGCTGAGTGGACGGAGGACCTGAGCAAAGCCATCGTGATTGTCAAGCCAGTACTGGCCTGTGTTCTTCTTGCAGCCTGGGCAGATATGCTGAGTGCCAGGGAACGATCTGTGCCTGACTCTCATGTTCAGGAAAATGGCCTGATGATGAACAGTGCCCCTGCCACCCCTCTGTAGAACAAGCTGATCACCATTCCTTCCACTATCACCAAGAAGCCTGGAGCCAGGACCCCGCTGGTGGACACCCTGGTTCGCAGGAGTCCAAGAATCAACCCTTCTGTTGTGGACGGCTTTCAGATGGTCCCTATGAAAATCAAGGAACCTGCTGCCAAAAGACTGAAGAAAGTTACTGTCAGGCTTGATCTGGACAAGAATCTACCTTCTGATGTCAGTGATGTGATGAACCCCTCCTCCCTGAAGAGTGTTAGGGAATGGGCTACTGCTTGTGGAGTTGCTCCTGTGGAGCTCTCTGATGAGACCCTACTGCAGGGGCGCAATGAAGAGAACTAGTTGTTTGATGATGATTGAACCTTTGCTTTGTGAGGTGCTCCTGGGAAGGCTGGCCTGGAGGATCAGGGGGCTCTCCTATGTTCCCTGCTTGCTATGGGTTTTGCTTTGTGAGGGGTATGCCCCGATTTGCTGTAATAATTTTAATCAGACTTTTATCTTGGAGCAGTGGGCTCCCTTTAGCTGTTTCAGTTATGAGATGATGCTACTTTATCACCTTTCTAGTCTCTGCTATCCCCTCGGTTCCTATATAATTGTTATCTATATCTCACTGGGTGTGTGGCTTTCTATGAGAGTCACAGTAGTTGTTCTAGTTAGAATTTGGTTTAAAAATGAATAGGGCCTGGAATATTCTTTGCTGGAACGTGAGAGGCATCAATGCAGCCGAAAAATGGCCGACCATCAGAAGCAAAATTGAGGAAAGCAACTGTGAAATTTTCTGTCTTCAAGAAACAAAAAGAGACCATTTTGATGCTCCTTTTATTAAGAATTTCGCTCCTAGACGATTTGATAAGTTCCTGTTTGCTCCCTCTGTGGGTGCCTCGGGGGGGATCCTAGTTGCATGGAATGGAAGCCTATTTGAAGGAACTGCTGTAGAGATTCAGTCTTTTGCTGTTATGATCAGTTTTTCTTCTAGAATGGAAAATAATATTTGGAACCTTGTCTCTGTCTATGGGCCCTGTTCTCAACCTGCAAGATCTCAATTCATCAGCTGGCTTAGAAACTTAGATATTCAAGATGAGGAGAATTGGTTAATTCTTGGGGACTTTAACTTTTACAGATCAGTGGAAAATAGAAACAGGGCCGGTGGCAACATACAAGACATGCTCATTTTCAATGATATGATTGATTTTCTTGGACTGGTTGAGCTACCACTGAAGGGTAGAGGATTTACTTGGAGCAATATGCAAGAGGACCCACTCCTTGAGCAGCTTGACTGGTTTTTTACCTCTGTAAATTGGACTGCAGACTTTCCTGACACCTTGGTCACCCCCCTGGCCAGACCTACTTCTGACCATATGCCCTGCAAAGTTACCATTGGCACCAAAATTCCAAGGTCAAGTGTTTTCAGATTTGAGAACTTTTGGGTCTCTCATGCTTCCTTCCTAAGCACTGTCCAGAGTTCCTGGGAGAAACAGACTGGGAGTCAGACTAGCAGTGTGGCTGTCCTCTCTACTAAGTTGAAGAGACTGAGATATGATCTTAAACAATGGAGCAAAGGCCTCTCCAATATTAAGCTGCTTATTGAAAATTGTAATGTGGTTATTCTTTATCTGGATACTATGGAGCATTTTCGGCCACTCTTTAACCCTGAATGGAATGTCAGGATTATCATCAAGCGGCAGTTGAACAGTCTTTTGACTCAGCAAGCCCAATATTGGAAGCAAAGAAATACAGTCAACCGAATAAAGTTTGGTGATGAATGTTCCAAATACTTTCACTCAATGGCCACTGTTTCTTACAGAAGGAACCTCATTGCTCAAATCCAAAATGAGTATGGCATCTCCCTGATCTCTCATGAAGACAAGGCAAATCATCTCTGGTGTGTTTACAAGAATAGAATGGGTCAATCTGACAGATTAAGCATGGTCTTTGATCTCGGACACCTGATTTCTGGTCATAGCTCTGAGGACTTGCAGATTCTTGTGGCTCCTTTCTTGAGGAGTGAAATTGACAATATAATTAAGCTAATGCCTGCTGATAAGGCTCCTGGGCCAGATGGATTTAATGGTGTCTTCCTTAAAAAATGCTGGAGTTTGATTAAGGAGGACATTTACAAGATGTGTGAGGACTTCTACAATGAAAGATTTGACCTGGCACCCCTAAATTCTTCCTTCATTGTCTTGGTTCCCAAGATCAGCTCCCCTATTTCTGCAAATGATTATAGGCCTATCTCTTTACTAAACTGCTGTGTTAAAATCTTGACAAAGCTTCTGGCAGATAGATTGCAACCCCAGGTGCTGAGAATTGCTCACAAAAACCAATATGGTTTTATCAAGAGCAGATCCATCCAGGATTGCCTTGGGTGGAGTTTTGAATACATACACCAGTGTCACCAATCTAAAAGGGAAATTGTTATTGTCAAGCTTGATTTTGCTAAAGCCTTTGACACTGTAGAACACTCGGCCATCTTGTGCATGCTTCAGAGTCTGAACTTTCCCAGCAAGTGGACCCGTTGGATTAAGTCCATTCTATCTTCTGGCTCTGCTCAGGTGCTCTTGAATGGTATTCCTGGTAAACAATTCATATGTAAGAGGGGTGTTAGGCAAGGGGACCCTTTATCTCCTTTGCTATTTGTCCTGGCAGCAGAGCTTCTGCAGTACATCATCAATGGACTCAAAGATTGTGGTATTCTTCATCTCCCAATCCCACAACCCAATAATGATTTTCCAGTTGTACAATATGCTGATGACACTTTATTGATCATGCAAGCTGATGCTAAGCAGTTGTTTTGTCTCAAAGCAATTTTGAATTCGTTTGCTGCATCTACTGGGCTAAAAGTTAACTTTAGTAAATCCAGCATGGTACCTATCAATGTATCTGAGGAAAAAATGAGAGTGCTGGCCAGTACATTTGGGTGTCAAATTGGATGTCTACCTTTCACCTACTTGGGTCTGCCCTTAGGTACAACTAAACCAAAGATGGAAGACTTTGCTCCTCTCCTAGATCGTGCTGAAAGGAAATTAACTGCTTGCTCCACCCTCCTTTCCTATGCTGGTCGGTTGGAGTATGTTAATACTGTCATCTCTCCCACTGTAACATATGCAATGTGTACTTTTAAGCTTCACAAGGGGATTATCAAGGATATTGATAGAATAAGAAAGCAGTGCCTTTGGAGAGGCAATTCTGATAGAAAGAGGGGTGGAAACTTAGTGGCTTGGCCTTTGGTTCAGAGGCCAAAGAAGCATGGTGGGCTAGGAGTTAAGAATCTCTTAGTTCACAATGACGCTCTCCTCCTCAAGCAACTTCACAAATTCTACTCAAAATTAGACATCCCATGGGTTCAACAACTATGGTTTAAGTATTATGAAGGCAGAGTTCCACATGCTCAGAAGGAGGTTGGTTCATTTTGGTGGAAGGAAATATTCAGGCTTTATCCCCTATATAATGATATTACTTCTTGTCGATTGGGAAATGGCAGGTCTGTCTCATTCTGGCATGATAATTGGGCTGGGTTTGTTCTTCAAGATGAATTTCCAAATATCTTCCAGTTTGTTAGGCACTCCCAGATGTCAGTAAGAGAAATCAGTGAAGCCACCTGTCTTGAAGATCTTTTCAACATTCCTATCTCGCAAGCTGCTGCCACTGAGCTTGATGAGATTAAGGATCTAGTGCAGGAATTTGTCCTCACTAATGAGCATGACCAGAGGATCTTCTGCTGGGGCAACGGAAAATATGCAGCCGCAAAAGTTTACAAATTGGCCTTCTCATCCTCCCCTGTCATGGAAGTATCTCAGTTGGTCTGGAAATCCAAAGTTACCCCAGAGTTAAATTTTTCGCCTGGCTTATTCTGATGGACAGACTCAACACAAAGGATATGCTTGCAAGGAGGCATTTCAATGTACAGCCAGATAACCTTTGTGTTCTATGCAGCAGAAGGGAGGAGGAAACCATTCAGCATCTGTTCTTCGACTGTCCTTTTGCAAAATGGTGTTGGAGCAAGATTGGTATGGTATGGGTACAAGATGACAATATTCATAGAAGAATCATTGCTTCCAGATTTCAAGCTAGTCAGCGATACTTTATGGAGATTTTCCTGATTGCTGCTTGGGAGCTATGGAAGGTAAGAAATAGACAAGTCTTTGATGGTATTCAAGCTACGCACGCCAGATGGTTGAGTAACTTCAAGGCTGAGGCTGCGCTCCAAGCACATCGAATCAAAGATTGCGACAGGATCCTTCTTAGCTTTTGGCTTGACTCCCTTTAACTTCTTTTCTTTCGGTTGCTTTGGCCACCCTGTAACTACTCCCTCTCCCTTCCTCCTCACCCCCCCTTTTGTAAGTAATTTCTAAACTCTGTTTTTGCTCTTTATTATTTATAAAAGTTTTGATCCACCGTGGGGAACTCCCCCACGGTTTTTTGCGTAAAAAAAAAAATGCATGGTGCCTACTGCCTAGGGACAGGCTTGGGCTTTTTTTTCTTTGGCTCGGTGTTAGCTTTTGGGTGGGCTCGGGCTATAGGATCTGTCATCGGGCTTTTTAAAGCCCGTCCCAGCCCCAGGTTGAACATGTCTAATGTCAGCCCCAGCACCCAATCCCTTCAGCTTCAATTGCCTTCTTTCAATATTGACTCTTCCATCATTCAAATATCTCATCTTAGCCATCTTCCTTTGCAACATAAAGAATCCTCTCTAATTTTTCATTATGGATTTTATTGCATACTAACTCCTCTCGTCATCCCTCCTCTCCCAGACCACGCTAGCAGCATGACAGGGAAGCTACAATGTGGAATCACTTGGCAATTGCAACATTTTTTGATATCTAAATGTGGAATACTCCATGTTCAGTGAATTGTGTACTAGAGGGTGTGACACCCCCTCCCCTGAAGGGACAATAAATTTCTTAATTTTCATTAAAGGTAAGGAAACTGCAATACCTTATTTGACATAGGTGTGTCCATGGCATCCGAGGCGCCCTAGGCATATGGTGA
The DNA here is from genome assembly GCA_038087645.1 of Saccharum hybrid cultivar R570. NCBI lineage: Eukaryota > Viridiplantae > Streptophyta > Magnoliopsida > Poales > Poaceae > Saccharum > Saccharum hybrid cultivar. Next base: position 13,023,024 of record JAQSUU010000562.1, on the reverse strand, counting down.
TGATATGATAGATAAAAATAAGGATTATGCAAAATTGCGTTGACAAGTAAGAAACTATTGCCCCGAGTATATATAGTTGGTTCTGCCTTATTAATATAGGCTGTTTATTTAGAGCGTAATAAACTAATAATCGGCACTGATGTTTGGGCAAATGAGTGGTTACTACTATGCATTATGGTTATAGTAGGAGTGTACTTTGAACCTTCTCAGTGTTTTCAGTTAATTTTACTGGACTTGGATTCACCTATTGTTCTGTCTCAATCTTTCATTGTGCAAATATGCATGATCTGTTGTATTTGTATTGGTGATTCAACGATTTTTCAGGGGACGTTTCCATTATTTATGTTGAAATTGATATGATGTTTGCAGGCTGACAAGGCCACCATAGTTGGGGAGGCCGTAACCTACATCAGGACTCTGGAAGGCACCCTCCAGAAGCTGGAGAAGATGAAGCTGGAGCGCAAGCGCGCGCTGGCGGCGCAGCAGTAGCTGCCGGCGGGTGCCGGCGGCAGCTGCTGGTGGGTGCCGGCAGCAGCAGCCGCGCGTCATCTGCGCGCCACCCCGCACCACCAGCGCTGCCAGTACCAGCACCGGCGTCATCGAGGGAGGCGAACCTGGCGGACATGGTCCACAGCTTTGCACAGCAGGCCGCAGTGGCCGCTGCGAACAAGGCCCTGGCAATGGCAGCATCCGCGGCTGCAGCCGCGGTTGGGGCGGGCGGGTCCAGCTCCTCCTCGTCCGGCGCCGCCGCCGCCGCGCAGCTGCCCCGTGGCGCGGTGCCGTTCCCTGCGCCCGCGGCAGGGTTCCAGACGTGGACCGGGCAGAACGTGGTGCTGAGCAAGGTTTTCATTTTCGGAAATTAAAATTTATCGGAGGTCATAGATAAAGAGGATAAACATGATATATCGGAAATATCGGACCAAATTCAAATAAAATTTAATTTGAATTTAAGTAAATTTAAATAAATTTAAACAAAATTTATACGAAAAAGATAGATTATTTCTTATCGGCACCTATGGATAAACAGGATATATCGGAAATATCGGGATATTTCGGCCGATAAAAAAAACCATGGTGCTGAGCGTGGCCAACAACGAGGCGTACATCAACCTGCACTGCCCGCGGGAGCCCGGCACGCTGACCAAGGCGCTGTTCGTGCTGGAGAGGCACAGCATCGAGGTCGTCACCACCACCATCTCTGCCCACGACGGCTTCCGCATGTACGGCATCCATGCGCGCGTAAGTCACCAAACAAACACTACCAGCTGGGTTCTTGTTTCTCTTGTAGGAGTAGCTTCTATCTATAATCTATAGCTGATTTTTGTTTGCGTCGTGGACGACGGACCTGCAGGCGAATCCGGCGTCGGCCTCGGCTAGCTTTCCGGAGAATCTGTGTGCTGAAGACAGGTTCAAGCTGGCGGTGTCGGAGATAGTGCAGCTGATCAACATCTGAGGACTGAGGTCGCCAACGCGCTCATGCTCATGTTCTCGCCGATGCAACAAATCGCTCTGCTCCATGGACTTCGGAGTTGAGCTATGCTATATGTTATGCTGCTGCCGTCGTCGTTAGTGTTAAGACTTAAGTCTGGTCGTCGTCGAACTCTTTTAATCTGTTCCTCAAAGAGTCTGCTGGTTCGTGTCAACTTTGGTCGTCGGTTTGAAGTCTTTGAACTGTTTTGTTTCTGAAAAAGAGTGGTTCGTATCAAGTTTGGTCGTCGTTGAACTGTTTTATGCCTGAAGACAACAGTCTGGTCGTACCGTATAATAATAAGTACTGTTTCGTATAATAAGACTGTTTGAAGTTAAACCTTTTGTGGATATATGATCTGCTGTATGCATGGTTTGTTGGTCACTAACGGAGTTGCAGACATGCTTGCTACTCGATCAGATAATTCCAGGGGCCGCGCCTCGTTGCTGTTTGCGACCCCCTCGTAAATATTTTTTTGGGCAGATCTCAGATCTTCCGATGCATGCAAGTGTATCCGCAAATGCATATGCATGGATTGCTGGCTCACTGCCTTGCCCAACACTACGAGCAGTTCGACTGATGGTTTTTGTGATAAGCAGGCTGTGGCTGTTTTGTTGTGAGAAAAAATACTATACCATGGCAGTATTTCCTCGTAGCTATTAGTACTGAACCAGTCATCGAACTTATGAGACATCAGTTCAGGAATAGTATGCTAGTTCTTTTTTCTTTTAAAAACAGAATCTCCAATGTTTCCTTATGAAACGCAGGCAATTCCCTGTTTGACAACCCAATCTTAGCTTTCCTATATTTGGGACTTAATTACACCCATGATCAGAAACTATAATATGTTTTTTTTCTTTGGCAGGTGTCACGAACGATGACAAATAAAATGATTTTCTTTTTTTTGCTATAATATACTATTTCATTTTGCCATTGGCAAGACAGCTTGCTCCTTCAATACTTCATTCGTTCAAGCGAACAATTCATTGATGTTCCACAACCCCAATACAAATTGCTGGAGAAGATGAACAATTCATTGATGTTCCACAACCCCAATACAAATTGCTGGAGAAGATGATGCGGGGTAGGAGGGCTTTTCGATTTAGGCCATGACAACAACATTTACCATCTTAGTATTTAGCCAGCAAAATAAGCCATTATGATCTAAAAAATACGAGATTATTCAAGAAAAAGCCTACACAATTTGATTTTATGATGAACCAACGGCATAGATTAAATTAAATAGTTCATTCCTAATACAACTGTAAAGAGTGTATTCAGAAAACAAAGAACCTATGTTGTTGGATTTTACGATGATGATCTAACTGTTTTAGATCAAATCAAATAGTCAGTGCCTAATACAATTACAAGATTAATTTAAAAAAAGAATAACATATAGCTGGAAAATATGGCTTTTCCTGGCTCCTCACAGATTTGACACAAATGATTACAAAATTACCATTGGAGCTGCTTTTTGCCAAACGTTTTGCAAAATGTCTCACCTCCACTAGAGAAGTTGCTCCACAAGAGGAGGTAGAGTACCCTTTTTTTTGAACTGTCAAGGGGGGAGGGATCCCCACCTGAATTGTATTGATTTATCATCAACATCCTCATTTTTAAAGAACAAGGCAAAAACCCTGTACAGGAGCCCCAGCACAAGGGCTAGATTGTGGCATATCCACTAATAAGAAAACAACAAGAAGCACATATACAGCAAAAGAGGAGAAAAACTACACGCCAAGGCACAAAAACTCTTCAACCATGTCTCCAGGGAGGTGAATGATGCCGTAACGTAATCATCGTCAGTCAAGAAGGATCTTGGCAAGGCTTTTTCCCGAGCCTTGTGTCGAGGGGTAACGGGCCGATCCAGGCGAGGCAGCAGGAGGTTCTTCAGTGACGCCTTCAAGAAGGAGAACCTCGTCGCTGGCCCAGAATGATCTAGGCTGAGCTTTCGCCCAAAACCGTTGCCAGTGCTCTCGTTGACCAACCCGTAACGGAGGGAAGCACGCACCGACAAGCGTCCTGTAAGGTCCAAATGGCTAGAGGGGGAGGTGAATAGCCTATTAAAATTCTACAAGCTTCACTAAACAACCACGTTAGTATAAAAGATGGCTAAGCTAATTCTAGCACTAGCTCAACTATACTATGCAAGCCACCTATACAATTCTAGAGAAACAAGGCTATGATCTCTAATACACACCAACAAGACTAAGTCACTAAGCTACTTACTCCTATGTGATAAAAGCTACACTAAGCAAACTACACTGAGAAAGTATAAGAAAGTAAAGAGCAAGTGACTTGATTCTTATACCAACGATGTAGAGAAGTAATGCACTCGAAGAATCAATCACAAGAGAAATCCTCGGTAAAGAGATGACACAAGATTTTTATCGAGGTTTACTTGCTTCTCGGCAAGCTACTCCTCGTTGTGGCGATGCACCCACTTGTCGGTTCGCGAGCTAATCGACTAACAAGAGTCGAGCCCTCGGCGGGCGCCGCACTACCGCACACAAGATGGAGATCCTCCAAGCCACGAGCTTCACTAGAGTATCCAATTTACGAACTCCTGCGGGGAAGGATCAAGAACCCCTTACAACACTTGGTGAGGGCTCCAACAATCTCCAATTGCGAGCTCAATCACCTCCGCTGCTCCAAGCCGTCTACCGTGTCGGGACTAGCCGTTGCCGTGACCGGACGCACTCAACCGTTTGACCGGACGTGACAGTGCCAGCGTCCGGTCGCGTTCCAGTAAGCTCCCGTTGAGACCGGACGCGTCCGATCGCTCGTGACCGGACGCGCCCCGCGTCCGATCGGCACTCCGCTGCGCTCTGCCCCTCTGGACGTCTGACCGGACGCTCTGGTTCCGTGAGGGACCGGACGCGCCGGTCGCGTGCTCTTCTTCTGCGCACAGGTGAACTGATCGGACGCGCTGGTCAGGCCAGACCAGCGTTCGGTCAGAAACCCTAGCAAACAACACCGAGTTGAACTGACCGGACGCGCCAGCCGCGTCCGGTCACTTCGACCACCGCGTCCGGTCACTGTATTTTCAGTGATAACATTTCGGACTTTCGCCACCTTTTCTTGCTTCCGGCGCAATAGAAAATAGATATTTCATTTCCTCGAAAACGCCTGAATCCCACCTCGCAAGCTCGGCGGGAGGGAGAGCGAACCCCAAACCCCTTACTACCGCTCAAACACCACCGCCTTCGCAAATGTGCTAACACCACCAAGTGTACACCATCAATGTGCATGTGTGTTAGCATTTTACAAACATTTTTCAAGGCGTTATGTTAGCTCCCAACTAGATCCTAATGCATATGCTCAAGACATTGATCTAGTGACACTTGATTTCCAAGCTAACCGTGATTGCCCCTCTTGATAGTCGGCTATGTATCCTAAACCCGGTCAATCACTTCTCTACTCATCTTAGACCGGCAAAAGGAAAATCCTATGATTATACCTTTGCCTTGCGCTCTTAGATCCTTCTCTTCCACTTGATCATCAAGTCCACCATATTATATGCATCTCCACCATGATCGACATTTCATGTCCATGCACCATTTCTTTGTGATCTTGTGGCCACCACTCCTTGCCACATACACCTTCATCACATGTGTTGCTTATGCCTAACTCAAAACACTTAACACATGGCATTAGCAACTTGGTGTCATTAATTACCAAAACCAAACTTGGGCTTTCACGTCCACACCTGGATGGAAGTGGAGGGTGGGGGTGCCGGTTGCCGCAAAACCGCACGGAGCCGTTCCCGGACTCGCCTGCGACGGTGGGAGGCGTGCACCGGGCAAGCGTCCACGTCTGGACGGAGGGGGGAGGGGGGAGTGTAAAAACCTAGAAATTAACAAAAAACAAAAATCACAACCACATTTTTTTTTCAAAAACAACCATGTTTGGTGAGTGGCATATAGGAAACCGACCCTAGTTGCACAAGTAGCACCTAGTCTAGTTAATTGCATTTTAGCATTTAATTATATATTCATGAGTTGCTTCTTATGTTCTTTGTTTTGTTAAATAAATATGGTCACATTCATTTGCTTAAATTAAATAAATGTGTAATTATAACCGTGACAAATAATTGGAACCACAAATGACCTCTAGTGGACCCCACTAGGGGCTTACTCAAGAGGTAATTATTTATTTTATTTTAGCAAAAGAAATCTGTAAAGGAGAGAAAACAAAATGGAAAAGCTTTAGAGTATAATTAGAAAAGGAGAAAAGCTCTTCAGCCCGTCTCTCGAAGCTGGCCCGCTCACTCCAGCCGGCCTGCCGAGCCAGCCCACCGAGCCGCGCAACAGCATTCCCGCACCAGCCGGCCCGCTTCGCTAGACCAGCCCAGCAGCCGCAGACATCCCACCATGACGGGCCACGGAGCCGATACGGCCCAGCGGCGTACCGAGCCGGCCCAACTCCACCACGGGCCTTCGCTCTTCGCGACCTGCCGAACATCGTGCCTCCCTTGCGTCGCTGCTCACCGGGCCCCGCTTGTCATCCCTTCCACGCCTCCTTTACGCTCGAGACGAAGCAGAGGAAATCGGAATCTTCACCGCTAGCCGTCCAACCCAAGGCAGTTGGCCATGGACGCGTGGATGCACGCCACGTCCGAGGTCCGTGGCGCCCACGCCCACCCCCAAGCCACGCGCCCTGCCTTCGCCACCAAGCCGTAGGAGGGCATGGCGTCGCCATGGCCCGCGGATGCGCCTGCCACCGCATGTGCACCGTAACCGCCAGAGATTCCAAATTGGAGAGACCAATCCGATCATCGCTAGCTGGCCTTCTCAAAATCCTAGCACAACCACGTCGATCGCCTCCATGTGGCCCCAAATCTTTTCACCACCGCTTGATTTTCTCCATGATCGCCGCCCCCTATAAGTAGGCGCCACCCGGGGTGCCCTACCCCTCCCTCCGCTCCGCCACCACCCTGGTGGTCACCACTTCATGCCACAACCGAGAGAAGGAGAGGGGAAAAGAAGGGGAGAAGAAAGGGGAAGGCAGCCACCGGAGCCGCCAGTTGCCGAGGAGCCGCCGGAGCCGGAGCGTCGTCCGAACGACCACATCGACGTTGCTGTTCTCCCGGCACGGCACCGCCTCGTCACTGCATCGACACGCCTGCACCACCATCCGTTCTTCATCGCCACCGTAGGTGAGTCCACCAAACCACCTCACCCATGAAGGTGCAGTCGCCATGTTTGTTGCCGCCGTGAACCGGGGGCGCCGCCGCGACCGTTCCGGCACCGGGGAGGATCAAGGCCGCGCCCGAACATTGTTCACAACAGTGCACATGCACGCGCACGCATAGGAGAACGGCCTAGCCTTGCGAAGCCGTACCGGCTTGGGAACGCTCGCAGCTCACACATGCTCTGTGCACGAGCACCATGGCCGTGAACACCATGGCGATGTCGCGTTCTCGTCAATCCAAGTCTATGGAATGGAAGGGAAGTGAGCGCATGCGGTTTACCGTGATGGAGAACGCCGCTTGCAGAAGAGAGTGGAGGGGAAAGACACCGTTAGGTGGCTACCCACCGGAGCAGAGGAAGAGCCGGAGCACCGCCGCACACCCGACCACGAACACGCACTCCACCACCTAGGAAAGTCCTCGACGGAGGCCTTAGCACCTTGCTGTCATGTTCAATTGAAGATCCTAGGGACGAATTGGACCTCGGAACGACCGTGGAGGTCTTGCCGTCGCTCACCGCCCCAGCCGAGCCGCCACCGCCATGAACGAGCCCCCAAGAAACACCAATCCGCCATGTAGTCTCCTCTGTCACGTTCCTGAAGATCGAGCGGGGCCGTAGGGCCCACTAGGAGCCGTTTTGAGCCGCCACCGAGCGCTAAGCGCAGGGGCTTGCCGCCGGCGGGAGCGTGGCCGTGAGGCAAGAGAGAGGGGAGGTGAGCTGGGCGTGCTGGATGCACTCGGTGCACCGTGCACCGAGAGTAGGAGGAAGAAGGTGGAAGTGGTTCACCATGGACCGCGCGTAAGCCTGTGGACCATGGCCGTTAGTCTACCATGAGCCAAACTCCATGGACCCGAGCCCATCTTCAAACCCGGAGCGCGACGTGGCAGCGCCTGAGTTCGCCACGTGGCGGCCCAGCCCGGCCCTGTTCGGCCCATATCCGGCCCAGCCCAGGCCCACCGAGGCCCGGTCCCGGCCCGGTCAGCGTTGACCGTTGGCCGTTGACCAGTCAAATGGGCCCACCTGTTAGAGACTCGAACTGTTTCGGCCAATCAGCGCGTGACACGTGTCGCTGTCTGTTTTTTCCTTTTCTTTTTCCTTTTTTAGAAAATCATTTAATCTTCGGAAAATCATAACTAATCCATTTTAACTCAGAAAAATACCAAACCAGTTTCTAAATTTTTCTAAAAATGAGCTCTACATCTTAGGCTTGTGTTTGAGTGCATTTGGATCTTTTAAATTTCTATTGCTTCTTTGTGCACCTCTATAGGAGTCGTTAATACGACTCTACGTTACGTTTAACAGAGCCGGAGGACCTGCCGACTGAGGAGTATGAACCCGACTACAGCGAGGACGTGGGAGACGACCTGCCAGGTGCCACGCCGCACCCAACTCCGTAGAACCTATTACGCATGCAAATATAGAATTGCTAGCGCTTTACTTTGAAATAATATGATGTTAGATTGCATGGTAGATGCTTTACTTGAGCCTTTTACCTTGTCGCAACCTTACTCCTGCTCACCCTGCTGTTAGGCTAAATGCTCGCATGTTACATAATACTGCTTTTACTCTTACTCGCATTAGATCTGTGATGTGATGCCGGTGAGTGAGAGACGTATATGTATAAGGCACGTAGTGCCAAGAACTTGGTAAACCTGATAAATGAACTGGGGAGATCTTGGCATGCGTCTTGGGTGAGTGGTGAGGGTTGAGTCGATCGGACAGGATCCTACGATGAGTCTTTGGGGCAAGTCTTGCTGGAGGGGTGTGACCTGGGCATCCCTCACGAGAGTTACCTGTGGCGGGTATATTGTGAGGTGAACTGGGGTGTTGGTTATCCCTGGTGGAGGTGCTGTCGTGGCACGGGGAAGACGGTGTTTTCCCCTTTGAGAAGATATCCTGTCTGGTCCTCCTAAGGACTGGTATGTCTTGAGAACCAGAACCATGGGACCTTCGTGCACACCACTCGTTCCCGATGGGCGGGAGACGATTACCCGACTGACTAGGGCAGTACCACTACTACTGGGTTGGAAGGTGATAGTGTAGGGAGGTACGGGCATGGGGACCCACACCCTCCTAAGACAGCGTAGTGACCTTGGGGGCCCGGTACTACGTCTCACAGTCTCAGCGTTTCGGTGGATACCGGGGTGGCTCAGGGCTGAGTGGTAGGGTGTTACTGTACCGGTTGGGAGGCAGTCGGAATCAGCCTAGACGAGCCGGATCGTCGAGGATGGCGATCTTGTGGATTACCAGGTGTACACACTCTACAGAGTTGATTGATCTATACGTATAGCCGCGTCCGCGGATATGGACACTCCCATGACCTATGCTTCACTTGATTAGAGAGATGAGTCCTTTCTACCTTTCCCCGGGTTTTGTGTTGGATTCCGGTTTCGGTCGTTGAGGCGAGATCTGAGCGGGAGTCAATCTCGTCGCCTAGAGAGAGAGAGAGAGAGTGAGATGAGAGGTGTTGTGATGGGATGGGAAAATGTGTGATTAAGATGGGTTAAAAACTGATGAATGTCTTATTAATAAAATGTTAACGGCTTGCATAGGTAACCCACAGCCTAAATAGGCCTATTTCTACTTTCCCCGATGCATTCCACATTCCACAAAGCATTGCAAGCATAGGGTGGGCGATGCGTGGCCAGTACCAAGTGTACTAATAGATTTTTGGCAGGTTCGGAGCCCGAGTACGACTACGAGGGCGACGAATGGGAGGACTAGAGGGTCTGTTCTACGCTCAAGCTGGTTCCTGAAGATCGTTTTCCGCTGCTACCTACGCCGAATGCTGTTCCGGATGCTTGTGTGTGTGTGTTCCGCCCTGTGAGGCGATGATAATAAGTTATGTAAAACTCTCTTTTGTACTCTGATAATTGTGCATGACTTTATGTATCACTGAGATTTGGGTAAATTGACGGAATATTTCGTCATTTTACACTTTGTTTCTGTGGATTTCCCTTCACGGAAATCAAGGACGTTTCAGTTGGTATCGGAGCCATGCTGACCCTAGGACGGACCCATAGGATTGGACAATAAAATTAGGAGAGATCTTGACACTTTCGGTTATATTACCGACCGTGCTGCATTTTCGTGCACGGCTTATCTCAATTTCACACTCTCTTACCTATTTTTCATTCTACCTTACCTATCACATCGCTCCGTTCCACCCTATCATCCTGTTTCACTCAAGATTTATCAAAGAATCACTCTGAGTTACATAGTTTTGCCTTGTCTTATCAAGTTTCACTCTATAATACTCAAGTTGCTACATATACAATGAGGTACTGACTCCGTCTTACGGTTAATTTGCAGATGGCCCCTGTTGTCGAGCTTCCTGTGGACGGACTGGCCTACCGTGGGTTCGCCACGATCCTGTACGACGTGCTGGACTCACTAGGCGTTCCCACAGAGCAGATCGAGTACGTGTGCCGGGGTGAGCCTGGACCCGACGGGTTCAAGGGCCACATCGTGGTCCACCTCAAGGTTCCCGGCAGCGAGTTCGTACCCGTGCTGCGTGCCTTCGAGACACTGGAGGTGGAGAACTCTATTGCTTCGTGCGTATAGTCCGTCTCACGCACAGGTCTTCGCAGTGTGATGCGTGACGCACACGACTACCTCAAGACAGGACCGTACCACCTGCTACCTGCCGCTCTGGACCTTAATAGGTTCTCTGAGCCGCAGATCACTGCTGTAGACCGTGCTACGCGCGATGAGGTCGACCCCTGTCTGAGGGCCTCCGCGCAGTACATCATCGCCCAGGATCGCTACATCATGGATGTAGAAATGCAGAATCACCGCTATCGAGACCTCCTATTCTGTTGCAATGAGGAGTTCCTCAAGGTGGAGCGCAAGGAGGGGGAGATGGTCGGCAAGCTCGAGGAGGAGCGCATGGGCTTTGATAGGATGAAGACCTTCTATGAGAACCGTGAGCAGTCACTTCGCGAGGAGATCGCCAATCTCAAGGACAAGGTTGGGGAGGCTGAGCTTCGCCATGACTATCTTGAGGCCAAGGTGCTTGAGTGCGAGGATCAGATTGGGCGTCAGAGGCTTATCCTGAGGGAGTTCCACGAGAAGGAGAAGCAGCGTGGCATCAGGAAGCTTGCCCTGGAGGCCCGTTGCAACACAATGGAGAAGCTAGCTGTGGAGGCTACCGTCACCACCACCTACAACATGCACCACCTGGTCCACTACATCAAGAGCACTGAGTACCTTCAGGATAAGGTGGACCGCATCAGTCAGGCTTGGATCGACGCTGATCGCAAGCGCGTCTAGGAGATCAGGAAGGTCCAGGACGTCCTCTTACCTGGGATGCGCAAGAAACCACGCATACAGCCTTTCCACGTTGAGGCCACCAAGCTCAACTTCAAGGCTTGCCCGATTGAGGGTTACTCAGAGGTTCTGAGGACTGAGATGCTGGACTACGCTCTCACCTACGTCGCGAGGATCCACCACTCCGATAACGAGCTTCGTGCCATGGAGGGCACTCCCGAGGCTTGCACTTCTGGTCCTTCTACACCACCCGCCACTCCCGGACAGGAGTAGTTACCTTTTTCACTTAATCATGTAATAAGGTAGTAGTAGACATGAGAGCCCTGCGTGGCCAGAGTTATGATGGTGCACTTATGAAGTAATGTAGGATGTTCCACTTTTGAAGCTGCCTGCGAGTAGCACGATTCCCACGAATCTGTCAGTGTAGCTACTGGAGATATCGCTATGTAATAAATGAATGAAATGGATGTTTTGGATTTTATCGCATCTTATGGTTCTTATTTGCATCTTTGTATGAGTGTTGGATAGTTATCTCTTTTGCAAAATTAATAAACCATTTAACCATGCATCTAATAAAAAAATGTTGAATAAATATTTGACCCTGCAGAAAGATGTCTTGCCGCCGATCCGCTCGTCTGAACAACCGCTCGCTTTCCCCCGCGTCTACGGCCCGTGGTCGTGGTCAAAGCCGCGGAGGAGGCCGAGGAGTTCCTTTCGGTGCCATGGAGGAGCCTGCACCCGAGGAGCCTGCACTGGGGGCGGGTGCCGCCCAGCACCCTGAGGGAGAAGCACCACCGCCGCCGCCAATACCGCAACTGGCGGAGGTGATGGACCGCCAAACCCGCCTCTTGGAAACACTGGCTCAGGGAATGCTTCAACGTCACGGGGGTCCTCCCAATGACTTCCAGCGGAAGTTGGAGGGGTTCCTCAAGCCGAGGCCTCCTACTTTCGACACCTCCGATGATGACCCCATCGCCGCTGAGGACTGGCTCCGTGAGATACAGAAGAAGCTGGATCTCACCACTTGCACTGATGAGGAGTGCGTGGGGGTAGCCGCCCACCAGCTCACTGGCGCTGCACGCGCATGGTGGGACAGCTACTGCGACGCCCACGAGGACCCGGGACGTATCTCTTGGGAGGAGTTCGCCGAGGCCTTTCGTGAGCAACACGTGCCTGAGGGCGTCATGGATGCCAAAGTGGAGGAGTTTCGCAACATCTCCCAGGGCTCCCAGAAGGTTCAGGAGTACACTACTCATTTCACCCGCATGATGAGGTATGTCCAGGTGAGACCGATACCGAGAAGAAGAAGATGTACTGTTTCAAGAAGGGGCTGAACTCTCGTCTCAAGGTGGCCCTCTCGGGTCATGCTTGTCGTACACTTCGCGAGATGGTCAACAAGGTGCTGGAGATGGAAAGGGATCGTTTGGAGGCGGATGCCCTTCACAAGGAGAAGAAGCGCCGGTTCGAGAGTTCCTCTCGTGGCTCGGCCCCGCAGAGGCCACGTGCTCACGTGCTTCCTCAGCCCCGCTCACGCTACACCCAGGGGGCAGTGACCGCTCCGAGCCATGGATGTGGTACCTACACCGCCAACTACCACCACCCCGCTCAGGGTCGTCCCGCTCTGAGTCGTCCCACTCTGGGAGCTGGCACGTGGAGGACCGCTACGCCTACCCCCACAGGTAGCGCGCCCTTCACCTGCTTCGGTTGTGGCCAGCCAGGTCACAAGATCGCTGAGTGCCCAGTCAAGAACGGCACACCGCCCGCTTCGACCCAGACAAGACAGACCGCTACACCTGCTGCTCCGCGCAAGAACGTTGCTGGGGCTGTCCGTAGTCGCCTCAATCACATGACCGCAGAAGACGCTCAGGATGCTCCCGACGTGGTGTACGGTATGTTTTTGGTACAGGGAGTTTTAGCTTTAGTCTTGTTCGACTCTGGAGCTACTTGTTCTTATATTTCCACCAAGTTTGCACGAGAACATAACATACCTGTGACTCCCCACAAGGAGCCTATTGATACTAGCTCACCTCTAGGTCGCATTTTATGCACCAAGAGATGTCAGGGAGTGAGTATTACCATTGAGGGCTACCCTTTTCTAGCCGATCTCACCTTACTTCCATCCGAGGGGCTAGATGTCATACTAGGGATGGATTGGTTGACACGGCATAAAGGGGTAATATCTTGTTCACCAAGGTATGTGGAGATCACACACCCGAGAGGACACACAATCCGCTGTAAGCCTAATCAGGGAAAAGCAGATTCTATGTTGTGTACCCTGGAGGCCAGGACAATCAAGGAGGTACCCATTGTGAGAGAGTACCCTGACGTGTTTCCTAAAGAGTTACCAGGCATGCCACCCGATCGAGATGTGGAGTTTGTGATTGACCTTCTGCCTGGTACCGGGCCTATCGCCAAGAGGCCCTACCGCATGTCAGTCGACGAACTGGAAGAGCTGAAGAAGCAACTCAAGGAGTTGTCAGACAAGGGATACATCAGACCCAGTGCTTCACCCTAGGGTTCCCCTATTCTGTTTGTGAAAAAGAAGGATGGATCTATGAGGATGTGCATTGACTATCAGAATTTGAATGCCGTGACAGTTAAGAACAAATATCCTCTGCCCAGGATAGATGACCTCTTAGATCAGCTAAGAGATGCAAAATTCTTTTCCAAGATCGATCTTAGGTCCGGATATCATCAGATGAAAATCAGACCTGACGACATTCCAAAGATAGCTTTCGTCACCAGATACGGGCAATATGAGTTCACAGTGGTGTCCTTCGGACTCACTAATGCTCCGGCTTATTTCATGAACATGATGAACAAGGTATTCATGGATGAACTGGACAAGTTCGTAGTGGTGTTCATTGATGACATTCTTATCTATTCCTCCACCGCCGAAGAGCATGAGCAACATTTGAGAGTGGTTCTAGAAAAGTTGAGGCAGAATCAGCTGTATGCGAAATTCAGCAAATGTGATTTTTGGCTCGAAGAAGTTGCCTTTCTTGGTCATGTTCTCACTGCTGAAGGTGTCGCTGTAGATCCCGCAAAGATTGACGCAGTGAAAGAGTGGGAACAACCCCGCAATGTGACCAATATCCGCAGTTTTATTGGTTTAGCCGGGTATTACCGCAGATTCATCGAGAACTTCTCAAAAATAGCCAAGCCCATGACCAACCTGCTGAAGAAGACTAATGAGTTTGAATGGACGCCTGAGTGTGAGCATAGTTTCTAGACTCTGAAACAGAAGCTCACCACCACTCCTGTCCTTGCCTTGCCTGATATCTAGAAAGATTTCGTGGTCTACTGTGATGCATCCCGACAAGGACTCGACTGCGTTTTGATGCAAAATGGAAGAGTCATTGCCTATGCGTCCCGACAGTTGAAGGACCATGAGAAACGCTACCCAACCCATGATCTGGAGCTTGCTACTGTTGTGCATGCTCTAAAGATTTGGAGGCACTACTTGATTGGAAACAAGTGTGATATATACACCGATCACAAGAGCTTAAAGTATTTCTTCACTCAAGAGGATCTAAACATGAGACAGCGCAGATGGCTAGAGCTTATTAAGGACTACAACCTGGAGATTCACTATCATTCGAGAAAAGCTAATGTGGTCGCTGATGCTTTGAGCCGAAAGAGTTATTGCCACAATCTATCCATGGAAGCTGTACCACCCGAGCTATGTTAGGAAATGGGTGAACTTCATCTCGAAATCCTACCCAGGGGTATGTTGAACGAGCTTCGAGTACAATACAACCTCAAGGATCGGATCCGCAATGCTCAACTAGAGTGTCCAGAAATCTGGGAGATCCGAGAACTCATGAAGAAGGGCAAGTGCCCCGAGTTCAGAGAGGATGTACAAGGAGTGTACTGGTACAAGGGTAGAATCTGTGTACCATCTGATTCCGCCTTGCGGCGAGAAATTTTGGAAGAAGGTCATGACTCCAAGTATTGCATTCACCCGGGAAGCACCAAAATGTATGCCGATCTAAAGAAACAGTTCTGGTGGAAGAACATGAAGGCAGATATTGCTGGGCATGTCGCACGATGCGACACCTGCAATAGAATCAAGGCTAAACACCAAAGACCAGCTGGGTTGCTAAACCCCTTGGACGTTCCGATGTGGAAATGGGAGAGTATATCCATGGACTTTATAGTGGGTTTACCCCGAACCCCTAAAGGCCATGACTCGATTTGGGTGATCGTTGATCGACTAACCAAGGTAGCTCACTTCATAGCTGTGAGGACTGACTACAGAGTTGAGAAACTAGCAGATCTGTACATCGAGCACATTCTCAGACTCCACGGAGCCCCCACCAGCATAGTGTCTGATCGTGGTACGTAGTACGTGTCCAAGTTCTGGAAGAGTCTCCATAAGGCTATTGGGACTCGACTTGATTACAGCACCGCATACCACCCACAGATAGATGGTCAGACAGAGAGGGTTAATCAGATTTTGGAGGACATGCTCCAGGCTTGTGTCTTGAAGTATGGGTCTGATTAGGAGAAGAGTTTGTCCCATGCAGAGTTCTCTTACAACAACAACTACCAGGCTAGTCTAAAGATGTCGCCATTTGAGGCTTTGTATGGCAGAAAGTGTAGAACCCCTCTGATGTGGTCAGAAGTGGGAGAAAGATCATTCTTTGGCCCTGCGAAGATCAAAGATGCCGAAGAAGGGGTTGCCTAGGTGCGAGAAAACCTGAGGATTGCCCAAAGCCGACAAAAGAGTTATGCTGATAACCATCGAAGAGACCTCGAGTTTCAAGTTGGGGACTATGTCTATCTCAAGGTCTCCCCACTTCGAGGTACCGTCAGATTCCATGTAAAAGGAAAGTTGTCACCTAGGTACGTGGGACCATATAAGATCTGTCAGAGGGTTGGTAAGTTGGCATACAAGATAGAGTTGCCCGAGGAGTTGACAGGAGTACACCCAGTGTTCCACGTGTCTCAGCTACGCAAGTGCTTGCAGTTGCCAGAACAAGAGGTACACACCGATGCACTGGATATCCAGGACACCCTGGAGTACAAGGAGCACCCGATCCGGATACTAGACAAAGCTGAGAAGGAGACTAGAAGCACCGTGATACCCATGTGCAAGGTTCAGTGGAGTAACCACACAGAACGGGAAGCTACATGGGAGAAAGAATTCGAACTCCGTATGCTTTACCCCTACCTCTTTGACAGGTATGACACACCTTAAATCTCGGGACGAGATTTCAGTGAGGGGGAAGGACTGTAACAACCTAGAAATTTACAAAAAACAAAAATCGCAACCACAATTTTTTTTTCAAAAACAACCATGTTTGGTGAGTGGCATATAGGAAACCGACCCTAGTTGCACAAGTAGCACCTAGTCTAGTTAATTGCATTTTAGCATTTAATTATATGTTCATGAGTTGCTTCTTATGTTCTTTGTTTTGTTAAATAAATATGGTCACATTCATTTGCTTAAATTAAATAAATGTGTAATTATAACCGTGACAAATAATTGGAACCACAAATGACCTCTAGTGGACCCCACTAGGGGCTTACTCAAGAGGTAATTATTTATTTTATTTTAGCAAAAGAAATATGTAAAGGAGAGAAAACAAAATGGAAAAGCTTTAGAGTATAATTAGAAAAGGAGAAAAGCTATTCAGCCCGTCTCCCGAAGCCGGCCCGCTCACTCCAGCCGGCCTGCCGAGCCAGCCCACCGAGCCGAAGCGCCGCCCGAGCCGCGCAGTAGCATTCCCGCACTAGCCGGCCCGCTTCGCTAGACCAGCCCAGCAGCCGCAGACATCCCACCATGACGGGCCACGGAGCCGATACGGCCCAGCGGCGTACCGAGCCGGCCCAACTCCACCACGGGCCTTCGCTCTTCGTGACCTGCCGAACACCGTGCCTTCCCTTGCGTCGCTGCTCACCGGGCCCCGCTTGTCATCCCTTCCACGCCTCCTTTACGCTCGAGACGAAGCAGAGGAAATCAGAATCTTGACCGCTAGCCGTCCAACCCAAGGTGGTTGGCCATGGACGCGCGGATGCACGCCACGTCCGAGGTCCGTGGCACCCACGCCCACCCCCAAGCCGCGCGCCCTGCCTTCGCCACCAAGCCGCAGGAGGGCATGACGTCGCCATGGCCCGCGGATGCGCCTACCACCGCCTGTGCACCGTAACCGCCAGAGATTCCAAATTGGAGAGACCAATCCGATCATCGCTAGCTGGCCTTCTCAAAATCCTAGCACAACCACGTCGATCTCCTCCACGTGGCCCCAAATCTTTTCACCGCCGCTTGATTTTCTCCATGATCGCCGCCCCCTATAAGTAGGCGCCACCCGGGGTGCCCTACCCCTCCCTCCACTCCGCCACCACCCTGGTGGTCACCACTTCACGCCACAACCGAGAGAAGGAGAGGGGAAAAGAAGGGGAGAAGAAAGGGGAAGGCAGCCACCGGAGCCGCCAGTTGCCGAGGAGCCGCCGGAGCCGGAGCGTCGACCGAACGACCACGTCGACGTTGCTGTTCTCCCGGCACGGCACCGCCTCGTCACTGCATCGACACGCCTGCACCACCATCCGTTCTTCATCGCCACCGCAGGTGAGTCCACCAAACCACCTCACCCATGAAGGTGCAGTCGCCATGTTTGTTGCCGCCGTGAACCGGGGGCGCCGCCACGACCGTTCCCGCACCAGGGAGGATCAAGGCGGCGCCTGAACATTGTTCACAACTGTGCACATGCACGCGCACGCATAGGAGAACGGCCTAGCCTTGCGAAGTCATACCGGCTTGGGAACGCTCGCAGCTCACACATGCTCTGTGCACGAGCACCATGGCCGTGAACACCATGGCGACGTCGCGTTCTCGTCAATCCAAGTCTATGGAATGGAAGGGAAGTGAGCGCATGCGGTTTACCGTGATGGAGAACGCCGCTTGCAGAAGAGAGTGGAGGGGAAAGACACCGTTAGGTGGCTACCCACCGGAGCAGAGGAAGAGCCAGAGCACCGCCGCACACCCGACTGCGAACACGCACTCCACCACCTAGGAAAGTCCTCGACGGAGGCCTTAGCACCTTGCTGTCATGTTCAATTGAAGATCCCAGGGACGAATTGGACCTCGGAACGGCCGTGGAGGTCTTGCCGTTGCTCACCGCCCCGGCGGAGCCGCCACCGCCATGAACGAGCCCCCTAGAAACACCAATCCGCCATGTAGTCTCCTCTGTCACGTTCCTGAAGATAGAGCGGGGCCGTAGGGCCCACTAGGAGCCGTTTTGAGCCGCCACCGAGCGCTAAGCGCAGGGGCTCGCCGCCGGCGGGAGCGTGGCCGTGAGGCAAGAGAGAGGGGAGGTGAGCTGGGCGTGCTGGATGCACTCGGTGCACCGTGCACCGAGAGTAGGAGGAAGAAGGTGGAGGTGGTTCACCATGGACCGCGCGTAAGCCTGTGGACCATGGCTGTTAGTCTACCATGAGGCAAACTCCATGGACCTGAGCCCGTCTTCAAACCCAGAGCGCGACGTGGCAGCGCCTGAGTTCGCCACGTGGCGGCCCAGCCCGGCCCAGTTTGGCCCATATCCGGCCCAGCCCAGGCCCACCGAGGCCCGGTCCCGGCCCGGTCAGCGTTGACCGTTGACCGTTGACTAGTGAAATGGGCCCACCTGTCAGAGACTCGAACTGTTCCGGCCAATCAGCGCGTGACACGTGTCGCTGTCTGGTTTTTCCTTTTCTTTTTCCTTTTTCAAAAAATCATTTAATCTTCGGAAAATCATAACTAATCCATTTTAACTCAGA
The DNA here is from genome assembly GCA_038087645.1 of Saccharum hybrid cultivar R570. Classification (NCBI taxonomy): domain Eukaryota; kingdom Viridiplantae; phylum Streptophyta; class Magnoliopsida; order Poales; family Poaceae; genus Saccharum; species Saccharum hybrid cultivar. The sequence continues at coordinate 13,004,334 of JAQSUU010000562.1, read as the reverse complement.
AAAATACCAAACCAGTTTCTAAATTTTTCTAAAAATGAGCTCTACATCTTAGGCTTGTGTTTGAGTGCATTTGGATCTTTTAAATTTCTGTTGCTTCTTTGTGCACCTCTATAGGAGTCGTTAATGCGACTCTGCGTTACGTTTAACAGAGCCGGAGGACCTGCCGACTGAGGAGTACGACCCCGACTACAGCGAGGACGTGGGAGATGACCTGCCAGGTGCCACGCCCCACCCAACTCCGTAGAACCTATTACGCATGCAAATATAGAATTGCTAGCGCTTTACTTTGAAATAATATGATGTTAGATTGCATGGTAGATGCTTTACTTGAGCATTTTACCTTGTCGCAACCTTACTCCTGCTCACCCTGCTGTTAGGCTAAATGCTCGCATGTTACCTAATACTGCTTTTACTCTTACTCACATTATATCTGTGATGTGATGCCGGTGAGTGAGAGACGTATATGTATAAGGCACGTAGTGCCGAGAACTTGGTAAACCTGATAAATGAACTGGGGAGATCTTGGCGTGCGTCTTGGGTGAGTGGTGAGGGTTGAGTCGATCGGACAGGATTCTACGACGAGTCTTTGGGGCAAGTCTTGCTGGAGGGGTGCGACCTGGGCATCCCTCACGAGAGTTACCTGTGGCGGGTATATTGTGAGGTGAACTGGGGTGTTGGTTATCCCTGGTGGAGGTGCTGTCGTGGCACGGGGAAGACGGTGTTTTCTCCTTTGAGAAGATATCCTGTCTGGTCCTCCTAAGGACTGGTATGTTTTGAGAACCGGAACCATGGGACCTTCGTGCACACCACTCGTTCCCGATGGGCGGGAGACGATTACCCGACTGACTAGGGCAATACCACTACTACTGGGTAGTGTAGGGAGGTACGGGCATGGGGACCCACACCCTCCTAAGACAGCGTAGTGACCTTGGGGGCCCGGTACTACGTCTCACAGTCTCAGCGTTTTGGTGGATACCGGGGTGGCCCAGGGCTGAGTGGTAGGGTGGTACTGTACCGGTTGGGAGGCAGTCGGAATCAGCCTAGACAAGCCGGATCGTCGAGGATGACGATCTTGTGGATTACCAGGTGTACACACTCTGCAGAGTTGATCGATCTATACGTATAGCCGTGTCCGCGGATATGGACACTCCCATGACCTACGCTTCACTTGATTAGAGAGATGAGTCCTTTCTACCTTTCCCCGGGTTTTGTCTTGGATTCCGGTTTCGGCCGTTGAGGCGAGATCTGAGCGGGAGTCAATCTCGTCGCCTAGAGAGAGAGTGAGATGAGAGGTGTTGTGATGGGATGGGAAAAATGTGTGATTAAGATGGGTTAAAAACTGATGAATGTCTTATTAATAAAATGTTAACGGCTTGCATAGGTAACCCACAGCCTAAATAGGCCTATTTCTACTTTCCCCGATGTATTCCACTTTCCACAAAGCATTGCAAGCATAGGGTGGGCGATGCGTGGCCAGTACCAAGTGTACTGATAGATTTTTGGCAGGTTCGGAGCCCGAGTACGACTACGAGGGCGACGAATGGGAGGACTAGAGGGTCTGTTCTACGCTCAAGCTGGTTCCTGAAGATCGTTTTCTGCTGCTACCTACGCCGAATGCTGTTCCGGATGCTTGTGTGTGTGTGTTCCGCCCTGCGAGGCGATGATAATAAGTTATGTAAAACTCTCTTTTGTACTCTGATAATCGTGCATGACTCTATGTATCACTGAGATTTGGGTAAATTGACGGAATGTTTCGTCATTTTACACTTCGTTTCTGTGGATTTCCCTTCGCGGAAATCAAGGACGTTTCAGGGAGTCGATGCCGGCCGCCGCCACACCATACAGAGGCGTTTCTGGACTCGTCCGTGATGATGGGAGGCGCGCACCGGCAAGCGTCCACTCTTGGTCGAAGGGGTGAGAGGGGAGGGGGTGCCGACCGCTGGCACACCACGCGGAGCCACTCCCGGACTCGCCCGCCACGGTGGGAGGCGCGCACCAGCAAGTGTCCACGCTTGGACGAAGTGGGGGTGCCGGCCGCCACCACACCACGCGGAGCCGTTCTCGGACTCACCCGCGATGGTGGGAGGCGCGCACTGGCAAGTGTCCACGTCTGGATGAAGGGAGGGTACCGGTCGCCGCCACACCGCACGGAGCCGTTCTCAGACTCACCCGCGACGGTGGGAGGAGCGCACCGGCAAGTGTCCATGCCTGAACGAAGGGAGGGTTGTAAGGTCCTAGATGGCTAGAGGGGGGGTGAATAGCCTATAAAAAATTCTACAAATACCACTAAGTAAACTTGTTAGAATAACAAACGGCGTAAAGCGAGTTTTGCTTAGCCAAGGGTTGTGATGCAAGCCTCCTATCCACAAGTCTAGTAGATTATGATCTCTAGTTCACACAAGTGCTATGTCACTAAAAAAACACTAGAGAGCAAGCTAACAACACTACTAGCAAAGCTACCACTAGAGCTACACAAGATAATTTAGTAAAAGTAAATGCAAGAGAGAGGATTGTGATTCTTATACCGACGATGGAGTGAAGATGTTGCCAATCACCAAGATGATATACAATCAATCAATATTGACAACAACACAATATGAAGACCAATCACCGGGAGACAAGAGACACAATATTTTTGTTCACCCGGTGTTCACTTGTGCATCAACAAGCTACGTCACCGGTTGTGTCGACCAACATTTAGATGATTTCTCGGTGTGACCCTCAAGTCACTTGCCCCTCAAGGCACGCCCCGCAAGGCACCGCAAGACACCACTCTCAAGTGAGGTAACTCAATGACACGTGCATTCCACTAGAGTTGCTTTTGGCGTCCCGCCGATGAATGGCCAAGAATAATCACCTTCTCTTGCCAACGCCTCCAACAATCTCCAAGCCGGCTAGGAGTGGTACTCTCCAAGAGTAACAAGAAATCCACCGGCTAAACCACCCACAAGTGCCACTAGATGCCCTCAAGCTATGCAAATGCACTTTGGGATCATTCAATCTCACTTTTGATTTGCAATCAAGCAAGAGAGATGAGTGGGAGGAGAAGCTTTAGCTCAAAGGATGCACAAGAGTGTTAGAAATGCCAAGAGAGCTCCCCAAGGGCCGGCCAACGCGTATTTATAACTCCCATCCTCGAAACTAGCCGTTGCCACTTTACTGGGCGTTTTTCGGGACGACCGGATGCGCCGGTCGAACTGACCGGACGCGCTGCACTGCGTCTGATCGCCCTGCGCCGTCCACGTGTCCATCCAGATTCAACCGCGGCCGCTAGATTTCAACGGTCGACTCAGTGCCCCAACAGTCATCGTGCGACCGGACGCGGCGAACCCCGACCGGACGTGCTGGTCCCGTAACGGACCGGACGTGTTGGTCAAGCCTGAGCAGCGCTCCAACGAATCACCGACATGACGCGCTGGAGAACTGACCGGACGCCACAGTGCCAGCGTCCGGTTGGAGTCCAGTAAGCTCCCCCAACGACCGGACGCGTCCGATCGTCCGTGACCGGACTCGCCACCGTGTTCGATAAAAAACCAGAGACACATGCAGACGCTGAACACTGACCGGACGCGTCCGGTCAAACTAGACCGCGTCCGGTCCAGCGTTCGGTCACCTCTGTGACCTCCGTTCGCCTCCGTTTCTATCGCTCTTTCACATATGAGCTAGACTAAGTATGTGTGTCACTTTAGCACATGTTTTAGCTCGTGAAACACCACGTGACTTCACCACTTTTTCAACCTTCAGCGTAATGGAATCCAAACCCCTCTCTACCACTCAAACTCTACCGCCTTCGCAAATGTGCCAACACCAACAAGTGATCACCACCTTGTGCACGTGTGTTAGCATTTTCATAAATATTTCGAAGGTTTTTCGGTTAGCTCACTATGCCCTATATGCAATGCACTTCATGAATTCACCTAGTGGCACCCGTGCGTCGAGTAACCGATAAGACTTCCCCTCTTAATAGTTCGGCTATCGACCCTAAACCACTCACACCCTCTATGGTGTCTTGAGTGTAAAATAAAATGGCCCTAAGGTTATACCTTTGCCTTGAGCCCATTTTGTTTCTCCAAATGATATGATCCATTTCATATCATTACATGACCGTCTCGATCCATCGACCTTGACTTCACTTGCTCTTCATCGTTGCATCGGTCCGTCGGCGCCAAGTCTTGCTCAAGCTTCACCATCGCATGGTCCTTCGCTTCGAAGCCTCGACTTGACCTTCACCTTCACAACCGGTCCATCGAGCCAAGCCTCATCTTGGTCTTCACCATTTTGGTCATATGAGTCAATGTCATGTCTCATATTCAATGACCACCTTTATCTAAATCATCCACTTAGATACAAAGGTTAGTCCTAGGTTTCATCAATTAGCCAAAACCAAAATAGGGACTTTCAAGGGTGCCGGCCACCGCCACACCGTGCGGAGCCGTTCTCGGACTCGCTGCGACGGTGGGAGGCGCGCACCGGCAAGCGTCCAAAGCCCGAACAAAAGGAGGGTGCCAGCCGCCGCCATACCGCGCGGAGCCATTCTCGGACTCGCCCGCAACAGTGGGAGGCGCGCACCAGCAAGTGTCCAAGCTCGGACGAAAGAAGGAGGTGCTAGCTTCCGCCACACCATACAGAGCCATTCCTGCACTCGCCCACGACGATAGGAGGCGCGCACTGGCGGGCGTCCATGCCTGGACGGAGAGGGGTGCCGGCCGCCGCCACACCGTACGGAGCCGTTCACGGACTTGCTCGCGATGGTGGGAGGCGCGCAGCGACAAACGTCGACGCCTTTGGGCTCGGTGACGTGACAACAACGGGTCATAGTGCGTCACGCAGGGGGTATAGGCGCCGGCCGTCGCCACACGAGGGCGGCAGACCTGGGCCCAGGGCATCGGGGCACGGTGCCCCGCGCTGGAGGGAGGGCAAATACGATGACGAAGCCAAAACACGGCCGAGCCGTGGAGAGAGGGGCGCCGGCCGCCGCCACATGGGGACGGTGAATCTGGGCACGAGGAGCTCACGACGACAACGCCTGGAGAGGAGGGAGGGGCACCGGCCGTCGCCACACGAGGATGATGGTTCTGAGCCCGAGGAGCCCAGGACGAAGGCATGACCTCGGCACCATGCGGATCAGCAGGGACAGCTCCAGTAATGAACACGGATGGCCAAGGCCGTAGATCTAGCCGCCGGCCACTGATGGCGCGTGCCAGCCGGCCCCATCGATCGCTGGCAACCGTGGGCGCTCGACATTCGGCCATCGTAAGGCCAGCAGTCGGAGACGTGGATCCATGGGGGGCGGCGCGCAGGATGCCGCCACCGCAGCCTATCGGCCACGGGCGCACATCCTGCAGGCCGCCATGGCTGCCGGAGAAGGTCGGCGCGACCAAGCCGCCGGCGAGGAGGAAGCCACCACGGGAGCTCCAGATCCGGCGATGGGGATGCCGGATCTGGCTTCGGAGGCCCCCATGCCCACGCCCTTGTGGTAGACGAAGCCAGGCCCCGGAGTCCAACCCTTTTCACCTCCACTAGAGAAGTTGCTCCACAGGAGGAGGTGGAGTACCCTTTTCACCTCCACCAGAGAAGTTGCTCCACAAGTGGAGGTGGAGTACCCTTTTAGGAGGAGCCAAACTAAGGCCCTGTTTGGTGTCAGCTCCATGAACAACTCCATCGGTGAAGTTGGAGCCGTTTTCGTAAATCGTTTTGCAAAACAGATCCACATATAGAGCTCCTTAAAACATGCTCTCATAGAACCCCATGCTAGATCCACAAGGATGAGGTGAAGCCGGGTGAAGCCACTATTTTTGGCTCCATCCCACCCAAACCTCTGTAAGAGTATGATTTAAGGGGCTTCCTAGATGAAGCCATTTTATTTTACCCCGTTTGACACAAAACGGCTCCTGAAGCCGGTGGAGAAGCCGTGCCAAACCGGGCCTAACCCTTAAAGGGTGACAATACCCCTATTCATCTCTAGTAAAAAGGTCAACCTTCCATGGGAAAAAAGGACCAAGGTCTCAATGGGAGATGGAAGTGTATAGTTTGACAAGACCTAGTTCTACAATGTAGGGCCTACTTGGTTGGCTTTCAAAATTTTCCAAGCCAAAGATTTGGCAACAAAACGTTGCCAAAAGTTAGGCAAAAATATTTGCCCCAGATTTAGCAAGTTAAATAAGAGGTATTGGCAAATTTTGGCAACAAACCAAATAGAAGTCAAATCCTTGGCTTGCCCAAGTTTTGGCATCTAAAATTTGACTATCAACCTCAGGCTCCTAATCCTACTCATCTCTAATATAAAGGTCAACTTTCCCTAGGAAAATCAGAACAATGCCTTTATAAATTCAACGTTTTTGAGAAACACCACTATTTCTCGTCTAATAACATTAGTACCATTGTAATTTGCTTGAAACATGAAATATGCCACTTTGTACACCCATGGGCTACTTGGACCCACATGTAGCCAATCATATTTTTTATAGACCAAAATGCCCTTGCCATTTTGCCTCTCTTCACTCGTAAACACATGGGCCCCACCTATCATCCCTTACCTCTCCTTCACTGCTCAACTCCAGCCACCGTGCTCTCGTCGTCTATGTGTCATGCCGCCGCCATCGCACGCTGCTCTCCTCACCTATGTTGCGAGCTGCCGCCGCCTATGGTCCCCATCGCTGGAGCAGGCGACACTCGAACTTTTCGCTCTCCGCATGGGCCTAGCAGTGGTCGGCAGCGATTGTTGTGAAGGCCGCGGGCGTACCAGCTACACCGTGCACTCCATTCACACATGCGTTGCCTCCTGCAAAGTTGTCGTTGGATGAGCCCATCCAACTGGTCAAGCGTCTCTGGCTAGTGGAGGAGGGCACCATCAGGCTTGTCTCCAGTGAGCAGCGCGGCCAACGCTGCAGTGGAGGAGGTGGGGGCGAACGATGGAGATAGGGTGGCGTCGACGACGTCTTATGGGAAGATGTGGTGGTCTGGTGAAGGAGAGGAAAGGAATAACAGGTGGGACCCACATGTCAGTGAGTAAGGAGTTGGAGAGGAGTAGAGCCATTTTGGGTCCATACGAGAATATGATGGTTCCTAGATGGGTCCACGTCGTTTACGGGCATAGAAAGTGGTATATTTCAAGTTTGGGATGAATTGTAATGGAACTAGCGATATTAGATGAAAAATAATAATGTTTCTCATAAATGCCAAATTTATAATGGCATTGATTGCAATTAACTAAAAAATTTAAAAGGGTCTACATCCTCTACGGGATACGAAAGTACATAGTTTGATGGGAACCTGTTTTGTATAGTAAGGCCTCGTTTAGTTTCATGGTGTAAAGTTTTGGGGTATCGGGTGTCACATGGGGGTGTCGTATAGGGTGTTCGGATACTAATAAAAAAATAAATTACATAATTCGTCAGTAAACCGTGAGACAAATTTATTAAGATTAATTAATCCGTAATTAGCACATGAGTTATTGTAGCACTTTATTGTCAAATCATGGACTAATTAGGCTTAAAAGATTCGTCTCGCAAAGTAGTCGCAATCTGTATAATTAGTTATTTTTTAGTCTATATTTAATACTCTATATGTGTGTCCAAACATTCGATAGGATATGGTGTAAACATTTAGGAGAGAAACTAAACAAGGCATAAGCAGAAAAATCGCCGAAAACAAATAAAAAATTATGTGTATTCCAAGTAGAAAATGTTGTCCATGCTAAACAACACCCATGTGTTTTATCAAAAAAAACACATGAATTTTTCTGTGCTATGACCTTGGGGCCCACACCCACTTCCTCCCTCCCTCCCTCTCTCCCTCCCTCCCTCACTCCCGACGTCCCCACCTGCCCTACGCAGCCGTGACTCGCGTCGCGGGGCGCGCGCCTGCCGTTCCCCGCGTCAGCTCGCCGCCGGCCACCGTGCCCGCCGTTCCCCGCCTCTGCTCACCACCGGCCGCTGGCCACCACGCCCGTTGTTCCCCACCTCGGCTCGCCGCCGGCCGCCAGCCACTGTCCCCCGCCATGACGGATCGCAAGCTGCTGCGGAGCTCGGAGCTCCGTGCGACTGAAGGGATCCAGGTAGGCCTCTTCTTCTCTTTGATCTGTGATTTGTCCTTTTATAGAAAAAAATTGTGATATGTAATCTGTCCTTTCATAGAAAAAAATTGTGATATGTGATATGTCCTTTCATAAAAAAAAATATTTCTTGTGATCTGTGATTTGTGATTGTCTGGAGGTAGAAGGAGGCTGGAGGTAGAAGAAGAGGCGGAGGCTGTTGGATCTTCATCCTATGGCTAAAAAAAATTTCATATGTTGAAACTCCTAAAAACACATAGGAGCTAAGGGTGTGTTCACTTCACATGCTAACCCAAAATATTTCCTATTCTACCCATCACATTAAATCTTTAGACGCATGCATGGAGCATTAAATGTAGGTAAAAAAGATAACTAATTGCATAGTTGGTCTGTAAATGTTGAGACGAATCTTTTAAGCCTAGTTAGTCTATGGTTGGACAAATTTTACCAAATAACAACGAAAGATGCTACAGTAATTTTTCACCTATTTTTCACCAACTAAACACATCTCAACTAAACACACCCTAGGTAGACAGACTAAAAAAACGGGAAGCTATACCTTGCCCCAGTATTTTTGGGCTTCCCTCGCTCGATTCGAGTATCCATCCGATCTTGTGCGTGCGATTGCAGGCCTCTGGCTCTGGGTGGTCGGGCGTGGCCTGGACTGGCCTGTGCGCAGTGGGATTGCGTGTGCAAGTGATAGGTGCAGGTGCAGCGGCGGGCAGGCCTTTTTAGATTAGTTCATATCTGATCGGATGTTTAACAAATATATGGATTATGAAATATAGACTAAAAAAATAACTAATTACATAAATTGCATCTAATTTGTTAGACAAATCTTTTAAGTCTAATTAGTCTATGATTTGACAATGTGATGCTACAGTAAAGCTACAATAAACATGTACTAATGACGGATTGATTAGGCTTAATAAATTTGTCTCGCGGAGTACTCAGGACTTCTATAATTTATTTTATTATTACTATTCAATCACTCCCATATGACACCCCGATGTAACAGCCGATATGACATCATAAAACTTTACGCCCTAGATTTAAACTAGACGTCTGACCCGTCACATCAACCCCTATACACATGCATTCATATTTACTTCATATTGTTAGGGCTTGTTTAGTTCCTCCCCTCTAAAGTTCAGTCTCTATCACATCGCATGTTTAGACATATGTATGGAGTATTAAATATAGACTAAAAAATAACTAACTGTAAAGATTGCGACTACTTTACGAGATGATTTTTAAGCCTAATTAATCTATGATTCGACAATGTGGTGCTACAGTAAAACTACCATACATGTGCTAATGGAGATTAATTAGGCTTAATAAAATTCGTCATGCGGATTCCTGAGGACTTCTGTAATTTATTTTATTATTACTATCCGAACACTTCCATGTGACACCCCCACGTGACATCCGATGTGACACCCTTAAACTTTAGCCCCTAAATTTAAACACCACCTTAGTTCAAGCAGATTACATCTTATTATGACATATTTTACTATTTTTATTTAGATGTAAGTTCTATGTCTAATTGGTGTAAATTAACTTTTCGTAAATAAGGATGGTTAAAATTACTCGAATAGTTATCTGATTATTTTTTTGTTTTTTTTTATTTTATGTATATTTTATTTGGTTCCTTTCTGGAAATTTTTAATTTGGTTTTCATAGAAATAATTTGGCTAATCTTTTTGTTTTATTTGGTTATCTTTGAAATCTTCCAATTTGGCTTTCATAAAATAATCTAAGTATTTTTTTATTTTATATGTTCTTTTTTGCATTAATTTTGATCATTTGATCTAAATCCTATGGTTACGAGAATCAAGTGTTGTAGATCGTGTCTTGTTTCCGGGACTAAAATTTAATAGGTGTCACATCAGATATTACATGGGATTGATCATGGGGTGTTCGGATACTAATAGAAAATAAATTACATATTCCGTGAGTAATCTACGAGACGAATTTATTAAGCATAATTAATCCGCAATTAGCACATTTTAATGTAGCAATTAGTGCTAATCATGGACTAATTAGGCTTAAAAAAATCATCTCGCAAATTAGTCTCACTCTATATTTTTAGTTTCATAAATAGTCTATATTTAATACTCCATGCATGTGTCCAAACATCGATGTGATAGATGCTAAATTTTAACGGCCTAAACCAAACATGGCCTTAGGGTCTCAAATCACTCGATTCTGCCATTGTACCACCAATTTTCCAGCCAATCGAGTGTTTGTCACCCATCTAACCTTCTAAATCACTCGAGCGCAAAGTATAGACCAATTTTCCAGCCAATCGAGTGTTTGTCACCCATCTAACCTTCTAAATCACTCGAGCGCAAAGTATAGACAAGTAATTGCGAGGTGCACCTGTCTGTCATCCGCCTGATGTATTAACCATGTGTATGGTGACTGCCAAATCTTTCTTGAACAATGTTTAGGTTCGCTGTGTGCACAATACCGCGCACCGTGCCACCAACACAAGAGCTACCGATTGCTCGTGCTCTGAGTGTGCCTTTATTTGCGGCACGCCTGGCGTTGGCTCGGTCGCCCATTTCAGCTCAGTCGAGCATGCGTAGCCCTCCTGTTTGGGACTAAAAATGAGAGCAGCGTCTCCTCGTATCTTCACAGTTCGTTCACTGGTTTATTACCTGCGCTTTTAGGTGTTTGTTATCACGCCAGGCTGTGTCTTCCCCGGGCTGAAGCTTCTGCAAGAATTTAGTTTAGTTGCAATCGGGATGAAACCCGATGGGATCCTGAAAGCTTCTGCGTAACTTGCAATCTGCTCTGAATTTAGTTGCTTCTCTCGCCGACCAGCCCCCTCTGAATTTAGTTGCTTCTCTCGCCGACCAGCCGAGCGACTTGGATTTCAGTTTCGGCATAATTCTGGGAAGCGAGTTTCCATCCGCCTGAATGCTCTGGTGCTGGGTCACGACATTAACCTAACGACCGCCTCTTATCTACTCATCTACTTGTCTCGAAACCGTTCTAAAAAAACTCACCTCGGCCACGACGCCAGCCTAACGACCGTCCCTTATATGCTCATCCACTCGCCCCGAAACTGCTTAAAAAAAACTTACCTCACCACAGCGCCGCGACAACGCTCCACGACCGTGCTCTGCTGCACCGCCTTGGCAACCGCGCTCTCCATCGCGTCTCCACTCCGCCGGCTGGCATCTGCACCGTACCCAAACGCTGCAGCCTGTCTTCCTCCCTCTCCATTGCGCCTCCTGCCCGCCGCGGCCTTCTCCACCAGAGCGGTGAGCTCCGCACCACCGGCGAGCACTACACCAGTAAACTCTACACGCCAACGAGCCTCTATTAGCAAGCAGCAAGGATATGTTACAATGAAATAGCACGTTGCAAACCTATATTTCAAGTGTTTTATGTGTTTCATAGGTATGTTGCAAATGTTTCATATGGATGTTACAAAAGTAGATCGAGATGTTGCATATGCTGCAATGGTTGTACACGTATATTGCAAACTTCTGTTACCCATGTTTCATATGTTTTTCCAGACGTATGTTGTAAGTGTGCTTATTTGGATGTTGTATACATTTCATACATATGTTGCAAGTGTTTTATCTGGATCTTGCGTATATTTTACAATTGTTTCGAGTGTTTTTTTCAGGTGTTTTTGCAAGCATTTCAGATGCATATTTCAAGTGTTTCATCTGTCTTTCGACAAATGTTGCAAGTGTTGCATCTCTAGATGTTTCAAAAGTGATCGGGTGTTGCATTTTCCTCATCGCCTTCTGCTGCCTCATCTTGGTGTCTCCTCCTCCCGGTACTGGCTGAGCATCTGAAATAGAGGCACAGGAGGACACTGCTCCCTCCCCCTCTTCTTGATGCTGGTGACGTTCAAGCAGCGCGGGCCCCCGCGTGAAGCGCGTGACATGGAGTGCAAGCGCGGACGTCTGTCCGAACGTCCGGATGCTAGCACCAGGGTTTTTTACCGACAGGTCACCTCAAACCGCCGGTCTCCGGTTCTGGTTTACCGGTCCGGTTTACCGGTAACCGGTCGGTAACCGGTCGAATTTGAATTTGAATTCAAACGCGCCTTCGGTTCGGTTTGTGACCGGTTTACCGGGCGGTTTGGAGCGGTTACCGGGCGGTTTGAGCGGTAACCGCTCCAAACCATTTAGATTTTTTTTGCATGAATAAAAAGATTTTTTGGTACTTCCTTTGCACAAATTAATATAAAAAGACCACACAATGTGGTAATAAATAGCATAAGTCACTAAAGCAACAATATATAGTCGCATACAAATACATATTTGCTTACACAAACAAATATATAGTTTCCGTTCGCATGGTCAACTACGTAGAATGTATGGGAAGACCCCTTGTTGGCACGACATTTCATATTCGGCGGTGGACATAAGAGAGATACCTTACTGTCTAAGCAGGGCAGCCTTATAATCTTGCCAAGTTTGACCTGTCCATGCTGCTGTTGTCTCCCATTCTTGAACTAACATATTGTAAAAACTGGGGTCTTCCCATTCATACACCCATCTAGTCTGAGTCTGTATGGTCATGTCAGGAATGGGATAGCTATAAGTAGGCTGTGAGGTATCGCTGTAGGAGGAAGAAGAGTACTGTGGAGTGTCGTAGTCCGTCGGTGCATATGCTCTCCTCTGCGATGTCGGTTGTCCATGGTCACGGTCTTGAGTAGCATGTGTGAATTGGGTCTCGCCTGCAATCAACCATAATTAATAGGCATAGACAGAAACAATTGTGTGTATGTAGGTGCAATGGATGCCTGTGAAATGAAGACCTACATAACTACTACCACCAGCACCAATAGTACCAGCCCCACTCCCACCACCACCACCGTCTGTCCCACCACCACCGCCACCGTCACTCCCACCAGCACCGTCATTGTCACTGTCATCGTCACTACTGTTATCGTCACCACTATCCTGGGACTGGTATTCCTCATCCTCAGTCTCTGTGTCGCTGGTCACTGCTTTTCCTTTTCCTCGGTGACGCTTGCCGTGACCCTTCGGAGGCACCATCTGCATCTTCCTCTTTCCGAGGTGACTTTCACCCACATTTCTACGGGCCCAATCACTGATGCAATCATGCCCCGTAGCCTGACGTAGATCCTTGGGGTCTATTTGGTCACTGCCAACACAAACACATAATACAGGGTGAGACATACACACACATTTGTATATATATAAATATAATGTACCTGACAAGATGTGATGGCAGAGGGACGTCCACTTCGTCAGAATCCTCATCAAGAACTGGAGGCAGGTTAGATCTACCGTACTCCATCCATTCCCTAACCGGATTGCTCCGGTCATAGAATGAGACTTCGGTGAACCGGTCGATAAAATCTTCTTCATCATATCTTCGCTGGTTCACATTCGCAAGTCGCAGCCGAAGGTTGTAATTGACATAAACAAGCTTGTTTAGTTTCTTGTGCGACAACCGATTGCGAACCTTCGTATGCAGCAACGCAAAAGTACTCCAATTCTGCTCGCATCCACTGGAGGAGATACATTGTGAAACAAGCCGCAAAGCAAGGCGCTACAAATTTAGAGTATCTCTACCAAATATCATCCACCAGGCCGCTGCAAGTGGAACACATTATGTTAGCTATATGTTCCAATATAGGAAACCAAATGGGTGTAGAAAGTACTCTTACATGGGGTTGTCCTTGGATCCGTCGCCATTTTCATTGCCAGCTCTGAGCCAAACTCACCAAGCTTCTGTCGAAAAATCTCAGCCTCCTGCAATGCCTGCACGGCGCACTGCACATCCGTCATTTGCTGAAATGTCTCCTTCAGGCCACCGAACATTGTTGGAGTTGGATCCAAACTATATGTAAGCTTTGGATTTAGAACAACAGCTGCAACATATGATTCAAATAAGCATACGGTAAATATTCAATATATAGAGCTTGTTAAATCAACATAAGTCATTATCATACCTGCACCCACATACGTCCCTATGTACACGTCACGAATCCTTGCGTCTATAATCTGTCTATACTCATTCCATGTTTGCGCATTCCTTCCAAAGAACGACTCCAACTCCTGTTTGCAATTCTGGTACTCGTACACCACGTCACACATGTTGGGCCGCTTGTTTTGATCAGCGAAACGAAGGAACTTGTAAATTGGTTGAACTGTGTTGATGATGTATTCCAATCCCTCCCACCACTGAATATTTGACAACCTTACATGAGCATATCGACCTTCTTCAGTGCGTGCCCGGTTGCTCTCCAAAAACTCAGGAGATCCCATCCACTGCATGAACTTTTCACGTTTTCGATGAAAGCTCTCTAGAAACATGTAGTTGGTCCCAAATCTAGTGCCATTCCACTTAACCAACTTACCACCAATTGCTTTTTTCATCATATGATTCAACTGAGAATGGTTGTGCAACCAAGTTGAAATTCGCTTGCATACTTGCAACATACCTGCATGATCGGGCCTGTTACCAATATCCTTCAACATCAAGTTGATGGTGTGTGCCAGACAAGGTGTCCAAACAATGTGACCATACTCCTCTTTGAGTGCGTTGGAAGCTTTCTTATAGTTGGCGCCATTGTCGGTGACCACATGGACAATATGCTCGGCACCAATCTCCTCCTCCACCTTCCGAATCTCCTGAAAAAAAGCATAACATATTATATATACACACATATATATATAAATAAAAAGAACCACATGACAACTATGTTTAGGAGGTACCCTGTATAAATAGTTAGCATCTTGACTTTTTCCAGATGCATCAATGGATTTGTGAAACCATGTGACCCCATTGCAATAAATCAGAAAGTTTATGACACTCATTTTAGTGGGGCCAGTCCATGAATCACACATTAACGTGACGCCAAAGTTGGGCCACTCCTTCTGAAACTTCGCATACCTATCCTTCAAGTCTTTCTCATTCTGATCTAGGTACTTGCCATCAATATCCCTTCTAGTGGGTGACATGATGCCTTCACCTAAAACCATAAGCAAAGAATGAGAATATGGAAAGATACATAAGGCCATAGGTCTCCAAGTATAGGTACTTACCCCACTTCTGTGTCTCTCGGACCGCACTGATAAAGTACGGATTGTCGGCATTTCGTCTTGGGATTCCTACATAATGGAAAAACTTTCCCCAAGCTTTACCAATAGCTTCCTTTGCATTTTCCCCTTCTGCGTCCAAGACCCTGTATCAATCCTTTGTTGGTGCATTCCTCTCCTCCCACCGGCTGCCACATGATAGTCCTCCACCTCCACTGGAGTCTCCCTCCGTGATCCTGCTCTTCTAAACAACCTCTCAATAGGATTCCCACCATGCGAACCACCACCACCACCACTACCCCTTCCACGGTCGTAATTACCTCCTCTCTGTTGCACCCTCTGCTCGTAGTCATATTCTGCTCTCGACTAGTTTAGTGTTTCCTTCATCTGAGCCTCATATTCATCATCACCGAGGGGATGGTTTCCCTCCGCTGCAGCTTTTTCTCGTGCCAACCTTTGTCGAGTCCGGTCAGCAGTCGTCTTCTTAGCTCTGTCAAGATCTCGCCGAAAGTACGCACGCACATCTGGTGGCACACGGTCATAATGCAAGGTGTCTGCCCCGTGCCCAGCCAAATGCTGTTTAAATCTAGTGCAACCACCGCCTGCTTTCGTCACATGACAATAATTGCATCTCCATCCAGGAGCAAGATTTTCACCATGCTCCCATACAACGTCTCTGTTTCTACCTGATATTGTCTACCTGTATAAACGGATAACACAAAGTCACACCTAAATAAAATGTATCCTAAATCCTACCACAAATCCTACCACAATATATATACCTAAAATATACCTAAAATATATACCTAACATACACAAAGTCACAATATATACACAAAGTCACACAAAGTCACACAATATATACCTAAAATATACATCCTACCACAAATCCTACCTCTAATCCTAAATCTAAAAAAAACATCCTAAAGTAAATCCTACCAAAACCTAACCAAAAACCTATCCTAAATCCTAACACAAATTCTACCTAAATCCTAATACTACTCTAAAGAAAAAAAAACGTACCTGGCGGTCGCCCGGCGAACCGCGCGGTAAACCGCGACTCCCGGGCGGTTAGCCGCGGATCCGGGCGGTTAGCCGACGGCGCGGCGGGCGCGCGGTAAACCGCCCGGACCGGGCGGTAAGCCGGCTCTCCGGGGCGGTCGACCGGCGGCGGCGAGCGGGCGGGGGGCGGACGGGGGGCGGACGGGAGCGGATAAGGCGCTGGGCGCGTTGACCCCCCCCCCCCCCCCCCCCCCCCCCCCCCCCCCCCCCCCCCCCAGCTCCCGGCGCGTTTTGTGCCCGTGGCGGCCTAATGGGCCTCATGGGCCTTAACGGGCCGGGACCGAGTTTTTTTCTTTTTTTTCAAACTTATATACGTATAAATAAATACTAAACGAACTCGAATTTGAAAAATTTTGACACCATTGGCTTCTATAAATCATGAACTATTTTTAGAAATTTTTTCAGCATTTTTTTTTCAAATTTTAAATTTAAATTTGGGGGAATACCTAACCGGACCGGACCGGAACCGGTCCGGCCCGGTTAGGCCGGTAACCGCGGCAAACCGCGGTTTACCGACCGGTTTTTTTAACCCTGGCTAGCACTGCCGTTTCTAGTTTCTATTCTAACAGTAGACGACCTGCCACATGTTGTGTCCAATTATCTTTAGCAAGAATTCTGTACAGACGGTGGAAGCAAAGGTACAGTACAATCTTAGGCACAAGACGTTGTGGATTACGGATGCAACATGTTTCCTTTCCCGGATGATTCCCGTAACGTCAGCCAACCATGCGCAGGAGGTGTAGTTGGGACGCCGGCGAAGTTACTTGCGTGTGCACAAGTGCACGAACGCGGCCACGAGCAGAGCAGCCTTAAGCCTGACGCTCCATGGGATGCCGTAGCTTCCCCTGCCGACGGCGACGAGCCCCCTCACGAACGGCCAGAAGCAGAGCACTAGCCAGCTGCAGCACACGAGCTCCCCGACGCCCGGGCCGACACCGCCGGGTACGCCTTCCGCTGCACCGACGACCGCCCTCCACGCCTCGACGAAGACGGCGATGACACTCAGCATCGCGAGCGCCGTCGGCGGGACGAACACCGGCGACGAGTCAAAGGTGAACCGCCCTGGGTCAGCGTCTTCTGCGGCGGCGTCGGCCGAGCTCTGCTGGTGCTCCTTGCGTGTCACCTCGAACACCGTCTCCGAGAGGCCCAGCGTCTTGAGGACCACGGTGAGGAAGGCGAGCAGCCAGGCGGACGACGACACGATCCGCTGCATCCTGTGGTTGTTCCACCAGGCGCGCACCGAGAGCCGGCAGTCCTTGTACTCGCCCAGGTTGTACGCGTTGTAGGCCAGGAACAGCGCCAGCGGGATGACGAAGCCCGGTTCCGACGCCTGCGTCACAAGAAGATGAAATTTTCAGAAACTTTGCCGCTTTGGCAAGAAGGACCGGCCGGTGATGGAAAAAGAATACCTTTGGCAAGAAGGAGCGATTCGCAATGAGGCAGTAAGGTGCTAGCAATGCATAGCACAATTCGAATGGTGCCCTGACGGGCCACACGTCGATGACTAGGTAGGCGACGCATTGCCGGAAATCGAGGCGCTTGAACGCGGAGAGGAGGAGCGGGTTATGCCGGCTGAGGAGTATCTCCAACAGGCCCGTCGCCCATCTCTTGTACTGGGTGAGGCTGGCCGGTCCGCCGGTCGGCGCGCCACCGAGGAACGCCGGCGGGTCGGGGTTCAGGATCGCCGACCTCCAGCCGGCGGCGTGGATGCGCTGCCCGGTCAGGACGTCCTCGGTCATGGACCCGTAGACCCAGCCAGCCTGCAAGCACATGCGCGCATGAGCTGTTTCAGATTAGCAAAACCTGCAAAATGCTAGCTGTGAGGGACAGTGATTCACCTCCTGACCCCAGCTTGTGCCGGCCTCATAGCTGCATTCAGAAACTTGTTTAGCTGCTTCGATGCGACTCGTTAGGTCTGCCACCACAGTTGGCGCCTTGAACATGTCGCCGGAAATGATGCTCCTCGCCGACTCGATCAGTTCATTCGATCTGCCAAACTTGTTCTGTAGCTCCTTGTAAGATGGTGAATCTGCCAGAGTTTGTATTGTACAATACAACCAGTCAAGAGCATAGACTGAATAATAATACATTGCGGAGCACAGTCAGTCATTCGAAAGATGTCACCTTTCACGCTGGTGGTGGTAGCGGAGTCTGGTGGCACGCCGTACATTACTTTCCTACGGTGAAAGCAACCCGTGCCACAGTAATATATGCCTTGAAGTCCGGCAACTCCGTATACAATTTTCTGCATAAGCTCACCAGCACAGACGACAAAGTTGTCGATATATACAAGATAGCACATTGTTTCGATCTCTTAATGATAATGACAGGGACGTGTACATTACCTCGAACAGAACCTGCATCTGGTTCCCGAAAGGATCGTCCTTGAGGGCGCCGTAGAACTTCTGCGGCGCCTGAACGAAGCCGCTGTGGACGTCGTCGTCGAAGCCCAGGAGGAGGCACATGGCGTGGAGGGCCACCTGCGGGTTGTTGGCAAACATGTCGCAGTCCACGTTTAGCATGATGGGAGAGTTGGTCACCACGCCGGACACCCTCGTCTGCAGTCAGTGCACAGGGAAATGCATGTTCAGGCTCAGGAGGCACCTCTCCACTCATCAGTTGCACTACGGACGGTGAGCTTATCCTGCTGCATGCCATGCCGTTGCCTTGCCAGTTGCCACCCATGGCAATATGCGGCACGGACTGCGTTAGATGGGACTGAACACCGATAACGTACGTACCAGGACGTTCATGGCCCCGGCCTTGAAGTGGTGGTGCTGTGTGGGGCTCTTCTCCCTCGAGACGTATATGAGGCTTGGGATTCCATCGCCTGCAGCCTGATTGCTCTTGGTCTTGCTGCTGCTGTCCCACAGCACCTGAACACTCGCGGTCGCGGCAGCAGAAGAACGTGGGTCATGTTTGTTAGCAAGAAAACAAAGCAACGAGATGGGCTCATAGAACGAAGGAGCTTGATCGATCACCTAACGTTCGTCTCTACCTTGATTATGGTCGGGTGGTTCCTGCGGTCAGCACCCAGGAACTCGGGGAACTCGCCGTCGCCGCGCCCGACTAGAGAGTCCTCTTCCGCGTTCTCGATCCGGCGGACCAACTCCTCATACTCGTTCTACGTGCAAAGAACACGATCAGACACTGGCGGATGTTAGTGACCGCAGAAAAAAAAATCACCTTCATGGACGTCCAAGCGCGCAGGAACTCGGCGTCGTCGGCGGCCCTGCCACGCTCCGCCGCGCTGGAGGCGGAGAAGTACACGAAGGGGGCCCTGACCTTGACGCCGTGCTTCTTGGTGAACGGCACCCAGAGCTTGGCGAACTCGGCGGCCTCGCGCAGGGCGTAGCAGGTCACCGGCGAGCACCCGTCGTCGGAGACGTAGCACGTCAGCTTGCCCGCCGGGTAGTCCAGCGCCAGCAGCGACAGCACCGTGTTCACCGTCACCAGCGGCGGCTCCAGCTTCGGGTCCGCCGTCGTCACGAACATGTCCACCGCCGGCAGCTCGTCGTCGCTCGTCCTGACGACAAATAAGTCATTGAACAACGCAGTAGATTGAGTTGACTAAGCAAAAAAAAAAATGCTACGTACTCCGATCTGCGATCCTACATACTAGCGTACGTTTTCCTGGAAGCCTAGGCCCTAGTGTAGGTAGCCACCACTATACCACTCACCGTTGGGCGAGGCGTTCAAGGTGCGTGTCGAAGCGGACCGGGTTCCACTTGACGTTTATGTTGATGAGCCAAAGCACCGTGAACCACGCCTCGCAGATGAGCGCGGCGACCCAGCACCACGTGCACACCGGCGCCGCGCCGCCCGCCGCCACCAGCGAGGACGCACGGCGAGCGAGGAGGGCCAGGAGCAGGAAGAGAACGGTGAGGTCGGCTAGCTTCCACGCCGTGCGGTGGAGCCGGACCCTCTCCTGCAGCTGCAGCTTCGCTTTGGTGCTCGCCATGGCCGACCGATCCAGCCGGACGGGCGCTTGGTCACTCCCACCACTCAGCTGTAGCGAGAACCACAAGAAAACATATACGGAACCAGTTGGTACGGGTGATCATATATAGACGACACACGCTCGAAGCCAAGGTGCAGTGTCTAGCTTCGCCTGGCACATTGCAGTACATTGTATAATCTTCAACATAGTTAATTTATTTTTCCTTTGTTTTAGGATATTCTCAGCGCGAAGAGTTAAACCATCATTATCATTGCATAGTTTTATTCACTTATTTCGTATAGACATTTTAATTCTATGAGTCATCTTGAGTTGGTAATGGAGCTTGAGAGTTCCATCCTCGACTGTGAAACTCATTTCTTCTTTCGCTCTCTCTTACATTAAAAACATTGTCACATCATCGAAAAACGTTTATGCGACAGCTTATTAAATGTAAATAAAACTGTGATGAAAATCTCACTGAAAATATCCTTAGAATGGTTATTGAGACGAAGACGACAAGTGCAAACTGCAACCTCTTCGGGTGGCTGGCTGAGTACGCCATCTGTTCTTTTATTTACTTTTAATTAACTAGATTGGCAGGTCCCACAAGTGATGCTTGGTGTTGTCCACCACTGTGAGCTAACTGGTGTGGTGCTAGAATTCAAACGTCGATGCCAATGATTTTTGGGCACCACTGTCACATTGTGGAAGGCCTTATGAGCCATAATTTTTAATACTCGAATACTCCTGATAGGTAAAAAGTTACGTCATAGTATCAAACAAACTATCGATTTCACTCCATAATACATGGCTAACCCCGTGGACTGTGCATACACAGACAGTCCCTTCACGACACCACAAGCAGCAAAATCGGTAAAGACTCATCCATTCGACAACATCAGCAACAGTTCAGCATTCACTGGTACGTAGAAAACTGACCTATAATCCCGGGCGGCAAAGCCTTTTAGTCCGGTTAATTTGAACCCGGACTAAATGTTCCTCTGAGGCTAAAAAAATAATAATGCCTTCCCACCTTTGCGCATAGTAAATTTGAGCCTAAGACCTCATGCATTCCTGGCGTATACATTTTCACCCCACCTAAACAACACATGTGACTATGGATATAATGTTTTTCTTTTGAACTAACCTGTTAGAGGATCTTTAGTCTAGGTTAGTATTACCAACCGAGATTAAAGGGTCTACATTAGCTGGTGTTACCAACCAGGGCTAAAGGGTCAAGGCTCTTTAATCCGGGTTGGTAACACCAGCAGGGATTAATGTAGTTCCTTTAGTCCTGGTTGGAGGTCCTTGGACACCCAAAAAATTTGGCCCCGGGACTAAGGGCACTTACAATGCAGAAACTATGGTAGTTTCTATAGATATTTAATTGCACTGCCACATAGATAATTTGCTGATGTGGCAAGTGATTTAATGAGGAAAGAGAGAAAAATCTAAGAAATCAAGTCTAACTAAGAAATTGGGTCTTCACAGTTATCGATGGATGAGAACTACTCGTAGTCCATTAGGAGAGCAAACATAGATTCTATCCCAATTTATATCCTATACTATAGAAAATCTTGCACTAGGTAGGATAGTGTTTTGGTACGATGTCCTAGGCTATAGAAACTGCTAATGCTCACATTAGGAGTGGCCTAATGCTCACATTAGTTGCGGGCCTCAACTCTAGCCGAAACTAATATGTTGAACCGAAGATCTGTTCTCTACTAATGATTCAAATCCAAATTCGATAACTGATCCCCCTCCCCCTCCTTTTTTTTTACTTGTATATACTTCCAAAATAGTCAATTGGATCCTGCTCCTTTTTTTAACTTGGATTCTTACAAAGCCGAGTATAGCAGCCCCCTTTTTTTAATTACTTGGCTCATATGTTGTTTTCTATTGTTTTTAAGGAATCTAGAGGGGCTGCGCCTCTACAATGAATATATTATATCGAATAAACAAAGATTACAAGAGTTTAACAAAGAAGGAATTCAAGAAACAAAGAACGAAACAAAAAGAAAATAAGACAAAGCCTACTGATTACACGTCTGTATCTATTGATCAAAAGGTGTTGAAAAGTCTTGAATTGACTCTATGGGAGAGCAATAGCAATTCCCTGAAGAAAGCAAGCCGGTAGGCTGCTAAAAACGGACGAATTCCATTAAAAATATGATTATTCCGTGCTGTCCAAATTGCCCAACAAAGTAGTATCACTGTTACCATGAAGAATTGGGGCTAGTCTTGAGGTAACTTGTGATTTCAGAGAAGTCTGCATTTGGGGGGATGTCTAAGTTGATAATCTCCGGACATTGCTTTCGAAACTGACACCGGAGAAAAGGTGTTGTATAGATAGTCTCCTCGACATCCCGATTACACAAGACACAACTTGAAGAAGGTAGATGCATATTTCTTCTTTTCAAGATATTTCTCGTGCCGAGTCTTGATGAGCAACAAAAAAAGACTTTGTGCTTTGGCTGACAAAAGCAATCTCATAGCCACGGGTAAGACTCATGTATTTGTGAATGGCCTATTAGGGCCTTGTAAGCACTTGATGGCACAAAATTGGAGCCCTAGATACACTTCGAGGTGTCACTATCATTATTTAGCTGCAATTCTTCCACTTTCTGTGACATTCTATTTTGGGGTGTGCATAGGAAACAGTAAAGAAAATAAATGTTTTAATATTCGGATAAAATTTTCCAAGTTTAGTTTATGATAACATCAATTAATTATAGAAAAAAATGAAAAAAATAAGAATCTTTAAATTTTTCTAAACTAATTTGACGGGCTTTTGTTTAATGTGAAGTTTGCTTGTTGCCTATTGTGTGTTAAGTGTGAATAAAGTCTTTAAAAATGCGTTTAGTAAGTCGATCTACCTTTTTTCGGCACATCTTTATCTTTTTCTACAATCAATATTCCTTGTTTCTCAGATCAAGTTTTCATCGGGAGCTTCCTAAACATCATTTCTTTTGTAACCCAAATCACTCCTTTCAATTCCTCGCCCATCAATCAATCTCTACAAACTTCTCGGAAATTTTTTTCTACTTTTGCCAGAACTTCTTCCTATTTTTCTACAAGCATAATCTAATTTTTAGAAGCTCTAAAATTATCTAATAGTGAGCTCCAAATACTTTATTTGGGTTTCTCATATTCCATAATGTGTCTGGAAACTTTTCCCGAATTTTCGGAGCTTTCGGAGTATTTTTCGTGGCTTAAATAATAATTTTAGACTTTTCTAGAATTATTTGATCCACGAAATTAATTAATTTTGAAAATAATAAATATCTCATTTTCCACCAAAGCCCATATGCAATAATCCTAATAAATCTCAAAGGCTCATACATTTATTTACTAATGGGCTTTAATAATTAATTAGGCCTATTAGTAAAGATGGAAGGTGCAACATCAATTAATACCATATTGCTGGTTGATGTGAAGGTGGAGAGTTTTTCTCCCTATAAGTATGTACCTATCCTATGGGCAAAGCACACCAAAACTACCGTAAGAGGATCCCCCTAGTTTGGGAAATCTCTCGTGTAGTAAATTAGATATTTCTCCTCCTTGTGTCGCCCCCAGGCCGAGGCCCTTCAGATGGATGGAGGTAGAAGATGAAGTATTTACGGTTCTGCCACTGGTTCGTAATATCTTTGTCGTTTCTTCGTTTTAATTTCGTTTTGCTCCGTTTCAGTTGCGTTAGTTTCATATAGTTATGCTTTACCTAGTAGTGCTGACGTATATCGTGTCACCCAATTATGAATGTATTGATTTACGTGTAATATTTATTTAATACATTTTTAATTAAAAGCAACCTAGTGTAGTAACTCGTTCTTGTGATTTTGCGATCATGCCAACTGAAGCTACATGCTATCGGTGTATACGTGTTACATGCTAGTCATATATAAGTTAAATATTAATTTAATTGACATGCAATTAGTTCTATGATTAAAAATAATCTAGGTTTGTAAATCCGTTCTTGTTGCGATAGTTTCGTAGCGTCGCGCTCTATACAGTAGCGATAATTTTTGTGATGTCACTCAAGTATGAATTTATCTATTTAAATGCAACTTGATTAATATTTATTTAACAACTTTCTAACTAAAAGCAACATAGGGGTATAATTTCGTTCTGGTTGCTTCATGACTATGTTGGCGTAAGAGACACATTAGCAACGTTGTTTACCATGTCACGTTATGTGTTTACAAATTAAATTATGTTTATTTGATTAATGTTTATGTCATGCTCTTTTAAATTAGAAGCGACTTAGGTTCATACAAAGAACATTTTTAAATAAATGTTAACTTAATTAATATTAACTTAAATGTTTCTGAATCATAATTAGTTTAGTTAAACATGAAACATGTAGTTAGTTTAACTAATATTTATCTACTGTCTTTTCAAATTAAAAGTAACTTTGGTTTATAATCTGTCTTTTATAAATAATCAAATGCTATCATGATTAATAAGAACTTAAGTGTTTCTTAAATAGAACTTGTTTAGTTTATGCAGAAACATATAATGATTCGATTAGCTGTTATCACTTTATGCTTTCCAATTTATAAATGTTTAAATGACTTAAACACTAAAAACTATTTATAAATAAAATATGAATAAAGTTAACTTCATCTTTTATAATTCAATGTAAATTGGTTAATTCATCTAAAATGTCCATTACCTTGACATCAGTAGCAAGTGTTTATGCACGTTTAATTAATGTCAGCCCACAAATCACCTTGTCTATCTATTATTTAATTGATCAAAAGTGGTGTTGATGTCGTTCATTGTCATTCATGACCATAAATCATAACATCTTGGAGCTGCTTAGACTACCTTTTTAGTTCGTACTCATATATCTCCGTCATTGCCTTCAACTTTCGTATCTTAATTGCTTTAGCCTTGCTTGAATTGACGTAGTCTACTGTACGTATGTCGACAACGTTTAACATGCTACATGTGTTCTAAATTTTAATTTAAACATTAATTTTAACTAATTTCTATTTGCACTGCTTATCAAATTAGAAACAATATAGGTTTATACTCCTATGTTATATATATATATATAAATATAAACTTTAACATTATCTAAGTTCTATCCCCTTAATTCATTAACTAAAATAAATCAAACGTATAGTTTGTCTTCTCTGATTTGTTGTAAACTCCTCGATAGTCGCGTGTCCTCTTTGATGGTAGCTCCATTATCCGTCGTTCTTGCGTTTTAGTGATTATAGCAACGTACCGTATTGTTTAGTACGTTCTCTTTTAAAGTGTCTCGTTTGTTTGATGTGTTGTTCTTAGTTGTGTTTATTGTCTATTTATTCTACTTGATTGCTACGAGTAGAAGAAGTTTGGTTAATTAGCGCGGAAGACGAAGAGCTGAGAACCGATGGTCGAAGCAAAAGGATTTGAGATCAGAAGATAGTAATTGAAGATTCTGAGCAGCTAACTTTGGGAAAAGGCAAGTATAGCATGAGATTATTCTTGTTGTCCTATTCACAATAAATAATTAAATTCATTGTGCATGTATTCCCTTGTTAAGGACGACTTAGTCTTGATCCATTACCTTGAACCCATGATATTGCATTGAGTAGTTTTGCTAGCGCTGAACATAAACTATGATCTTGTAATATGATTAATGGAATATACAACAACACTAAAAAATGATATTTTAATTACTGTTTAAAGAGGGCTAGAGCATGATGCTATTTTTCTTGGTGCTCTAGTTTCTCTCCATAAAGACTCATCTGTGGACGAACATCCGAGATTGACAGTACAACTGTGAGGGCTATATGGCTCTGGCTTTAGTCAAGTATGATGACCTTTTCTAGCTTGTTAGAGGTTACCCGAAAGAGCGCAAAAGGGGTGTTTCTCGGGATGGGTGTAGTACGACTTCTGTCCTTATGAGTATAGGCTGCGGTTATGTGCCATAGGGAAGGAGGGCTCTACATTCGTAGGTTACAGAAACCTAGCGACCCTAACTTGTTAGATGAACCTTTGAAAGGCTTCATAGTGAACCCTGCCTACTCACCTTGGAAGTGTTTTAGGGATTGGCCACCCGGGCATATGGGTAATCACGACTCATAGGGAAAGTGTACACCTCTGCACAGAGTTTAATAAATTGGTATACTAGACGTGCTCACGGATACGAGCGGCCTTGGACCTTCATGGAATAGGTGAACATTAAATGGTTTAATAAGTGTTTTGCTATTCATTATTCATTTTTACATTGATCATATGTTTATCTTGGGATTAATGCAAACCTCATGCTACTCATATGATAAAATTGTGATAATTAAAAACTAAATGCAGTAAACCAGTGTCTATCTTTTTGAGCCTCATGAACCCCATGTTATATTTGTTGAGTACGACATGTACTCACCCATGCTATTTCTCCCACACTCCAGTGTGTAGTAAGGTGCTGCTCAGAATTAGAATAAACGTGTAGTAGGGTTTCCAGAAGTCTTTCAGAAGTGCTTGGCATACGGAGCCCCCAGTCAGCCGTCCCTAAGAAGAAGCTTAGCCACCATTCTGTGATACTCTAATAGTTGTAAGTGTTAATATAATAAGTATTCTGCTTTATATAAATATTGTTTTGATATTTCTATTCTGTTGTTGTATGTGTGGACTTCCTGGACATACATATAACGAGTGCTCATAGAACGAAGGAGCTCATAGAACGTGGGTCATGTTTGTTAGCAAGAAAACAAAGCAACGAGATGGGCTCATAGAACGAAGGAGCTGTTAAGATATGTATTGACCCGCTCAAGATATCATGCACCTGGTCAGTTGTATCTAAGTTTAGGCTATCACTAGACCAGATTCCTTTGCAGGTGTAGCGTTAGTATAGGAGACTATAGATGGTATACCAGATCTCATCTTGTACATGCAACCACCACAATGTAACCAAACTCATGCTGTACATGCCACCGCCAGAGGGCTATTCCTTGAGCCTACATAACATGCAAACGAGAGCCAGAGCAAGGCATCTCGTTCCCACCACTCTCTTCTTTTCTTTCATGGTATCGGAGCCACTAAAATCCTCACGGATATGATCCCATGGCCACCTCCTCCGCCACCGCAGTGGCTGCAGCCGCCTCGCTCACCTTCCTCCTACCTCCTGTTACCAAGAAGCTGACTCGAGGCAATTACAACATGTGGCACGCTCAAGTGTCAACCGCCCTGGAGGGTGCCCAACTCGCTGGGTACACCAAGTACCCAGCAACACTGCCGGCGGAGTTCCTTCTGGCGGAGACGACCACCGATGGCAAGAAGGCTGAACCTCAGCCGAATCCAGAGTACACCAAATGGGTAGCACAGGACGCTCAAGTCCACAGCTATATGTTTTCGTCACTCTCAAAAGATATCTTTGTCCAGGTCTCAACGGCGAAGACAGCGGTAGAACTATGGGCTGCCATTCAAGGCCAGCATGCATCCCAGTCCCGTGCGCGCATGACGGCAACGCGCATGGCCCTCTCCACCGCCTCCAAGGGAACATCGTCTATGGCGGACTACTCGTCAAGATGCGAGGCCTTGCTGATGAGATGGCCTCAGCCGGGAAGAAGCTCGAGGATGAGGAGATCGTCTCCTACATCCTCACCGGTCTCGGCAACGACTACGACGCTGTCGTGACTTCGGTCATGGCAAGGGTGGAACTGATCTCCGTCACGGAGCTCTACACCCAGCTCACAAGTTACGAGCAGCGCAAGGAGATGAACAACGGGGGTCCCCATCGATCCTCCACCAACATGGTGGCCAAGGGCGGCCAGGGAGGTTGAGCTCCCAACACCTCTCACGGCTGCCGTGGTGGTCGTGGCAGCTTCGGGCGCGGTCCCAAAGGTGGTCGCGGTGGCGGCAGCGGACGTGGGAGAAACTTCCAAGCAGGCGTGTTCTGCCAAGTGTGTGGCATAGAAGGACATCCTGCGTATCGCTGCTTCAAGAGGTTCGATCGAAACTTCACCAGCCCTCCCCAGAAGACAGCTGCAGTAGCAACCTCCTCCTATGGTGTGGACACAAACTGGTACATGGACACGGGCGCCACTGATCACATCACTGGAGAACTTGAGAAGCTGATTGTTCGTGACAAGTACACCGGCAACGAACATGTTCATGCTGCTAATGGGGCAGGTATGGAGATCAATCATGTTGGTCATAGTGTTTTGCATTCCCAAAATAACCAGATTCATCTTAAAAATATCTTACATGTTCCTCAAGCCAACAAAAATCTCATATCTATCAAAAGATTAGCTTGTGATAACAATGCCTTTCTTGAGTTTCATCCCAACCATTTTTTTTGTCAAGGAACATGGGACCAAGAGGATCCTTCTCAGAGGCAGATGTGAAGGAGGACTCTATCCCCTCAGGATGTCATCAAATAAACAAGGGCTTGGTGTCTTCAAGCCATCTTCTTTGTTGTGGCACTCTAGACTAGGGCACACATCTACTACTGTAGTTCAGCGCATACTTAGTTGCCACAAGCTTCCCTTTGCTAGTGATCTGAATAAACATGCTGTTTGTGATGCATGCCAACAAGGCAAAAGTCATCAGTTGCCTTATCCAAAATCCACTAGTGTGTCTACTAGTCCAATGGATCTCATTTTTCTGGATGTTTGGGGACCCGCACCAACTTCGGTCGGGAGAAACAATTATTATGTGAGCTTTATCAATGATTACAGTAAATTTACTTGGATTTATCTTTTGCGTCATAAATCCAAAGTATTTTCATGTTTTCGTGATTTCCAAAATCTTGTTGAACGACAATTTGGTCGCAAAATTCTGGCTGTCCAGACGGATTGGGGAGGAGAATATCAAACCTTGAATTCTTTTTTTAAACGCATTGGGATTACACATCATATTTCTTGTCCACATGCACATCAACAAAACGGGTCTGCTAAGCGCAAACATAGACATATTGTAGAAGTTGGTGTATCTCTTCTTGCCCATGCGTCAATGCCTCTCAAATTTTGGGACGAGGCATTCCTTACTGCAGTTTTTCTGATCAACAAACTTCCCTCTCCAGTCATTAATAATGATACTCCCTATTCACGCCTTCTTGGTCATGATCCCGATTACACATTTCTCAGAACTTTTGGTTGTGCGTGCTGGCCCAACCTTCGCCCCTACAATAATAGGAAACTTCAATTTCGATCTCGGAAATGTGTATTTCTTGGGTATAGCAACTCTCACAAGGGTTTTAAGTGTCTTGATCCATCCGAAGGCCGTGTATACATCTCCAGGGATATTGTTTTTGATGAGCATGTGTTTCCTTTTGCCACGCTTCATCCTAATGCCGGTGCACGATTAAGAAAAGAACTCTCCCTTCTTCCTGATGTTCTTTTGAATCTGTCTTCTAAATTTGGGGATGCAATTCTACTTGATCAACATAATCCTGACTCCATGTCCACTAACCCCCCACGCAGTGCTATTGTTCCTTGCGTTGATATAGGTGAAAATGTGATGCAAAATGGTGAAGATTCGGTGGCCAAAGGGCGTCATTCCATGTGTCACCTGTTGGGAGACAATAGCGGCGCACCTCTTGATGTTGGTTCGGCGGACAACATGCAACCACACGCGCAACAGCATGTAGCATCCCCTGGTGCGTCTACTGTGGGAACGTCTACGGACAACATGCAACCACACACGTAGCAGCATGCAAAGTCTCCTAACTCCTCGGCGCCGTCTGGTCCTCATGTGGCCACATAGCTGGATCCGGAGGCCGGTGGGATAGAGGTGTCCCCATCAGCCTCAGATTTGGGTGCTGTTGGGATCCTCCCCTCCGGATCGTCTACGACACCGGCTGCTACAACTCCATCTGATTCCACACCACCAGTTGATACTACACCACCACGACATCCTGTTACCCGTCTACAGCGTGAAATCAGTAGACCCAAAATCTACACTGACGACACTGTTTGCTGGGGTATGACAACAACGACGATGACTGAGGAGCCTGCTACAGTAGAAGAGGCTTTGGGTGACCAAAAATGGGTTACAGCTATGGATAGTGAATACAAGGCCTTGATTCACAACAAGACATGGCATCTTGTTCATCCCCCGAAAGGCAAGAATATAATCGATTGCAGATGGGTTTACAAGGTGAAAAGGAAATCTGATGGGACCATTGACAGATATAAGGCTAGACTTGTTGCCAAGGGGTACAAGCAAAGGTATGGCATTGATTATGAAGATACATTCAGTCTTGTTGTAAAAGCTGCCACCATACGTCTTGTTTTGTCTATAGTTGGGTCTAGGGGTTGGTCTCTACGACAGCTCGATGTACAGAACGCGTTCCTCCATGGTGTGCTTGAGGAGGAAGTCTACATGCGCCAACCACCTAGATACTCTGACAAGTCAAAGCCAAATTTTGTCTGCAAGTTGGATAAGGCAATTTATGGTTTTAAGCAGGCTCCACGGGCATGGTATGATCGTCTATGTGGAAAGTTGCAAGGTTTGGGTTTTGTTCCTTCCAAAGGAGATACATCTCTATATACCATGTTTGTCTTGGTATATGTTGATGATATAATAGTGGTGAGTTCATCACAGGAAGCTACAAATGCATTGTTGAAAGATTTGGAAAAAGACTTTGCTTTGAAAGATCTCGGCGATATTCATTATTTTTTGGGAATAGAAGTCAAAACATTGCCAGATGGTTTGAAGCTATCACAAGAAAGACATGCAACAGATGTGGTGAAGAGGGCAGGTATGAGCAATTGTAAGGCTATCAATACTCCTCTTTCCAATATAGACAAGTTGAGTGCTGCAGAAGGAGATAAATTGGGATCAGAAGATGCAACTAAATATAGAAGCATTATGGGAGCCCTTCAGTATCTAACGTTGACAAGCCCAGATATTTCGTTCTCTGTTAATAAGGTGTGTCAATATCTTCATCAACCTACCACTACTCACTTAGGGGCCATGAAGCAGATTTTAAGATATATATAGGGAACTTTGCACTTGGGTCTTGTTGGGCATTCTTAACGTCATTACCAAAAGTAGACTTAGTTTTCTAATTCTGATAACGGCGCCAAAAATGCCGAACCTATCCCTCATGCCACTTAAGCCAAGTTGTCATCCCCAGCATGACATGAGAGACGCGGTATTGAAATATGCAACTGCTCTTCTAAATAAATAATAAATAAGATCTACAAGCGCACAGATTAATACCGATGTAGCATTTTAACCGGGAAGTATTCCAGGTATCGTTATTTATATTTTTACCACTGGGAAGGGATTACTAACATCAATGTTGATTATGGAATGGAATATAGGAATGAGTATCAATCATTGCATGTATAAGTGAGAGCATTCATCTATCTCTTGCATACAAGGGTAAGTGTCACATAAAATATGGATAAAGTATGAATGGTGACAAAGATAATTAATCTGATCAGCTAGCCACATATAATAATGATAAGCACCTCAACAGATATTCTAGCAAGTCATTAGCATGGTATTAGGACGAACTACAAGGATATTTCCTAAGTTATTCTTAACTATAAAGTCTAGCATATCATAGTTAGTGCAAGTACACTTGGCAATCATTGCGAGAAAGGACTACGTCCATGCATAGTGATATTATCAAGGAAGATGAGAAACATAGCAATCACTCCCCCGTAATAATGTTGCTCTGCCTGCCTTACACACGGGAGGAGGACTATATAAGAACCAACGAAGCTGTCACCATCGCGGACCACCCCACGATCCGGCATATAAGGTGCAATCGCAGATAAATATGGTCTAAGCACCACGCCTACACAATATTTATCATTTACCCATGGATCCGATGGATAAACGCTATACGATCCTAAACATGTATATAATTCCAATCTAACTAAGCCAAGCGTATAACTACGATAAACTAAGAACAATATAATTGCAAACATAAACAAGTAGAGCATAGTCATAATCAATATATTGAAATAGAACAAAGTTGTATTCAAAATATTGAAGAACAAAGATGAACAATGAAGAACAGTAGAGGAATTACCAAGAATCCTCTTGACAGATCCGGAAACCAATCGAAGATTGACTCCTTCTAGTTCTAATCCTATGTAGCTATGCTATACTCGAGATCTAGTTGATGTGGTGGCTCTAGGGCTTGATCAGAGACTCTCCTCCTGAGATTAGGGTTTGAGGAATTGAGAATGAGGGAGTGCCTCCTCCAGGGGCCAGGGGTCCTGCTTATATAGCCCCCTCAAGTGAACGTGGGCCGTCGGATCAAACCGACATTAATCGCACGGTTTTCCTTAATCCCTTAGGTCGGTGGAGCATAATCCGCGAGACGGAGCCTGATTGGCTCTCAGGCCAGGGCGGGCGCCCTAGGGAGCAGGGCGGGCGCCCTGCCTCCGGGCCCGTTCGGCCTCCCGTTCGATCTCGTGGCTTCTGAAGTCTTCTAGATGATAGAAAATCGGTGAACACGTTATTATCTCTATGTAAACCCGACGTGTGGGCCTTTTCTCCGTATTTTCTGATAATCCCCTGCAGAAACAGACAAACACCAAAACTCGTGGAATTCTGTTAGATAAAACCCTAAGTCTAGGTGTTGGTTGCATTTGGATCCTTTTCTTTATTTATTTGATAACTATATTTGGTACTTAAGGACCGTCAACAAACTCCCCCAAGCTTACCTCTTGCTCGTCCCTGAGCAAGGATAGACTCATTATGGATCAGAAGTTGCTGCAACGCCTTTGAACGTTGACGGTACATATGCTTTCAAATAAGGTCTCATCCCTGAGTTAGAGTAAACTGTCAAGACTTAAAACTTACTCATTTTACCTTTCACCATGGGGCTTGCAACCGTCACCTGCATCTTGAGTGGTTAAAAGATAGAACGGTCTAGTCAAACGCCATGTCTCTTATTCTTGATCAGCTATAGCTCTGGAGTTTTTGCAAATTTTTCAAATAAAACTCAGAGATTCCTTGTATGACTCTCTCAGGTCTCTCTTTTGTGGTATTTCTGGATCCTTACCAAGGCAGTAATGGTATATGCCTTCTCTCTCAAAGTATGTGGTATTTATGGTATAAGGCGTAGTGACATTGCCTTCTCTCTCACCCTACTCTAATAAGGCTTTGATATCTGGAGCTCATAGGTGGGAGATACAGTATACATACTCATAGAACATTTATTGCATAGTCAAACCATGGATCCAGAGAAACAAGTCAATAAGTCAAATCAAGATGTGCATGTGTGGTGAATGAGTGGTGTATGGTGATGATGGTGATAACAAAAGTCTAATGCTCTTTTTGAGGGAATACATACCTTTCTTGCTTTTTAAAACTTTTGAGGGGGAATGAGATGCTCTATTTTTTTTTTCTCTTTTTTTTTTCTCTCAGGTGGGTATCTTGTACCCCTAATTCTACTGTCGGACACTTGTCCATTTTTACCTCTCGTCTCACTTTTTCTTTCTTCGAGGTTCCGAGCACTTACTCCTTTTTATTTCCTCGTATTTATATTTTTTTAGAGCAATCTCCCTCTTTTGAAAATATAGCAAGTGGTAGTAGAAATGACTTGAGCATTAACTTCACAGGGAATAACAGGAATGGGATAATGTTTTTGGCTATTCTCTCCCGGGTCAGGAGTAGAATAATTTTGGGTAAATCTGGAGATGGAAATGAGTGGATATATGTGGATGCGTACTTCCGGAGTAGAAGCAGCATGTATGAGTGAACGTGCAAGTGAATCTTGATTTTAACCACATGACAAGTTCCTAAGGGTCTACACAGCTTGACCACACTCAATGCCCATAAGCAGTAAGTAGTAAAAGTGCGGCTCCTAATCTAACAAGCATGTATATATGGCTGTGGTAAGAATTTAAACTCTCATCATACAGGAACTCATCATGCAATATTTTAAAGATTTTCAAAGATAAAATTCTCCAGAATTCTAGCATCTCTAGGAACAGATAAACAGCAGCTCAACCTTCCCATATCATATCCGCTAACAACTTAGACTTCAGATCAAGTTCTCTTCCCACTAGTTCAGGTTTAGAGCCAGTTTTAAATTATAACAGTTATGTCTAAACTAGAGAGAGAACAAATTTGAAAATTAGGCAGAGCAACTATTCATCATATCCATGCTAGAGTTTTATTTTCAAGATTCAGTTTAGCATAGCTACTTTATTTATTTATTAAACTAAGCAAATATATATAAACACAAAATATTTATTTGGGTTTTCATGATTATGCATCTTTTTATTTTAATAAAGCATAGGTATAAATGTAGATAAAAATACTTATCGGGATAAATGGGGGTGCTTCCCCCAAGCTGGATCTTGACGTAATTTCTTCTGATGTAGCTAGCAGGTGCAGAGGTGTATTTGAATGTCGGCAGCACCCTGACAACGATTAGGATGTCCTCCATCTGCTAGTCTTCCTGAATTCTGTGGAGCTCAAATAGACAACAAAGCTTCGTGGAACTTGATTAAGCGTTAGCATAAATATCTAGCCTTTATCATGTTTGAGCTTCCTTGATAAATGTCACTCTCTATTTTTATTTTCATTTTTATAGAACAGAAAAAATATATATTATTATTTTTTTATGCCACCACAGTGAATGTACTTATGGGTTTTATGCCACTCGCATACTCACATGGGGCTTACTGTTTTTAACATTTTTTTAGATAGAATGAACATGATTAACTGAGCAATAATTAAAAGGAAAATGATAACTACCAAGTTTACCTCTTGGCACGACGTTCGGTGTTTTTAAGTCCTCCGAACAGGACTTCTTTTCTTCTTAGTTATCCTGGGATTTGGGTGGCGTAGACGGTGGTTCCGGCAGCGCCTCCTCTTCTTGTGTAACTGTCTTCGCTTTCCATACCCGACTTGGTGCTCCGGTCTCCTGTTGTGTATCCTCGGGCCTTATGACCTCTCCTTCATAGTCTGCCCATACGTCCTTGATGGTTTGCCTCCTTTGGTTACGGTTACGTCGCCTTCTTCTTGTCCTGACCTGCTTAGAATCTTCAACTATATAGTTAGGGTCATTAAAGTAGCGGCGTACCTTCTCAGAGGGGAAATGCATATGGACTTCTCCGGTTCCAATGTAGATGATTGCTTTGACGGTGCCTAGGAACGGTCTTCCTAGGATGATGGGTGGATCGTACTCGTCGTCTCCCATGTCAATGACCTGAAAGTCTGTATGGACAAAATGATCGTTAATTTTAACAGGGACATCGGTTACTATACCTTCGACCTTTCGGGATGTCTGATCTGCCATCTGGAGCTGAGTGTATGTTGGTTTTAAGGGCATGGTTCCGTACAAGAGCTGATAGGTGACTGTGGCCATTATGTTGACGCCTGATCCAGTGTCGCAGAGTGCCTTCTGAAAGGAGTATCCATTGATTGAGCACTCAATGCTTGGCATACCTGGGTCGTCCTTCTTGATTAGGAACGGCGACTTGGGTCGTCGGTCTTGACCTCCTTGAACTGCAGTGACCATCTTAGCTGATTCGGTCCATCCTTGGTTGTTCTTGTTCTGCTTGTTCCTCCTGTTGGTCCTCTTCCTTGGTTCATGTTGGGGTTGCTCTGGGATTTGTGTAATCTTGTTCTTGAAGGAAAACGTCTCCTTCCTCCCCTTGATGTTGAAGTTGATCTTTGCAGCGCTGGCGTAGATGACAGCTCCCGAGGTGTTCAGGAATGGCCTTCCCAGAATAACTGGTGACCTCTTATCGGACCCGGTCTCTATCACCACGAAGTCAGCTGGAGCATACGAGGTACCAACTCGGACACACATGTTCTTTAATATTCCTTTAGAAAAGCTTAGTGTCTGATCTGCAAGCTGCAAACACATAGTTGTTTCTGATAAAGGATATGTAAAGAATTTTTCATAGAGTACCCTGGGCATAATGTTGACGCTGGAGCCAAAGTCGCAGAGTGCTTCTGGGAAGTCCACCATGCCGATGGAGATCGGGATGACGGGGCGTTCTGGATCGCCTCTCTTGACTGGCAGAAGGTCATTATGTACTCCGACAGCGGGATTACTCTAATAGTTACCTGAGTAGTTAGGCCTCTGTTGATTCCAACCTTGATTTTGTTGAGGACGGTTGTAGTTGTTGTTGTTGTTGTTGTTGATGTACCTTGCATCCTCAAGCATCTCAGGGCAGTGATTGCCTGAGTGTCCAGTGTCTCCACATTCCTCACAAGTCATGTGAGAGTCGTAGACGTTCATGACTTCTCTTTTGTCTCCAGCTTTGTCATCGAGCTTTTTCATGAGTAGGTCTAACTTTGCAGACAGCATGTCTACCTCCTTGAGCTGGTGCATACCTCCACCCTTCTTGCGTGTTTGAGTCCTCTCTTCGTTCCAACCTTGGTTGGACGCCATCTTCTCCACAAGGGCTGTAGCTTGTGGTATGGTGAGTGATAGAAATGCGCCTCCAGCTGCAGCATCCATGGTCTCACGAGCACTAGTGATGAGCCCATGATAGAAAGTCTGCATAAGTAGCCAGCTCTTCATTTCATGATGGGGACATTCTAGGATGTAATCTTGAAAGCGCTCCCATGCTTCTGGAACGGTTTCATCATGTTGTTGCTGAAAACTTGCAATCTTCCCACGGAGAGCATTGGTCTTGCCCATGGGAAAGAACTTAGCTAGAAAGTTCGTAGAGCAGAGTGCCCACGTAGTGTTCTTATCCTTCGTCGCGTAGAACCACTGTTTCGCTCTCCCCAATAGTGAGAATGGGAAAAGGCGAAGTAGTATGGCGTCTCTGGGAACATCTAATAAAGTGAATGTGCTGCAAATCTCTAGGAAGTATTGGAGATGAGCACTTGTATCTTCGTGCGGCTTCCCACAAAACTGGTTGGCTTATACCATGTTGATGAGCCCTGGCTTGAGCTCAAAGTTCTTGTCGATGGCCGCGGCAGGTCCAGTGCGGATGTTGTCCGTAGTGGGAGCTGAGAACTCGCGGATCGTCTTGTTCGCCATGGCTGTGAACTCTGTTGACAAATTCCGGATGAAACTTCGGCGGTCTTCTGGATTGGATGAAGTGTTGCGTCGAAGTGTTGACTTCTCGAGCTTGGCTCTTGCCTCTCTGATTAATGCTTCGGGGTTGTCAACAAAATTTTCTGGAAGATGTCCTCTATTCATACATCACCCTGCAAAACAATAAGAATGGAAAAATACAGGGGTAAATCTGTATGGGAGAATTGATGATCTCAATCACTTAATGATGCGAATGATGACTCAAATTCCGTATTCATTCCTTGTTAGTAAATCAACCTTCCCCGGCAACGGCGCCAAAAATGCTTGTTGGGCATTCTTAACGTCATTACCAAAAGTAGACTTAGTTTTCTAATTCTGATAACGGCGCCAAAAATGCCGAACCTATCCCTCATGCCACTTAAGCCAAGTTGTCATCCCCAGCATGACATGAGAGACGCGGTATTGAAATATGCAACTGCTCTTCTAAATAAATAATAAATAAGATCTGCAAGCGCACAGATTAATACCGATGTAGCATTTTAACCGAGAAGTATTCCAGGTATCGTTATTTATATTTTTACCACTGGGAAGGGATTACTAACATCAATGTTGATTATGGAATGGAATATAGGAATAAGTATCAATCATTGCATGTATAAGTGAGAGCATTCATCTATCTCTTGCATACAAGGGTAAGTGTCACATAAAATATGGATAAAGTATGAATGGTGACAAAGATAATTAATCTGATCAGCTAGCCACATATAATAATGATAAGCACCTCAACAGATATTCTAGCAAGTTATTAGCATGGTATTAGGACGAACTACAAGGATATTTCCTAAGTTATTCTTAACTATAAAGTCTAGCATATCATAGTTAGTGCAAGTACACTTGGCAATCATTGCGAGAAAGGACTACGCCCATGCATAGTGATATTATCAAGGAAGATAAAAAACATAGCAATCACTCCCCCGTAATAATGTTGCTCTGCCTGCCTTACACACGGGAGGGGGACTATATAAGAACCAACGAAGCTGTCACCATCGCGGACCACCCCACGATCCGGCATATAAGGTGCAATCGCAGATAAATATGGTCTAAGCACCACGCCTACACAATATTTATCATTTACCCATGGATCCGATGGATAAACGCTATACGATCCTAAACATGTATATAATTCCAATCTAACTAAGCCAAGCGTATAACTACGATAAACTAAGAACAATATAATTGCAAACATAAACAAGTAGAGCATAGTCATAATCAATATATTGAAATAGAACAAAGTTGTATTCAAAATATTGAAGAACAAAGATGAACAATGAAGAACAGTAGAGGAATTACCAAGAATCCTCTTGACAGATCCGGAAACCAATCGAAGATTGACTCCTTCTAGTTCTAATCCTATGTAGCTATGCTATACTAGAGATCTAGTTGATGTGGTGGCTCTAGGGCTTGATCAGAGACTCTCCTCCTGAGATTAGGGTTTGAGGATTTGAGAATGAGGGAGTGCCTCCTCCAGGGGCCAGGGGTCCTGCTTATATAGCCCCCTCAAGTGAACATGGGCCGTCGGATCAAACCGACATTAATCGCACGATTTTCCTTAATCCCTTAGGTCGGTGGAGCATAATCCGCGAGACGGAGCCTGATTGGCTCTCAGGCCAGGGCGGGTGCCCTAGGGAGCAGGGCGGGCGCCCTACCTCCGGGCCCGTTCGGCCTCCCGTTCGATCTCGTGGCTTCTGGAGTCTTCTAGATGATAGAAAATCGGTGAACACGTTATTATCTCTATGTAAACCCGACGTGTGGGCCTTTCCTCCGTATTTTCTGATAACCCCCTGCAGAAACAGACAAACACCAAAACTCGTGGAATTCTGTTAGATAAAACCCTAAGTCTTGGTGTTGGTTGCATTTGGATCCTTTTCTTTATTTATTTGATAACTATATTTGGTACTTAAGGACCGTCAACAGGTCTCAAGTTCAGATGGTCACAATCTACAATAATAAGCGCCTTCTCCGATGCTGATTGGGCTGGCTGTCCTGATGATCGTAGGTCGACGGGCGGCTTTGCTGTTTTCCTTGGGCCAAACCTGATTTCATGGTGTGCCAAGAAACAAGCTACTGTCTCAAGATCGAGTACAGAGGCTGAGTATAAAGCTCTTGCAAATGCAACAACAGAAGTGATGTGGATTCAAAAGTTATTGGACGAATTGGGAATCAAGCATCCGCGTGCAGCTCGGTTATGGTGTGACAATATTGGAGCCACTTATCTCTCAGCCAACCCGGTTTTTCATGCTCGCACCAAGCATATTGAAATAGATTTTTATTTTGTGAGAGAACGGGTTGCTCAGAAGTTATTGGACATCCGTTTCATCCATTCTGCAGATCAGCTAGCTGATGGTTTTACGAAACCTATTGTTACAGCACGGATTGACAAGTTTAGAGACGATATCAACCTAGTGGCCGGCTGAGATCGAGAGGGGGTGTTAAGATATGTATTGACCCGCTCAAGATATCATGCACCGGGTCAGTTGTATCTAAGTTTAGGCTATGACTAGACTAAATTCTTTTGCAGGTGTAGTGTTAGTGTAGGAGACTATAGTGGTATACCAGATCTCATCTTGTACATGCAACCACCACAATGTAACCAAACTCATGCTGTACATGCCACCGCCAGGGAGCTCCCTGAGCCAACATAACATGCAACCGAGAGCCGGAGCAAGCCATCTCGTTCCCACCACTCTCTTCTTTTCTTTCAGGAGCTCGATTGATCAGCTAACGTTCGTCTCTACCTTGATTATGGTCGGATGGTTCCGGCGGTCAGCACCCAGGAACTCGGGGAACTCGCCGTCGTCGCACCGGACTAGAGAGTCCTCTTCCGCGTTCTCGATCCGGCGCACCAACTCTTCGTACTCGTTCTACATGCAACAACACGACCAGACACTGGCGCGTAAGTGTGTACGGCGGTGGATGTTAATGTTACTGACTGCAGAAAAGAATTACAGTAGCTAGCAGCGCTTTACCTTCATGAACGTCCAAGCGCGCAAGAAGTCGGCGTCGTCGTCAGTGTCGGCGGCCCTCGCAGCGGCGGAGAAGTACACGAAGGGAGCCCGGACCCCGACGCCGTGCTTCTTGCAGAACGGCACCCAGAGCTTGGCGAACTCGGCGGCCTCGCCCAGCGCGTAGCAGGTCACCGCCGAGCACCCGTCGTCAGAGACGTAGCACGTCAGCTTGCCCGCCGGGTAGTCCAGCGTCAGCAGGGACAGCACCGTGTTCACCGTCACCACCGGCGGCTCCAGCTTCGGGTCCGCCGTCGTCACGAACATGTCCACCGCCAGCAGCTCGTCGGTGCAGTTGCCGATGAATAAATCATTGAACAACGTAGTAGATTGAGTTGACTATAATAAGCAAAAAAAAAGTTACGTACTCCGATCCTACGTACTAGCGTACGTTTTCCTGGAAGCCTAGCTAGTGTAGCCACCACTTAGCGTACGTACCGTTGGGCGAGGCGTTCAGGGTGCGTGTCGAAGCGGACCGGGTTCCACTTGGCGTTCATGTTGATGAGCCACACCACCGTGAACCACGCCTCGCAGATGAGCGCGGCGACCCAGCACCACGTGCACGCCGGCGCCGCGCCGCCCGCAGCCACCAGCGAGGACGCACGGCGAGCGACGAGGGCCAGGAGCAGGAAGAGAACGGTGAGGTCCGCCAGCTTCCACGCCGTGCGGGGGAGCGGGACCCTCTCCTGCAGCTGCAGCTTCGTCTTGGTGCTCGCCATGGCCGCGCCAACCGAGCCGGACGGGCACTTGGTCACCCTCACCACTCAGCTGTATGTAGCACGCGAGAACCAGAAGAAAACATATACGGAACCAGTTGGTAGGGGTGATCATATATAGACGACACACGCTCGCAGCCAAGGTATAGTAGTGTCTAGCTTCGTCTGGCACATTGCAGCACATTGTCTAATCTCCAACATAGTTAATTTATTTTTCCTTTGTTTTAGGACATTGTCAGCGAAGGGTTTCGTAGCGTTGTTTCCGAGAACATATAATATAATAAAATATGGATAAACCATCATTATCATTGCATAGTTTGTTAGGTATTTAGTGGACTTGGCCCATTTAATATTTAATAAAACTAATAAACTCTATGGTCCGAATAATGCATGTTATATGGTTTAGTACCAAATGAGAATTTGACTGAACATTGACTCGACTTATATGGTTAAATCTTGGTTGATTATATTGAGAAGTTGAGGAAAGGATAGCTGGATGCCACACGCGCGTGCCGCCGGCCCGGGGGCGTGGGCGTGGCCGTGGCGAGTCAGGCAGGCGGCGAGCGGACGGGACAGGACGAGAAAGGTTTTGCCACTCAGTCTCCATTAATACGGAAATTGTTCAATTGATTGGAAAACTGAGTTGGACTTCATGACGGTGGCTGTGGCGAGTTAGGCAGGCGGCGAGCGGACGGGAAAGGTTTTGCCACTCAGTCTCCATTAATACAGAAGTTGTTCAATTGATTGAAAAACTGAGTTGGACTTCGTGACGGGAGTTTCTCCTAATACCGCCTCCCTGTCAGCTAGCTTTTCCACTCCTTCCCGAAACCTTTCTTCTCCGCGGTGTCCAACATATGAATCTCGGCATCTGTCAGCCATTTCTATGGCTTGAAGAACAACCACATCTCCTGTAGCGCAAAGCAGTTCCTGTTCCGTCTCCTGCGTGCACATGAGATGGAAGAGTAGAGCCTCCGAAATGTCTCCGCTCGTCGATTTCACCTGCTTGGGTGAAGGGCGGCCATCACGTTTTTGGGGAGTATCCGCAAGCGATACGACTACTCGCTTCTTCGTCCTCTCTGTTCCCGGTGCCGGCGTTGTTGTTCGTCTTCCTCCTCCTGGCGGCGCAAGGTCTGCACGGCTTTCTTACTGCACTGCACCGAGCAGGACGACTACATCAACAAGCCACCATGTTTCATTTGGGTGCTTCCGGCTCTGCCGCAGGGTATTTTCTTCATCATCCTCTTAAGTTTGTGATCAAAACCTTGCTGGTTAGCGTCATCTACATGATATACATGATGTTTTTGTCTACCTTGAATAAGCGCACAATTGATGTTACCAATATCATGATTATGTTATTTTTCTGAATTAAATTAAACTTAAAATTGCCTAATTTTCTAACAATCCAAAAACGTGATAGGCAATTTTCATCTGTTGGCTTTGCGGGCATGTTGAAACCGGCTCCTTTTGAGGGCACTCACTATAAGAGGTGGCGCCAGAAATGCATTCTGTGGTTGACCTCCATAAACTGTTTTATGTGGTGGAAGAGAGAGTTGTTGGTCCGCAGACCTATGAGGAGGAGTGTGTATTCAAACATGCTGACACTACTTGCAAGGCTGCTCTGTTGAGCATCATAGGGGACTTCCTTGTTGATGCATATGTGCAGCTTTCGACTGGAAAGGCTATGTGGGATGCATTTGAGGCTCGTTACGGGGTTTCTGATGCCGGTTCTGAGTTGTATGTCATGGAGTAGTTCCATGACTATCATATGGTTGATGACCGTCTGGTAGTCGAACAGGCTCATGAAATACAAGCACTGGTGAAGGAACTTGAGCTGTTTGGGTGTGTGCTTGAAAGGATCTAAACAATGCCTAGAGGGGGGGTGAATAGGCGTATCTAAAAATTTCTACACAAATCTCTAAGTTACTTGTCAGCAACTGTCGGAAGTCCCGGCAGTTTGAGTCAGCACTCCCGACGTGTCAGAAGTTCTGGCGCAAACTGTCAGCACTCTCGACGCCTACAGGAAATGAACTACAAATGCTCAAATGAACTTTGTGAGACCGATAACTTACAACACCACTTCCTAATGGTAAGATGAAGATGTTAGGCCACTCCTTGATGTCGAGAACTCTCCAAGTCGTAGATCAAGACCAAACCCTAAGAGGGAGGTTGAGAGAGAGACAAGCAAATACAAGTGATACCAAGCAAATCACAACAACAACAACAAACACGCAGGACAAAGGATTTATCCCGAGGTTCGGCAACCCCACAAAGGAGCACCTACGTCCTCGTTGTTGAGGTGACCACTTAGGTCAGAGTCTATTTCACCTCCTTGCCTCTCTCAAAGCAACCACAAAGGTCACTTGAGTTCTCCACTAAGAAATCAAGGGTAATACAAACTTCCCAAGGCTCTTCACAAGATGGAAGCTCTTGGGCGACGCCTAGTCGGCTAGGGTTTCAAGAACCCAAGAGTAATAGACGCAAATCCAACCGGCTTGACGAAGAAATCAAGTGCTCAAGCTTGCAAGGATGATTTTCTCACTCAATCCACTCTCCAATCACTCAAATCCGTGGGGAATCGAAGTTAGGAGGAAAAGGGAAGAGGAGAGAGAGCTCTTGAATGCTTGAGAGATGTTTTGGCTGAGAGTTAGTGAGCAAAGAATAAGTGAGTAACGGTTAGAAGTGAAGAGAGTGCTATTTATACTCATAGTAGATATCTAACCGTTCAGATCTACGTCAGGACTGCTGACGTATATAGAAAACACTGTTCACGCAAGGTAAAGAAACATTGCGCGAAGGTCAACGTCGGGACTTCCGACTTATGTCGGGACTGTTGACCTTCGGGACTCTCGACGTACGTCGGGACTCCCAACGCTGCAGTCAGCAGAATGAGCCGATGGGCCTGGCGTCGGGACTCCTAGTGAGGGTTGGGACTCCTGACCGTCGGGACTCCTGACTCACGTCGGGACTTCCGACGTCCTCAGTCACCGCACAGGCTAAGTGACTGGACGTCAGGACTCCCGGCGCAAGTCAGCACTTTCGACCGTCGGGACTCCCGACATACGTCGGGACTTCCGACACCAAAAGTCATCAAAACTATTCTACGTGCTCGTGAAGTGCTAGAGTGTCTCTCTTTTGATTTTATTTTTTGTACTTGAGCACTCTATCTTCCTCAGACCAACTAAGTTTTGCATCCCTCTTTATAGTGCGGCATACCTAAACCCAAGAAGCAAAAAGATAAACTTTGAAGCTCCGCTTGAGTTCGACGCCTTTTTCAACATGACGAATTGAGGGATACCATTTCATCTTTATCAACTCTTTAATTCTTTCATGGGACTAATAGCTGTGACATATCTCATTAAGATCACATAAGTCCCTAATTTGGATGTCATCAATACACCAAAACCCACATAGGGGGCAAATGCACTTTCAATCTCCCCCTTTTTGGTAATTGATGACAACCAACTTAGGCTTTTATAAGAATGTAAGAATTTAAAGCTTTTGAACCCCAAAAATTATGAAGAGCTCCCCCTTGATGTATGCATGAACTTGAATTTCAATAATGATCATTTATCCATCACTTGCATATATCAAGACAAAAACTCCCCCTAAATTTTGCAATTCGTGGGGTGCAACATGTGTGTGTGAACAAGAATAAATCCGTGAAAAGAGATGCACTATGACAAGATATATTCACACAACAAGTGAAGAGAAAATGATGGCCAAGATTTCAATGTGAATCTTGAAACAGCACATGGCCATCGAAAATATCATACTTCATCCCAAAACAAACATAAGCTAAAAGAGGTAGATAGATAACCATTACTTGTCCTACAATCGTCCATCACACACAAATATATAGTTGTCCATCACATAGTGCCACCACACAACATAGTTCATACAAGCTAAAGGTTTAAAAGTCTCGAAGCTAGGCTACCAACAACCTATTACATGATAGATCAAAGCCT
Organism: Saccharum hybrid cultivar R570; assembly: GCA_038087645.1. Lineage (NCBI taxonomy): Eukaryota > Viridiplantae > Streptophyta > Magnoliopsida > Poales > Poaceae > Saccharum > Saccharum hybrid cultivar. The sequence continues at coordinate 12,959,587 of JAQSUU010000562.1, read as the reverse complement.
AACACTCCCCCTTTGTCAACAAGTGCCAAAAGGGGTAGGCCGCGTAAGAGAAGCAAGCTACTCATCGTCATAGTCCTCGTCATCACCATCATCACCGTCATCTCCATCATCATCATCATCATCATCTTCCTGGATGTAGTCCTCATCCACAGGAGGAGCAGTGCTCTTGCCATGACGGCGAGAAGAAGCCTCATCTGCATATGCCGCACAAGCCTCATCATAAAGCTGCATAGGGTCATGGGGAGGCACAAACGGCGGCGAAGGAGAAGACACAATACCAGCCCACTGCTCCATATGGTAAAGCCTCTCTTGCATGTCATGCTCCCGCTGAGCACTAGCGCAACACTGTCCAAACATGTAGTTCATGAGAAACTTGAACTTGCTAGGCTTCTTGCTCTTACCAGAGGAGGAAGAAGAGAGGGGCTCGGCACTGGTGGAGCACGAAGGAGTAGCAGGAGGTGAAGTGGCAGCACGATGAGAACGAGAAGTCGAAGCGCCTTTGCCCTTGCCTCTAGCAACATCAACTGCCCGCTTCAATTCTTTGGCAGCAGTAATTGAGATCTTGTTGGGGATCTTGAGAAGCTTGTGATTTGAGCCATCTGAGGGAAAGCGGATGCCAGACACTTGCTCAATGACATGCATAAGGTAGGGAGCATAAGGAAGGCCTCTGACGGGATCCTCAGAGTGTCATGAATCTTGTTCCAGATGTAGCGACTGATGGAGAACTTCTGAAAATCAGCACCAAAGCGATCAAGGACCTTCTGAGAGTCATCATGAAGATAGGTGGAATCACCAACCTTCGGATACAAGATCTGCCTCAGGATGTTGTTCAAGACATAGAAATAGGGCTTCAGGTACACGGTCTTGCCATCTGCAGGATATCCATCAAGATACATGTGCTGGTACTCCTCCATCTCAACATCCTCATACTCAACGAGCTCAGTAGCACAACGATCATAACCATTGAAACCAAGCAAGCGAGAGAAAGTAATAAAGTCGACCTTATAATGCTTGCCCTCCGTGGTCCAGTGGATGATGTCAGTAGCACCGGTCTTGTCCTTCTCATGATGATAGGAAGCATAAAACTGCAGGATAATCTCGTTGTTTCAATGCTTCCGAAACTCCATCAGGCGAAGCAACCCCATGGAGTTCAAGTCCTTAACCATCTGTGGTAGCTCAGGAGGCTCGGTAAGCAAACCAAGGTCATACGAAAGAATATACTTCATCTGAACGACTGGCTCCTTCTTCTTGAGGACTTTGCTATAAAGAATGGACTGGTAGTAATCAAAGTGAAAAGAGTGCCAGAACCGAGCCTCAAGCCGGAGATCCTTCTCTTCCTCAGCATATAAATTTCAAGCACGCTGCGACTGGATTTCACGAACGTTATGGTGGTAGTCGATAGGACGAGGAGGAGCCCAACCACCATAGTTTGGAGCAAGTTTGGGCTCCCGGATAAAAGGTGGAGGACCATCAAAAGGGACAAACTCATGGATGGGATGCGCCGGACCATGGGACGGTGACTGCAGTACTGGAACGCCGATAGTGCGGCCAGCACGCTCAAGGGCTTCCACTTCGGCATCGACAACCGGATCCATCCCACCAAAAGCCTAGGCCGGAGGCGGAGGAGGAGCAGCAGTAGACGAGCCCTGTCCACCACGGGCACGTGCAGCTGCCCGCCGGGAACCACCAGTATCTTCACAGAGATAGGCCGCCTTGGTGCGCCCAGACGACTTAGCAGCGGCGCGGTCTTGATTGTGCTTGGACCGCTTCTCTGAACGGCGTGAGGGACTGCCACCTTCCATGGCTGCAAAGAAGCACGGAGCGAAACTAAGAGATGAAGAACAATGAAGCATGTGCGCGGCGATGCAGTGAAACATGCATGGGCAAACAATCACAGGGTCGGGACTGCTGGCATGAGCCAGGACTCCTGGCCGTCGGGACTACTGGCTTATGCCGGGACTCCCGACGGTCGGGACTGCTGGCAGACGCTGGGAGTTCTGACGCATGAGAATGCCATCCGAGGCATGGGGCTCCACATCGATGCACACACACAGACAAGGAAGATAGAGGAGTAGAGAGGGAAGATGGAAAGAAGCAATATCCAAGGTACATTGAGGTAGGGTTCGGGAGCCACATTAGTACCTTAGGAAAGAGGGGAGAAGATGGAGAAGCGGCAAATCCAGGGCAGCAGCGATGTCCAGGAGCAGATCCACGCGTAGCATGTCACAAGGAGCACCACCACACCAGAAACCCACCACTGGATGGCGTCGGGCTTCAAACGGGGACGCCCATGGTGGAGAGAACGCAACGCAGGACTCTAGAGGAGAAGGCCGGAGGTGGCTGCCGGAACCCCCGACGATGAGGACGGCCGGAGCTACCGGGGCACGGGCGCGACGGTGGCCGGGCGATGGCGGCTGCGAGGGGAGTCGGGGGAGGGGGGGTGGGTGCGAGAGAGGAAAAGACTACGGTGAAAACAGGTTAGTGGGCTTCGGCCGAGGTTAAAACAAGGACGCGCGACCCAGATCCACGTCGGAAGTGCTGGCATAGTCGTCGGGACTGCTGGCAGCCAGGATTTCTGGCGCAAGCCAGGACTGCTGGCCGTCGGGAGTTTCGACGTACACCGGGACTTCCGACGCAGAGAGACAGAAAACCTCTCAAACAAGAACTCACCATGCTATGCGGGGCAAAAATATGATGGACACTAATGTTTTAACAGGTGACTAGATTTCATTTAACCATCACAAAGCAATAGTCACTCATGAAAACTATAAAATAGGTTTTGAAAGTGTCACACAATATTTTTCTCAATCCTTTTCTCCTAACTAGATCAAACAAAAATATGTGCAAGACATCAAGCCACATTACGAGAATCAATGATATTTAGCTCACTCCTCAAAGCACAAAATCTTGACTCATCTAGGGGCTTTGTAAAGATATCGGCTAGTTGCTTTTCGGTGCTCACATGATGGATTGCGATATCTCCTTTGACTTCGTGGTCTCTCAAAAAGTGATGCCGGATGTCTATGTGCTTTGTTCGAGAGTGGTTTATGGGATTGTTTGCCATTTTAATGGCACTCTCGTTGTCACACAAAAGGGGAATCTTGGTTAACTCACAACCGTAGTCCTTAAGGGTTTGCTTCATCCAAAGTAGTTGGGCAAAGCATGCACCGGCTGCCACATACTCGGCTTCGGCGGTGGACAAGGCAACGGAGTTTTGCTTCTTAGAGCTCCAAGACACCAAAGACCTACCAATAAATTGGCAAGTCCCGGTAGTACTCTTTCGATTTTACTTTGCAACCGGCATAATCCGAATCGAAATAGCCAAGTAACTCGAAAGTGGAGCCCTTGGGATACCACAAGCCAAGATTAGGAGTGTGCACTAAATACCGAAAAATTCTCTTAACAACCATCAAATGACATTCTTTCAGATTAGCTTAAAATCTTACACATATGCACACACTAAGCATAATATCGGGCCTAGATGCACAAAGGTAAAGGATGGATCCAATCATGGAGCGATATACCTTTTGATCCACGTCCTTTCCTCCTTGATCAAGGTCAAGATGTCCATTGGTTGGCATGGGTGTCTTGATGGGCTTGGCCTTGTCCATGTCAAACTTCTTCAACATGTCATTGGTGTACTTGGTTTGACTTATGAACGTACCATCCTTGAGTTGCTTAATTTGAAATCCAAGAAAGAACTTCAACTCTCCTATCATGTACATCTCAAACCTATTCATCATGATCCTACTAAATTCCTCACAAAAGCCACATTAGTACTACCAAATATTATGTCATCGACATATATTTGGCAAACAAAGATATCATTATTAACTTTGCGAGTAAATAAAGTAGGATCGGCCTTTCCTATCTCAAACCCTTGTTTGAGTAGGAAGTCCTTTAAGCAATCATACCAAGCTCTAGGGGCTTGTTTGAGCCCATAGAGCGCCTTGTCGAGCTTGTAGACGTGGTTGGGATACTTGGGGTCTTCAAAGCCCGGTGTTTGCTCTACATACACCAACTCGGATAGGGGGCCGTTGAGAAATGCACTCTTCACGTCCATTTGATATAACTTGAAATCATGATGAGCGGCATAGGCTAGAAGAATACGAATGGATTCTAGCCTCGCCACCGGTGCATAGGTCTCTCCAAAATCCAAGCCTTCAATTTGAGTGAATCCCTGAGCCACCAACCTAGCCTTGTTCCTTGTCACCACGCCATGCTCATCTTGCTTGTTGCGGAAGACCCACTTGGTTCCAATCACATTTTGCTTGGGCCTTTCCACCAAGGACCAGACTTCATTCTGAGTGAAGTCGTTCAACTCCTCTTGCTTGGCTATCATCCAATCCTCATCTTCAAGTGCCTCTTCCACCTTGCTCGGTTCCAAAGGAGAAACAAATGAGTAATGTTCACAAAAAATTGCTAAACAAGAACGTGTAGTTACCCCCCGTCGAATGCTCCCCAATATATTATCAACGGGATGATCCCGTTGAATGGATTGATGCACTCTAGGATGTGGCACTTGAGTTGGTCTTTGAATGGGGCCATTATCTTCATCATCATGGTCATGATCGAATGGAGAATCACAATCATGAGCTTGTGGAGGGTTGGCTTCACTTCTTTCTTCATTGTTGAGTTGAGGTTGAGGTTGCACATTGTTGGCACCATCTTGATGAGAATGACCTTGTGCATCATTTGATTTTCCATCTTGAATGTTTCTTGTTGCGGAAGCTTCACCATGCCCATTGGATGGAACATGATGAATGGTAGGATCATGATCAACATGTACAACATGGTCTTCATCTTCTTCTTCGACGGGCTTTATCTCACCAATGGAAAGCTTCTTGATAGCTTTATGTGGGGCTTCCTCATTACCTACAATCTCAACATTGACTTGCTCTTTTTGAGAGCCGCCGGTTTCATCAAAAGTCACGTCTACCGCGATTTCAATCAAACCGGTGGTTTTGTTGAAAACACGATATCCATGTTCATTAGTAGCATAACCAAGCATGAAACCTTCATCAACCTTTGGTGCAAACTTTGAGCTTTTGAATTTCTTGTTAAGTATGAAACACTTAGATCCAAAAACTCTAAAGTAGTGCACCTTGGGCTTTTTACCGGTTAGAAGTTCGTAGGCGGTCTTGTCTCTCATCTTGTGAAGATATAGGTGGTTGATAGCATGACAAGCCGTGTGAACCGCTTCCACCCAATAGTTGACCGGAGTCTTGTATTCATCCAACATCGCTTTTGCGGCTTCTATGAGTGTTCAATTCTTCCTCTCCACAACGCCATTTTGTTGTGGAGTGTATGGAACCAAAAACTCATGCTTAATTCCTTCCTCATCAAGGAACTCTTCAATGTTGGTGTTCTTGAACTCCATCCCATTGTCACTTCTAACTCTCTTGATCTTGACATCAAACTCATTTTGGCTTCTTCTTGCAAACTTCTTGAAGATGCCTTGTACTTCACTCTTGTCACGCAAAAAGAATACCCAAGTGAAACGAGAATAGTCATCAACAATTACGAAGCCATATTTGTTACCACCAATGCTTATGTAAGCGATGGGTCCAAATATGTCCATGTGAAGCAATTCTAATGGCCTTTCGGTTGACACCACATTCTTGACGGGATGTTTAGCTCCAACTTGTTTTCCCACTTGGCATGCGCTACAAATCCTATATTTCTCAAAAGAAACATTTGTTAGTCCAAGGATGTGTTCGCCCTTTTGAAGTTTGGCCAAGTTCCTCATCCCAACATGGGCAAGTCGGCGATGCCATAGCCAACCCATGCTAGATTTTGCCATTAAACAAGTCTTGGGATTGACTCTATTTGATGTGAAATCAACTAGATAGAGTTTCCCTTTTAAATGACCCGTAAATGCAATAGAGGAATCCTTCCTTCTATAGACTTCCACGCCCTTATCCATAAAGAGACAATTGTAACCCATCTCACAAAGTTGCGAAACGGATAACAAATTGTATCTCAACGAATTCACAAGTAAAACATTAGAAATAGAGTTGTCATTTGATATAGCAATTTTACCCAAACCAAGTACTTCTCCTTTTCCATTGTCACCAAACACAATGTTTCCACTTTCATCATTACTAGGTTGGAATGATGGGAACATGTTCTTCTCTCCGGTCATATGATTGGTGCATCCACTATCCACCACCCAACTTGTTCCACTAGAGGAGTATTCCTACAAAGACAAATCAAGCTTGTGTTTTAGGTACCCAAAGAGATTTGGGTCATAGGGGGTTAGTCACATAAAACTTCGGCACCCAAACACTCCTCATAATCTCCTTCCTCTTTTGGGCACCAACATACTTCACCACAATCTTGCCATCCTTGCCCCAACAACACATGTAGTCACTAGCATAGCACCATGGAAGTGGTGCTTGTGGCTTGGGGCCTCGGATTGCTTCGTCTTGTTGCTTGTAGGTTGGATCTTGGGAATGTAAACCTTGTTGTTATCCTTGCATATAATCTCATCAAGGGCATAACCCTTGTTGAACTTCACACAAGGCACACCATTGACCATGTTTCTTCCATTGGCCTTCCCATCATACCTATTGTAGCCAAGACCTTCCTTGATAGATGGGTGCCTAAATGCCTTGTATACAGTCTTGTTGGATTGCTCTTGACACTTGCACCCATTCTTCAAGGCCATCTTCAACCTATTGATCTTCTTGTCTCTCTTCTCTAGCTCAACAAGGTTAGTAGTATATGCATTCACATCAATTTTATAGCATCTTTTACAACCATTGCTAGTGGAGACATTAGAGTCTTCGGTTGCCTTAGGAGAAGTTGAAGTGCTAGCCCAAAGTGCGCTATAGTTTTGCTCAAGATTTTGATATTTTCTTCCAAGCGTGTAAGGCTTTCTTGAGCAATACTTTTCTCATTCTTGAGGCTAGCTATTTGATCATTAACCGAGGAATGTTCTTTAGTCAATTTTCCAATTGAGTCATTGGCTAAAGACAATTCAATAGTTAACTTCTCAACCTTCGACTTTTCCTTGACGATAGATGCTTCAAGAGCTTGGTTCTTTTCTCGCTCTTGAGTGATTATATCTCCTTGCATCTCCAAGCATCTATCCCTCTTCTCTAATTTCTTCATTAGCATTTTTATTTTAGTGTAGGCCTTTTTACCAAATTTCTTTATCATGGTTGCTTCAAGTTGTTCTATGTTCTCATCACAACTATCATACTCATCACTAGAGGAGTTGGATGGGGATTGTACCTTCTCCCCCTTGGCCATAAGGCAAGTTGGAGTGTAGTATTCGTTGTCGATGAGGTTGGAGAAAATCCTCGGTGATGAATCCAAGTTGGGGAAGAGCTTTGGTGATGAAGCCGAGTCGGGGAGGATCATGGTTGGTGATGAAGAGTGATGGATAGCAATGTTCGCGGCTCCTTTCTTCTTCTTCTTCTTCTCATCATCACTTGAGTCACTATCATCATTTGACTCCCATTCGTCACCAAGATGAGCTTCACCTTTCTTCTTGCCTTTGTTCTTCTTATCATTATTCTTGTTGTTCTTGTCCTTGTTCTCTTCGGAACAATAGGCAATGAAGTGACCGGTTTTACCACACCTATAGCAAAACCTCTTCTTGTATCTCTTCTTACCATCACCATAAGTATTGCGGTTGCTCTTCTTCTTCATAAATTTTCTAAGATTTCTAATCACAAATGCAACCTCCGCATCGGAATCTTCTTCTTCACTTGAGGAATCATCCTTCACTTTCTTTTTCTTTTCTTGACAACACCCGTTGCCATCATGAACGTGAGTTGCTTTTAGGGCTGCACTCTTATTGTATCCCATTGCACTAGGATTTTGACTATGAGCATTGATTGCATCTTGATCAAGGCATTCATGATGCTTGAGCTTCGCGAGAACTTCTTGAGGTGTTATGTAATCATAGTCGGGCCAATCCATGATCATGGATGCTAGCATGTTGTTCTTTGCCCTATATGTTCTCAAAATCTTTCTAGCAACCTTGTTGTCATCCCATTCGGTGCTTCCAATAGATCTTATGTGGTTGACCAAAGTCATCATCCTATCAAACATAGCTTGAGTTGTTTCACCTTCCAAGAACACAAATCTATCCAATTCACCATGAAGCAACTCGATGTTACCTTTTCTCACACTCTTGTCTCCTTCAAATGAAGTCCTTAAGACTTCCCAAATGTCCTTAGCAATTTATCTTCCATTGACCTTGTTGAACTCATTCGGAGCTAGACTTGAAACAAGCATGGCTACGGCTTGTGCATTTTGACGGAAGTTGTGTGCCTCTTCCGGAGTGATCTCTCTTTCTTCGGTGGGAAATGTCACACCAACATCAACCACTTCCCAAAGATTTGCGGCAATGAGGTGCATCTTCATTTTGTAAGCCCAATCGGGATATCTTGATCCATCAAAGTGAGGTGGCTTGCCAAGGTTGATGGATGGAGTATGATGAAGTGGGGCTTTAATGAGTTGTGAATAATCAAAGTTCATGGTAGAGTATATTCCTTTTGGTTGACTATGCTCTCTGGCTCCAACATCACTTGCACCGTCCTGACTGTTGTCATTTTTGCCACTAGTTGCTTCTTCAAATTTCTTGCCACTTATAGCATCATCGACCTTCTTACTCAACTCTTCTTTCAACTTGCTCATCTCATCTTGCATTTTCTTCATTTCATCTTGAAAAAGCTTTGCTTGAGCTGCCATCAACTCTTTGGCTATTTCTTTAGCCAACTCTTGTGTCTTGTCGGTCTCTGACATTGTTTCTTCTCATGCGGTGAAACGCTACGAGAAGACCTTGCTTTGATACCAATTGAAAGGATCTAAACAATGCCTAGAGGGGGGGGGGTAAATAGGCGTATCTAAAAATTTCTACACAAATCTCAAATTTACTTGTCAGCAACTGTCGGAAGTCCCGGCAGTTTGAGTCAGCACTCCTGACGTGTCAGAAGTTCCGGCGCAAACTGTCAGCACTCCCGACGCCTACGGAAAATGAACTACAAATGCTCAAATGAACTTTGTGAGACCGATAACTTACAACACCACTTCCTAATGGTAAGATGAAGATGTTAGGCCACTTCCTTGACGCCAAGAACTCTCCAAGTCATAGATCAAGACCAAACCCTAAGAGGGAGGTTGAGAGAGAGACAAGCAAATACAAGTGATACCAAGCAAATCACAGCAACAACAACAACAAACACGCAGGACAAAGGATTTATCCCGAGGTTCGGCAACCCCACAAAGGAGCGCCTACGTCCTCGTTGTTGAGGTGACCACTTAGGTCGGAGTCTATTTCACCTCCTTGCCTCTCTCAAAGCAACCACAAAGGTCACTTGAGTTCTCCACTAAGAAATCAAGGGTAATACAAACTTCCCAAGGCTCTTCACAAGATGGAAGCTCTTGGGCGATGCCTAGCCGACTAGGGTTTCAAGAACCCAAGAGTAATAGACGCAAATCCAACCGGCTTGACGAAGAAATCAAGTGCTCAAGCTTGCAAGGATGATTTTCTCACTCAATCCACTCTCCAATCACTCAAATCCGTGGGGAATCGAAGTTAGGAGGAAAGGAAAGAGGAGAGAGAGCTCTTGAATGCTTGAGAGATGTTTTGGCCGAGAGTTAGTGAGCAAAGAATAAGTGAGTAATGGTTAGAAGTGAAGAGAGTGCTATTTATACTTGTAGTAGAAATCTAATTGTTCAGATCTACGTCGGGACTGCTGACGTAGATCTCGGGACTGCTGGCGTATATAGAAAACACTGTTCACGCAAGGTAAAGAAACATTGCGCGAAGGTCAACGTTGGGTCTTCCGACTTATGTTGGGACTGCTGACCGTCGGGACTCCCGACGTAGCAGTCAGCAGAGTGAGCCGATGGGCCTGGCGTCGGGACTCCTGGCGAGGGTCGGGACTCCTGACCGTCGGGACTCCTGACTCACGTCGGGACTTTCGACGTCCTCAGTCACCGCACAGGCTAAGTGACTGGACGTCAGGACTCCCGGCGCAAGTCAGCACTTCCGACCGTCGGGACTCCTGACATACGTCGGGACTTCCGACACCAAAAGTCATCAAAACTATTCTACGTGCTCGTGAAGTGCTAGAGTGTCTCTCTTTTGATTTTATTTTTGTACTTGAGCACTCTATCTTCCTCAGACCAACTAAGTTTTGCATCCCTCTTTATAGTGCGGCATACCTAAACCCAAGAAGCGAAAAGATAAACTTTGAAGCTCCGCTTGAGTTTGACGCCTTTTTCAACATGACAAATTGAGGGATACCATTTCATCTTTATCAACTCTTTAATTCTTTCATGGGACTAATAGCTGCAACATATCTCATTAAGATCACATTAGTCCCTAATTTGGATGTCATCAATACACCAAAACCCACATGGGGCAAATGCACTTTCAGTGCTTCCTGACAAGTTTGTGGCTGGCTATATCATTGCAAAGCTGCCACAATCTTGGACTGATTTTGCAACTTCCTTGAAACACAAGAGAGAAGAGTTTGGTGTTGCCTAGCTCGTTGCGACTCTAAATGTTGAGGACAAGACAAGGGCAAAGGATGTCAAAGGCAAGAAGGTCGGTGAGGGGAATTCTAGCGCACATGTGGTGCAAAAGAATCATCTCAAATCACAGAAAAAGAAATTTCAGCAAGAACTCAAGCAAAAGTCAACCACTTCTTTCAAGAAGAATAAGGAGAATAAGAAGAAGGGGAATTGTTTCACCTGTGGCAAGACTGAGAACTACGCTAGAGAGTGTCCTGATGCCAAGTGGAAGCCTCCGAAAAAGAAATCAGCATACACCGTTGAGACTGAGGCAGGAACACCTAGGTATGGTAATTTATTGCCTACTGCTTTTTCAGTTTATCATTCACTTGATTGGTGGGTTGATACCGGTGCAAATATTTATGTGTGTGTGTGCTGGTGTTTTCTTATTTTCTTTTTATCAGGTCGGGCGGACTTCCTCCTTGTTGATGGGGAACGGGGCATGTGCGGCTGTTCATGGCTGTTCATGGCTGTTCATGGAATAATTCATGAGAGGACGTCACCATACTCACCATAGTTCAATGGGATTGCTGAGAGAAAGAACCGCACTCTAACTAATCTGGTTAACGTCATGTTAGAGACTGCGGGACTATCTAAAGAATGGTGAGATGAGGCTATATTGACAGCGTGTCATGTCCTGAATAGGGTGTCCACGAAGAACAAAGAAATTACACCATTCGAGGAATGGGAGAAGAAGAGTTTAAATCTCTCTTACCTGCGAACTTTGGGTTGTTTAGCAAAAGTGAATGTGCCAATAAACAAAAAGCGAAAGCTTAGACAAAAAACTATAGATTATATTTTCCTTGGCTATGCTATTCACAGCGTGGGTTATAGGTTTTTAATAATAAATTCTAGCGTTCTTGAGATGACTGTAGATACAATCATGGAATCTAGAGATGCAATATTTTTTAGGATAAATTTCCCATGAAGAATAATACACCTAGCATATCTAGTCATGATTATGTTTCTATCCCTAAATCTCATGAACCGATAGTACACGCTGATGTTGAATCCCATGAAGAAATTCCTGAGGAGGATAATAATATAGTCACTCGAAAGAGTAAGAGGCAGATGGTTGCAAAATCCTTTGGTGAAGACTTTATTATATACCTCATGGATGACACTGCCACAACCATTGTTGAGGCATATTTCTCTCTTGACGCTGACTTATGGAAGGAAGCTGTTCAAAGTGAGTTGTATTATATTATGTCTAATGGGACTTGGGAAGTGGTTAATCATCCTTATGGATGTAAACCTGTGGGGTGTAAATGGGTATTTAAAAAGAAGCTTAGGCCTGATGGTACTATTGAGAAGTACAAGACAAGGCTAGTGGCTAAAGGCTATACACAAAAGGAAGGAGAAGATTATTTTGATACATACTCACCAGTTGCCCGATTGACGACCATTTGTGTGCTATTATCCTTGGCTGCCTCACACGGTCTTCTCATTTATCAAATGGATGTTAAGACAACTTTCCTGAATGGAGAGCTTGAGAAAAAGATCTATATGGATCATCCTGATGGATTTGTTGCAAAAGGTCAAGGTAAGGTTTGTAAATTGTTGAAATCCTTATACGGCCTAAAGCAAGCCCCTAAGCAGTGGTATGAGAAGTTTGATAAGATTTTAACATCAGTCTGCTTTGCAGTGAATGAAGCTGATAAATGTGTATATTATCGGTATAGTGGAGGTAATGGTGTCATTTTGTGCTTGTATGTGGATGATATTTTAATCTTTAGTAACAATGTTGATGTGATTAAAGAAGTAAAAGATTTTCTGTCTAATAATTTTGAGATGAAAGACTTGGGTGAGGCTGATGTTATTCTTAACATAAAGCTTCTAAGAGAAGAAAGAAATGGTGGGGTAACTCTTCTGCAGTCTCACTATATGGAAAAGGTACTAAGTCGCTTTGGGTATAGTGACTACGCACCTGCTCCAACTCCTTATGACCTAAGTGTGATGTTAAGAAAGAATCGTAGAATTTCAAGGGATCAGTTGAGATATTCTCAAATAGTTGGTTCGCTTATGTATTTGGTTAGCGCCACGAGGCCTGATATCTCGTTTGCTGTGAGCAAACTAAGCCAGTTTGTGTCAAATCCGGGAGATACTCACTGGAGTGCTCTTGAGAGAGTACTGCGCTATCTGAAAGGAACAATGAGTTATAGTATTCACTTTACCGGGTACCCGAGGGTATTGGAGGGTTATTGTGATGCTAATTGGATTTTTGATGCTGATGAGTTGTACGCCACGAACGGATATGCGTTCTTGCTTGGAGGTAGTGCTGTTTTCTATAAGTCTTGCAAGCAGACTATCTTAACGAAGTCTACAATGAAAGCAGAACTGACAACATTTGATACCGTTGGCGCTGAGGCCGAGTGGCTTCGTGAACTCCTTATAGATTTACCGGTTGTGGAGAAGCCTATACCAGCTATTTCTATGAAATGTGACAACCAAACTATGATAACAAAGGTGAACAGTTCTAGAGACAACATGAAGTCTACCAGGTATGTGAAAAGGTGTCTGAAGTCTATCAGCAAACTGAGAAACTCTGGAGTAATTGCATTGGACTATATCCATACATCAAAGAATCTGTCAGATCAGTTTACTAAGGGTCTGTCACATAATGTGATAGAAGGTGCATCGAGGGAGTTGGGCTTGAGACCCACTTGAAGTCATTCTATAGTGGTAACATGTCCTATGTGATCGGAGATCTCGTGAATTAGGATGGTGAAACAAGCTAGTGGTTGACTGACGGAGAGATTCTTTAAATTAAAAGTTTGACTTGTTTGAGATGCACCGTCTCTCCAGTACTGTAAGGCAGGTTGATTAATTTCTTAATCACCCTGTTCGGCAGGCTGTTTCTGTGGCTTATAAGCCGGCTGTGGCTGTTTTGTTGTGAGAGAAAACACTGTTCCACGGCTGATAAGCCGTACTGATAAGGGCAGCTGAACAGGATGAATGTGATCCGAGTGGCTTGTCTAAGCAGGGATGTTGTCATACAGGGCATCCTAGAAAAAACACACCTATATGAGTTCGATTGCTACTCACAATCTATAAGATGTGGGTTATCTCTAGACACTCATGAAAAGGCCAGGAAGTGTGACTTATATGCTTCTATCAGAGAGGATGCTCCTTGCAGCCTAGTATCAGTTAAGGGTTGTAGTGAAACTCATCTCATATAAAACTGTCAATTCAAGGCTTAGTCCATTGTTCAGTTGTGGTTGAGTATAGCTATTACTCTAGCTGAATGTTCAACTTAACAGTCTCCATCGAAACACTGATATATAAAAGGAATGTGATTATGAGACCAATTTACATCGAACCATAGAGTATGGTCAGGATTGTTAGATATTTAGTGGACTTGGCCCATTTAATATTTAATAAAACTAATAAACTCTATGGTCTGAATAATGCATGTTATATGGTTTAGTACCAAATGAGAATGTGACTAAACATTGACTCGACTTATATGGTTGAATCTTGATTGATTATATTGAGAAGTTGAAGAAAGGATAGCTGATGTCACACGTGCGCGTTCCGCTGCCGTCGGCTGGGCCGGGCCGGGGCGTGGGCGTGGGCGTGGGCGAAGCAGGCAACGAGCGGATGGACGGGAAAGGTTTTTCCACTCAGTCTCCATTAATACGGAAGTTGCTCAATTGATTGGAAAACTGAGTTAGTCTTCATGACAGGAGTTTCTCCCAGTACCGCCTCCCTGTCCGCTGGCTTTTCCACTCCTCCCCGAAACCTTTCTTCTCGGCGGTGTCCAATATATGGACCTCGGCATCTGTCAATCATTTCTCTGGCTTGAAGAACAACCACATCTCCCGTAGCGCAGAGCAGTTCTCGTTCCGTCTCCTGCGCGCATACGAGATGGAAGAGTAGAGCCTCCGGAATGTCTTCACCCGTCGATTTCACCTGCTCGGGTGAAGGGCGGCCATCACGTTTTGGGGAGTGTCAGCAAGCGACACAACTATTCGCTTCTTCGTCCTCTCTGTTCCCGGCGCCGGCGTTGTTGTTTGTCTTCCTCCTCTCGGCAGCGCAAGGTCTGCACGGCTTCCTTACGGCACTACATCGAGAGGGACGACTACATCAACAAGCCACCATGTTTCATTCGGGTGCTTCCGGCTCTGCCACAGGGTATTTTCTTCATCATCCTCTTAAGTTTCTAATCAAAACCTTGCTGGTTAGCCTCATCTACATGATATACATGATGTTTTTGTCTACCTTGAACAAGCGCACAATTGATGTTACCAATATCATGATTATGTTATTTTTTCTGGATTAAATTAAACTTGAAATTGCCTAATTTTCTAACATAGTTTCATTCACTTATTTCATATAGACATTTTAATTCTACAAGTCATCTTGAGTTGGTAACGGAGCATGAAAATTCCATCCTTGATCGTGAAACTCATTTCTTCTCTTCCTCTCTTATATTAAAAATATTGTCAGGTCGTTGAAAACGTTTATGTGGCAGCTTATTCAATGTAGATGGATGAAACTCTCGCTGAAAATAGCCTTAGAGTGGATGTCGAGACAAAGAAGACAAGACCTGTGCGCAGCTGCAGCCTCTTCAAGTGGCTAGCTAAGTACGGCATCTGATTTTTAATTTACTTTTAACTGGATTGGCAAGTCCTACAAGTGATGCTTGGTGTTGTCCATCACTGTGAGCTAACTGGCGTGGTGCTAGAATTCTTACGTGGACGCCAGTCATTTTTGGGCAACACTTTCACATTGTGGAAGGCCTTATGAGCCGCATTTTTTTAATACTCATGCTCCTCGCTAGTAAAGGCCTACTGGTAAAAAGTTACGTCAAAGTATCGAACAAACTATCGATTTCACTCCATAATATAGGGATAACCCCGTGGACTGTGCATACACAGACAGGCACTTCACGACACCACAAACAGCAAAATCGGTGAAGACTCATCCATTCAACAACATCAGCAGCAATTTGACGAGCATTCAAATCCAAATGCGAGAACTGATCCCCCCTTCCCGCTCCTTTTTTTTTTTACTTGGATCCTTACAAAATAGTCACTAGTCAGTTGGATCCCGAGTATAGCAGTCTCCCTTTTTTTTTACTTGGCTCATGTGTTGTTTTCTATATTTATTTATGTTTTTGAAGGAATCTAGATGGGCTTGCCCTCTACAGTGAATATATTAAAGTGAATAAAAAAATATTACAAGAGTTTAAATAAGAAGGAATTCGAGAACCAAAGAATGAACAAAAAGAAAATAAGACAAAGCCTACTAATTACAACAGAGTTTGTATCCATTGATCAAAAGGTGTTGAAAAGTCTTGAATTGACTCTATGGGAGAGCAATAGCATTTCCCTGGAGAAAGTAAGCCGGTAGGCTGCTAAAATCGGACGAATTCCATTAAAAAATATGATTATTCCATGCTGTCCAAATTGCCCAACAACTAGTATCACTATCACCATGAAGAATTGGGGCTATAGTCTATCTTTGAGGTAACTTGTGATTTCAGGGAAGTCTGCATTTGGGGGATGATGTCTAAGTTGATAATCTCCCGACATTGCTTTCCAATCTGACACTGGAGAAAGAGTCTCCTCGGCATCTTGATTAAACAGGACACAGCTGTAAGAAGGTAGATCCATGCTTCTTCTTTTCAATATATTTGTCATGCTTAGTCTATCCTTGATGAGCAACAAGAAAAAGACTTTGTGCTTTGGCTGACAAAAGCAATTCTATAGCCACCGGTAAGACTCATGTATCTGTGAATGGCCTATCAGGGCCTTGTAAGCACTTGACGGCACAAAATTGGAGCCCCAGATGTACTTCGAGGTATCACTATCGTTATTCAGCTGCAATTCTTCCACTTTCTGTGAGATGATTTACGTGCGAAGGTTATTTCAGAAACTTGCAGGTGGAGAGAAGTTGGCTGATGTCATCTTGGTTGCAGACTTTTTCAACAGAGATATACTTATTCATTGCAAAGGAGAACAACTGTAGTGAGCTGGTTTTCAGAACTTGGTTACACCAGCTATCTTGCCAAAACATACATGTTTTCCTATTTTTTACTTCCACAACTACCATGATTTTGAAATTAGGAAGTTTTTTCAAGTTATCTCTCCACCAGAAAGCTAAGGATTCCTTTTATACAATTTGGTAGCACTCGTATGTTTATAAGAGTGAAAATGGTATGAAAAAAAGGAAAATAGATATGAGAACATGATGAAAATGGTTCCATGTTTTCTGGACTATTTTTATGTTCTTTTCCCGATATATCTCATTTTTTATAGCCTCTTGCTAGCTCCTTATTTTATTTTATTTATGCCAGAGTAAGTCTGAGATCATGAGCTACTAAGCTGTGCCTATGCGAGTCTGTGTTTATACCTGTGAGGTTATGTGTTTGAGTCGTATGTGTACCGTGAACAATATGAAACGTGTGTGCGCGCTTAATTGTTTAAGACACGTATGATTCTTGCTAGACTGGCAACTTTCAACTTGCTTACGTGCTGTGAAGTGCGGTTGTCATTGCTTACGATGTACTCGCTCCGTTCTAAATTATAAAATATTTTAGCATTTCTAGATTCATAATTTTTATTATACACTTAGATGTACACTATATCTACATGCAAATTAAAAATAATGTATCTAGAAAAGTCAAAATGTCTTATAATTTAGAATATAGAGAGTATTTTCGTTCATATTCTTGGTTATTTTGACGTCCCACAATCATGTCTTGGTATTCCGGCTGCACCCATTCATTTTCATCCATACTTGTATATACACAGCCTGTTTGAATAAGATAGAGCTATACTTACCAGGTGGACTAAAAATTAACTCAAATTTGCTGAAGTTGGTTAACAACTAGTTGTTGCCTTGGCTAACACATTAACCCACCTATTAGCCCTCCTGTTTGATGAGTAGAGCTAGTTTTGACTGACTTTTGCTAGCGAGCAATTAACTATTGTATCCCAGCAAGACCACAGTTGTGAGATGGATGTGACCTGGTGGTGTTTTGGTGCACACCCCAATCACAACATAGTTGATCCTGAACGATGGACCCTAAGTACTCCCTCCAATCACAAAAAGAGTTGTCCATTTGAGTTGTATGCAATCTACATTTGAGTTGTATGCAATCTACTGATTCCTGCAAAATTCTTTTACAATTCATATGAATTCCTACATTCCAAAGAGACTCTTAAAGTCTGATGGCTATTACTATCTTTGTCTCTAAAAATAATATTCTAATTTTATCCTAAGCTAAACTATTCCAAATTTGACTAAGCTATAAAAAATATCAATATTTATATTACGAAATAAAATATCATTATATTATCATGGAATTGATTCTCATAGTATACATATTTAGTGTCACGAAGGTTTGACAATCTTCTCTACAAATTGAATCCTTTCCCAGGCATGAGCATGAAGAGGATCGGTATGGAGGAAGAGGTGGATCAAAATTTCCATCTGTACGTTGAGGTACATCTAAAACTTAACGTGTTATATGTTTGGATATATAGTTATGATTTGGTTATGCTTACAAATTTTCATTCAAAATTTGCATTCACACTAGATGCCTCTACATTGTCTTGCCTCCATGTCGTAGAAGAGGAAGCAAAGCAGGAAAAGGGAAGCAGAGTACGTACCCCACAAGGGATCCAGGTAGTACTAGAAAAAATCTGGAAAAGTAGGGAAACCCCTGCATGGTCTTGCCTCCATGTCGGAAGCAAAGCAGGAAAAGGAAGCAGAGTATGTACCCACAAGGGATCCAGGTACGCTGATCCCAGTGCAAATGGAGTCAGTAATCTGGGATGCAGATGGCAGTTTCCGACGTATGCTCAAATTGAACAATTAACCATTGCTCCGTCAGAACATCCAGGGGACTGAGAACATCCAAACAAAACTGCGGCATCTATCGACAACTACGACAAGTTACCAGCCTAGCAGTAGCATAGAACGCGCGCGTAGGTACAGCTACAGTAGATAGCTGGATCGGGCAGCATCCATGTTCCGACGTGATCAGTGACGTCGTGACCACAGACTGTGTGCATGCACCGCCGGCGAATCATTGGCTAGGCAAGGCGGTCCCATTGTCGGGCTGGCGGTTACTAGCCTCCTTGCTCTTTGTCCGTTTGCCACCGTATTGTGTGGCGGCCGGGTGAACGGGGCGTCAATGCGTCATCCTCCATGCGCTTGCAATTGAGGATTAGAACTTTTCTGCTGCTTCTGGAAGGCCGGATTCCTTCACACAAAAGTATTTCCCTCCGTTTTTATTTACTTGTCACTGAACGTTTACCATAGCAATTTTGACCATGTATTTTTTTCTACAAAAGATTATTAGATACATCAAGTTCTCACATATTTGATTCTTCATTGAACATACTTGATTAATGTTAGAAGTATCTAAAATTTTTTAGAAAAAAAAACGGATGATCCAATCTGCTACAGTAAAAGATAGGTGACAAGTAAACAAAAATGAAGGTAAGTATATAGCTTCCCTTAAATGGATGTGCACATGGGTATTTCTTTTCTAGGTAGGAAGTGCGTTACAATAGGGCGTGGCTAGTGTCCCGACGTTCGGATGACGCTAACCCCCGTTCGAACGCCCGCGCCGTTGTCCCCCCGTCTTGCATCCCGTGCCTGCCCGCCCACGTCTCGCCAGCTGCGCCCGCCTGCAAGCACGTGGGGCCCGCCCGCGCTAGTGGGGACTGCCTCCGTCTTCGCACGCCTGGCACCAAGACGAGATAGCTGAAAGGCGAGGAGGAAGATGCAACACTCGATCTAGTTTTGAAACATCTAGGCGCGACAATTGCAATATACCATTGAGAATAAATGAAACATTTGAAATATGCGTCTGAAACACTTGCAAAAACACTTGAAACTATTATAAACATACGCAACATCCAGATAAAATAGTCGCATCATATGTGTGAAAACAATGCAACATTCTTACAACATACATCGGAAAAAAACAGATGAAACATTGAGAACTAGAGCTTGCAACATATGTGAACAACCATTGCAACAAGTGCAATATCCGATTTATTTTTGTAACATCCGTATGAAACACTTGCAACATACCTTTGAAACATTTGAAACTCAGACGATTGCATCATGCGTTTTTCACCCTTCTTCCGTATTACACAGCGCAGAGCGGGGACGGCCGGTTCCGGCCAGCCGGTAGCCAAGGATGGTGGCGCGGCCGGTTGCGCCTGCGCCTGGCCAACGACGCCCCCTCTCCTGGCCGCCTGGCCTACGCGGCGAAGGACGCAGCACGGCGGCGTGGCGGGGGACGGAGGCGCCACTGCACTTGCCCAGTATGCACATGGAGCTTCGAAGCAGAGGGCGAGGCGCTATCGACCGGGTTCAGCGGTAGCTGCAGTCGGTGGGGCAGCTGGCAGTGTACCTCACGCGGAGGATTCCTCCTCTCTGCGGGGATAGGGGGTGCCATGGGGATGGCGGGTGGCGGCGGCGTGCCGGAGTGGGCGGCGGCACGGGATGGAGGCGGAAGCACGGTGGATTGGGACGGTCGGATGGGCGCACAACGCCGTGAAGCCGCGATGCATGAGCGCATAATGGGGGAGACGAATTTCTAATTTATATGGAAAACAATACTACTAGGACCTAGACTCTTTTTAATATAAAAATAATTTTTGAATAAATATAAAGAATACTAGAATTTCTAATTAACATGTGAAAAAATTACAACGTATTAATTAAAGTTAAAAGATAAACTTTAGATTCATGACTAGAAAAGAAAAAGATAAATACTATAAATTCTAACTAGAGGTCTCCACTGAAATTTCATGTTAATCCTCTCAAGATTTGATAGGAAATCAAACGATAGATCCTAGAAATTTTCATGAAAATTAGAAACATTTTACCATTAATTAGGTATAACTTAATCACCGTTGATACTAACAATAGCTACTAGATCTATTCTATTTTCTAAATAATTATCCACTTCCGCTATTGTGTAATACAATATAAACTAACTTATGACTATAATTTATATTACCCGCATATATCGTTAAAAAATATGATCTAACGTAGACCTAAATTTAAATTTAGCTAACATCTGCTTATTATGATTGATTACATAACTCAAGTTTCATCTCATTATTGGAAAAATTAAATACCCCCTCAAATCTACATCTAGACTATCAACATTTCCGATTACAACAAATTTCTTTAGGTAACAAGAGCATATATATGTTTCTACGTTACCCAACCTCTGTCAATTAATATAGTAAGATTTAATTAAAGATAATATAAGCGTGGTGCATCAGTAAAAAAATACATATGTTATGTTTCATTACATAAAAACTATTTTCTTGCCGATTGATTTCTTGCTGTCGAGGATGGAGAGCAAGAAGTCAAGAAGAGCAGTGCAAGCGTGTGATAGGCAATTGCTAGCCCATAAGTGGGCTTTGACGTATTGATGACAATACAATTAAGGATCTAATGAGATTTGTCTAGTATGGACGTGTTTCCTAGATGATTAATTGATTCCCGTCACATCAACCATTGCATATTCTGACGCAGGCGAAAGTTACATCCGTGTGGACAAGTGCACGAACGTGGCCACGAGCAGGGCAGCCTTGAGCCTGACGCTCCAGGGGATGCCGTAGCTTCCCCTACCGACGGCGACGAGCCCCCTCACGAATGGCCAGAAGCAGAGCACCAGCCAACCGCAGCACACGAGCTCCCCGACGCCCGGGCCACCGGTGGGCACGCCTTCCCCCGCACCGGCGACCAGCAGCCTCCACGCTCCGACGGCGACGGCGACGATGCTCAGCATCGTGAGCGCCGTCGGCGGGACGAACACCGGCGACGAGTCGAAGGTGAACCGCCCCGGGTCAGCGTCGTCGTCCGCGCCGCCGTCAGACGAGCTCTGCTGCTCCTTGCGTGTCACCTCGAACACCGTCTCCGAGAGGCCGAGCGTCTTGAGGACGACGGTGAGGAACGCGAGCAGCCAGGCGGACGACGACACGATCCGCTGCATCCTGTGGTTGTTCCACCAGGCGCGCACCGACAGCCGGCAGTCCATGTACTCGCCCAGGTTGTACGCGTTGTAGGCCAGGAACAGCACCAGCGGGATGACGAAACCCGGCTCCGACGCCTGCATCACAATTCAGATCACAACAAGATGAGAATTCCAGGGAAATGGTACATTGTAATGTTGGTAGAAATTAAGATCGATTTTACTTACCGTTGGCAGGAAGGAGTGGTTTGCGATGATGCAGTATGGACCGAGCAACGCGTAGCACAGCTCAAAGGGTGCCCTGATGGCCCACACGTTGATGAATAGGTAGGCGACACACTGCCGGATATCGAGGCGCTTGAACGCAGCGAGAAGGAATGGGTTATGGCGGCTGAGGAGTATCTCCAGCAGGCCCGTGGCCCACCTCTTGTACTGGGTGAGGCTGCCCGGTCCGCCGGTGGGTGCGCCGCCGAGGAATGCCGGCGGGTCGGGGTTCAAAAACGCCGTCCTCCAGCCGGCGGCGTGGATGCGCTGCCCGGTCAGGACGTCCTCCGTCATCGACCCGTAGACCCAGCCAACCTGCAATGGAAGCACATGCATGCATGACCACGGCACCACGCTAGCTGTGAACTGAAGGACAGTGGTAAAGCGTGCTTCGTAGGACTATACCTCCTGACCCCAACGCGTGCCAATCTCGTAGGTGCAGTCAGAAACTTCTTTGGCTACTTGGACGCGACTCGTTAGGTCTGCCCCTGCCACCACCATTGGGGCCTTGAACATGTCCCCAGAAATGATGCTCCTCGCCGACTCGATCATTTCTTTCGAGCTGCCAAACTTCTTATGCAGCTCCTTGTAAGATGGTGAATCTGCCAGAGATGTAGTACAGACAGTTGCATGGTCTACAAAGTTAAGTGCGTGGAACTGAATCACAATACACCACACCGGGGAGCAGTCATTATTTTCGACAGCCCCAAGATTTGACACGTTTTCACCCGAGATTTCACCTTTGATGCCGATGGTGGTGGTGGAGTCTGGTGGCACGCCGTAGATGACTTTCCTACGGTGAAAGCAACCCGTCCCGCTGTAAAATATGCCTTGAAGTCCGGCAACTCCAAGTCCAACTTTCTACGTAAGCTCACAGCACAGACGACAAAATTTGAGTAGGATATACATAATTAAGCTAATAACGTCAATCGCTGCAGTTTTGAGTAGTATATATAATAAACAACAAACACAGTGTTCATTTCTCTTAGTGATCGAGTACTAGTCCTATGATAATGATAGTGATCTGTAGGACTATATATACGTACCTCGTATATAACCTGCATCTGGTTGCCGAAAGGATCGTCCTTGAGGCCGCCGTAGAACTTCTGCGGCGCCTGAACGAAGCCGCTGTGGAGCTCGTCGTCGAAGCCCAGGAGGAGGCACATGGCGTGGAGGGCCACCTGCGGATTGTTCGCGAACATGTCGCAGTCCACGTTCAGCATGATGGGAGAGTTGGTCACCACCGCGGACACCCTCGTCTGCACAGCACAGCCCACAGGCCACAGGGGAAGAATGTTCAGGCTCAGGAGACACCTCACCACTCAATCACTCACATTAGCTAGTGCACTAGGTGAGCTAGCTTATCCTGATGATGATGATGATGCCATGCATGGCGTTGCCACACATTGCAATATGCGGCACGCCTCTAGAGAGCCTGAACTTCCTGTAATTCTTGCTACTAGCTGGACTGCCGTGAGATGGGACTAAATAAACACCGATGACTGCACGTACCAGGACGTTCATGGCCCCGGCCTTGAAGTGGTGGTGCTGTGTGGTTCTCTTTTCCCTGGAGACGTATATGAGGCTTGGGATTCCATCGCCTGCAGCCTGATTGCTCTTGCTTTTGCTGTTGTCCCACCACAGGACCTGAACACTCGATCGCGGCAGCAGAAGATTTGGCCATGTTTGTTAGGAAAAAAAAAAGCAACGAGATGGGCACGCGTTCCATCGATCAGTTCGTCTCTACCTTGATTATGGTCGGGTGGTTCCTGCGGTCAGCGCCCACGAACTCGGCGAACTCGCCGTCGCCGCGCCGGACTAGGGATTCCTCTTCGGCGTTCTCGATCCGGCGCACCAACTCCTCGTACTCGTTCTACATGCAAGAACACGATCGATCAGAAACTGGCACGTAATTAAGTATGCAGTGCACGGCGGATGCTAGCTTTACCTTCACGAGTGTCGAAGCACGCAAGAACTCGGCATCGTCGTCGGCGGCGGCCCCACCACGCTCCGCCGCGCCGCCGGAGGAGGAGAAGTACACGAAGGGGGCCCTGACCTTGACGCCGTGCTTCTTGCAGAACGGCACCCAGAGCTTGGCGAACTCGGCGGCCTCGCGCAGCGCGTAGCAGGTCACCGCCGAGCACCCGTCGTCAGAGACGTAGCACGACAGCTTCCCCGCGGGGTAGTCCAGCGCCAGCAGCGACAGCACCGTGTTCACCGTCACCAGCGGCGGCTCCAGCTTCGGGTCCGCCGTCGTCACGAACATGTCCACCGCCGGCAGCTCGTCGGTGCTGTTGCCGACGAATAAATCATTGAACAACGCAGTAGATTGAGTTGACTATAATAAGCAAAAAAAAAAAAGCTACGTACTCCGATCCTACGTACTGGCGTACGTTTTCCTGGAAGCCTAGCTAGTGTAGCCACCACTTAGCGTACGTACCGTTGGGCGAGGCGTTCAGGGTGCGTGTCGAAGCGGACCGGGTTCCACTTGGCGTTCATGTTGATGAGCCAAACCACCGTGAACCACGCCTCACAGATGAGCGCGGCGACCCAGCACCACGTGCACTCCGGCGCCGCGCCGCCCGCCGCCACCAGCGAGGACGCACGGCGAGCGAGGAGGGCCAGGAGCAGGAAGAGAACGGCGAGGTCGGCCAGCTTCCACGCCGTGCGGGGGAGCCGGACCCTTTCCTGCAGCTGCAGCTTCGTCTTAGTGCTCGCCATGGCCGCGCCAACCGAGCCGGACGGGCGCTTGGTCACCCTCACCACTCAGCTGTATGTGGCACGCGAGAAAACATATGCGGAACCAGTTGGTACGGGTGATATATATAGGCGACACGGCGACACACGCTCGCAGCCAAGGTATAGTGCCTAGCTTTGTCTGGCAGATTGCAGTACATTGTCTAATCTCCAACATAATTAATTTAATTTTCCTTTGTTTTAGGACATTGTCAGCGAAGAGTTTCGTAGCGATGTTTCTGAGAACATATAAATATGGATAAATCATCATTATCATTGCATAGTTTCATTCACTTATTTTATATAGACACTTTAATTTTATGAGTTATCTTGAGTTGGTAACAGAGCATGAGAGTTGCATCGTTGATGGTGAAACTTATTTCGGGTGTGTTTAGATAAAAAAAACTTTTCACGAAAAACTACAGTAATGAATTTTGCGGCACATACATCGAGCATTAAATGTAGACGAAAAAACTAATTGCACAGTTTGGTTGGAAATCGCGAGATGAACGTTTTGAGCCTAATTAGTCCATTAATTGACACTAAAGTGCTACTCACAAATGTGCTAATGATGGATTAATTAGGATTACTAAATTCGTCTCGCAGTTTCCAGGCAAGCTATGTAATTAGTTTTTTTATTAGTATCCGAAAACCCCTTCCGACATCGCGAAATATCTGATATGATATTTTTCTAAAAACTTTTCACCAACTAAACCCACCTTCTTCTATCCCTCTCTTATATTAAAATATTGTCACGTCGTTGAAGCAGCTTATTAAATGTAGACCGATTAAATTATAGCTGAAAATAGTCTTAGAGTGGTTATCGAGACAAAGAAGACAAGACCTGTGCGGCATCTGTTTTTTTAATTTAAAGTAGTTTTAATGCTACTATATGTAGTTTCTATACATATTAATTTCTATAGACACTACATATATAAACTATGTTTCCAATAGATAGTTTCTATAGAATAATTTTCTACCCAATCTCATATATTCTCTCTCCATTCTCTACCAATCACATCTCGTCATGTCTTGGCTCCCGTGTAGATATACAGTCTGTTCGCTTGAGATTATCAGCCATCTATTCAGCAGTGTTTTTCTCTAAAAAAATCAGCCAGATCAACCAGATCAGCCAGATTTCAGCCCAAGCGAACAGCTGATGGTTTCTAACTTATACCTGATTTCTATGATTTTTGCTCTCTCTTCAATAACTACCTTACTGCATCAACAAAACGCTTAGGTGACAGTATAATTAATGTCCATAGAAACCAATGTGATTTCTGTATTAGGAGTGCCCTTACTTTTAACTGGATTGGCAAGTTCCACAAGTGATGCTTGGTATTGTCCACCACTGTGAGCTAACTGGCATGGTGCTAGAAGTCACACGTGGAGGCCAGTTAGTTTTGGGCAACACTTTCACAATGTGGAAGGCCTTATGAGCCGCATTTTTTAATACTCATACTCCTAGCTAGTAAAGGCCTACCGGTAAAAAATTACATCAAAGTATCAGACAAACTATCGATTTTACTCCGACTCTGTTCGCTTATTTTATAAGTCGTACTTTTTCAGTGAGCAAACAGTGTTTTTCTCTTACAACAAATCAGCGAATAATACTTTTAGTCATGACTTATCAGCCAAGCGAACAAAGCTATGGATAACCCTGGACTGTGCATACACATGGCACCAATTCGGTGAAGACTCATCCATTCAACAACATCAGCAGCAATTTGATCAGCATTCACATCCAAATCCGAGAACTGATCCCCCCTTCCCCCCTCTTTTTTTACTTGGATCCTTACAAAATAGTCACTAGTCAGTTGGATCCCGGGTATAGCAGCCCTTTTTTACACTACTATAAAAAAAATTTTGCGAGGCATTTTGAAATGAGCCTCGGAGGCGACAATTTCAACCGCCTCGGTTAATTCCTCGGATTAACCAATGCGGTTATTTTTCATTAACTGAGCCGGTCAGAAAAAACACCTCAGAAAATCGATTTACGGAGGCGGTTCTTCTAAAATCTATTAACCGATGCGGGCATTATAAGAGGCCCGCCTCCAGAAATACCCCTATTTTCGGAGGCGGCCCTCTTATAAGGCCCGCCTCGGTTAATAGTGGCCGAGGCCCACTACCAATGAAAAAGCCCAAACCTGCCCGATATCACCCACTGAGTATATATACGAGGACTTAGGGTTTCAGCTTTCTCACTTCTCTCCCTCACCCTTAGCCCACCGCGCCGCTCTCCCTCCCCGACCGCGCCTCCCTCCCTGAGCGCCTTCCCTCCCTCCCCCACCGCGCCCTCCCTCCCTCCATGAGCGCGCCATACCCTCCCTCTCCCCAACCACGCAAGCCCTCCCTCTCCCTATCCTCTCAGGCGCGGGCGACGCGGCCTCTCTTGGGTGCGGCAGAGCCGGCGCGGCGAGCTCGGGTGGTGGCGGCGCGTCCTCAAGCTGGCCGGCGGCGGGCACCCTTGTGCATGGCGGCACTCCCCTCGTGGTGGTGAGCCCCCTCCCCTCCCCTGGCGGCCATGAGGATCCCACGACCCCGGCTCAGCGGCGGAGCGGGCGTGGCTCGGTGGATCCACGGCTCCCTCCCCTCCCTCTCCTTCATTTGGTGGCGGCGGCTTCCTCCTCCAGCGCTGGCAGTGGCTTCCCGGAGGCGGATCCGCCCTCCCTCTTCCTCTCCTGCCTTAGAGCAACAATCAGCAGCAACAGATCCGCCTCTTCATCAGCAGCAGCAGCGGATCCGGCCCTTCATCAGCAGCAGCAATGGATCCGGCTCCAGCATGGTAGATCCGAGGCGGATCCGGCTTCCCCGGCGGCGGATCTGGTAGCGGCGGCGGCGGGCATGCAGGTGCGGCGGCACGGCCCCAGCGAGCGGCGACGGATCCAGGCCTAGATCCGAGCCCGGTATGGGCTCTGGGCTTTTTATTGTTTTTTTAATTTGATTAACTGAGGCGGGCAGCAATCCACCTCGGAAAAAAGTCAGATTAACTGTGACCTTTGATTCGAGGTGGTTGCAAAAACCGCCTCGGTTAACCCATTTTGCCCGCCTCGGTTAAAGTTTCTGTAGTAGTGTTACTTGGCTCATGTGTTGTTTTCTATATTTATTTATGTTTTTTAAGGAATCTAGATGGGCTTGCGCCTCTACAGTGAATTTATTAAAGCGGATAAACAAATATTACAAGGGTTTAACAAAGAAGGAATTCAAGAACCAAAGAACGAACAAAAAGAAAATAAGACAAAGCCTACTAATTACAACAGAGTTTGTATCCATTGATGAAAAGGTGTTGAAAAGTCTTGAATTGACTATGGGAGAGCAATAGCATTTCCCTGAAGAAAGTAAGCCGGTAGGCTGCTAAAATGGGACGAATTCCAATAAAAATATGATTATTCCGTGCTGTCCAAATTGCCCAACAACTAGTACCACTATCACCATGAAGAATGGGGCTATAGTCTATCTTTGAGGTAACTTGTGATTTCAGGGAAGTCTGCATTTGGGGGATGTCTAAGTTGATAATCTCCCGACATTGCTTTCCAATCTGACACTGGAGAAAGAGGAGTCTCCTCGGCATCTAGATTAATTAAACAGGACACAGCTACCACTGGGACATGTTGCGGTCCATCTTGCCACTTTACCAAGCTCTGACAACAGTAGACATCAAAGACGGTTCGGCAACGTCCTTCTGGAATGACGTCTGGCACTTAGATGAACCTCTCGCGGAACGATTCCCGGCCATATACAGTCACTGCAGACGCAAGGAGGACTTCCGCAACGAGACTATCTCTCTAAGACAAGTACTTCAAGCATGTTGCTTGGATGCTGGAGCCTGGCGACCGCGTATTACAAAAAAAACAGAGGCAAGTTGCCGACGTCTGGTGCAGCTTCCTCCAGGACCTAACTAACAGACTTATGTAGAGTCCATCACGTTTTGTACATCCTCTTTTTTCCTCTGTACAATGTAATCCTTGGACTAGTGCCAGAAGTCATATAATGCAAATAAAATCAGGAGGGGAATCCCCCCCGTTGAATGTTCAAAAAAAAAGAAGGTAGATGCATGTTTCTTCTTTTCAAGATTTTTTTCGTGCTTAGTCTATTCTTGATGAGCAACCAGAAAAAGACTTTGTGCTTTGGCTGACAAAAGCAATTCCATAGCCACCGGTAAGACTCATGTATCTGTGAATGGCCTATCAGGGCCTTGTAAGCACTTGATGGCACAAAATTCGAGCACCAGATGTAGTTCGAGGTGTCACTATTGTTATTCAGCTGCAATTCTTCCACTTTAAGTGAGATGGTTTGCGTGTGAAGGTTATATCAGAGAAACTTGCAGGTGGAGAGAAGTTGGCTGATGTCATCTTGGTTGCAGTCTTTTTCAACAGAGATATTCTTTCCAAAGGAGAACAACTCTGGTGAGCTGGTTTTTGGAACTTGGTTATACCAGCTATCTTGGCAAAACATACATGTTTTCCTATTTTTTACTTCCACAACTGCCATGATTTTGAAATTAGAAAGCTTTTTCAAGTTATCTCTCCACCAGAAAGCTAAGGATCCCTTTTATACAATTTGGTAGCACTCGTATTTTTATAAGAGTGAAAATGGTATGAAAAAAAAAGAAAAATAGATATGAGAACATGATGAAAATGGTTCCATGTTTTCTGGACTATTTTTATGTTCTTTACCCGAGGTATCTCATTTTTTATAGCCTCTTGCTAGCTCCTTGTTTTATTTTATTTATGCCAGAGTAAGTCTGAGATCATGAGCTACTAAGCTGTGCCTATGCGAGTCTGTGTTTATACCTGTGAGGTTATGTGTTTGAGTCGTATGTGTACCGTGAACAATATGAAACGTGTGTGCGCGCGCTTAATTGTTTAAGACACGTATGATTCTTGCTAGACTGGCAACTTGAAACTTGCTTACGTGTCGTGAACTGCGGCTGTCATTGCTGTACTCGCTCCGTTCCAAATTATAAAATATTTTAGCATTTCCAGATTCATAACTTTTACTATGTACTTAGATGTACACTATGTCAACATGCAAATTAAAAACAATGTATCTAGAGAAGTCAAAACGTCTTCTAATTTAGAATAGAGGGAGTATTTCCGTTCATATTGTTGGTTGTTTTGACGTCCCACAATCATGTCTTCGTATTCCGGCTGCTCCCATTCATTTTCATCCATACTTGTATACACACAACCTGTTTGAATAAGATAGAGCTATACTTACCAGTTGGACTAAAAATTAACTCAAATTTGTTGAAGTTGGTTAACAACTAGTTGTTGCCTTAGCTAACACATTAACCCACCTATTAGCCCTCCTGTTTGGATGAGTTGAGCTAGTTTTAACTAACTTTTGCTAGCGAGCAATTAACTCTTGCATCCCAGCAAGACCACAGTTGCGTGATGGATGTGACCTGGTGGTGTTTTGGTGCACACCCCAATCACAACATAGTTGATTGATCGACACGATTTTATCGTCCTGAACGATGGACCCCAACTACTCCCTCCAATCACAAAAAGATTTGTCCATTTGAGTTGTATGGAATCTACATGTTCAGGCTGCCTTTGGACTGCATGAAAATTTTCTGTTTTCTACGTTTTTTTCTGCGAAAATGTACTAATTCCTGTCAAATTCTTTTACAATTCATATGAATTCTTGCATTCCAAAGAGACCCTTAAAGTCTTATGACTATTGCCATCTTTGTCTCTAAAAATAATATTCTAATTTTATCCTAAGCTAAACTATTCTAAATTTGACTAAGCTATACAAAAATATCAATATTTATATTATGAAATAAAATATCATTATATTATCATGGAATTGATTCTCATTGTATTCATATTTAGTGTCATGAAGGTTTGACAATCTTCTCTACAAATTGAATCCTTTCCAAGGCATGAGCATGAAGAGGATTGGTATGGAGGAAGAGGTGGATCAAAATTTCCATCCGTACGTTGAGGTACGTCTAAAACTTAACGTGTTATATGTTTGGATATATAGTTATGATTTGGTTATGTTTACAAATTTTCATTCAAAATTTGCATTCACACTAGATGCCTCTACTTGGTCTTGCCTCCATGTTGTTGAAGAGGAAGCAAAGCAGGAAAAGGGAAGCAGAGTATGTGCCCCACAAGGGATCCAGGTCGTACTAGGAAAAATCTCGAAAAGTAGGGAAACCCCTACATGGTCTTGCCTCCATGTCGTAGAAGAGGGAGCAAAGCTGAAAAAGGAAGCAGAGTACGTACCTACAAGGGATCCAGGTAGTACCAGAAGAAATCTGGAAAAGTAGGGAAAGCCCCTAGAGTCAAAAGTGGTACGCTGATCCCAGTGCAAATGGAGTCAGTAATCTGCTGGGATACAGATGGCAGTTTCCGGCGTATGCTCAACTTGAACAATTAACCATTGCTCGGTCAGAACATCCAGGGGACTGAGAACATCCAAATAAAACTGCGGCATCTATCGGCTGTACACGTGTGACAGCTTTGCCCGCGGCAGGAGGTGATGGAGGCCTGGATGAGTGGAAAAAAAAATTCTTGTGAGGAGCATCCAAAAGTCCACCAGCTTGCATCAACGGTTGTGACCATGTGCTGCACGGCGGCTCTTCTGCAGCACGCATGCAGAGAATTTATTTATTTCCTGGATGAGTTGGATCGGAGAGTCGAAGAGAGAGCCTCTCGTTCTTTGACAGCCGTGCTTGCATTGCTTGCTTGCTCAATAAGCATGGCTTCCGCCTAGCAGATCTTTCAATCGGATCCAGCCACGCGACAACTACGGCGAGCTAGCAGCCTAGCAGTAACAGCTATAGCACGCGCGCGTAGGCACAGCTACAGTAGATAGCTGGATCAGGCAGTTCCGACGTGATCAGTGACGTCGTGACCACAGACTGCGTGCATGCACCGCTGGCGAATCATTGGTTAGGCGGTCCCATTGTGGGCCGTCGGCGGTTACTAGCCTCCTTGCTCTTTGTTGGTTTGCCACCGTATTGTGGCGGGCGGGCAGACGGAGCATCAATGCGTCATCCTTCATGCGTCTGTAAGCGAGGATTAGAACTTTTCCTTCGTACAAAAGTATTTCCCTCCATTTTTATTTACTTTCACTGAACGTTTACCATAGCAATTTTTACCCTGTTCGTTTCGCTGGTTTATTGTGGTTGAAAGTACTGTTCGCTGGTTTGTTATGAGAGAAAAATACAGCTGGATGGCTGCTGATTCCGTTGAATAGCTCAAACGAACAGGGTGTTTGACCATGTATTTTTTCTCTACAAAAGATTATTAGATACGTCAAGTTTTCACATATTTGATTCTTCATTGAACATACTTGATTAATGTTAGAAGTATCTAAAATTTTTTAGAAGAAAAAAAAAACGGATGGTCAAATCTACTACAGTAAAAGATTGGTGACAAGTAAATAAAAATGAAGGTAAGTATATAGCTTCCCTTAAATGGATGTGCACATGGGTATTTCTTTTCTAGGTAGGAAGAACTTTACGATAGGGCGTGGCTAGCGTCCCGACGTCCGGATGACGCTAACCCCGTTCGAATGCCCGCGCCGTTGTTCCCCGTCTCGCGTCCCGCGCCTGCCCGCCCACGTCTCGCCAGCTGCCTCCGTCTTCGCGCGCCTGGCACCGAGGCGAGATGCTGAAAGGCGACGAGGAAGATGCAATACTCATCTAGTTTTGAAACATCTAGGTTTAACCATTGAGAACAAATGAAACATTTGAAAATATGCATCTGAAACCCTTGCAAAAACACTTGAAATTATTGTAAACATACGCAACATTCAGATAAAATACTCGCGTCATATGTGTGAAAATAATACAACATGCTTACAACATACATAGGAAAAAAACAAATAAAACATAAAAAACAGTAGCTTGTAACATACGTGAACAACCATTGCATGTGGGCATGTTGTCTGTCTCAAGTAGCAGCCCACGTTACGTGACATTACGCCATATCAATGTTATTAATTAAATTTTATGCACTCTATAATGTATAAATAGTACTACACATATATTAGTGCGATATAACAAATTCAACATATTTATAGTCACGATGTAAGTCGTGTTTCAATTTACGTGGAAAACAATACTACTAAGACCTAGACTATTTTTAATTTAAAACAATCCTCTAACTTTTGTATCTAAATTAGCCATGTCTAGGCTCAAAAAAATTACGCACGTCTTCCATTATAAATGATAATTTAAAATACCTCCTAATAAATTTATAAATTATCCACCTTTACTATTATGAAAGATAATGCAAAATAATATTCTAAGTTTGCATTTAACATATTCATACATGTCGTTGTGAAAGATAATATAAGGTATTACCTTATATTTATGTACACCATAGCCATTATAAAGAATAAATAAAAAATATCTAAAATCTACAAGTAAATAGTATTATATATATTGCTACAAAAAGATAAATCAATATTCATAAAGTACGATACATATATATATATATATATATATATATATATATATATATATATATATATATATATATATATATATATATATTAGAACAAGTATTTATTTTAACAAGTTATGAAAAATGAAAAAAATGTTCACTTAACAAACCACGTAGCAATAACACTTTATGTTAATACTCCATGATAATAAATTTTATAAGTTATTATGTTAAATAAGTGTATACACCTTTACTTAAATATTATGCCATATCAATCTTATTAATTAAACTTTATGCACTCTATAATATATAAATAGTACTACACATATATTCGTGCGATTTAACAAATTCAATAGGTTTAGTATCGCTATACAAGCCGAATTTCAATTTATATGGAAAACAATACTACTAGCACCTAGACTCTTTTTAATATAAAAATAATTTTTGAATAAATATAAAGAATACTAGAATTTCTAATTAACATGTGAAAAAATTACAACAACTTAATTAAAGTTAAAAGATAAACTTTAGATTCATGACTAGAAAAGAAAAAGATAAATACTATAAATTCTAACTAAAGGTCCCTACTAAAACTTCATGTTAATCCTCTCAAGGTTTGATAGGAAATCAAACGATAGATCCTAAAAATTTTCATGAAAATTAGAAACATTTTACCATTAATTAGGTATAACTTAATCACCGTTGATACTAACAATAGCTACTGGATCTATTCTATTTTCTAAATAATTATCCACTTCCGCTATTGTGTAAAACAATATAAACTAACTTATGACTATAATTTATATTACCCGCATATATCGTTAAAAAATATGATCTAAAGTAGACCTAAATTTAAATTTATCTAACATCTGCTTATTATGATTGATTACATAACTCAAGTTTCATCTCATTATTGGAAAAAT
This sequence comes from Saccharum hybrid cultivar R570, assembly GCA_038087645.1. NCBI lineage: Eukaryota > Viridiplantae > Streptophyta > Magnoliopsida > Poales > Poaceae > Saccharum > Saccharum hybrid cultivar. Next base: position 12,925,763 of record JAQSUU010000562.1, on the reverse strand, counting down.
TAAATACCCCCTCAAATCTAAATCTAGACTATCAACATTTCTGATTACAACAAATTTCTTTAGATAACAAGAGCATATATATGTTTCTACGTTACCCAACCTCTGTCAATTAATATAGTAAGATTTAATTAAAGATAATATAAGCGTTGTGCATCATCAAAAAATACATATGTTATGTTTAGATCACATAAAAACTATTTTCTTAATTAAAAACTCATATACTAATGATACTAACAAAATATTTAGACCATATTAGTAACCATAACATATAATTTATATAGATTGTTACTTTAGATATATTTATGTATTTTAACTAAAATATCTAATATGTTTATATTGATAGTACAACCATAACTGTAAATATAATTCCTTGATAGGAAAATTCAACCATTTTGAGCAATGTGGGAAACTAAAAGTCGAGAATTATAAGATTTGAGTGTTAAAATTCTCTTGAGGTTAGCACCAAATCTCACTTCAAACTCTATGACTTATCTTAAAGGATTAATGGTAAACAAGAGACATAGACTACAAAGTATCTATTATGTTAGAAAATAAACAAAGAAAAACTTATGATTTAGTAAAAGTAATTTTTTATTAGTTAGATGTACTCTCCCCGTTTCAAAGTATTAAACAGTACATAATATATATGTCTCCTAAAATTCTAACCCGTGCGAGAACATGGGTTCATGGACTAGTACAATTATGTAATACTCCGAGCAGTCGTAGTGGTAGGATCACGGACTCATAGACTGGCCTGAAGGTTCAAGCGGCGATGAGACCAGCCAGACCAATCATCTTTGAAAGCGCATCTAAGCCCAAGTGGGCTTGACGTATTGATGACAATATAATTAAGGATCTAATGAGATTTGTCTAGTATGGACGTGTTTCCTAGATGATTAATTGATTCCCGTCACGTCAACCATTGCATATTCTGACGCCGGTGAAAGTTACTTCCGTGTGGACAAGTGCACGAATGAGGCCACGAGCAGAGCAGCCTTGAGCCTGACGCTCCAGGGGATGCCGTAGCTTCCCCTGCCGACGGCGACGAGCCCCCTCACGAACGGCCAGAAGCAGAGCACCAGCCAACCGCAGCACACGAGCTCCCCGACGCCCGGGCCGCTGGGCACGCCTTCGCTCGCACCGGCGACCAGCCTACACGCTCCAAAGGCGACGGCGACGATGCTGAGCATCGTGAGCGCTGTCGGTGGGACGAACACCGGCGACGAGTCGAAGGTGAACCGCCCTGGGTCAGCGTCGTCGTCCGCGCCGCCGTCAGACGAGCTCTGCTGCTCCTTGCGTGTCACCTCGAACACCGTCTCTGAGAGGCCGAGCGTCTTGAGGACGACGGTGAGGAACGCGAGCAGCCAGGCGGACGACGACACGATCCGCTGCATCCTGTGGTTGTTCCACCAGGCGCGCACCGACAGCCGGCAGTCCATGTACTCGCCCAGGTTGTACGCGTTGTAGGCCAGGAACAGCGCCAGCGGGATGACGAAACCCGGCTCCGACGCCTACATCACAATTCAGATCATAACAAGATGAGAATTCCTGGGAAATGGTACATTGTAATGTTGGTAGAAATTAAGATCGATTTTACTTACCGTTGGCAGGAAGGAGTGGTTTGCGATGATGCAGTAAGGTCCGAGCAACGCGTAGCACAGCTCAAAGGGTGCCCTGATGGCCCACACGTCGATGAATAGGTAGGCGACGCACTGCCGGAAATCGAGGCGTTTGAACGCAGCGAGAAGGAATGGGTTATGGCGGCTGAGGAGTATCTCCAGCAGGCCCGTGGCCCACCTCTTGTACTGGGTGAGGCTGCCCAGTCCGCCGGTGGGTGCGCCGCCGAGGAATGCCGGCGGGTCGGGGTTCAAAAACGCCGTCCTCCAGCCGGCGGCGTGGATGCGCTGCCCGGTCAAGATGTCCTCCGTCATCGACCCGTAGACCCAGCCAACCTGCAATGGAAGCACATGCATGCATGACCACGGTACCACGCTAGCACAGTGGTAAAGCGTGCTTCGTAGGAGTATACCTCCTGACCCCAACGCGTGCCAGTCTCGTAGGTGCAGTCAGAAACTTCTTTGGCCACTTGGACGCGACTCGTTAGGTCTGCCCCTGCCGCCACCATTGGGGCCTTGAACATGTCCCCAGAAATGATGCTCCTCGCCGACTCGATCAGTTCTTTCGAGCTGCCAAACTTCTTATGCAGCTCCTTGTAAGATGGTGAATCTGCCAGAGATGTAGTACAGACAGTTGCATGGTCTACAAAGTTAAGTGCGTGGAACTGAATCACAATACACCACACCGGGGAGCAGTCATTATTTTCGACAGCCCCAAGATTTGACACGTTTTCACCCGAGACTTCACCTTTGATGCCGATGGTGGTGGTGGAGTCTGGTGGCACGCCGTAGATGACTTTCCTACGGTGAAAGCAACCCGTCCCGCCGTAAAATATGCCTTGTAGTCCGGCAACTCCAAATCCAGCTTTCTACGTAAGCTCACAGCACAGACGACAAAATTCGAGTAGGATATACATAATTAAGTAAGCTAATAACGTCAATCACTGCAGTTATATATATATATATATATATATATATATATATATATATATATATATATATATATATATATATATATATATATATAAAATAAACAACAAACATAGTGTTCATTTCTCTTAGTGATCGAGTACTAGTCCTATGATAATGATAGTGATCTGTACGATTATATATACGTACCTCGTATGTAACCTGCAGCTGGTTGCCGAAAGGATCGTCCTTGAGGCCGCCGTAGAACTTCTGCGGCGCCTGAACGAAGCCGCTGTGGAGCTCGTCGTCGAAGCCCAGGAGGAGGCACATGGCGTGGAGGGCCACCTGCGGGTTGTTCGCGAACATGTCGCAGTCCACGTTCAGCATGATGGGAGCGTTGGTCACCACCGCGGACACCCTCGTCTGCACAGCACGGCGCACAGGCCACTCATTAGCTAGTGCACTACGGTGAGCTAGCTTATCCTGATGATGTACGTACCACCCATGGCACGCCCGTGAGATGGGACTGAACAGTGAACACCGATGACGTACGTACCAGGACGTTCATGGCCCCGGCCTTGAAGTGATGGTGCTGTGTGGGTCTCTTTTCCCTGGAGACGTATATGAGGCTTGGGATTGCATCTTCTGCTTCCTGATTGCTCTTGCTCTTGCTGCTGTTGTCCCACAGGACCTGAACACTCGCGGCGGCAGAAGAATGTGTCCATGTTTGTTAGCAAGAAAACAAACCATGAGGCGGCTCGATTGATCAGTTGGTTTCTACCTTGATTATGGTCGGGTGGTTGCTGCGGTCAGCGCCCACGAACTCGGCGAACTCGCCGTCGCCGCGCCGGAGTAGGGATTCCTCTTTGGCGTTCTCGATCCGGCGGACCAACTCCTCGTACTCGTTCTACATGCAAGAACACGATCAGAAACTGGCGCGTAAGTATGCAGTGCACGGCGGATGCTAGCTTTACCTTCACGAGTGTCCAAGCACGCAAGAACTCGGCATTGTCGGCGGCGGCCCCACCACGCTCCGCCACGCCATCGGAGGAGGAGAAGTACACGAAGGGGGCCCTGACCTTGACGCCGTGCTTCTTGCAGAACGGCACCCAGAGCTTGGCGAACTCGGCGGCCTCGCGCAGCGCGTAGCAGGTCACCGCCGAGCACCCGTCGTCGGAGACGTAGCACGACAGCTTCCCCGCGGGGTAGTCCAGTGCCAGCAGCGACAGCACCGTGTTCACCGTCACCAGCGGCGGCTCCAGCTTCGGGTCCGCCGTCGTCACGAACATGTCCACCGCCGGCAGCTCGTCGATGCTGCTGACGACAAAACAAATTCATCATTAAACGGATGCATCAGATTGACGAAGCAAAATAAATACGTACTGATGACTAGCGTTTTCCTGGAAATAAACCTCTGCTAGCTAGTACGTCTTGGTGATACGTACCAATATTTGGCGAGGCGTTCAGGGTGCGTGTCGAAGCGGACCGGGTTCCATTTGGCGTTCATGTTGATGAGCCACACCACCGTGAACCACGCCTCGCAGATGAACGCGGCGACCCAGCACCACGCCGCGCCGCCGCCGCCGGCCACCATCAGCGAGGACACACGGTGAGCGAGGAGGGCCAGGAGCAGGAAGAGAACGGCGAGGTCGGCCAGCTTCCATGCCGTGCGGGGGAGCGGGACCCTCTCTTGCAGCTGCAGATTCGTCTTGGCGCTCGCCATGTCCGACGACAGAGCGAGCCAGACAAAGGACTCTTGCTGGTCACTCTCAGCACTCTCTCAGCATGGAGTAGCACGCGAGAACCACAAGAAAACATATACGGAACCAGTTGGTACTAGTGATCATATATAGATAGACGACACGCGCTCGCAGCCAAGGTATAGTGTCACATTACGGTAGATTCTCCAATCTACAACATATTTTAATTTATCTTTTCCTTTTTCGATTAGAGTAACTCAAATGCGTACTATAGCAGTAAAAGCCAAAAGCGCTTCACGACACCACAAACAGCACGATCGTTGAAGATTCACCCAAATCCATTCAACATCATCAGCAATTCAGCATTCAAATTCACAAATAAAAAACCGAGAATCCGATGCTCTCTTTTTCTTTACTTGGAGCAACTTCAACGGTGACACCTAAGATAGAGCTAGCCTCTAGTTATCGAGTGAGGCCCTGTTTGATCTCCTCTTCTAAACTTTAAAGCTCTAAGAGATTCAGAGCACTTTAGCTCACTTTTAGGCTCAAAAGCTCTAATATGAGGTGGGTTAAATTTAGAGATAACTTTAGACCACCTGATTGGAGCTTTAACTCTAAAATTTAGAGCTCTAAAGTTTAGAGGAAGACATTTAAACAGCCTCTAAGGGCTTTCTCTACTTTTTGGAGCTTTGTTTTTAGCACCCAAATCCAAGCTACATCTGAGCTCTTATTTCATTTTCTCATATTTTGATATAATATCTACGTATATCCTTCGTATCACACTAGTATAATTTAAACTTAAATATATGTAAACAATACAAATGAACCATATTCAAATTTAACTTTTCAAATCCTACTCGTAAAAACTCTTGATAGGATGGCCCGCTCAGCCTGTTAGGGTGAAACCCTAGTGCCCTCCCCGTCCTCATCGCCGGCCGCCGCCCTAGCATCGGCGGCCCCCTCCCCTCTCATCCCCTCCCATCTTCCACCCCGCCCTTCACCAGAAGCCAGCCATGGCGGGCCCACCGCGCCCTTGCCGTTTAGACGAGCGCAGGCCAAGATGACCGCCCCCACCTTGATGCCATCGGCGCCAGCTGAACCGGCGCTTGCTTCCCCGTCCCCACCACCTCCTCCTGCGTGCTCCTCCCTTCCTCGGCTAGAGAGCTCAACACAGGCGCCGCTCCGGCACCGGCTGCCCCCTCCCCTTCCCATCCTCTCCCATCTTCCACCCCTAGCCTTCACCATCTGCGCGCAGAAGCCGGCCATGGTGGGCCTGCTGCGCCTTCGCTGTTCGGGCAGGCGTTGGCCATGATGGCCGCCTCCACCCTGATGCCGCCGGCCATGATGGCCACCCCACCCTGACGCCGCCGGCGCTAGCCTCCCTGTCCCCACCTCATCCTCCCTCGCGCTCCTCCCTTCCTCGGCTGGAGAGCTCAGTGCAGCCACCTGCCTATGCAAGGGCAGTGCAGTTGCAATCCGCCACCTGTGTGCTGGTTGCAGTCCGCCCACCTGTGTGCTAGGGTAGCCTGGTGAGCCTAGGTCTCGTGGCACGCGGCCTGCCGCCACGTCATCGCTCCTAGGGGCCTCCGGGGATCTGCTGCTGCTAGTTCCGGCAACCGCCATGGTGACTGTGTCTTGTCGCTCCACTAGCTGAGATCTATTCAACATCTTCCTGGTCCACCCCGTTCATCTAGATCTAGTTGGGGTAGGCAACCACTACTTTGAGTCAGCCCAACGCAGCAGACAACCATAGGCGGCTCCACTTCGAGCTTGTAGCCACGCTCTCTCCCTTCGCCTCCCCCTTCCACCCAGGATGAAGCACGGCAGGCTGTTCCAAGGATGATCATCGCTGGGCGGACGATGGATTTGCCTCAGATGCAAAGTGGTCACCCATTGCTTCCCCAAACCCCTACCTCGACGCTGCTCGTCTAGAGCTGTAGCCGCGAATGGCATCGCCGTCACCTGCACAAGTTAGGCTGCGCTGCATCATCATCGGTGGCACGCGTGGCGCTGGCGCAAAGGTGGGCAACTAGGGTGGCGGCACCATCAGCACACGCATCATCAGCCACGACCACGGCTCATTCACGAGCTTCATGTTCGTGGCAGGGACGCTAATGATGGAGCCAGCCGGGTTGCACACGGCTGCGCATAGAGTTTGCCGGCCCATCAGAGGCTCGGGCCACGACCTTCTTCAGATGGCCGCAATGCGCTTCTCCGCTCTTGATGTCGATGGTTGGCACGAGGTCCTATCGTAGGGGTTCGACGGCCGCAATGGGGCGCGGACTACGCGGCCGGTGAACCCTCGACCCTCCACCCGCATTCTAGCAGAACTTCATGGCACTGGCCACACCACCACGGGTTGCACAGACTGCCCCCTCGAGTGCTGATGCAACAAGACAGAGTTTCTTTCATCTTTTATTACTTTCCAAACTGCACTCACGCCCTCCGTGTCTAATATATGATTCGGTCATGATTCATGCTATAGGATTTAGAACAACTCGCATTCAGCAGTGATCGATACATAGTCCAATTCCAAGACGTATTGGGCCACACCCTTTATATATCACATTGACCAGACTCATGCGAGTTAGAACAATTCGCGTATATAGTTCTGATCGACATGGAGTCTGATTCCAAGATGTATTGGTTCATGTCCTCGGTATCTCATATGTGAGCCAAACTCATGATCTGTGCTTTAAAACAACTCACGTTTAGTGCCCAACCAGTCATGACGTGTACTAGTACAAAATAGAGCTCTTGGCTTTATATATGTGTTGACACTAAAAAATGTTTTAAGGAGGTTTTAAGTATTATGAACTTGTTATAAACGTCTTGGACATGGTGGAGGTCAAGTGGCGCGACTAAACAGCGAGCGAGATGCGCGGAGAAGACGGCGAGCCGTGGCGAGCCACCCCAAGTCAGTTTAGCCGACTCTAACAGTTAGCTTAGTCGGTTTTCCTCTCCAGTCGGCTAAGCCGACTTCCCCCTAATGTCGGCGGTGGGCGTGCCTGAGCCTGTAAAAGTCGGCTTAGCCGACTCCCCCTGTCGGCTAAGCCGACTCTGCCTGGAAACCGAGCAGGACACCTCCTAAAGTCGGTTTTTGGTATATTTTCAGCGTGGAAAACTTGGAGAACACATCTTGGAGATGTTTTCTACTAGGATAAGACCACCCCTCTCTATATATATGAGAGGATCATGGCCGATTGAGTTTCCATCTATCCAATCAACAAAACAACAACTAAAACTCCTATCTTACCCTAGTTTTCTCCTCTCAACCCTCTACCCTGCTATTCAGCAAGCCTCTCCATGAGATTTGTCGGCATCCTAGGTGGCCTTGCCGGTCCTAGGAGATCCTCCATGTGCTTCTCCCTAACGGATCCTTCCGGGAGTGGTTCGGGAGCCGTTTCGGCCGAGAACAAGCTCTACATCGGCCCTATCGATCTCTAGATCGGTTAGGTCGGTTACGCTTCATCTCTTGCTGCGTTGCAGGTCTTGTGAGACCTCTTGGGCATCCAAGGCCCTCGCTAGTGTGTTGGCTTGGGGCAATCTTCAGCGTCAACATACTTTTTGGTGACTCCGCTGGGGAACGCTAGACGAAAGATCAAGTTTTCCTCCAGCAACATGGAAAGTAACGTTGAAGATACTGGGGATAGGACCCAAGTCCCTCATGAGGGCAACATCAACCATCCCATGAACATCGATGAGCTTCCTGAAGAACTGAAGCAACAAGTGGAGGCCAAGTTCAACGCCGTTCTGAAGGCTTTTCTTCAGAGTTGCACTAAAGATCGGTGGGAAGATCACTCAATTCAGGGAGCCGGATTTCAGCGAGTTGATCACTTCTACATCTTTTGCACCCGCTACACCTGAGGTAAGATCTTCTGAACCTAGGTATGATGACATTATCGATCCTTACCCTACACATGCCAATTATGCTACTATGATGGATGATCATAAGAAAGTAATAGATAATAATCTTCTTACTGCTGTAAACATGATCATGTCCCGTTTTGATAAGTTAGAAGGGAAAACAACTGATGGCAATCCATTGGGTGTTGATTCTTCTTCTAAAAATCTTGAATTTGGCATGCCTTTGAATTTTTATGATAATCAAGGTTTATATGCAACAGCAAATAAATGCAAATCAGTCTCTTTGGTAATTGAAATCGATAAGACTGGTTTAGTTGAAAGTACTCCATCCAATCAAGTGGTTGTCTGTGGTCAAAATTCGGCTTGAAACATTCGAACCGATCAAAGACCAACAACAAGTCGAGCTTCGGCGGGGCAAAACATTATCCCCAACCCGCCGAAGTCACCAAGCCATGTCCCCATATTTGATAATACATCTGCTGCACCTGTTGCTCCCTCTATCGATTTCAATGACACTTTGAATCGGTTTAGGGAGGAATTATCTAAATCACTTGAAGAGAGTTTAGGTGTACAAATCAAGCCTAGTAGGACTACTTACCGTAAGCCGTACCCTTCACACTTTGATTTTATGAAAGCACCTGATGGGTGGAAGGTACATGATTTTAATAAATTAGTGGTGATGATAGTAAATCTACCATGGAGCATATTAGCATGTTTCTTGCACAATTGGGTGAAGCTAGTGCTTATGATTTTATGAAAGTTCACAATTTTCCATTGTCCCTTACTGGCACAACTTTTGCATGGTTTACTTCATTACCAGCTTGTTCTATTGGTTCATGGGCTGAATTAGAAGAAAATTTTCATAGTGACTTTTATACCGGCGTCCATAAAACTAGATTGTCTCATTTTGTATCTGTTTGTTAAGGTCGTGATGAGTCTGTTCTTAATTTTGTTAAGCGATTTAGAGAAATTAAGAACCAATGCTTTCATTTAATGTTTTGCTGGTTTATGTCCTAGTATTAGGGATAAACTTGAACATTATGAGTTTGTGAATGTTAATCAACTATTGCAAAGGGCCATTTTAGCTGAATCGCGCCTTAAAGAATCTCGTGAAACTTATAAGTCTAATCGTCATAATGTGTATGTTGTTGATGATCATTCTGATGATGATAATAATGAAATTTGTCTCGCTAAAATTAAATGGCCATCAGAGAATAAGATGGCTACTTGTCTATCTCTCAAACTGATTCATAAGAATCGGGATGAAGAGATGAATTTTACTTTTGATTTCTCTAAATGTGATCGAATCTTTGATGAATTGTTGAAATTCAGTTATATTAGAATTAATTATACATTGCCTTCAGCTGATGAGTTAAAAAGAAGAGCTTATTGTAAATATCATAATTCTTTTTCTCATGCCACTAATGATTGCAATGTTTTCCGTCGGCAGGTCCAATCGGCCCTTAATGAGGGACGATTGAGTCTTTATGATATGCAAGTTGATAAGGTCCATTTTCCAATGCACACAATTGAAGCAAGACCACCCGCTGTTTTGATTTGTCCCGAGCAAGCCAATATAACTCAAGGCAAGAATGTGCTTATCGGCGAACCACGTGTAGCACCGAATGTTGAAACAAATTTGGGGCGCAAGGTGGTGCTAGAGAAGGACGATGAAGGCAAGAACAAATTAAAGATCACTGGTGGATCAATGCAGTATTTGAGAAGGCAGCGGTGGTATGAAACGGTGGCGGCATAGCAGAGGCCGGCTAAGCCGACTGGAGCAGTCGGCCAGGCCGACTCCACCTAGTAGTAGGGCCAGTCGGCTAAGCTGACTCAGGGTGTCGGCTTAACCGACTCAGCCTCCCTCTCAGCCAAGTCGGCTAAGCCAACTGCTCCAGTCGGCTAGCCGACTCCCATGGTTCCAGCAGCCTCGGCCCCTCCGGCGTTCAAGGTTTGCGCACATTTGTTCCCCACAGGCCAGAGATTGGTAATTGAAAGACGAATGAGAAGAAGAACCAAGGGGAGCTTTTGGTGAGGCCACCATGCACTTTTGATAGGCTTATGGCCAAATATAAGCAAGAAAAGGCTGATTCTGAGAATCGGCCGTTAAAAAAGAGAATCTACTCCGCCTAAGCGAGAAGATGAAAAGGTTAAGCAATTGGCGGTGATGCAACCAGCAGCTCCAGTTCAGAAAGTTGCTCCTCATGTATCTCATTGGGGACCCCTGATTCCACCTCCAGTCACACCACAATGGGGTCCTTATGGAGTTTGTGTGCCGTATCCCTCACCTACACCTATGCAAGGCTAGCAAAGAAGGAAAGAGCCTACTGGTCCAGTTCAAAAACCTTCCATCTTTAGCCGATTGAACAATGGTCAATCGAGCTCTAACGGTGTGAATCAAGGTCAGATGATTACATTCAAGACTTTGGCTTCACAAGGTTCAGAAAGGGCACCGATGCGACAGGTCTACGTGCCTAAGGTTGAGGCTCCTGTTATTCCTTCGCCAAGAGCTATGCCTCAATCAGTCATCACAATCGGATCTATGAAAGCTCCTGTCTTTAACCATTATGGGCCGATTATAAGTGAAGAAACTCCAGCGCAAAAAGCAAGATGAAGTTCCTAAAGAAGTTGCTGGAGATGAGAAGAGAGAGCTTGTCGAAGGAGATTCCAAGTATCGCCAACCTGTGTGGTGTCCTCGTGGGTTGAACAAAACCCAACGACGCAAGTTGCAGCGCGCCCGGCATAAGCAACAGAAGCGGGAGATGCTTGCCAAGATGGGGGGTGAAGTCCTAAACCCCAAGCACATCAAAAGCTCTCCAAAAGGTCAAAATGACGCTGCTGCCACTGGCCTGTTGGCTAAGCCAACTCTTATGTTGAGCCAGTCGGCTAAGCCAATTGCAAAGTCGGCTAAGCCGACTGCACCTATTCCTGTCAGCCTAGATGTGCCAGAGTCGGCTAAGCCGACTCCCCTTGCTAATACTATTCCAGAGGCCCCAGAATTGGCCTGGCTGACTCCAAGGTCGGCTGAGCTGACTCCTACTATCCCAGTGGCCTCCGAGGTGTCCTCTGATGATTTTACTTTCACTATTGCTGCTATGGTTGGCATGGAGGTGCCTGAGGTTCTTGATGAGGAGATGGTATGAAGCTACTCCGGAAAGAGGGGAGGTCAATGTAGTTGTTTTGTCTGCCGATTACTACACGTTGAAGATGATTCAGCCGCAGCAGTATTTAACTTCCCGATACAAGATGCCACATTTAAGAAACTAGAACAGCCTATCAATCATCTCAAGCCTTTGCATGTGAAGGGCCATATCAATGGTACTTTGGTCCATAACATGTTGGTGGATAATGGGGCAATTGTGAATGTGATGCCATATGCACTTTATAAGAAGCTTTGTGGCACTGATGAGGAGCTGGTGAGGACCAATATGACGATCATTGGAGTTGGAGGAGGTGCTCCTATTCTAGCTAGAGGGATTGCTAATATGGAACTCACTATTGGAAGCAAGACCCTAGCCACGGCATTCTTCGTTGCAGATGTGCAAGGTAGTTACAATTTAATACTTGGGCATGATTGGATCCATGCTAATTATTGCATACCATTTAGTATGCATCAATTTCTTATTCAATGGGTAGATGATGCCGTGGAGATTGTGTATTTAGATTCATCGGCTGAAGTAGCTACAGCCGATGCTCCCAAGCCTGGGGGCATGATGCTATTGATTGCTTATCTAGTAGAAATCTTTCTAGCTATGAATTTATTAGTGTTATCAGGCAAGGTGGTTTTATTCCTATATCTTTGAAGCCGATTGATAATCGGCTCAATATCATCATGTAATTGTTTATTAATGGATACAAATATTGAATGGTTAAAACATCGTATTGATTAGTATCAGGCTAATAAGACCGATGCTTGTGAAGCAATTGATGATTTTGATGAGCTCAATAAGTTGGACCAAGGATTTACGTCGGCCGACCCTTTGGAGCAGGTTGATATTGGGGATGGCTCTGTGCCCCGGCCGATGTTTATAAATCAAAACTTGAAAGCCGATTACAAATTTGAGCTAATCGCGCTTCTTAAGGAATATATTGATTGTTTTGCATGGAATTATACCGAGATGCCTGGGCTGAGCCGAGAGCTTGTTGAGCATCGGCTCCCTATCAAGGATGGATTCAAGCCATATAAGCAACACCCCCGCCGATTTAATTCTATAATTTATGATCGGGTTAAAGAAGAGATTAATCGGCTCTTGCAAGCGGGGATCATTCAGCCATGCAGGTATGCGGAGTGGGTCTCTAATATTGTGCCTATTGAGAAGAAAGTTTCTGGGAAGATCAGAGTTTGCATTGATTTTAAAGATCTGAATAGAGCTACTCCAAAAGATGAATATCCTATGCCTATAGTCAATATGCTTATCAATGATACTTCAGGACATCGGATTATTAGCTTTCTTGAAGGTAATGCCAGTTATAATCAGATTTTCATGGCCGAAGAATATATATCGAAGACGACCTTTATATGTTGTGGGTTTGTTGGTCTCTTTGAGTGGGTTGTGATGACATTTGGGCTAAAGGATGCAGGTGCTACTTATCAAAGAGCTATGAATTTGATTTTTTTATGATTTAATTGGGGTGATTATGGAGGTTTATATTGATGATATTGTGATTAAATCAGCTGCCCATAAATCTCATTTGGCCGATTTGCATCATGCTTTTGAGAGGATGCGCCTTTATGGATTGAAGATGAACCCACTTAAATATGCTTTTGGAGTATCGGCTGGAAAGTTCTTAGGCTTCATAATTCATGATAAAGGTATAGAGATTGATCCCAAGAGGATAGAAAAGATCAAGGGAGTTCAGGCACCTACATGCAAGAAAGACTTGCAATAGTTCTTGGGAAAAGTGAACTACTTGAGGAGATTCGCTACTAACTTGTCCGGGAAGATTATTCCCCCCATATTAAAACTGAAGGATGAATCTGAATTCACTTGGGGGCAGAACAACAAGAGACATTTGAGAAGATAAAGGAATATCTATCAACACCACCAATTCTTCATGCACTAAGAAGAGGAGTTCCTTTTAAATTATATATTGTTGCTGAAGATAAGATAATCAGGACTGTTTTGACTCAAGAAGACGAAGGTAAAGAATATGTAATTGCTTATCTTGGTCACCATCTTCTTGATCCCGAGACAAGGTATGCCCATATAGAAAAAATATTCTTATTACTATACTATGCTTGTTCCAAGATGAGACATTATCTTTTGTCTAGTACATGTGTTGTTGCTTGCCAGACCAATGTGATAAAACACATGTTATATTGGCCAATTCTTCGTAGAAGGATAGGCAAATGGGCATACGCACTAATTGAATATGACTTGACTTATGAACCATTGAGAGCTTTAAAAGGTCAAGTCCTTGCTGATTTTATTGTTGAGCATGGTATTTACTTGGATAATAAAATCAATTACCTTACTTTTACTCCCTGAACATTATATTTTGATGGATCAGTTTACAAAGATGGCCAAGGTGTTGGTATTGTGCTTATTTCCCCTAGTGGTTCTAAAATTGAGATGTCAAGCCGGTTGAATTTTCATTGCACTAATAATCAAACTGAATATCAAGCTCTATTATTTGGGTTGATTATGTTATGATCCATGGGGGTAAGACATGTTGAGGCCTATGGTGATTCCTTGCTGGTGATACAACAGGTTGCTGGTGAATTTCAATGCTTAGAAGGGTCATTAAGAGTTTGTCTTGATGCTTGCCTCGATATCATTGGTTCTCTAGCCAAATTTTAAATTCAGTATGTTCCGAGGCATGAAAAATCAAAGGGCCAACATGTTAGCTCAACAAGCATCTGGCTATGATGTCGGTGGACGTAACTTTCACATTCAAGAAAAGCCGATGCATGAAGATTTAGAATTTTCCCATGCAGGTACAAACGAGTTGGCTAAGTCGACTGCTCTAGTCGGCTTAGCTGACTTACCCTGTGCGGTAGCCCAGTCGACTAAGCCGACTGACCTCACCTGTGGTCGATCCGACCAATCTACCTGAGAAGCTTTCAAATCGGCCCAGCGGAACTTCCAGTGATGTTGGTGCCAATTTATGTGATTGGAGGGCTCCCTTGTTGGCATATCTATGTGATCCAAGTGCTAAAGTTGATAAAAGTGTTCGGCGAAGTGCTTTCAAGTATATGTTGTATAATGATGAGCTTTACCGAAGAACCGCGAAGATTTGTTATTAAAGTGCTTAGGATCTGATCAAGCAAGAGTGGCTATGGGGGAAGTCCATGAAGGTATTTATAGTACGCATCAATCAGCCCCGAAGATGAAGTGGTTGTTGCGTAGAGCCGGTTTTTATTGGCCTACCATGATGGCTGGTTGTTTTTGATACTACAAAGGTTGTGAAGAGTGCCAAAGGTTTGAGAATGTTCAGCTTGTGCCCGCTGCTATGCTTCATCCTATAATCAAGCCATGGCCTTTTCGAGGTTGGGGGCTAGACTTTATTGGTCAAATTCATCCCCCATCTTCCAAAGGACACCGATTTATATTGGTTGCTATATATTACTTTACTAAGTGGACTGAGGCAATTCCTTTGAAGAATATGACGCATAGAGAGTTGATTGAGTTCATTACTGAGCATATCATATATAGATTCGGCATCCCTTAGACATTAACTACAGATCAAGGGACATCCTTTGTGTCTAAAGAGGTGAGGGAATTTGCTGAATTATATAAGATCAAGTTACTCAATTCATCTCCATACTATGCTCAAGCTAATGGCCAAGCTGAGTCTAGTAATAAGACTTTGATCAAGCTCATCAAGAAAAAGATTGAGGAGAATCCAAGGAGGTGGCATAAAGTTTTGTTTGAAGCTCTATGGGCACATCACATTTCAAGGCATGGGGCTACAAAAGTTACTCCTTTTGAGTTGGTATATGGTCAAGAGGCCGTGTTGCCTGTCGAGGTAAATTTGGATGCATACAGGCTTGCTAAACAAAATGATCTATTAGCCGTTGTGTATCATGACTTGATGATGGATAACATCGATAAGGTAACTGATGTAAGATTAAAGGCTCTTAAGGAGATAGAGAAAGACAAAGCTCGAGTTGCCAGGGCATACAACAAAAAAAGTCAAGAGCAAATCCTCTCAAGTAGGAGAATTAATGTAGAAAACTATACTACCTATTGGATCGAAGAGCAATCAGTTTGGCAAATGGTCACCTAACTGGGAGGGTCCTTACAAAGTGATCAAAGTCATATACGGTAATTCCTATTTGCTAGAGACTTTGCAAGTTGAACGTCTGCATTTAATGGGAGGTAGTTGAAAAAGTATTTTCCAAGTGTTTGACAGGAAGCCTAAGTGCTCTCCAAGTAATGACCGATACATGTATCGCTCTTAGAACAAAAATGGCCGATGTATACATTGTCCTTAGTCGTTGAGCAGCCGATGAGATGGGTATCATTGCTGTTCAGTTTTTATTGTGTTTTTAGCTCAATTAAGTGTTTTCAGGTTCATGCATCATTCACTTGAAAACAGGAGGGCATATGTTGACACTCAAAAATGTTCCAAGGTGGTTTTAAGTATTATGAACGAGTTATAAACGTCTTGGACATAGTGGAGGACAAGTGGCATGACTAAACAGCGAGCGAGATGCGCGGAGAAAACGGCGAGTCACCCCGAGTCGGCTAAGCCGACTTCCCCCTGATGCCGCCAGCGGGCGTGCCTGAGCTCGTAAAAGTCGGCTTAGCCGACTCCCCCTGTCGGATAAGCCGACTCTGCCTGGAAACCAAACAGGATAGCTCCTAAAGTCGGTTTTTGGTACATTTTTGATGTGGAAAACTTAGAGAACGCATCTTGGAGATGTTTCCTACTAGAATAAGACCACCCCCCTCTATATATATGAGAGGATCATAGCCGATTGAGTTCTCATCTATCCAATCGACAAAACAACAACCAGAACTCCTATCTTACCCTAGTTTTCTCCTCTCAACCCTCTACCCTGCTGTTCGGCAAGCCTCTCCACGAGATTTGTCGGCATTCTAGGTGGCCTTGCTTGTCCTAAGAGATCCTCCACGTGCTTCTCCCCAACAGATCCTTCTAGGAGTGGTTCGGGAGCTGTTTCGGCCGAGAATGAGCTCTACATCGGCCCTATTGATCTCTAGATCGGTTAGGCCGATTACGCTTCGTCTCTTGCTGCGTTGCAGGTCTTGTAAGACCTCTTGGACGTCCAAGGCCCTCGCTGGTGTGTTGGCTTGGAGCGATCTTCAGCGTCAACAATATGGGAAAGAATTATCCTCTCTTTCCGGTTGTTCCTTCGAGTATTATTTTTATATTCGCGATGCAGGGGTGGATCTTACCGATTTACCTTGTTTGGAGACCTAGAGGAGGAAGGAAGGATGGTGGGAAGACCGTGAAAGCTACTGCACATGCATTTTTGTGGTCGGAATTTGATTTTGGGGCTGCACTTGACCGTGATATGGTGTGGACTCTGGAGGGGTCTGCTAGCTGGTGACTGTGACTTGGATTGATGGTGCGTTAGTTTATATAAACATATGGATAAATACGCGTGATCTCGACGTCCGCTAGAATCATGGAATGTGAAAACCACGTTGGGTTTTTGTAGTCTATAAGTCAAAGGTTGTTCCTTTTGTAGCTCGGCATGTTCTGTCCGTCGGACTCGGATCAAACGATTGACGGTTTGGATGTACACTATTATAATGATATAATCAGAGCAAAGAGCTGTGCTTTTTTTTTTTGAGAGCGTCCGTGACCATGATATTGATCCGCGCGTCAGTGACCGTGGGTCGCTGGGGATGAGTACGAAATGTTTTCCAATCAGTTTTGATTTTCAGAAAATGATAATCTATGCAGTTTCTTGTTTAATTCATAAGTAATTATTGGTGCTAAAATTATGAAATTTGTTGTGTATCCTTGTTATGAGATGCTCTACCATGGAAAAATATGAATTGGTCATTTTTAGTAGTTTTTCTAAGGTTAAAAATTACATCTTTAATTAATAAATGAACCTTACATGATTTTTACAGATAAAAATATTAATCTTTTAGTCATGAAACTTTTTGTGCATGCTTTACGTGCTAATACCTGCCTTCATAAAAATTATGGTACTGTTCTGATAATCCTAACTTGCTTAATTAATTTAAATGTGTTTAAATGCCTTTATCCATGTTTAATAAATACTATAATGGATTAGGTAAATACTTAAATGAATTGGGTGTATTTTATACTTTGATTGTGGACCTTGGAACACCTAAACCCCTGTTGTTCCTTGATAACTTAATTCCTTTCTTGTTATGCTCATAATCAACATGTTTATATAATAATTAAAATGTTTTAATGTTTAGATTTATAATTTCTATATAATGATCATGAGTTAAAATGAATGTTAGCCTTTTACTGATCCATGTTAAGTTTAAATTTTTTCATGATAATAACTAATTCACTTGTCACTTAAATAAATGAAAATGCTTTTATAATACAAACCATAGTTCTTTGGTGAACGAAAGTTGTACTCAACTTTCTTTAGTTTATTAAGCTCTGTTATGCACTTGTTATGCCTCTCATCATGCATCATGGCATGTAGTTCATCATGTTGAACAAAGCATCATCTATTATGTGCAATGTATACGAGAGTGGGAAGATGCGTGTCGATCAAGTTTCGGAGGAGATTCGTCCACCAATGGTGTTGGTGCTAAGTCTAACTTCAGTGGTCTGTCTGTGGAAACTAACCTCCTCTGCAATGCAGGCAAGCCCCGGTGCATACCATCCTTCCCTAGTATTTATAAATCTTTATTACACTTTAAGTTTTGTGAGATGAGCATTAAGTAATTAGGAGTTGATCGAATACCATTGCTGCATGATTACTTTGATATTCAGGTAGCCTTAGTCGTATCCTGCTAGTATGAGTAGGTCGATATATCTTTTGTTTAGTAATACTTAGACTTCAACCTAGGTCATAGATCACGTTGATAATCACTCATCACAAAACGAACTACACGTATCAACCTTGTATTCGCAGAACGAGATTGGTTTACAGGTCACGGATGAACTATCTACCCGGGCCATTCAGACGTTTCCAAGAATTCAGTCCGTTCCAGCTAAGCAATACAGCACCTTCTTTGCTCTTTGCCGCTGGTAGCTCTGGAAAAGGCGGAATGCTTTCATCTTCCGCAACGAGACTATCTCTCTAAGACAAGTACTTCAAGCATATTGCCTGGATGCTGGAGCCTGGCGACCGCGTATTGGAAAAAAAAACAGAGACAAGTTGCCGACGTCTGGTGCAGCTTCCTCCAGGAGCTAATTAACAGACTTATGTAGAGTCCATCACGTTTTGTACATCCTGTTTTTTCCTCTATACAATGTAATCATTGGACTAGTGCCAAAAGTCATATAATGCAAATAAAATCAGGTGGGGAATTTCCCCCCGTTGAATGTTCAAAAAAAAAGAAGGTAGATGCATGTTTCTTCTTTTCAAGATATTTTTCGTGCTTAGTCTATCCTTGATGGGCAACCAGAAAAAGACTTTGTGCTTTGGCTGACAAAAGCAATTCCATAGCCACCGGTAAGACTCATGTATCTGTGAATGGTCTATCAGGGCCTTGTAAGCACTTGGTGGCACAAAATTCGAGCCCTAGATGTACTTCGAGGTGTCACTATTGTTATTCAGCTGCAATTCTTCCACTTTATGTGAGATGATTTGCGTGTGAGGGTTGTTTCAGAAACTTGTAGGTGGAGAGAAGTTGGATGATGTCATCTTGATTGCAGACTTTTTCAACAGAGATATACTTATTCTTTGCAAAGGAGAACAACTCTGTTGAGCTGGTTTTTGGAACTTGGTTACACCAGCTATCTTGCCAAAACATACATGTTTTCCTATTTTTTTACTTCCTCAACTGCCATGATTTTGAAATTAGGAAGTTTTTTCAAGTTATCTCTCCACCAAAAAGCTAAGGATCCCCTTTATACAATTTGGTAGCACTCGTATTTTTATAAGAGTGAAAATGGTATGAAAAAAAGGAAAATAGATATGAGAACATGATGAAAATGGTTCCATGTTTTCTGGACCATTTTTATGATCTTTTCCCGAGATATCTCATTTTTTTATAGCCACTTGCTGGCTCCTTGTTTTATTTTATTTATGCCAGAGTAAGTCTGAGATCATGAGCTACTAAGCTGTGCCTATGCGAGTCTGTGTTTATAACTGTGAGGTTATGTGTTTGAGTCGTATGTGTATCGTGAACAATATGAAACTTGTGTGCGCGCTTAATTGTTTAAGACACCTATGATTCTTGCTAGACTGGCAACTTGCAACTTGCTTACGTGCTGTGAACTGCGGTTGTCATTGCTTACGATGTACTCGCTCCGTTCCAAATTATAAAATATTTTAGCATTTCTAGATTCATAACTTTTTCTATGCACTTAGATATACGCTTTGTCTACATGCAAATTAAAAGCAGTGTATCTAGAAAAGTCAAAACGTCTTATAAGTTGGAATAGAGAGAGTATTTCCGTTTATATTCTTGGTTGTTTTGACGTCCCACAATCATGTCTTCGTATTCTGGCTGCTCCCATTCATTTTCATCCATACTTGTATATACACAACCTGTTTGAATAGGATAGAGCTATACTTACCAGTTGGACTAAAAATTAACTCAAATTAGCTGAAGTTGGTTGACAACTGGTTGTTGCCTTGGCTAACACATTAACCCACTTATTAGCCCTCCTGTTTGGATGAGTAGAGCTAGTTTTAACTAACTTTTGCTAGCAAGCAATTAACTCTTGTATCCCAGGAAGACCACAGTTGTGTGATGGACGTGACCTGGTGGTGTTTTGGTGCACACCCCGATCACAACATAGTTGATTGATTGACACGATTTTATCATCCTGAACGGTGGACCCTAACTACTCCCTCCAATCACAAAAAAGAGTTGTCCATTTGAGTTGTATTCAGGCTGCCTTTGGATTGCATGAAAATTTTCTGTTTTCTACGTTTTTTCTGCAAAAATGTACTAATTCCTATAAAATTCTTTTACAATTCATATGAATTCTTGCATTCCAAAGAGACCCTTAAAGTCTGATGACTATTACCATCTTTGTCTCTAAAAATAATATTTTAATTTTATCCTAAACTAAACTATTCTAAATTTGGCTAAGCTATACAAAAATATCAATATTTATATTACGAAATAAAATATCATTATATTATCATGAAATTGATTCTCATAGTATTCATATTTAGTGTCATCAAGGTTTGACAATCTTCTCTACAAATTGAATCCTTTCCCAGGCATGAGCATGCAGAGGATTGGTATGGAGGAAGAGGTGGATCAAAATTTCCATCCGTATGTTGAGGTACGTCAAAACTTAACATATTATATATTTGGATATATAGTTATGATTTGGTTATGTTTACAAATTTTCATTCAAAATTTGCATTCACACTAGATGCCTCTACATGGTCTTGCCTCCATGTCGTTGAAGAGGAAGCAAAGCAGGAAAAGGGAAGTTTAAACCAACAAAGATGGGCTGATTCACCAAAGGAGGCCATGGCCACGTCACCCGAAATTTTTTCCAGCCGTCCGATCTCCCATCTTGTGGCCGAGATTGGTCGGAACCGCTTCAGTCCGAAACTGCTTCGCGTGTTTCCCATTTCATTCTCCGGCTTCTCGTCTACTTTTGCTTGGCTTCTCTGCCTTCGCGTAAGAATCTGGCCAAACAGATATATACTCGCGCTTCCAGCTTCTCCTTCCCTCCACCTATCCTTCCCAACACTTCTCCTCTGCCTCGCGACTCTTCCCTCCCCCGCACCGTGCCGAGCCGCACGTCCGCTCGCCCTCGGCGAGGCCGCGCTCGCTCTCGCCGGAGTCGCCCCCTCCCAGCGAGATCGTCGCCGCCGACCAACACGCCGCCCTCTCCGGTCCCGGGGTAGTGGCAACCTGACCTAGGGTTTTGGCCCTTCCTCAGCAGCGGCAGCACCAGCACCGGCAGCCCCACTCCCTTCTCCCCCACCCCCGCGCAGTTGGGCCCTCGCGGCACGGCGTGGCGCGTGTGACATGGGCCCCGCGTGGTGGCGCGACGTGGCCGGGCACCGTCACTGACCACGCCCGTCCCTCTCCACGCGACCTCCTGGACACAGTCGGCGCGGCTCTGCTCTCCCTCGATTCGTTCGCTCGCTGGTTTACTCCCCGGCCCTCTCTTTATCCCCCCCTCTCTCCTCATGTGGGATATGCATGGATGCAGGACCAGTCTACATGGTTACTAGGAGTTTTTGTTGTTTTGTGAGTCCTGATCTACTCGGTTGGGTTACGACAAAGATCTGAGCACATGAGCATCTCACTGAGATTTGTTTCACACCATGTGCACTGCAGTGCTGATGTTTTTGGGTTCATTGTTTGGATTCCAGCCATGTGCAGTGATGAGTATGATGTCCTATTGTTGTCACATTTAAAATTGAGGGAATGGGCTACTGCTATGATGATTGCACCATAAATTAGGTTTATTTGTGCTCCATGTAATGATCATGGTGTACCTTTCCGCAGATTACATCTCTTTGTTTTTAGATGCATGAGGCAATGCTCATGACCTATGATCATTCTTCCAATCTTCCTCTTACATCTTTTTATTATCTTGAGACCTTAGGCATCTTTTTATTATCTTGAGACCTTAGGCAATGACCATGGCCTGTTTTGGTACTATCTTTGCTATCACTTTTTCCATGTCCCATGATAGCTGAGGCAATGGTCAATTGGTTGCCTCTGTTTCCTTGCATTCATTCCTGCCTGTTTTGTTTTCACACACCAATGAGAGATATTACTGACTGCCTATTACTGTCAAAACTGGGGCAAAATGCCTGCTCTTAATTATGAGATCTGAGATTGTCCTTTCATTTCTTGTGATGATTTCTTCCTTTGCCTATTGGTTACCTGTGACATCAGATTATACACTGTCGCTTCTGAGCATATGCCCTGTTCCCAAGGATTACATTGACATATACTTTGGTTGTGTCCAATCACTTTTAGTTCTCATGTTCCTTTGATTTTTTGTGGGTACCAATTTTGTGCTTCCTTGTGCTCTACTTGCTTTTATCTTGGTCTAGTTAATGTTTCCATTGACATTTTTGGAAACATCGACAATGCTTGGATGCTGCTTCGTAGGAAGAAAGCTCATGCATCTTTTTCCGACCAATGTTGCAGTACCACTAATAGTTGCAATGTTTTTTCAGACCAGTAAGCGATATATTTGTTGGTTATGTAATTTGAAGCATCCTATTGCCGTGTGTTCCTTGAGTATGCATGAGGTTAATTTTGGGTGCTATGGGCACAGCTGAAAGTCACTGATCTTTGTTACATTGATTCACACATGCATCACAAAAAAGGGTATATATGTTCATAATTTCAGTACTAGGTACAATCTTAAGTTTCTATCTTCATCCAAGACATGCCTAAAATTTCTTTTCTGCATATTGCACGATCTCCCTATGTTTTAGGTAAACAGAGCAATTTATGTTTATATGGGTATCCTACTCATACCATGCTCTTACTATTACTAAGATCCTAACTCTTATATATTGTTCATATTTATCAATAGTGCACTTTTCTTATCTTTACCAGAAGTGTGGAACATGCTGCTATAGCAACAAAGAAAGGTTCGGCTGTTTGTACTGATTACCTTAATGTGGTCGATTCAAAAATTTTATGCCTTAATTAGTCAATTATGATATTCTGTTATGTTTCTTTTTCCGTACTATTAGCATGAAAAATATGATGCGCCCGCCACTGTTACTGCATAGCATGAAAAATATGATGCGCCTGCCACTGTTACTTCATTTAATTTATTTGCCAACAACAGTCGCCTCACCAGCTGCTAAAATTGTGTATAGTCAGTCGAGACCATATGCCTACATATGGGGAATGATTTTATTTACCTGTCCAAACAGTTGCAATTCGATTGACATAGTTCATTTGGTTTATTTTCCCTGATTGACATAGTTCATTTGGTTTATTTTCCCTGCAGATCAGGGCCTCTCAGGTGCTTGACGATTCTTAAGCCTAGCGCAAATCGCTTGCATTTTGCCCCATTTTTTATACTGCACTGGATGCACTCTACATGGTGCTGCACTGCATATGCTGAAGAAAAAAATAGGTACCGGACACATGAACATCACATAATTTTCCAAGCATTTCAAATCGTGTTGACTACCATATGCACGCGAAACCCTTTTTTTCCCGATGCTTCATATAGCGATGTCACCCTCTCATGTCACAGCTTTCCATTGCTAATGTGGGCTATAAGTATATAATAACATGCTATTCTGGTGGCGCAAATTTACCTAAAAATTTCATGCATCTGTGCTGCTTTGTACTTTAAATTCACTGTAAATTGGTTGCAGTTAAGATCAGCCGTTGGATTGACATACATTCAATTGGCCGTGTTATTTTCTATGCAAATGATTGAATTCAAATGTTTGCATTTTTTATGGATGAAAATTATACAAACATTTAAGTTAAAAGACATTATTTCTATGTGTCCAAATGTTGTGGCAAACTGATAGGTCATATCTGCCAAAAGCTCTTGCTGTAAAGTATACACCGCCTCTAGGGAAAAACAATTATACCATCTAAGTTAGAGTTACATCCATCAGTTAAACTATTACACAGACCTTTGGTTACACACCCTCCTAGGTCCTATATATTGCTTTCTGGGTGCCTCACCTGCAACGCTGTTCTTTTCCAACAAAAAAAAGGAACTATAGTTCATATATTTCAGCTCCACCATTTATTGATTCACTATGTTGTTTCTACACCAGCTAACGCCACCCAACAAAGATGTCGACTTCCATTTTGTGGCATGCACAGGGTTGTATTTCACACACGCAAGACATCCGGCGTTTTCTTAACATGCCTGTCCTTTACAGCTAAGAAGGGATCCAGGCCACCCTGACATTAGCACGTCCTATAAAAAAAACACATGTTCCTCACCATATGGTCTATATATTAGCCAGGCAATTGTAACGTCAGTTAACTATAGGTGTGTAATCCGCCCAATAACTCACCTGTCGTTTGTTCGACGTCTGAAAACTGCAGACATATTCCCCGGACTAATATACTATATACCAAACTGAATGTGCTCTGATTGCCTTCGTTACCTTATTACTCACAGCACTTAAATTTTAAGTACCACTGTGCACGCGCGCGAAGGCGCGCGCCCTTTACTAGTAGTACTAGAAGAAATCTGGAAAAGTAGGGAAGCCCCTAGTGTCAAAAGTGGTACTACGCTGATCCAGTGCAAATGGATCGACCTAGTCATCTGGGATTATGGATGAAAACGGACGGAAAAACCTTATTTCTAGTTCCGTTTCTCTATTTTTTTTGATGGAAACCGGAGATGATTCGAAAAATGCTGGTTCGAAAATGGAATCGGAATATGTGGACATACAGAAACCGACAAATACGGATGGAGAGCCAGAAAATTAAATTAAGATCACATAATCTAATATTCTCAAAGTATACATATATAAAGTCATGTAATAATATATAAAAAGTTTAATATTCATTTACATGCTATGTACGTGAACATAATATGCATATTTGGTGATTCGTAGTTATATTAACATAACATAAGGACATGTAATTGTTGAACATGTTGAGCTAGCGTAGATTGAAAACGGGATAAAAACAGGATAAATGCGGGTCTATTCCGTATTAAAACGGGATTACTCGGAAACGAACGGAAAACATCATTTTCTACTTCCGCAAATACGATACAGAAATAGACAGAAAAATATAGAAAACGGAAGAGAAAGGTACGGGAAAAAATTCCATCCTTTTTCTTCCCTATCTGGGATACAGATGGCAGTTACCTACGTATGCTCAAATTGAACAATTAACCATTGCTCCATCAGAACATCAAGGGGACTGAGAACATCCAAACAAAACTGTGGCATCTATCGGCTGTACACGTGTGACAGCTTTGCCCGCGGCAGGAGGTGATGGAGGCCTGGATGAGTGGAAAAAAAATTATTGTGAGGAGCATCCAAAAGTCCACCAGCTCGCATCAACGGTTGTGACCATGTGCTGCACGGCGGCTCATCTGCAGCACACGTAGAAGATGCTGCTAAAAATATAAGAATGAAAAAATATTTCTCTGACTTTGAACTGCATCAGTCACGAAAAAGGCTGCTCCTGTGTTAACTTAATTAAAAAAATGGCATTCCATGCTTCACCAATCAAAGCCTTCAACCTTGGTATAGCAGAGAAGGAACATGGTGTTATCCTAGGAACCAATGGCACACGCAACATGGGAAATTCGGATAAGTGATCCTATGAGCTGTCAAAACAAAATTTTATAATGCACTCATGTGTGCCTGTCACATGACAGTCTCCAATCGACTCAAAAAGAAGAATATGATATTGTCTTAACTAATCCAACCATCAGGAAATAATCCAATCCATTGCGTGCAGTGCAACAACTCAACATGGATCTATGTACTAAATAAAGCGTCGCCCTCAATGACCTACTACTCTTCAATCATGCATGCAGGGATGACAAAGGTACTCCATGCTTCACGAATCAAACTTACAACCTTGGTATGGCAGAGGAAGTAACATGACAACCAAGCATACCGAGATGCAGGTGTTATCCTAGGACCTAATGGCACAGGCAACATGGAAAAATTCAGGCAAGCAATCCTAATAGCTGTAAAACAATTTTTTAAGGCTGTCATTCACATGACAGTGTCCAATCAACTAAAAAAGAAGAATATGACCTTGTCTTAACTAATCCATCACTCAGGAAATAATGCAATCCACTGCATGCCGTGTAACAATTCAAGATGGATATTTGTACTAAAAATTGCACGTCGCCCTCAGTGACCTAATATACTCTTCAATCATGCGGGGATGACAAAGTGTCACTATCCCTAGAATTTCATCAAACTAAATCCAAGCTAGCTGTTACGACACGGATAAGGTAACAACAATATCAGCATGTTTCATGATGCACAAAGAAACAGCAATATCAGCAATACCTGCTGTGGCATCTGGCTGTCGGCGTCCGCGTCCTGGAGCAGGGGCAGCGTGGACCTTGGTGCCGGCAAGCCGTACTGCAACATCGCTGAGGCTGCAGACGACGTGGAGCGGAGGGTCTGCACGGCGGCGATGGCGACGCCGGATCTGGGGGGTTCGGATGTGGAAGTGCGCGCATCACCGGTCTTCAGCTTCTTGGCAATGGAGACCTCGGCGGCCGGAGCAGGGTTCGGCGGGCCCTTCTCCTTTCTCTCGGCGATGGGAGCCTTAGTGGCCGGAATAGGGTCCGGAGGGCCTTTCCCCTTCCTCTTCTTGGCATTGGAGAAAGACTTGGCCGGCGCAGTGGCGGGGTGTCGACGGGCATCTCTAGCACCGGCATCGGCGCCATGACGGCCACCTTGGCCAGCGCGGGTGGAGCAGCCATTGCGGAGAGTAGCGACCCGACGAGAGCAGGTTCCGCGATACGGAGGGACATGGCGGCAGCGGAGGCCGAGTGCCCGAGTCTCATACTAGCACGCACAGCCACCCTGCGGTCATTGACTTAGCAGGCCTTAGCAGGATGTTGCGGGTTCTGCGAGTGGCCTGCATGCGCTAGCAGGCTAGACTGCCCCGGCCCGCAATAGAAAAACAGGTGGCCTGCAGGTGTCCAGCAGGCCTATTTTGTGGGGTGGGCTAAGTGGGCTTGCGGGTAGGCCCATGCCGCTTGCATGGTTAACGGCGGCTCATTTGCAGCACGCATGCAGAGAATTTATTTATTTCCTGGATGAGTTGGATCGGAGAGTCCAAGAGAGAGTCTCGTTTTTGACAGCCGTGCTTGCATTGCTTGCTTGCTCAATAAAGAGGTGTTTAGTTCCTTCTCCTAAACTTTAGTCGCTGTTCCATCGAATGTTTGGACACATGCATGAAGTATTACATATAGATTATTTATGAAATTAAATACACATATTGAGACTATTTTACGAGATGAATCTTTTAAACTTAATTAGTCTATGATTTGACAATAAAATGCTACAATAAACATGTGCTAATAACGAATTAATTAGGCTTAATAAATTCATCTTACAGAGTACTGACAAATTATATAATTTATTTTTTTATTAGTATCCGAATTCGCCCTGCAACACCCTTTAGTCGCACCTTTTGAACTCTACTCACTAGAACTAAGCACCGCCGTGGCTTCCCTAGCGGATCTTTCAATCGGATCCAGCCACGTGACAACTACGGCGAGCTAGCAGCCTAGCAGTAGCATAGCACTCACGCGTAGGTACAGCTACAGTAGATAGCTGGATCGGGCACCATCATGTTCCGACGTGATCAGTGACGTCGTGACCTCAGACTACGTGCATGCACTGTCGGCGAATCATTGGCTAGGCGGTCTCATTGTCAAGCCGGCGGTTACTAGCCTCTCCTTGCTCTTTGTCCGTTTGCCACCGTACTGTGTGGCGGGCGGACGGACGGAGCGTCAATGCGTCATCCTCCATGCGCCTGTAAGCGAGGATTAGGCTATCCCCACTCACGATTCTCTATTTTCATCCTCTATACATCCTGGTCATCAAGATTCTCTTCTCTATACTCATTTCTTCCACACTCATCCATCCTCTATATCATTCTCTATCCATTGTGGGGCCTACTTATCACTTTATCTAAATATATCCACGTGAGATCTAATTTTAAAGAATTTATTGAAACGAATTCAATGGTGCAATCGGAATTTAATTTGGGTTTTTGATTTATGAGTTATAACATTTTTTTAGAGGATTCAAACAGTGGGGCCCGCCATCACCACTCTCCTCTCTCTCCCACCGGCCCTTTCTCCTCCCACGCATGTGCTTTAGCGGGCGCGCTACTCCTCAAGATTTAACGGATGGCAACGCTCACGCTATTTTAGCGTGACCCGCACCGCTGCAGGTTCACCCATCCGCTATATGCTCTGCAGGCACATATAGCGGTCTCCAGTGCGGACAATCTTAGAACTCTTCTGCTGCTTCTGGAAGGCCAGACTCCTTCGTACAAAAGTATTTCCCTCTGTTTTTATTTACTTGTCACCGAACGTTCACCGTAGCAATCTTGACCATGTGTTTTTTTCTACAAAAGGTTTTTAGATACATCAAGTTTTCACATATTTGGTTCTTCGTTGAACATACTTGATTATTGTTAGAAGTATCTAAGATTTTTTTAGAAGAAAAAAACGGATGGTCAAATCTGCTACAGTAAAAGATTGGGGATAAGTAAACAAAAACGAAGGGAAGTATATAGCTTCCCTTAAATAGATGTGCACATGGGTATTTCTTTTCTAGGTAGTAAGAGCTTTATGATAGGGCGTGGCTAGCGTCCCGATGTCCGGACGACGCTAACCCCTGTTCGGACGCCCACGCCGCTGTCCCCCGTCTCGCGTCCTGCTCTGCCAGCCCACGTCTCGCCAGTTGCGCCCGCTTGCAAGCACGTGGGACCCATCCACGCTAGTGGGGACTACCTCCGTCTTCGCGCGCCTGGCACCAAGGCGAGATAGCTGAGAGGCGAGGAGGGAGATGCAACACTCATCTATTTTTGAAACATCTAGGTGCAATAATTACAATATACCATCGAGAACAAACGAAACATTTGAAATATGTGTCTGAAACACTTAACACTTGAAACTATTGTAAACATACGTAATATCCAGATAAAACTATCGCATCATTATGTGTGAAAACAATACAACATGCTTACAGCATACATTGGAAAAAACAAATGAAACATCAAAAACAAGAGCTTACAAATTACGATATACGTGAACAACCATTGCACGTGGGCATGTTGTCTGTCTCAAGTAGCAGCCCACGTTACGTGTACTGCCTCGCCCTTGTTTATTCAGGAGACCTCTCCGTCTCTGTGCTGTGCGTGTTCCACGGGTGCACCTGTACTTGAATTGGTCGCTCGCACATGTCTCCCGCGATTGCAGGCTCAAGATCCGAGCTGACGTGCCGATTGATGTCTTGCTGTGGAGGATGGAGAGCAAGAAGTCAAGAAGAGCAGTGCAAGCGTGTGATAGGCAATTGCTAGCCCATAAGTGGGCTTTGACGTATTGATGACAATATAATAAAGGATCTAACGAGATTTGTCTAGCATGGACGTGTTTCCTAGATGATTAATTGATTCCCGTCACATCAACCATTGCATATTCACTACCGGACATAGGAGCTTTGCCGAGGGCCTACCTCTTTACCGAGAGTCAAATATCGGGCTCTCGGTAAAGAATCCTTTGCCGAAAGCCTGCGCTCGGCGAAGATTGGCTCTCGGCAAAGCAAGCTTTGCCGAGAGCTCGACTCTCGGTACAAACAGAACCTCGACAAAGCCTCAACCCCACAAACGATCCACTTACGCCGTCATCTTTGCCGAGAGCCTGCTGTTAGGCTCTCGACAAAATATTTTTTCTTTGCCGAGAGTCTCAGCCAAGGCTCTCGGCAAACTTTTTTTTTGGATTTTTGGTCCCAAATTTTTTGTGCAATCCTTGATACAGTACTAGAAGCCAAGATTTGAAATTTGGTGTGTTTTCCATCCTCTTGCTATATTTCATGTATTTTTTTATTTTTTTTGATTTTTTGCACAAGACGTACATTTGAACTGCAGGTGCATGAAATAATGAATCTCAGAGATTCAATAAATGATATTCATTCTTCCGAGGGTATTTCGACGCCGTATCCAAGGACATACGTGAAAACTCCACCATCTTTTGCACGTGACATGGCGACTAAGTTGCGTGAGATTTGATTTAAAAATATATAAAATGCGAACGGAGTCGGAAAATCATGAAAATGGATGGGAGGCCTTGACATCGCATGTAGAGGCTATAAATTTTTTTTGAAAATGTTTGAAGCAAGTTATGCCGCAAGATAGTTGAAATCCTGAGATCTCCACATGTGATAACAAGATATCACATGCGGAGATCTTACGGTTTCAACCATATTATGTCACAACTTGCGCCAAACATTCCCAAATTATTTCCATAAACTCTACGTATCCTGTCAAGGCCTCCCGTCTATTTTCATGATTTTCCGACTCTGTTCGCATTTTATATATTTTTAAATCAAATCCTACACAACTTGGTCGCCATGTCTCGTGCACGAGATGGTCGAGTTTCCGCGTCTGTCCCTAGATATGATGTTGAAATACTCTCGGAAGAATGAATATCATTTTTTGAATCGCTGAGATTCATTATTTCATGCACCTGCAGTTCAAATGTGCGTCTTGCGGAAAAAATAAAGAAAATAAAGAAATATAGCAAGATGAATGGAAAATACACCAAATTTCAAACATGGCCACCTAGTACTATATCAAGGCTGCAGGATAAAACTGGGAGTAAAACTTTTATATATATATATAGAACTATTACTCTATAGCTGGCTACAAAATAACTTATTCTGTAGCCACTTTAAGTTACGATAATTGCTATGCTAATTTACGAGACTATAGTAACTTCTTACTATGTGATTTACTATAACATTATGGTAAATATCTCCATGTGTTATAGTAATTCAACTATCGTAAATATATACTGACATTATCGTAAATTAGTATATAAAATTATCGTAAATAGAGGTGGCTACAAAATAACTTATTTTATAGCTAGCTATAGAGTATACTCTCCCTATATATATATATATATATATATATATATATATATATATATATATATATATATATATATATATATATATATATATATATATATATATTGCCGAGAGCCTCCTAAAGCTCTCGGGAAAGAGCCTCTTTGCCGAGAGCCTGGGCTTGGGGGCTCTCGGCAAAGAAAATAAAAAAAATAAAAACTCTTTGCCGAGAGCCGCCTGACCTAGCTCTCGGCAAAGAACGCCTGACCTAGTTAAGAAATTTTTAAAAATTATATATATATTGCCAAGAGCTAGGTCAGACGGCTCTCGGCAAATAGCCTCTTTGTCGAGAGCTTGGGCTGGGGCTCTCGGCAAATAAAATAAAAAAAAGAAAAACTCTTTGCCGAGAGCCGCCTGGGCTGACGCTCTCGGCAAACAAAATAAAAAAAGAAAAACTCTTTGCCGAGAGCCGCCTGATCTAGCTCTCGGCAAAGGGGTTAACACATCAAAAGGGACACCCGTTCCCCTCAGCCCTCAGAAGCACCCACGCGCTCACACCGGACGCCATTGCCACCCGCGCACTGCCGCCACTGCCGCCGACCGCCACCCCCGCACGGCCACCGCCGCCGACCGGACGCGCCACCGCCACCGCCGCCCCCGCACGGCCGCGCCCCTGCCCCTGCCCCCGCACGGCCGCACCTCCGCCCCCACCCCCGCGCCACCGCCGGCCGCCGCCGCCGTCCACGGAGGGGAAGCCAGGGAGGGCCGACGGGAGGAGCGACCCCGCGTGTTCAGGTACTTTCTCCCTCTCCACTAGCGTGTTCATGACTGCGGGCCGACGGGAAGATTCTTGATCAGTTCAAAAATGGGGGTGCGGTCCTGTGTTTATTCTTGTTCTTTATCATGAGCATGCCTATACCATGGTGTGTAAGTGCAGATTGCCACGAACATGCTTGATTGCCTTCATGATTTAGGGTGCTGGTGCCGTTTCACAGCCATGTCATGCCCTGGTGTTTGTAGTATATAAAATCCATGAGCAGAGGTCCCTGAACCATGGCATTATAGTGGGCCTTTGGGTACTCTGTATCTAATCTAACCTTAGACTAATCCAGGCATTAGTTTATGTGTTGCTACCTGTTTGTTTACTTGATATAATATATGGTTGCAGTTAGATATTTGGGGTAAATTCTGGTGTGCTCTTTCTTTTTGTGTGTGTGAATTGTACTGCAGGTGTAGTGGTGTTTTTGATTCGTGATTAAGAGAGTGTTTTTGATTCGTGGTGAAGAGAGGCGTGTCTCTGAGATTGGGTGAAAGTGACCTGTTTCTGGTGCTTGTGCCGTGTAAGCAAAGACGGTTGATTCTGTTGGTGATCTGGCGCGTTCTGGACTAGAAACAAGAAGAGATGAAAGTGATGCGTCCTGTGAATTGATTAAAAAAAATATTTTGGACTACTAGAAACAAGAAGGGATGACAGTGATGCTGAATTATGGAGTTTTGCCTTTGTGAATTGGTTGAAAAAAAGAAGATAAATCGTTCAACTTTATTGAGGATCTATATCATCCCTTTTTAATTTATTACTGTTACATAGTGCTTGCTGTTGTGCATAGGTGCAATGTGCACAGTTATATTTGTGGTGCTAGCAGTAAGGCATTGAGTATACTTATACTGCAAAAGGTTGCTCTAAATTATTGTGTTACCTTAGGCAACATGAAAACACACATGTTCACTGCAGGAACTGATCTTGTACATCCTGCCACATCTATTTGGGACACCACATTGAAACATGAATGGTAGTGTGGCACTGAGTTGCAGTGAACTTTACACCACAATATCTTTACTTGGTGCTCTGAGTTGCAGTGAACTTTAGAACATATCATACTTGCAGTGAACTTTAGAACATATCATAGACATTACTTGCAGTGAACTTTAGAACATATCATACTTGCAGTGAACTTTAGAACATATCATAGACACACATGTTCACGGATCAGAGCACATGTACTGTGGCGATATAGCTGTTTCAATAGCGTAGTTGCCAAACTTTTTGTGTGCAACCTCGATGAAACAGTGTGCGCGTCGCTGGTAGGGAGGCCTTGAGCATTGCCTTAGGCCGGATCTGCCTCCACCAGTACGGGCCACCTTTGGCCAGTTGTGTTGGATCGAACAGAGAAGAGAAAACAAGGGGGAAGAGAAGAGACAAGATTGAGAGACATATCTTTTGAACATCTTTCGAAATCCACTGTCTTCTAATATCATTTAGAGAGACGGCCATATAAAAATGTTGTGTCTAAGAATAAATCTAAGCATGGTGAGAGGGCGTCATGGGTGTCAGGTTGGTGTGTGTCAGGTGATGGCTGCAAAACAATCAGCAGGGATCACCCGTGGATGGAAAGGATTGCGGCTATGGGCGTGGCGGCCTCCCCATAGTTTTGGTCATCGATGGGGAGGAAGGGGGTGCTAGATTTTGAAAAAGGCCCACGCATAAGCATATTGTGGTGCTCATAATAATATATATTATCCCTCAAACGTGAATAAATTGGAGCCTCATCAAGCCCTCGGGCACTGTACATCGCTGTTCGCCACCATTGTTTAGTACTGTCCACTCACGGCTCAGCCACTATTTAAGCACTCTTTCCACATGCAGTTCCAAACTCTCTTCTAGCAGGGGCGGAACCAGAAATCTGCTAAGTCCTGGGCTGAACCATGGAATAAAGGACTAGATCATTTTTCTCATTAATTTTTATAGCTGATGAAGTAAGTTTATATGGAGTTTTGCAGCGAAGGACCAGGGCTGCACACGGGCAGCCTGCCCCAACTGTTTGTATGCACTGTTTGTCACTGTCAAAACACCATTCACGAACCTTTTTGTGTGCAAACTTCTCATAGACTAAATTTGCTCGTGCCATCCATAGTACTCTTCTTCTTGCTGGAGCTATGCCTCGAGCCTCTGGTATTCTTCGCGCATACGCAGGCGGTTAGAAACTTAGAATTAGGAGTAGTAGTATTTTTTTTGAGAATTGCCTGGGCCTTAGTAGTGTTATGCTAGTGTTTGCTACTGGGCCCTTGAGATCTTTGTACCACAGATGACGACGGATGGTTCCATTCCTCCTTACCATCCAGCTGCCATTTGCTTCCCATCCAGCTGCCATTTGCTTTTGCATTTCTTCTCCCTGTCACATTTTCGAGCTGCTTTAGCATTAATGAACCACCAATATTTAAATCCTTTAGCTCTCCAAGATTACTACAGTTAAAACCCTTCCCATCTAGCTGCCATTTGCTAGTCTGTAGATCAGCAAAAATATAATGCACTTTCTCATCTTAAGTTGTTTTAGAGTTTTCTAATAGCCTTCTGTTGATAACTGTAGTTGCAGGATCGTCCACTGCGGGTTTGCCTGCACCGCTTCGCCTCGCCACTGCACCGACTCGTCACTGTGCCGCTAGCCTGACTCCGCCGCCACCCTAGGTATAAATAACCTCTTCTCCCGGATAAGGGTCGTAGGTCATGAACCCAGTTAGGCGTCTCCCGTCTGAAAGAGATATGGTTGAAGGTATGCAGATCTCTGCATGTCGATAACTGTATCTGTTTCGGATTGTCCACGTTACTTGGACAGCCTGCGGATGCGTTGATGAGGCTAGCTCCCATTGTCTGCCCTGATTCGAGACGGAGTTTCGGCATCACCTCCCTGTTGTTCTCCGGATACACACTCTCCCTACAGGGACGTGTATCAGGAGTACAGCGGGGAGGTGTTGCTGAAATTCTGTCTTGGGTTGGGGCAGAAAATGGGAACTAGCCTCGTCTACGCATCCGCGGGTGGGATTAGGACCTATCCTCACCTAT
Source organism: Saccharum hybrid cultivar R570 (assembly GCA_038087645.1). NCBI lineage: Eukaryota > Viridiplantae > Streptophyta > Magnoliopsida > Poales > Poaceae > Saccharum > Saccharum hybrid cultivar. The sequence goes on along the minus strand of JAQSUU010000562.1, from coordinate 12,891,197 downwards.
TAGATGACAATAGGATGTAAGTACTTGGATGTAGATGTAAGTACTCGGATGGATGACCATCAGTGGATGTACTCAGGCCACAGAAGCAAGAGTGATTTCAGTGATGAATGGTTGCACAAGACAGATGCTTTCTTAAACCATGCATTTGGCCCGGCTCCGTGAGGAGAGATGAAAGTATTGTGCCCGTGCAGCAGATGTGGGAACCGGAGAAGGCAAGACAAGGAGAACATGGGTAAACATCTTCTGAACCATGGATTCACGCCGGACTACACCCGGTGGATCTACCATGGTGAAGTACATCATTTGAGAGAGGAGGCGGTGCGACCACGTCTGCAGGACTTTGATACCGATGCTGGGGTAGCACACCTGTTAGATGACTTCCAACAAGCACAGTACACTGCAAGACATACGGAGGAGGAGATGGAGAAGACTGCAAAGGCGTTCTACGACATGATGTCTTCGGCACAGAAACCCCTTCATAATCGGACAACGATTTCTCAACTGGATGCCATTGGCCGTGTGATGGGGTTCAAGTCCCAGTTCAACCTGAGTTGAGAAGCATTCGATGGTATGTTGGCCCTATTTGGTAGCATGCTTCCGGACGGCCACATATTGCCAAAGAGCCTGTACGAGTCATAGAAACTGCTTCGTGCACTGAAGATGTCGTATGAGCAGATACATGCATGTCCAAATGGGTGCGTCCTCTTCAGAAAAGATCTCAAGGATGCAGGTTACTGTCCGAAGTGTAAAGCGTCGAGATACATGGAGGTAGACGATGGTGAAGGCCTGAAGAGACAACTTTCTATCCCCATGAAAGTCCTGCGTTACCTGCCGTTCACACCGAGGATCCAACGTCTCTACATGACCGAGGAATCCGTGAAACAGATGAGATGGCACAAACAGGGTATACGATACAGTCCTGAGAAGATGGTACATCCCGCCGATGGTGAAGCATGGGCCCACTTTGATCGCATTCATCATGACAAAGCTAGAGAGGCTCGTAATGTTCGTGTTGCATTTGCTACAGACGGTTTCAACCCCTATGGACTCATGGCTGCCCCCTACACCTATTGGCCCATCTTCGTTATCCCCCTCAATCTTCCCCCCGGTGTCCTATTTCAACGTCATACTATCTTCTTGTCGTTGATAATTTCTGGACACCCGGGGAATAACATGGGTGTGTACATGGAGCCTCTGATTGATGAATTGGAAACTGTTTGGAACGAAGGGGTATTGACATACGACTGAGCTTCAAGGTCAAACTTCACAATACATATCTGGTACCAGAACTCACTGCATGACTACCTGGCATATGGGATATTCTGTGCCTGGTGTGTCCACGGCAAGTTCTCATGCCCGGTTTGCAAGATAGCTATGAGATTTATCTGGTTGAAAAAGGGTGGTAAGTATTCGGCGTTCGACCAACATCGACAATTCCTGCCTCTTGACCATCCTTTTAGACAAGACACCAAGAACTTCACCAAAGGGGTCGTGGTGACAGATCCTCCACCCCGGATGCTGACCGGTGCCGAGGTTCATGCTCAGATAGATGCTCTCAAGTTCAATGAAAGAGACGGTCGTTTTGCTGGGTATGGTCAGGAACATATGTGGACGCATAAGTGAGGCTTGGAAAGGCTCCTCTATTACACTACAAAAAACTTGTTAATCCGTGATGGTTTCTCGGTGACGAATTTACAAACCGTCATTGGCCGTGTGATGGGGTTCAAGTCCCAGTTCAACCTGAGTTGAGAAGCGTTCGATGGTATGTTGGCCCTATTTGGTAGCATGCTTCCGGACGGCCACATATTGCCAAAGAGCCTGTACGAGTCATAGAAACTGCTTCGTGCACTGAAGATGTCGTATGAGCAGATACATGCATGTCCAAATGGGTGTGTCCTCTTCAGAAAAGATCTCAAGGATGCAGGTTACTGTCCGAAGTGTAAAGCGTCGAGATACATGGAGGTAGACGATGGTGAAGGCCTGAAGAGACAACTTTCTATCCCCATGAAAGTCCTGCGTTACCGGCCGTTCACACCGAGGATCCAACGTCTCTACATGACCGAGGAATCCATGAAACAGATGAGATGGCACAAACAGGGTATACGATACAGTCCTGAGAAGATGGTACATCCCGCCGATGGTGAAGCATGGGCCCACTTTGATCGCATTCATCATGACAAAGCTAGAGAGGCTCGTAATGTTCGTGTTGCATTTGCTACAGACGGTTTCAACCCCTATGGACTCATGGTTGCCCCCTACACCTATTGGCCCGTCTTCGTTATCCCCCTCAATCTTCCCCCCGGCGTCCTATTTCAACGTCATACTGTCTTCTTGTCGTTGATAATTTCTGGACACCCGGGGAATAACATGGGTGTGTACATGGAGCCTCTGATTGATGAATTGGAAACTGTTTGGAACGAAGGGGTATTGACATACGACCGAGCTTCAAGGTCAAACTTCACAATACATATCTGGTACCAGTACTCACTGCATGACTACCTGGCATATGGGATATTCTGTGCCTGGTGTGTCCACGGCAAGTTCTCATGCCCGGTTTGCAAGACAGCTATGAGATTTATCTGGTTGAAAAAGGGTGGTAAGTATTCGGCGTTCGACCAACATCGACAATTCCTGCCTCTTGACCATCCTTTTAGACAAGACACCAAGAACTTCACCAAAGGGGTCGTGGTGACAGATCCTCCACCCCGGATGCTGACCGGTGCCGAGGTTCATGCTCAGATAGATGCTCTCAAGTTCAATGAAAGAGACGGTCATTTTGCTGGGTATGGTCAGGAACATATGTGGACGCATAAGTGAGGCTTGGAAAGGCTCCTCTATTACACTACAAAAAACTTGTTAATCCGTGATGGTTTCTCGGTGACGAATTTACAAACCGTCATTGGCCGTGTGATGGGGTTCAAGTCCCAGTTCAACCTGAGTTGAGAAGCGTTCGATGGTATGTTGGCCCTATTTGGTAGCATGCTTCCAGACGGCCACATATTGCCAAAGAGCCTGTACGAGTCATAGAAACTGCTTCGTGCACTGAAGATGTCGTATGAGCAGATACATGCATGTCCAAATGGGTGCGTCCTCTTCAGAAAAGATCTCAAGGATGCAGGTTACTGTCCGAAGTGTAAAGCGTCGAGATACATGGAGGTAGACGATGGTGAAGGCCTGAAGAGACAACGTTCTATCCCCATGAAAGTCCTGCGTTACCTGCCGTTCACACCGAGGATCCAACGTCTCTACATGACCGAGGAATCCATGAAACAGATGAGATGGCACAAACAGGGTATACGATACAGTCCTGAGAAGATGGTACATCCCGCCGATGGTGAAGCATGGGCCCACTTTGATCGTATTCATCATGACAAAGCTAGAGAGGCTCGTAATGTTCGTGTTGCATTTGCTACAGACGGTTTCAACCCCTATGGACTCATGGCTGCCCCCTACACCTATTGGCCTGTCTTCGTTATCCCCCTCAATCTTCCCCCCGACGTCCTATTTCAACGTCATACTGTCTTCTTGTCGTTGATAATTTCTGGACACCCGGGGAATAACATGGGTGTGTACATGGAGCCTCTGATTGATGAATTGGAAACTGTTTGGAACGAAGGGGTATTGACATACGACCGAGCTTCAAGGTCAAACTTCACAATACATATCTGGTACCAGTACTCACTGCATGACTACCTGGCATATGGGATATTCTGTGCCTGGTGTGTCCACGGCAAGTTCTCATGCCCGGTTTGCAAGATAGCTATGAGATTTATCTGGTTGAAAAAGGGTGGTAAGTGTTGGGCATTCTTAACGTCACTACCAAAAGTTGACTTAGTTTTCTAATTCTGATAACGGCGCCAAAAAATGCCAAACCTATCCCTCATGCCACTTAAGCCAAGTTGTCATCCCCAGCATGACACGAGAGACGCGGTATTGAAATATGCAATTGCTCATCAAGATAAATAATAAAATGGATCTGCAAGCGCACAGATTAATACCGATGTAGCATTTTAACCGGGAAGTATTCCAGGTATCGTTATTTATATTTTTACCACTGGGAAGGGATTTCTAAGTATCATGGTTGATAATGGAATGAGAATATGGAACTGAGTACACATCATTGCATGTATAACCGAGAGTATTTATCAATCTCTTTATACAGGTATAAATGTCACATTAAGTAAAGGTAAAGTGATAATGGTGACAAAGATAATTAATCTGATCAGCTAGCCACATATAATAATGATAAGCACCTCAACAGATATTCTAGCAAGTCATTAGCATGGAATTAGGATGAACTACAAAGATATTCCCTAAGTTATTATTAACTATAAAGTCTAGCATATCATAGTTAGTGCAATTATACTTGGCAATCATGGTGAGAAAAGACTATATCCATGCATAGTGAATATTAGCAAGGATGATGAAGAACATAGCAATCACTCCCCTGTAATAGTGTTGCTCTGCCTGCCCTATACACGAGAGGGGGACTATATAAGAATCAACGCAGCTGTCACTATCGCGAACTACCCCACAATCCGGCATATAGGGTGCAATCGCAGATAAATACGGTATAGACACCACGTCTACACAATAATTATCATTTACCCACTGTACACATGGATAAACGCTATACGATCCTAGGCATGTATATAATTCCAATCTAACTAAGCCAAGCATATAACTATGATAAACTAAGAACAATATAATTGCAAATATAATCAAGTAGAGCAAAGTCATAACCAATATATTGAAATAGAACAAAGTCATATTCATAATATTGAAGAACAAAGATGAACAATTGAAGAACAATAGAGGAATTACCAAGAATCCTCTTGACAGATCCGGGAACCAATCGAAGATTGACTCCTTCTAGTTCTAATCCTATGTAGCTATGCTAACTAGAGATCTAGTTGACGTGGTGGCTCTAGGGCTTGATCAGAGGCTCTCCTCCTGAATTAGGGTTTGAAGTATGAGACGAGGGCGGCCTCTCCTCCAGGGTCAGGGGCTTTGCTTATATAGCCCTTTCGGATGAATCTGGGCCGTTGGATCAAACCGACATTGATCGTGCGGTTTTCCTTGATCTTCTAGGTCGGTGGAGCATAATCCTCGAGGCGGAGCCTGATTGGCTGAGCCAGCAGGGCGGGCGCCCTAGGGACTAGGGCGGGCGCCCTGTCCCCGGCTCTGTTACGCCTCCCGTTCGTTCTCGTGGCTTCTGGACTCTTCTAGATGTAAGATAATTACGTGTTCGGTTAATATCCCGTCATTAATCCGACATGTGGGCCTTTCTTCCGTATTTCCTAATAACCCCCTGCAGAAATAGATAAACAGCAAAACTCGTGGAATTCTGTCAGATAAAACCCTAAGTCTAGGTGTTGGTTTCATTTGGATCCTTTTCTCTATTTATTTGATAGTTATAATTGATACTTAAGGACCGTCAACAAACTCCCCCAAGCTTACCTCTTGCTCGTCCCTGAGCAAGGATAGACTCAGCGATGGATGAGAAGTTGCTGAAATGCCTTTGAATTTTGACGGTACACATGCTTTCAAATAGAGTCTCATCTCTGAGTTAAAGTAAACTGTCAAGACTTAAAACTTACTCATTATACCTTTCACCATGGGGCTTGCAACCGTCACCTTTGTCTTGAGCGGTTAAAAGATAGAACAGTCTAGTCAAGCACCATGTCTCTTATTCTTGATCATCTATAGCTCTTGGAGTTTTTTGCAGATTTTCAAATAAAACTCAGAGATTCCTTGTATGACTCTCTCAGGTCTCTCTTTTGTGGTATTTCTGGATCCTCACCAAGGCAGTAATGGTGTCTGCCTTCTCTCAAAGCAAAGTATGTAGTATTTGTGGTATAAGGCAGAGTGACATTGCCTTCTCTCTCATCCTATTCTAATAAGGCTTTTGATATCTGGAGCTCATAGGTGGGAGATGAAGTATACATACTTACAAGACATTTATTGCATAGTCAAAACATGGATCCAGAGAAACAAGCCAATAAGTCAAATCAAGATGTGCATGTGTGGCGAATAAATGGTGTATGGTGGTAGTGATGATAACAATGATGAAAGTCTAATTCTACTTTTGCTCTTTTTGAGGGGATACGTACCTTTCTTGCTTTTAAAGCTCTTGAGGAGAATGAGGTGCTCTATATTTTCTCTTTTTTTTCCTCTCAGGTGGGTATCTTGTACCCCTAATTCTACTGTCGGACACTTGTCCATTTTTACCTCTCTTCTCACACTTTTTCTTTTTTTTCATCGAGGTTCCGAGCACTTGCTCCTTTTTATTTCCTCGTATCTTTTTTTCTTTTCGAGGTTCCGGGCACTTGCCCCTTTTTATTTCCTCGTATAGAGCACTCATCTCCTTAGAACAATATAGCAAGTGGTAGTAACCAAAATAGCTTGAGCATTTATTTCACAGGGGATAACAAGAATGGGAAAATATTTTTGGCTATTCTCTCCCGGATTAGGAGCAGAATAATTTTATGTGGATCTGGAGATGAGAATGAGTGGATATATGTGGATGCGTACTTCCGGAGTAGAAGCAGCATGTATGAGTGATCGTGCAAGTGAATCTTGATTTTAACCGCATGACAAGCTCCTAAGGGTCTACACAGCTTGACTACACTCAATGCTCATAAGCAGTAAAAAGTAAAGGTATGGCTTAAAGTCTAGCAAGCATGTATGTATGGCTGTGGTAGAAACTTAAACTCTCATCATACAGGAACTCATCATGTAGCATTTTAAGATTTTCAAAGATAAAATTCTCCAGAATTCTAGCATCTCTAGGAATAGATAAACAGCAGCTCAACCTTCCCATATCATATCCGTTAACAACTTAGACTTTAGATCAAGTTCTCTTCCCACAAGTTCAGGTTTAGAGCAAGCTTTAAATGATAACAGTTATGTCTAAACTTAGAGAGAGGAGTTCAAATTTGAAAGTTAGGCAAAGCAACTATTCATCATATCCATGCTAGAGTTTTATTATTATTTAGATTCAGTTTAGCATAGCCACTTTATTTATTTATTAAAACACACTAAGCAAAAGATATAGGTATATATATATAAGCACAAAATCTTTATTTGGTTTTTTCATAGTTATGTATATTTTTATTTTTATAGGGTAGAAGTATATATAAATATAAAGATAAAGATAGAAATACTTAGCAAGATAATGGGGGTGCTCTCCCCCAAGCTGGATCTTGACATAATCTCTTCTGATGTAGCTAGCAGATGGCGGAGATGTATTTGAAAGTCGGCAGCACCCTGACAGCGATTAGAATGTCCTCCGTCTACTAGTCTCCTTGAATTCTGTCAAGCTCAAATAGACAACAAAGCTTTGTGGAACTGATTAAGTGTTAGCATAAATATCTAGCCTTTATCATGTTGAGCCTCCTTGATTTTTTTATGTTGTTTTTTTTCTTTTATAAAGCAGAAGAAAATATTTATGTATTTATTATATATATATATATATTTTTTTTATGCCATCACAGTGAATGTACTTATGGGTTTTATGCCACTCGCATACTCACATGGGGCTTTAGGGTTTTTAACATTTTTATTTTCTTTTTAAGATAGTATGAATATGATTAACTAACCAAACTATTTAAGATAAAGTAAATAATTAAAAGGAAAGGATAACTACCAAGTTACCTCTTGGCAAGGCGTTCGGTGTTTTAAAGTCCTCCGAACGGGACTCTTATTCGTTCAGTCGTCCTGGGACTTGGTGGATGGCGTGGTCGGTGGTTCCGGCAGCTTCTCTTCTTCATGTGCAACTGTCTTTTCTTTCCATACTTGTCTCAGTGCTTCGGTCTCCTTAGGACAGTGTTGGTTGAGTGGTATGTCTTTAGATCTTACCACTTCCCCTTCATAATCTGCCCATCCATCCTTGATGACCTGTTGCTTCTGATTGTGGTTACGCCGCCTTCTTCTTGTCCTGACCTGCTTGGATTCTTCAAATATATAGTTAGGGTCAGTAAAGTAAAGACGTACCTTCTCAGAGGAGAAGTGCATGTGGACTTCTCCGGTTCCAATGTAGATGATTGCTTTGACAGTACTAAGGAATGGTCTTCCAAGGATGATGGGTGGATCATATTCATCTTCTCCCATGTCAATAACCTGAAAGTCTGCATGGACAAAGTGATCGTCTATCTTGACAAGGACGTCAGTTACTGTACCTTCGACCTGTCGGAATGTCTGATCTGCCATCTGGAGCTGAATATATGTTGGGTTTAAGGGCATGGTTCTGAACAGAAGTTCATAGGTGACCTTGGCCATTATGTTGACGCCCGACCCAGTGTCGCAAAGTGTCTTGTAGAAGTGGGACCCATTAATGGAGCAATAAATGCTTGGCATACCTGGGTCGTCCTTCTTAGGCAAGAACGGTGACTTGAGTTGGCGATCTTGACCTTTGTGCACGGCAGTGACCATCTTAGCTGTCTCGGTCCATACTTGCTTCTTGCTCTTGTTCCTCCTGTTGGTCCTCTTCCTTGGTTCATATTGGGGTTGCTCTGGGATTTGTGCGGTCTTGTTCTTGAAGGAAAATGTTTCCTTCCTCCCCTTGATGTAGAAACTGATCTTGGCAGCACTAGCATAGATGACAGCTCCCGCGGTGTTCAGGAATGGTCTCCCTAGGATGACGGGAGCCCTCTCATCAGAACCGGTCTCTATCACTATGAAGTCTGCTGGAGCGTACGAGGAACCCACTCGGACACAGATGTTCTTCAATATTCCTCTCGGGAAACTCAGTGTCCTATCTGCAAGCTGCAAACACATGGTTGTTTCTAATAATGGTTGTGAAAAGAGTTTTTCATAGAGTACCCTGGGCATGATGTTGACGCTGGAGCCAAAGTCACAGAGTGCTTCTGGGAAGTCTCGCATGCCGATGGAGATCGGGATGACGGGGCGTCCTGGATCGCCTCTCTTGACCGGCAGACGGTCAGTACTTACTTCCACGATAGGGTTACTCCAGTAATCTCCTGCATCAAACATGTCTACAAGATTTGCAGATTCTAGTCCTTCCGGTTGTGATGGTATACCGGGGTTAGTAGCAGGAACAGCAGCAGCTATTTGATTCAACTGAGATTCAATCATTTTATTAAAGCTAATCTGGTTCTTGATGGCAGTAGAGAAATTATCCATTCTATTATTTATATTTTCTAGTATTTTATCATTAGATGCCAATTTCTTAGACAGGTTATCCATTAGCTTTCCTTGGTTGGACACTAACTCTCTCAAAGGTGGATAATTATTATTATTATTGAAAGAATTGTTACCTTGGTAATTACCTGAGTAGTTAGGCCTTTGTTGATTCCAACCTTGATTCTGCTGAGGATGGTTGTAGTAGTAGTTGTTGTTATTGTTGATGTAGTTCACGTCCTCCAGCAACTTAGGACAGTGATTGCCCGAGTGTCCAGTACCTCCACACTCCTCACAAGTCATGTGGGAGTCGTAGACGTGCATGACTTCTTTCTTTTCTCCAGCTCGATCATCGAGCTTCTTCATGAGTAGGTCTAGCTTGGCAGACAGCATGTCTACCTCCTTGAGCTGGTGCATACCTCCACCTCTCTTGCGTGTCTGAGTTCTTTCTTCATTCCAATCTTGGTTGGATGCCATCTTCTCCACAAGAGCTGTGGCTTGAGGTATGGTGAGTGATAGGAATGCTCCTCCAGCTGCAGCATCCATGGTTTCACGGGCACTGTTAATGAGCCCATGATAAAATGTCTGCATCAACAGCCAGCTTTCCATTCCATGATGGGGACATTCTAGGATGTAGTCTTGGAAGCGCTCCCATGCTTCTGGAACGGATTCATCATGTTGTTGCTGAAAACTTGTAATCTTCCCACGGAGAGCATTGGTCTTGCCCATGGGAAAGAACTTAGCCAGAAAGTTCGTGGAGCAGAGTGCCCACGTAGTGTTCTTCTCCTTTGTAGCGTAGAACCACTGCTTCGCTCTCCCCAACAGTGAGAATGGGAAAAGGCGAAGTAGTATGGCGTCTCTGGGGACTTCAGCCATGGTGAAAGTGCTGCAGATCTCCAGGAAGTGTTGAAGATGAGCACTAGTGTCTTCATGTGGCTTCCCACAGAACTGGTTAGCTTGCACCATGTTGATGAGCCCAGGCTTGAGCTCGAAGTTGCGGTCGATCTCCCCAGCAGGTCCAGTGCGGATGTTGTCCGTAGTGGGAGCTGAGAACTCGCGGATCGACTTGTTCGCCATGGCTTCGAATTCAGTCGACAAATTCCGGATGAAACTTCGGCGGTCTTCGGATTTGGATGAAGCTTTGTGCTGAAGTGTTGACGATGTCTTCTTGAGCTTGGCTCTTGTTCTTCTGAATAAGGCTTCGGGATCGTCAACAAAGTTGTCTGGAAGATGTCTTCTATTCATGCATCACCCTACAATAAATAATCAAAATGGAAAATACAGGGGTAAAAATGTATAAGAGAATTGATAAGCTCGATCAGATTAGTGATGCAAATGATGACTCAAAGTTCCGTATTCATTCCTACTTAGTAATCAACCTTCCCCGGCAACGGCGCCAAAAATGCTTGTTGGGCATTCTTAACGTCACTACCAAAAGTAGACTTAGTTTTCTAATTCTGATAACGGCGCCAAAAAATGTCAAACCTATCCCTCATGCCACTTAAGCCAAGTTGTCATCCCCAACATGACACGAGAGACGCGGTATTGAAATATGCAATTGCTCATCAAGATAAATAATAAAAGGGATCTGCAAGCGCACAGATTAATACCGATGTAGCATTTTAACCGGAAAGTATTCCAGGTATCGTTATTTATATTTTTACCACTGGGAAGGGATTTCTAAGTATCATGGTTGATAATAGAATGAGAATATGGAACTGAGTACACATCATTGCATGTATAACCGAGAGTATTTATCAATCTCTTTATACAGGTATAAATGTCACATTAAGTAAAGGTAAAGTGATAATGGTGACAAAGATAATTAATCTGATCAGCTAGCCACATATAATAATGATAAGCACCTCAACAGATATTCTAGCAAGTCATTAGCATGGAATTAGGATGAACTACAAAGATATTCCCTAAGTTATTATTAACTATAAAGTCTAGCATATCATAGTTAGTGCAATTATACTTGGCAATCATGGTGAGAAAAGACTATATCCATGCATAGTGAATATTAGCAAGGAAGATGAAGAACATAGCAATCACTCCCCTGTAATAGTGTTGCTCTGCCTGCCCTATACACGAGAGGGGGACTATATAAGAATCAACGCAGCTGTCACTATCGCGAACTACCCTACAATCCGGCATATAGGGTGCAATCGCAGATAAATACGGTATAGACACCACGTCTACACAATAATTATCATTCACCCACTGTACACATGGATAAACGCTATACGATCCTAGGCATGTATATAATTCCAATCTAACTAAGCCAAGCATATAACTATGATAAACTAAGAACAATATAATTGCAAATATAATCAAGTAGAGCAAAGTCATAACCAATATATTGAAATAGAACAAAGTCATATTCATAATATTGAAGAACAAAGATGAACAATTGAAGAACAATAGAGGAATTACCAAGAATCCTCTTGACAGATCCGGGAACCAATCGAAGATTGACTCCTTCTAGTTCTAATCCTATGTAGCTATGCTAACTAGAGATCTAGTTGACGTGGTGGCTCTAGGGCTTGATCAGAGGCTCTCCTCCTGAATTAGGGTTTGAAGTATGAGACGAGGGCGGCCTCTCCTCTAGGGTCAGGGGCCTTGCTTATATAGCCCTTTCGGATGAATCTGGGCCGTTGGATCAAACCGACATTGATCGTGCGGTTTTCCTTGATCCTCTAGGTCGGTGGAGCATAATCCTCGAGGCGGAGCCTGATTGGCTGAGCCAGCAGGGCGGGCGCCCTAGGGACTAGGGCGGGCGCCCTGTCCCCGGCTCTGTTACGCCTTCCGTTCGTTCTCGTGGCTTCTGGACTCTTCTAGATGTAAGATAATTACGTGTTCGGTTAATATCCCGTCATTAATCCGACATGTGGGCCTTTCTTCCGTATTTCCTGATAACCCCCTGCAGAAATAGATAAACAGCAAAACTCGTGGAATTCTGTCAGATAAAACCCTAAGTCTAGGTGTTGGTTTCATTTGGATCCTTTTCTCTATTTATTTGATAGTTATAATTGATACTTAAGGACCGTCAACAGTAAGTATTCGGCGTTCGACCAACATCGACAATTCCTACCTCTTGACCATCCTTTTAGACAAGACACCAAGAACTTCACCAAAGGGGTCGTGGTGACAGATCCTCCACCCCGGATGCTGACCGGTGCCGAGGTTCATGCTCAGATAGATGCTCTCAAGTTCAATGAAAGAGACGGTCGTTTTGCTGGGTATGGTCAGGAACATATGTGGACGCATAAGTGAGGCTTGGAAAGGCTCCTCTATTACACTACAAAAAACTTGTTAATCCGTGATGGTTTCTCGGTGACGAATTTACAAACCGTCATTGGCCGTGTGATGGGGTTCAAGTCCCAGTTCAACCTGAGTTGAGAAGCGTTCGATGGTATGTTGGCCCTATTTGGTAGCATGCTTCCGGACGTCCACATATTGCCAAAGAGCCTGTACGAGTCATAGAAACTGCTTCGTGCACTGAAGATGTCGTATGAGCAGATACATGCATGTCCAAATGGGTGCGTCCTCTTCAGAAAAGATCTCAAGGATGCAGGTTACTGTCCGAAGTGTAAAGCGTCGAGATACATGGAGGTAGACGATGGTGAAGGCCTGAAGAGACAACTTTCTATCCCCATGAAAGTCCTGCGTTACCTGCCGTTCACACCGAGGATCCAACGTCTCTACATGACCGAGGAATCCGTGAAACAGATGAGATGGCACAAACAGGGTATACGATACAGTCCTGAGAAGATGGTACATCCCGCCGATGGTGAAGCATGGACCCACTTTGATCGCATTCATCATGACAAAGCTAGAGAGGCTCGTAATGTTCGTGTTGCATTTGCTACAGACGGTTTCAACCCCTATGGACTCATGGCTGCCCCCTACACCTATTGGCCCGTCTTCGTTATCCCCCTCAATCTTCCCCTCGGCATCCTATTTCAACGTCATACTGTCTTCTTGTCGTTGATAATTTCTAGACACCCGGGGAATAACATGGGTGTGTACATGGAGCCTCTGATTGATGAATTGGAAACTGTTTGGAACGAAGGGGTATTGACATACGACCGAGCTTCAAGGTCAAACTTCACAATACATATCTGGTACCAGTACTCACTGCATGACTACCTGGCATATGGGATATTCTGTGCCTGGTGTGTCCACGGCAAGTTCTCATGCCCGGTTTGCAAGATAGCTATGAGATTTATCTGGTTGAAAAAGGGTGGTAAGTATTCGGCGTTCGACCAACATCGACAATTCCTGCCTCTTGACCATCCTTTTAGACAAGACACCAAGAACTTCACCAAAGGGGTCGTGGTGACAGATCCTCCACCCCGGATGCTGACCGGTGCCGAGGTTCATGCTCAGATAGATGCTCTCAAGTTCAATGAAAGAGACGGTCGTTTTGCTGGGTATGGTCAGGAACATATGTGGACGCATAAGTGAGGCTTGGAAAGGCTCCTCTATTACACTACAAAAAACTTGTTAATCCGTGATGGTTTCTCGGTGACGAATTTACAAACCGTCATTGGCCGTGTGATGGGGTTCAAGTCCCAGTTCAACCTGAGTTGAGAAGCGTTCGATGGTATGTTGGCCCTATTTGGTAGCATGCTTCCGGACGTCCACATATTGCCAAAGAGCCTGTACGAGTCATAGAAACTGCTTCGTGCACTGAAGATGTCGTATGAGCAGATACATGCATGTCCAAATGGGTGCGTCCTCTTCAGAAAAGATCTCAATGATGCAGGTTACTGTCCGAAGTGTAAAGCGTCGAGATACATGGAGGTAGACGATGGTGAAGGCCTGAAGAGACAACTTTCTATCCCCATGAAAGTCCTGCGTTACCTGCCGTTCACACCGAGGATCCAACGTCTCTACATGACCGAGGAATCCGTGAAACAGATGAGATGGCACAAACAGGGTATACGATACAGTCCTGAGAAGATGGTACATCCCGTCGATGGTGAAGCATGGGCCCACTTTGATCGCATTCATCATGACAAAGCTAGAGAGGCTCGTAATGTTCGTGTTGCATTTGCTACAGACGGTTTCAACCCCTATGGACTCATGGCTGCCCCCTACACCTATTGGCCCGTCTTCGTTATCCCCCTCAATCTTCCCGCCGGCATCCTATTTTAACGTCATACTGTCTTCTTGTCGTTGATAATTTCTGGACACCCGGGGAATAACATGGGTGTGTACATGGAGCCTCTGATTGATGAATTGGAAACTGTTTGGAACGAAGGGGTATTGACATACGACCAAGCTTCAAGGTCAAACTTCACAATACATATCTGGTACCAGTACTCACTGCATGACTACCTGGCATATGGGATATTCTGTGCCTGGTGTGTCCACGGCAAGTTCTCATGCCCGGTTTGCAAGATAGCTATGAGATTTATCTGGTTGAAAAAGGGTGGTAAGTATTCGGCGTTCGACCAACATCGACAATTCCTGCCTCTTGACCATCCTTTTAGACAAGACACCAAGAACTTCACCAAAGGGGTCGTGGTGACAGATCCTCCACCCCGGATGCTGACCGGTGCCGAGGTTCATGCTCAGATAGATGCTCTCAAGTTCAATGAAAGAGACGGTCGTTTTGCTGGGTATGGTCAGGAACATATGTGGACGCATAAGTGAGGCTTGGAAAGGCTCCTCTATTACACTACAAAAAACTTGTTAATCCGTGATGGTTTCTCGGTGACGAATTTACAAACCGTCATTGGCCGTGTGATGGGGTTCAAGTCCCAGTTCAACCTGAGTTGAGAAGCGTTCGATGGTATGTTGGCCCTATTTGGTAGCATGCTTCCGGACGGCCACATATTGCCAAAGAGCCTGTACGAGTCATAGAAACTGCTTCGTGCACTGAAGATGTCGTATGAGCAGATACATGCATGTCCAAATGGGTGCGTCCTCTTCAGAAAAGATCTCAAGGATGCAGGTTACTGTCCGAAGTGTAAAGCGTCGAGATACATGGAGGTAGACGATGGTGAAGGCCTGAAGAGACAACTTTCTATCCCCATGAAAGTCCTGCGTTACCTGCCGTTCACACCGAGGATCCAACGTCTCTACATGACCGAGGAATCCGTGAAACAGATGAGATGGCACAAACAGGGTATACGATACAGTCCTGAGAAGATGGTACATCCCGTCGATGGTGAAGCATGGGCCCACTTTGATCGCATTCATCATGACAAAGCTAGAGAGGCTCGTAATGTTCGTGTTGCATTTGCTACAGACGGTTTCAACCCCTATGGACTCATGGCTGCCCCCTACACCTATTGGCCCGTCTTCGTTATCCCCCTCAATCTTCCCGCCGGCATCCTATTTTAACGTCATACTGTCTTCTTGTCGTTGATAATTTCTGGACACCCGGGGAATAACATGGGTGTGTACATGGAGCCTCTGATTGATGAATTGGAAACTGTTTGGAACGAAGGGGTATTGACATACGACCGAGCTTCAAGGTCAAACTTCACAATACATATCTGGTACCAGTACTCACTGCATGACTACCTGGCATATGGGATATTCTGTGCCTGGTGTGTCCACGGCAAGTTCTCATGCCCGGTTTGCAAGATAGCTATGAGATTTATCTGGTTGAAAAAGGGTGGTAAGTATTCGGCGTTCGACCAACATCGACAATTCCTGCCTCTTGACCATCCTTTTAGACAAGACACCAAGAACTTCACCAAAGGGGTCGTGGTGACAGATCCTCCACCCCGGATGCTGACCGGTGCCGAGGTTCATGCTCAGATAGATGCTCTCAAGTTCAATGAAAGAGACGGTCGTTTTGCTGGGTATGGTCAGGAACATATGTGGACGCATAAGTGAGGCTTGGAAAGGCTCCTCTATTACACTACAAAAAACTTGTTAATCCGTGATGGTTTCTCGGTGACGAATTTACAAACCGTCATTGGCCGTGTGATGGGGTTCAAGTCCCAGTTCAACCTGAGTTGAGAAGCGTTCGATGGTATGTTGGCCCTATTTGGTAGCATGCTTCCGGACGGCCACATATTGCCAAAGAGCCTGTACGAGTCATAGAAACTGCTTCGTGCACTGAAGATGTCGTATGAGCAGATACATGCATGTCCAAATGGGTGCGTCCTCTTCAGAAAAGATCTCAAGGATGCAGGTTACTGTCCGAAGTGTAAAGCGTCGAGATACATGGAGGTAGACGATGGTGAAGGCCTGAAGAGACAACTTTCTATCCCCATGAAAGTCCTGCGTTACCTGCCGTTCACACCGAGGATCCAACGTCTCTACATGACCGAGGAATCCGTGAAACAGATTGGATGGCACAAACAGGGTATACGATACAGTCCTGAGAAGATGGTACATCCCGCCGATGGTGAAGCATGGGCCCACTTTGATCGCATTCATCATGACAAAGCTAGAGAGGCTCGTAATGTTCGTGTTGCATTTGCTACAGATGGTTTCCACCCCTATGGACTCATGGCTGCCCCCTACACCTATTGGCCCGTCTTAGTTATCCCCCTCAATCTTCCCCCCGGCGTCCTATTTCAACGTCATACTGTCTTCTTGTCGTTGATAATTTCTGGACACCCGGGGAATAACATGGGTGTGTACATAGAGCCTCTGATTGATGAATTGGAAACTGTTTGGAACGAAGGGGTATTGACATACGACCGAGCTTCAAGGTCAAACTTCACAATACATATCTGGTACCAGTACTCACTGCATGACTACCTGGCATATGGGATATTCTGTGCCTGGTGTGTCCACGGCAAGTTCTCATGCCCGGTTTGCAAGATAGCTATGAGATTTATCTGGTTGAAAAAGGGTGGTAAGTATTCGGCGTTCGACCAACATCGACAATTCCTGCCTCTTGACCATCCTTTTAGACAAGACACCAAGAACTTCACCAAAGGGGTCGTGGTGACAGATCCTCCACCCCGGATGCTGACCGGTGCCGAGGTTCATGCTCAGATAGATGCTCTCAAGTTCAATGAAAGAGACGGTCGTTTTGCTGGGTATGGTCAGGAACATATGTGGACGCATAAGTGAGGCTTGGAAAGGCTCCTCTATTACACTACAAAAAACTTGTTAATCCGTGATGGTTTCTCGGTGACGAATTTACAAACCGTCATTGGCCGTGTGATGGGGTTCAAGTCCCAGTTCAACCTGAGTTGAGAAGCGTTCGATGGTATGTTGGCCCTATTTGGTAGCATGCTTCCGGACGGCCACATATTGCCAAAGAGCCTGTACGAGTCATAGAAACTGCTTCGTGCACTGAAGATGTCGTATGAGCAGATACATGCATGTCCAAATGGGTGCGTCCTCTTCAGAAAAGATCTCAAGGATGCAGGTTACTGTCCGAAGTGTAAAGCGTCGAGATACATGGAGGTAGACGATGGTGAAGGCCTGAAGAGACAACATTCTATCCCCATGAAAGTCCTGCGTTACCTGCTGTTCACACCGAGGATCCAACGTCTCTACATGACCGAGGAATCCGTGAAACAGATGAGATGGCACAAACAGGGTATACGATACAGTCCTGAGAAGATGGTACATCCCGCCGATGGTGAAGCATGGGCCCACTTTGATCGCATTCATCATGACAAAGCTAGAGAGGCTCGTAATGTTCGTGTTGCATTTGCTACAGACGGTTTCAACCCCTATGGACTCTTGGCTGCCCCCTACACCTATTGGCCCGTCTTCGTTATCCCCCTCAATCTTCCCCCCGGCGTCCTATTTCAACGTCATACTGTCTTCTTGTCGTTGATAATTTCTGGACACCCGGGGAATAACATGGGTGTGTACATGGAGCCTCTGATTGATGAATTGGAAACTGTTTGGAACGAAGGGGTATTGACATACGACCGAGCTTCAAGGTCAAACGTCACAATACATATCTGGTACCAGTACTCACTGCATGACTACCTGGCATATGGGATATTCTGTGCCTGGTGTGTCCACGGCAAGTTCTCATGCCCGGTTTGCAAGATAGCTATGAGATTTATCTGGTTGAAAAAGGGTGGTAAGTATTCGGCGTTCGACCAACATCGACAATTCCTGCCTCTTGACCATCCTTTCAGACAAGACACCAAGAACTTCACCAAAGGGGTCGTGGTGACAGATCCTCCACCCCGGATGCTGACCGGTGCCGAGGTTCATGCTCAGATAGATGCTCTCAAGTTCAATGAAAGAGACGGTCGTTTTGCGGGGTATGGTCAGGAACATATGTGGACGCATAAGTGAGGCTTGGAAAGGCTCCTCTATTTATGATGACCTTCTTCTGCCACATAATATTGATGTAATGCACACTGAAAAGAACATCGCCGAGGCACTTTGGGGAACACTCATGGACACTGAAAAGTCTAAGGACAACCCTAAGGCTAGACTAGACTTGACACTCTTGTGCGATAGACCAAAGCAAGAGATGCGGTCTCCTCAACCCGGCAGGAGATGGACACGGTCCAAGGCCGATTTCGTCTTGAGCAGGCCACAAAGGAAAGAAATACTTCAGTGGATCCAGACATTGACATTCCCTGATGGATATGCAGCGAATCTGAGGAGAGGAGTCAACTTATCTAGTCTGCGAGTCCTAGGAATGAAGAGTCATGACTTCCACGTATGGATCGAGCGCCTTCTTCCGGCGATGGTTCGAGGCTATGTTCCTGAGCCTATGTAGGTTGTTCTGGTAGAGTTGAGCTATTTGTTCTACCAACTTTGTGCCAAGGAGATATCTCGGTCTGTCATTGATGACTTGGAGAAAGCTGCACCTGTGTTGATCTGTAAGCTGGAGATCTTTTCACCAGGCTTCTTCACTCCGATGCTGCATTTGATCGTACACCTCCCTAATGAGGTTCGAATGGGAGGGCCTGTGCATTGCTGTTGGTGCTATCCAGTCGAGAGAAATCTGAAGACTCTTCGCAAGAAATGTAGAAACAAAGCCAAAATTGAGGCTTCCATTGCAGAGGCATTCATTCTAGAGGCGGTGTCAAACTTCACTGAACAATACTACTCCGAGAACCTTCCTAGCGTGCATAATGCACCCCTTCGTTACAATGCTGGAGAAAATGAATCGAGTCTTAGCCTTTTCCGAGGCTAGCAAGGCGCGGAAGTGGATCCACAGTTAAGCAGTTGAACTATGAAGAGTGGCGAAAGGTCATGCTATACGTGCTTACCAACCTTGATGAGGTGCAGCCGTACATGGGGTAAGTTCTCAACTATGTTCATTCAATTTGCCGACACTATTCTGCATCAAACACCCTTGTTTTTCTTTCGTACAGGGAATTTCTTCATCAGTTCTGGAATGGGCCAAGGCCTCCTTCTGACCTGGTAGCCGAAACCCTAATTGCAAACGGTGCGGGGGCAAGGGAGGCCCGATTTCATTTCTTGGTTCCGACAGAAGGTCCTGTCCAACCGAGGTCATATTTAGTCCGACGTTCCAACTTGCTCCTACGTTCGGACTTAATAACATTATACCTTGCTTCACCTTGCAGGCTCAGACCGATGCGTCTATGAGTAAAGAGCTGAGACAGGTTGCAAACGGCTTTGACCGTAGGGTCAAGTCATTTAATGGTTACGATGTGAATGGATATCGCTTCCACACAGCGAGATTCGAGCAGAGTCAGCCCAATCGGAAAACCACAAACAACGGAGTTTGTACTCTAGGCAATGACAACCGTGACTACTATGAAAGAATTGAAGAAATATATGAACTTTTATTTCACGGTGACAAGCCTCTGAATCCTGTAATGTTCAAATGCCATTGGTTCGACCCTGGAGTAACGAGGCTCACACCTAATCTTGGGCTAGTTGAAATTCGACAGGATTCTGTCTATCCAGGAGCCGATGTGTATATTGTGGCTCAACAGGCCACGCAGGTTTATTACACACCATATGCGTGCAAAAGCAAAGAGCATATCTTGGGTTGGTATATTGTGCACAAGATATCGCCACATGCTAAACTACCTCTCCCCAACGATGAGGATTATAACTTCAACACAAACACGTATGATGGGGAGTTCTTTCAAGAAGCTGGGCTACAAGGGACGTTCATGATAGACTTAACCGAAGCGATGGAAATGGAAGTAGAGAATGATGACGAGGACGCTGGGGATGAGGTGGTAAATGAGAAGGACATACAAATGCTAGAACGATTCCTTTTAGGCGAAGCAAATGAAGACGACCTCCTGTCTTCGGATACTGAGGAGTACTTAGACATGGTTGACAGTGATGATGACACTTATGCTCCGGATAATCCCGATGATGCAGATTATTTCTAATTCACGTAATATTATGTTATATTCTACTCATGTTATGTTTTTTCTAATATTCATAGGATCTAGGATTTTATTTATTTTGCATACATTTCATTATGTTATTTCTAATACAATATTGTTTGTTCTGTTTAAATGCAGGAGGTCGAGCCAAGATGCCGGGCAGACGTCAGAGGTCGATGAGCTCCGACGATGGGCCATCTCGGCAAAGGAGGGGTCACCGCCGGAGGGAGCCGACTCCACCGGAGGACGAGGTGCCGGCCACGCCCGAGGCTGAGGCTCAGGCGGACGAGGGGCAGGAGGAGCCTGAGCAGGAGGATGTGCCGTCGGCCGAGGCAAACGAGGGTTCGGCTGCCTCAGGGGCGTCCACGCCCTACTTGCGAGGTCCCGCTAGCCTCCCGGCCCGACCGATACCACTTCACCAACACCCAGTGATCCGCCCCGTTGGACAAAGGTAGATGTTTTAACCACTCATTCATATGATATGTTCAAAATTGAAATAGAAACTAATAGTCTTTCTGTATCACTTGTGCAGGCATTGGGAGTTTGTGGAGGGTCGCGGCCGCAAACCCAATGGCATCCTGGGTCTCCTGTGCCGCGAGCATTACCCCGGCATAGTACAGTATGCCGGGAAGACAGAGCCGGCCTACACCTTTGACCACTACACCGTCGCCCCAAACCCGGACTACCCAAACAAGGCGGCGAGGGTCAGAGCGGAGCTATGGGCAAGTCTTCGTCACACAACATCGCATTTATCGTACTTTTCTTGAATTACTTAGAGTTTGTATTGCATCTGTATGCAGGACTTCTATAGGTGCGAGCAGGGGAAGGAGGCACAGGTGGAGGTGGTGAGTACAAGGGCCTGCAGGAAGCTCGTCACCGACATCATCTACGAGGCAAGACTTCAGGCCATCGTCAACTACAACGCCACGGTCGAAGGACGGAGGGTGTCGAGGCGAGAGGCATGACGCTGAGTCGGGCGCAATACATTCAGGTAAGTGATTCATTTTGAGATTAAGCTATGCTCATTTCATCTGACGCTTATATGTGAAATACTTGATGATGTGCAGATGGTCCCCCAATGGTGCTAGTTGTTTCCTGAGTGCTGGGAGATGATCGTGGACCGGTGGCTCTCTAAAGAGTGGACTGCCCAGCATGCCGAGGCCTGGGAGGCGCGTCTACAGATGCCAGGTGTACCACACCACCAGGGCAACCGCAACCTCGCCGAGTACGCACAAGCTTGGGTACGTGAAACACTTTATGTATTGTAACGCTCAAATGTTGCCTAATTGCTAATCATCTTGTTGTCTTCCTCGCAGACGGCGTCACACGGTCGCCAGCCTTGCAGCACGTTCACGGCATATGCCATGTCCCACAAGGGCAAGGCCATCGCACCAGAGACCTCCTACAACCCCGACGATCCCCTCGAGGCATACTCCAACTCCAACGTCCACACCCGCCTCACTGACTACACAGAGGCGGCAAGGGCGGTGCATGGGGCCGACTTTGATCCAGCCAGCGAGGACCTGGACGGAAGCATCGTGATGAGGGTCGGAGGAGGGAAGAAGCACAGGTGGTATTGGCTTGGCGACGGCGTCATCGACTCGTCCTCCACTCCCACTCTGGCCCAGCTCCGAGCACAGACCACGATCGGGAGCGTCCCCATACGCCCACGCCCGTCGCCTTCGCAGTCACGGGTCGCCGAGCTTGAGGTTATTTTTGTTTTACTCGTCGTACATTGATGTTTAAATGTTTGCATTGTTCTAACATTCCCTTTGTATTATCGCAGGCCCGCCTGGAAAGAGAAAGGGAGGAGCGCCAGCTTGCCGAGGCCCAGATGCGGTCCCAGATGGAGGCCCAGTTGGAGGCCCAAGCTAAGCAGATGCAAGATCTCATCACGTTCATGGCCTCCTAGGGCATGCAGGTGCCCGCGGCGCTCATGGCTCCTCCACCGCCGTCTCAGAACGCGGATGCTACTCCTGTGAGTATCGATTCCTCAGTGTTTTGTTTCTGCATTTGCTTGTCTGATATAGACATCTAATTTTTGCAGCCTCCGTCGGCGGGTTCGAACAACCCGCAAGCGCCTGGATGGAACACGCCCGTGGGTCAAGGCGGGACTGCTTCTCCAGGGTGGCCAGGGCAAGGTTGGCCATGAGTGTGTTTAGAGTGTCGTCTCTAGTAGATTGTGAACTTTAGATTGAAAACTTATTATGTTTCGATGATAACTTGTGATGGTTAACTTTCGTTTGGTTCAAATATTGTGATTAATGTGCTATATGCGTGGTGTATGTGAACGTGACATATATGTGATGAATGTGATATGTACATGTGATATATGTGTTATACGTGATAAATATGATTTATATGTGATGAATGTGATTTGTATGTGTAATGAAATGGAAAATTAGAAGAAAAAAAATAAAATTTCCCACTTTGCCGAGGGTTACTCTCGGCAAAGGCTGCCTTTGCTGAGTGCAACGGTCATTGCACTCGGCAAAGGATAGGCTTTGCCGAGAGCTTGGCAAGACTTGCTCTCGGCAAAGAGTTTTTTTTTAAAAAAAAAAAATATTTTGCCGAGAGCCAGGCCAGCAAGACTCTCGGCAGAGACTTTTTTTTTAAAAAAAAGAAAAATGTTTGCTGAGAGCCTGGCTAGACTGGCTCTCGGCAAAGAGTTTTTCCAAAAAAAAAACTCTTTGCCGAGAGCCAGCCAAATGGGCTCTCGGCAAAGAAGGCGGGCCCGTTAACGGTGCCTTTTCTTTGCCGAGAGCCGCGCTGGCTCTCGGCAAAGCCTTTGCCGAGAGCCCGATAAACGGCTCTCGGCAAAGAAGGCTTTGCCGATCGGGTTTTTGCCGAGGCCGCTTTGCCGAGAGCTGCGCTCGGCAAAGCCTTTGCCGAGGGTCTGAGAGGGGGGCCCTCGGCAAAGCCGCCGGCTCCAGTAGTGATTCTGACGCCGGTGAAAGTTACATCCGTGTGGACAAGTGCACGAACGCGGCCACGAGCAGAGCAGCCTTGAACCTGACGCTCCTGGGGATATCGTAGCTTCCCCTGCCGACGGCGACGAGCCCCCTCACGAACGGCCAGAAGCAGAGCACCAGCCAACCGCAACACACGAGTGTTAGACTCTTTAGATCGAGTAGCAGTAAATCAGTGGGGTTTCTACTTTACATTTAGATATAAACAACAAGTCCTAGTACATAGTCTACTAGATCCGAGAGAGAAAGAGAGAGAAAGGAGTAAGGTGGAGCAGACCATCGGTGGGAAGTGGAGCTGGGGCGTTGGAGTTTGATCCCAATCCGGAGAAGGCCATCGCTGGTTCGTTCTTGAGGCTCTACACACGTGCAGCGGTGGTCGGGGAAGGGGAGCATGATACAGTGGAGTATGGCGGTGCAGTGGAGTCGGAGACGTAGTGGCGGCGCGGTCGGTGGCGTTTCCCGTCACTGGCTGCGCCCCTCTCTTAGATCTCACCTTTCACTTTAACCTTTAACTTTAACACTTTTCACTTTACTCGTTCCATCACAGATAAATGCATAGAGCATGTTTCATCGTCACGGTCAATCGCCGGTAGATTTGACAGCTACCATACACGTCTCTGATCTGAAACAGTTACTTTAACTTTTGGGCCCTTTATAGTCCAGGAGTCATAGGCTTTCCTTTAAATCCATGCCGGCAACATGTTCTCTAAACACGTTGGGTGGTAAGCCTTTTGTAAGCGGATCCGCGAGCATCTTTCCAGTACTTATATGCTCAAGATTTATAATTTAATCCCGGACTTTATCCTTCACAATGTAATACTTTATGTCAATGTGTTTGGTAGCACCACTTGACTTATTGTTGTGAGCGTACTGTACTGCTGGATTATTATCGCAGTATAACTTTAGTGGTTTATGTATGCTGTCGACCACCTTCAAACCGGGTACTGTACTGCTGGATTATTATCGTAGTAGTGTAGCACGCATGCGTAGGTACAGCTATAGTAGATAGCTGGATCGGGCAGCATCCATGTTCCGACGTGATCAGTGACGTCGTGACCACAGACTGCGTGCATGCACTGCCGGCGAATCATTGGCTAGGCAAGGCGGTCCCATTGTCGGGCCGGCGGTTACTAGCCTCCTTGCTCTTTGTCCGTTTGCCACCGTATTGTGTGGCGGGCGGGCGGACGGGGCGTCAATGCGTCATCCTCCATACGCCTGCAAGCGAGGATTAGAACTCTTCTGCTGCTTCTGGAAGGCCGGACTCCTTCGCACAAAGTACTTCCCTCTGTTTTTATTTACTTGTCACCGAACTTTTACCGTAGCAATTTTGATCATGCGTTTTTTTTTCAAAAGATTTTTAGATACACCAAGTTTTCACATATTTGATTCTTCATTGGACATCTTGATTAATGTTAGAAGTATCTAAAATTTTTTAGAAGAAAAAAAACGGATGGACAAATCTGCTATAGTAAAAAATTGGTGACAAGTAAACAAAAATGAAGGTAAGTATATAGCTTCCCTTAAATGGATGTGCACATAGATATTTCTTTTCTAGGTAGGAAGAGTTTTATGATAGGACGTGGCTAGCGTCCCGACGTCCGGATGACGCTAACCCCCGTTCGAACGCCTGCGCCGTTGTCCCCCCGTCTCGCCAGCTGCACCGCCCGCAAGCACGTGGGGCCCGCCCACGCTAGTGGGGACTGCCTCCGTCTTCACGCGCCTGGCGCCAAGACGAGATAGATGAAAGGCGAGGAGGGAGATGGAACACTCGATCTAGTTTTGAAACATCTAGGTGTGACAATTGCAATATACCATTGAGAACAAATGAAACATTTGAAATATATGTCTGAAACACTTGCAAAAACACTTGAAACTATTGTAAACATACACAACATCCAGATAAAACAGTCGCATCATATGTGTGAAAACAATGCAACATTTTTACAACATACATCGGAAAAAAACAGATGAAACTTTGAAAACCGGAGCTTGCAACATACATGAACAACCATTGCAACAAGTGCAATATCTGATTTATTTTTGCAACATACCTCTGAAACATTTGAAACTCAGACGATTGCAACATGCGTTTTTCATCTTCCGTATGACATAGCGCAGAGCGGGGGACAGCCGGTTCCGGCCAGCCGGTAGCCAAGGATGGTGGCACGGCCTGGCAGCGGCCAGTTGCGCCTGTGCCTAGCCAACGGCGCCCCCCTCTCCTGGCCGCCTAGCCTACGCGGCGGAGGACGCAGCATGGCGGCGTGGCGGGGGACGGAGGCGCCACTGCACTTGCCGAGCATGCACATGGAGCTTGGAAGCAGAGGGCGAGGCGCTATCGACCGGGTTCAGCGGTAGCTGCAATCGGTGGGGCAGCTGGCAACGTACCTCACGCGGAGGATTCCTCCTCTCTGCGGGGATAGGGGGCGCCGTGGGGATGGCGGGTGGCGGCGGCGTGCCAGAGTGGGTGGCGGCACGGGATGGAGGCGGAAGCGCGGTGGATTGGGACGGTCGGACGGGCGCACAACGCCGTGAAGCCGCGACGCACGAGCGCGGAATGGGGGAGACGAGCTTCCGTGGGGATTTGGTTTTATTTAGGCGAGCGGCGCGAGTGGAGTGAGGCGTCCAGCCTTCTGGACGTCTTATTAATGGTAGCATTATCATTTACGATAACTAGCAAATATACCCCCTGCGTTGTTGCAACAAGAAATTCAGCTGGTTGCGTGGTTATATTAATGACTTGTGCGACTTAGAGAATTTTTTAACGATCACATCATGCATTTCATGTGTGGTTATTCCAATTCGATTTAGGATTCAACGCCATACCATGCCTAAACACTTAGATAGCGTTTGGTTCGGTCATGTAACATAATCCATTTGGCTAGTAAACGTTACTGCCCCGTTCATCACCAAGGATGGATCTGATGCGGTGGTTGGTGGCCCAAGGCCACCAGTGCAGTGGCGGCCCCGATGGCCGATCATGGTCTTACAGCTCTGCAAGTCTTGTGCTTCTTGCTCACTGCTAGACTGCTGGGAGCCCCCGCACCGGCCGAACAGCTTGCCACCGGGCAGCTTCTGATTTTCCGTTTACGTTACCGTAGAAAGGTACTGGATGAATCAGCACGCATCCATCGTGGGGTGCCTTTCACATATATACAACGACTTACAAATGAAGTACAATCTGTGGTACAAGGACTGAGACTATACAATTATCTAATACACACCCCCCGATTGAGCAGTCGACTGGTCCGAAGGTTCAAGCGGCGATGAGACCAGCCAGACCAATCGTCTTTGAAACTGCATCCAAGCCCATAAGTGGGCTTTGATGTATTGATGACAATATAATTAAGGATCTAATGAGATTTGTCAAGTATGGACGTGTTTCCTAGATGATTATTTGATTCCCGTCACATCAACCATTGCATATTCTGACGCCGGAGAAAGTTACATCCGTGTGGACAAGTGCACGAATGTGGCCACGAGCAGGGCAGCCTTGAGCCTGACGCTCCAGGGGATGCCGTAGCTTCCCCTACCGACGGCGACGAGCCCCCTCACGAACGGCCAGAAGCAGAGCACCAGCCAACCGCAGCACACGAGCTCCCCGACGCCCGGGCCACCGGTGGGCACGCCTTCGCCCACACCGGCGACCAGCAGCCTCCACGCTCCAACGGCGACGGCGACGATGCTCAGCATCGTGAGCGCCGTCGGCAGGACGAACACCGGCGACGAGTCGAAGGTGAACCGCCCCGGGTCGGCGTCGTCGCCCGCGCCGCCGTCAGACGGCTCCTTGCGTGTCACCTCGAACACCGTCTCCGAGAGGCCGAGAGTCTTGAGGACGACGGTGAGGAACGCGAGGAGCCAGGCGGACGACGACGTGATCCGCTGCATCCTGTGGTTGTTCCACCAGGCGCGCACCGACAGCCGGCAGTCCATGTACTCGCCCAGGTTGTACGCGTTGTAGGCCAGGAACAGCGCCAGCGGGATGACGAAACCCGGTTCTGACGCCTGCATCACACACAATTCACAACAAGATGAGAATTCCAGGGAAATGGTACATTGTATTGTTGGTAGAAATTAAGATCGATTTTACTTACCTTTGGCAGGAAGGAGTGGTTTGCGATGATGCAGTAAGGTCCGAGCAACGCGTAGCACAGCTCAAAGGGTGCCCTGATGGCCCACACGTCGATGACAAGGTACGCGACGCATTGCCGGAAATCGAGGCGCTTGAACGCGGCGAGAAGGAACGGGTTATGGCGGCTGAGGAGTATCTCCAGCAGGCCCGTGGCCCATCTCTTGAACTGGGTGAGGCTGCCCGGCCCGCCGGTGGGTGCGCCGCCGAGGAACGCCGACGGGTCAGGGTTCAACAATGCCGTCCTCCAGCCGGCGGCGTGGATGCGCTACCCGGTCAGGACGTCCTCCGTCATCGATCCGTAGACCCAGCCAACCTGCAATGGAAAGCACATGCATGCATGCATGACCACGCTGTGAACCGAAGGACGGTGGTAAAATGTGCTACTACGTCGTATACCTCCTGACCCCAACGTGTGCCAGTCTCGTAGGTGCAGACAGAAACTTCTTTGGCCACTTCGACGTGACTCGTAAGGTCTGCCACCACCATTGGCGCCTTGAACATGTCCCCAGAGATGATGCTCCTCGCCGACTCGATCAGTTCTTTCGAGCTGCCAAACTTCTTCTGCGGCTCCTTGTAAGATGGTGAATCTGCATGCCAGAGTTTGTATTGTACAACCAGTCAAGAGCAGTCATTATTTTCGACAGCCCCAAATTTTGACAGGTTTCACCTTTGATGGCGATGGTGGTGGTGGAGTCTGGTGGCACGCCGTAGATGACTTTCCTACGGTGAAAGCAACCCGTCCCGGCGTAAAATATGCCTTGAAGTCCGGCAACTCCAAGTCCAACTTTCTACGTAAAGCTCACAGCACAGACGACAAAATTTGAGTAGGATATACATAGTTAAGGCCCAGTTTGATTGCCTCTGTACATCGAATGTTGCGGCACATGCATGAAGTATTTTACGAGAGTAATTACATGCATGTCGGCACAGATTAAGAGTAATTTACAAGACGAATCTATTAAACCTAATTAGTCCATAATTAAACACTAATTATCAAATAAGACGAAAGTACTACGGTACCTATTAAACTCCGACAGGGTAAACCAAACACCCCTAAGCTAATAACGTCAATCGCTGCAGTTTTGAGTAGTACTTATATATATAATAAACAACAAACACAGTGTTCATTTCTCTTAGTGATCGAGTACTAGTCCTATGATAATGATAGTGTTCTGTACGACTATATATACGTACCTCGTATATAACCTGCATCTGGTTGCCGAAAGGATCGTCCTTGAGGCCGCCGTAGAACTTCTGCGGCGCCTGAACGAAGCCGCTGTGGAGCTCGTCGTCGAAGCCCAGGAGGAGGCACATGGCGTGGAGGGCCACCTGCGGGTTGTTCGCGAACATGTCGCAGTCCACGTTCAGCATGATGGGAGCGTTGGTCACCACCCCGGACACCCTCGTCTGCACAGCACGGCGCACAGGCCACTCATTAGCTAGTGTACTACGGTGAGCTAGCTTATCCTGATGATGCCATATGCATGGCCTTGCCACCCATGGCACGCCCGTGAGACCGATGACGTACGTACCAGGACGTTCATGGCCCCGGCCTTGAAGTGGTGGTGCTGTGTGGGGCTCTTCTCCCTCGAGACGTATATGAGGCTTGGGATTCCATCGCCTGCAGCCTGATTGCTCTTGTTCTTGCTGCTGCTGTCCCACAGCACCTGAACACTCGCGGCAAAAGAAGAATGTGTCCATGTTTGTTAGAAAGAAAACAAAGCAATGAGATGGGCACTCGTTTCAGGAGTACAGTATTTTGCCATGACGATGAGGCGGCTCGATTGATCAGTTTGTTGTTTGATCACCCACCAGTTAGGCCCAACGGCTTTTTGGGCCTGGCTCTCACGCCCTGATCGGGGGCGCCCAACCCTACATGGTTGGTGGGCCCCCGTCACACTGCGCTATATATAGAGGTGGAGGCCGGCCGGCTCTAGGTACGAGGTTCACCCTCAGCCGCCACTCCCCACTGATATTTCCCAATTCTGATCTGAGAAAGGGCGTAGCTAGTGACGGGAAGCCGCCACTGTCTTCACTGCACCACTGTCTTCACTGCACCGAGTTTCCCCTCTCTATCGACCATCGCTGCCGGCGCGCAGATGGCTCCATCGGCGAACGAGACCCCGGCCGGCGCTTCCTCCACCCCGGCCGCTACGACGACTACGCCGTTTGATGGTCTGCGTCTCATACTCCACTACTTCTTTTTCATCTTGTAGTAGACGATGTACTAGGACTATTGATACACATTGTAATCACTGAACATGAACATGTACCCCGATCTAATAAACCTAAGATGAATGATACTTCACAGTTTCTACCTTGATTATGGTCGGGTGATTCCTGCGGTCAGCGCCCACGAACTCGGCGAACTCGCCGTCGCCGCGCCGGAGTAGGGATTCCTCTTTGGCGTTCTCGATCCGGCGCACCAACTCCTCGTACTCGTTCTACATGCAAGAACACGATCGATCAGAAACTGGCACGTAATTAAGTATGCAGTGCACGGCGGATGCTAGCTTTACCTTCACGAGTGTCCAAGCACGCAAGAACTCGGCGTCGTCGTCGGCTGCCCCATCACGCTCCGCCGCGCCGCCGGAGGAGTACACGAAGGGGGCCCTGACCTTGACGCCGTGCTTCTTGCAGAACGGAACCCAGAGCTTGGCGAACTCGGCGACCTCGCGCAGCGCGTAGCAGGTCACCGCCGAGCACCCGTCGTCGGAGACGTAGCACGTCAGCTTGCCCGTGGGGTAGTCCAGCGCCAGCAGCGACAGCACCGTGTTCACCGTCACCACCGGCGGCTCCAGCTTCGGGTCCGCCGTCGTCACGAACATGTCCACCGCCGGCAGCTCGTCGGTGCTGCTGACGACAAGTAAATCATTATTAAACGCATCAGATTGAGTTGACGAGGCAAAAAAAGCTATGTACTGGAAACCTAAGCTAGCTAGCTTACTCTTGTCACCACCACCACCACTCACCGTTGGGCGAGGCGTTCAGGGTGCGTGTCGAAGCGGACCGGGTTCCACTTGGCGTTCATGTTGATGAGCCACACCACCGTGAACCACGCCTCGCAGATGAGCGCGGCGAGCCAGCACCACGCCGCGCCGCCGCCGCCAGCCACCATCAGCGAGGACACACGGTGAGCGAGGAGGGCCAGGAGCAGGAAGAGAACGGCGAGGTCGGCCAGCTTCCATGCCGTGCGGGGGAGCGGGACCCTCTCCTGCAGCTGCAGCTTCGTCTTGGCGCTCGCCATGGACGACGGACTCTTGCTGGTCACTCTCAGCACTCTCTCAGCAGTAGCACGAGAGAACCACAAGAAAACATATACGGAACCAGTTGGTACTGGTGATCATATATAGACAAACGACACGCGCTCGCAGCCAAGGTATAGTGTCACATTACGGTAGATTCTCCAATCTACAACATATTTTAATTTATCTTTTCCTTTTTCGATTAGAGTGGTTATTAGCAGGCACATTTCTGAATACTCGAAAACTCAAATGCCTAATATAACAGTAAAAGTCAAAACTATCGATTTCACTCGACAACACATATACAGACAGACAGGCGCTTCACGACACCACAAACAGCACGATCGTTGAAGATTCACCCAAATCCATTCAACATCATCAGCAATTCAGCATTCAAATTCACAAATAAAAAACTGAGAACTGCTCCGATGCTCTCTTTTTCTTTACTTGGAGCAACTTCAACGGTGACACCTAAGATAGGGCTAGCCTATAGTTATCGAGTGAGGCTCCATTTGATCCCTTTCTCTAAACTTTAGAGCTCTAAGAGGTTTATAGCACTTTAGCTCAATTTTAGGCTCAAAAGCTCTAATATGAGGTGGGCTAAAGTTCAGAGATAACTTTAGACCATCTGATTAGAGCTTTAGCTCTAAAATTCAGAGCTCTAAAGTTCAGAGGAAGACTTCCCTCAAAAAAATGTTAGGCTAAGGGCTTTCTCTACTTTTTGGAGCTTTGTTTTTAGCACCCAAATCCAAGCTACATCTGAGCTCTTATTTCATTTTCTCATGTTTTGATATCATATCTACGTATATCCTTCGTATCACATTAGTATAATTTAAACTTAAATATATGTAAACAATACAAATGAACCATATTCAGAATTAACTTTTCAAATCCTACTTGTAAAAACTCTCGACAGGATGGCCCGCTCAGCCCATTAGGGTGAAACCCTGGTGCCCTCCCCGTCCTCATCGCCGGCCGCCGCCCCAGCGTCGGTGGCCTCCCTCCCCCTCTCGTCCCCTCCCATCTTCCACCCCCGCCTTCACCAGAAGCTAGCCATGGCGGGCCCACCACGCCCTCGCCATTCAGGCGAGCGCAGGCCATGATGGCTGCCCCCACCTTGATGCCATCGGCGCCAGCTGAACCGGCGCTTGCTTCCCCATCCCCACCACCTCCTCCTACGTGCTCCTCCCTTCCTCGGTTGGAGAGCTCAGCACATCCGTTGCTCCAACACTAGCTGCCTCCTCCCCCTCCCGTCCTCTCCCATCTTCCACCCCTGGCCTTCACCATCTGCGCACAGAAGCCGGCCATGATGGCCGCCCCCACCCTGACGCTGCCGGCACCAGCTGAACCGACGCTCGTCTCCCCGTCCCCACCTGATCCTCCCTCGTGCTCCTCCCTTCCTCGAATGGAGAGCTCAGCGCAGCCGCCTGCCTGCGCGTAGGCAGTGCAATTGCAGTCCGCCACTTGTGTGTGAAAGGTCCTTGTTTGGTTTTGGTAATTGAGTGACAACCTAGGTGGACTAATTGTGTTTAATATGAGATACACAGGTGATTAGTCCACATGTATATACGTGTGAGCAACATATACCATGGAGGTGAAATGGCTTGGACTTGTTGCAAAAGCTCACAATGTGGTGATGAAGGAGCTCATTACATATGAGACATGACATGGAGTCATGCGATCAAGGTGGAGAAGATCAAGACATGACTTGGCTTGACAGACCGGTTGTAAGTGTGATGGGCAAGTTGAGTGATGACTTGGCGCTGATGGACCGAAAGAACGGTGAAGAGCAAGTGAAGTCAAGATTGATGAACCAATATGGTCACATGATGATATGGAGTGGATCATATCATTGTTGATCATGTTGGTGCATGTGTTGCATCGACACTAGAGGAGATGGAATGGAATGTGCAAGGCAAAGGTATAACCTAGAACATTTTATTTCACCGGTCAAAGGTTGTGTGGAGAAGTGCATGACCTGGTTTAGGATAGATGGCCATACTATTAAGAGGGGCAAACTTGTTTGCATATCGGTCATCTAGTGCCACTTGAGCGATCTAAATTTGCATACATGTTAGGATCAAGTGGCGTGGTGAAAAGAGTGCTAATTCTTTGAAAAATGTTTGTGAAAAGCTAACACACATGCACAAGTTGGTGAACACTTGGTAGTGTTGGCACATTTGCAAAGGTGAAGAAGTCGGTGAAGAAGAGGAGGTGAAACCGGGCTCAGGGTGCTGCCTAGGTGGCACCGCCACCCCCTGTCCGGTGCATCGCCACCCTCGTGGCAGTGATCATCTGGATTTGGCCGAGAGCGAGCTGAGTAGGAGCTGGCATCGCCACTAACGGTGTACACTGCCCCACGCATGATGGTGCAACGCCGGTGCGTGTCCGGTGCCACCGTCCCATTTCTCTAGAGGCAAGGGATAACGGGGGTGGGCACCGCCACCCTTAGGCGGTGCACCGCCCTTTTTTTCCAAAGAGGAGGGTTTTCGGGGTGTTTGCCGGGGTGGCACCGCCACCCCTTGTCCGGTGCCACCACTGCCTATCCAGTGACCATGGCTAGTCAAACTAGCCGTTGGATTCGACCATTGGGGGGCACCGCCACCCCATGTCCGGTGACCACACCGCCGTGTCCGGTGCCCTTGCAGAAACCAGTAGCTTTGCTCCAACGGCTATATTTGGCTTGGGGGCTATAAATAGAGGTGGAGCTTGGGCATTTGATTGGTTGAGCAACTTGGGGATGTGTTGCCCTTGTGTGTGCTTGGTTTGAGAGCCCTCTAACTCACTTGTGCTTGCAAGAGTGTGATCTAATAGCGAAGTGAGTGATTTCTAGTGTGTTGCATTGAGTGATTACATCGAGTGGCACTAGGTGATCGAGTTGCAAGCCAGTGGTGCTTGTTACTCTTGAAGGTTGCCACCTCCTAGACAGCTTGGTGGTGTGATCTCCATCGAAGCCAACAAGAAGCTTGTGCGGTGCTCGGAGAAGAGCTTTGTGAGGGGTATTGTGCTCACCCCACGGGAGCCACGAAGAGCAACTCTAGTAGAGCGAGATGCGAAGGGCGACAAGTGTTCTAGCCAGGACAAGTGCTAGAGCTTGTGGTAAGCACTCCACGTGGGAGAGTGCGACTTGCGGGTCACCACTAGCAAGAGGACTAGCGACAACCTTGGAGCTTATCTTAACGGAGACTAGCATGTTGGCAAACACGTGAACCTCAGGATAAAAATCATTGTGTCAACCTTGTTTATCCCGTTGGTTTGCAATCCCCAAAACACAAGCTTATATTACTTTCATATACATTGTGCTTGTGTAGTTGCTCTTGTAATTAGTTAGCTTATGTAGCTTGCTAGTTACCTTCTTGCTTGTGTAGCTAGAAGTAGCATCCTTGCGTGGCTAATTTGGTTTTAGTAACCTTGTTAGTCACATTGCTTAGTTTGTGTAGCTAAGTAATTTGCGCTCTCTAATTTGGCATTGGTTGCCTTGTTATTGAGCATTGCTAGTGAGCTTAGGAGCTTTATGCCTTTACTTACTAGTTGTGTAGGAGCTCCCCCGGTTGGCAAAGTACTAGTGCATAGGTTTGTCTGACCTTGCTCTAGAATTAATTAGGTGAGCTCTAGCCAGCCTGGCACCTTTGTTGCTTAATTAGGATCTTTATAATGTGCTTGTGAACTTAGATAGAGGGGTGTAGTCTTAGATGGACCGATAGTTTTAATTCCGTACTTGTTTCGGTTAGCCGTTGCGATTAATTTTAGAAAGGACTATTCACCCCCCTCTAGTCCACCATCTTGACCCTACAGTGTGCCCGTTGTAGTCCGCCCACCTGTGTGCTAGGGTAGTCCGGTGAGCCTAGGTCTCATGGCACGTGGCCCGCCACCGGGTCATCGCTCCTGAGGGCCTTCGGGGTCCGCTGTTGTGTCCTGTCACTCCACTAGCTGAGATCTACTCAACGTCTTTCTGGTCCACCCCGTTCATCTAGATCTGGTTGGGGTAGGCGACCCCTACCTTGAGGTTAGCCCGGCGCTTCAGACAGCCATAGGCGGCTCCACTTCGAGCTAGCAGACCGCGTTCCCTCCCTTCGGCTCCTTTCACCTAGGACGAAGCGTGGCAGGCTGTTCTAAGGACCATCACTGGCGGACAATGGGTTTGCCTCAGATGCTTAGTGGTCACCCACTGCCTCCCCAAACCCCTACCTTGACGCTGCCCATCGAGAGTTGTTGCCGCGGATGGCATCGTTGTTGCCTGCGCTAGTTGGGCTGCACTGCATCATCATCGGTGGCACACGTGGCGCTGGCACCGAAGTGGGCAACTAGGGCGACGGCACCATCAGCACACGCATTGTTAGCCACGACCACGGCTCATTCACGGGCTTCTTGTTTGTGGCAGGGACGCTAAAGGCGGAGCTAGTCGGATTACACGCGGCTACGCGCAGAGTTTGCCGGCCCATCAGAGGCTATGGCCACGACCTTCTTCAGGTGACCACAAGCGCTTTCTCTACTCCTGATGTTGACGATTGGCACGAGGTTCTATCGCAGGGGTTCGGCGGCCGTGATGGGGCGCTATTGCTAAATATTAACGCACACAAAATAATCCACAAAGCGCACAGATATTATACCGATGTAGCACTTCACCGGAAGTATCCTAGTTTTATATCGAACTCAAGGAAATGTGTGTGAGAATAACTAAATCTAACTTAACCTAACTTTGCAACAAGGCTTAGATATCAGGAGTATAAAGGAGATCGCAAAGGTCTTCTAGTTCTAACTTCGATAAGCTATGTTTTTGATTGTTCAATTCTGAGGATATTACTAAAGAAAACACAGGCATAGTATGTTTTCTATAGCAACAAGGTTCTGCTAGGCCTATAAACGAGAGGTGGACTACAAAGGATTCAACGAGGCTATAAGAGTCACCCTCGTGAGTTACCACCGATCCGAAAAGTAGGGTACATCCATGAGTAACCGAGTCTAAGCACCATGCTTACACTACAAATACTACTTTAACCCAGGAGCTACAAGGACTAAAGTACTCAAAAGAGTCACAAACCTAAAGAACAATATGTATAATGATGCTTACTTGAATTAGAAGTTGGTTACCAAAGAATCTTAGAAGCAAGCTCAAGAAGAACTTGATTCCACCTGGGTACAAGCTATAGAGAGAGCACCGATAGGCCAACACTTCCTCCAAACTCTTCCCTCACACTCTATCTCTTTGTCTCTAATACAAGACTAGATCCTATTGAGGACTAATCTTCTCTTGATTGCTAGCTCTGATCCTAGTGGAAATATGAATTAGGGTTTTTAGCCTTCAGGCTCTCAGGATCAATGCATGCCCTTGAGAGAGGGGTATAGACAGGTATATATAGAGGCCTTCAAGCATCCTAGATCCTCGGATCAACCAACTTAAAAGAACGATTAAGATGGAAACCCTAAGGCGTGGAGAACCGACATAGCAATGGGAGGTTGACATGGGGGCTCACAGGCCAGCTGGTCAGTAGGTGGGGCTGGCCGGCCCCACATGTTAGTGGCTCAGGGTCTACTTCAGTGATTTGCCTTCTAGAGTCTTCAAGAGTCTTCCCACGTATATACCGTCGCGGATAAACGTGATTTCCATTGACGAATAGGTCCTCCTTAATGGTTTTCTGATTAAATCCTGCTGATAACACAAATTCATCAAAACTCATGGAAATTATCAGTTTAAACCCTAAGTCTATGTTGATGATATATTTTAGTCATTTATACAAGGATATTGATAGTTTGTGATTAACATTAACTACCATCAACAAACTCTCCCACACTTAGGCTTTTACTCGTCCTCGATAAAAGAATGGATTACTTAAGATATAACCTTGGGACAAGACATTAACATAAAACTATTCTCAGTCATACATATTATGCAGGATTCAAAGTGTCTACCACGAAACTTTTATGCGGTTGAAGAACGGAATAGCTCGAAACATATCACCATCTTCCTTCAATCAAGTCAATTGGAGAAACATTTTAAGATTTGTGAAACCAAAGCTTACCTTCTCCTTTCTGTGGTACTCTCAAATCACTCAATATATGTGGTATTTTTGGATCCTTACCAAGGCATTGATGTTTTTGCCTTCTTTTTACCTATTTCTAAAAAAGTTTATGTGGAGCTCAGGTAGGGATAAATATGAAAACATACTTGCATTGCATATATTGTAAAGTCAAAATAAGGATCCAAGGAGAGAAAAATGTAATACTCTTAGATCAAGATGTGCATGTACATGGATATGTATATGGTGGCTAACCTACTTCTATTATGCTCCTTGAAACATATCTCTCTTGTTGAAACTTTGAAACACTTTCAAGAGAACATGAGCTATCTTATTCATCTTTCTTCTTTTTTTCAGGCGGGCATCTGAGTACCCATTGTTTTAAATATCTCGGACACTTGTCCATTTTTTCTCAATTCTTTTTGTTGGGTACCAGTAAAACAGGGTACCCTATTTTCACCGCAAAACCATCCACCAAGGCAAATATTATGGCCCATGGCCTATTACAACCGGCCCAGGCCTTACTCTGCTCAAAACCAAAGCCAAAGGATAAGCGCCCGAGCCCCCCAACGCTCCTTCGCTTCGTCCAACCTCCCTTCGTCTCGTCCGACCCCCGTGACGTCATCTAGGCACCCGAGCCCTGTGACACTATCAAGGCGCTCGACCCCTTCGCACAGCTACCGCTTCGCTCGACCCTCCCACTGTAACACACTGCCGCGGGTACACATGGGCCCCTACCTTTTCCTGCTGAGGAACAGGAGCTCGTCGCGTCGTGCAGGATCACCTAAGAACTTTTAACACCTGATTCATGATCTGGTCAAGGCTTCCATGGATCTTTCTCTCTCCCAAGGCAGTAATAGGGAGAAGCTACGCTACGCCGCACCCTATCATGTCCGCCTCAACGGGGCCAGGAGCAACGACCGTCTAGGCCCCCTACCTTTTCGCCGACACAACTTTAGGGCCATGAAATCTTCTTCATCATGACACCGTATCAGGCTATGGCTTCACCGCGTCATCTACAGCCATGACACGCCACCACCACAATAACGACTGTGCGAACGCACGAACAAAGAGGAAAGCTAGCAATAGGGAGCACCTTAGGGCCTTTTGTTTCTATTTTCGTATATCCAGATACTGTAACATGACCCCTCCCTTTGCATACTATAAATGGAGAGGGAGGGACCCTCAACGGGGGGGGAGAGACGAGAAAAAACAACGCCCAACAATGGCAATGTACTAAGCACACAGCCAAAACACTCGAACGCACCCACTCACAGAGACCTGGGAGCCATTCCTCTCTCGACCAGCTTGTATCCCCCTACTACAAGCACCCCGGTGCAAAGCAACACGAGCAGTAATGAGCAATGGATGTAGGGACGTTCGGCCCAAACTAGTATGCATCTTGTGTCCGCCTTGCACACCATCGGAGGCTCCGACGCGCAGCATCGTTGACTTGT
Source organism: Saccharum hybrid cultivar R570 (assembly GCA_038087645.1). Classification (NCBI taxonomy): domain Eukaryota; kingdom Viridiplantae; phylum Streptophyta; class Magnoliopsida; order Poales; family Poaceae; genus Saccharum; species Saccharum hybrid cultivar. The sequence goes on along the minus strand of JAQSUU010000562.1, from coordinate 12,852,963 downwards.
CCTGTCTCTAGACACCCCCTGGTTCTAGAACACTGACACTTTTTTCTTTTCTCTTATGAATAACTCTTGTATAGCCCATGTCTCTTTTTCTGCAATTGGAATTTTTTAAGAGAGATATTTGCAAGAACTTGGAACATTTATCCTAACAAACATTTTTCGTGTCTATTCCTGGTGTAGGAGTAGAGCATTTTTGGGTGGATGGAAAACATGTTGTTGCATACCCCCAGTATAGGAGTAGTAGATATATGTGGAGTGTACATGATCTTGATCTTGGAGCATGATTAATTTCTCAACAAGGGTCACAAGGTTTGACCAAACTCAATACAATGACAAGTAGTACATGTAGAAGGTTTCCTAGTCTATCATATTTGGCTCTGGTAGGACATTGGTTTACCATGAAAGAGAGGTGTAGTTATTCATTTTACTTTTTTGAAATAAAATTCTCCAATAACGAGACATCAAGAATCAAGTTCTTATTATTCTACTATATCTCATTTCACAACAACTTAAGTAACATGGGATCCCTATTAATACATTCCCAAGCAGTAGCAAGACTTCCAGGAAAAGTGTTATGTGAGTCTATCCTTAAGTCATGACTGAAATAATCTTTCCTCAGATTTTAAAGTTGTCTTATCAAAGGATTTTCAATTCGGTTCGAAACGAAAAGCGAGATATGTGAAAAGAGAACATATTGGACTCGAACCTAACCATGGATGAAGCGTGAGGTGAGACGGAGCTGGGCTAGGCTAACCAACCCATGTAGGAGGTCGGGCAGCCCACTCTCGGGGCTATTTCGGTCCAACTTTGGCGAGCGTGGTATTTGGTCCATTGCTTTTTGAATTTTGTGATTTTCGTGATCGGATCTCGTTTTGTTGTCGCGGTGTGCTCCCCCCCCCCACTTGTTTCCTATTTACCTTTATGCACAACATGTGGAGACAAACACATATACAAAAGAAATAGAGAGCAGGTAGTAATAAAAAAATTCCATTAATAAGGCACTTTATTACACAATCCAACCTAAACACAAACTTTTAACTAGCTAGCACAAACTTTTACTGACCTAACAACTGAGCTAAGCAAATGACCTAAACATTCGACCTAATTTGTGCCCTATTGATCCACAACTTAACTCTTAATTCTTAAACTTGTCCTGATTGACAATGTAGCGGCTTAAGATAGTGAGCTCATAGTCTAGGTTCGTACAATGGATGTGCGCTTTATCAATCCTATGCCGTGGAGCATGGGTATACTCGGTAAGGGTCTTGATCTTGTCTTGTAGCGTAGCAACGGTCGGCTATTGGCATTTCTCCTCATTCTCTAAGGCAGAGGGTGGCGCCCTCTTCTTCTTCTCCTTCAGCGGCACGACCTTGACATGCTCAGGAGCAGCACGGACACCATCTATGGTCAAGTGATGCATGACCAACTTGTATTTGGTGCATTTGACGTCTCCAAACTTGTTGGTCTTCACCCCAGTCAGCGTCTTGTTTGCCCTTGGAGGAAGGAGGTTGATCTCCTTTGGGACCTTGATCTTTGGCGCCTCCGACTGGTGTGGCTTGTCTTGAAGAAGTAGACGCGGCGGCGACGAAGTGATCACCAGACAACAGATGGCTTGGGCAAAGTAGGATTGGTTAGAGGAGACAGGAGCTACTTCTCGCAGCAGGGTGATGCTTAGCGGTATGGCTTCTTCAACTCCGTAGGGGACGATCTCTCTACCGGCCATTGGAACTTGAGAGACGGAGAGCTTGGGTGCTGCTGGAGATGGAAGGCTTTGTTGGAATGGCTATGGAGGCTGGCAGAGGCTTGTTTATATAGGGGGAAAAACTTGTAGTAGGGGTCAAGATCTATCTATTAGATGTTTCGTAACGAGGAAAAACCGAATGGCATCAGAAAATTGGATATTCTCGCGAGAATACTTTGGAAGGTTCATGAAACAATTGAGTGGTGGTGGGGTGACAGACAAGTGGGCCGGCCGGCCCGGCCCGCCCCACATGTCACCACCTTACGAAGATTTTTCGCACGATGGTTTTTAATGTTTATCTAATCTCAAAAAATATATTCCCGTGTTATGAATCGTAAGGTGGAAGGCAGATGTGTAAATCTAGGGCAAAATAATAAAATCTACCTCATCCAAATCCTCAAGTGGTTTTTCAGGTTCTAGAAAGATCTTGAGACGGTGACCATTTACCTTGAATAATGTACCTTCGTTATTTTGAAGTGTTACTGCTCCATGACATAAAGTACTTATAACCTTGATTGGTCCTTCCTATTTGCTCCGAAGTTTTCTATGCCTGAATAATTTAACCCTAGAATTAAAAAGTAATAACTTATCTCCCGGGGCAAACTACTTCTTCTTGATCCTCTTATGATGTCATCTCTTTGTTCTCTCTTTGTAAATCTTGGCGTTGTGGTATGCTTTTTCACGCCATTCATCAAGCTTAGAGAGTTGCATCTTCCTCTTGGTTCCTGCGGCTTCAAAGTCCATGTTCCATTATTTGACAGTCCAATGAGCCTTGAATTCTAGCTCAACAGGTAGACGTCAAGTCTTTTCGTAGATGAGTTGGTATGCTGACTTCCCAAGTGGTGTTTTATAGGCTGTTCTATAAGCCCATAATGCATTAGGTAGTCTATCCTTCCATGTAGTCCCCATCTCATTGACCGTCTTCTATAGAATGTTCTTGATTTGCTTGTTTGATGTTTCTGCTTGGCCACTTTCTAAGGGTGATATGGAGTAGCGATGTTGTGATGGATCCCATGTCTTAACAAGTACTTATGAAAGTTTTTGTCTATGAAGTGAGTGCCTCCATCACTAATCACCATTTTTGGAACTCTGAATCATGGAAATATTGTCTCTTCAAACATCTTCTTAGAGTTATTCGCATCAGTAGCTCTACATGGCATGGCTTTAACCCACTTGGAAACATAGTCAACTACCACCAAGATATATTTACAGTTCTTTAACTTTGGAAATGGTCCCATGTAGTCGATTCCCCAAACATTAAAAAGCTCGATCTGGAGGTTGTTTGTGAGTGGCATGGCATCTCTTGAATTGATGTTTTCGTGTCTTTGACATGATCCACACCTCTGGACGAAGTCCCTCATATCTTCATACATGGTTGGCTAAAAGAATCCACTTTGCCAGATCTTTGAATGAGTACCGAATGCACCATAATGTCCTCCATATGGTGATGAGTGGCATCGCTTGATGATCTTGATGCCTTCTTCTGCCGGTACACACCTTCTAAGTAGGCCATCAGAGCAAACTCTGAAGAGATACGACTCATCCCATATATGGAGATGACTTTCATAGATGACCTTCCTTTTATTCTCCCTTGGTGGTACATAACCTACAATCATAAAATTGACAATATTTGCGTACTAGGGGTCGGATTTTGTGATCTTGAAGAGCATGTCGTCCTGCAGAGAATCATTGATGGGTATTTCCTGTGGATTTTCAAACTGCATTATGGACAAGTGATCGGTAACAGAATTTTCTACTCCCTTTTTATCTTTTATTTCTAAGTCAAATTCTTGGAGTAACAAAATCCATCTTATAAGTCTAGGCTTAACATCTTTCTTAGTGACCAGGTATTTCAAAGCAGCAAGATCAGTGTAAATAATTACCTTAGCTCCTACTAAGTAAGATCTAAACTTATCTATAGCAAAAACAACGGTCAGGAGTTCTTTTTCAGTTGTTGCATAATTAACTTGAAGTCCTGTCAGAGTTTTGCTAGCATAAGTAATTACATGATGCTTCTTATCTTTTGTTGATCCAAAACTGTCCCCACAACATAATCACTAGCGTCACACATGATTTCAAAAGGTAGCGGCCAATCAGGGGGTTGAATGATTGGTGCAGAGATGAGTGCTTTCTTAAGAATTTAAAAAGATTTTAAAGATGCATCATCAAATTCAAATGGAACATCCTTGGCCAATAGATTTGTAAGTGGTTTTGCAATATGTGAAAAATCTTTTATGAAGCGATGGTAAAACCCTGCATGACCACAAAAACTACGGATGCCTCTGATATTTATGGGAGGAGGTAACTATTTAATTACTTCAATTTTAGCCTTATCTACCTCTATCCCTCATTAGGACATCAAGTGTCCAAGCACTATGCCTTCTCTAACCATAAAATGATATTTGTCCAATTAAGGACTAAGTACTTTTCTTCATATCTTTGCAAAACCTTGTCTAAATTTTCAAGACAATCATTAAAAGTTTTTCCATAAATAGAAAAATCATCCATAAAAACTTTCATGATTTATTCAATCATATCATAAAATATAGACATCATGCATCTTTAAAGAAGCTGGAGCATTATATAGTCCAAAAGATATTCTACGATAAGCATAAGTTCCATATGGACATGTAAAGGTAGTTTTGCTTTGGTCATCACGATGGATCGGTATCTGGTGATAACCCGGATACCCATCAACGAAACAGAAGAAAGGGTGATTTGTCAGTCGCTCCAATATTTCATCAATGAAGGGCAACGAAAAATGATCTTTGTTTGTTGCCTTGTTAAGTTTTGGTAATCAATACACATCCGCCATCCTATAACGGTTCTTTGGGGGATTAATTCATTATTTTTATTTTTAACAATAGTCATGCCTCTCTTTTTAGGCATAACTTGAATAGGTCTTACCCACTCACTGCACGGAACGGGGTAGATGATCTCGACGTGCAGAAGTTTCAAAATCTCTTTCTTAACAACCTCTCTTATCGCATTATTAAGCCTACGTTATAGCTCCCTAGAAGGTATAGAATCAGGATCTATAGGGATGCGATGAGTTCAAAGAGCAGGCCTAATTCCCTTAAGGCCTTGGAGTGAGTAGCCAAAAGCAGAGTGATGCTTTTTCTAAAACAGTTAGCAAGGGAGAGTTTCTTTCTGAGAGAGTTTATCACTTATAATCATAGGAGAATCCTGATCATTGTTAAGAAAAGCATAACTAAGACCAGAAGGCAGGGGTTTAAGCTCAATGGTGGGCTTAGGTGGTTTCAGCAATTCATTTAGAGGTTCAGGCTCTGTAGGATTTTTGTCTTCTTCGATGAAGAACTGGACATCATCTCCTTGTCTACTCCCTGTGGTTTGCTTATACCAACATTTAGCTCTTCCCTTTAAAGAGAAAGAAAAAAGCTTCCATCATAAGGTTTCGTCTAAAATGCCTGCAATACGTAAGCATGTACAAGTTTGCTCAAACTCATTTAGGTGGGGGTATGGATTTTCATCATCTTCGCCCAGAAAATATTGATCTAGGACCATGTTGATTAAACATGGGCGCAGCTCATAGCCAGGTGTCAGGGTAGGCTTTGAAGATTCTGGTGGCTCTAGGCGTGCGCTCGTAGGTGTAGCATATTAGTGGATAGGGATGGATTCTAAATCCATAGTGAAAAGAATATAAAGATAAAAGATAAAAGAATAATGATACAAGGTTCAGCCAGGTTCGAATTTAATTCAGTAACCGTTTCCCCGGTAACGGTGCCAGAAATGCTTGTTGGTAAATATTAACACACACAGATATTATACCGATGTAGCACTTCACCCGAAGTATCCCAATTTTGTATCGAACTCAAGAAAACATGTGTGAGAATAACTAAATCTAACTTAACCCAACTTCGCAACAAGGCTTAGATAACAAGAGTATAAAGGAGATCGCAAAGGTTTTCTAGTTTCAACTTTGGTAAGCTATGTTCTCTATTGTTCAATTCTGGGCATATTACTAAAAAAATATAGGCAAATATGTTTTCTATAGCAACAAGGTCCTGCTAGGCCTACAAACGGGAGGTGGACTATAAAGTATTTAACAAGGCTATAAGACTCACCCTCGCGAGCTACCACCGATCTAGAAAGTAGGGTATATCCACGAGTAACCGAGTCTAAGCACCACACTTATACTACGAATACTACTTTAACCCAGGACCTACAAGGATTAAAGTACTCAAAAAGTTGCAAACCTGAAGAACAATATGTACAATGATGCTTACTTGAATTAGAAGTTGATTACTAGAAAAATCTCAAAAGCAAGCTCAAGAAGAACTTGATTCCGCAGGGTACAAGCCATAGAGAGAGCACTAACAGGGCGGCACTTCTGTAACATCCAAAAATTTTAAAATTTAGAATTAATGGGTTTTTAAATAATTTAGATAATAATTAATGGGCAATTAGGATTTAAAATTTTAAATAGAATATTTGATGATGCATTCATGTTGTTGCATTTATTTTATTTTGTGGTGTGGACTTTATTTTATTTGAATTGGATTTGAAAATCTATTTAAAAGGTTTTGAAAACAAATAAAAAAAGAGAAAGACAACTTACCTCCTATGCAGCCGGCGGCCTGGAAGCCCAGTCGGGCCGGCCTGTTCTTCCCCCTCTCTTGCTCTTGGGCCATCGGGCCGAAGCCGCCTTGTCCCCGCTCTTCCTTGTGCCTGCTTGGGCCGGCCCAGGAGCCATAGCGGCCGTGCGCCCGCGCGCCCTTTCCCTTCCTTTGGTCGCTGACGGGTGGGACCTGCTCGTCATTCGCTTCTTCTACCTCATCACGTGAACGAGCCGGATTCAAATACGATTTCCACCGAATCCAACTCGAATTTCCTGGGATTTCCAACTAAATTGAGGTGTCCCAACCCTATATGAGCTAGCACCGAACTTGCCCTTCCCTTTTTATCTGAAATTTGAGTCGTAGTTGTGCCCTAGCCGCGCCGCCGAACCCTAGGAGCCGCGGTGAGCTTCAATTTGACGTGTGCAACCTTCCTCCGCCACCGTAAGCTACTTTATTACCTTTAGCATGATCCTGGGAACTTGAGGGTGCTTTCAATTTGTCTAATAATCACTTTTTGTGCCGCCACCATGAGTAGGAGGTCGGCCGTCCGCTCCATCAAGCCGCTCGTCATCTTCGTCCCATGGTTGATCGTTTTGAAGCCCTAGGTGAGATCGCGTTAAGCTCATCTTCTGTTTGGGACCAACCGCGCGTCTTGTAGTGCAGTGTAGGCCGAGAACCGTGTCTCTAGTGAGTTGCCGGCCATGGCGCTGCCGTGCGGAGGAAGAACACGGCGATAGCGCCGCCGGGTTCTCTCTGGGATGAATAAGGGCCGTCGGTTTCGTGATCTACGGCCGAGATTAGGAGATACCCCTTCGTGGGGTAGTTTTTCTAAAGAGTCCCTGATCTTTTTCTTAATATAACCCGTAGTCCCTTGGCGTAATTCCCAAAAGACGTTTCCGTGTTTTGAAAGCGTATTTCTTCTCGGTATATCAAAAATACGTTTTCTGAGATTTACAGTTTTGCCACTAAACTTATTTTGGTCATAAAATCTTCGTTTTAACTCCGATTTGATCCGTTCAAGTTGCGTTAGGTTCATATTTGCGAGCTCTACATGTTAGTATAGTTGTACAGTAGGTTTGGGAAAATTAATTTTCGAGTTTATATTTAAGTAATTATTTATCTATAGGAAATATTAGAAAATTCATAACTTTCACGTTTTAACTCCGAATTTTGTGATCTTTACGTCTGTGTGATCGTAGGAATGTGTAGAAGAGTTTTACAAACTTTTATTACTGTTTTGTTACTGTTGGTGTACTGTTCTAATTATATCTTTTTGTTTGCTTCGTGTATGTTTGCTCGATTGCATGTATGATGTTGATTGGTGATCAGGTTTAGACGGTGAGCAGTTTCTAGACGATTAGGAGTATTACTTTGAGTCAGACCAGCAGTATCACCCAGAAAGCTTTGATCAAGGTAAGTATAACATGGGACTATCCTTGTTACCTATTTACTATAATCAATATCATATGCATGTGTCTACCTTGATAACCTTAGAGATGATAACTTAGTGTTTGTCATCTTGATTCCTTGTCAACCTTGGGAATGCATTTGGGTAGCTATTGCTAGTGCTTAAATCCTGAACAATGATCTTGTAATTTTGATTAATGGATTAAGCAATCAACCTTTAATGATGATTTTATTTGCTGTTGAAAAGGGGGCTAGAGCATGTGGGTTATTTTGATGCTCTGGTTTCTCTCCATAAGGACTTATCTGTACGTGATCATCCGGGACATACAGTACAGCTGTGAGGGCTATATGACTCTGGCTTTAGTTGCTTAAAGGACCTTTTCTAGCTTGTTAGTGGTTACCTTAAATGGCGAAGAACGGCTTGCCACGTTGGGTGTAGGACAGCCTCTAGTCAATGAGTATAGCCGTGAAGGAAGTGTGCCATTTGAAAAGGGGGGTTCCTACATCTGCCTACCGAGTGAATCTAATGGCCCTAACATGTTAGACGAACCTTTAAGTGGCTTTATATGATTTCTGGTGTTTTGGGGAGTCGTGAACCCATGCATTTGGAAGTTATGACTCATAGTGAAAGTGTACACCTCTGCGCAGAGTTAAAAACTGGTATACTAGCCGTGCCCATGGATACGGACGGCCTTGGAACATTTACAGATAGATGATCATCATGGTTATATCATGTTTAATTACTGTTGATTATTATTATGCTCATGTTAATGCTATTCATTATCTTTATTACAATTGATCATTGGCTCATTAATGGGAAGTGGATTATCTTGATGCTACTCAATTGCTAATTATATGATGATTAAAAGCTAAACGTAGTCAAACAGTGTCTAGCCATTTGTGCCTCATGAACCCTGTGTTATACTTGTTGAGTTCGACATGGACTCACCCTTGCTATTTCCACCATAACAGATGAAGATTATGAGAAAGATTATCGTAATGAGTACTAGTCTTGGTGTCAACTAGTCAACCGTGTCCCTGTGTTTGGAGTTTCCGCTGGAGATCTACTATTAGTTATTATTATTTATCGTTCAAGACTATGTGTTAAATACTTATTCGCTATGTAATAAGCACGGTGATGATACTATGTAATTTGTCTACTTGTGTGTGTGATCATGTCCTGAGGCGCACATGAGTCTTTTATGCATCCTATTTTTGTCCTTAAAAATGGGTGTGATAAATTGGTATCAGAGCCGTGTTGATTGTAGGACGCAAGCCTAGTTAGAGTGGCCGTTATTAGCATCCATGCTTCACTTATTTCATGCTTATTCCTTTCACCTTGTTAATTACTAAATTTTTATGCTTCTTCTACCTTATTCTATTGCAAAAATACATTGATTCTATCTAATCTATGTCTAATTCTTGTAGATGCCTCCTCATCCCCGTCTGTCCGCTGCACAGTACATTGGCCGCTTCAAACCTCAGGAGCCCCATGTAAACGGAGAGCCAGAGCTATCTGATGCTGAATCAAGAGTCGGTGACACACCAATGGAGGATTCAGTTATAGGGTGGACCACGAAGCTTCGAATAATGGTTCCTAAAGCCGATGTTTTCTTCCATGACATGCTAACAAGAACCTTGGATAACTATTACTACGATTGGGAAGCTACGTTGGAGTATCGCTGTAAGGAGTACAGTCATCCATGGATGGATTCTTACTGGGAGACTGAGTTATGGGTCAAGACAAGGGATCCTACCACTAAGGAGCCTAAGGTGGATTCAAAGTTCATCACCCGAGTGAGCCGGGCAACCGCAGAAACAAGCATGGAAGATGTTGCCTACAATGTGTTTGTCTACTACCATGGTCTTCGCTCGGACAAGACATTACAGGGTGCACTCCGGCATTTTCCTTGTTTCTTAGATGACAAGGGTGTCTGGACCGTGCCGCTTGCAGATGATTCATCCTTGACTTTACAAGCTACAGTGGGACTGGTTCGTGAATTGGCTCTCCATGAGGTGGATTTGAAGAATGAGTTGCTAAAGGAAAAAGAACTTAAGGAACAAGCTTATAAGGAGATCGATGAACTAAGGGCGGAGCTAGGCCATCCCAAGATTTATGAGAAGCTTAATTAAGATTAGGAAATCCCTATGTAATAAGAACGATAGTAGTTTGCGAGTCAATTTGAGTTTGGTATTGTCGAGTGTTAGTTTGTGGTGTGAACAATTGTGTGATTGATGAATTGTTATTATGATAATGTGTGATTTGGATATTTGTAATGTGTTCTTGAGTTTTGTAGACATGTCTACAAGTTCCATGGTTAAGAATATTAAGTTTGATCAAGAATATATAAGTTGGGGTTGAGGTAAACTTGGTTCTGCCTTTTGCTGATTTCTGGATCAGTCTGAGATGTTTGAGAAATAACTTAAAATCTGTTCATGGGAAATTTAAGAAATTTTACTGGGAATAATTAGACTTCTGTACCTTTCCAACCCCGCAAGAATCACCTTATTATCCATTATGAGCTAAGAGATGTACATGTTTCAAGTTGAGGTCACTGCGCAGTCTGGAATTCTGAAACAGTTTCGGTTAAGTTCAGTTTTTGACTAACTTATTGACAGAATCAGGAAAAGTGTTGTGAATAAAAGTTGTAGATAATTTTATAAGATTTTCAACCGTGTAAAGATCATATTAATTGGACGTCTGTAACTCGAGATATGGCAGTTTTACTGTGCCGCTGAAATTAGAATTCGCCCAGAGAAATCAGATTTGCTTATCTGTTGAATACATCATCTTGGATAATACTGAGTCTCATTTTCTGTGTTTTGAAAACATATGTCAACCAGAGGCCGTGGCAGGGTTCATGGAGGTGCTAACCCATCTATTACTATGGAGGAACTTATGAATTCACAGAATCAGATGATGCAGATGTTCATGCAACACATGCAGAACAATCCCCCTGCAGGAGGACCACCACCTGTTTAGGTGAGAGACAAATGTGGGGAATTTTTGAAGGGACGCCCTCTAGTGTTCTCTCATGCTACTGATCCATTGAAGGCGGATGATTGGGTGAGAGCGGTGGAGAAACAGTTGAACATCGCCCAATGTAATGATCTGGAAAAGGTGTTATATGCATCTGGTCAGTTACAGGGGACAGCTCAGGCTTGGTGGGAGTCGTATCAAGCTGCACGTCCTAACAATGTTCCTCCTATCACTTGTAATGAGTTTGTTAGAGATTTTTGAGCTCGCCATATTCCTGAGGGTATAATTGAGCTGAAGCAGGAAGAATTCAGAAATCTCAGGATGGGACAGATGAGCGTTAGTGAGTATCATGACAAGTTCACGCAGTTGGCTCGCTATGCTCCTAATGAAGTGAGGGAAGATGCAGATAGGCAGCGTCTTTTCCTCAAAGGAATTTATTATGATCTTCGTTTGCAGTTGAAGGGTAATAATTATGCTAGTTTCCAAGAACTTGTGAATAAGGCTACCGTGTTGGATAATGAACGTCGGGAGATGGACAGGAAAAGAAAGATGAAAGGACAAGGTGTTGGAAACAATAATCGCCAACGTATAAATTCTCAGCATGGGTTTCATTCTAAATTCCAAGGACCAGTTAGTCAGTGGAGCCGTAATTCAAATCAATAGTGGTCTCAGAATCGACAGAATAATCAGTTCCAACAACGACCTCAGTATCAGCAGAACAGGCAGTTCCAACAGTAGAGTGGTCCGCAAACTCCACGCCAGGGTAATTCTAACTCTACTCCAATGAAGACCAGTGCACCTAGTATCCCTAATTTATGTTATCGCTGTGGAGAGCCTGGACACTATGCTAATCATTGTCCCAAGAAGCAGAATCAGCAGACACCGCAGGGGCAGAGATCATCTAATACTGGAAAGGTGAATCATGTGTCTACTGAAACAGCACAGACGGAGCCTGAAGTAATGCTTGGTACGTTCAATGTCCATTCCACTCCTGCAACCATTCTTTTTGATTTTGGAGCTTCGCATACCTTTATTTCCAACATATTTGTTAGAATGCATAGTATACCCATGCTTGCTATGAAAGAACCTCTCTTAGTAAATTCACCTGGGGGTACCATGCAAACTACTAATCGGTGTCCTCCAATTAGTATGATTTTAAGGGGGGTAGAGTTTAAGATAACTCCTATAGTGTTGAGGACATCTGGTATTGATGTAATTTTGGGTATGGATTGGATGAAGCAAAATCAGGCAGTGATTCAGTGTCAGCAGAAGGTAGTAGTTGTGAATGCACCTAATGGGGATAAGATCAATGTGGATGTAGCAGTGCAGAAGCAGCCAACCGCTTTAGTGAATCAGCTTGATGATGGTGCTATTAAAGAGAATTCAGTTATTGATGAATTTCCAGATGTCTTTCCAGATGATTTGCCAGGTATGCCACCTGACCGAGACATTGAATTTCTTATTGAATTATTACCTAGAACTGCACCCATAGCCAAACGACCATATAGAATGGGAGTAGATGAATTAGAAGAACTTAAGAAACAAATTAAGGAATTACAAGATAAAGGTTTTATTCGTCCTAGTTCTTCACCGTGGGGTGCACCAGTTATTTTTGTTGATAAGAAGGATGGTGGTCAGAGAATGTGTGTTGATTATCGGTCACTTAATGAAGTAACTATCAAGAACAAGTATCCTTTTTGCAGAATTGATGACTTGTTTGATCAGTTGAGAGGTGCTTGTGTATTCTCTAAGATTGATTTGCGTTCTGGTTATCATCAACTGAAGATTCGTGCCTCTGACATTCCAAAGACAGCTTTTACTACGAGGTATGGTCTGTATGAGTATACTGTTATGTCATTTGGTTTGACCAATGCACCTGCCTACTTTATGTACATGATGAATAAGGTGTTCATGGAGTATCTTGATAAGTTTGTGGTGGTATTTATTGATGATATATTGATATTTTCCAAGACAGAGAAAGAGCATGCTGAACATCTGAGGTTGGTATTGCAGAAACTTAGAGAGCATAAATTGTATGCTAAGCGAAGTAAATGTGAGTTTTGGTTGAAGGAAGTCTCTTTTCTTGGACATATTATCTTTAATGGTGGAATATCAGTGGATCCAGGCAAAGTAAATGATGTATTGAATTGGAAACCATATACTGATGTGGGCGAGATTTATAGTTTCTTGGATTTAGCTGGATATTACAGACGGTTCATTGAAGGGTTTTCTAAACTTGCTAAACCTATGACATCTCTATTAGAGAAGAGTGCCAAGTTTGTATGGTCTGATAAATGTCAAGCTAGTTTTGAAGAATTGAAGAAGAGATTGACTATAGCACCTATTTTGGTATTGCTAGATTTGAGTAAGAAGTTCTCTATTTATTGTGATGCTTCTCGTCAAGGTTTGGGGTGTGTTCTTATGCAAGAAGGTAGAGTTGTTGCTTATGCATCTAGACAGTTGAGAAAGCATGAGTTGAATTATCCTACTCATAACTTAGAGTTAGCAGCTGTAGTTCATGCTTTGAAGATATGAAGACACTATTTTATTGGGCATAAGAGTGACATATACACCAATCATAAGAGTTTGAAGTATATTTTCACTCAGTCTGATCTGAACTTGAGACAACGCAGGTGGTTAGAACTAATTAAGGACTATGATATAGAGATACACTATCATCCTGGTAAGGCCAATGTAGTAGCTGATGCTCTTAGCAGGAAAAGTTATGCCAATGAGATGCAAATGTTGTCCATGACTAGTGAGTTATGTGCTGAATTTGAATATTTGAATTTGGGAATTGTTACTAATACAATGGAATTGGTGATAGAACCTACCTTAAAGCAAGAAATATACAAGGGTCAGTTGAAGGATGAGAAACTAAAGAAGATAGCGGAGGATATAGTGATGGGTAAGTCACTAGGGTTTCTACTGGATGATAATGGGATTTTGTGGTTTGGAAAGAGGCTGTGTTTACCTGAGGATCAGGCTATTAGGCAGGCAATCCTTCGTGAAGCTCATGAGTCAGCTTATTCTATTCATCCTGGAAGTACTAAGATGTATTTGGATCTCAAACAGAAATATTGGTGGGTTGGATTGAAACGAGATGTGGCTGAGTATGTGTCATTGTGTGACACTTGTCAGAGAGTGAAAGCTGAGCATCAGAGACCTGCTGGATTGTTACAACCAATGAAGATTCCTGAATGGAAGTGGGAGGAGGTTGGTATGGACTTTATAGTGGGGTTACCTCGTACTCAGAGAGGTTATGACTCTATTTGGGTGATAGTAGATCGGTTAACTAAAGTTGCTCATTTCATACCAGTCAAGACTAACTACACAGGAGTACAATTGGCTACCTTGTATATGGAGAAGATAGTATGTTTGCATGGAGTTTCAAAGAAGATTGTATCTGATCGAGGTTCGCAGTTTACGTCATACTTTTGGAAAGTTGTACATGAATCTTTGGGAACAAAGCTAGATTTTAGTACAGCATATCATCCATAGACAGATGGGCAGACTGAAAGAACCAACTAGATATTAGAAGACATGTTGAGAGCTTGTGCATTGCAATATGGAACCAGTTGGGATAAGAGTTTGCCTTATGCAGAATTCTCTTACAACAACAGTTATCAACAGAGTCTTAAGATGGCATCGTTTGAGGCTTTGTATGGACGTAAGTGTAGAACTCCATTGTTCTAGGATCAGACAGGTGAGTCTCAGGTATTTGATACAGATGTTCTTAGAAATGCAGAGGATCAAGTGCGAGTGATTCGTGAGAATCGGAGAGTGGCACAATCTCGTCAGAAAAGTTATGCTGACAACCGGAGAAGGGATTTAGTTTTTGAAGTAGGTGATTATGTCTATTTGAAGGTGTCACCAATGAGAAGTGTGAAGAGGTTTAATATGAAAGGCAAGTTAGCACCAAGGTATGTTGGGCCATTCAAAGTTATTGCTAGACGTGGAGAAGTTGCTTATCAATTAGAGTTGCCTAAGAATTTGTCTAGGGTACATGATGTGTTTCATGTTTCACAACTTAAGAAGTGTTTACGTGTGCCTGAGGAGCAGATATCTTTAGAGGAATTGACTATTAAAGAGGATCTTACCTATGAAGAGTTTTCGATCAAGGTTTTAGAAACTACTGAGAGAGTTACTCGAAGTCGGATTATTAAAATGTACAAAGTTCAGTGGAATAGATATTCAGAGGTAGAGGCAACTTGGGAAAGAGAGGATGAATTGAGGAAATCATATCCGCAGTTATTTGAGTAAGCAGTCCAATCTTGAGGATGAGATTCTTTTAAGGGGGTAGAATTTGTAACATCCAAAAATTTCAAAATTTAGAATTAATGGGTTTTTAAATAATTTAGATAATAATTAATGGGAAATTAAGATTTAAAATTTTAAATAGAATATTTGATGATGCATTCATGCTGTTGCATTTATTTTATTTTGTGGTGTGGACTTTATTTTATTTGAATTGGATTTGAAAATCTATTTAAAAGGTTTTGAAAACAAATAGAAAAAAAGAGAAAGACAACTTACCACCTGTGCAGCCGGCGGCCTAGAAGCCCAGCCGGGCCGGCCTGTTCTTCCCCCTCTCTTGCTCTTGGGCCATCGGGCCGAAGCCGCCTTGTCCCCGCTCTTCCTTGCGCCTGCTTGGGCCGGCCCAGGAGCTGTAGCGGCCGCACGCCCACGCGCCCTTTCCCTTCCTTTGGTCACTGACGGGTGGGACCTGCTCGTCAGTCGCTTCTTCTACCTCATCACGTGAACGAGCCGGACTCAAATACGATTTCCACCGAATCCAACTCGAATTTCCCGGGATTTCCAACTAAATTGAGGTGTCCCAACCCTATATGAGCTAGAACCGAACCTGCCCTTCCCTTTTTATCCGAAATTTGAGTCATAGTTGTGCCCTAGCCGCGCCGCCGAACCCTAGGAGCCGCGGTGAGCTTCAATTCGACGTGTGCAACCTTCCTCCGCCACCGTAAGCTACTTTATTACCTTTAGCATGATCCTGGGAACTTGAGGGTGCTTTCAATTTGTCTAATAATCACTTTTTGCGCCGCCACCATGAGTAGGAGGTCGGCCGTCCGCTCCATCAAGCCGCTCGTCATCTTCGTCCCGTGGTTGATCGTTTTGAAGCCCTAGGTGAGATCGCGTTAAGCTCCTCTTCCGTTTGGGACCAACCGCGCGTCTTGTAGTGCAGTGTAGGCTGAGAACCGTGTCTCCGGCGAGTCGCCAGCCATGGTGCCGCCGTGGGGAGGAAGAACACGGTGACAGCGCCGCCGGGTTCTCTTTGGGATGAATAAGGGCCGTCGGTTTCGTGATCTACGGCCGAGATTAGGAGATACCCCTTCGCGGGGTAGTTTTTCTACAGAGTCCCTGGCCTTTTTCTTAATATAACCCACAATCCCTTGGCGTAATTCCCGAAAGACGTTTCCGTGTTTTGAAAGCGTATTTCTTCTCGGTAAATCAAAAATACGTTTTCTGAGATTTACAGTTTTGCCACTAAACTTATTTTGGTCATAAAATCTTCGTTTTAACTCCGATTTGATCCGTTCAAGTTGCGTTAGGTTCATATTTGCGAGCTCTACATGTTAGTATAGTTGTACAGTAGGTTTGGGAAAATTAATTTTCGAGTTTATATTTAAGTAATTATTTATCTATAGGAAATATTAGAAAATTCATAACTTTCACGTTTTAACTCCGAATTTTGTGATCTTTACGTCTGTGTGATCGCAGGAATGTGTAGAAGAGTTTTACAAACTTTTATTACTGTTTTGTTACTGTTGGTGTACTGTTCTAATTATATCTTTTTGTTTGCTTCGTGTATGTTTGCTCGATTGCATGTATGATGTTGATTGGTGATCAGGTTTAGACGGTGAGCAGTTTCTAGATGATTAGGAGTATTACTTTGAGTCAGACCAGCAGTATCACCCGGAAAGCTTTGATCAAGGTAAGTATAACATGGGACTATCCTTGTTACCTATTTACTATAATCAATATCATATGCATGTGTCTACCTTGATAACCTTAGAGATGATAACTTAGTGTTTGTCATCTTGATTCCTTGTCAACCTTGGGAATGCATTTGGGTAGCTATTGCTAGTGCTTAAATCCTGAACAATGATCTTGTAATTTTGATTAATGGATTAAGCAATCAACCTTTAATGATGATTTTATTTGCTGTTGAAAAGGGGGCTAGAGCATGTGGGTTATTTTGATGCTTTGGTTTCTCTCTATAAGGACTTATCTGTACGTGATCATCCGGGACATACAGTATAGCTGTGAGGGCTATATGGCTCTGGCTTTAGTTGCTTAAAGGACCTTTTCTAGCTTGTTAGTGGTTACCTTAAATGGCGAAGAACGGCTTGCCACGTTGGGTGTAGGACAGCCTCTAGTCAATGAGTATAGCCGTGAAGGAAGTGTGCCATTTGAAAAGGGGGTTCCTACATCTGCCTACCGAGTGAATCTAATGACCCTAACATGTTAGACGAACCTTTAAGTGGCTTTATATGATTTCTGGTGTTTTGGGGAGTCGCGAACCCATGCATTTGGAAGTTATGACTCACAATGAAAGTGTACATCTCTGCGCAGAGTTGAAAACTGGTATACTAGCCGTGCCCACGGATACGGGTGGCCTTAGAACATTTATAGATAGATGATCAACATGGTTATATCATGTTTAATTACTGTTGATTATTATTATGCTCATGTTAATGCTATTCATTATCTTTATTACAATTGATCATTGGCTCATTAATGAGAAGTGGATTATCTTGATGCTACTCAATTGCTAATTATATGATGATTAAAAGCTAAACGCAGTCAAACAGTGTCTAGCCATTTGTGCCTCATGAACCCTATGTAATACTTGTTGAGTTCGACATGGACTCACCCTTGCTATTTCCACCATAATAGATGAAGATTATGAGGAAGATTATCGTAATGAGTACTAGTCAACCGTGTCCCTGTGTTTGGAGTTTCCGCTGGAGATCTACTATTAGTTATTATTTTTTATCGTTCAAGACTATGTGTTAAATACTTATTGGAAAAAGTCAAATTGACCCCCCAACTATAGGCGGTGGTCTAGTTTACCCCCCGAACTATGAAATGGTCTAATTTACCCCCTGAACTTTGCAAAACCTGCCAAATCACCCCCTCGGGCGGTTTTGAGCGGTGGTTTTGCTACAGTGTCAGCGGTTTTGCTACAGTAACAGCGGTTTTGTCTTTTTCTTTTTTATTTATTTCGCATGAATCTTTGAAAAATCTTAGTAAATCACACAAAAATCATAAAATGGAAAATCCAATTTTGGTGGACTCCACATGAGTAGATCTACATAGTGAATATATAATATAGTATACTTTAGTACAAAGTTTTTGTTGTATGAATTATTCAAATTAATTACAGAAAAAATAGATCAAAATTTACAGCAAAAACTTTGTACTAAAGTATACTATATTATATATTCACTGTGTAGATCTACTCATGTGGAGTCCACCAAAATTGGATTTTCCATTTTATGATTTTTCTGTGATTTACTATGATTTTTCAAAGATTCAGACGAAATAAATAAAAAAGAAAAAGACAAAACCACTGTTACTGTAGCAAAACCACTGACACTGTAGCAAAACCACCGCCCAAAACCGCCCGAGGGGGTGATTTGGCCGGTTTTGCAAAGTTCAGGGGGTAAATTAGACCATTTCATAGTTCAGGGGGTAAACTAGACCACCGCCTATAGTTGGGGGGGGGTCAATTATACTTTTTCCAATACTTATTCGCTATGTAATAAGCACTGTAATGATACTATATAATTTGTCTACTTATGTGTGCGATCATGTCCTAGGGCGCACATGAGTCTTTTATGCATCCTATTTTTGTCCTTAAAAATGGGTGTGACACCTCTAAACTCTTCCCTCATACTCTATCTCTCTATCTCTAATGCAAGATTAGATCCTATTGAGGACTAATCTTCTCTTGATTGCTAGCTCTAATCCTGGTGGAAATATGAATTAGGGTTTAGGATCAATGCGTCCTGTTGAGAAGGGGGTACAAGCAGGTATATATAGGGGCCTTCAAGCTTCCTAGACCCCTCAGATCAAACCGACTTAAAAGAATGGCGAAGATGCAAACCCTAAGATGGCGGAGAACCGACGTAGCAACAGGAGACTGACATGGGGGGCCCACAGGCTGGTCGGCCCCACATGTCAGTGGCTTGGGGTCTGCTTCGGTGATTCGCCTTCTAGAGTTTTTCCACGTAGATATCGTCGTGGATAAACGTGATTTCCTTTGACGAATAGGTCGTCCTTGATGGTTTTCTGATTAAATCCTGCTAACAACATAGATTCACCAAAATTGTCAGTTTAAACCCCTAAGTCTATGTTGGTGATCCATTTTAGTCATTTATGCAAGGTATATTGACGGTTTGTGATTAACATTAACTACCGTCAATAGGCGCAGACTACGCGTCCGGTGATCCATCGACCCTCCACCCGCATTTTGGCAAAATTTCACGGCACAGGTCACACCACCACGGGTTGCACAGATCGCCTCCTCGAGTGCTGATGCAACAAGAGAGAGTTTCTTTTGTCTTTTTTTTACTTTCCAAACTGCACTCACGCCCTACGTGTCTAATATGTGATTCGGTCATGATTCGTGCTATAGGATTTAGAACAACTCGCATTCAGCGGTGATCGAAACAGAGTCCAATTCCAAGATGTATTGGGCCACACCCTTTATATATCACATTGACCTAAACTCATGCGAGTTAGAACAATTCGCGTATAGTGATGATCGACATGGAGTCTGATTCCGAGACATATTGGTTCGTGTCCTCTGTACCTCATATGTGACCTAAACTCATGATCTGTGCTTTAAAACAACTCGCGTCCAGTGCCCAGCCAGTCATGACGTGTACCAGTACAAACAGAGCTGTTGGCTTTATATATATATATATATATATATATATATATATATATATATATATATATATATATATATATATATATATGAGAAAGAATTATCCTTTCTTTCCGGTTGTTCCTTCGAGTATTATTTTTATATTCGCGATGAAGGGTCTGGTCTTACCGATTTACCTTGTTTGGAGACCTGGAGGAGGTAGGAAGGATGGCGGGAAGACCGTGAAAGCTACTGTACATGCATTTTTGTGGTCGGAATTTGATTTTGGGGCTGCACTTGACCGAGACATGGTGTGGACTCTGGAGGGGGGCTGCAAAGCTGGTGACTGTGACTTGGATTGATGGTGCATTAGTTTATATATATGGATAAATACGCGTGATCTCGACGTCCACTAAAATCATGGAATGTGAAAACCACATGGATAACTAAATTCTAAGAACCGGTCTCGTCGTACAGTTCCAGTAGATTGCATTTCTGCTTCTCCAGATTTCCCTCAGCTCTACTTTTTCTTAGAGCAGAGTTCTAGGAGCTGAGGTGTTTGGCAATGCAGAGCTAGAGAAAGCTGCAAAAACTAGAGCGAAGCAGTCCCATTAAATGTTTGGAACTGCTACGCTCACGTTTTTATAGCTCCACTCCACCAACTCCACCATGGAGTAGCTTCACTGTAGAGTTCGTGAAGCTTATGGTACTGTTTGACACACAGCCTAATTTCAGCTCTAGGATTGAGTTGTTTCCCTCTCGATAGTCTATTATGTCCCTGATTTATGTTTATTTATTTAAGTATACTCGACACATGCGTTGGCATTTACTATTGTTCGTTTAGGCCTTGTTTGGATGCATGCGTATCCACCTCATCCTACATGTGCTAGAGTGGAATGGAATGGAATAGAATTTAGTTCAATTCCACTCCAATCGACTTCAACACATGTGGATTGAGATGAATACATGCACGTCCAAACAAGGCCTTAAGGGTTTTTCTCTTTTACTTTCTTGTTCGAAATAAAGAATTGGATAATTAAAAAAAGATAAGAATGTTGACCGTACTAAGCCACTCAAGGCCCAAAGGCCGAGCAGCCCAGCCGGCCAACTTATTCACATTTTCCCCTTTGCTGGAGCACGCACGGGGGAGAGGAAGCGGAGTCGCTAGCGCGCATGGCTGCTAGCAGCGGCGGCGTTAACACCTATCCACGCGATGCAGCGCCGCTACTCCATGCTCTCCAATCGATCCGCTTAAAATCCGACGAACTTTCACCCGACTCTGGCCAGGATTGATGCTGCAGAGAAGGAAGAGTCGCGGCCATGGCACGTACGGCGGAGGGGAGTCGAACAAATGGTGGTGAACCGGTGGTCAATGAGCGGTAAGGTGGGTAATTAAATTACACTTTAACTCCATGTGGGAGTACAAAACTCTAAAAACTAGAGTAGCCTTTGAGGTGCTCCATAAAAATTGTGGAGTTGGCCCCTAACTCCATCTTTTTTCTTAGAGCAGAGTACTTAGAGCTGCAGGTGTCTGGCAATGTAGAGTTGGAGTGAAGCTGCAAAAAAGGGAGCGGAGCAGTCCCAAACACCCCTGGACGTCCATTTTATTTAAGGGTCCGTTAGGATCACCTGAAGGGTCCGTTTAGATCACCTGATTATACTCGTTCTTTTTCTCATGTTACATTAAATTTGTTCTAAATTAAACATTCCTAATTTTCATTATTAATTTAAAAAATATGTAGTTTCACAACATGTGAATTATATATTATACAAATATTTCGTATAGTAAACCTAAAATATAATATTATATTGTTATTAAGCTATTTATTAAGAAAAAGATTGATGGCCAAAGATAGAAATATTTGACCTAGGACAAACTTAAATATGGCATGTAAAATCAGAGAGGGAGGTAACAGTGCGCAGGTTGCTGAGATTTTTCTCAGGTGCCTTTCCCCCTCTTTCGGATGCAGTGGCATGCTAACACATGTCATGTGTCGTCTTGGAGCTAAATTCCAGGCCGTGAGGGCCCTCTTTCGATCACAAGCAGCAGTGAAGCAGAGGTGAAGTTACTCTTGCGGCCATTTCTTCATATGCATGCTTGCCAGGACGACAGTAGAAAACCCTCCATCTATATCTGTACCTAGTAATAAAGAGATAAAATTTGAGCCCATTTGTTGTCCTCGTCCTCCTCCACGTTGCAGCCATGGGCAGCGGCTTTGTTGGCCCTGGCCATGATGGCACGGCACCAAAAAATACCTAATGAGATTTTGAAACAACGAAAAATCTCTCACCTTCTAAAACTTCTGAGAAAAATACTAAAGATGGATTAGGATATGAGAATCCCAAATAAAATATTTAAAACTAGTGAAAATATCTTTAAAATATTTTAAAAAATAGATTTAGATCTAGCAAAATAGAAAAATATCCAAAAAATCTGAAAAATACTAAAACTTTCTAATCGATATCTAACTGCATATTAATTCACTATAAAAACATGAGATGAAGCCAGTATGAATGCATTCAACATTAATTTATTTTGCATTTATGTTGGTTGTGTATCGTATTTATACTGTGGAAAGTTCCTAAAATGTATTTAGACATGAATTAGGGCATGTTTGGTTCCGTCCACTAAAGTTTAGTAGCCCCTAAAGTTTATGGACCCCTCTAAAGTTTGTGGCCCATGTTTGGTTTCACTTACTAAAGCAGCTGTCCCATGTACACTTTAGTTACTTTTAGCTACACCTTGGTGACTAAAAGCCACTAAACTTTAGTGAAGTGTTTGGCATTTTAGTGACTAAAGTTTAGTCACTAAACTTTAGAAGGGGTGAACCAAACATGCCATTAGAATATTTTGGTAGTTTTTCAAATTTTTTGGGATATTTTCTCATTTTCCTAGATCTAAATCTAATTTGTAGAAGAATCTATACTTATTGTCACAAGATATAAATATATCATTTGGAGTTCTCGTGTCCCAATCTATCTCTGGAAATTTTCTCAAATTTTATAAAAACTAGCAAATAAATATGCACGTGCGGCACACACGTGTTTATCAAAAACATCATTAAATATATGTGTACCAAGATTCAAGAAGCCACAACGTCCTTCATAAACAATTGTAGAAGATCATGCTGCAGCATTTGGTGAGCAAGGAGAGCAAGGTGATGCTGCAACAGGAGGAGTGCAATTACCTGAAGCCGATGGTCTGCAAGGTGCATCAACAAATGGAGATGGTGCTTCAGGTATAATTTTTTGGACAACCAACAGTACCTGAACTTTGTTTCCAGGTTTCAGAGTACTCTAGTTAGGCTGTTGTCGGACAGGCAATAGTGTCTGTTGTGCAGTCTGCTTTTCAGTTGTTTGTTTTTCAGCTATCTGATGGGACGGGAGCACAAGGTGGAGCAACGGATGGGAGCACGGTTTAGTGGTGAGATGACGGATCCGTAATAAAGGAAACGGGAGGGCAGCGTTGTAACGTCTCGCGCCCCATCCGAGGCATCGCATGCACCGGAGACGGAGCAGTCATACGTAGGACCAACTCATATGAAGGAGACTCTTGGATTTTTTTTTGCTTAGACGCTGGAGACAGATGGACGGAAGGAGTATGATCTTGTAATGCGTGTATGAGCTTAGCTTTTTGATCACGAGCTAGCTTTTCTCTCTCTTCTATTAAAATATGAAAAAATGCTTAGAGCTAGCTTATGTGTTAGCCATTGCGGGTGCCCTTAGTCCGATGGGTGAGGCCGCGCGGGGCCGAACTGCTTACCACCGCAATCGCTGAGGACATCCTCCTCGATAATCTGAATCATTGAAATCCTTTCATCGACAGACGCAAAAGCAGTGGTTTTCACTTGCACAATCACATCGCTCGGCGCTGCGTGGTGCTCCATTGCGGAACCGGCAAACAACCTAGTATAATGTCCAACGCCAATAGGAGTGACGTTGCAATGGGGAAGGGGTGATTCATGGGATGATAGGCAGATGTATTATATTGTGGTGAAAAATTAGTTGTGGGAGGTGGGTCCAGGTTGGCGGAAGAGTTAGCGTGAGATTACGGGTATAACAGGGTTGGGATTTCGGAGGAATCTGGGATACGGGGTTGGGGTTTCGGAGGAATCTTGGTTTAGAAGGAAGATATTAGATGACGGAGAGGTTCATATAGCATGACATCTAGATTGAACGGTTATTAAAGAGTGAAAGCCCTCTCAAAGAACTCGCTCATATCTATCTCTTGGAAAATTTTCCAAAACATTTACACGGATCTGGTTTATATATATGCATTGTTTTCTTGCTCCTCGCAATATAGTAGTTATGCATGGTTTGTGGTATAGAATATGGAGCATCTCCAAGAGTTCCCTAAATCCCTTCCTAATCCTTGGTTTTTAGTAAGATGAGAAAAAATCCATCTCCAACAACTTCTAATCCATCCTCCTAATCTTTTAGAATTTGGGAAAAAGTCACCTTGTAAAGTTACGCGCTTCCGAGTCGCGCCTCTCGCGCGTGTGTTTGTCGGCTAATCTAAAGGTGGAAGGGTGTGGAAAGAATAAATAGTAGGAAAGTGTTCCTAATGCAAATTTACAAGAGAGAAAGAATATATAAAAGTGGTTAGGATAATTTAGAAATAGTATCGGATTCCTGATGTAAAATTATCTTCTATATTTTAGGAGTAGATTATTAGAAATTCTTGGAGATGGCCTTCTTTATTCTTCCAAGGTTGATTTCCAACAACATTCTTATTGCTTATGAGCTTACTCATTTTTTGGTTAATGAAAGAGAAGGGAGTTTGGGTTACCCAACCATAAAACTAGATATGAGCCAGGCGTATGATAGAGTTGAATGGTGTTTTCTAAGAGAAATGATGAGGAGAATGGGCTTTATTGAGCAATGGATAGATTTGATCATGAAATGCGTGTCAACAGTGAGGTATCAAGTTAAGGTAAATGGAGACTTGTCAGAGAGGTTTGTACGCCAGGGAGACCCTCTATCTCGCTACCTCTTTCTCTTGTGTGCTGAGGCCTTCTCTGCACTACTTAAGAAAGGAGAGCGGGATGGTCTTTTGGTTGGGGTTAAAGTTTGCCATAGTGCACCAAGCATTTCTCACCTTTTGTTTGCCGATGACTCTCTAATTTTGATTCGTGCAACAGAGGGGGATTGCATGCACTTGCAGAGGATTCTGCAACTCTACGAGGACTGCTTGGGGCAAGTAATAAATAAAGCAAAGTCAGCTATTCTATTCAGTAGAAATACAGAAGCTAGTCAGAAGAAAGTTGTGGCTGTGTTTAGTTCCACCAAAAAAGCACTATGCAAAAAAAAAGATTCCCCATCACATCAAACTTGCGATACATGCATGGAGTACTAAATGTAGATGAAATCAAAAACTAATTGTACAGCTTGGTTGTACTTTGCGAGACGAACGTTTTGAACCTAATTAGTCAACGGTTGGACACTATTTGTCAAATAAAGCCAAAACGTGCTACAGTACATTTTTCACCCTTTTCAGGAGAACTAAACACAGCCTGTATGTGATATGCTACAAGTCACGAAGGAGACAATGAATGAGAGGTACCTTGGTTTGTCGGTACACGTGGGGAAATCCAAAACCGGTACCTTTGCTTATTTAAAGGACCGGATTTGGAAACGGATTCAGGGCAGGAATGAGAAGTTTTTGTCGTGGGCGGGTAAAGAGGTTTTTTTCTAGATCGGGGTTCGGCCCGGTTTTCATTAAGAGGAATAGTAACCAAATGTTACAAGATCACAGCAGGGGGCAGCGGCAAGAAGCCACCGCCTGACAAAGTAGCTCCTATCTACTGAAAGTTGCTACATAACGATTACATGAAATTTGAAAAAGGCGACCAAAGTGCCGAGGGCACCGCGAGCGTCGCGAATCCGGCAAACACCCAATCCTCAGCTTCCGCCACCAGAGCGTGGAACCGGTCTGGCATGTTCCTGACAGACCCTCGGCCAAAGGTGACGTTGTTCCTCTCTTTCCAGATGCTCCAGGCTGTGAGCAAGAAGATGGAGTCGAACATCGGGCGGGCAGATGAGTCGATGCGTTCCCGCTGTCGTAGCCACCAAACGGCAATAGGCTCATCGCTAGCGGGGATGAGCGCTCCCAGACTGATTGGTAGGAGCACAGCCGCCCACAGGGCCCTAGCGACCACGCAGCCCAGAATGAGATGGTCTACCGTCTCCACGGCCTGATCACAGCGCGCACATGTGTCATCATCTTGCAGACGGTGCCTCTTCCGCCTATCCGCGGTCCACAGGCGATTGTGCAGCGCGAGCCAAGTGAAGAATATGACTCGTGGCGGGGCCCGAGACTTCCATAGCTCCTTAGCCCCTAGCAGCGAGGTTGAGCCGGCAAAGAATGCTCTGTAGGATGAGGAGGCCGAATACTTTCCATCCCTGGACCACTTCCAGATGAATCGATCTGACTGTAGCGGGTCTAGAGTGATCCCACTGGTGAGCTCCCAAACCTGCAGGTACTGACAGAGAACTTGGGTAGTTAGAGCCCCGGTGAAGTCCCTTGCCCAGTGATGTTGGTTTAGAGCATCCTTGATCGTTCGTCGTCGCCCCGCCCTAGACATGGCCATAAAAAGCTGAGGCGCAAAATGGGACAATGGACCGACCGTTAGCCAGCTATCGGTCCAGAACAGTGCTGTCTCACCGTCACCACGGGCAACCACCATACTAATCGCTGCCATGGCACCAACCGGCTTCTCATGTCTTGCCGGGAGCCTGACCCAGCATCGATCCGGCTTAGCGCGGCGGAGCCACTCCCACCGGAGGCGCAAAGCATACCCAAAGAAACAGAGATCGACCACGCCGAGACCCCCCAAGACAGGTCGGTCTGCAAACACGGGTCCAGGACAACCTGGATTTCCCCCCGCCACCGAATCGGTACCAGCCCAAAGGAATGCCCTGCGACGCTTGTCAATCTGGGAGATGGCCCAAGCTGAGAGGCAGCAGGCGATGCTCACATGTATTGGGATGGCCGACAGCGTTACTTTGGTAAGCAATGTTCTGCCCGCATTCGTCAGTAGGCCAGATTTCCAGGTCGGAATTCTAGCAGCTACTGAGTCAATCAGCGCTTGCTCATCAGCTCGCCTCAGAGAAAGTGGGATGCCAAGGTATCGGCACAGAAACGGGGCGATCGTGCAGGGAAACGCCTGCTGAATCTGAGCGACCATGTCTTCAGTGCATCGAATAGGGGTGGCCACACACTTCTTGACGTTTGTGATTAGCCCGGACGCACCGGCGAAGAGCTCCAAGGTTCGCTGCAGGCAGTCGAGGTCCGCCTGCGTAGGCGAGAGTAGCACGACCAGGTCGTCGACGTACAATGAGGCGCGGTGGTCGATCACATTCCCCGGCAGCGGTGCAAGAGCCCCGCGTCGATCTGCCTCGCGGATGAGAGAGTTGAACACCTCCATGACGAGGACAAACAACATCGGGGACATAGGGTCTCCCTGCCTGAGCCCGCGGGCATGCGCTATGCGTCTTCCCGGCCTTCCATTGACGAGTATCTTCGTACTTGCCGTGGACAGGAGAAGTGAAATCCAGTTGGTCTATCGCCTGGAGAACCCAATTTGCTGCATCACCTCCAAGAGGAAAGGCCACCTGATGGAGTCAAAAGCCTTAGCGATGTCGACCTTGAGCAGCACAGAGGGGAACTTCTTGCAGTTGAGTCAGCGGCACGCAAGCTGCACCGCCCTGAAATTGTCATGTATTGATCTGTCTTTGATGAACGCGCTCTGGTTCATGGCGACCATCTCTCTAAGTCTGGGTGCCAGTCGCCTGGCCAAGCACTTTGCAAACAGTTTGCTGAAGCTGTGCATCAAACTAATAGGCCTGTAGTCCTTCAGCCTTGTTGGTGCGTCCGTCTTCCTGATCAGAACCATCAGCGCGTCATTAAGCAGGTTGAAGCTCCGTCCATCCAGAGACCAAAGAGCATTGAAGGCGTTCACTACATCATGCTTGATGGTTTCCCATGCCACCTTGTAAAATAGCCCCGTGAAGCCATCAGGACGTGGCGCGCGATCGGACGGCAGTTCTTTGATTGTTGCCCATATTTCGTCCTCGGTGAAACAAACGTCCATGCCCGACAAGTCTAGTCGTGGTAGAAGCTCATCGAGACGCAGCGCATGCTCTCTTCTGAAAGGCTTTCCTAGTATGTTGTTATAGTACTGGAAGATGAGATCAGCCTTGGCATCTTCATCGGAGAACCACTGGCCCTCAACGAGGACAGAAGGAATGTGGTTCTTCCGGCCTCTGTGACACGCTTGTAAGTGAAAGAATTTTGTGTTGGCGTCCCCCCTCGCCCAGGAAGCGTATCCTAGAGCGGTGACGTGCGATCGTTCGTGACATGGAGGCCAGCCCAAGGCAGCGGCGCTTGAGGTCACATCTCAGCGACCGTTCCATGTCAGACAACTCGCGTTGCTCTTGCGCGACGTCAAGGTGGGCAATGATCTCGCGTGCCATGAAGAGCTGCTGCCGAACGCTGCCCACGTGCTCCTGGCTCCAATTCTTGAGCGCTTTAGCCGTCAGCCGGAGCTTATAGTCCACGACCCTGCATGCATCGACATTGGCGACAGGGGAAGCCCAGGCGCGCCGAACAACCTCGTCGAACCCGTTGAAGCGAGTCCAGAACCCTTCAAACCGGAATCGCGGCTTAGCCCATGCGGTACACTGTAGCTGCAGCAAGAGAGGAGCGTGGTCCGAGCATTCGGAAGACAGGGAGGGCAGATGATGCTGCGGGAAAGCTTCGAGCCAAGGGACAGTGGCGAAAGCACGGTCGATGCGTTCAAGTGTGGGCCGCCACCTCTCGTTACTCCAGGTGTACATTCTTCCATGAAGGTATAGCTCATCCACCTGTAGCTCATCCAGCGTACGACGAAAACGGCGCATCATCCAGAGGTTCAAACGATCGTTGTTTTTGTTCCTTGCTTGGTAGATCATATTGAAATCACCGCAAAGAAGCAGCGGTTCTTGAGGGGCGGCACGCGTTTGGCTTAGCTCAGCCAGAAAATCAGTCTTGAGGTCATCAACGACAGGGCCGTAGACAACAGACAGCTGTTATGACTGATTTCCCACCATTAGGCCCAACGGTCTTTGGGCCTTGTTCTCGCGCCCTGATCGGGGGCGTTCAACCCTACATGGTTGGTAGGCCCCGTCGCACAGCGTTATAAAGGGAAGGTGGGGGCCGGGGCTCGTAGTACAAGGTTCACCGCGCCACCAGTCACCCCACCGACATTCTAACCCTAACCCGATCCAGAGAGGGGCGTTGCCAGCGACGGGAAGCGCCACCGACGCCGGCAACGCCACCCCGACCTCCTCTCCGCTGCCGAGGACCTCACTGCACCGACCTTCTCCTTCACCGAATCGATGGCGCCGGTGAACGACCCCAACACCGGCGTCTCCAGCGGATCAGCTACTCCCGCACCGAACCCCGCTCCCACGGATGGTCTGCAACTTCTCCCTCACTGTCTCTCTCGATTCCAGTAGAACATAATTAGGAACTTGATTATTCTATACCTATGATGAACACACTCGCACTGATTCACTCCTAGATGATCCTAATGAACTAACAATGGCATCAGAGCCTCCTAGCGAGTGGATCTAGTGTTTGGGAAAGAAATGTGAAAGAAAATGATGGATTCCAATGGATCCCAATGAGAAACACCGAAAAATCCAAAGGAAAAATGAAGAACTCGTCCGGTCCGCTGCGGATCAGGAAAGAAACCATGAACCCTAACCCTAATAAAAAGGGGAATCGCCAGCGCTCGGTGTGGCCGGCTCTGGCCTCCGCACGCGCGACTGCGCGTGACCGAAGAAATCGCCGTGGCCGCCGAGCTCGCTGGGCCAGGCCGTGGTGACCCGTGCTCGCGGGGCCGGGCCTGGTCGCCGGCACGTGGCAAAGAAGTCATCGGGGGCACAGCCACGCCATGCGTGGCACCCCGGCTCTGGGCACCGCCCGCAGGACCGCGCGACGGCGATGAGCTCAGCTTAGGGCGAGGGGCCCGGCGGCGGCACCGCCATCTCTTTTCCCTCCGGCCGTCACGGCCTGTGATGTTGCTGTCCTGCTCTCTGTGCGGCGTTGGGGGAGAAAGGGCAATGGGAAGCAAAGAAATGAAGACACAAATGAACCTAGGGTTTGGGTGCAGCCGACGGCTAGAGGTTTTGACCTCCCGATCTGAACGCTCAGCCATCAGATGAAAATGGACGATCCAGATCAGTCGACTGTGAGATGGGCACCTTTAGGCCCAGGCGGGGCGAGCGCGGAGGCCGAATTGCCAGCCCAGGCCCACGTTAAGGCCCAGGCGCGGAGGCGCGCCAGCGCGCGCAGCAAAAGCAGGCCGTGGGCCGCCGGTTTTTGAGAAAATGGGCCAAATGGCCAGAATGAATAGTCACTGGTTTGATTTGTTTTATTTATTTTTCAGAAACTGTTTTGATATGTATTTGAATAATATTTGATGAATTTGAATTGAATTTGACGTGAATTTTCTGTGCAATTTTGTCCAACGATATTTTGCTCAGAGAATAGTATAGAATTTATGAACTTCTGGAAAATAGAATGATATTTAATTTATGTTTCCGCTGCGAATAATGAACACTCTCATTGATTAAATTTGAACCAACGAAATAATTTAATTTTTGAGAGAAGTTATGAATTTCTAGTAAATTTTGTTGAATTATAGTGTTGTTATTTTCTGACCAACGTTGTTAATAACAATATTATAATGTTTGATCCATAAGAAATTATGCATTAATTTTACTTCTGCCCAACGGTGATGTAAAACATTTGCATAGATGAATTTGTATGTTTTAATTTAACCAACGTCGAGTTAAGGCATGCGATTTTGTATATAAACGTTTCTCACTTACTCTGGTGTGGTTTCAGGAGGCAAATGTATTGTGAACATTGCAAACATCCTGACGCTCAATGGGAGCAATTACCGTGTGTGGCGGAAGAAATATGAACTGGAACTTGCATTGAGAGAGGTCGATTTTGCCATCATCTCACCATGTCCCACTGAACCAGAGGATCTGGTGAGAGGTGAAAATGAATCTGACGCTGATTTCGCTGCTCGAAAGCGTGATCATGCTGAGATAAGAATGAAATATGACCTTGAACATAGGCAATGGACTCTCTCCAACCGCAAGTGCCTGTTGGTGGCCAAGGCCACCATAGAAGAACAGATAAGGGGATCAATCCCTGAATGTGCTACTGTCACAGAATATCTTAATAAAATTAAGAGTCAGTTTACTGGGTCTACCAAGGCCACGACAAGTTCATTGATTAAGAAGCTTGTGAATGAGAAATACACTGGTGGTAGCATAAGAGAGCACATTTTGAAGATGAACATTACGGCATCTAAGCTGAAAGAAATAAATTTGAAGGAAGATGATTTCCTGATTCATTTAATTTTTGCTTCTTTGCCAAAAGAATATGACACTTTCATTGTGAACTATAATATGCAGCCTGAAAGATGGGACATAGAAAGACTTATTTCAATGTGTGCTTAAGAAGAAGAGAGGATAAAGTCCTCACAGGGTGAATCCGCTTATCTTGTGAAGGATAACAAAAGAAAAAACTTTAATGGCAAGAATTCTAAACCACAAGGGAAACCCAAGTGGGATAAGACCTCTTCCTCAAATTCACAGGGAAAGAAACCCCAGGATTCTAAGAATCAGCAGAACAACTCCTATGGTGGAGCTGAAAAAGATCAATACAAGCACTGCTTCAAGAAGGGACACTACAAGAGGGACTGTCCAGACTTCCCTCTTTGCGTAGAAATTTGATAAGTGTTTCGAAACTTGATGATGATGGAATTGATTGCCATTTTGGAAATGGCAAATGTAAGATATTTGTTAATAATGAACGTGTTGGTCTTGCCTTCTGACAAGACAAGCTTTATTTATTATCTCTTGATGAGAATACAAACAATGTATGCGATGAGAATATGAATGATTCCCCATCTGCGAATGTAACTAAGAAGCGAAAGCGAATTGATGATGCCTCTTCGAAATTATGGCACTGTCGCTTGGGCCATGTTTTGAGGGGGAGAATAGAACAACTGATTAAAGAATCAATTCTTCCGCACTTAGAATTTTTAGATTTAGAACAATGCATTGATTGCATCAAAGGAAAGTATGTCAAGAAAATTAAGAAAGATGCCAAACGAAGCGTAGGAACTTTAGAAATAATCCACACTGATATATGTGGTCCATTTCCTGTGAAAAGTGTGGATGGTTATGATTCATTTATAACATTCACAGACGACTACTCTCGTTATGGCTATATTTATCCAATTAAAGAAAGATCAGAAGCATTGGATAAATTTAAAATATTTAAAGCTGAGGTTAAAAATCAGCACAATAAGAAAATAAAGATAATACGATCAGACCGAGGTGGAGAGTACTATGGGCTACATACCCCATATGGCCAAATTCCTGGACCGTTTGCAAAGTTTCTATAGGAAAATGGCATAGTCACTTAGTACTCCACACCAGGGGAGCCTCAGCAGAATGGAGTGGCTGAAAGACGTAACCGTACCTTAATGGATATGGTAAGAAGCATGATAAGTTACTCCACATTACTGATTAGTTTATGGATGGAGGCACTGAAAACCATCATTCACATACTTAATCGAGTACCAAGCAAATCGGTGCCTAAAACACCGTATGAATTATGGACAGGAAGGGAACCCTCACTTAACCATTTGCGTGTGTGAGGCTGTCCAGCTGAGGCAAAAGTATTTAACCAAAACATAGGAAAGTTAGACTCCAAGACAATCAGCTGTCATTTTATTGGCTATCTAGAAAGATCGAAAGGATATCACTTCTATTGTCCTGACAGACATACGAAGATTGTAGAAACAAGACACGCTGTGTTCTTAGAGGATAACATGATCAGGGGGAGCATGGTAGCATGAGAAATAAGCCTACAGGAGAAGCGGGTACATGTACCCATTCCGATGGTTGAAGAACCATTCTTTACGCTACCTGTTGCTGTTGCGCCGACAGTG
Organism: Saccharum hybrid cultivar R570; assembly: GCA_038087645.1. NCBI lineage: Eukaryota > Viridiplantae > Streptophyta > Magnoliopsida > Poales > Poaceae > Saccharum > Saccharum hybrid cultivar. The sequence continues at coordinate 12,820,343 of JAQSUU010000562.1, read as the reverse complement.
CAGGACACTATAGTACCAACACCTATTGCAAGTTCTCCCGTGGCAACAATGAATGAACATGAGGAACCTGTCCTTGAGGAGCCTGTCCTTGAGGAACCTATAGAACCAAATATTGCACATGAGGAAGAACAGCAACAGCCCAATGTGTAATAAGTGCTAGAGGCCCCTAGAAGGTCTCAAAGAACAAGAAGATCAGCTATTTCTAATGACTATGAAGTTTATGAAATAGAAGAATTTCAAATTGGGGATGATCCCACCTCATTTGAAGAAGCCATGAGAAGCGACCACTCATCAAAGTGGCTTAAGGCCATGGAAGATGAAATGAAATCAATGAGTACCAACAAAGTTTGGGACTTAGAAATTATTCCTAAGGGAGCCAAAACAGTAGGTTGTAAATGGATCTACAAAACAAAATATGACTCCCAAGGGAATGTAGAAAGATTTAAAGCGCGACTTGTGGCGAAAGGCTTTACGCAAAGAGAAGGGATTGATTACAATGAGACATTTTCTCCAGTCTCATGTAAAGATTTCTTTAGAATTATAATGACACTTGTAGCACACTATGATTTGGAGCTACATCAAATAGATGTAAGGACGGCGTTCCTTAATGGAGATTTGGAGGAAAATATTTATATGGCACAACCCAAAGGTTTTGTTGTAAAAGAAAAAGAAAATGTGGGATGCCGCCTAAAGAAATTAATCTACGGATTAAAGAAAGCCTCAAGATAGTGGTATTTGAAGTTTGATAGAACGATAAAAGGTTTTGGGTTTAAGGAAAATGTTGAGGACAATTGCTTTTACGCAAAGTTCAAGAATGAAAAGTATATATTTCTGATTTTGTATGTGGATGATATCCTACTTGCAAGTAGTGACATGAATCTGTTAATAGAAACAAAGAAATTTTTGTCCTCAAACTTTGATATGAAAGATCTCGGTGAGGCCTCATTTGTTTTGGGAATAGAGATTCACCGAGACAGAAGAAAGGGGGTTCTAGGATTATCGCAAAAGGCATACATAGAAAAGGTTCTGAAGAAATTTAGTACGCATGCGTGCAGTCCTTCACCTGCTCCTATTGTCAAGAGCGATAGATTTGGGGAACATCAGTGTCCCAAGAACGAATATTAGATTGGTCGAATGAAAGCGGTACCGTATGCTTCAGTAGTTGGAAGTTTACAATATGCTCAAGTGTATACACGCCCTAACTTAGCTTTTGTTACCGGGTTACTTGGCAGATATCAAAAGAATCTAGGAATAGAACATTGAAAATTAGTGAAGAAAGTCCTGCGTTATTTGTAGGGTACGAAAGGTCTCATGCTTACGTATAGAAGATCTAATTCCCTATAGATAGAAGGGTATTCAGATTCCGATTATGCGGGAGAAGAAAGAAAATCCACGTCAGCATATATATTTACTCTCGCAGGAGGGGCTATATCGTGGAAAAGCTCCAAACAAACTGTAACTATATCCTCGACGATGTATGCCGAGTTTGTAGCATGCTATGAGGCAACGGGGCAGGTGAATTGGCTAAAGAAATTCATACCCGGATTGAAAGTGATTGATAATATCAATGAACCACTGAGATCGTATTATGATAACAATCCAGCGGTACAGTATGCTCACAACAATAGGTCAAGTGGTGCTGCCAAACACATTGACATAAAATACTATGTTGTGAAAGATAAAGTTTGGAATCATATAATAAATATTGAGCATATAAGTACAGAGAAAATGCTCGCGGATCCGCTCACAAAGGGCTTACCACCCAACGTGTTCAGAGAACACGTAGTCGGCATGGGTTTAAGGAAAAGCCTATAATTCCCGAACATATAAAGGGCCCAGAAGAAAGTTTCATTCTAAAACAGAGAAGTGTTTTGTGGCTGTTAGTCTAACGGCACTAATTGCTATGACGATGAGACAGTTCAATGCACTAATCTGCAATGGAATAGGATAAAAGCAAGAAAAATATGAATTGAAAGTTTTGAGTAAGAAATTAAAGAACGAAGAAAGTGATGAGAGATCAAGGGGGAGAATGTTAGGACTGATCTTCCACCATTAGGTCCAATGGCCTTTGGGCCTTGTTCTCGCGCCCTGATCGGAGGCGCCCAACCCTACATGGTTGATGGGCCCCCGTCGCACAGCGCTATAAAGAGAAGGTGGGGGCCGGGGTTCGCAGTACAAGGTTCACCGCGCCGCCGGTCACCCCACCGACATCCTAACCCTAACCCGATCCAGAGAGGGGCGCTGCCAGTGACGGGAAGCGCCATCGACGCCGGCAACGCCACCCCGACCTCCGCTCCGCCGCCGAGGACCTCACTGCACCGACCTTCTCCTTCACCAAATCGATGGCGCCGGCGAACGACCCCAACACCAGCGCCTCCAGCGGATCGGCTACTCCCGCACCGAACCCCGCTCCCACGGATGGTCTGCAATTCTCCCTCACTGTCTCTCTCGATTCTAGTAGAACATAATTAGGAACTTGATTATTCTATACCTATGATGAACACACTCGCACTGATTCACTCCTAGACGATCCTAATGAACTAACAATAGCGACCAGGGCGAGGCGGCTACCCCTATCGGCTCCAAGCGAACGATGACTGAGAAATGCCTAGTGGCATGGTGGGGTGACGACCAATCATCGCGGTGCCAGGCAACAATGATACCCCCCGACGCTCCCAGAGACGGCAGCAGCACATAGTCAAAGGACGTTCCCATTAGATCGTTAGTCATGGCTAGAGACAGATCCTCGATCTTGGTCTCCACCAAACACAGAACACTGATGCGCTCTTGTAGTAAGAGTTCGCGCACGACCGAGCGCCGGGCACTCATATTGAGGCCACGAACGTTCCAAACTAACACATTTGGTCCTGACATTTATAATCACGAAATACGACCAAGTAGTAGACCTATGCGGCGGCAGGCGCGCGCTGCTTCCTGGCCGGGAAGAGGATCTCCATGGCCTCGCATTTGGAGGGACTTAGAGGCAACGTGAACGCCTCCTGGAATTCATCGAAGGATGGTTCATCAGGTAGTACTGTCTCCTTGTCGAAGCCTAGCCGCCTCATCATAACTTTGCAAGCCTGCGCCTCCGGTTTCGGCTCCCTGCATCTGCTCTTGGCAGCTAGCCTTGCGCTCCGCTTAGGTACGAGGTCGGCATCCTCCCGCGCACGCGACCTGGTAACACGCAGAATGGGAGTGGATAGGACGGGGCGTGGCAGCGGCTTCTTGAAGTAGTCGATGAACTCCTGGACTGGCTGTGCATCGCCAGCGTCCGTCGCCAGAGTTGTTGGCTCGTCGTTCCCGATCGCTGGAGAATGAGGCGGCGTGAACTCTACGAGCAGTGGTGCCGGGGAGGCATGCCCGGAAGGACCGCCGGAGGAATCCGAGAGCTCAGGGCCTGAAAGGCACTGGTCAATGACGTGGATTAACGGCAGATCAGCATCACAGCACTGAGCTGTTGGCCCAACAAGTCGATCCGGCCCAGCCCAACCATCATCACAGTGCAGCAACAGGCGGCCCATCAGCAGCTGTGGCTCGAGCTCCAGAGCCCGGTTTTGATAAAGGCAATGGCACAGGCTATACCAACTTATGCGATGGGCTGCTTTGATCTTTCTGAAACCCTCTGCGATCAGATAGGAGCGATGATATGTATATTTTGGTGGAATCATCAAGAAGGCAAACACAAGATACACTGGCTTAGCAAAGAGCAAATGTTGATACCAAAAGATGAAGGAAGTTTAGGTTTCAGAGATATTCATATCTTTAATTTGGCAATGCTTGCAAAGCAAGGATGGCGGTTGTGGCAGCACCCCGAGTCCTTATGTGCACAAGTTCTGAAGGCAAAATATTATGCAACATCATCGGTTCTAGAAGCAAAGCCGAAAGTTGGGATGTCTTATACTTGGCGCAGCATTCTGTGGGGTGTTGAGTTGATGAAAAAGGGCATGATCTGGAGAATTGGTGATGGAGTGGGTTTGAATATATTTTGGGAGGAAGATGCTGAGGTAATTCTAGCACGGCCGGTCCATGAAGGCAGACCAAACACTCTGGCATGGCATTTTGATAAGCACAGAATTTTCAGCGTAAAGAGTGCTTACAAAGTTGGCCGAGCTGATAATCTTAGAAACCGAAGCATTGCTGGAGCTCAAGGAGGAAGTTCAAATGTTGTGAAAGGGAGTTGGAAGGATCTATGGAAGATAAGATGCCCACACAAAATCAAACACTTTCTATGGAGGTTTACGCACAACAGACATCCTCTTAAGTGTAATTTAGTCCGTCGTGGAATGAAAATTGACACAAGATGCCCGGTCTGTGGCCAGATGAGCGAGGATGGTGGACACCTCTTTTTCAAATGCCATTTGGCAAAGCAAATTTGGCGTGCCCTGAATCTGGAGAATGAAAGGCGAGTCTTAGCAGTTATACCTGATGCCTATGGAGCAGTAGAGTGGATTTTGAGCCAGCGAGAATCGAAGAAAGAACTGATAGTTATCACTCTTTGGTTCATTTGGTCGGAATGCAATTGCATCAGGGAAGAGGGTGTCGCCGGCCTGCTGAAACTATAGTGCGATGCATTGAGCTGTATATGAATGAAAACTTGCAGCAGAATGCCAGCAGGCCGATGCAAGGTCGGCAACGTAAGCAGAAGTGGAGAAGACCACCACCAGGCGTTCTGAAAATAAATAGCGATGGTTCTTTCCTCCCAAATGAAAAAGCTGGCAGCTGGGGTTTCTTGATCAGAGACAACGACATCGACGTTGTGCAAGCAGGATGGGGTAAGATTAATAACCTGCTGAGCGCTTTCCAAGCTGAGCTGATTGCGTGTCTGCACGGTGTACAAATAGCTGTGAATTTGGGGATCATCTGGCTGATTCTGGAGACCGACGCCCAGGAGGTAGTGCGAGCAATTTGCTCCGAGGCGTATGCTGACTCTGCTATGGGTCATCTGATTGAGGAGATCAAGTCTCTGGCAAGTGCAAACTTTAGTAGTTTCGAATGTGTCATTTTTACAGGAAGAGTATGTAATCAGTGGCGGAGCCAGGAGTTTTAGAAAGCCTGGGTGGACAATATGCCATATGCTTACAGGTGACAAGCCACACACATAAATTTATAACATATTAGATCAAGCTACAATTTCTTGACATGCAAAATCAAATAAAGATTGTGTCCTGAATTTTTTTCAGCGTGAAGGTAGAATATGTGTTAATTTACGTAACTACAAGCAAATTTTTCCCTTAACATGTCGATTGTGTAATAACAAGATAAGCTAAAATCAAAGATATATAGAATAATAAAATCAGCCTAATATTCTTGGCACCGTGGTCAGCATTGCTCTTGTATCATGCTGCTCACCTGCTAGCTGCTATAACAAATGAGATGCAATAATCTGAGGTAGGGGCAGGGACACGGGCACCTGTGCACAGCAGTTTAAAAGCTACCGTCGACCACTCTCTCACCTCATTAAATTGGACGGAACTTCTAACAGAACATTATATATAGATATCAAATAGACGATCATTGTGTATTAGTTGCAGGCTGGCAGGGGAGCCCGGCCAGTGGCCCTGGGTGGCCGGGCCTTGGCTCCGCCCATGTATGTAATATGTGCATTGAGGGTGAGGAGATGGTTTCGGACTCCGTACCTGATTGCATACATGTAATTGTTGCTAACGATATGTTAGCAGATGAGTAATGAGTATACCCAGTTTCAAAAAAAAACTTTTTTATGAGTTATAGAATTTTATGTTTTTAGGAAGAAAATATTGGATACTCTTGAGATGCTCTAAGTGAAAGAACACCGTACGTGTAAAAATATTTCCGCAGATCCATCATCAACCATCCCAAAAAGTATGATTAGATTATTAGCAAATGCTAAAAACAAATAAACAATTCCCGTACGGTGTTCATCTCTGAGTTTATCATGGCAATGCAAATCAGGAAAACCAGGAACTTCTTTTTTTTTGTTGGCAAATAAAAGACAAGGAAAAATTCGTCGAAAAAAAAAGTTGCCATCTTTGTTTACCTGCCTGTCCTCCAGGCTCCAGCCATAATATATAAGAATTCAAGAATCAAGAAGCCCTAGCATCCGACCCAGCTTTAATTTGTCTTCACCCGGCAGGATAGAAAGAAATTCGTTCAGCCGGCCGGCCCGTGGTACGCCGTACGCCGCCACGCCCATCCCATGGACGTCACCTGCTCGATCCCCCTTGGTCCTCTTGGACCAGCTCAGCTACACCTCCGGGATTTTCTCGACGGCTCGGCTATGGAGCTCATCTACCCGAGGAGAGCTTTGGACAGGTACGGCCGGGATATGACCGCCGCGGTGGCCGTCAAGAACAACAAGACGGACCCGGTGATCGGCCGCGACAGCGAGATCGACCGCGTGGTCTGCACCCTATGCCGCCGTTCCAAGAACAACGCCGTGCTGGTGGGCGCTCCCGGGGTGAGCAAGACGGCCATCGCCGAGGGCCTGGCGCAGAGGGTGGCGGCAGGGACGGTCCCGCCGTCCCTCGCCGGAGCACGCGTCGTGGAGCTCGACCTCGGCGCGCTGCTGGCCGGGACGCAGTGGCGGGGCATGTACGAGGAGCGCATCAAGAAGGTGATCCAGGAGGCCGACCGCGCGGGCGGCAAGGTGATCCTGTTCATCGACGAGATGCACATGCTCCTCGGCGCCGGCGGCAGCGACAGCAGCGCTGCCAACATGCTGAAGCCGGCGTTGGCTCGTGGCCGCCTCCGGTGCGTCGGCGCCACCACGCTCGATGAGTACCGCAAGTACATCGAGAAGGACGCCGCGCTGGAGCGGCGGTTCCAGAGAATCGACGTCGAGGAGCCGAGCGCAGACGTGGCCATTGGCATTCTACGGGGGCTGGAGCGGCGGTATGAGGCGCACCATGGCCTCAAAGTTATGGACTCGGCTATTGTTGCTGCTGTGCAGCTTGCTGCTCGATACATCCCTGGTAACGTCCTCTTTGGCCCGGCCGCTTGGTCGATTTTAGGCTATTGATTGGTGCTCTTCACCAACTCATGCATGGTCTAGTACAAGTGCTTTTCATTCCTGTATTAATTTCAAACCCTTTGGCTAATCTATTTGTTTATATATTTTTAACACAATACTCAATTTTAGTTACTACTTATTCTATATGATCGATTTTTCCATCCATATTCATAGTTTTTACATTTTAATAAATTTCGTATGATAAATGTTATTATTTCATTATATAAATTTCGTCAAATTTAAGATGTTTTGAGTCTCCAAGAAAATTAGAATGACTTATAATTTAGGATGGATGGAGTATATTGCATGTTTTCCAATCGTTTATCCTGTCATATTATACGTGGTCTTCATGCATCACACATGCTTCATATATATTGAGTTTCCTTTTTTATATAAACACTAGAAAAAGTATGTAATTTACACAAAACACCTTCGGTGTATTTTTATTGTTATGGTATAGGCGATGTACATAACTTTAATGCAGATTCAGGTTTACTTTAGATTGTTATAACAATAATAGAAGTGGGCAATTTAGATGCAAATTTAACGAGTTATTTTAGATTATTTTTAACGATCAATAGAACAGGTGGGTAGTAATTAATTAAATCTAGATGAGGGGTTATTGTGTTATTTTTTATAATGACCGAGGTGAGTAATTTAGTTAGATATGAAGGGTTTACTTTAGTCTACTTTTTATAATAGCAAAGGTGTGAGTTGAGCTACTATTATAGGATTTGTGTCTCCCAAACTAATGGCTAGATGTTTCTGGTTTTTGCGTGAGAATTTATCTATTTTTCCAATGCATCTTTTGAGGATTCTAGTAGTTTCATGTGGTGGTTCCAAAAATAATTAATCTCCAATGTCAAGGTATAGTAGTAACATTATAGGAATACATATATCCAATTAGAGCAATTTTGAGTGCGGTGCATTAGAAAATTTTAAGTTTAAATTTCACCGTGTTTCTACTAATTTGCATTCACTTGTTTATTAACTTGTGCGTCTGCATGGGTAGCAACACATTTGAAATAATTGACTGCGTATTAATGATTTGTTTTAAAATCTTAGAATGTGCATGGTGGTATTCCTTTTTGTTAGCTCACATTTCTACGGTTTGCTAATACAAACGCGTAGTTTTAGACAAAATAATTGAGTGTTTCAGATTGTGCATTGATTTTTACTCGAAGCGGAATGTTAAAGAATATGAAATTGATATAATTTTGTTTACTTTTTAGTATACATTTATAATGTCAGAAGCGGGGAATTTAAAAGCATGCATAGGGGATTCGTTAAATGGTTTTATAATAGCAGGAGCGTTCAATTTACACGCAAATCTAGAGCAATTTGGGCTAAATCTTTTCGTGATGGCGTGTTTGGACTTATTGCTGCACTGTAGGTCGCCATTTTCCTGACAAGGCAATTGATCTTATTGATGAGGCATGTGCCACCACAAGAATGCAGGTTGCTGCCAAGCAAAAAAAACTCAACTCTTCTTCAAGACAAGTTGATCTTGGAAACAAAGCCAAACTAGTTGTTTGCGCCGACCATGTTGCACAAGTAGGCATCGAACCTATCCCTTACTATATACTCCCTCCATTCTAAATTATAAGTTATTACAATTTTCTTAGGAGTCAAAGCATCTAAAGTTTGACCAAAATTATGGAGAAAATTATAAAAAATTATGATATCAAATAGGTATAGTATAAAAATATAATTAATAAATCTAATAATATTTGTTTGATATCATAAATGTTATTATTTTATTATATAAATTTCGTCAAACTAGAGATGCTTTGACTCTCCAAGAAAGTTAGAATGACTCATAGTTTGGGATGGAGGGAGTATATGTTCGTGTAAATAATTGCTTGCTATTTTTTTCCCAAGCGTGATCTATTTACCTTCCAATTCTTCTATCTTAAAAAGGCTGTGAGCCGATGGACTGGCATTCCTGTCCACGCACTTGACCATGAAGAAAAGCACAAGTTGATGCATCTAGCAGACAGATTGCACGAGCGCGTTGTTGGCCAGGACGAAGCCGTGAATTCGGTGGCGCAGGCGGTGTTACGGGCAAGGATCGGCCTTGATAGCTGTGGCCGCCAGCCTATGGGTTGTTTCCTTTTTCTAGGCTCGACCGGTGTTGGAAAAACAGAGCTTGCAAAGGCACTTGCCGAGCAACTATTTGACAGTGAGAAGATGTTGATTCGCTTCGACATGTCTGAATTTGTCAGCGCCGGGTCTGTTTTGCGTCTCATTGGAGCACCTCCAAGGTTAATTCTATTCTGCGTACTCCACACACTCCTTTGATCTGCTGAACCGAACATTTTCGTACTTTTTTTTATCTTAGCTCAGTCACTGATGATCGATGTTGGTATTTCTTTGATGACATGCTCAATTAAGCTATACTGGTCATGAAGATGGTGGTCAGCTGACTGAAAAAGTTCGGAGGCGGCCTTACAGTGTCATCCTCTTTGACGAGGTGGAGAAGGCAGATCCCTCGGTGTTCAACGCCATCCTTCAGCTGCTCGACGATGGTGTTCTGACCGATGGCAAAGGCCGGACCGTGGATTTCAAGAACACCTTGATCATCATGACCTCAAACCTGGGATCAGAACACATGGCAGAGGGAATGATGCACGGTGAAGAGACAATGCAAGCTGCACGAGGACTTGTCATGAAACAGGTTTGTTTGTGTATACCTCCATGAAGCTCTCGATCGCTCTCTCATCTCATGCATGCTCATATATGCATACAGGTTCACAAATTCTTCAAGCCAGAGTTCCTCAACAGACTGAGTGACGTTGTGATATTTGAGCCGCTCTCGCGTGACAAGCTCAAGGAGGTGGTCAGAATCCAAATGAAGAGCATCATTGCCAGTGCAGCCGACAAGGGCATCTCTCTTTTCGTAAGCAATGCCGCCATGGATGTTATATTCTTGGAATCCTACTGCCCAGTAAGCACTGTACATCTCTCTATTTATATGATATATGATTTGCTGATAATAACCATGCATGGTTTATTTGTCTCCTGCATGATGCAGATGTATGGTGCAAGACCAATAAGAAGGTGGGTGCAAAAGAACGTGATGACGAGGCTTTCCGAGATGCTAATCAATGGAGAAGTCGGCGAGGGTTCGACTGTCTACCTCGATGCTACTGAAGACAAGAAGGCGTTGAGATATGAAGCAACAAAAATGGCTAGTAGAAAGAAGCAGCTGCTGCCTCCGCAAGACGACGAGATGCACGATTTCGAAATTGCTACCACCGACTACGATGATGGCGTGCTGGAGGTGGTTCCCATAGCAGGCAGACGATCTTGTCGTGGGCGTTGGTATCTTTTCCTGTCAGGTCTACAAATTTTTGTCCTAGGTTTTGTATTTGGGTATCACCAGATTTAAGAAACTCAATTGACGACACTGTCAAACTTTTAGCTACTCAACAGATAATATTCTTGAGTTTTGCCCAGCTGGCTTGTAGCTACGAACTATGACAAAGAAGATGACAACATGCTGTTACCAATTCAATAACAAAACTAGAAAAATATATATCCGAGTTGATCTATTCATGACCATGAATGAGCAATTTGTTGATGTAAAGACGACAAAATTAAGTTATTCGATCGCACAGCATTAGGTGAAGGGCTCAAGAGTCAAGACCAGCAGAGTCTGCTGTAGGATCAGATAACAAGGAAATGAAGGCTTATTTATTTTTTCGAATATATTAATCGATCACATCTTTTTTTTAAGAGAACAGGAGGGGTTTTGGCCCCTACTGAATGAATTTATAAACAATAAAAAGAGTGGTTACAATTAAGCAGAAGCGCTAGAAAAGGAAAGAAAGGTATCAGCAGATAGCTTTCAGAAGCCAGCAACTCCTGAAGATCGTCGGCAGCAGTACAGAGACCCTCTTCTGGACAGACAACTGGATCGGAGGGACCTCAATCCAAGCAATGGCACCGACATTGTTCAAGCTCATCCCCAAAAGGGTCGTTCAGAACCAAACGGTGGCAGAGGCGCTGACGAACCGGGCATGGATCCAGCAAATTCGAGGAGGGATTTCGATGCTAGTCATTGTGGATTACCTGCAAGTCTGGAACGCCACTCAAAGGGTTGTGCTCAATAACAACCCAGATCAAGTGATCTGGAGGTGGGCATTGGATGGAAAATTCTCGGTCAGATCAGCCTACGGAGCCCTACACCAAGCTTCACACCCACCGCCGGGCTGCAACCTGATCCGGGAGACCTGGGCACCATTAAAGATTAAGCTGTTCCTCTGGCTTGCTCTCAGGCGGTGACATTGGACAGCCGACAGTGGCAATGACACGTTCTGGAGACACACGGCAACTGTTTCCTATGCGACCAGCAGCCGGAATCCATTGATCACATAATTGTGGAGTGCTCCTAGTCCAAGCAAGTTTTGTGGTACATTCGATCGGCGCTGAGGGAAACACAACATCGAGCCGGCCAACTCAATTCTGGATTGGTGGACCACCTAGAGAGAGCAATGGATAGGGTAGCTTCGCAACGGCGCGGATTCAATCTTCGCATTAGTTGCTTGGGAGCTATGGAAAGAAAGCAATGTGCGATGCTTCCGTGGAGCGAGCACTCAAATTCCCGAATTACTGAAGCACATCAAGCACGAGGCTGAGTCGTGGGTGCAAGCCGGCGCGAGGATCCTAGGCTGTCTTCTTCAGCGAGTAATAGAGTAGTCAAGTGTGAGTTTGGGTGGGCATATGCTTATTGAAAGTCTATAAGGCCCAACTCATTGTAATTAAAATTATCCTCACTTAATACAAAAACAGCAAATCTTTTGTGTGATCGAGAAAAAAAAAGACTAGCAGACACACCACCACCGACCTACACCACTTATCCATTCTTGCAACCTTGGCGAGTAAGTCTTCTTGGCATGCAGTAATAGTGCGTCCATTTCCAGGACAAACAAATTCTTGCATCCCTGAGTCAAGTCATTGATCTGCTTGAAAATCTTATTGTTTCTGGTCATCTAGCCCAACTCAAAAGAATGATGACCTCCATAAAAAAGGGGGCGATTGAGCTCATCTTTGAGGCGTTCTAAGTTGAAAAAGGATCAGAGGTGGGGTCGACATCATGTTTTGTTGACTCCTCACGACCCAATTATGTGTGCCGGTTGAACAAATCGTTGTATGAACTAAAGCAGGCCCCTCGCGCTTGGCACAGTCACATCGCTTCTCACATCACATCTCATGGCTTTGTTGAGGCGAAGGCAGACACTTCCCTGTTCATCTACCGTAGAGGTGCTGACACAGCCTTCTTGCTTCTCTATGTGGATGATATTATTCTCACGGACTTGTCCTAGAGTTATCTCCGACAGATTATTGTAGCTCTTCAGCGGGAATTCTCTATGACAGATATGGGTCCTTTTCACTACTTCCTGAGTATCTCTATTGAACGTCAAGCTAATGGCTTATTCTTTCTAAGAAGCAGTACATGATGGATATTCTAGACCGTGCTGGTATGCATGACTGCAAGACTTGCAGCACCCCAGTTGATACTCACGCCAAGATGTCTGTTGATGGTGTTCCGATCTAGTGCTTGATGCCACACAGTTTTGCAGCATTGCCGATGCTCTGCAGTATCTCACCCTCACATGTCTTGGCATTGCTTATGCTGTTCAGCAGATCTGTCTTCGCATGCATGATCAGAGAGAGCCACACCTCGCCGCCATGAAGCGCATCTTGCGGTATGTGCAGGGTATCATGGATCTTGGTCTTCATCTGCTTCAATTCCAACCTCACCTGTTGATTTCACTGTATATTTTGATGTTGATTGGGCTGGTTGCCCCGACACCTGCCGTTCTACCTCTGGGTACGACGTCTTCTTGGGGAACAATCTCATTTCCGGGTCTTCCAAGCATCAGGCAACAGTTTCCAGATCCAGTGCGGAGGTTGAGTATTGTGCAGTTGCCAATGGAGTCGCCGAGGCGTGTTGGCTGCGTCAACTGTTGCACGAGCTCCATAGCCCTCTTCAGCATGCCACTATTGTGTACTGCGATAATGTTATTGCCATTTACTTGTCCACCATCCCCGTTCAGCACCAGAGGACCAAGCACATTGAGATTGATTTGCATTTCGTCCGTGACTGCGTCACCCTTGGAGAAGTCCGTGTTCTACATGTTCCAACAACACCCCAGTACGCTGATATCTTCACCAAAGGCTTGCCGACGTCTGTTTTTACAGAGTTTAGATCCAGTCTCAATGTTCGGTCTGAATAAGACTGAAAATGCTAGCCCAGCCGGCGCTTGAGGCGAGTAGCACAAGGGATGATGGTATGAAAGCCAGAAAGGAAGTATGTGTTGATTCAGACATTGCTTGAGAGATGGTTAAACCGAGGGGGGAGTGGTTGATTCTTTCCTTTCTTCTTTCAATTTCCTCCGCAAAGATGATATCAGATTTCAAGGTGAAAAACCGGAGCCCTCCCTTAAAGAAAAAGTACCAACAGTTAGGCATTTACCAGATGCACTATGAGGTTGAAGTTTTAGATAGCCCTTTCACCCACCAGAAGAAATTCTCACTCTGATTTCCCTTGATCTGTTTAACCTGGCTCGATCTCTGCTATTTATGGTTCACCGTTGGTAGAAAGCCTAGTACCATTCTTTGTTCTCTCCCATCCTTCCAATCAGCTTCATACACTCAAATGAGGCTCTAGGCATAGTAGGTTGTAAAGCAGTTGCTTTATAGAGATAGAATGACTCTACCGTAAACGTGAACGAGAGTAAAGAAAGAAGGTTATTTAGCCGGGAGTGGGATCAAGCTTTTGAAAGTGCCTTACGCAGGCCAGTTTTAAAACATATCCGATTTTTTACTTGTTTCTTAGGTAAGCAAAGCAAGCCTGGTGCAAGAAAAAAGACCATGAAAATGGGGACGTGTGAGAATTTATATAGATGTTTTCTGCTGACATTGTTTGAAAGCTAGCCTAACACCTCTATCTATCTATCTATCTATCTATCTAAGTATGCCTCGGGAATAGAGCCCAAAATAAGCTCTTTGTGACCCTTCCCGCTTCGCTTTTTCTTATCTTTTCTGTAAGATCAAGTCTATCTATCACGTTGATAAGTTCATTTTCATTGTTCCTTCGAAAGCGGATTTATCTATCATTCCAGAGCTTCTCAGCAGACAATCTCAGCCCCCTAGTTTAAGTCTACGTCCTCAGGGGCACCCTTTACTTGGTTGAGATCTAACCACCTTATGATAGCACCCCAATATTGACGATCATAGATCCAAGCGGGCCCCCCTACCCAGAGACATTATAGCTCATCGGTCTATCAAGATAATAAAATTCATTAATGAAATTCCTGAGGAGAAAAGCTTTGTCTGGGCTAAAATTCCAATATCATTGATCGAGGATAGGCTTTTGAAGGAGGAGATGCAAGAGGGGTCACCATTGTTTACTTTTCATGCCTACTTGCCGGCGGAAGCGAGTTATGGTTTTGCTTCTTTCGTGATTCACGTAGATTTGAATTCACTTCCTTTATTTTGTGCATGGCATTCAATTCTAACTTTGGGATTCCCTTCTTCCAGAACATTCAAGAAAGAAGGTCAAAGGACTCAGGCTTTAATGCCAAAGTACTGGGCAGAGCGTACTTACCTACTTAGACAAGAGGGATACTTATAGATCTCTATGAGCGTAAGGCAAAGTGAGCAAGACTAATTCCACAACTACATTTTCGCTTAAGCAGGACCTGTGAGACCTCGAAGCAACCGTCTACTACTAGTTTATATGACTAGCTCTTATACTAGTTCCTGGTAAACCACTACTTGTGTAAAGTACTCCGCTCATTCAACTTGATGATGATCTAGTTTAGACTATGGGGGGAGTGTTAGAATGTAACCGTGCTACGACACTCCTGGCTCGTGGGCCTGCCATTTTGGCTCCCCACCACACCTATATGTACACACCACCGGTCTCTAATTAATGCATTGCTCATTTTCCCAACACTTTCATCTCCTTTGCAAAGAATAAGTATATCTCTATTGAAAAAGTCTGCAACCAAGATGATATCAGCCAACTTCTCCACCTGCAAGTTTCTGAAATAACCTTCACACAGTTACAAATCATCTCACAGAAAGTGGAAGAATTGCAGCTGAGTAATGATAGTGACACATCGGAGTACACCTGGGGCTCTAGTTTCGCGCCATCAAGTGCTTACAAAGGCCCTGATAGGCCATTCACAGATACATGAGTCTTACCGGTGGCTATGGGATTGCTTTTGTTAGCCAAAGCATAAAGTCTTTTTCTTGTTGCTCATGCTGTAATTTGTTGGGATGTATGTGATGGAGAACATATCACAAAGGCTTGTCCGCATATGAAAAGTGTGCAACCTATAGCTACCCCTTGTGGATATGTAGTGGAAGGCCTAGGCTTTTACTACATTCCGTACAATGGGGCTCAGAAAAATAAAAAGGAAGAGAAAAATGCTACGGTGAGAGTCAAAGAAGGTTCACTTACTGCGAATCAACTCGTGGTGGAACTTGAAAGACCTCTACCGGGCAAGAATGATTGGCTAATAGAATTGAAAGGTACAGATGCCTTCATAACCACATTCCCATCGACTGAATTGCTGCAACAGTTGGTAGAATGGGGGCCAATGGAAACAAAGACAGTGAAAGCAAAAATTGCCTTTGAGAAAGGTGCTGACAAGGATGTATATAAGCATGAGATCCCAAAAGCCTAGGTCCAGTTCAGAGGCCTGTCCGAAGAAGTGAGAGAGTTCTCCATCATTTGGGCTATTGGCTCCATCTTGGGAGTAACTCGAGCAGTGGATATGAAAGTTA
Organism: Saccharum hybrid cultivar R570; assembly: GCA_038087645.1. Taxonomy (NCBI): domain Eukaryota; kingdom Viridiplantae; phylum Streptophyta; class Magnoliopsida; order Poales; family Poaceae; genus Saccharum; species Saccharum hybrid cultivar. The sequence goes on along the minus strand of JAQSUU010000562.1, from coordinate 12,804,553 downwards.
CTAAAAAATTTAGACAGCCAAGGATGAAAGTTGCAGTACTAAACCAGGAATTAATTCTTGATGTGGTGGATGTGGTAATTGGGGACTCTATATATGAGCTGCAATTTTGAGTAGAGAAGGATGGAAATGGCGAGGAGCCTCAGCCAATACATATAGATGCACCTTTCGATGAAGACAATGGTAGTGCCAAAGGCAATAATAATGAAGACCCAATGGGTGAGGATGGAAAGGATGGAAAACAGCTGCACTCGGCACCAAAACAACCACTGCCTAACCTACGTACCTCCAACAGGAGGTGCCGCAGGGGATCTGGTGGTGCAAAGCAGGGGAAGGTGGTGTGAATTGCTGAAAAGAAGGCTACACCAAAGGACAGGGATGCATCAGTTGGGGCTATACCAAGAGGTGGCCCGCTGATTTATAAAAAGAAGCCTGTGGTCGTGTTGTCCCCAAATGGAATCCTAGCAAACGGTGAGCACCAACGGTGTGTGAGGCCTCGTTCAATGATGACACAGCTATGCTCACAGAAGAAGCTGCAGCCAAGGTTTTGTCGCCGGTCAGAGCTAGCAAGAGGAATGCTGCCACTGCGGATCAAGGCTCACTGGAGAAAGCGACAAAGCTCAAAGCCAGGAAAAATTTGGACACTGCGAAACCGAAAGGTAATCTCTTACAGAAGCTCAAAGCCAGGAAAAATTTGGACACTGCGAAACCGAAAGGTAATCTCTTAGAGAACCCATCTTTTACAAATTTTGATGATTATGTGTTGGGGGAATTAACTTCGTCCAAAAAACTCATGCCCAAACTGTGAAGTATGAAAAATATAAAAGTATCCTAATGAAATTCACTTACAAGGAAAAGTATAGAGAAGGATGTATTTCGACTTCATCGTCAAGAACTCGACTTCGCTTATCAACTTCGTCGTCAAGAATTCAACTTCGTCTATCGACTTCGTCGACAAGAATTCGACTTCGCTTATCGACTTCGTCGTCAAGAATTCGACTTCGCTTATCAACTTCGTCGTCAAGAATTCGACTTCGCCTATCGACTTCGTCGTCAAGAATTTGACTTCAACTATTGACTTTGTCGTCAAGAACTCGACTTCGCCTATTGACTTCGTCGTCAAGAAATCAGCTTCGCTAGACAGAGAAGTAGACGGAAAGCAAGAAATGATCTGAAGAGAACAAGTTCATTGAAGGAAAGAAGATCAAACGTAAAAAAGAAGATTGAATCAGGAAGAAATGACTACTTCGTCCTTACACAGATGAAGGGTTGTAAGTATTTAGGTCAGGGGTAAAATAGTCATTTTATGTAAAATACGAAGACTAGGGCCCTATAAATACCCCCTCTGACATGTATGATACAAGGAATGAAATGAATACAACTTTGCACGCAATTTTGTCTTATCTGAAATTTTTCTGATGATTGTGTGAATTGTGTCATCCGACCTAAACTTTTCACCCAACATCTGGCGCCCACCGTTTGTGCGTGCATCTAAAGATCTTCGCGACCACAAGAAATAAAATGGCAAGACCAAACAAAAAGACCGTCAATGAAGAAGCCGAAGACGAACAACCACTCGGCGAAGACAGAGGTCTTACAAAAGAAGTTTCCCAAGGTGCAAACTCTTCAAGAACGGATGAAGCTGAAGAACAAAGACTCAAAGAACTTGAAGAAAAAGTTTTAAGAAGGCAAAAAGAACTTGAAGAATGTCGCGCAAGAGCACGAGAAAAGACACTCAAACAAAGAATAGAAGAGGCCGAAGCTACCCTCCGCAATTTAAACGAGCAACTGCAAAATGCAAATCATGAAGTTATGAATCAAGAAGAATCGCATCCGGCAACAAGAATCTCTCAAGAGAGAAATATTCAAAAATCATTCATATCAATTGATACAAGCTCTCCACTGTCAACAAATTTGTAGCTAGCTCAATGGCCTATAGGGTATAAATTCAACATGATACCAACATTCGATGGTGAATCAGACCCAAGGCAATTCTTAATGAGTTTTGAAGCCGCAGTAATTGCAGGAGGTGGGGGACGAAACCACACTTGCAAAGTCACTTGTCATGGCAGTGAAAGGTCTAGCACAACACTGGTATTCATCTCTAAAAGCAAGATCCATACATTCATGGGAACAATTAAAGACAAATCTACTTGTTGACTTCCAAGGATTCCAACCAACTGGTCTTACAGACATGGATTTATTCAACTGCAAGCAACAACCCAAAGAACCTCTAAGTCAATATTACAAGAGATTCATTCAAATTAAATCTCAAATAACAAATATCCTAGACGAAGTTGTCATAATTGCAGCAATCAAGAGACTTCGGGCAGGACAATGTGCAGCACATCTTACTCGAGAAAAGCCAACTTCGCTGGTTCAGCTTTACGAAGAAATCCAGAAGTACTGCAAGTCCGATGAGGATTACAGAAAAAGAATTAAGGAAGAAAACAGTTTCAGAAATCAAAACAAAAGCAGCAATTTTCATCCCCCCAAGCAAAACAACTATGAGCGAAGACACTTCACCCAAGTCAATCAAGTTGAAAACAGCAATTCAACTACTGAAAGCAATTTTCCACCTCAAAATTAATACAACAGTCAGTACAACCAAAGGACATTCGAAAGAGGTGGCTTCAATTCAAGAGGAAGAGGACGAGGAAGAGGAAGAACACCCCTAAGACCGGAAGACATGTATTACATCATTCATGGCAAAGGGGCTGGACACACATAAAAAATGTGTCCAAAAGTAAAGAAAAGCATCGAACAAATACAAAAAGAAAACAAAATCTCAAGTCAATCAAAAGTTGTCAACCATATGATTCAAGGCCAACAAAACTCTTATTACCCAATTCAGTTTGGACACTCCCAAGCAATGATTCCAGGCCCATCACCATCATATAACTATGGACCAGTAGCAATGTACGACCCAAATCAATGGAGGCAAAATCAACAACAAACAAATTTTCAAATATAGCCCGAATCCTCTGTGGCAAACAGCAATCCACGAGGGAACAATAAACAAGACAACTCTCCATCAACTTCAATGGCAAGCAAAGGAAGAATCATGACAATCATTGGAGGAAATAGTATTGATCATGAAAACAATAATCAAAAGAAGAATTACTTTCGAAGAGTAAACTCCATCTCAACAGAAGGCCTATACAAAAAGACAAGATGGTCTCATCTACCAATCACATTCTCAGAAAAAGATTTGCAACTGAAAGACTATCCACACATGGATGCAATGGTAGTTGAAGCAAATATTGATGGATGGGCTGTCTCAAAAATTCTAGTTGACGGTGGAAGTTCTGTAGACATTATATTCACAGCAACAATTGATGCCATGAAAATTGATCGCAAACTTTTAGGAAGAGCTGAGCACCCACTCTACGGCTTCGGTGGGAAGCCAATTCACTCATTAGGAAGAATAGTTCTTCTTGTATCATTTAGAACAGTAAATAATGCAAGAACAGAACAAATTACATTTGATGTAGTGGACATCCATTATCCTTATAACGGACTTTTTGGAAGAGGAACTTTGAATGCATTTGAGGCAGTCATAAGCTACTCTTACTTATGGATGAAGATGCCTGCAATAAATGGAGTTATCACAGTCCATGGAGATCAAACCAAAGCAAGAAACATTGAAAAAGAATACACTCTTGGTCGGAAAAATATTCATACAATCAAAGAAGAAGAGAAAGAAGAAATAGAAAATACGAAGCCACAAGCAAAAGCTCAAGCAGTCGAAGAAACAAAGAAAGTACCCCTTGACTCATTAATCCCAGACAAACAAGTAATCATAGGGACAGGACTTTCTCAAGAAGAAGAAAACAGACTCATAGAATTTCTTCAAAGCAACAAAGATGTCTTCGCATGGACATCTAATGATTTAGGAGGAGTCAGTAGAGATATAATTGAGCACAAACTCGACATCAATCTAAATTTCAGACCCAAAAAGCAGAAACTGAGAAAATTAGCTGAAGACAGAATACAAGCTGCAAAAGCCGAAGTCCAAAGGTTGCTAGATGCTAAAGTTATAAGAGAAGTCCAATTCACAACTTGTCTATCAAATATCGTCATGGTCAAGAAAAAGAACGGAAAATGGCGAATGTGTATCGATTTTACAGATCTCAACAAAGCATGCCCAAAAGATAATTTCCCACTACCAAGAATCGACACACTAGTTGATCAAGCAGCTGGAAGTGAAATGCTAAGTTTCCCAGATTGTTTCTCAGGATATCATCAAATCTGGATGAGAAAAGAAGATGAAGAATTTACAAGTTTCATCACACCATTTGGAACATACTGCTTTGTAAGAATGGCAGAGGGGCTTCGCAATGCAGGCACAACATTTGTCACGATGACTTTAACAGTGCTCAAAAGTCAGATTGGCAAAAACTTGCTAGCTTATGTCAACGACATAGTTGTCAAGAGCAAGAAAAGACAAGATCATATTGAAGACCTCCAAGAAACATTCTCAAATCTGAGAAAAGGAAATTTAAAACTAAATCCCGAAAAATATACCTTTGGAGTATAGAAAGGAAAAATCTTAGGTTGCATTGTATCAGCAAAAGGGATAGACCCAAACCCAGACAAAGTTCAAGCAATTTTGAACATGAGAATTCCTGAAAACATAAAAGTTGTTCAAAAATTGACTGGAAGACTTGCAGCTTTAAACAGATTCATCTCAGAATCAGCAGAACGAAGCCTACCAATATTTCAGGCACTCAAAGGATCCAAAAGAGACTTCGCATGGGGACATTCGCAACAACATGCATTTGAAGAAATAAAAAAACATCTACTACAGCCAAACACATTGATCTCACCAACACCAGGAGCAGATTTGCTATTATATGTCTCAGCCATAGAAATAGCTGTAAGTGCAGTACTAGTCCAAGAACAAGAAACAAATCATTCAAAATATCAAGTACCTGTCTACTATGTTTCAGAAGCATTATTCGGATAAAAAATATACTATTCTGAGATTGAGAAAATCTCTTACACAGTTTTAACAGCATCAAGAAAATTGAAGCACTACTTTCAGGCCCACAAAATCAGAGTTCTCACAAATTACCCTCTGAAAGAAGTACTACAAAGTTGCAGAACAACAGGAAGACTAGGAAAATGGGCAGCAAAATTATCTCAACATTTTATAGACTTTGAAAAGAGAACATCAATAAAATCTCAAGTCCTAGCAGACTTCATAGCAGATTGGACACCCTCCCAAAGTTCAAGCGAAGACAAGAAGTAACCAGAATGGACAATATATTGCGATGGTGCATGGGGCTTCGCAGGGGCTGGAGCAGCTGCAATAATCACCTCGCCTTCAGGCGTAAAGATGAAAATATGCTGCAAGACTAGAATTTCAATGTACAAACAACATAGCAGAATACGAAGCCGTTTTACTGGGACTTTGCAAAGCAAAAGCAATGGGAATCCAAAGATTAATAATCAAAACGGATTCACAAATTGTAGCAGGACATATTGAAAAAGACTACAAAGCAAGAAATCCAGAATTAACAAAATACTTGCAATTTCTCAAAGATCAATAGAAACATTTTGAAGGTTTCACAGTCAAAAACATCTCAAGAAATGACAATTCAGATGCAGACGAACTAGCAAAAGCTGCAGCACAAAATACAAGCCTCCCTCAAGATGTTTTCTATTAAATCTTGAAACAAGCATCCATCAAAGCAGTGCAAGCTACACCCAGAGAAGTCCATATAATACAAAGTGAAGACTGGAGAGCCCCAATTATGGCTTACCTTCGTGGGCACTATGAGCCTGAAAACGAAGTCAACAACATAAGAATGAAGCAAAGAATAAGAAATTACAAGATCATCAACAATCAGCCATACAAACAAGGAATATGTGCACCATTACTCAAATGTATATCAACAGAAGAGGGGAAAAAGCTACTATCAGAAATACACAAAGGAATTTGCGGCACACATCCTGGAGCAAGAACAATGGCAGGAAAAGCATTTCGTCAGGGATTTTATTGGCCATTAGCCCAAAATGACAGCAAAGAAATTGTCAAATCTTGTCATAATTGTCAAATGTCTGTAGGAGAGCAAAGGCTCCAGCAACAAATTTACAAACAACAGAACCAACTTGGCCATTGGCAAGATGGGGAATTGACATCATTGGAAAGCTACCTATAGCCCAAGGAAACCTTCAATATGCAGTAGTAGCAGTGGAATATTTCACTAAGTGGATCGAAGCTAAACCAGTGACAAACATGTCATCATTCACAATGAAGAAATTTCTTTGGCAAAACATCATTTGTCGCTTCGGAGTTCCAAGGCACATAACAGTAGATAATGGAACTCAATTTGACAGCCAAAATTTCAGAGAGTATTGTGAAAGCTTGGGAATTCAATTATGTTTCGCGTTAGTAAAGCACCCACAGTCAAACGGTGCAGTCGAATGAGCAAATGGAATTATTTGCATAGGAATATCAAAATGCCTCGTGGGGCTGCCGAAAGGCAAATGGGTGGATGAGTTATCTAAAGTTGTTTGGGTACACAACACCACAGTTTCAAGATCAACACACTTCTCTCCTTTCAAATTGCTTTATGGAGAAGAAGCGATGACGCCTGAAGAGATACAATTTCAAGGACCAAGAACAAATATTGAAATAATAGATGAGGACCAACAAATGACAAGCAAAGATTTACTAGAGGAAGAAAGAATGAAGGCGATCCAGAATCTTGAGAAATATCAAAAGGAAACAGAAAGTTGGTACAATAAGAAAGTCAAACCAAGACAATTATCACCAGAAGACTTTGTCTTGAAAAGAAAAAGAAATGAAGACACAATCCGAAAGTTTCAGCAAAAATGGGAAGGACCTTTCCTCATCATAAGAACCAACAAGCCAGGAGCATTTCACCTAGCAGACATGAGTGGGAAGGAAATTGATCACACATTCAATATTCAAGACCTACGAAGATACTATCTCTAGAATTTATTTTCATCTTTGTACAAAATAGATTAGCTTTTACGTTCTGAAAAAATTCAATTCAAATGTAAACGAGCTGCACTCTTTTTCCACTTAAGGGGAACCCTTCGCAGGGTCAGTGGTTTTTTAACGAGGCAGTCTCCATTGTAAATTCTCATCAAAGTATAAATGAGAAAACTAGTTCCCCTAAAAATAATCTTATCAAAGGCCAAAGAGTATACTTCAAATATACTCATGCATCGGCAAAACACCCAAAGTAGGTAGCATCATTATTCGAATAAGCAAAAAACGATGCTAATCTATCAAAAGAATCGTAAAATATATAAATATATACACATAATTCACTAAGGTGAATTTTGGCTTCAAAAATGAAGCCTGTATGTTATCTTCGCCAAAAAGAGCGAATAATATTTTCAAATTCACTAAGGTCAATTTTGACTTCAAAAATGAAGTCTGCATGTTATCTTCGCCAAAAGGAGCGAATAATATTTTCAAATTCACAAAGGTGAATTTTGACTTCAAAAATGAAGTCTGCATGTTATCTTCGCCAAAAAGAGCGAATAATATTTTTAAATTCACTAAGGTGAATTTTGACTTCAAAATGAAGTCTGCATGTTATCTTCGCCAAAAAGAGCGAATAATACTTTCAAATTCACTAAGGTGAATTTTGACTTCAAAAATGAAGAATGCATGTTATCTTCGCCAAAAAGAGCGAATAATATTTTCAAATTCACTAAGGTGAATTTTGACTTCAAAAATAAAGTGTACATGTTATCTTCGCCAAAAAAACCGAATAATATTTTCAAATTCACTAAGGTAAATTTTGACTTCAAAAATGAAGCCTGCATGAAATTTGACTTAAAAAACGAAGTCTACGCGTCGCCTTCGCTTAAAAGGTGAGGGGACGGTGTTTTTAAATTCACTAAGGTGAAATTTGACTTTACAAAAAATAAAGTCTATGCGTCACCTTCGCTTAAAAAGTGAGGGGACGGTGTTTTCAAATTCACTAAGGTGAAATTTGACTTTACAAAAAACGAAGTCAACTCATTGCCTTCGCTTAAAAAGTAAGGGGATGATGTTTTCAAATTTACTAAGGTGAAATTTGACTTCACAAAATACGAAGTCTATGCGTTGCCTTCGCTTAAAAAGTGAGGGGACGGTGTTTTCAAATTTACTAAGGTGAAATTTGACTTCACAAAATACGAAGTCTATGCATTGCCTTCGCTTAAAAAGTGAGGGGACGGTGTTTTCAAATTCACTAAGGTGAAATTTGACTTCACAAAATATGAAGTCAACACGCTGCCTTCGCTAAAAAGTAAGGGGACATCGTTCCTTTCACATAATAAATCATATCGCATAAAAATGTCTATACAAATACACACATAAAAAACGCTTTATTATGTCAACAAATATACATATCAAATATTTTCTGAAGCAACAATAGTTGTTGCTTCGTCAATCAAATCTTCAACAACTCTATCTAAAACATGATTTACCTCCGAACTAAGATAGTCTTCGGAAATATAGCTCGGCGAAGCACTTGAACACGAAGACTGAAAACACACAAAGAAAATGCCATTAAAATTTGCTTTACATATGTCTCCACATCACAACATAAGCACAAATACTTGAGAAAATTTACTGCAATCAATAACACGAGGCAAACATCTCTCATTTTCAGCAATAGAGAATTCAGTTTCAAATTCTAGAAACAAGCACATCCCATCAGGAAAAAATATAAAAAAATCACAAACAGCAAAATTTATGTTCGCTTACGTTTCACAAACACATCAAAAGAAGATTTTGCCTCTTTAGTAGCATACTCCAACCATAAGGTAGGCTTAGCAACAAAGTTACCTTTACACATTAACAAGGGCATAACCACAACTTCATCATGTCCAAAGTTCAACATTTACAAAAACGTTAAAAGTTTTCAAAACCTCACCCCTCGAATCTAAAATCTAAACTACGACAAACTAAAGTACATGATCACGAGCATCATCATCCCTCGCCCTCTCTTGTTCAAGTCTTTCTTGCCTCCTCTCAGTCTCCACATCAGAAGCAAGTCTCCTTTCAAACTGCTACAACAAAAGCAAAATAAAACAACATATAAGAAAAAACACAAGGAAAAAACAACGAATCAAAATCACATATAGATAACATACTTTTTCCATCTTTTGCTTAGCTTTCATAAAGGCATGCTCCCTTCCACCTTGGTTCCAGTATTCATGAAAATATTTCTTGCAAAGCATTTGAGTACGAGAAGAAACTTGGTTAAGAGATTCCACTGACGGAAACCTGTAACTTTGGTCATACAGTTTCTCATACAAAGGATCATTGGCCTCCTTCATCAAATGAAAAATTGCACGACTTGAATACATGCAACTCAAATCAGCAGAAGTCTGTAAAACAGTGGGCAGATCTTCATATTGGCGGCAAAGCCAAGCAAAGAACGGATCGAATTCTCCAAGCTCCCAACAAGGATCTTCTGGCTTCGCACCAAATTTATCATAGCAATTTTTGCAAAGTTCCCACAAGCGATTGCACTTATTATGAAAATTCTGATCCTTTTCAAGAGATTTTTTCTCAAGATAATTCTTTTCTCTCAAAACTTTCTCAAGATCTTTCTTCAAATTATCGTAATCTTCAATCTTCGTTTCAAGTTTAGCTCTGACAGAAATACATCTAGACTCCATATTATGAAGAGCTTCAATTGTTTCTATCCTCTCCTTCTCCTTAGCAGCAAGTTGAGATTTCAAAGAATTAATCTCTTCAACCAAACTTTTTTCACGAAGTGCTGCATTTTTTGCATCATCCTCAATCGATTTACGCAAACTCCTTTGCAAAAGTGCATTCTACATACGTAGTCAAAAATATATTACAAATCGAAATAACAAATCTAAATAAAATTTACGCAATAAAGATAACAGTCAAAATGATCGAACCTTGTAAATCATGAAAACACTATCTGCCAACTCAAGCGAAGATTTTCCAACAAGTTCGGCCTCCGCATCAGGAACTATGAAGGCATCATCAATGCACTTTGACAACTTTAATTCTGCTTTCTTTGGCATAATACGAAGTTTGTCCAAACCAATTCCAACAAATTTGAAAGTATCTAAGTTCACACCTTGAGCCTGGCAGTACTCCATACAACGTTTATAAGCTTCAAGATTTACACCATCAGGAACAGTTCCCAAAACTTCAGCCAGAGTCGCAGATTTCTGGGCAACTTCTTTCATCTTTCCAATATCAACAGTCGTCTCCCTCTGAGAAGAAGAATCAGGGAAAAATTTCTCTGCGAAGACAAAAACAAGAATTAAAAGAAGACAAAAACAAAACAAAAATACGCGAAGTAAAAAAATCACCTGTAGAAACACCCTTTTCCAGCTGGTAAGACACCCTCTCACCAGTATTCACATTGATAGTAGACTCGGAAAGACGAGAAACACAGTCATGTTCAGCCTCCTCGTCATGAACTTCATCATCAGATTCATCAAAATTAAGGGCAAAAGTCATAGTACCCTTAATTTTTTGTGTCTTCGCACCAGGCACAACAACTTCAGAAGCACCCTTTTCACTACCAACTGTAGCATCTTGCTCTATCCGCAAAATATTCTCTGAAACTTCACAACCTAAGTTAGCACCTCCAGACGAAATCAGAGCTTCTATCTCATCACCAAATTTTCCTGGATCATCTCGGGGAGTTTCAACAGAAAATCTTTGAGAGGATGGCCCAGCAGTCTCCTGCGAAGCCAACACCTCACCTTCTTCTTGTGACCCAACAACAGTGGCGGCCACAGTCACCGGAGAAGAAACCGGATTAACTGGATTATAAAGAATATCTTCGCCAACATTTTGTTGTGATGAAGTCAAGATAGGTTCAGCAATACCACCATGGGAAATGTTGGCCATCAAATTCTGAAAATAGTCATCAAGTGGAGTCAACATAGGAGGAGTCAACCCACTAGAATCAAAAACTAAACTAAACATTCTCACCTCATCATCACAAGACATTTTCTTCAAAGCTTCATCAACAAAATTTTTTGACAAATCAGAATCAGAAAAACCAGCAATCTTCGCTTTCTTCTTTGAAGCTCTTTTAGTCAGCGGAGCCCCACCTCTCTTTTTTCTAGTAACATTTTCAATACTAGGCTTCTCACTTCTAGCATAAGCCGGAGCTGACCTTCCACCATATTCTATCTGAGCAATATCAAAAACTCTATTCAATCTCTTATAATCTGAGCTAAGGATTTTATCCATCAGATCTTTCTCTTTCTTCAAAAATTTCCTAAGAATCTCAACAGCTTTAATTTCAACAGCAGAAACAAATTCTTTGTCTTCAGTATACTTCTTTGGACGAAAAACTTCATTATCTGGAAAGATATAAGTTTTCCCTCTGACTACCTTTCATGAAATCGAACAAAGCCCCAACCTTTCTTCAAAGGCCAAATCCGAGCAACAATACACTCTTCGCAAAAATCTTGGGCACTTTGCATACTTGCAGCAAGCTTATAAAACTTCTCACAAGATTTATAACTTCTCGAACTTTGAAATTCAGGTTTACAGTCAAAACTGTTCTTGTGCATCCTTGCAGCCAAAGGATATCTTTTAACAACTCTGTTAGCTTGATTCTTCTCCTCGACCAAAAGAAATTTATGGTAAAACCAATAGCGATACCAATTTTTAACCCACTTATTTTTAGAAGCAGGAGCTATCTGTTTAGCACCGCGAGCTTGCTTAAAACTACAACATCCAAAATATTTGATGACACTTTTTTCATTAACCATTTTACTGCAAAATTGAGTATGCATCTCATGAATAGAACAAAAAGCTCCAATATCCAGATTTCCTCTCTGAGATTTCACTGCCCAAATAAAAAGAGCGATTTTTGCCATTCCATTTGGAGTCAAATGATGCATCTCAATGTTATAAGCTTTCAGAATTTCTTCAACAAAATCTTGACATGGCATACGAAGACCAGCCGCAAAATGATCACGAAACACAACACATTCATTAGGTTCTGGCCTAGGAACTGTCTCATTTTGTGAAGGTAACCTAACCTCAGCTTTTTCGAACATTCTATTTTTGACCATCCACTGCAATTCAGACTCATCAAACAAGGATTTGCCAAAGTTCAGAGACTTCGTATCATCACCAACAAGTTCCGACTCCGATGCAGAAACATTAGATAAATCCTCATCAGAAACAGATTGCTCAGATTCAGCTAGCGAATTTTCAGAAGCATTCTTCTCTCTGTCTGACATCTAAATACAAAAATATATAAATATATAAATAAAAATAAGCATACAAAAATACAAAACATAACAAAACTAAAAAAAACATCAACCTCAAAAAAATTACCTTCGCAACAAAAAAGAAACGAAGGAATAAAGTGGCTTCGAAGAAAATCGACTTCGCGGCAACTAAAAATTCAACAACACCTTCTCGTCTTCGATCACGTACCCAAAAGAGGGGAACACACCGTAGTATATATAGGTGGCTTCGGAATATAACCGTTAAAAAACACTGTTCATAGCATAACGGTCATAAACGGCCAACTCCAAAGTTCAGGACGGTGTTTTTTGTGACTTCGTTTTAAAAAATTCAAAATTTACGAATTTCAGACCTTTGGAGTAGGCCTTCATTCGTGAGGGGCTACTGTTGGGGGAATTAACTTTGTCCAAAAAACTCATGCCCAAACTTTGAAGTATGAAAAATATAAAAGTATCCTAATGAAATTCACTTACAGGGAAAAGTATAGAGAATGATGTATTTCGACTTCGTCGTCAAGAACTCGACTTCGCTTATCAACTTCGTCGTCAAGAATTCAACTTCGCCTATCGACTTCGTCGTCAAGAATTCGACTTCGTCGTCAAGAATTCGATTTCGCTTATCAACTTCGTCGTAAAGAATTCGACTTCGCCTATCGACTTCGTCGTCAAGAATTCGACTTCAACTATCGACTTCGTCGTCAAGAACTCGACTTCGCCTATTGACTTCGTCGTCAAGAAATCAGCTTCGCTGGACAGAGAAGTAGACGGAAAGCAAGAAATGATCTGAAGAGAACAAGTTCATTGAAGGAAAGAAGATCAAACGTAAAGAAAAGACTGAATCAGGAAGAAACATTGTTCGCCTACACGGCCGTGTAGGCCGTTTACACGGCGTGTAAACGCTACTCGATGGGTAACCGTGTAGGCCGATTAGCCGTGTAAAGCCGTGCAAAACCGTTTCGACCGTTTAAAAGGCCGTTTAAACGGCCGTGTATACCGACTTTTTGATAAACGATGGGTGACCGACCGTTCACTATTTAACGTTTAGGCTAACATTGGGAAGAAATGACTACTTCGCCCTTACACAGATGAAGGGTTGTAAGCATTTAGGTTAGGGGTAAAATAGTCATTTTATGTAAAATACGAAGACTAGGGCCCTATAAATACCCCCTCTAACATGTATGGTACAAGGAATGAAATGAATACAACTTTGCACACAATTTTGTCTTGTTTGAAATTTTTCTGTTGATTGTGTGAATTGTGTCATCCGACCTGAACTTTTCACCCAACATTATGTTTTGTCTGATAAGGCTGCTAGTCTAGGTATTTCGCTAGGGTCTGATTGCAATCAAAAAAATTAGTCTGGTTCAGTCCTTAAAAATTGAGGAAGTTAGCAGGTTGCATGACTTCTCTTTTGACAACTTTGTTCAACGCTTAGATGATGGGGATGCTAGTACAGTTTGCTAAACGATGTTGATCAAAATCTGGAAATTTTAAATAATTTATGCAGTGAGGTAACAGAGTGCTTGAGTGATGGAGAATGTGATCTTAGTGATCTACACTCTACTATATCACAAATCGCTAAAAGAAAACCAAGAGGTGGTAAGAAGAAGAAAAACATAAAAACAGTTTAAATGAAGGGAGTTTTTTTTGGAACTGCAATGGGTTTAGAGACCCAAAAAAAATATAGATTCCTATCGGAAGTAACAAGGGAAAAGAATTTAGATTTCATAGCCTTATCAGAGACCGGACGAGATAATATTCCACAATCCACACTTAATATTATATGTGCTGGGAAGGACTTTTTGTGGCATATTAAACCTCCTAAGGGTCGCTCTGGTGGCATGGTAGTTGGGGTTAATCTTTTGATGTATGACATTGGAGAAATTGAGGAGGGTGAATTTCTAGTACGTTTTAAATTAAGAAATAGAGATGATGATTTCAAATGGAATTTGGTGTCAGTCTATGGGCCGGCACAGCAAGAACATAAAGAGAGATTCTTGATTGTGGTAGTGCAGATGTGTTCAGAGCAAACCTTACCATTATCCTAGGTGGTGACTTTAACATTATTCGTGGACCATGGGAGAAAAATAATGACAATTACAATCACAGATGGCCCTTTCTGTTCAATGCAATTATTGACTCCTTTAACTACCGTGAAATCGAATTATCAGGGAGGCAATATACTTGGGCTAATAACCTACAAAACCAGACATTCGAGAAATTAGATAGAGTGCTCGTATGTACCGACTTTGAGTCCAAGTTTCCACATACCACTGTAAACGCCCTCAATAGAGAAATTTCAGACCATACTCCCTTGTTTTTAAATATTGGCAACTCATCCAATATTTACCAACCACAGTTCAAGTTTGAGCTGGGTTGGTTGCTCACGGATGGTTTCATTGGGATGGTCAGCGATATTTGGCTAAACACTCACATAGTTGGTACACCATTACAAAGGTGGCAAACAAAAATTAGGAAAGTACGCCAATATCTCAGGGGTTGGGCAAAACACATGAGTGGTTCTTATAAGAAAGAAAAAAAGGCTCTACTAAACAAACTAGACGAGCTAGATAAGAAGGCGGAGTCATTAACGTTAGAGGCTGATGAGATTAATTTGAAACATGTCCATAATGAAAGGCTAGCGAGCCTCTTGCGGGAAGAAGAATTAAAATGGTATCAAAGAGCAAAAGTAAAAAACCTTTTAGAGGGGATGCGAATACTAAGTTTTATCATCTAGTGGCAAATGAGAAGCGTCGTCAAACTCGTATCTTCCAACAATTGGAAGATGGAAGTAGAACAATTCTTGGCGATGGCAATCTAAAGAGATACATCACTACTTACTACAAAAACCTTTTTGGCCCATCAGAACAGAGCACTGCGACTCTAGATGAATCACAAAGGGAAGACATCCCCCAAGTCTCACTAGTAGAAAATGAGATCCTAACACAACAGTTCCATAAAACTGAGGTACGTGCGGCAATTTTCCAAATGGAACATAATAAAGCTCCGGGGCCTGATGGTTTCCTAGCAGAATTCTATCAGGTTTTCTAGAATGTCATTAAAGAAGACCTTATGGCTCTGTTCCAAGAGTTCCGTCATGGATCTTTACCGCTACATAGCCTCAACTTTGGAAAAATCATCCTACTGCCAAAGAAAAATGAAGCAACACAAATTCAACAGTACAGACCCATATGTTTGTTAAATGTTAGCTTCAAAATTTTCACTAAGGTGGCCAGTAATCAAATAACGAGCATAGCCCAAAGAATTATAAGACCGACACAAACAACATTCCTACCAGGAAGAAACATTATGGAGGGTGCTGTCATTTTACATGAGACCATTTATGAGCTACATACCAAAAAACAAGATGGGGTTATTATCAAGATTGATTTTGAGAAGGCATACGATAAAGTAAAATGGGAGTTTCTTCAGCAAACACTGAGAATGAAGGGTTTCTTTGACACATGGTGTAAATGGATCGAACACTTCACACAAGGGGGAAACGTAGGAATTAAAGTAAACGACCAGCAAGGTGCATACTTCCAAACGAGGAAGGGCTTATGGCAAGGTGATCCACTGTCTCCCTTACTGTTTAACATTGTGGCAGACATGCTTGCTTTACTCATTGCTAGGGCTAAAGATGATGGTCAAGTTGAAGGGGTGATCCCACACTTAGTAGATAGTGGATTGTCAATACTACAGTATGCGGATGATACTGTTATTTTTATGAGCCATGATATGGGAAAGGCAATAAATATAAAGTTCCTGCTTTGTGTTTTTGAACAATTATCAGGCTTAAAAATCCACAAAAGTGAAATATTTTGCTTCAGTAAAGCAAAGGATTATGAACTGGCCTATTCACAACTGTTTAGTTGTAAAACTGGAGATTTCCCTTTCAAATACCTGGGCATCCCTATGCACTATAGGAAACTAAACAACAGAGATTGGAAGGTCATAGAAGAGAGGATCGAGAGGAAACTGAGTGGGTGGAAAGGAAAGATGCTAACAGTAGGAGGACGGCTAGTCCTCATAAACTAGGTGCTCTCGAGCTTACTAATGTCCATATGTGCTAAACCAGTACTTGTTACTTACTTCTATCTATTAAACGTTACCGTTTGAACTACTGAACGGAGTGTCCAAAATGCTGAATTATTATAGGTCCAGATTCTATTGGCAAAATGATCAACACAAGAAAAAATATAGATTGGTCAAATGGGAAATTATGTGTCAACCTAAACAACAAGGGGGGCCTAGGAATACTAGATTTGGAGTTACAAAATAAATGCCTACTCAGCAAGTGGCTATTTAAACTTTATAACGAGAATGGGATCTGGCAATCACTTTTGAGGAACAAATACGTGAGAAACAAAACTATAGGAGAGGTGACCAAAAAAGCAACTGATTCGCACTTCTGGGAAAGCCTCATGAATGTGAAAGACCAATTTCTAAACTATGGATCCTTGGTTCTCAAATTAGATTTCAGGAAGATAGATGGTTGGGAGACCAGCCGCTAAAAATTAAATTCCTTGCTTTATTTAATATAGTCCGAAAGAAGCAAGACTCTGTGGCCAATATTTTTCAGTCATCGCCCCTCAATATCTCGTTTAGGAGAAGCTTGGTGGGGCAAAACTTGAGAGATTGGAACAAAATTGTTTCTTGGTTAACGGACCTAAATCTTCGGGACATCCTAGATGTTTTTACTTGATCTCTACGGTCAACAGGACAGTTTTCAGTTAAAACAATGTATGCTGCACTGATTAATAATGGCGCGAGACTTTCACAGGAAATTTATGCCAATGAAGATCAAAATCTTTATGTGGTATTTAAAAAGAGGTGTAATTCTAACCAAAGATAATCTCGCTATACGGAATTGGAATGGGGAAAATTATGCATTCTGTCAAATAAATGAATCTATTCAACACCTGTTTTTCAATTGTGCATACACTAACTTCTTGTGGAGAGCTGTCCACTTATTGTTTGGTATTCCTAGACCATTTGGGTCACAAGAAACGAAGTAGTGTTTGACAGATGTAGACCAAAAATGTTCTTGTAGGTACTCTTCAGGGGGAATGTATTGGCTTCGGCAATGGGCACAGCTACAGCATCATGATGACCAAGAGTTGCTCCTTCAGGCTGCTCGGTTACTGGAGGAGGTCGCATTGCGCTATTTTGCATTATTTGGCTGGTTATTTACTTGTCGGATTGGTCTCCGTTAGTGATACTCTGGTGTTTGTTTAAATTAAGCTCGGACGCATTTGTTGTAATAATTTAGTCTGATTCTACCTTGAGTAGATGAAGCCGGATATTCATCCTTTTTCTAAAAATCAAGGACAGACTAAAATATCTTGAAAAGAAGAAACATGCATCCGTAATAATCTGGACAATGTGGACAGCACGGAATAAACACATTTTTAATGGAATACATCGATTCTAGCAGCCTGCTGGCTTACTTTCTTCAAGGAATTGCTATTGCTCTCCCATAGAGTAAATTCAAGACTTTTCAACACCCTTTGATCAATGTATACGAACTCTGGTGTAATTAGTAGACTTTGTTTTATTTTCTTTTTGTTTCATTCTTTGTTTTTTCTTGAATTTTTTCTTTGTTAAACTCTTGTAACATCTGTTTATTCGCCTTAATATATTGAATGTAGAGGCGCAAGCCCCTCTAGATTCCATAAAAAACATAAAGAAATATAGAAAACAACACAGGAGCCAAGTAATAGAAAATGGGGCTGCTATATTTGGGATCCAACTGACTACTCCGTCCCAAAAATAGATATTGTTTTTGCTTCCTGAGAAGTCAAATGTTTTTAAATTTGACCAAATATATATATAAAATATTAATATTTTTATAGTACATAGTTGGTATCAATAGATAGATCGTCGAATCTATTTTTATAATAAACTTATTTAGAGATACAAATGTTGTTATATTTTCTATAAATGTAGTCAAACTTGAGAAAGTTTGATCGGCATCAATACTGTAACGTCACTTATTTTGGGACGGGGGAGTATTTTGTAGGGATCAAGTAAAAACAGAAGGGGGGAGCAGTTGTCGGATTTGGATTTGAATGCTGATCAAATTGCTGCTGATGTTGTTGAATGGATGAGTCTTCAATGATTTTGCTGTTTGTGGTGTCGTACGAGCGCCTGCCTGTGTATGCACAGTCCACGGTGTTATTCATATATTAATGAGTGAAATCGATAGTTTGTTTGATAATATGACGTAACTTTTTACTAGTAATTTTTTATCATAACTTTTTACTAGTAGGCCTTTACTAGGAGTATTCGAATATTAAAAAAATGTGGCTTGTAATAACAACCACTCTAAGGCTATTTTCAGTGAGAGTTTCATCAAAGTTTTATTTACATTTAATAAGCTGCCACATAAATGTTTTTAATGATGTGATAATGTTTTTAATAAGAGAGAAAAGAAATAAGTTTTACGAGGATGAAACTCTCTCGCTCTTTTATCAACTCAAGATGACTCATAGAATTAAGATATTCATATGAAATGTGAATAAAACTATATGGATTGATAGTGATTATTTATCCATATTTTATTACATTATACGTTCTACGAAACAAATTAAAAATAAATGAATTTGCTAAATTTCAGGTATCTGAATTTTAGTTTTCTTTGAAGCGAAGGTTATTGCATATATTTTGTACTAAAATTGTCATTTTAGTTCGTTGCAATTTCTATAGACACAATCTGTAACTTTTTTTCCTGAGAATAAAAAAGCCATTAGATAAAACTACAAACTCACAAAATCTGATATGTTTTGGCATAAAGACAATTGACAACTCACAATTATTTCTATAGTCAGGCAAGAACCAAAATTTGATATGTTACGACACAAAGACAAATAACAAATCAGAAAAAGTATCAACTTGTACTAATTGGTACTCCCTCTGTTTTTATTTAAGTGTCGTATTTGGTTTCTGTAAGAAAAAAGTGTTGCATTTGTGTCTGAGTTCTTCAGTGGAAGAGAAAATGCAATTAAGGATGTTGCATGCACAGTATGCGCACCTCGGTAACTTAGGGAATTTAAATTTTCCGGCCTGTTCTCTGGATGGTTTCTGGCTGATGCTGATTTGTTGTGAGAGAAAAATACTGCTGAATGGCTGGCTGATTCTGGCTGATAAGCACAAGCGAATAGGGTGTTCATGTACGGTGTACCAATGGGAGAAAGGGAAATAGAGCCATCGTCTTGCATGTGGGGGAGAATTAATGAAGAATTAACTCATCATGGAAAGAATTAACCATATCCTTGGTATGTTAACCAGATGCAAATACGACACTTAAATAAAAACAGAGGGAGTAGTACAAGGGTGTTGCCTGAAATTATTTTAAAATTCAGACACCTGAAATATCGGAGAAGTGAAAAATAAATTAATTATGTTTTTTTCGAGTGAGTTTGATATTGCTGACCACGTTTACCACGCAGTCTATAAATTAACTATGCTGGAGATTAGAGAATGTACTGCAATGTGGCAGGCGAAGCTAGACACTATACCTTGGCTGCGAGCGTGTGTCGTCTATATATGATCACCCGTGCCAACTGGCTCCGTATATTTTTTCTTGTGGTTCTCGCGTGCTACACAGCTGAGTGGTGAGCTAGAGTGACCAGCAAGAGTCCATCGTCCGGCTGGCTCTGTCGGCCATGGCGAGCGCCAAGACGGAACTCCAGCTGCAGGAGAGGGTCCAGCTCCACCGCACGGCGTGGAAGCTGGCCGACCTCGCCGTTCTCTTTCTGCTCCTGGCCCTCCTCGCTCGCCGTGCGTCCTCGCTGGTGGCGGCGGGCGGCACGGCGCCGGCGTGCACGTGGTGCTGGGTCGCCGCGCTCATCTGCGAGGCGTGGTTCACGGTGGTGTGGCTCATCAACATGAACGCCAAGTGGAACCCGGTCCGCTTCGACACGCACCCTGAACGCCTCGCCCAACGGTGAGTGGTGTAGTGGTGGCAAGTACTGTACCACCAAGACGTAAGATAAGTAGGGTTTTTTTTTTTACTTCGTCAATCTGATGCGTCAATGATTTATTTATCAGGACCGACGAGCTGCCGGCGGTGGACATGTTCGTGACGACGGCGGACCCGAAGCTGGAGCCGCCGGTGGTGACGGTGAATACGGTGCTGTCGCTGCTGGCGCTGGACTACTCCGCGGGCAAGCTGACGTGCTACGTCTCCGACGACGGGTGCTCGGCGGTGACCTGCTACGCGCTGCGCGAGGCCGCTGAGTTCGCCAAGCTCTGGGTGCCGTTCTGCAAGAAGCACGGCGTCGGGGTCCGGGCCCCCCTTCGTGTACTTCTCCTCCGCTGCTGCGGTGGCCGCCGCCGACGACGCCGAGTTCCTGCGCGCTTGGACGTTCATGAAGGTAAAGCTGCTAGCTACTGTAAATTCTTTTCTGCAGTCAGTAACATCCACCGCCGTACACACTTACGCGCCAGTGTCTGATCGCGTTGTTGCATGTAGAACGAGTACGAGGAGTTGGTGCGCCGGATGGAGAACGCCGAAGAGGACTCTCTGGTCCGGCGCGGCGACGACGGCGAGTTCGCCGAGTTCGTGGGCGCTGACCGCAGGAACCACCCGACCATAATCAAGGTATAAATACAACTCGTGAAACGCGTGTTCACTGGTTGCTTTGTTTTCTTGCTAACAAACATGGTCCACGTTCTTGTCCTGCCGGCGAGTGTTCAGGTGCTGTGGGACAACAGCAAGAACAAGAGCAATGAGGCTGCAGGCGATGGAATCCCCAGACTCATATACGTCTCCAGGGAGACACTACCGGAAACGCAGCCTTTGACGAGGACTTCTGGCTTTGCCGAGGGTTAAATATCGAGCACTCGGCAAAGGCCCTCTTTGCCGAGGGCCGGCCCAAGGAGCCCTCGGCAAAGACAGGCTCTCGGCAAAGAGGCCTCTGCCGAGGGCCAGCCCTCGGCAAAAAAAAATCTTTGCCGAGGGCCTCCCTATTGGCCCTAGGCAAAGAGTCTTTGCCGAGGGCCTACCTTATGGCCCTTGGCAAAGAGATTTTTCAAAATATATTTTGAGACACTAAATTAACTCAAATAAAAAAGTTTTCTACTACAAAATTGTCTAACTTTTTAAGATCTACAAAGTATATATTGGTCATTTCTTCATTTAACAAATCAATAGTAATGTTGTTCACAAAATCTACATCTCTCTAATAAGTTTAATGAAACTACTAGAGATGATATATAAGGATTGTGAAATATGTTAGAACCACCACGTCGGTTGAACAAATGACCAAACAATCAAAATAAAGTTTGTAGATCTTGAGAAGTTATAAAATATTGTAGTTGAAAACTTTTTCATTTGAAAGCATCTAATTGTCGATAATTGCGTCTTAAGTTTGAAATTTGAAATTTGAAATTTTGAAAAAAAACCTCGGATGGAGAAACACTCTAAACGAAAGTTGTAGATCTCGAAAAGTTACGAAACTTTGTAGTTGACAACTTTTTCATTTGAATTCGTTTAGTGCCTCAAACAATCAATTTACACTCGGTTTGTTATAACATATGGGGAATCGAAATGGAATATAAACACAAGTGATAAAGGGTTGGAGTGGTTAGAGGAGGTAAGTGAGAGAGGGTGTGAGAGGTCACGAGTTCGAATCCCACCGACCACGACTTTACAAATAGGGTCAAAAATACTGTGTAAAATGCTACAAAAAATCCCGCGGGTGGGGGTGATGGCTCGTCGACGCCTCAAAAAAATAAATTATTTTGCTATTTTTTTAGGTTTTTTTCGATTTATTTTTTTGCCGAGGGTTTTTTTTGACCCTCGGCAAAGGCTTTGCCGTGTGCCCGATAAAGGGCCCTCGGCAAAGACCCCTTCGCCATCTCAAAATTTCCCGAGGGCTCTTTGCCGAGGGCCGCCCTCGGCAAAGCCTTTGCCGAGGGTTTTTGGGCCAAAGCATGCGATTCCAGTAGTGAGAAGAGCCCCACACAGTGTTAACATACTTAGTTAGATATGATAAGGTTGTTAGTCTAGGCATGGGCATGTGCTTACGCATAGGTTGTTGGGAACACGTGCTCACGGTTGGCCTGTACATGAAGATAGGAGAGTTTGTTTAGTTGTATTGCTTGTAACACAAGTATTGTATATGCTACGCCAGGGGTTGTTCTTTGCTCTATAAACACGAAGCCGAGAGCCTCAGGTAGAGGCATCTCGTTCACCCTAGTTTTACATGGTATTAGAGCCTCTTTCCTCACGGAGTGCTTCCATGGCACTCGTTTCTTCATCCTTAGGGGTATCTGCTGCCGTCTCCCTCACCACCTTCCTCCCACCGGTGACGGAGAAGCTCAACCGCGCCAACCATCAGTCATGGAAGGCGCAGGTCTTGTCAGCGCTGAGAGGTGCTTAGGTCGCTGACTGGCTGGAGGCTAACGCCGAGCCTCTGGCGAAGTTCCTGCCCGTGGAGGTGGGGAAGGAAGCCGATCCACCCAAAGCGAACCCTGAGTACGCTCCCTAGGTGGCGAAGGACCAGATGGTTCTGAGCTATCTGCTCACAAATCTCTCCAAGGAGATCCTCGGCCATGTCAACACCGAGGTCACAGTGAAAGGCGCGTGGGCGGCAATTGAGGCGATGTTTGCGTCTCAATCTCGCGCCAAAGTCATCTCCACCCGCATGGCGCTGGCCAATGTCTCCAAAGGTACATCTACCATTAGTGAGTATTTTGCCAAAGTTAAAACATTGGCAGATGAAATGGCGGCGACCGGGCGGAAGCTAGAAGATGAGGAGATGATCTCCTATCTGCTCAACGGGCTGGATCTGAACTATGATCCGGTTGCGACGGCAGTTGCGGCTCGTGTTGAGCCCATCTCGGTTAGTGAGTTGTTCACCCAACTCATTAGCCACGAACAGTGCCTTGATCTGCGCAATGGAGGCAACCAGTCCTCGACGAACATGGCGGCTAAGGGAGGCCGCACCGGTGGCAAAGGAGGAGGAGGACGTAGCAGTGGAGGCCGCAACGGTGGTGGACGTTGCAACCGCGGCGGCTTCGGTCATGGCGGCGGCAGTCGCAGCAATTTTCAACCTGGCGTCATCTGTCAGGTGTGTGGCAAGGAGGGCCATCCAGCTCTTCGCTGCTACAAACGCTTCGACACCAATTACACCGGTCCACCACAGAAGACGGCGTCCTCGGCGACCACTCAATCCTACGGCGTCGACTCAAACTGGTACATGGATACCGGGGCTACGGACCACATCACAGGGGAACTCAACAAGCTGACCGTCCGCGATCGCTACACCGGCAACGACAACGTCCATGTCGTAAATGGTGCAGGTATGGAAATTGATCACGTCGGTCACAGCATTTTGCGTTCCCAATCTAGTCAGATTCATCTCAATAACATACTTCATGTTCCCAAAGCCCATAAGAGTCTTGTTTCTGTCAATAGATTAGCACGTGACAATAATGCCTATCTTGAATTTCATCCCACTCATTTTTTCATTAAGGAACAGGACACCAAGAGGACACTCCTCCAGGGCAGATCTGAAGGAGGCCTCTATCCTCTTCCGTCATCATCATCATCATCAAATAAGCAAGCCTTCAGCGCTGTCAAGCCAACTGAAGCAGTGTGGCACTCTAGGCTAGGTCATGCCTCTCCACAAGTCATCCAGCAGATTCTATGCTGCCACAATCTTTCATTTGTTAGCAATTTGAATAAACATGTTGTTTGTGACGCATGTCAGCTAGGCAAAATTCATCAGTTACCTCATTCTAGATCCACTAGCATGTCGCAAGTCCATTGGATCTTATTTTTCGGATGTTTGGGGACCTGCTCCCAGTTCTATTGGACGAAACAATTATTATGTTAGTTTCATAGATGACTACAACAAATTTACATGGATATATTTTCTACGTCATAAGTCTGAAGTTTTCTCGTGCTTTTGAGACTTTCAGCAATTAGTGGAACGGCAATTTGATCGTAAAATCAAAACTATGCAAACTGACTGGGGTGGAAAATACCAGTCTTTAAGCTCTTTCTTTAAGCGTGTAGGAATTGCTCAACAAATTTCCTGTCCACACACTCATCAACAAAACGGTAGTGCCGAGCGCAAGCATAGGCACATCGTGGAGGTCGGTCTCTCTCTACTCGCCCATGCTTCTATGCCTTTGAAGTTTTGGGACGAAGCCTTTCTCACCGCTGTTTTTCTCATAAACCGCCTCCCTTCCAATGTTATTAATGGTGAAAATCCTCTTGAACGCCTTACGGGGAAGAAAACTGATTATTCCTTTTTATGCACTTTTGGGTGTGCCTGCCGGCCCAACTTGCGTCCCTACAACACCCGTAAACTTCAATTTCGTTCACGTCGATGCGTTTTTCTTGGATACAACAACTCTCACAAAGGATTCAAGTGCCTCGATCCTTCTGAGGGACGTGTTTATATCTCGCGAGATGTCATTTTTGATGAACATGTTTTCCCTTTTTTGCAGCTCCATCCTAATGCTGGGGCTCGATTGCGAAAAGAACTATCTATTCTTCCGGATGTTCTTCTTAATTCATCTACTAGCTTTGGGGATGCAATCTTGCAAGATACGACGTGTTCTTTTTCCTCACCTACTAACACTGTACCAAGTACACACCATTCTCCTCCTCATGCAGGTGAAAATTTGGCAACAAACGGCGCTGATCCGGGTGAAAACGGTGCTGATCCTGAGCCAAACGCGCGATATCTGCTGTGTCGGTCTCTGGGGAGCACACCTGGAGCTGATGCTCTGCAGCCTGGTCCTGCCGCCGGTGCCGAATCCAGTTCAGGATTGATGCAAGGACTGGTCCCTGGTGCCTCTACTGTCGCGGCAGGATCTTCTGCGGTGCCCACTGCCTCGTCTCCATCCTCGCCTAGTCGTGCGGTGGCTCAGCCTGATCCGGGCACGGAGGGGACCAGCGGCATCTCCACCGACATGCCTGCGGCGACAGAGTCTTTTCTGCCGCATCTGTCCAACGCAGAGATTGCACCACCCGGATCCTCTGCGGGTGAGCTCCCTGTATCTACTCATGCTCGTCTGGTTACCAGATTACAAACAGGCATTCGCAAACCAAAGGAGTACACCGATGGTACTGTTCGTTGGGGCATGATTGCCGCCACAACTGAGGGTCCGACCACTGTTGCTGAAGCATTCCAAGATCCCAAATGGGTAGCTGCTATGGACGCTGAATACAAAGCGTTAATGCAAAATAAGACTTGGCGACTTGTGACACCACCTCATGGCAAAAATATCATAGATTGCAAGTTGGTTTACAAGATCAAACGGAAGGCAGATGGAACTATTGATAGATACAAAGCTCACTTGGTTGCAAAGGGATATAAACAACGTTATGGACTTGATTATGAAGACACGTTCAGTCCCGTGGTCAAAGCAGCAACAATTCATTTGATCTTGTCTATTGCAGTATCACAAGGATGGTCACTTCGTCAGCTAGACGTACAGAATGCCTTCTTGCACGGCCTTCTGGTAGAAGAAGTCTACATGAGACAACCACCTGGTTATGCAAGCAAGGAAGGGCCTAATCTTGTTTGTCGACTGGATAAAGCACTATACGGACTAAAGCAAGCACCACGAGCTTGGTATGCTCGACTGTGTGGCAAGTTAGTTGCTCTCAGATTTGTGCCATCAAAATTAGATACATCATTATTCTATTATCGGAAAGGTGGATATACTATATTTGTCTTGGTCTATGTGGATGACATTATAGTAGCAAGTTCATCACGTGAAGCAACCAATGCACTGCTCAAGGACCTGGAAAAGGAGTTTGCTTTGAAGGACTTGGGTGACCTTCACTACTTCCTGGGCATAGAAGTTAAGAAGATTCCTAATGGATTGAAGCTTTCACAAGAAAGGTATGCAGCTGATATTATACAGCGTGTAGGGATGAGCAAGTGCAAATCAATGACCACACCTCTCTCTTCAGTTGAGAAGCTAAGTATATCCGAAGGGAAACCACTTGGATCTGAAGATGTATCACGATACAGAAGTCTAGTGGGGGCACTTCAGTACCTCACGTTAACTAGACCTGACATCTCCTTCTCAGTAAACAAGGTTTGTCAATTTCTCCATGCACCGACAACGTCTCACTTCAGTGCTGTGAAGAGGATATTACGATATGTGCAAGGAACCTTGAGTTTGGGACTTAAACTTGGTCAGTCTAAGTCCACAATGATCAGCGCATTCTCTGATGCGGATTGGGCCGGGTGCCCAGATGACAGGAAATCCACCGGAGGTTTTGCAGTGTTCTTTGGCTCCAATCTGATTTCGTGGTGTGCAAAGAAACAAGCAACGGTATCACGGTCTAGTACAGAAGCTGAGTACAAGTCCTTAGCAAATGCAACTGCAGAAGTCATGTGGATTCAAAAGCTGCTTGATGAACTAGGAATCCAACATCCTCGAGCTGCTCGATTATGGTGTGATAACTTGGGTGCTACTTATCTCTCTGCTAATCTCGTGTTTCATGCACGGACCAAGCATATCGAGATAGACTTTCATTTTGTTAGAGAAAGGGTAGCACAGAAGTTATTGGATATACGTTGGATACATACTGAAGATCAGATTGCCGATGGATTTACCAAACCAGTTGTGGCAGCCAAGATTAACAAGTTCAGAAGCAATCTCAACCTAGTGGCCGGCTGAGATTGAGTGGGGGTGTTAACATACTTAGTTAGATATGATAAGGTTGTTAGGCTAGGCATGGGCATGTGCTTACGCATAGGTTGTTGGGAACACGTGCTCACGGTTGGCCTGTACATGAAGATAGGAGAGTTTGTTTAGTTGTATTGCTTGTAACACAAGTATTGTATATGCCACGCCAGGGGCTGTTCCTGGCTCTATAAACACGAAGCCGAGAGCCTCAGGTACAGGCATCTCGTTCACCCTAATTTTACACACAGCACCACCACTTCAAGGCCGGGGCCATGAACGTCCTGCATGCAGTCCGTGCCGCATATTGCCATGGCTGGCAGCTGGCAAGGCACCGGCATGGCATGCAGCAGGATAAGCTCACCGTAGTGCAACCCCTGAGCCTGAACATTTGCCTGTGCACTGTGCTGTGCAGACGAGGGTGTCCGGCGTGGTGACCAACTCTCCCATCATGCTAAACGTGGACTGCGACATGTTTGCCAACAACCCACAGGTCGCCCTCCACGCCATGTGCCTCCTCCTGGGCTTCCATGAAGACGTCCACAGCGGCTTCGTTCAGGTGCCACAGAAGTTCTACGGCGCCCTCAAGGACGATCCTTTTGGCAACCAGATGCAGGTTCTATTCGAGGTACGTACAGTACAGATCACTAAGGCCTCGTTCAGTTATATTGGGATTGATTCCCGGCCTGCCGTTTCTTCAATATTTTCTATAACACCGGAACCATTTCTGGCCAGCAACAGCCGGGAACGGCGTAACCGAACAGAGCCTAAGAGAAACTGTTGTATACTACTCAAAGCAACATCGATTGACGTGACTTTATTATCTTATATATATCGACAACTTTGTCGTCTGTGCTGGTGAGCTTATGTAGAAAATTGGATACGGAGTTGCCGGACTTCAAGGCCTATTTTACTGTGGGACGGGTTGCTTTCACCGTAGGAAAGTCATGTACGGCGTGCCACCAGACTCCGCCACCACCAGCATGAAAGGTGAGATCTTTTGAAAGACTGACTGCTCCGCAATGTATTCTGATTCAGTCTATGCTCTTGACTGGTTTTTACATTACAAACTCTGGCAGATTCACCATCATACAACGAGCTACAGAACAGGTTCGGCAGATCGAATGAACTGATCGAGTCGGCGAGGAGCATCATTTCAGGGGACATGTTCAAGGCGCCAACTGTGGTAGTGGCAGACCTAACGAGTCGCGTCGAAGCAGCGAAACAAGTCTCTGCCTGCAGTTACGAGACCGGCACGAGCTGGGGCCAGGAGGTTGGCTGGGTCTACGGGTCCATGACCGAGGACGTCCTAACGGGTCAGCGCATCCACGCCGCCGGCTGGAGGTCGGCGATCCTGAACCCCAACCCGCCGGCGTTCCTCGGCGGCGCGCCCACCGGCGGGCCAGCCAGCCTCACCCAGTACAAGAGGTGGGCGACGGGCCTGCTGGAGATACTCCTCAGCCGCCATAACCCACTCCTTCTCGCTGCGTTCAAGCGCCTCGATTTCCGGCAGTGCGTCGCCTACCTAGTCATCGACGTGTGGCCCCTCAGAGCACCTTTTGAGCTGTGCTACGCGCTGCTGGGACCTTACTGCATCATTGCAAATCACTCCTTCCTGCCAAAGGTAATCTTCTATTCTAAGTTCTATCATCGGTACATGTATAATTTTATTTTAGGTGAAACCTTCATCCAAGTTTCTGGAAATTTTATCTTGTTGTGATGATGCAGGCGTCAGAGCCGGGTTTCCTCATCCCATTGGCCCTGTTCCTGGCCTACAACGCGTACAATCTGGGCGAGTACATGGACTGCAGGCTGTCAGCGCGCGCCTGGTGGAACAACCACCGGATGCAGCGGATCGTGTCGTCATCCGCCTGGCTGCTCGCCTTCCTCACCGTGCTCCTCAAGACGCTCGGCCTCTCGGAGACAGTGTTCGAGGTGACGCGCAAGGAGCAGCAGCAGGGCTCGCCCGACGGCAGTGGTGGCGGCGACGGCGACGGCGCGGACAGCGCTACTGACCCGGGGCGGTTCACCTTCGACTCGTCGCCGGTGTTCGTCCCGCCGACGGCGCTCGCGATGCTGAGCGTCGTCGCCGTCGCCGTCGGGGCGTGGAGGGCGATCGTCGTCGGTGCGGCGGGAGGCGTGCCCGGCGGTGTCGGCCCGGGCGTCGGGGAGCTCGTGTGCTGTGGATGGCTGGTGCTCTGTTTCTGGCCGTTCGTGAGGGGGCTCGTCGGCGAGGGAAGCTACGGCATCCCATGGAGCGTCAGGCTCAAGGCTGCTCTGCTCGTCGCCGCGTTCGTGCACCTGTGCACGCGCAAGTAACTTCGCCGGCGTCAGAATACACCTCCTGCGCGTGGTTGGCTGACGTGACGGGAATCATCTGGGGAAAGGAAACATGTTGCATCCGTAATCCACGACGTGTTGTGCCTAAGATTGTACCGGTTCTTTGCTTCCACTGTTCGTACAGAATTCTTGCAGAAGATAATTGGACACAACATGTGGCATGTCGTCGTCTACTGTTACAAGGATAGAAAACAGAAACGGCGGGGCTAGTGCCCGAACGTTTGGACATACGTGCGTGCCTGCACTCTGTTTCACACGCCTCACGCGAGGACCGCGCTGCTCGAACGTCATCAACATCGAGAAGAGGAGGAGGGGGTAGCGTCTGCTCGCGCCTCTGGTTCAGATGCACATCCGGCACCGGGAGGAGGAGACACCATGACGAGGCAGCAGAAGGCGAGGAGGGAGATATGCCCAATCTACTTTTGAAACATCTAGAGATGCAACACTTGCAATATACGTACGAAGACAGATGAAACACTTGAAACATGCATATAAAAACACTTGCAAAACATACCTGAAAAAACACCTATAACCATTGTAAAACATATGCAACATCTAAATAAAATACTTATAACATATGTGTGAACATATGCAACATTCAAATAAACACACTTGCAACATACGTCTGAAAAAAACAGATGAAACATCGTGAACAGAAGCTTTCAACATACGCGTACAACCATTGCAACATATGCAACGTCCCGATCTACTTATGCAACATCCATACAGAACACTTGCAACATACCTATGAAACATTTGAAACACTTGAAACATATGTTTGCAACATGCTCTTTCAGCGCAACATCTCCTTGCTACTTGTGAATAGAGGCTCGTCGACACGTAGAGTTCACTGGTGTAGAGCTCGCGGGTGGCACAGAGCTCGCCGCTCCAGTGGAGAAGGCCGCGGCAGGTCTAGTGGAGAAGGCCCCGACGTACGGAAGGCGCAATGGAGAGGGAGGAAGATCGGCTGCCATGCTTGAGCGTGGTGGAGATGTCGGCTGGCGGAGCGGAATCGCAATGGAGAGGGAGGCACGGTGGAGAGTGCAGTCACCATGGCGGCATGGCGGAACGCGGTCGTGGAGTGCTGTCGTGGCGCTACGGTGAGGTGAGTTTTTTTAGAACTATTACAGGGCAAGTGGACGAGCAGATAAGAGGCAGTCGTTAGATTAGCGTCTGGCCCAGCAACAAAGCGTCCAGGCGGACGGACACCGGCCCGCTTCCCAAAATTAGCGAAACAGAAATCCAAGTCGCTCAGCTAGTCTGCGAGAGAAGCAACTAAATTCAGAGGGGGCTGGTCGGCGAGAGAAGCAACTAAATTCAGAGCAGAAGACTGCAAGTTATGCAGAAGCTTTCAGGATCCCATCGGTTTCAGCACGATTGCAACTAAATTTAACTCCCGTTCAGCCGTGCTGATAAGCCGGCTGAAAAACACTATTGGCTGATTTGTTGTGAGAGAAAAATACTATTCCGACTGAAAAAACAAGCTGAAAAAGACATATTATAAGCCAGATGAACATGGCCTAAATTCTTGCAGAAGCTTTCAGCCCGGAAAAGATAGACAGGACTGGGCTCCATTAAGGCCCTGTTTGGTTTTCGTTTGTTAAAGTTTAACTCCTGTCACATTGAATTTGCGGCAAATGCATGAAGTACTAAATGTAGACTAATTGCATGCATGTCGGCACATATTAGGAGTAATTTACGAGATGAATCTATTAAGCCTAATTAGTCCAAGATTGAAAACTTTTTATCAAATAAAAAAAGTGCTACAGTGCTTATTAAACTTTAACATATGTAACAAGCATGGCCTAATCTGCCTGACGTGATAATAAACACGTAAAAGCCCAGGTAATAAACCATTGATCAAACGAACTGTGAAGATACGAGGAGACGCCGCTCTCGCTTTAGTCCCAAACAGGAGAGCTACGCATGCGCGACTGAGCTGAAATGGGCGTGCCGCAAATGAAGGCACACTCAGAGCACGAGTTATCCGTAGCCCTTGTGCTGGTAGCACGGTGCACGGTATGTGCACACAGCGAACTTAAGGTCGTGTTGGGTTCTCAGGACTAAAATTTAATAGGTGTCGCATGAGGTGCTTCGATACTAATAAAAAAACAAATTACATATTTCGTGAGTAATCCGCGAGATGAATTTATTAAGCCTAATTAATCCATCATTAACACATTTTTACTGTAGTAATTAATGCTAATCATGGACTAATTAGACTTAAAAATTTTGTCTCGCAAATTAGTGTCACTCTATATTTTTAGTATCATAAATAGTCTATATTTAGTACTCTATGCATGAGTCCATACATTCGATGTGATAGAGACTAAATTTTAACGGGACAAACCAAACACGGCCTAAACATTGTTCAAGAAAGATTTGGCAGCCACCGGTACCTACATGGTTAATATGTTAGGCGCATGACAGGTGCGCGCAATTTCCTTTTTTGGATGATTTTTCATGCTTGGAATACACAACATTTTTTATTTGTTTTCGATGATTTTTTCGCTTACCATAGGTTTCCATCAAACTATGCACTTCCGTCTCCCATAGCCCCTAGAGGATGTAGACCCTTTTTAACTTTTGAGTTAATTAGAATTAATGCCATTATAAATTTGACGTTTCTGAGAAACAACATTATTTTTCATCTAATACTGCTAGTGCCATTACAATTCATCAAAATCCGAAATTTAAAATATGCAACTTTCTACGCCCGTAAACTACATGTACCAACCTGCAACCCATCGTATTTTCATATGGACCAAAAAATGTCGTCTACTACTCTCCAATTCCTTACTCACTGGCATATAGGTCCCACCTGTTATCCCCTTGCTCTCCTTCACCGGAGCACCACATCTTCCCCTTAAGATGTCGTTGGTGCCACCCTATATCTATTGTTCGCCTCACCTCCTCTCCACTGCAGCATTGGCTGTGCTACTCGCCGGAGACGCGCCTGATGGTGTCCTCCTCCACTCGCCAGAGACACTTGGGGCGTGAGATGGGCTCAGAATTGTGTTTCATACGGAAATATTGTTCAAGAAAGATTTGGCAGCCACCAGTACCTACATGGTTAATATGTTAGGCGCATGACAGGTGCGCCTCGCAATTTCCTTTTATTGGATGATTTTCATGCTTGGAATACACAACATTTTTTATTTGTTTTCGACAATTTTTTCGCTTACCATAGGTTTCCATCAAACTATGCACTTCCGTCTCCCCTAGTCCCTAGAGGATGTAGACCCTTTTTAACTTTTGAGTTAATTAGAATTAATGCCATTATAAATTTGACGTTCCTGATAAACAACATTATTTTTCATCTAATATTGCTAGTGCCATTACAATTCATCAAAATCCAAAACTTAAAATATGCAAATTGCTATGCCCGTAAACTACATGTACCAACCTGCAAACCATCATATTTTCATATGGACCCAAAATGTCATCTGCTACTCTCCAATTCCGTACTCACTGGCATGTGGGTCCCACCTGTTATCCCCTTGCTCTCCTTCACCGGAGCACCACATCTTCCCCATAAGATGTCGTTGGTGCCACCCTGTATCTATTGTTCGCCTCACCTCCTCTCCACTGCAGCATTGGTCGTGCTACTCGCTGGAGACGCGCCTACTGGTGTCCTCCTCCACTCGCCAGAGACACTTGGGGCGTGGGATGGGCTCAGAATTGTGTTTCATAAGGAAACATTGGAGTTTTTCAATTTTTAAAAGAAAAAATATATCCAACTCTTGTGTATGTATGGACTTGTATAGGAGGGTCAAGGCATTTAATTCATCGCCGGTTCAATCCAAACAGTCCACAACTGTTTCAATTCTCTCTTTTTCTTTAAGAATAACTGTTTTAATTATCAATGGTTGGACCAGTTAACCTATGAACTGATGCTCTCATCAGCCTAGTAACTACGAGGAAACGTGTTGGGCATCAAGGCAGCAATCCATGCATATGCATTTGCGGATTCACTTGGCAGTTGGCATGCATTGGAACATCACATTTGCCCAACATTTACGAGAGGGTCGCGAACAGCAACGAGGCCGCGGCCCCCTGAATCATCTGATCGAGCAGCAAACCATATCATACAGGTCATCCACGACTGGTTAAACCTCAAACAGTACTTATTAAACGAAACAGTACTTATTATACGGTACGAACCAGACTCTTCTTGTCTTGAGACATAAAACATGCAGTTCAACCGACGACCAAATAAACTTGACACGAACCAGACTCTTTTTGAGAAACTTAACAGTTCAAACCGACGACCAAACTTGACAGCGACCAGCAGACTCTTTTTCAGAAACAAAACAGTTCAATGACCATACTTGACACGGACCAGACTCTTTTTCAGAAACAAACCAGTTCAACGACCAAACTTGACAGGAACCAGCAGACTGTTTGGGAAACAAATTAAAAGAGTTCGACGACGACCAGACTTAAGTCTTAACAGGAAATGACAACGACGGCAGCAGCATATCATAGCTCAACTCCAAGTCCAAGGAGCAGAGCGATTTGTTGCATTGGCGAGCATGAGCATGCGCATGAGCGCGTTGGCCTCAGATCAGATGTTGATGAGCTGCATCATCTCCGACACCGCCAGCTTGAACCTGTCTTCAGCACACAGATTCTCCGGGAAGCGAGCCGAAGCCGATGCTGGATTGGCCTGCAGGTCCATCGTCGACGTCGACGACGCAAACAAATATCTGTAAGGCCCCAGCTAGAGATAGAACTGCATGTTTGATAAGAAAGAACCCTGCTGGTAGTGTTTGTTTGGTGACTTACGCGGGCATGGATGCCGGACATGCGGAAGCCGTCCTGGGTGGAGATGGTGGTGGTGACGACCTGGATGCTGTGCCTCTCCAGCACGAACAGCGCCTTGGTCAGCGTGCCAGGCTCCCGCGGGCAGTGCAGGTTGATGTACGCCTCGTTGTTGGCCACGCTCACCACCACGTTCTGCCCGGTCCACATCTGGAACCCCGCCACGGGCGCAGGGAACGGCACCGCGCCACGGGGTAGCTGCGCGCCGGTGGCGCCGGAGGAGGAGGAGGAGGAGCCGGCCACGGCCGTGGACGCCGCCATTGCTAGGGCCTTGTTCGCGGCGGCCACGGCGACATGCTGTGCCAAGTCGTGGACCATGTCCGCCAGGTTCGCCTCCCTCGACGACGACGCTGCCGGGGCCGGTGCTGGTGCTGGCAGCGCTGGCGGTGCGGAGTGGTGCTGTGCCGCCAGCGCGCGCTTGCGCTCCACCTTCATCTTCTCCAGCTTCTGGAGGGTGCCTTCTAGAGTCCTGATCTAAGTTACGGCCTCCCCAACTATGGTGGCCTTATCAGCCTGCAAACATCGTATATCAATTTCAACATAAATAATGGAAAAATCATTTAATCACCAATACAACAGATCATGCATATTTGCACAATGAAAGATTGAGACAGAACAAAAGGTGAATCCAAGTCATAGTAAAATTATTATGCAATTTTGCATAATGCCTCATTTATCTCTCATCACCATATGCCTAGGCCTCAGATGCCATGGGCACACCTGGCAAATAAGGTATTGCTGTTTCCTTAGCTTTAACGAAAATTAAGAAATTATTGTCCCTTCAGGGGAGGGGGTGTCACACCCTCTAGTACACAATTCACTAAACATGGAGTATTCCACATTTAGATATATAACAAATCTACATAGCGTGGTCTGGGAGAGGAGGGATGACAAGGGAGAGGGGTTAGTATGCAATAAAATCCATAATGGAAAATTAGGGAAGATGCTTTATGTTGCTAAGGAATATGGCTAAGATTAGATTAGAATGATGGAAGAGGCAACATTGGAAGAAGGCGATTGAAGCTGGAGGGAGGGGGTGTGTGAAAACAAGGATTGGTTGGGGCTGACATTAGACATGTTCAAACCTAGGTTGGGATGGGCTTTAAAAAGCCCGATGACAAATCCTACAGCACGAACCCACCCAAAGGCTGACACCGAGCCAAAAAACAAAACAAAAAAAGCCTAAGCCTGCCCCTAGGCACCATGTATTTTTACTGATCGGTCTAGGCTCTATTTGGGCTTCAGTGCACAGATGCAAGAAAACGAAGCCCAAGCTGAGTCCAGAGAATTAGAGTGGACTAGAAATTGAAGGTCCAACCCACTCAATGCACCAGTCGGGTTGGCCTTTCCATTAATAGGTTTAGCTGGCGTATATGATTTCTCATCAAGAAGCTAGTTAAGTATATGAATTTCTCCCAATTTATTTTTTGAGCTGTATTTCGATCAAAAACAAGAAACTACATCAAGCCTCATAAAGTAGTACTTTTAAGTGCATATCGAACGGATCCAAACCCAACAGGCTATATCGACTTTCTTCCTTATTTGGATCGGGTATCCACATCTAGTGCTCATCTTCGGTAACATCATACCAAATTTGTAGCATCCAATCCGTTGACATGCTAACTCATATCTGCCTCCGCCCCAAATTGTAAGTCATATTACCTTTTCTACATACATAATTTTTATTATGTATCTACATATAATGTGTGTATTGGAGCATAGCAAAACTATATACCTAGAAGAGCCAGAATGCTCTGGCCTCCTTACTATATGCATCCAAATCCGAGATCTAAAACCTAACCTACCTGATGAAGGATGCAGTGCGAAGAGGGAGAAGATAAAATTCGGATGTGAGGAACTCCATAAATGCTTTAGTAATAAGAAGGTAAATTTTGCTGGAGGACACCATAGAAACGTGTAATTGGCTGGCACACATCATTAAATAGAGAATTTGCCCAACGCCATTATAAATTTGTAGTTGTTTGCCGGTGGACTTCGCGCCGAATAAAATAATCATTTCCACTGCTCGGGGGAGAGAAAGTGTAGTGAGTAGACTCTTTTGCCCCTACCTGCCTGACACGCATCGCTATCCGTAATGGTGGAAATAATTATTTTATTTGGCACGACGTCCCCTAGCAAACAACCACAGATTGGACAAATTCTCCGTTTGGCAGTGTGTGCCAGCTAATTACACGTTTCTGCGGTGTCCTCGAGCAGATTTTGCCTAATAAGAAATACAAAAGTTCCCCCATTTACTTCTAATGATCACACCATTGCCAAAGCAAACACTAATAAGTGAAAATCTAGAATTCGCGACAGCGCATGCAGTTGGTGATCTGCATATGGATAGAAAGATTTACGAAAATAGCAAAGAAAAACAAAGGAATTATATTTTAGCTTGCATGTGCACATCATCGCTCATGGAAAACCTCAATCAAGAAAAGAAAAAAAAGAGAGCCATGCACGGACCTTGTCGGGGAGCCGGGGGAGGAGCGCGTGTAGGGTGCTGAACATGTTCTTCATCTTCTTCCTTCGCTCCCTCTCCGTAAAGATGTGCAAGTTGGGGTCCGCGTCCTCCACTGCGGGGGCGTTGCCCTTCCCGCTGCCGCCGCCCACGTCGGCCTCATGGGCACGTTGTTCTCCAGCTACGTTGTTCTTTCCCTCCTTGGCGTTGCTCTCGCCGGCGTCGACTGCCGCTGGTCCGGTGGCAGCCTTGGACAACACAGCGTTGTTGTCCTTGCCGGCATGGGGGCGGGGCACTAACTGGATGGCGAGCTTGGATGCGTTCTCCTTGGCGGCATGGAGCGCAGCCGCCGCCGATCTGGTGAGCCTGGAGGACCCGGCGTTACCGCCGGCATGGTGCACTGCTTGGATGGCGATCTTGGTCCTAGCTTTGTTGTCCCCGCCAGCATGGAGCAACACCGTCCCCGGGCTGGCGAATTTGGGCCGCCCAGCATTGTTGTCCATGTCCTTGCTGGCATGGAGCACTGCGGGGTTTGGGAGCTTGAACCCGGCATTGTTGTGCTCGCTGGCATGGAGCGTCACCGGGCTGTTGAGATTGGTGCCGGTGGTTTTGTCCACGATGGCGTGGGGCACTGCAGGGGCAGCGATCTTGGATCCGCTGTTGTTGTCATCGCCAGCATGGACCACCGCTGGGCTGGCGAGCTTGGACCGGGCGGCGTTGTTGTCCACTCCAGCATGGGACCCAGCTTTGTTGTTGCGGTCATGGAGCATCGTCGGGCCAGCGAGCCTAGACCCAGCAGTGTCGTTGCCCTTCTCCTCGCCGGCATGGACCACTACCGGGCTTGCAAGCTTGAACTCGCCTTTGTTTTCCTCGCCGGCAAGGAGCACCACCGGGCTAGCAATCTTGGACACGGTGCTGCTGTCCTCACCGGCCTGGAGCACCGCCGGGCTAGAGATCTTGGATGCGGCGTTGCTGTCCTTGCCGGTAGAGAGCACCGCCGGGCTGGCACACTCAGACAACCCAGCATTGTTGATGGCGCTGGCCAGCATGCTTACAGAGCTGGGGTTGGAACCAGCCGGCATCACGGTCGCCGTCGGTGACCCGACGCTGGCAGGGATGCTGCTATGGGGGGCGGTGGCCTGATCATGGCTCCCCTCCACTTCTTGGGGCAAGTTGGCTCCTTCCTGAGACATGGCTTGGTGGATGCAGGAGGAGCGGAGGGTGTGGGGTGTGCAGGGGGCATTTGTGATGGAGAGGTTGGCACATAGAAAAGATTTACACCACCAACAGCATTTTTTGGCAGCTTCTGTGCCTCATCATCAAAGTTAGAGATAGTATAAAGCGCCACATATCGGCTGAAATTCTGTTTATCGTTTAATGATATAAGTGCGAGATATCGGGCGATAAAGAGTTAAAAATAATTGCAGACATGCTCCACACACAAAAAAATTGGGCGATAAATGTTAAAAGAGTACTACTAATGCAACTTACCTACTATGATATTGCATAGCTAGGAGTTTTTGCTAATCAAGACACATAGCACTTTGTCAAAGTTTGAAATCTATAGTAGTTTTCTTTGATATATCTTTGTATGTGAAATTTTGTGTTTTGATGAAGTACAACAAACCCTATTAGGCATCCATGATTGAATGGTTCTACCAGTTTGAGCTAAAATTCTACTGGGGCAATCATGCCATTTATGGAACTTTCTACAATCCAAAAGTGAAAGCAGACAAGTTCAACTTCACCAAGATAACAATGCATAAGTCAAGTAACAACTTGCTTTGCCAATAACAATGCATCAAATCGAAGTAACAACTTTGCTTTACCAAAATGGAAAATGTCTCCCTAAAGGAATTCCCACTTGATAACACCTCAAAAACCCAATTTGCCATGCCAGGGCAAGCTCTTTGGGAGTTCCAAATTCTACAGGCCAAAATCCATGTTCTTCAAGATAGTAGAAAAGTTGACACCCTGGTTGACACATGGGAAGCCACAACTTTTTCATTAAGTAAATTTCATGCAGTTCGTTTCACATCACTTGCTCCACTAAAAACACTTGCATCGACATGAAAATCCAAGTTTTATAATACAGGAAAAGGTGTTTACCATATCTTCTTTTTATGTATAGACTCAATAACAGAGATACCCCAAGAAGGAAGAGAGACAAAATTGAGGCTGTGTAACATCTATGGATGAAAATGACTATCACTTGTTGTTCAATGGCCCCTTCAGTGTCAGATGTTGTGATTCCCTTGGAGTTGGACGGGATCATCATTCATCAACCTGTCAGCATGTTTCGCAAACAAGGGCCAATTCCAGCAATCCTTTCTTGATGGAAGCCTTCACAACTGTAGCATGGCGGGTGTGGAAGCAAAGAAATGGCCAATTTTTTCATCACACAAGACCATCCATTGAACAGTAGAAAACTAGGTTCATTGATGCGGTAAATCTTCACTTGAACAGAATGACCTAGGCTTCACCAAAGCATTCTTGTTGGCTCATTTCTTCTGTACAATGTCTCCCTCCTCTCCTTGCACATCATTTCATATAGTTGCACCATATCACTTTAGAATGTATAGGTCTTCTCTTTCATTTTAGCACGGTTTTCAAAACCATGGAATGCACTATTAGGAGTTTCCCTACAGTATTCCTCTCTAAAAGGAAGTAACAACTCTTCAGCAGTCGATTGTTCTAACTTCAGCCACGAGCCTATAAATCACAAACAAGATAATAAGCACCAAATAGTTAAGCATTTGATTTACAAGTTGTACTTTTCCATAAACATCAAACATCAGACTGACCCATTTCTGATTCAGAAGAGGAGCTCCTAGACTCATATCCATTTCAGTATCTTTATCTTGATCCACGGAAGAAGATGGTGTTGAGGACTACGGTTCTTCCTGCTCAATTTGAATCAAGTTTCATATATGTGTATGTCACTCGGTCTAGAATCTGGGATTGGAACCAAATGGCCCAAAAAAGCCTGGCCCATACACAAGTAGGCATATACCGGCGGTATTTTCATTCTTGGGGTCACGGCGATATATCGCACTATTCGGCGCTGTATTCTTGTATTCTTTTGGCACTGGCAATACCACAGATAACACCTCCCTAAAATAATACCTTTTTCAAATAAAAAATACCTCAGATAATAAATCGCTGCTAGTTTTGCAATGCAAGCTGGCACGCCAAACATTTGGCAGGCATGCTGGCATGCTGCATCGTGTGAGGGGCTGCCAAAACAATTTCCCTTATGGTAGAGTTGCAGTTTTCTAGCTCTTGGAAACGCCTGCCAACAAAAGGAGAGATTAAAGATAGAGTAATAGAGTCATTCCAAAAAATATATATGGATGATTATCAATTGGCGTGATTAGCCAGTTGTCCTTCCTGATAGACATCACCCCCTTTTTTCTGGTCCTACTAAAACTGCATTTGGCTTCACATGCAGCCTTCTGCATTTGGCTTCTCATACAGCCTTCTCTTTTTTTCGAAAAAAGGCTCTTCTGCTGGCTGCTGCTGATAGAAAACCAGAAACTCCTTGTCAAAAAGGGCAAAAGAAAACCAAAAACACAGTGAGCTGAAAGTTGATTCAC
This sequence comes from Saccharum hybrid cultivar R570, assembly GCA_038087645.1. Classification (NCBI taxonomy): domain Eukaryota; kingdom Viridiplantae; phylum Streptophyta; class Magnoliopsida; order Poales; family Poaceae; genus Saccharum; species Saccharum hybrid cultivar. The sequence goes on along the minus strand of JAQSUU010000562.1, from coordinate 12,764,428 downwards.
GGATTCCATCATCATCAGAACAAAACTCACATGATCCACCAATTGCTTCTTACAATGTCACAAAACAATGAAGGTCTGATTTATTCTTAAGAGGAAGACCTGCCTGACGTATTGCATTTTAAGAAGAAAATTCCCGTTTGCAGGACCCATCAAATGCCTAGGACACGCCTGCAGTCCATGTATTACGCCGAAAGCAGCCATGGCGAGAGGGCGAGAGACCTTGTTTTTGTGCCATGGCCTCTATACTTGGAGGCTTACCGTACCGCTAAGAACATCGACTCTTTAGTCTTCACAACAAAACTGCCCTAAATTTTGTTATGATGCATATGTTAGCTACTCAACAAGCGGCTACAATCTTTCATAGAAAAGGAGCATGGCCTCTGCATACAAAACATCCTCCTCTGAAACTTCTGATCCAAGATGTAAAACCACCGCCTGCCAAGGCCTGCAAGAGGTTTCCCTAGATCATCAGGGTCAAGATTTGATGCAACTCTCATGTAAACTGCATAATGCCCTCCTCCACATTTCCCGTAGTGCTCAACAAGGACCGAGAGACCATATAACTTGCTCATTGATGGCTGCGGTGATGATGATGATGATGAACTACTAGACACATCAACATTTGCCTGAAAATGACAAGTGATCAGATTGTTACCAGTTGCCACCCAAATCAGGTGGTAAAATTTTAAAAGTGGAGTAACCAACCACGTGAATTGAGCAACCACTATTGTTTGTTGCTTCTTCCTTACACAGCTGGCTTGATAAGTACCCTCCAGTAGGTAAGACATTTAAGCTCATCTGCATATTCAGTTGTCGATATAGATGAACGACTTGTTGGCCATCTCTTTGCATATTCGTTGCTAAAGGTCCAGCGCTCGATGCACCTCCCACAAATGGGGATAGATTGAGAAGTAAAGGGAAAGAAATATGTCCCTGGAGTTGAAGTACTGATCACTGAGTATGCTAATTACATTGTGTGATAGAGTAACCACGTTTCGCATATAGCAGCAGGCTTACCTAATGTTTAATGGGCTCACCATCAAGACCGACTGAAGCACGTAGCAAATGGATGCATAAAATTTGGAAGAGGGCATATTGGAGGTTGTTACTTAATTTTATGACAGTTCATGTAAGTCTTAACGAGTACTTCAATTTTGGATACCTTCAGGCACTGACTGATAATCAACTGCTTTGTTGCTCGTGAAGATGATGAACATGGCATTTCCTCCAAGGGGAACATTGACAGACCAGGATCCTAGGGGTTCCTCATAGGGGTGCTACCCGGATGGGCCCTGGGCTAGCCCCTGTTGAAGGACGCGAGACAAGGTGGCGTGGACTTCAAGCTATTTCAAGTCAATCTAGTTGGCTTACAATGAAAGCTAGGTTCTATAATAGGACTAGGACTCTTCTCTTGTAACTGACTAGGACTAGATACGTGCCCTTACCCTCTCTCCTATATAAAGAGAGGTATGGTGCACCCCCTTGTAACCCTAACAATCATACCAATCAATCCAACGCAAAAGGCTACATGCCAACTGGATGTAAAGGCTATTACTCGACAAGAGGGCCGGAACCAGTATAAATCGTTCGTCTCTTTGTGTTTGTTGTTGAGTTCTGCGTATGTGGAAGCCCTTCGAACATCGTCTCAGATAACCCCGTGACGGGTTGTCGGTCATCAAACACCGATAGTTGGCGCGCTAGGTAGGTGCTTTCGGTGAATTCTCGATCGAGAGCTCGGCGGACCTCGACGCCATAATTTTCTTGGCAGGTACCACCTTCATCTTTGGCTCCTAGATCTGCGAGGCAGATGACAATGGCAAGCTCCAGAGTCATCTCATTGAGATCTCAGCCCTCAAGCTTCACAAGATGTCTTGACGACCACGCTGGATCAACTCGCCAAGAAGTTTTCGTACCTCTTGATCTCTGATCCAACTCGGACATGGGAGGTCACCGTCAATCAAGATTCCCACTCAGACACGTTGTTGGTATTGGTTAACGCACACAGATAAATCTGCAAGCGCACGGATACCGTTGTAGCTTTCACTTGGGAATATTCCAAGGTATCGTATTTATCCACAGGGAAACAATGGTTCAAGAAGTTAATAGTTCACCATCATGTATCTACTAACTAGTATACCAACTAAACTAAAGTGGGGGTAACTATTGGTAATGATAAGAGTTATGAATAATAACACACACAGGAGAATTTCATGGTAAAATAAATGAGCAGTCTAGCTAAATTAAGAGGACAACGGTTGAGTTTAAGGTTCCTAAATACTTCTCTATTGCTTTGGTTCTATTCTAGTTTAGACTAGAAGGTATAACTAAAGCATGGGTAGACATAGCAATCACACACAATGGCACTTTGGGACATTGGAACATTAGTCACAGAAAGGGATGAGAAAGGGACTAGGAAGCTTCGACTATGGTCCTACAAACACCAACCCAAACGTGGTGGACTACATCGGCCGTTAGGGCTGTCACCACCTGGGGCTACCACAACTATCCATGGGGTTGGGTGCAATCTCAGGTAACCTATAGCCTAGACATCTCATCTATTCTATCGATTACTACTCTAATTATGTACTATAACTAGAGCACTCGATGCAAGCGGAGATCCCATTGCCAAGGTATAATACTATACTAACCATACACATGTAAGGCATAAAAGTAATCAGAGAAGATAAATATATTAAAGCATAAGTCTTGCAAAGGTGAGATACAAAGATATATCCGACCTCCAAAGATTTCTCCAGAACCTGAGCATGGCTCAACTTTCCCTAACACTCAACTAGAACTAATCTACTACATTGGAGAGTCTAACCCTAATTCTCCTGGTGGTGTCTTGATCCAAAGAGTTGAATATGAATTAGGGTTTTAGGGATGCTCCAGGGAGGGGGGCTGGGGCTGGTATATATAGGGGAGATGGAGTAGAGGGCAAGGAATAGCCACATCATCAATCCGCATCACCTCCCTCGAGCACTGTTGGATAAACCGACCTAAAACCACCTTAGAATCAACGGTGTAGATCATAGGAAGGAGTATGAGGCGGTAGAGGGCGAGTGGGCTCCCCACTAGGCCGGGCGGCCCACTATGGTACCCAATTGGCCCACACTTCGGTGTGGTGTCTTCTGGAACCTTTTAGAGTTGTCTTTCGTAGTTTTCGGGAGTTAAATCACTTGTTGTCGTTGGTTTGCTTGTTTGGAGTGTATGACAGTGGTCCCAGGGCTATTTTCTGGATAAATCCTCCTGCATATAAATATTCACTAATCTTGTGGAATTCATTAGTTTAAAACCCTATTCCTATGTTCAGTGATGGACTTAAACATATATGCAAGTTATGTTGATGGTTTATAATTGATGTTAGCGACTGTCAACACACGTCACCTTTGTCTAGGCTAGAGATCCCATCTGAAGTGGAGGCAGCATATGAACAACGCCTACGAGACGAAGAAGCAGGACGACAGTGTCGAGACCATGATTCCATCAGAGCCTTTGCATCACGCAACCTTGAGCTTGAGGTCATGGAAGTAGCTAGCCACAAGGTCTTCACTATGCCCTACACCAACATCTGCACCCTGGTAGAAGAGATGGTGGCTATAGAAAACCCTACCCAGATCAGCAACGACTCAAAGTCATTCTAGAATCCACAACCCTTCAGATGTAGGTTGCAAAAGTGACATCCCAAGTTAACCCTTCCCAAGGACCAGATTTGCGGGCACCAGCCCACTCCTATCTGGGACCGCCGGGTAATCAAGGAGTAGGACAGTGAGTACTAGGCCACTCTCGTCTAGGGCCGCAGGGTAACCAGAACAGGAATTAGAGTGCCGCACAATCATCTTACCGCCAGTACAACAACAGAGAGGGAGAGGCGAGTCTAGGTACTGGGAGGCCGACATCTCCTTGGATAGGTTCCCATGTTTCTCTGATAGACTACTCTCTATCCGGCTTCCCTATAAGTTCAAGCCATCTAACCATACCAAATACAACGGGAAGACAGAACCCAACCAATGGTTGCGCATCTACTCTCAGTCTATCGAGTTGGCAGGCGGCGACGACGACATCAAAGTGTTGTATTTTCCCATGGCACTCGACACTGTGCCTCTCGCCTGGTTTGATAAGCTACGGGCCAACTCCATTGATACTTGGGGACAACTTCAATGCAAATTTTGTGAAAATTTTTGCGGCATTCTCACCCACCCAAGTACTCGGAATGAGCTCAGAACTTGCAAGTAGAAACCAGACAAAACCTTCCAAGAATATTATCACCGCTTTGCTGAGTTACGAGCCCAAGTCTATGATATTACAGACAGAGAGGTGATAGATCACTTCGCTAATGGGATCAAGTACAAGTGGCAGTTGAAAAATTTTGTGATGATAACCCAGAGACCGCTGAATATTTCAAGCGTACAGTACAAAAGATGATTGCATCTGAGGAATGTACTTGCGAGCAATTCCCACGTGGACAGCAAGACAACAGAGGCTACGACCCCAGGAGCAATCAAGGTGGATAGTCCAGCACAAAGCGAGGACCCGATAACATCCTTGCTTCCATGGACAGGTCCAAGAAGTCCAACAAGAACAACAAGAAGTTTGAAGACCTCAAGAATTTACCCTGCCCTTTCCACAAGAACGCCAAACACACGATGGCCGAGTGCAGACAACTCTAGGAACTAGTTTTTTATGGCAAGAGCAACATGGGCAAGGGTAAAGTCGATAATAACAAAGATGGAGATGACAACGCTGACCCTGGCTATCAACAGTCTAAAGGCCAAATTGTAGTGATCTTTGCGGGGCTACCGTCTTCATCAAACAAGCGCACAGGGAAGTTGGCTCTTCGGGACATCATGGTAGGAGAACCCTCGACCCCAAAGTACCTTAACTGGTCTAAGCATCTGATCTAGTTTTCTAGAAAATATCAATGGACTAGTGTGACTAATGCTGGCCACTATCCACTCGTTTTGGGTCCAACGATAGCTGGCATGACAGTCCCCAAGGTCCAGATCGATGGCGGCGCAAGATTGAACATAATATTTGCAGATGTGCTGAAGAAGATAGGCCTGGAGTTCACTAGCAAGGCTGCCATGCCACTCAGACAGATCATGCTTCCGGTCATGTTTGGTAACCCAAACAATTTCTGAATGGAGTTCATCAAGTTCAAGGTGGCCAACTTTGAATCATCATACCATGCCATCTTCGGTCGGCCTAATTTGGCTAAGTTCATGGCCGTCCCACATTATCCGTATCTCTTGCTCAAGATGCCAAGTCCTAATGGAACACTCTCCTTCTGAGGTGACCTCAAGCGCTCCTACTACTGTGACATGGAAGCCGTCCAAATTACAGCCAAAGTGCAGCAAGCCTATGGAGCATAGGAGATCGCCAACCTTGCACAGCAGACTAAGCTAGAAGACATGGAGATTCCAACTAAGAAGGCGAGAATCATTGCACTGCCCTCTAAGACAGACACCATCGAGATCAATCTGGGTACTGGTGATCCCTCCAAGACAGCTATCATCAGTGCCCACCTCTCTAAAGAATAGGAACTCGCGCTCACCAACTTTCTCAGAGAAAATAAGGATATCTTTGCGTGGAAGCCCGCTGATATGCCAGGTGTTCCGAGAGAGTTGGCTGAGCATAAATTGGATTTAAACCCTGGCTCAAAGCCAGTCAAGCAACATCTATGACTATTCTCACCAGATAAGAAAGCCGCAATCAAGAAGGAAATCACCAAGTGGCTACTGGGTTCATTAGGGAAATTCTTCACCCTGACTGGCTAGCTAATCCTGTACTCGTCCAAAAGAAGAACTCAAAAGAGTGGTGCATGTGTGTTGACTACACAGATCTCAACAAGCATTGCTCGAAGGATCCCTTCATCTTACCTCGCATTGATCAGATCGTGGACTCCATGGCTGGGTTAGCTCTTTTATCCTTGATTGCTACTCGGACTACCATCAGATTGCCCTTCGTAAAGAAGATCAGAGCAAGACATCCTTCATCACTCTGTTCGATGCCTACTGCTACACGACCATGTCCTTTGGGTTAAAAAAACACCAGTGCAACCTATCAGCGAGCTATCCAGGCATGCCTAAGTGAGTAGATTAGTGATAATGTAGAAGCTTATGTGGATGATGTCATCATCAAGACCAAGGACCCCTCTACTCTTATCGTAGACTTGAAACAAACCATTGACAGCCTTCGTGAGTACAAGTGGAAGCTTAACCCAACGAAGTGTGTGTTTGGAGTACCTTCCAGACAACTACTAGTTTTCCTCGTGAGCCATCGGGGTATCGAAGCCAGTACAAAACAGATTCCAGCAATCACTCAGATGACTCAACCTCACTGTGTCAAAGATGTTCAGAAGCTAACAGGGTGCATGGCTGTCCTCAATCATTTCATCTCGTGGCTCAAGGAGAAAGGTTTGCCCTTCTTCAAGCTATTGAACAAGCTAGGCAAGTTTGAGTGGATAGCTGAAGCCGATGAAGCCTTCCAAAGGCTCAAAGAGTACCTATCCACCTCTCTAATACTTACTCCACTCAAGAAACGAGAACCACTCCTACTCTACATTGCAGCTACTACCACGATAGTCAGCACAGCAATAGTCATGGAGCAGAGTAAAGAAGGACAGGTATATAAGGTACAATGACCTATCTATTATATTAGCGAAGTGCTATCAGAATCCAAGACCAAGTACCCACATGTGCAAAAGCTCATCTACGCCCTTTTGATCACTTCACGCAAGCTACGCCACTACTTTGATGAACACAAGGTAATAGTAGTATCTGACTTCTCACTTGGCAATGTCCTACGCAATAGAGATGTAACAGGACGCATATTCAAGTGGTCAGTTGAACTCAGAGCTCAGAATATTGAGTTTGCCTCTCGCAAGGCTATCAAATCTCAAGACTTGGCCGATTTTATAGCCGAGTGGACCGAAGCCCAGCAGCCCACTCCAACAGTCATCTTAGACAATTGGAAGATGTATTTTGAGGGTTCTCTCAAGCTAGGAGCAGCAGGCACTGGCGTCCTCTTCATCTCTCCAGATGAAAAGCAGCTTAAGTACGTTCTATAGATACTTTGGTCTGCTACCAACAACGAAGCCGAGTATGAGGCCCTTCTTCATGGCCTCTGAGTAGCAGTCTCACTCAGTATCAAGCGTTTACTTGTCTATGGTGACTCCTCGGTGGTTATCAATGGGGTGAACAAGGATTGGGACTGCACCAAGGAGACCATGGATGCTTACTACGTAGAAGTCCGTAAACTTAAGAGACACTTCTAGGGCCTGGAAATCCTCCATATCGTAAGAGATCTCAATGTTGCAGCTGATGTTTTGGCCAAGTTAGGATCAGATAGAGCACAAGTACCACCTGGCATGTTTGTTTAGGAACTTGAAGTCCCTTCAATCAAACAGGAAGCATCCACATCCACCAATACCGTGACCCCCGATGTCTAGGTATTAGTGGTCAACACGGCATGGATGCAAGTATTCATTGATTACATCTGAGACCATAAGCTTCCTAACAATAAGGTAGAAGTAGAGCAGATCACGCGCAGAAGCAAGAATTACGTCTTTGTCGGGGACATGCTCTACCGATGGGGCGCATCATCTGGTGTTCTCCTGTTGATGGTAGATAAGTATCATTTTTTAACCGTCAACATATTATGAAAAAGGACTAAACAATAATTATCACTTAGATATATGGGGTTTACTAACATAATTTCATGAGTTTTGGTGAATGTCTATTTCTGCAGGGGTCAGCTGAAAAGAATCAAGGATGGCCCACATGTCAGGTTTACATAGAGAGAACGGGCCACTGATGGAAAAAGTATAATCTAGAAGGTTCGAGAAGCCAAACCCTGGGAGGTGGGACCCACCTGTCACTGTGACAGGGGCGGGCGCCCAGCCCTAGGGGCGGTCGCCCCACCCAGGTGGCCAATCAGGCTCCACCTCGCGGATCCTGCCTCCACCGCCTTTGAGGATCAATAACAATCGTAGATCAAGGTCGGTTTGATCCGAGGGCTGTGGTGCTTCTTAGAGGGCTATATAAGCAAGGCCCCTGGCCCCTGGAGGATGCATCTCTTGAAACCCTATTTCATTATTTCCTGTGAGGATCAGCAGGGAGGGGTCCCTTGAATGGATCTCTCTCTTAGGGCACATATAAGAGAGATTAACTTTGTAGTCTCCATGTGAGATTAGGGTTCTTCTTCTAGATTGAGAGAGTTAGAGTGGAGGGCGAGTTGGAGGAAGCCCGGCATGTCGGTGTCTCCTCTCCGGCTTGTACCTACGAGATCAAGTCTCCTAGCTCGAGGCTTGGTTCTAGGATTCTTCGGTAATTCAACTTCTAATACTAAGTAAGTACGTTGTTATTATTGTTCTATGGTTTACAAGTTTACTTTATTCTCTTCCATGGTAGAGGGTAGGGTAATCGTCTGTAGTGTAAGCATGGTGCTTAGGCTAGAGATACTCGTAGATATCCCCTATCTGGCCGGATCGGTGTGTAGTAGCGTGGGAAGTGACAGTCCCATTGTTACCTTTGGAGCCTCCTCCCGTCAGAAGGATTGGTAGGATTAAGTGCCCTGGTTAAGCATCCTCTGTGGTGTCTCTTTTCTATCGTTATGTCTCCATGGACCAATAGTTTCATAGCTTACCATAGGTTGGAACCAAACTATCGTCGTAGTCTTCTCTAATCGGTTATATCTTCGCTACCTTGTAGTGTGGCCTAGGGGTTGAGTATAGATTTAGGTTAGTCATCGCACGCTTTCTCCATACAGATAAACAAATACGATACTCTAGAAATATCTCCCGGGTGAAATGCTCACCGATATCCGTGCGCTTGCGGATCCTTTTCTGTGTGCGTTAACAAATATAAACAAGCATTTTTGGCGCCGTTGCCGGGGAGAAAGACGTCAGCTGAGTTAACCTCAAGTCTTGCTTAACCTTGTATTATACTTTTATCTTTTTCTTTTTTTGATTTTGCCTTTTCTTTTCTATCCTTATGGATAACCCAAACTCCATGCCTATCTAGCAATATCCTACACCCATGAACCAAAGCTTAGAGCCGCCAGAACCCTTGATTCTCAGATCTAGCTATGAGCTACACCCATGTTTGGTTGCAATAGGTCAAAACCAACCCTTTCCTACAGCCAAGGTCCTATCTTCTAATCAAGAAGGTAATGAACCAAATGTCCTATATTCTGATCAAGGAGATAATGAACCTTTGGCTACACTAAGGGAATCTTTCAAGCGTCTTATAAATTTAGGTTTAGACCTAGCCTTACCAGATCCTATTCTTCTTCAATATTTTTATACGGGTCTTGATAATATCGCCTTTGGAGGAGTTTTCCTTTCTTTATCCATTAGTGGAGCGAGGTTTGTCCTTATCAGTGGACACACTCCTTGCACTAGCCTTCATGATAAACTCCTAGAGGAAAAGAAGGAATCATCCCCCAAACTAGAAGAGGAAGTTTTCATAGCCATATTACAAACTTTCCAATCCCACGATTTGGCTATCCATCACAAACCAGTTGTACTCTAAAATCATTTGAGGGAAGAAGTAATTCTACCCTTGGAAATCCTTTCCAATGATTTTAGGAGGAGCATAAACTTTCCGCTTCATAAGAGACCTTTTAGTACATATAGTTTGAATCTTTTCAAGAAGGGATCTTTTTGAAAGCTTTTCAAATCCAATCCCTTTGAAGGACATTCATAAAGACTCAAGGATGGCATGTCAAGTGATGCCATAGAAGGAGAGCAAATCCATCTAGAATCCACTCCTATCTTCTCCCTTTCTATGCCCACATTAGATATGAAATTTGAACCCATCTTTAAACCCATCCTTGATCCCTATGAATCTTCCTATGCTCTTTCTCCTGAATGATCCTAGAAATCCATCGAGACATCTAAAGCATAGGATTCATCAAGACCATAAGGAGGATCGAGAAGAGCAACATCAATGGCAAAAGGGTATTAAAAACCTATGTGCTATTTCCATTGAATGTGTAGGCGAGTCCTTATATAAGACCTACTCGAGAAGTAATACAAGGGAAATTTTTGAACATTTATGCCGAATCACCCTTGGAAGTTGAAAATGATGGAGACTTCAATGAACAAGGAAACTACTTTATAAAAACCCTATCAAGTCCTTGCTCATATAAGAAATATCCTGATTCACTTAGTCTCTCTAACATTGCCCCACACGAGATCTTCAACCCCCTTATGCTTCTTGTTCCTAAATATTTTGAAAGGGTGGTTGTAGATATATATGTTTATCATAAACATTACAGATCTCATTGTGTTGAATCTTGAGATTAGTACACATAAACTAGTGTTAGAGGGAAAACCACTTTGCCAATTCATATCTTGAAGCTTTCCCAAGGACAAGCTTAGTATCCTAAAACAAGCACTGTTCAGACCATGACATGAGTATTCACCTTTCTGCTGCGCTGCCCTTGTGAAATGAGCATAGAGTTATAATTGTCAAAATATTTCTTCGGGTATTCTTGTCACTAACCATTCCAGGTTAGAGCAAAAAGATTGAAGGAACAACAAATGCAAGGTATGTCCAACCAATCATTATGCAATATTGAATTACATTCATCCAATCTTAATTTTTTGCAAAATTCAAGCTTTGGGGATAGACTTCCATAAATACATTTCTTGCCATGTTGCTATATTATCATGGTTGTCCCTACCTTTAAGACATGCTCAATTTGCTAAACAACAATCATGCTCTTTCATCACTGTTTGAGTAAATCTCTATAATGCTTTCATGCTACCCTTGCTACCTTAGTAAGTGATAGTTTAGAAGTAGTGTACATGCTTCTATTGGCTTTTAAATTAAGCATGGTGCTTAGGTTAAACAACCTTCCTTAATCTGATTAGACATGGAGTCTAGTTTGGTTATTGAACTAAAAATTGCTAGTAAAGACAATGGTATGTTTTGTTAGACTAACCCCTGCAGAGAAACTCCAAAATTTAAAATGGGAAAGTCCTGAGATGAACTCAAACTAGAGATAAAGAGAGACAGAATAATCTTGCACAAGGGAGACACAACTCATTCATAGCCAAAAAGAAAGAAGAAGAGTGCCACAAAGTATGATCCACAATCAAAGCACTCACTCCATGGAAGCAGGTGAACAAATCTCTGTCATGCCACTTGAAGACAAAGGCCATCGTGGAGGATTTCAAGTTGCAGTTGCATTCTCTTATTAATTTATTAATCATCGGAAATCAAGAAAGATTAACAAAAGGAGACCACGCAACTTTCTGCACCCTCACTAGATTGAGAAGCTAATGCATGAGGAAGGAAGGCCAACTTCTTTAGATGATCCAACCATGACCTTCCTCCTATCATGCTCTCATCGCTCTACACGCTGGTTTGCAATCTCTCAATTAACTATTTTTTTATTTCTATAAGTTTGAGTTATTTTATAATGCCTATATATGATAATCAAATATAAGATAAAATCAATCCTCTAGAAAATAAGTAATAGTGAATGTTTCTATGCTAGTATGTTCAAATAAATTCTTCTATAGCATAGAAACTGACCCTTAGCTTTGTGACAACAATGCCCCTATCATTACTTGTATACTCCTTCGGGTATGTGTGTCCACTAATAATATGCAGGAATGAAACAATAAGAAGAGCTAACGGTCCAAGCACAAATTAAAGAGAGAACAAAACATGGTATTACTAAGAAGAGCTAACGGTCCAAGCACAAATTAAAGAGAGAACGAAACATGGTATTACTAAATGTAAGAAAGAAGGAGTGCAACAGAGAAGACATTGACACATGAACAAAAGAACAAGAATGACCAACGAAGGAAAGCTTCCACAAGGTGTTATAGTGTCAGCATGCTCAAACATTAAAGGTAACATCCTAAGGTTAGTGATCATCACATTAAAATCCTTTCCTTGATATTGGTATACACATAAATAGAGAACCAACCATGTTTGAGTTACAACCTCATTTGACCCAACCTAATTAACTCAACATGCTTAGTTCTCTAATCTTTGTTCCTGTCACCGCTTTCTTGATCTTATAATATTAACTCAATGATCTAAAATGATTGCACGTCTTTTCTTTGGAAGTTGATAGTCATAATCATAAAATCATTACACAATATGCATAGATAGACTATCCTTCCATAAGGTTAAGAAATTTGATCTGCCCAATTGATTTAATGCTACATTCATGCTGATTGTTTGATCCTATCACCCATGTCAAGTTCAAGCAAAACACATAAACATCAACTTTATCATGCTCAATATGCCTAAGGTTAGAGAAGAATAAACTTTTGATTCTGTTGGTGTTTTTCCACCAATAGAGCCCATGCACTTGTTCTTTGCCTTGTCTCTATGAGCAAGACCCACTTTGAACATTAAAGTAGAGGAGCTTGTCAACTCCCCAAGAATCCTACAAATGAAGATCCTGGACCTACGAACATGTACAATGAGTAAGATGCTGCCAGTTTCCACAACTAGTACTTCACTTCAAACTGCTGGAAAGCAAAGAACATGGGTGACATCATCTCAAGAGGTGCAAGCTATCAAGGTCTCTACTATGGGACCAGATGGTGCACCTACAGAATGAACATGGTAAGAGGTCCTGTTCAGGGGACCTAAAAACACTGAACCCTTGCCGAAAGGTAAAATCGGTAGTTATCCATATTTATCCTTTTTCAATGTTGCATCAGTTTCCCTTTTCACATAGTTACTTTCCAGCAGTTGCATAATCATTCTCCTTTTAGCATGTTTACATTTTTGCATTAGCATTGCATTAGAAAATAAAACAAATATATGTTTGTTTTGCTGCATCATAAATTATAAGCCCCATGTGAATAATTTTGTGGTATGGACCCATAGGAATATTCACTATGGTGGCATAAAATAAAAATAAATATACATTCATCTTGTTAGACTTTCTCTGTATTATAAAAATATAAAAAGTATTTGAGAGAAATCCTATTGAAACTCTGCTTAAAAGAATCAAGAACAATCTTAAAAACTCTAGACAATTAAGGCTTGAGTGGCCAACCACTAACGCTTAATCTATTCCACAAGTTTTGTTGTCTATTTAAGTTCCACAGGATTTGAAGGACCAAGAAGAGCCAACAAACAAGTGGAGCACTGTCTCAACAATCATCAACATCAATTAATGCTCCACTAGAGGAGGAAGAACATCCCCGCTGCCAGTCTGCTACTTCATAAGACTGAACGACTATATCAACATCCAACTTTGGGGGAAAGCACCGTCATGTATCTATCTAAGTATTTTCTTCTCTTAGTTTTAGCTTATTCTTTATGAGTTTTCTTATTTAGTAATAATAATATTCTAAAATAATAGAAACAAAATAAAAAGGGTGTGTCTAGTTTGCTTGTCTTTGTTCTTAAAGAAGTTGTTAATAAAAGAAGAATCTTGAATAATCTCTTGCATGGAAATGATGAATAGTTGCTCTGCCATAATTCCTTTCAAGTACCTAGTTTTCAACCTCAAAGTCCCCTGAGTTTTAGACATAACTGTTTTGATCTAAGATTTGCTCTGAACCTAAAACTCGTGGGTAGCGAATGCTTGATCTAAGTCTAGGTAGTTGGCAGATATGATATGGGAAGGTTTTGAGCTGCTGTTTATCATGCTCCTAGAGATACTAGAGTTCTGGAGAATTTATCTTTGAAAATTAAAAATCCTGCATAATGAGCTCCTGTATAACGAGAGTTTAATTCCTACCACAGCCATATATACATGCTTACTAGATTAGGAAAGACTTTCACTTGTTAGCTTAGCTGCTTGTAAGCATTGAGTGTGGTCAGTCTGTGTTGACCCTAGGGGATTAGTCATGCAGTTAAAATCAAGATTCTCGTGCACTCCACCTACTTATGTTGTTTCTATCCTGGAGGTATGCATTTAAATATTTTCCATTAGACATAACCCAACAAGTTGTTCTGCTCCTATACTGGGAGTGAACAGAACCCTTCATCATTGCTAGCCCCTTTTGTTATAAGCTCCAACATTTATGTTGCTATCTCTTATCTATGTTTCCAAAAAGATACTTGGGAATTATTCCATCATATTCAGTTCCTTTAAAAAAAGGGAAAAAGAGTGAGAAAGAAAAATAAAGAGAGAATAAAAGGACAAGGGTCCTAATTATGAGAGATTTTTCAGCAACCCAAGTTCTCAGCAAATTCTTCAAAGTTTAAGAGAGGTATAAATTTCTTTCAAGGAGCGAAAGTAGAAATAGATATTCACCATTTTTCCTCTACCCCTTTATTTCCACTTACATCCACCATCATTACCACTATATACATATCCACTCAGCCCATATTTAGGATCACACACATACACATCTTGATTTGACTGTATTGCCGGACTTGTCCCTCTGGATCCATGTGCCTGACTATGCAATAAATGTTTGCAAGTATGGATTCCTTGTCTCCCACCTATGAGCTCCAGATAGACCTATTAGAAGTAGGGTGAGAGAGAGAAGGTATAATGTTACTATGCCTTATTCCAAAAATACCACATATTTTGAGAGAAGAGAGAAGGCATACACCATAAATGCCTTGGTGAGGATCCAGAAATACCATAAAGGAGAGACGTGAAAGGGTCATACACAGGAATCTCTGAGTTTTATTTAAAAACCCTGCAAAACTCTGGAATAATAGTTGATCAAAGAGCTTGAGGCATAGCACTTGACTTGACCGTTCTATCTTTCAACTGCTCAAGACCCAAGTGACGGCTACAAGCCCCATGGTAAAAGGTAATATGAGTAAGTTTGAAGTCAGGATAGTTTGTTCTAATCTGGAGGAGAGTTCTTATTTGAACGCATGTGTACTTTTGAGGCGTGAAAGCATTGTAGCAACTCTTGATCCATCACTGAGTTTATCTTTGCTCAGGGACGAGCAAAGGGTAAGCTTGGGGGAGTTTATTGACGGTAGATAAGTATCATTTTTTAACTGTCAACATAGCATGAAAAAGGACTAAATAATAATTACCACTTAGATATAGGGGGTTTACTGATATAATTCCATGAGTTTTGGTGAATGTCTGTTTCTACAGTGGTCAGCAGAAAAGAACCAAGGATGACCCACATGTTAGAAAAGGGCCACGGATGGAAAAAGTATAATCTAGAAGGTTCAGGAAGCCAAACCCTGGGAGGTGAGACCCATCTGTCATTGTGATAGGGGCGGCCGCCCCACCCAGGTGGCCAATCAGGCTCCACCTTGCCGATCCTGTCTCCACCGCCTTTGAGGATCAATAATAATCGTAGATCAAGGTCGGCTTAATCCGAGGGCTGTGGTGCTTCCTAGAGGGGTATATAAACAAGGCCCCTGGCCCCTGGAGGAGGCATCCCTTGAAACCCTAATTCATTATTTCCTGTGAGGATCAGCAAGGATGGGTCCCTTGAATGGATCTCTCTCTTAGGGCACATATAAGAGAGATTAGCTTTGTAGTCTCCATGTGAGATTAGAGTTCTTCTTTTAGATTGAGAGAGTTAGAGTGGAGGAGATTTGGAGGAAGCCTGGCATGTCGGTGTCTCCTCTCTGGCTTGTACCTGTGGGATCAAGTCTCCTAACCCGAGGCTTGGTTCTAGGATTATTCGGTAATTCAACTTCTAATACTAAGTAAGTACATTGTTATTATTGTTATATGGTTTACGAGTTTACTTTATTCTCTTGCATGGTAGAGGGTAGGATAATCGTCTATAGTGTAAGCGTGGTGCTTAGGCTAGAGATACTCATAGATATCCCCTATCTGGCCGGATCGATGTGTAGTAGCGTGGGAAGTGACAGTCCCATTGTTACCTTTGGAGCCTCCTCCTGTCAGAAGGATTGGTAGGATTAAGTGCCCTGATTAAGCATCCTCTGTGGTGTCTCTTTTCCATCGGTTTGTCCCCGTAGACCAATAGTTTCATAGCTTACCATAGGTTGGAACCAGACTATCGTCATAATCTTCTCTAATCGCTTATATCTTCACTACCTTGTAGTTGGGCCCATGGGTTGAGTATAGATTTAGGTTAGTCATCGCATGCTTTCTCCTTGCGGATAAACAAATACGATACTCTGGAAATATCTCCCGGGTGAAATGCTCACCGATATACGTGCACTTGTGGATCCTTTTCTGTGTGCGTTAACAAATATCAACATATCCTCAAATTTATAACACCTAAAGAAGGGGAGGAGATCTTGGAAGAAATTCACTCTGGGTGTTGTGGCAACCACGCAGCCTCCAAGACTTTAGTCAGCAAGGCTTTCAGATCTGGGTACTATTGGCCTACAGCACTGAAGGATGTGGAAGAGTTGGTACGACACTGCAAGTGATGTTAGTTTTTTGCAAACAAGCCCACGTCCTAGCTCACAACCTCATTTGCATCCCTCCATCATGGCCTTTTTCATGCTGGGGGCTCGACATGGTTGGACCTCTCAAATGCACACTGGGTGGTTTTGAGTACATCTACGTGGCCATTGACAAATTCACTAAGTGGATAGAGTACAAGCCACTCGTCAAGTTCAACGCTACAAAGGCAGTCGAGTTCATGCAAGACATTATGTACCGGTTCAGCATGCCCAATCGAATCATTACAGATCCCGACTCACCCTTTATAGCTATTGAGTTTAGAAGTTGGACTCAAGATTGTGGCATCAGCATTGACTATGCTTCCATAGCTCATCCTCAAGCAAACGGCCAAGTAGAGCGAGCTAACGGGCAACTGTTAACCAAACTAAAGCCCAGGCTATTCGACGAGCTTAAAGACTATGGTGGCAAGTGGATATATAAGTTACCCAAGGTAGTTTGGGACTGCATACTCAGCAGAGCAGAGCAATAGGGTACTCACCCTTCTTCCTGGTTTATAGCTTAGAAGCCATCCTGCCAGCAGAATTGATATAGAACTCTCCCATGGTCGAACAGTATAACGAAGGCGAAGCAGATGAAACCCGGCGGCTATAAATTAATAGTGCCGAGCAAATCAAGCTTAACGCACTCTTCCAATCTGCTAGGTACATGCAAGGCCTACGACGTCGCTACGACAACAATGTGCGCCCCCGTACTTTTCAAGTCGGAGATCTAGTCCTCAAGCATGTCCAGAATACTTCAGGATGGCACAAGCTACTCAGCCCCTGGGAAGGCCCCTTCATTGTCTCCAAAGTTATTAGGCTAGGCTCCTTCGAGTTAATCACAGAGGGCGGTGATCCTATGCCTAACTCCTGGAACATTGACCAACTACGGAGATTTTATGCTTAATATTATTAAATAGTCTTCTTGTTTAAGTAAATTTAGTATTCTGGCTTCTGTACTTAAGATTCTTTGTTATTAATACAGAGTCAATGTTTTTCGCTAGATAAACATATCTTTTTACTTTTATGCAAGATACACAACTTTCTAGTTGTCTCTCCTTTATGCAGCCATTGATACATCATATACGAGATATACAACTGACTGATTGTGTGACTACACATCCCTAAGTATGATAAATTCACTCGACACACAGTTCTTACTCTGTATACCGAGTACCGGGCTATATTATACAGGATACGCCTCCTACTCGGATGGCTTACATCTCCTTGGCTGGGAGCCAATTACTGACATTTAGTTTAACTATTGCATGTCATCCTAGGTAGGGTGATTCCCAGAAGCAAGTAACCTAATTCATTAGCTACGGAATGGGATCCTAATAGCAGACAATCGTTATAAGGGTTCCTTGAACAAGTGACTTCACGCACTTAACACCAACGGAAGGGTCTAACATGATTTTAATCATAACGACTACGTTGATCATCTTTTACTCGGCTACTCAGTTTTACGCACCTTCTTAAAGGACTCCACAAGACAAACTTAAAGCCTAAGCAGACTACAATCTTATTTAAAGATTGCCAAGTCTAAAGAAAAAGTTAATTGGGATAAACCGTCTTAGGCGTTTAAGTACCCTAACAAGACACATCACAGTTGAAATTCACAGCCATTAAACTAACACCCTACATCAGCAAAAGGACATTTTTTCTTGCAACGTGCCTACTCGGCACACACGTTTAACAAGTTTTTTCAAACTTATACAGCCTATTCATCAGGCTTCTCCATCCTAAGGTCTAAGTCATTGGCTATGGTGCTGGCCAACCCCATCGAGTTCTTCTTCAGCTCTCTCCACGGCGGCTAAATGAATTTCGACATCATACTCTACCATCACCTAGTGGAGACCCACAGCTGGATAAAGCACTTGGAGTGTACCAATTACATTCCGAATGCAGACTTTGGTGGCTCCTTGTACATATCTTTCAAACCGGATGGAGATCTGCTTCACTATGTCCACTCACCTTCTTTCGTCATCTTCAGGAGTGCGGAAGAGGAGGGCGAGTGGCTTTACTGATTACCAAGGCATATTACGCTCTGCCTGCACCGTCTCTAGCTATGTCTTCAAGTCATTGACCGACTTCAGAGCCTGCAATAGATCTCGATCAGCTCCATGTTTAATCAGCCTAGCTCAAGCGAGTTCTTCACTCACTCGTTCCATTACCTCTTCAGCCTGGTTGTGTTGAGTCCTCAGGGCTTCATTGAGATCTTTCATCTCACCTTCCAGCCATTAGGTTTTGACCTATTCATCTACAAAGAGGACCATACATGATCATCATCACCATCATGATCACCGACTACTACATTCAAGAACTATAGAGAAGCCATATAGTTCTCTTATCCTTCAACTTGGTTTCAAAGAGCTTGGCCTTCTCTGTCATCTTCAACAAGGAGTCAAAGGCATCATTCTTTCTCATCTCGATGAGTGCTTTTTGGCGCTCAGCTTCACCAATTTGAGATCAGAGGATGCAGAGAGTTCCCTCATGATGCTCCTGAGTGGATTTCCACTCAGCCTCCTTCTTGGCCTGCTCTTCCTTCAACTTAGTGAGCTCCACCTGGACTTCCTAGACCTTGACAGAGGCCTTCAGCTTCATGTCCTAGGCATATGACTATTTCAAGCATCAGAAATTGGAAAACGATGATATAATGGCATAATGAAGCAACAAAGTACAAGACATACCCTCAGCTGCCCATCGAAGACAGATGCCTGGTTCAACAACCCAGACCAGGACTTCATTAACCTAGCAAACTCTAGACTATACACCCAGAGCTAGGTACCTGGTCTGGTGACCGGGACAGTTTTCTCCTCTTCAACCAGCTGGGTACCTGTCGTCGTCACATCTGGCGCAGGTGTACTTGGAGTAGGAGCACCCACGCTAGCTCTAGCGCTCTGCCCATTGTTAGCAGCGGTGGACTCCGTCTACTCTGGTCCCAGCGGCTGGTGAGCTTCACCATCATCAGACGCTGCCACTTGTGGCTGCAGCGCTTCCACATGCTCAGCAGTACTCGGCTGCTCAGCCTATTCTGCTCCATCATTAGTGGATGTTAGACCCTACGGCTACAGTGCTTCAATGGCCTTGTGTGGGGACATAGGCCCGCCTGCCTAGCCTTCTTCCACTCAGTCACTTTCCACGTCTGGGTTCTCTTCAGCCCAGGGTTCTTCAATTTCCAGCCAGGTACTTGATGCTTTTTGTACCCCGGCATAAGCAGTGGTCAAGTGATGTTCTCGGAATGATGCAAAATGCAGAGACAGCTAAAACACATACTTAGTAGTGGATCTCTTCTTGAGACTGGGCTTCCCTAGTGTCATACCACTAGATGTCCTATCCAGCTGCAGGGTTAACACCGGCGCCGACAGTATTGAGTCGGCCTGTTGATCGCGGCGTCTGCATCTTGTCCAGGTGCGCTCCCGTCACCTTGAATCGGTGTTCGGGTGCTTATAAGGTCTGGTGGCGGCATCCTGTCAAGAATAATTCAACATCTCTAAGGATATCCATGACAAAATTCAGTATAGAATTTTACTCGGAAGCATACTTACTGTCTGACAGAAAACCATGTGTCTACTTCCTTCATCTCCAGCTCCTCATTAGCAGTGTCACGAGCTGTGACTATTCAAGATTGGGCTCAAAATACGATAACTATCATACTACATGGAATTACTTCAAGATTACACTTACCTAATCTCAATATGCAAGCCAGACGGGGCCTCTTGGGCACTGCCCCGCTTCTAGTAGCGACATTGGCCTCCAACGACTGTTTCCCACCAGTCACTCCCTGCCGGGCACTTGGGTTTTCCTGGACTATGAAGACGTCTGGGTTCCCTTCAGATTCACTCTCCGCTTCCTGGTCCATAGGGATGGCGGAGGCAGCGCTCCCTCCGTCTGCTTCGGCAGACGTTGCCCCACTCCCACCAACTCCTCCAAAGCCAGCATGCAGAGGCGAAGCGGGCAAGTCATTGAAGTTGCACCCCAAATGCTGCATCAATAATCACCAATTTACAGAGGTCAGTTTCTACAATTCCAAGACACTTCAAAGTCACAAATGTCAGTGTACTTACGGGAGCAGGTGGATGGATACCGCATCAAGTACACCCTGAATCCTCTCCAGGACTTCATCCTTTGTCAATTCATCAGTTGTCATTCGGGCTGGGTCCTTTGGCCCAACGTACTCGAAGCCGTAGTGTACCATCTCTTGAAGCAGATGTACTCAGCGTCTGATAAACTTGGCGACTACTCCAACTCCATTCAAACCTTCATCCTTCATGGCCGAGAGCTGCTTGAGGAATGGATGAATTCTTTGAGCTCCATCGCGTTCACTGGTTCCTTCTCCCACCGGGCGTTGGGCACTGGCGCAGCGTTCCTATGGACTTCCAACGGCAGCCACATATTCCCCACATAAAACCACTCGATTCTCCAATTCTTCACAAAATCAACCAGGGTATAGTGGAGATATTCTTTCTTCTTCCTCAACCGGAACTGAATACCGGCACCACCTAAAACATGCGGGTTTGCTGCATCTAGATGTGGTTTCAGTTTAAAGAAATAGCGGAACAGAGTGATGGAAGGGGGATGCCAAGGAAGATTTCACAGAAATGGACGAAGATTGACAAATGAAGATGGAATTCGGGTTCAGATGGTTCAGGGTTATGCCATAGTAGTGCAAAAGCCCATGCAAAAAAGGATAAGCTGGCAACCCTAACCCATGTTGTATGAACGACACAAAGAGAACGATCTCACTTGGCTCAATGTTTGGAATGCGGTGTTCTCTAGGTGCCTTCCATTCCCTAAGCTTCTGGTCCATAAAATAGCCCTGCTCGTGGAGCTTCTGGAGGTGTTTTGGCTTCGTGCTCGGCGCCGGCCAGATCTGGGCGGCAGCGGCCATCTCCGACACTTCTAGTGCCCTCTTCTCGGCAGTCTTCTTGGCGGTGGCACTCAAGTTCTTGCCCTTACCCATCAAGCAGAGCTTTTTATAGATCCAGGGTTTGAGGTGGACGACGTTCACAGTAGGCACGGGGGCTTAAGTGAAAAGCGAAATGAAGCAGGGGAAGATGATGCTTAGGATTGATTACCTTTTATACAGGTTTTCCACTACCGTGTGCCCTGATAATCACGCCAACGGGTGCGGCACTTCGGTTTCCCTACCATTTTAATGACGCCACACAGAGTGATATGACGGTTGCATGCCTTTTCATGATTTCCAACGCATCACACCGTGTTCAGACTTAGCCTTTGGGTTCATACCTTTCAGGTACATGCCATGATACGACCATTAACTACATGGCTACATCGTGAAATACTCAGATGATTGATGTAGTACTCGGACAATTGCTTGACAGTATGAGTTAAACATCACCGTACTCGGATGAAGATTTTTTATTTAGCAACAATTCAATGGATGCAGGGTTGGACACTTTACAAGATTCAATACCACTAAGAATAATGAGCGACTATTTATTTAGAGAGATACAAGTATTGGATACAAGATCTTTTCAGAAAATAACAAAGATGACACCTACTTGGCTATGACAGGGTACTCATACTCTAAGTACTTCTCAGTAGGTACTTTCGTACCCGATGCACCTGGACCCAAGAGGAGAAGAGTAGTGCATCTCGGTAGATAACAGAAGTGTAGTATGTCCTAGCCTAGAACCTTGGGTAGACTGTCCGACTATGAACATTTGTTAGCCGACTACCCTTGGGAGCATAGCTACTGCAAGAGGAAGCCTGCTGGCTAGTATGCAGGATGAGCTACTCACACATCATGCCACCCAGCCGACGCCATCTATACACATTCGAGTCAGAGTTCGACCCTTCATGGACAGACATCGACAGGCACCCTCGAAGAACTGACATGGGACTGTTGGATGTGCCACTCTACCAGCCATCACAAGACTTCTTCTAGTTGCAGCTCTAGGCTACTCTACTGTGCACAGCTGCGGGTTTAGCCTACCTCTAAACCCTATCACAAGATTTCTTCTGGTCATAATAGTTTTTGGCTATACCAGCCGAGTACTCCCGGGGTCTGGTCTACTTCGCTCACCACTATATTTGCAAGCTTCAAACTCAGAGCTACTTTGCTTCTTCTACAACTGAGGTTCAAGTGCTCACTAGGAGGGTTTTTATAGGCATCTTGGTGGTGTTTATAGACTAGGTTCACGCACAGTACACGGACAAGCTACTAACTTCCTCACAAGTTCACGTGCTACACTACAAGGGTACAGTGCGTCCCACTACGCCATTTCAGTGTACCGATAGCCTTATCTCAACACATGTGAAGTAACCGTATACCGGGCAGCACCTTTGATGGTATAGTCCCACGAAAATTCTGTGCATCTTTGGACCAACTATACTAAGCTTTGCATGTGACTTTTGACACATCTTACCTGCTTCTGTATAAGCAACAGGACAATAATTGTTGCTGAAATTCTCATCCTCGAGTATATTCTTTTCAGATCCTTATCTCGAGTACAAGCACTCGGACACAGGGTCGGGGGCTGCAGGGTACATATCCTCTACGGATGTTTTTTCTTTTAGACCCTCTAACTCTTTGTTTTGCAAACAACAAAAGGCTTGAGGGCTACACTCAGTGAGTGCACTTTTTTAAAAAGTGCACGTCACCCGGAGGCTTGCAGAGCACCTCATGGCTTCACTCATAAAAGCACTCAGGCTACGTTTGTTTCTACTCGGCAAGCCTTGAAGGAACAAGAAGGCTTTAGAGTTCAACCATGATACGCTCAAGGGCTTGACAGACTAGGGTCCTAGGGGTTCCCCATAGGGGTGCTACCCAGATGGGCCCTGGGCTGGCCCACGACCTGTTGAAGGACGCGAGACAAGGTGGCATGGACTTCAAACTATTTCAGGTCGATCTAGTTGGCTTACAATGAAAACTAGGTTCTGTAATAGGACTAGGACTCTTCTCTTGTAACCGACTAGGATTAGATACGTGCCCTTACACTCTCTCCTATATAAAGAGAGGTACGGTGCACCCTCTTGTAACTCTAACAATCAATCCAACGCAAAAGGCTACACGCCGACTGGTCGTAAAGGCTATTACTCGACAAGAGGGCCCGAACCAATATAAATTGTTCGTCTCTTTGCGTTTACTATCGAGTTCTGCGTACGCCGAAGCCCTTCGAACATCGTCCCGGATAACCTCGTGACGAGTTACCGGTCATTAAACACCGACAAACATATCCCTGCAACTGCAAGTGCCATAGTTGACACAGGTGTGAAGCTTGCAAACCTTTTCCTGTAACAGTTATCAATGAAGTTGTCATACTCAACATTGCAAAGTCAAATTTTATAACAAAACATGGGTGCCATAGAATTTCCAGTTAGTGACAATTAATACAAAGTAGAACATAATTACCTCATCAACTTCTAATTTAAGAGGCAGATATTTGGCAGCAATGATGTGCCAACACTAATCACAGCAATAATTGTCAAGATGCTCCACCACCGCGAAGTACTTTAGGCAATCCACCAAGCTACACCCACTGGTCTAGTGTCATGTCATAGGATTAATGGAAGAAACAAAAGTACCATTAATGAGCATAAAATGCACAGCAAATGAATAAAATAAAAAATCTTGAATCACCCAATGAAATTTAGGAAGGTTCACGCAGTCATACAATATCTCCATTTGCATTAAGTACTGGCGAAAGGGGCAAGCAGTGGAAATTCTTGAAGTCCAATGACAGCTGTGTGATATGTAACAAGGGCAGAACATTAAAAGTTAACAAAATAGGAATATGTTAAGCTAACTGTCAAAATACACAAAATTACTTTGGTTGGTAATATGAAAACAGCATCAGTAGTGGTTGGCTAAATTACTTCCAAAATCATGATTCTTTAATTTTACCACACAGCTAGAAAAAATAGGGGCATGCACTGGAGATCGTGTCAATATCTATGTATCTAGTGGTATAGAGGGAATAAAATGCATTCAGCTATGAAGACAACAGTAGGTTACTTTTTTATAAGCCATAGTTTAACAGTGACAAAATAAGAAGCATAGGAATCTACCACAGATGAACAGTTTCTGCAAGACAAATAGATTTTGTTTCCAGCGCTTGCATTCAGGCAGGTTACCTTCCCTTTGCTTGTATACGTTGGAGTGAGAAAGGGTGATGTCTGCCAGAGAACTCCTATGCGGTACATAACAATGGGAAAATTCATCCCGCAATGAGATCAGAAGATGGAGAAAAGCTTCAGAAGCGTCCTATAAGAAAAATTAGTTCTCATGATGACTGCTTATCTAATACAATATTAAAATATCAAAATATCTGGAATATCCAGCTGCTTGTGCAGAACGTGCGACGTTTCGGTGCGGGCTTTACAGGGACCCAACCCTGAATGGTTGCTGTTGTTTTGAGATCCAGTTTGATTCGCATGACTTGCATCTTTGGGCACTGAATTCTGAGAAACGTCATGAGTGTCTTGTACACTATATTCAGTTGACCCAATCTCGACTAAATGAGCTACCATTGGCATGGCATTCAATGGCTCAATAGTCATTGGTGTGAATTCATTTGAGCTTGCAGTCAATGGTTCGACATTCATTGGTGCTACTCCATTTGAGCTTGCTGTCAGTCCGTCGACAATAATTGGCGCAAATTCATTTGTTCCGGCGTTTCCAGGATTCTCGGTAACCATGCCATGACTTGATAAGAGGATGTCCTTGTTAATGCTTGTAGGTTCGTCATCAGCAGAATCATAAAGAGGGATATTCTCAACAGAAAACCTGCACAGATCAACAGAAATTGCTGTATAATTGGTACTCAAAACAAGGTTACCATTGCATCCATAAAAAAAGTCTTCATGCATCAAAGATTTTACTAGCCAGGATAAGTAGATTGGAAACCAGAGCAAGCATAATTTTCACTAAAAAGTACTCCCTCCATTCCAAATTGTAAGTTGTTTAGCTTTTCTAGACATAATGTATAAATCCAGACATGAAGTAGTATTAATATTGCTTAAAACATGCGAAGTCCTGCATGTGCCATTTAATAAGCTTTCAGTCTTTCTTCCAGTTTATCTTAACCGGCAATGCAAATATGTTGGTAAACAAAACTATTTGCCTATTAGAAACAAGCACATAAAACCTGCCTCAGAGATAATCCAAGTGAACCTAAGTTTAGAAATTGACTGAGGTAGAATTAAAGCATCTCATCGGTCCATGTCAAATATATTTTGAAAAGAACAGCTGAACATTATTATATTGCACAGAGACTAACATAAGGTCAAACAAGTGCAACCAACCTGTCATCATCATCTTCCCACAGATATGTGGGTTCCTGCAACATACCTATCAACAAAGCTACATTAAGCACATATTGAACATATCAAATATCAATTTACAAGGAAATGCAAAAATGAGCAGATAATGATGCAGAATGTCAATCTTCCAAGCAATAAGTAGATAGCACGGCTCAAAACATTATGTCAGCAAATGAGCAAATGCAGAAAACCAAAGTGCAACCAATCTTCAAATGTCTGACAAAGAGGATCAGCATATAACAACTAAAAGATAGCGAGGATACTCCATTTCCTTGTCTCACAATTCGGTTGGCTGTATGCTTCAATTGTGAACTATTAGACTTAATTACTTACAAGTCAATGACAGAAAATTTCAATAATCAAATCGCACAAATAAGAAGCAAGAATGAAATTCAAATACGTTGTGCGTTTAATACAAACTTTACCATGAATGGTTGATGAATCTCGCAAGGTTCCCTTTTCTTGTTGCATCAATTGACTCATCAGCATTGAGGTAAATGATATAGGCATCCTTTAAACCTAACAGTTACAAAAGCTAGATGTTATAGCTAGCTAAATAACTGCCAGTGTGCCACAATTCATGCTCAATCTTTCGATCTTATCACCCACGTTATAAATGAACAATGCACGTAGCATCAACCTTATCATCTTATTCAATGTGCCTAAGGTTAGAGAATAATAAATAAAGTTTTAGGTATGTTGATGTTTTCCCACCAACAGAGCCCATGCACTTGATCTCTACCTTGTTTTTATGAGCAGGGCACACTTCAAGCAAAGTGTGGGGGAGTTAGTCGATTCCCCAAATTTCTACAAATGAAAGTTCTGGACCTGTCAAACCAAAGCCAAGACGGGTTTATCAGAAGGTGGCGCCACCATTGAAAGCACTACTATTAGAGGCACCACCACAAGAACCCTCGTCTTCAAAGCGCACCGAGGTACTCAATTAATGAACTTCACGAGGAGAAGTCCCGTTCGAAGGACTTAAACACTGAACCCTCACCAAAAGGTAACTTGGTAATTATCTGTACTTATTTCCAATTGCATAGATTTCCTTTAGCATGTTTATTTTCTGTATTTGCATAAAAGAACTTATCTTCATATAAAACAAAATAAAAATATGTAAAAACTTTGATAAAACAAACTATGTCGAGAGCCAGCTTAGGGGAGAAGCACCCCCGTGTATCCAGGTAAGTATTCTTTCCCCTTTGTTTTAAATTTTAGTTTCATTTTAATAGTTAAAAAATGATGAATGGAAACAAAATAAAAAGAGTGTGTATGATAGTTTGTTTTAAAAGCTATTGACCAATAAAGAGGACTCTGAATAATCTCTTAAATGGACATGATGAATAGTTGCTCTATTGTAATTCCTTTCAAGTACCTAGTTTTTAGCCTTGAATTCTCTCAAGTTTTGGATAAAACTGATTTGATATAAAGATTTACTCTGAACTTGAAACTCGTGGGTAGCATATGATTGATCTAAGTCTAGGTAATTGACGGATATGATATGAGAAGGTCTGAACTGCTGTTTATCTTGTTCCAAAGTGACACCAAAATTTTGGAGACTTACTTTTTGGAAAAACACAAAAATGTTATGATGAGTTCATGTGTGACATAGTTTGAATTCCCACCAGAGCCAAACATGTTACTTAGGCTAGGAAAACTTTCACATATATGTTGCTTGCTTTGGGATTGAGTTTTGTCAATCTTTGTGACCCTTATGAGAGATTTGTCATGCTCTTAAAATCAAGATCACGTGCACACCACCCAAATATACACTACTCTTACACTAGGGGTATGCACAAAAATATGCTTTCCATTTAGATCCACCCAAAAATGTTCTACTCCTACACTGGGGGTGAACACAAAAACATTCTTGATAGGTTTTCCATCCACCAAATAAATGCTCTAAGTTCTTGTTACTATCTTTTAAAGTTTTGTTACGAAAAAGAGGTATGGGGCTATGCAAAAATTATTCATAAAAAAGAAGAAAAAATGATAAAAAAATTGACACAAAAGTGTCTGAGATATTAAATACAATGGATACTTAAATGCCTGCCTGAAAAAAGAAAGAAATGAATAAGATAGCCCCTGTCTCACTAAAAATGTTTTCAAGTTTCAAGAGAGAGATATGTTTTCAAGGAGCAAAATAGAATTAGGTTTTCACCCTATATCCACCACATATATCCACACATATGCACATCTTGATATGATTGTATGACTCATTTTTCTTTGGGTTTGACTTGACAATATATGCATTACATGTATGCTCTAGCTTTCTCCCTACCTATAAACTCCACATAAGCCTTAGTGGTAGTAAGAAAAAGGCACAAGTTATGCCTTGGTGAGGATTCACAAATACCATATATATTGAGAGACTTGAAAGTGTCATACAATGAAATCTCTAAGTTTTGTTTTGAAAACTTATAAAAACTCCAGAACAATGGTGGAACAAAGAACTTGAGACATAGTGCTTCACATGATCATTTTGTCCTTCAATTGCTCAAGACCCAAGTGAAGACTAAGAAGCCCTATAGTTGAAGGTAATATGGCTAAGTTTGAAAGTCAGATCAGTTTATTCTAATTCGGAGGAGAATTTTTGATTGAACGCTTGTGTACTTTTGAGGCGTGAAAGCATTGAAGCAACTCTTGATCCATTGCTGAGTTTAGCTTTGCTCTAGGATGAGCAAAGGTTTAGCTTGGGGAGCTTGTTGACGGTCATTAACATCAATCATAAACGGTCAACATATCCTATATATACACTTAATTCCATCACCAAACATAGGTATAGGGGTTTAAACTAATGAATTCCACGAGCTTCGGTGAAAATGTGAATACAGGACAATTTATCTAGAAAATAGCCCCTGGGACCACCGTCATACACTCTAAATAGGCAAACCGACATCAACAAGTGAATACTCGCGAAACCTACGAAAAACAACTCAAGACGGAGTTCAGAAGCTTCTACCAGAGGGGGAGGCCCACCTATCACAGAGACAGGCCGGCCAGCCTCACATGTAGGTCGGTCGGCCTATGAGTCCCACCTGTCGGTCTCTCCTTCGTACGTCAGTTTCCCACCGCCTTTAAGATTTAGCCACCGCCGTTGCTCAAGGTCGGTTTGTATCGATGGCTTAGATTTGATGTTGCCATGGATTCATGGGCCCACAGGACTCCTGGTGCCCCCTATATAAGGCCCCTCATACCCCCTCTAGGTATGTCAACAATCAAGAGAAGATTAGTCCTCTAAGTTAAGATTTAGCTTTTGTAAATAGAAATAGTGAGATAGAGAGTGAGGGAAGAGTTTGGAGGAAGTGTCGGCCTATCAGTGCTCTCTCTATGGCTTTTACCTTGGCGGAATCAAGTTCTACTTGGGCTTGCTTCTTGAGATATCTCTGGTAATCAACTTCTGATTCAAGGAAGTTTAATGTTTATATTGTTCACCAAGTTTGCGACAATCTTTGAGTGCTTTATTCCTGTTCTAGAAGGATTAAGTAGTAATCATAGTGTAAGCGTGGTGCTTAGACTCTAGTTACTCGTGGATATACCCTGCATTCCGGACCGATGGTAGATCGCAAGGGTGACTATAAAGCCTCATTGAGTACTTCATAGTCCACCTCCCATTTGTAGGCCGAGTAGGACCTGGTTGCTATGGAAAGCATACTTTGTTTATGCTTTTCCTTAGTAATGTTCTAGTTGAACAGTAGAAGACATAGCTTACCTAAGTCAGAATTAGAGAACCTTAGTAATCCTCTCTACACTCCTGTTTATCCTTAGCCTTGTTGCTACCAATCTCACACGTTTCCATATGGATACGATACTTGGAATACTCCGGGTGAAAGGTACAGATGCATCCGTGTGCTTGCGGATTTATCTGTGTACGTCTAAAATATACCAACAGGAGCAAAACCTACTAGATGAAGAAACCAGAGATGATATTACCATCAGAAGGTTGGTTGTGGGGCCATCGAGACAAGTGACATCATGGCAAGCTTACGACATCAATGGGTACACATACTATACCAATACAAAGGATAGTACATGTGTGAACCAAAACAGCGGCATTCAAACAGAAGTTGTCGATGGAGTGGGGCAAAAGACCCCATACTTTGGCATCATTGATGATATATGGGAACTTAAAATCAATCTAGAAGTCTCTTCTAGCAATGAATTGTAGCAGGGTTTGGTCTCTGACTATGGAATGGGTTTACAGATGGCCTAGTTTCGATGCTGCTGGGTCAAACAACACCAAGCGAATGAGATCAGGTTGACAGTCATGTACCTCGACAATCTAGGCTACTAAGGTGACCCTTGGGTGCTTGCTTCATGTGTCACACAGGTTTTCTATTTACCTAACCCGCAAACTAACCTCCCCCCAAAGAGGAAGAAAAGCATGTGGTTGCCTTCGGGAAACAAAGTATTGCCAGAGTTGACGGCGTGGATGATGTTGATGTCTACAATGACTACGCTCTAAAATGTAGCTATTCATGGACTTTCCTAAGAAGATAGTGTTGTGGAAAAGAACCTGCCCAAAGACATGCTGCCATAGAACGAAAAAGTCTCAAGGGGTAAGTTGTTATAGGCTAGTTGTTCAAGATGTAGTGTGTTTTGTGTAAGTGTGTGTATCTG
Source organism: Saccharum hybrid cultivar R570 (assembly GCA_038087645.1). Taxonomy (NCBI): domain Eukaryota; kingdom Viridiplantae; phylum Streptophyta; class Magnoliopsida; order Poales; family Poaceae; genus Saccharum; species Saccharum hybrid cultivar. Next base: position 12,734,186 of record JAQSUU010000562.1, on the reverse strand, counting down.
TGGGACTATATATATGTATGTGTATGAGACAATATTTGTGTACGTGTGTGAGACTATCTATATATGTGTGTGAGACTATCTATGTATGTGTGTTGATGACTTTTTCATTTGAAATCACTTACTGGACCAAAATGATATTCGAAGTTCACTAATTTTGAGATTTAAATTTTGAATTATTCAAACAAAGTTAGACGGAGAAATGACCAAAACAAAATTTATAGATCTCAATGAGTCATACAACTTTGTTTCATGACTTTTTTCATTTGAAATCATTTTCTGTTTAAAATTGTTGTTTAAAGCTGTCATATTTTGAAATTCAAATCTTGAATTGTTCAAACAAAGTTATATGAAGAAATTAGCAAAAATAAAAGTTGTAGATCTTGATAAGTTCTACAACTTTGTTGTTTACAACTTTTTCATTTGAGATCATTTATTGTGCGAAAATTATGTTCAACGTTCTCATATATTCAAATTTGAATTTTGTTAATTGTTGGACTAGTGTAGTTTCTCTTTTAATCTCTGCCTAAAACTTGTAATTAGTCTTTCCCCCTCATACTAACTTCAAATTTGATGATCTTTCCCTAAAAGTTTTCTAAAATCATGCTCTATCAATTTTTGGTCTTCTTAATGCTTTTTTCATTTAAAATCATTTACTGTTTCAAAATGTTGTTCGAAGTTGTTATATTTCGAAATTCAAATCTTAAATTGTTCAAACAAAGTCGGATGAAGAAATGATCAAAATAAAAGTTGCAGATCTTAATGAGTTCTACAACTTTGATGCTCATGACTTTTTGAATTGAAATCATTTACTATTTCAAAATATTATTTGAAGTAGTCATATTTTGAAATTCAAATTTTGAAATGTTCAAACAAAGTCAGTTGAAGAAATGTCCAAAATAAAAGTTGTAGATCCTGATGGGTTCCACAACTTTGGTGTTGATGACTTTTTTATTTAAAATCATTTACTATTTCAAAATATTGTTTGAAATTCAAGACAGAACAGAGGAAGGGGGAGCAGAGGAAAGAGCCACAGAGTTGGACACTGACGCCTCTGCTCCACAACCCAAAGCAATGAACTCGGGTAGCCAGCCGAAGAGGAGACGGGGGGCAGAATAGCGAACTTTGTTTAGAAACGGAGCTCTATTTTATAACAGAGGTCACGACAGGATGGGAGATCCTTGAGTCAAAACATTTCAGAGCATGGTGGCATAATGCAATCGGGGCGCTAGTAAGACATGAGTTGAGCCCAACAGTTCGAAGTTGGAAAGACATATCAGTTGAGGCAAAGGACTTCCAATGGAAAAAGCTGTTGACCAATTTTAGATTCTTCCATGCTTTTAATTTTTATGGGTTGTCTTACTAAAGTATTAATTATTTTTGGAAGTTCACGTCGGGTTGTCATGATGACTGATTGGAAAATTCTGAATTTTTTTTACAATAATCTAATATGACATTTTCACTCTATATGTTCTTTGACCTTTAATATATGACTTTTTGACAAAGTTTTTATTGAAAAGAATCGGACAAGAGAGTTGCTGATTATTACATTAAAATGGAGAAACCCAAATTAGGTGGTACAACATAGCAACAATGACCACTAAAAAAAGGTCAGGCAACCAAAAAACGATGAGCTAATAACAACAGAAAGCAACTAAGACCTTGTTTAGCTCCTCCCTCTACAGTTTACTTCCTATCATATCGGATGTTTGGACATATATATGGAGTATTAAATATAAACTAAAAAATAACTAATTGCACAGATTGCGACTAATTTGCGAGACAAATTTTTTAAGCCTAATTAGTCCATGATTTGACAATGTGGTGCTGTAAACATGTGCTAACGACGGATTAATTAGGCTTAATAAATTCGTCTCGCGGATTGTTGAGGACTTATGTAATTTGTTTTATTATTACTATCCGAACACTCCCATGTGACACCCTGATATGACATCCTTAAACTTTACTCCCTAGATTTAAACACCACCTAAGACAACTATAGAAAGTGGTTTGTTTGATTGGAAGTTCTATTCTTGATTACCCAAATGCGTATCACTTATATCATTATAGTGTTATCCAATAACTTATTGGTCTTGATGTATTAAAGGTTTTTTTGGGCTTTCATGGCAACACACGCGTAGACTTATACTACCCATGACCATGAGGTACTTGTGTAATGAAAATTTCGGACTCCTGTTGCAACGCAGGGACACAAACCTAGTATATGAAAAACATTAGAAATCTTGATATTTCAAAACTACTTCAATTTTTAAGAAAAAAATTGGCTATAGCTTCCAAAAAAACGGAACCAAAATATTCTACAAGGGCAATATTACCTTTATCCCAAAAAAACATGATACCCTACGTCAAACTATCTTAATTTAAATCAAATTTGTAGAGAAGATTGTCATCTATGACACTAAGTATGTATATATAGGATGATAATGTAGTTATATTTTGTAATATAAATATCAATATTTTTGCATAAATTTAGTAAATTTAGAATAATTTTTGGCTTAGGATAAAATTAGCATGTTATTTTTTAGACGAAGATCGTAATAGTGGTGAGAATTTGAACATGTAGATTGAATGCAGCTCACATGGACAAGTCATTCAGGCAAATAAAATCGTGTCTATCAATAAACTGTGTTGTGATTGGTATGTTACCAAAAACACCGGGTCACATCCATCATGCAACTGTCTATAGAGGTATGGATGAAAATGAATGGGAGCAGCCGGAGAAGCTCATCTTCCACTTTCATTGGTATTTTTTTTGTTAAATCGAAGTAAAAAAACAAAAAGATTGAGAATGGGAATTAAGACATGATTGTGGGACATAAAAAACAATCAAAATATGAACGGAAATACATCTGTAGCAGTTAAGAATCGAAAATAAAAACTGGAACACAAGCATGTGTATAATAAGAGAATCATGACATCAAGTGGCGACCTTGCCGAACACCATAGACAAAACAACCGCAGTTCACAACACGTAATTAAGCAAGTTGCAAGTTCCCATGTTTAACAAAAAAATCCTACAGGTCTTAATCTATGCTATAAAAGAGTGAAGTAAGTAAAAATAGCCTCTCACCCTGATATTTTTACTCACCTAATTCTTATTCCTTAGATCTACATTAAAATTAGATCCAACGCATCTAAAATTTTCACCATGATCGAACAAGTGGACCTAGCCGGAAAACTTGTAAACGTTCACGCGTGTTTCTCTCTCGTGGCCATGCTCCCCCTCCATTTTTTTCACCAGTAGTTTTCTACCCACCCTTTACAACTTTCCACCAATGTCGATCCAATCTCACCATCTTTTTTTTCGACTAATCTCTCCATCTCCATCAAGTTAGTTATCGTCGATCCCTCCTGGTTAGTTGGACTTGGACACGTATCGATCTACAACCTCCTCTCCCCGTCGCCTCAGCCTCCGCATGGCCCGAAAGCTGCAGCAGCGGCGCTGAACCAGGAGGATACAACCATGAGCTTTGTTCCCGGCTTGTCATGTTGCTACCTGCGGTGAGCAATGGTCTCTCAGCCCCTTCCATCTCCTCCCTCGGCATGCAGCGTCCTGGTGCCTGCTACCTTTCTCTCCCACTCTCTTCGCTGGAGAACAATTCCCGGCTGCATGCCGGCTTCACGGCCGCTTCGCCAATCTCGGTGACTGACACTACACTTTATTTATATTTATTTAATCTCATGGCTGATTAATCGATTCCCAATCTAGGTTTTGCAAAAAAAAATTTCTTTGTTTAGATGTGCTATCGATCTGAAGTGGAAGATGCATGATGCAGGTATAGGAGGTGCTATCAATATTTGGAGGTGAGCATGATGCACAGATTGATGCAAAACAGTGTGGGGCTCTGATACAGTACGGTAAATCTCACAATTCCAATTTCCTTTCATTGTTGTAATTTGGTAGATTCAGACCCTTGGTGGAGGATGTGATTTTTGCTGCATCCGCAGAATCCGTACTCCATTGGTGTGCTGCTACATCCCCTTTTTATCAAATTATGACTCCATTTGTTTGAAATAGTAAAGAACTGCATATAAATATAGAAAAAATTGTTGCTAATGCAGAGTGTCACTATCTCTGCTTAAATGCACATATTAAATTTTGGACATACAATGGAGTATTAACTTACTGCTATTGCAGAGTATCCATGCATTAGAGAAAATATGCCGTAGGGATATACAACAAGCAGCACATGTCTCTGATACGTAGAATGTATGCCCATTCAGTACACCATATTAGTTTTCAACTACCAATTTTGTCTTCAACCAAACATTTGAACCTGTTATGCTTATCATCATTGGTGATTCAGTTCTCCAAATGTGATGGCGGCTGTAATTTTCACTGAAAAAATGCATGGAGTTTCATATATTTAATTTGCACTGGAAACAACAATTATTGATAGTTTAGGGCTAAAGTGAATCAAGAGAAATTTGTTCGCGGCAGCGCCCATACGGAGGACTGAGCAGGAGCATCCCGCCAGCTGGTACTACGGCTTCCACCTCGCTGGAACCAACCGGTTCCCCGGCAGCAATGGCAACGCCCCGCCTCCGGCCCCGATGCGGTTGCTCGCAGGATGGAGGTACCTCGGAACTTTGTTGAAATTGTTTCAGTGTTTTTTGTTAGTTTATCTCTTATTCTTTCTTTTTAATTTCTTCATATGGTTGTTATAGTATGCTTATTATTAGATTAATCTTTAAAAATCAAGCCTGTTTACTAGCTTCTTTATGTTACTTTTACTCGGTGTCCAACACGAGGGTGAAATTATTTCTTTTTTCAGTGCTTGTACCAACAGATGCATTGGAAGCTCAGATCTTTAAATGTAAGTGTTTGAAAATTTGAATCCTTAAGATTGTGATATGTTTAACACCACACAATGACTTTGAAAAAAATCATGCTATTATAGATTTTAAAATGTGGGTACCTATGAATGCCCTTTTTTGTATTCTATATTGTGTATTTTTTTTTACGAAACTGGAGGGGTTTGCACCCCTACAGGAAATTTATTAGAGGCAAAACGCTAAAACAGTTACAGTTACAGGTACAAAAAACAAAAAGGAGAAGCTTAAGAAACAAAAAAAGGAGAGGAAAAAAATGAAGAAAACAGATACAATTATAACAAACTCTGGTTCCGTAGATCAAAAAGATTGGCATCTCTGCTCCTCGCTCTAACTGTCAACAAGCTGAGCTCTCTTGAGAAAACATTTTTGATACCAACAACCGAGGCTGGGATGTTCTTGAAGATTAAGTCATTTCTAACGGTCCAAATTCCCCAACATATGAGGATAGCTAAGATCATGAAGAATTGGCTATTGGACTGATGCCTGATACATAATAAAACTTCTGGGAAGCTCGAGTCTTGGCTTATGGCAATGTTGAACAGGTTCCAACATTCTTTAGCAAAGGGGCAATCTAAGAACAAGCCAGTGAAACAGAATGTGGCTCAACTGATGTTGACTCGAAAAATGTAATGAAACTGTGATATGTCTCGATTTTGTTTAATTTGTACGGTATTGTAATAAGCTTAAAGCGTCATTTCCTCCTTTGTATTAAAGTGTGTTTTTCCTGACCATGTGTAGTTTTGGGTTGGTGGGTCACTTACAACTTACAACAGATATTAGCATCCCCTTTTGAAGAATTTACCATTGGGGCAGCTATGCTTTGGTTGTTTGGGCTTACATACAAGTTTCTTCGGATAGCTCCACTGTTGGTCATCAATTTACTTTTGCACATATTATGTGCTAGATTGATGACATGTTCAAGAGTTTGTTGGATTATGCCTTGAAATATTTGCATGCATAGAGCACAATACAATTCAGTCATCAAGATGACTTTCATTTGACAACTGTTTTTTTAAGTGTGTTAACCCGTTGTATAGCTTGTGTATCATATGAACATTATACTAATCTAGGACAATTTTGGTGATATGACTCAACTTGGAAATATATATATAATTCCAAACATCAGCAAGTAACCCTATCAAGAAATGAACCTTCCCCATCTTATAATATGGTCACTACTTAACTTTCCTAACATTTTAACTTCATACATAATTGGTTAAGTGGTTCTTCTTTAAAGGATTCAAATAGGAACGCTCTTCAACAGTATGCTCAAGGTCCAAGTGACCGACATATTGAGCAAATTAAACGTACCACGGATCCAATTTTCAGCAGTAATTCAAGATCTTCCATTATGGCATTATCTAATTATTGTTTGTAGCCATCCAGACTAACCTCTGATTTGCACGAAAAAAATCTTGATATCTGTTTCTTGTCTCCCTCATTCTTTTAGGGATACTGGAGGACTGGAGATACTACTCCCTCTAATTATTTTGAAGGAGAAGGAAGAGTAGATTGTGACTCGCAATATTATACCAATCTGAGGGTAAATAAATATCTAATTTTGTGGTTAAAAGAGATTCCAGATCATATCTATTGATATTATTATCAATTGTAATATAGGTGATGCATATTCAAAGTATTGTGCTTATCACTCCTTAAATCCATCAATGCAACCAGATTCTTCGGAGTTTCAGGTTGTGTTGTCAGCTTTGGCCATTTTTTCTCCTTTACGAATGAAATTGTCTGAATAGACATGTGCGTGCCGCACGTGCATGTCCACTAGTAAACAATTAAGCACACACACATATTTTTTATTTCACTGTTCAGGGTACATAAGATTCAAACATAGTATAAGCCTATATAATTTTTCTGTCTGAACAAATTGGAATTTGCATTTAGTTATCTTTTTTGAAAACTTGAATTTGAATATCGTTCATTTTATGGTCTACAGATATTTAACTTTAAATTATAGTGGTGTGATACGAAGGATATGCCTAGATATTATATCAAAATATGAAAAAAAATCGAATGACCCTGTTCGCTGGGCTGAAAAACCATGGCTGAAAGTATTGTTCGCTAATTTATTGTGAGAGAAAAACATTGTTCGTTGGCTGAAAAAGTACGGTTTATAAGACAAGCCAATAGGATTGTTGGGCTTGGGTGCTAAAAACAAAGCTCCAAAAAGTAGAGCCAGCAAGTCCTTACTCAGAAACTAGACGCTCTAACTTAGGTGTGGTGTCACTGTTGAAGATACTCCAAGTAAAGAAAAAGAGAGCATCGGAGCAGTTCTCGGAATTTATTTTCTGAATTTGAATGCTGAACCGCTGATGATGTTGAATGGATTTGGGTGAATCTTCAACGATTGTGCTGTTTGTCGTGAAACGCCTGTCTGTATGCTGAGGCCAAGAGGCTACGGTTATACACGCCTATTGCATTATTGGCGCTCCTACTGAATACGGAATGAGCGGTAGAAAAAAAAAATCACGACCGGGAAGACGTGTTCTGGTATGGCACGGCACTGCCACGACGCAGCCAGTGGAAGTAGCTTGCACACATTGAAATTTGAGAAGTGCCACCGGCAAGTGGTGTAGGAGTAGTTGGCATGAACGCGATGTACCATGATTGATACCTTTTACTGTTATAGGCGTTTACTAGGAGTACTACATCTGTCCCTCAATGATTGATACCTTGACTTAACGTTTGAGCTACAGTTTTAGTATACAAAATATCTTTATCCCATATTATACCCGAATTATATGATTTTTTTAAGGCTACAAGTTTGGTACATAATTAATGTGCTACTGAAACTTTACAACATTTTTTTAGCATGTTACCGATCTCAAATAAAATATTCAAAACTAGAAAGTTATAGATTTTGTTTGAACGCTACAATTTTCGTATACAAAGTACCTTTATCTGATACAATATAAAAGGATATGATTTTTTTAAAGAGACAAGCTTGGTACATGATTAATATGCTATCGGTACACGACAAAATATGCTATTGAAACTTTATATTATTTTTTGATCATCTTAACGATCTCAAATGACAAAATCTCAAAACTAAAGAATTATAGATCTTATCAAGGGCTGCAGTAATTTTGATATAAGAATCATCTTCATCAAGATCGTATAAAAAATATGATTTTTCTAAACTTAAGCCTTGCTGCTGACATGTGGATCATATAAGCGCTGAGTTAGAATGTCACGTCAACTATCGGGTCAGTTAAACACCTATTTGGACCTAAATGAGACCCGAACTAACTTCAGAGACTCAAATGTGCATTTTGAAACTTTGAGGACCTATATGACATCTACAAACAACTTCAGACACCTGCGGTGAATTTACTCTAGACCTTGGCTATGAAGCGTGTCGTCTATGGCCTTGTATAGTTCCTTCCTCAAAACTTTACATCTTATCGCATCAGATATTTGCACACATACATGAAGTATTAAATGTAGACTAAAAAAATAACTAATTGCACAGATTGCATGTATTTTGTGAGACAAATTTTTTGAGCCTAATTAGTCTGTGATTAGACAATGTCATGCTACAGTAAACATATGTTAATGACAGATTAATTAGTCTTAATAACTTCGTCTCACATTGTGTATGTGTTTTTTCTTGTGGCTCTCGCGTGCTACTGCATGCTGAGAGAGTGCTGAGAGTGACCAGCAAGAGTCCGTCGTCCGGCTGGCTCTGTCGTCGTCCATGGCGAGCGCCAAGACGAAGCTGCAGCTGCAGGAGAGGGTCCCGCTCCCCCGCACAGCATGGAAGCTGGCCGACCTCGCCGTTCTCTTCCTCCTCCTGGCCCTCCTTGCTCGCCGTGCGTCCTCGCTGGTGGCGGCGGGCGGCGCGGCTCCGGCGTGCACGTGGTGCTGGGTCGCCGCGCTCATCTGCGAGGCGTGGTTCACGGTGGTGTGGTTCATCAACATGAACGCCAAGTGGAACCCGGTCCGCTTCGACACGCACCCTGAACACCTCGCCCAACGGTGAGTGGTGGTGCTAGCAAGTACTGTGCCACCAAGACTAAGCTAGGTTGTCTCCCGGAAAACGATCGTAATGATTTATTTATTTATTCGTCGTCTGCAGCACCGACGAGCTGCCGGCGGTGGACATGTTCGTGACGACGGCCGACCCGAAGCTGGAGCCGCCGGTGGTGACGGTGAACACGGTGCTGTCGCTGCTGGCGCTGGACTACCCCGCGGGCAAGCTGTCGTGCTACGTCTCCGACGACGGGTGCTCGGTGGTGACCTGCTACGCGCTGCGCGAGGCCGCCGAGTTCGCCAAGCTCTGGGTGCCGTTCACCAAGAAGCACGGCGTCAAGGTCAGGGCCCCCTTCCTGTACTTCTCCTCCGGCGGCACGGCGGAGCGCTGTGGAGCCGCCGATGAAGCCGAGTTCATGCGCGCTTGGACGTCCATGAAGGTAAATGAAATATAGCTATTTTTGTTTCTGAAGTCAATATCCGCCGTACACACTTAGTACGTGCCAGACTGCCGGCAAGTGTCTAATCGTGTTATCTGGCGTTTTCTTGCACGTAGAACGAGTACGAGGTGTTGGTCCGCCGGATCGAGAGCGCGGAAGAGGTGTCTCTAGTCCGGCGCGGCGACGGCGAGTTCGCCGAGTTCCTGGGTGCTGACCGCAGGAACCACCCGACCATAATCAAGGTAGAGACGAACGTTAGCTGATCGATCGAGCTCCTTCGTTCTATGAGCCCATCTCGTTGCTTTGTTTTCTTGCTTGCTAACAAGCATGGCCCACGTTCTTGTGCTGCCGCGACCGAGAGTGTTCAGGTGCTCTGGGACAGCAGCAGCAAGAGCAATCAGGTTGCAGGCGATGGAATCCCAAGCCTCATATACGTCTCGAGGGAGAAGAGCCCCACACAGAACCACCACTTCAAGGCCGGGGCCATGAACGTCCTGGTACGTACATCATCAGTACGTCTTCGGTCTAACGGCAGACCAGTAGAAAGCATAGAGCAAGTTCAGACTCTCTGATGAATGATGAGGTTTGAGGTGCCTCCTGAAGTCCTGAACCTGAACATTCCCCTGTGGCCTGTGGCGCAGACGAGGGTGTCCGCGGTGGTGACCAACGCTCCCGTCATGCTGAACGTGGACTGCGACATGTTCGCAAACAACCCACAGGTGGCCCTCCACGCCATGTGCCTCCTCCTGGGATTCGACGACGAGCTCCACAGTGGCTTCGTTCAGGCGCCGCAGAAGTTCTACGGCGGCCTCAAGGACGATCCTTTCGGGAACCAGAACCAGGTTATGTTCGAGGTACGTACAGATCACTATCATAGCATAGGAGTACTCTAATTGACGATATTATTTAGCTTATATATACTAGGAAATATGCCCTATCAAAAACTGAGTAATAGAAACTATCTTCACATTATCTAATCATTTTTAAGAGCACGGTTCATAAACGTTCCGCAAATTTTAACTTTTTTTGCAAAACAAAAACTTTATTTAAAATTAAGTAATATCCTTACAAGAGAGGGATACAATCTACTCTGGAAAACAAGCAAAAAAAAACATTGACAATCCTTAAAACTAATAGCAAACTACGCCAATTCATGCACCAAATTATTCTGCTTCCTACTAATCTTGATTATCTCTAGTTTGCACACCTGGGCACCCATAGCACGTGTCTCGTCGATGAATTGCCATAGAATGGAGCGATCACGGCCAGCAGCATGGAGCTTGGACACCACCGTTTGGCAATCTGACTCAAGAACCATCGGAATGTCAGGCCACCTGAGAGCCATATTAGCCCCCTCCAGACACACTCGAGCTTCAGCTTCTTTGGCATCCCTACAATGAGAAATAGTATGCCAAGCCATCAGCTTAAGACTCCCTTCCCAATCTCTAATAACCACTCCTACAGCAGCTTCACCTGATAATGGATTAAAAGCAGCATCAACATTGATTTTGAAAGTGCCCTGCAGCGGCAACCTCCATCGTTTCCTATCCTTAACCCCTTTATGGTTCTGAGCTCCACTCGCTAAGGACACCATACTGCGTTTGCCTTTCATGTCCTGATGCACTCCCTGTTGTCGCATGGTGAGCAGTGAATCCATATAACGGGTTAGGAAGGTAACCGAACTAGCAATAAAAGGAGGGGTGCCTTCATGAATAACCTTATTGTGGATGTTCCAAGTATTCCAGAACAGCAGGAATAAATTAGCCAGAACCTCAACTAAATTGTTGTACACGAGCATCATCAACCAATCCGGTTCAGCCTGGAACAGCTCCTGCTCCGACGGTAGGAACCAGGGATCTGTCATGGCTTGCCTGAGGGTCATTAATGCATGTGGACAGACCACCAAAGCATGATAGGTATGTTCAGCTTGCTGGCCACACAGTTGACATACATCCTGATCTTCAATATGACAATATTTCTTATTTACTCTAGTTGGTAAGCCATTGTTAGCAGCTTTCATGGTGAAGACACTGACCTTTGAAGGCACCTGAACCTGCCACAACTTCTTCCATGCTACTCGGCCTTGCTCTAAATTAGAACTAGTACCAATATCTCCAACTCCATAGGAATTCCGGACAGGTAGCTTTTAAGTGCTTCGAACCGAAAACATACCGGTTTTCTCATAGTGCCAGGCCACAAAATCAGCTGCACCAGGTGAGGGTAGTTTAATTTTGAAAATCTCATACGCATCACAAGGGTAGAAGTACATGCGTATAGCTGTCTCATCCCACGAACCTGTATCATCAATGAGGTGATGCACCCAATGGAGCCGACAGAGATAACTTGGACCAACCGGTGTCAGTCCATAACCCCTAGACAACCAGTTGTCACGCCAAATCTGAGTAGATCAACCATCCCCTATCCGATGTATGACTCCTTGTTTCAACAACTCCAGGCCATACTCAACTCGCTAGGTCTGTGATGATTCGCCCGCCGGTGCATGATCCAGCAGTTTGTTGTTCGGGTAATATTTAGCTTTCAAAATTTTTGCACATAGACTATCGGAAAAGGCTAGGAGTCTCCATGCCTGACGGGCCAGCATTGCCTGATTCATCAGCCGCAGGTTCTTGACCGGCAGCTTAGGATTCCTAACTATCTAAGTTACCTAGGATATCTTTGGGGAGTATTTTTTTGTTAGTCTTTTTTCTTTTTCTTTTTTCTTGACCGGCGGCTTAATTTTATTTAGACAAATACATTCGTTTTTTAATCACTTCTCCTATATTTTAGGTGCCTAAATTTTAAGATGATTTTAGACAACACTCTTATACTACAAATTAGTACAAGTAAATTGCCACTTTTGTTATTTGTTATTTGTCATTGTGTCATAACATATCAAAATTTTGTCCTTATCTGACTATAGAAATAATTGTAAATTGTTAAATTGTCTTTATGCCAATACATATCAGATTTTGTCAGATTTGTGATTTTGTCCCATGGGTTTTTTATTCTCAGAACCAAAAATTACAGATTGTGTTTACAGAAATTACAACAAAATAAAACTGTAATTTTTTAGTTTAAAATATGTGCAATAACCATTGCCTGAAAGAAAGCTAAAATTTAGACACCTGAAATTTAGTAAATCCCATAAGATATAGATATATCGACAACTTCGACGTCTGTGTTATTGAGTTTACGTAGAAAGTTATAGGCGGAGTTGCCGGACTTCAAGGCATATTTTACTGTGGGACGGGTTGCTTCCACCGTAGGAAAGTCATCTACGGTGTGCCACCAGACTCCAGCACCACCGGCATCAAAGGTGAGATCTTTCTCGGTGGAAAACTTCTTTGGGGCTGTGTCGGCATTGCATTCAGTCCATGCCTTGACTGGTTGTACAATACAATACAAACTCTGGCATGCAGATTCACCATCATACAAGGAGCTACAGAACAGGTTTGGCAGATCGAATGAACTGATCGACTCGGCGAGGAGCATCATCTCCGGGGACATGTTCAAAGCACCAACAGACCTAACGAGTCGCATCGAAGCAGCCAAACAAGTTTCTGCCTGCAACTACGAGACCGATACGAGCTGGGGTCAGGAGGTTGGCTGGGTCTACGGGTCCATGACGGAGGACATCCTGACCGGGCAGCGCATCCACGCCGCCGGCTGGAGGTCGACGATCCTAAACCCTGACCCACCGGCGTTCCTCGGGGGTGCACCGACCGGCGGGCCGGCCAGCCTCACCCAGTATAAGAGATGGGCGACGGGCTGGCTGGAGATACTCCTCAGCCGCCATAACCCGTTCCTTCTCGCCGCATTCAAGCGCCTCGATTTCCGGCAATGCGTCGCCTACCTAGTCATCGACGTGTGGCCCATCAGGGCACCTTTTGAGCTGTGCTATGCATTGCTACCACCTTACTGCCTCATTGCAAATCGCTCCTTCCTGCCAAAGGTAAATCCTTCTATGTTTTATCACCAGTACATGTATGATTTTAGGTGAAACCTTCATCCAAATTTCTGATAATGTATCTTCTTGTGATGGGATGCAGGCGTCAGAACTGGGTTTCCTCATCCCACTGGCCCTGTTCGTGGCCTACAACGCCTACAACCTGGGCGAGTACAAGGACTGCCGGCTCTCGGCGCGCGCCTGGTGGAACAACCACAGGATGCAGCGGATCGTGTCGTCCTCCGCCTGGCTGCTCGCCTTCCTCACCGTGGTCCTCAATACGCTCGGGCTCTCGGAGACGGTGTTCGAGGTGACACGCAAGGAGCAGAGCTCGTCCGATGGCGGCGACACCGGCGCGGACGCCGACCTGGGGCGGTTCACCTTTGACTCGTCGCCGGTGTTCGTCCCGCCGACGGCGCTCACGATGCTGAGCATCGTCGCCGTGGCCATCGGGGCGTGGAGGGCGGTCATCGTCGGTGCGGCGGGAGGCGTGCCCAGCGGTGTCGGCCCGGGCGTCGGGGAGCTCGTGTGCTGCGGCTGGCTGGTGCTCTGCTTCTGGCCGTTCGTGAGGGGGCTCGTCGTCGTCGGCAGGGGAAGCTACGGCATCCCCTGGAGTGTCAGGCTCAAGGCGGCTCTGCTCGTGGCCGCATTCGTGCACCTGTGCACACGCAAGTAAACTTCGCTGGCGTGTCTGAATATCACGCGATGTACGCCTGATCAGAGCTACTGCAATGGTTGACGTGACGGGTATCATCTAGGAAACATGTTTGCAACTCCAATCATCCATAATCCACAACATGTTCTGTCTAGATTTGTACGTACCTTCCACTGTTTGTACAAAGTTCGTTCTTGCAGAAGATAATTGGACACACGTGGTATTGTCTACGATGATGACCTGTGTCCGGACGTCCGGCCCGAGGCCTGCTGCAGTTTTCCACGCTCGCACCAGCACTCCATGCCCACGCTTGCAAAAAAAATGCACGGCCCCACCTGCGCCTGGGTTTCACGTGCCTACACGGGCCCGCACTGCCCGGACGCCGTCCAGGCCGCCAGACCGTGTGCGGGAACCGCTCGTGTCCCCTCCACTTCTCATGCGCATTGCAACATGTGCAACACCCGATTTACTCTTGAGGCATCCAGACATAACACTTGCAACATAAGTTGAAGGCAATTGAAACACTTGAAATATACTCTGAAACACCTGCAAAAACATATGAAAAACATTTGAAAACCATTGCAAATATATGCAATATCTAGATAAAACACTTGCAACATATATGTGAAAACGTATACAACATCCAGATAAACACACTTACAACAATATGTTCAAAACATAAATAAAACATTAGGAACAGACCTTTGCAACATACGTATACAACCATTGCGACATATGCAACAATCCGATCTACTTTTGTAATATTCATCTGAAACACTTGCGTCATACCTCTAAAACATCCGAAACACTTCAAACATACACTTGCAATATGTGTTTTGAACAACATCTCCTTGTTGCTTATGAAATGGAGGCTCGCTGACATGTGGAGTTTACTAGAGGCGGCCATCCCATCACCACCATCGACCAACGCCAACATAGACCAGATGAATTTCACCTACTACGAGGTTGGCGGGGACCCTTTCATGGCCGCTGGTATCGTGGGCTCCACGCAGAACATGCAGCCCCTCATAGCCCCTGCAGTCGATGCCGCAGTCCCCACCACCATCGAATCTCTCGTCACGCAATGGATCTCGTCATCCAATACCTCTCACAAGCTCAACAGACTTCCCAATCATTCAGTACGCTGATGATACACTAATTGTTATGGAGGCATGTAGTAGGCAACTTTGGACCCTAAAAGCCCTGCTCCAGAGTTTTGGAGAATCCACTGGTCTAAGAGTGAATTATGCTAAATCCATGATGGTACCAATAAATACCAGTGAGTCTAAATTGACTCATTTAGCAAAAACTTTCAGTTGTGCAACTAGAAAGCTGCCATTCACTTATTTAAGCTTACCCCTGAGTCTCACTAAGCCAAAGGTTATTGATTTTACACCTCTGGTGAACAGATGTGAGAGAAGACTTGCAGCAACATCAGCTTTTCTAGGTCAAGTTGGTAGGCTTGAATTGACAAACTCAGTCTTTTCCTCACTTTCAACTTTTTGCATGAGCACATATCTTCTACAACAAACTGTAATTGAGCAGATTGACAAGTTTAGGTCTGGTGAACAGATGTGAGAGAAGACTTACAGCAACATCAGCTTTTTCTGAGTCAATGACAAACTTAGTCTTTTCCTCACTTCCAACTTTTTGCATGAGCACATATCTTCTACAACAAACTGTATTGAGTAGATTGACA
Source organism: Saccharum hybrid cultivar R570 (assembly GCA_038087645.1). Taxonomy (NCBI): domain Eukaryota; kingdom Viridiplantae; phylum Streptophyta; class Magnoliopsida; order Poales; family Poaceae; genus Saccharum; species Saccharum hybrid cultivar. The sequence continues at coordinate 12,718,605 of JAQSUU010000562.1, read as the reverse complement.
AGTTTAGGAAACATTGTTTTTGGAGGGGGGCTAACATCAATGCAAAGCAGAAACCAAAGGTAGCTTGGCCAATGGTATGTAGAGCAAGAGAAGAAGGAGGGTTGGGTGTTCTCAACATCAAGACTCAGAATGAAGCTTTGCTAATAAAGCACTTACACAAATTTTTTAATAAAGAAGATCTACCCTGGGTATCCCTAATTTGGGAGTGTCACTATAGTTCTAGCAACCTTCCTGGAACATCAAAAAAAGGATCTTTCTGGTGGAGGGATGTGTTAAAACTGTTGGATAAGTTCAAAGGCATGGCCAAAGTCAGAATCAATGATGGGAATTCTTGCTTGTTCTGGGAGGATCTTTGGGGAAATGACACTCTAGCTCATAAATATCCTGAATTGTTATCTTTTGCAAAGAAGAAACAGATTTCTTTCAATCAGGCTATCAGTCAAATTCCACTTCATGGTCTCTTTCATCTTCCCTTGTCACAGCAAGCCCACAGCCAATTAATCAGTTTACAAGGGGAACTCAATCAGATTATGCTGCATAACACCTCTGATTCATGGTCATACATCTGGAACTCAAGCATTTTTCTGTTAGAAAGACATACAAGCATCTTAGTGGTAGATTTTACCCACACCAGGCTTTCAAATGGTTGTGGAGGAGTTCATCCCAAAACAAGCACAAGGTATTCTTTTGGCTGCTACTGAAGGACAGAATTAGTACAAGAGAGCTTTTGAAAAGGAAGAATATGATCCTGCAAGATTACAACTGCATTCTTTGCTCCTCATCAACTGAAGAATCCTTGACCCACTTGTTTCTTCATTGTCCTTTCGCAGTCCAGTGCTGGGCATGGTTGAATGTCCAGGTGGATCAAAGCCTAGACCCTTTCCAAACTCTGCAAAGTTTCAAAGACCAGCTTCCTGTTCCTTTTTTCATGGAGATCATCATCATTATGTGCTGGACGATCTAGAAGGTAAGAAATGACATGATTTTTTTGTCAGATCAGTCCAAGGATGCAGAATGCAAAGGAAGATTTCAGAAAAGAGTTTGAGTTATTACTCCTCAGAGCGAAGAAAAGTTACTCTCCTCAGATTAATCTATGGACTGCAAATTTAGCTTAGCCTGTTCCTGTTTTCTCTTTGGAGTTTATTTTTTAACTCTTTTGTCTCCAGATTTCACCTTCCCCGATTGTAACTCTTTTTAATCTCTTGTTTGGCTGCCTCTCAGCCTTGTTTTTAACTTTTAATAAATTTCAGTAGGGGCTTTGCCCCTCATGTTCCCTCAAAAAACCAAACCATACACAGGTCATCCACGACAGGTTAAATCTCAAACAGTTCTTATTAAACGAAACAGTACTTATTATACGCTACGAACCAGACTCTTCTTGTCTTGAGACATAAAACATGCAGTTCAACCGACGACCAAACTTGACACGAAACCAGACTCTTTGAGAAACAAATTAAAAGAGTTCAACGACGACCAGACTTAATTAAGTCTTAACAGTTCAACGACGACGACGGCAGCGGCATAGCTAGCTCAACTCCAAGTCCAAGGAGCAGAGCGATTTGTTGCATTGGCGAGCATGAGCATGAGCGCGTTGGCGGCCTCAGTCCTCAGATGTTGATCAGCTGCACTATCTCCGACACCGCCAGCTTGAACCTGTCTTCAGCACACAGATTCTCCGGAAAGCGAGCCGACGCCGAAGCCGGATTGGCCTGCAGGTCCATCGTCCACGACGCAAACAAAAATCAGCTATAGAAGCTACTCCTACAGTCCTACAACAGAGGAAGAACCCAGCTGGTAATGCTTGTTTGATGACTTACGCGGGCATGGATGCCGTACATGCGGAAGCCGTCGTGGGCGGAGATGGTGGTGGTGACGACCTCGATGCTGTGCCTCTCCAGCACGAACAGCGCCTTGGTCAGCGTGCCGGGCTCCCGTGGGCAGTGCAGGTTGATGTACGCCTCGTTGTTGGCCACGCTCACCACCACGTTCTGCCCGGACCACGTCTGGAACCCTGCCACGGGCGCCGGGAACGGCACCGCGCCACGGGGCAGCTGCGCCGAGGCACCGGAGTCGGAGGAGCCGCCGACCCCGACCGCGGCCGCGGACGCTGCCGCTGCCAAGGCCTTGTTCGCGGTGGCCACGGCGGCCTGCTGTGCCAAGCCATGGACCATGTCCGCCAGGTTCGCCTCCCTTGACGATGACATTGCCGGGGCTGGTGCTGGTGCTGGCAGCGCTGGTGGTGCGGGGTGGCGCGCGGACGACACGTGGCTGCTGCCGGCACCCACCACCAGCTGCTGCTGACCATGCTGCTGCTGTGCCGCCAGCGCACGCTTGCGCTCCACCTTCATCTTCTCCAGCTTCTGGAGGGTGCCTTCCAGAGTCCTGATGTAGGTTACGGCCTCCCCAACTATGGTGGCCTTGTCAGCCTGCAAACATCATATATCAATTTCAACATAAATAATGGAAACGTCCCCTGAAAAATCATTGAATCACCAATACAACAGATCATGCATATTTGCACAATGAAAGATTGAGACAGAACAAAAGGTGAATCCAAGTCCAGTAAAATTAACTGAAAACACTCATAAAAGGTTCAAAGTACATTCCTGCTACAACCATAATGCATAGTAGTAACCACTCATTTGGCCAAACATCGGTGCTGATTATTATGCAATTTTGCATAATACCTCATTTATCTCTCATCACCATATGCCTAGGCCTCCGATGCCATGGGCACACCTGGCAAATAAGGTATTGCTGTTTTCTTAGCTTTAATGAAAATTAAGAAATTATTGTCCCTTCAGGGAGGGGGTGTCACACCCTCTAGTACACAATTCACTAAACATGGAGTATTCCACATTTAGATATATAACAAATGTACATAGCGTGGTCTAGGAGAGGAGGGATGACAAGGGAGAGGGGTTAGTATGCAATAAAATCCATAATGGAAAATTAGGGAAGATGTTTTATGTTGCGAAGGAATATGGCTAAGATGAGATATTAGAATGATGGAAGAGGCAACATTGGAAGAAGGCGATTGAAGCTGGAGGGAGGGGGTGTGTGAAAACAAGGATTGGTTGGGGCTGAAATTGGACATGTTCAAACCTGGGTTGGGACGGGCTTTAAAAAGCCCGATGACAAATCCTACTGCACAAACCCACCAAAGGCTGACACCGAGCCAAAGCAAAAAAAAAAAGCCCAAGCCAGCCCTAGGCACCATGTATTTTTACCGATCGGTCTAGGCTCCGTTCGGGCGTCAGTGCCCAGATGCAAGAAAACGAAGCCCAAGCCCGGTCCAGAGAATTAGAGTGGACTAGAAATTGAAGGTCCAACCCACTCAATGCACTAGTCGGGTTGGCCTTTCCATTAATAGGTTTAGCTGGCGTATATGATTTCTCATCAAGAAGCTAGTTAAGTATATGATTTTCTCCCAGTTTATTTTTTGAGCTGTATTTTGATCAAAAACAAGAAACTACATCCAGCCTCGTACAATAGTACTTTTAAGTGCATATCGAACGGATCCAAACCCAACAGGCTATATCAACTTTCTTCCTTATTTGGATCGGGTATCCACATCTAGTGCTCGTCTTCGGTAACATCATGCCAAATTTGTAGCATCCAATCCGTTGACATGCTAACTCATATCTGCCTCGGCTCCAAATTGTAAGTCGTACTACATGTTCTACATACATAGTTTTTATTATGTATCTACATATAATGTGTGTATTGGAGCATAACAAAAACTATATACCTAGAAAAACCAGAATGCCCTAGCCTCCTTACAATTTGCGTCCAAATCCGAGATCTAAAACCTAACCTACCTGATGAAGGATGCAGTGCGAAGAGGGAGAAGATAAAATTCGGATGTGGGGAACTCCATAAATGCTTTAGTAATGAGAAGGCAAATTTTGCTAGAGGACACCATAAAAACATGTAATTGGCCGGCACACATCACTAAACAGAGAATTTGCCCAACACCATTATAATTTTGTAGTTGTTTGCCAGTGGACATCGAACCGAATAAAATAATCATTTCCACTGCTCAGGGGAGAGAAAGCGTAGTGAGTAGACGCTTTTGCCCCTGCCTGCCTGACACGCACCGCTATCCGTAATGGTGGAAATAATTATTTTATTCGGCACGGCGTCCCCTGGCAAACAACCACATATTTGTAATGGTATTGGGCAAATTCTCCGTTTGGCGGTGTGTGCCGGCTAATTATATGTTTCTGTGGTGTCCTCAAGCAGATTTTGCCTAATAAGAAATACAGAAGTTCCCCCATTTACTTCTAATGATCACACCATTGCCAAAGCAAGCACTAATAAGTGAAAATCTAGAATTCACAACAACGCATGCAGTTGGTGATCTGCATACGAATAGAAAGATTTATGAAAACAGCAAAGAAAAACAAAGGAACGATTTTTTCAGCTTGCGCACTCACATCATCGCTCATGGAAAACTTCAATCAAGAAAAGAAAAAAAAAGACAGCCATGCACAGACCTTGTCAGGGAGCTGGGGGAGGAGCGCGTGCAGGGTGCTGAACATGTTCTTCATCTTCTTCCTTCGCTCCCTCTCCGTAAAGATGTGCAAGTTGGGGTCCGCGTCCTCCACCGTGGGGGCGTTGCCCTTCCCGCTGCCGCCGCCCACGTCAGCCTCATGGGCACGTTGTTCTCCAGCTACGTTGTTCTTTCCCTCCTTGGCGTTGCTCTCGCCGGCGTCGACCACCGCTGGTCCGGTGGCAGCCTTGGACAACCCAGCGTTGTTGTCCTTGGAGGCATAGGGGCGGGGCACCACCTGGATGGCGAGCTTGGATGCGTTCTCCTTGGCGGCATGGAGTGCAGCCGCCGCCGATCTGGTGAGCCTGGACGACCTAGCGTTACCGCCGGCATGGTGCACTGCCTGGATGGCGAGCTTGGTCCTGGCTTTGTTGTCCTCGCCAGCATGGAGCAACACCGCCCCTGGGCTGGCAAACTTGGGACGCTCGGCGTTGTTATCCATGTCCTTGCTGGCATGGAGCACTGCGGGGTTTGGGAGCTTCAACCCGGCATTGTTGTGCTCGTTGGTATGGAACGTCACCGGGCTGTTGAGCTTGGTGCCGGTGGTGTTGTCCACGATGGCGTGGGGCACCGCGGGGGCAGTGATCTTGGATCCGCCGTTGTTGTCATCGCTGGCAAGGAGCACCGCCGGGCTGGTGAGCTTGGACCGGGCGGCGTTGTTGTCCACGCCAGCATGGGACTCGGCTTTGTTGTTGTCGCAGTCATGGAGCATCACCAGGCCAGCGAGCTTGGACCCAACAGCGTCGTTGCCCTTCTCCTCGCCGGCAAGGACCACTGTCGGGCTTGCGATCTTGAACTCGGCTTTGTTTTCCTTGCCAGCCTGGAGCACCACCTGGATGGCGATCTTGGATGCGGCGTTGATGTCCTTGCCGGCAGAGAGCACCGCCGGGCTGGCATGCTCAGACAACCCAGCGTTGTTGATGGCGCTGGCCAGCATGCTGACAGAGCTGGGGTTGGAACCAGCCGGCATCACAGTCGGCGTCGGTGACCCGACGCTGGCAGGGATGCTACTATGGGGGGCGGTGGCCTGATCATGGCTCCCCTCCACATCTTGGGGCAAGTTGGCTCCTTCCTGAGACATGGTAGGGCAAGCTCTTTGGGAGTTCAAATTCTACAGGCCAAAATCTATGTTCTTCAAGATAGTAGAAAAGTTGACACCTGGTTGACACATGGGAAGCCACAACTTTTTCATCAAGTAAATTTCATGCAGTTCGTTTCACGTCACTTGCTCCACTAAAAACACTTGCATCGGCATGGAAATCCAAGTTTTATAAAACAGGAAAAAGTGTTTACCATATCTTATTTTTATGCATAGACTCAATAACAGAGATACCCCAAGAAGAAAGAGAGACAAAATTGAGGGTGTGTAACATCTGTAGATGAAAATGCCTACACTTGTTGTTCAATAGCCCCTTCAGTGTCAGATGTTGTGATTCCGTTGGAGTTGGATGGGATCATCATTCATCAACCTGTCAGCATGTTTCGCAAACAAGGGCCAATTCCAGCAATCCTTTCTTGTTGGAAGCCTTCACAACTGCAGCATGGCGGGTGTGGAAGTAAAGAAATGGCCTATTTTTTTCATCAAACAAGACCATCCATTGAACAGTAGAAAACTAGCTTCATTGATGCGGTAAATCTTCACTTGAACAGAATTACCTAGGCTTCGCCAAAGCATTCTTGTTAGCTCATTTCTTCTGTACAATGTCTCCCTCCTCTCCTTGCACATCATTTCATATAGTTGCACCATATCACTTTAGCATGTATAGGTCTTCTCTTTCATTTTAGCATGGTTTTCAAAACCATGGAATGCACTATTAGGAGTTTCCCTACTGTATTCCTCTCTAAAAGGAAGTAACAACTCTTCAGCAGTGGATTGTTCTAACTTCAGCCACGAGCCTACAACTCACAAACAAGATAATAAGCACTAAACAGTTAAGCATTTGATTTACAAGCTGTACTTTTCCATAAACATCAGACATCAGACTGACCCATTTCTGATTCAGAAGAGGAGCTCCTAGACTCATATCCATCTCAGCATCTTCACCTTGATCCACGGAAGAAGATGGTGTTGAGGACCACGGTTCTTCCTGCTCTATGTGAATCAAGTTTCATATATGTGTATGTCACTCGGGCTGGAATCTGGGATTGGAACCAAATGGCCCAAAGAAGCCTGGCCCATACACAAGTTGGCATATACCGGCGGTATTTTCATTGTTGGGGTCACGGCGATATATCGCGCTATTCGGCGCGGTATTCTTGTATTCTTTTGGCACTGGCAATACCACAGATAACACCTCCCTCAAAAAATACCATAGATAATACCTTTTTCAAATAAAAAAAATACCTCAGATAATAAATCGCTGCTAGTTTTGCATTGCAAGCTGGCACACCAAATTGGCAGGTACCACAGGAAAACAGGTAAAAGGCGTGCTGGCATGCTGCATCGTGTGAGGGGCTGCCAAAATAATTTCCCTTACAGCAGAGTTGCAGTTTTCCAGCTCTTGGAAACGCCTACTAATAAAAGGAGATTAAAGATAGAGTGACAGAGTCATTCCAAAAAAAAATACAGCTGATTATCAATTGGCGTGATTAGCCAGTTGTCCTTCCAGATAGACATCACCCCCTTTTTTCCAGTCCCGCTAAAACTACATTTGGCTTCACATGCAGCCTTCTACTTCTGGATTTGGCTTCTCATACAACCTTCTTTTTTTCAGAAAAAAGGCTCTTTTGCAGTGGAACTGCATTTTGGCATTTTTTTTATTATGCTGCTGGCTGCTACTGATAGAAAACCAGAAACTCCTTGTCGAAAAGGACAAAAGAAAACCAGAAACACTGTGAGCCGAAAGTTGATTCACGCATTTCATCATCATCAGAACAAAACTCACATGATCCACCAATTCCTGCTTGCAATGTTACAAAACAATGAAGGTCTGATTTATTTATTCTTAAAGAGTAACACCTCCCGACGTATCGCATTTTAAGAATAATTTTCCCGTTTGCAGGACCCAGAATATGCCTACAGTCCATGTATCATGCTGAAAGCAACCATGGCGAGAGGCCGAGAGACCTTGTTTTTGTGCCACGGCTTATTCCCTCTACTTGGAGGCTTATCGTACTCTTCACAACAAAACTGCCCTAAATTTTGTTATGAAGCATATGTTAGCTACTCAACAAGCGGTGTCAGGTACCATAATTAGGGGTACCCAAATTAAGGTGGAAAATCCACCTGTCCTCCTAAAGCCGAACATTAATCTGCCCCGCCAAAGGAAAAAATCAACAGAAGAGACCCGCGGGCTAACTCTCCCCTTGCTGGGCCTCCAGCAAGCCACGTGAGCGTACTAGCCCATCTCTCCACTTCATCCAAGGCCTCCCACAAGGGGTCTCGGAACATCTTCGACTCGCCCGAGACCCAGTGCTGGGGCACGGGCACAAGCCAACCCGCAGCATCATCACTATCTCGTCCGAGCCCTAGAGATGACGTCATCTATCTCCGCCTCGACCGAGACCGGCCTCTGATATCGCTCCCCCATTGGCGCACTCAAGACCCCTTGCAACGTCACCCACGTTCTTGTGCCGACCAACCGGACAGGCCAGGAATGACAGCGGTCAAATAATGACGCCGTCGCCCATAGCAGCATGGGGAAGAGCTGTTGGTCACTATGCCACCCATACTGGCACTATACGCATGACCCAGGCCTGCGCGGCGTATGAAACGCTGCTCTAGGCCACTATTCCCACGATCGGGGTGAGATCGCGCCATAATTCTCGCCTCCGAGGCCTCGGTTCTCTACGCCAGACAAACTAAAGGACGAGCACGCTGTAGCCACGCCAGCCACAGGACCAGGTATGACAGGGCGCGTCGCTACGACACCAAAGGACAGAGACCACTCCCTCAATAGTGGCGCACATGCCCGGGCATGTAGCAACAGTGCCAGAAGTACCAACGCCACGCCTCTACAGTGCAGACCACGTTGCCATCGGATAAGGCCCTCCCGAGGCCTCCGGGCTCCTTCTCCAACAAGGATCACACCACGTGCCAACATTTTATAACTCTGCACCTCCTTGAGACTATAAAAAGAGCATGCAGGGACCGTTCCAAAGGGGGGGCGGCACACAAACAGATAACTCTCCTAGACCTTGCAAGGGCACCAACAGAGTCACACACACACTCCACTCGCATCTTGAAACCTGGGAGCTCCTCCCTCTCTCGCCCGCTTGTAACCCCTACTACAAGCACTTCGGTGTAATTTAATACAAGACTCCCCTCCCCCACTAGACGTAGGGCGTTCTTCAGTCCGAACCAGTATAAATCGCTTGTGTTCTTGTACACCATCCGGATCCTCGACGCGCAAACGCATATTACTCATTGGTGCTAGAACCGTCGTTTCTTACATCGACAGTTGGTGCGCCAGGTAGGGGAGCTTTGCGTGTCACAGCTAACTAATCCTGCAGGTTCCAGGATGGCTACATTATCCCACCCCCGCCCGATGAGCATACCCTCGGTGGCCGGAGGCAACATCAACTTCACCCCGGGCTCCCACATCTGGTTTGGGAGTCTCGAGTTCATCATCACCGGCAAGGCGACGACCTCAACCTCGTCCCACCGACTGACAAGCCTACCAGCTTCCCCGAGCCCGTGGTCGACCTACGACACTATTCTGACGAGTTCAAGAACACGTGGCCCAATGAGTTTAGCCAGCCTGGTCTACCACGAGCTGCTCAACCTTACCATGACGAAAAGATTCACAGGCCATCGACTAATGTTTACCATCTCAGCCCCAAGGCAGGTGAGGTGCCGGAGGACCTGCCACAACAGCTCAGGCACGCCTTCGCCGACACCCTAGCATCAACAGAGACGAACTCCAGCTCTGACATCTTCGACTCTGACTTCTTCTACTCCAACTATGACGATGGCTACGACAACGACTATCGAGGTAGCACCGGCTTCGCCAAGCTTCAGAGGATGCAACGCTTTTTGCGCATCAGCGACTATCTCCTCGACGACGAGCCATGCGACAATGACTTCACCGATCGCTTCAATAGCTAGGAGCTCTCATGGCCATGAAGAGGATGACCAGATCCCAACGCAGAATTTGGTTTGCCGAGCCCGCCCCCGTTATCTTTATTAATACTGCCTCTGAATCGCTCTTAAAATTCTCTATGACCTGTTTTTTGATTCCCTCGCAATACTGTATGTATAATTGCATCACATACATGCATCATACATACATCATGCAGCATCACCTGCACACGGTCCGAATCCGGGCTCGGAGTTCGTAGGCTAGCTCTACGAAAGGGTTTTGACAGCCGCTCCGGCCCAACAGAGTGGCACAATAGAGGCCAACACCCGGGTGCCTCGAGCACCATATGGGACTCCCCGAACTATGTTCGAGCCTTGACATACACCGATTTAAGGGTTTTTCACCGGAGAAAGGCAACAAGCCATCGGGGTCGTGCCGAAACGACCCTGGTTACCCTGAATTGGCCATCGAGGGTATGAGGTCGGTCACTAGATACCTACGTCAGATCCTTAGCAAACGGGATTCGGGGCCTCACTCGAAATAAAATACCCGCTAGCAACTCAAATGGACACCACGAAAAATGGCCCTATTCGAGAGGGATGATGTGCCGCTGTCCAACCCCTCCTTCTTTGCGAAAAAGATGCGAGAGGGAAATGCATTGGGCCTCCTGACCAGATCAGGGCCACGAGTTCTGATTTTCAAAGGTCTAGATTCATGTGCACAGCCTACCAAGGCCTGCCAAGACTTAAAGTATGAGGGCGAATCGTCTGGAGCCTAGAAGGCACCCAAGGGCAAGAAAGTCCACCTGGCGGACGTCTCTTCTGCACAACAGATTCAAGAGTCACCGACCCTGGCTCAAGACGTGGGGCGGCAGAGGTCACGACGACGCTAAAACGCTAAAATCCTAGGGAGGACTCGGGCCTAATTTCAAGCGGCCGGCTACTGCTAAGGCCCTCCCGACGCCTACCGAGGCCCACCATAGCCTCTCGAAACACGGAAGGTAAGGATAAGTCAAGAAACATCACCAGGGGCAAAAAAAAGTCTGGCTGACGGATGTCCCATCCACACACTCATCTCAAGGGGCGCCGACCCCGCCTCGGGCCACGGGGTGACAAGGGTCGTGCCGACGTCAAAGCCCTACCCGCACCTCGGGACAGATACCTCCCCCTAGCAGACCCCACCACACTCGCCACCGACGATGCTCCGGTGGTTTTCATCACAAAACAAACGGATATCGCAAAACGAACAACAAAACTAGCTGATCAAAGAAGGAATATAAACCATAACTTCAGCATAGTTCACCAGGAAAACAAAATAAAAGACGCTATGCGTCGCAAGCTGATAAAAATAACAAAATAAAAAAGCCCTAAGGGCCAACGTCGCAGGGGAGCTCTGTGAGGATCTGCTGAGTGGGGACAAGGGCGGCCACCGCCTCCTTGGCCGAGCCGTAGCATGCCACCAGATCCTCGTGGTGGCGCAGCGGCTCCTCCGCGGGGAAGCCCTCGACTCCGGTAAGGTCCGCCCCCACCGACAGCTCCGCCATAGCCAGGGAAACCCCGGTGCTACGACGGACATTGCTCTCGATGGTGGCGGTAACACGGCGATGCACAGCCTAGAGCCGGTCCTCCCTACGACCTGGGGCGACCCCCAGGTAGTCCAGGAAGGCGTCTATCGCAGTGCGGAGACCCTCCAGCTCCACGGTGACCTCTGACACATGAGATTCCACTCATGATTAGAAAGGAGATATAAAAGAAGGAAGGAAGGAAACAAAAGGGCGAGACTTACCGGAGCCACGATGGTCGGCGTCCTCCAGCTGACGGAGGAGGACATTTGCCCTCCCCTCAACGTCCGCTGCCACCACACGAACGAGCGCCTGCTCCTCCGACCACTCCACCATCAGCCCCGACGAGCCGGCCTAAGCTTTGGGGAGGACATGGCGAGGGCGGAGGCTCCCCATTGAGATACCGCCGATACGCAGCTTATGGCAAAGCGATACGACCCCAAGATGGAAGCTTATTGCAAAGCGATACGACGCTTGGAGGACAGGTTCAACGGCCTCGAGCTCAATCACATCACGCGCAAGTACAATGAGGCCACGGACGAACATATATGTGAAAACGTATACAACATCCAGATAAACACACTTGCAACAATATGTTCAAAACATAGATAAAACATTAGGAACAGACCTTTGCAACATACGTGTACAACCATTGCGACAAATACAACATTCCGATCTACTTTTGTAACATTCATCTGAAATACTTGCGACATACCTCTGAAACATCCGAAACACTTCAAACATACGCTTGTAACATGTGTTTTGAACAACATCTCCTCGTTGCTTATGAAATGGAGGCTCGCCGGCATGTAGAGTTCACCAGAGGCGGCCGTCCTGTCACCACCATCGACCAGCGCCAACATAGACCAGATGAATTTCACCTAGTACGAGGCTTGCGGGGACCCTTTCGTGGCCGCTGGTATCATGGGCTCCACGCAGAACATGCAGCCCCTCATAGCACTGCAGTTGATGCCGCAGTCCCCACCACCATCGAATCTCTCGTCACGTAGTGGATCTAGTGGAAGGAGCAGTGAGGCAGAGTGGGGCGGAGGTGCACGGCGCGCAATACAGATGAGCGGCCACCCCACCTGGGGCTGCGCCGCACGGCTAGGGCATCGCTGAGCCAGCCGTGCGCAACGCATGGAGGTGGCAGCGGCGTCGACCGACGGGGGTGGGAGCGGTGGTGTCATCTGTGGCGGTCACGGATACGGAGTTGAAGGACCGAAAGTGGCGACCAGAGGGGGGTGAATGAGAGCCTCAAATTTCTTTCAAAATATTTGGCCGCTGTCCCAAAATCACCGCCAAGCACGCAAATACTGTGATGTCCACGACCCAAATGAGTAGGTGGATGTTCCCTAGGAGCACACTGGGACACAAAAAAAATAGATGAAACAAGAAACGAAGCTCAAACGCGAGAAATGAGCCAAACAGCTAGCTAGGCCGAAAATTCCATGAGCTCGGACCTGAAATTCTAAGAGAAAGAAAACAATCGTAGACAGGCAGGCCCGGCTCTAAGGGGAGGGCAGCCGGTGCGACGGCCGGGGGCCCATGGAGCTAGGGGCCAACACCATATAGGTAATTAGTATATAGTAGATGTAATTTTCTATTTGGCATAAGCCTTTGGCCGCAGATCGAACGAGGAGCAAGCGTTTCGTTTTCCGCCGGCGCCGGCATTTCCTATTCTCGCTCATCGACGCGGAAGCGCTATTCTCGTGAGGAGAGCCGACTCACCCAACGCTGGTCGCCGACTCACCGGCGCACCGCACACCGGCACACCGCTGCGGTGCCGCGATGGCGTGAGCTGCAACTGCATGCAAGGACTGCGAACAGCAGATGCGATCACGGTAAGCAACACCAACACGCCAACACCATGACGGATTAGTTTTTTCCAATTTCCAATTTTTAACTTTGATCGCTGGAAGCTAGCGCTAGAGACATCACCGAACTGAAGCCTATTTTTTATTATTTGTTTAATTGTTCGGTGTATGCGCTTTACTTGTACAGAGGTAGGGTTATAATGTTCTAATTCAGTGTATTTATTTAGATACATTAGATGTTGCCTATGAAGTATTTGTGAGGCGCTCCAAAAAGTAAAATTATTTGAGGTCAACTATGTTACAAGAAAGATTGATCGGCGCTGGACTATATGCAATATTGAGAAGAATGTTTTGGACGACATTGATCTCTATATTGTTTTTGAAGATTTTGCGACAAAGAAATGCATAAAGACGGTTTTTTATAAGACACTAAAGCATTATATTTTTATTTGAGGTAACCCTAATTGTTACTATTCTTTTTTTTTTGTTGTAGTGTCCTTATCTTTTACAAACTAAATATATGCTGCAAATATACTTTTATTATTCATACTATATATGTTAATCTTTACATTAGAAAATTAGTACAACGGGCCCTTATCGTCTTGCTTGCCCAAGTGCCCTTAAAATTATAGAGCTGGCCCTGTAGACAGGGACTGCACACGCACTGCTGTTCTAGCTCTGGCTGAGACAGAGAAAACGAATGCTCGAACACTGATCTGCAAACACTGAGAACGAAACGTCGAGAAGAGAAATTGCACTTGTAATGGTGAATACCAACCACATCAATGTGACAAGAACTAATTTAATACTCCACAGATTATTCAATGATAGCTTTTGTCATTCAAGGATGCAAAATCCATGCTCTCTGACAATAAGATCAGCTGACTCAAAGAGGCACGGATGAAGGGGCTGCTCTCCATCCAGATGTAGAACGGACGCACGCACAGGAAGCGAGAAGGCCACACACGGCCAGGAGCAAGCACAGCTCGGTTTCCGCACTCACGGTGCTGTTCGTAAGAAGGAAAACGAGCAGATGCAGAAACGGGTTCTGCCGGCCAGGTGCTGTGCCGACCTCGGCTGCAGAACACGGCCGAGAATCAACGAGCGGGGCACTGGAGCCCTCAGCGCTGAGCACTGCAGGAACGCTCGGCCTTGGCGTGCTCCCACACAGAGGCAAGAAATGGCACTGGCTGTTGCCGGTGAGTGCACAGGAACCTAACGAAGAACAGCAAAGAACGAACAAGACAGGACGAGCGGAACACAGAGCTGAGCGGCGAGCGTCTACTTGGGCCTAGAGCAGGTGCTGCTCGATTGAGCCTGCAAAGTGCCCGAGCACACAGTGCTTGGTAGCACTGCTGCTAGTACCCATTCGTAAGTGTCCCCACACAGCAAAGAACGAACAAGAAGAACGACTCCCTCCTGGAAACAAGAACAGAGAAAAAGAGCGACCACAGAAACGACTAGAACTCAGTCAAAATAAGAGGAAACGCTCCCAAAATTTTTCCAGATTAAATTCAGCAAAACCCGAACCTATCCTCAAGAAATCATTACCTGGGATTAACCCAAACTCCGGAAAATAAATAGATTGGGAATAAGAACGGGGTTTTTGGCAAAAAAGAAACTTGAATTGATCTCTGAGCTCGTGGCAAATTGGATTAAACCGACCTGAGTATAGATTCACCACATGTCCCTGCTCGTCATAGATCAACCAAAAGCACCTCAACCCAAAACGAATCGACACAGGAAGTAAAGTTGGGAAGAGCCTAAAACAAGAACGAAAAACACCTGGACAGTCAAATGAAAACGGACACAGAAATAAACTACAGAGGGCAACGTGAGGTATGGGCCTCACTTCCCAACCAAAATCACAGCAAGCACTGTTAGAAGAATATGGCCAACCAGTTTCCATTCCAGACCAAAGAGGAAAGATATACATGTGTGTGTACATATACAAATAAACCCTCCAAGTGAAGGAAAAACAAAGAGTGCAGCTATATGCATCTATACATCTAATATTCCCTCAAACTCACGATGGATCTACAACACTGAGTTTGGAGAGTAAGAATCTATGTTGGGCCCGTGTCTGTGCCTTGGTGAAGAAATCAGCTAGTTGAACCTCTGAAGGCACATGGTGAAGAGACACAACCTGATCATGCACCTGCGATCTCATGTAGGAAGCATCAACCCCAATGTGTTTTGTGAGCTCATGCTTGACCGGATCACGAGCAATACTGATCGCACCAGTGCTGTCAGTAGAGAGAGAAGTGGGTGCAGCGGCAGGCACACCAAAATCCTCAAGGAGCCATCGAAGCCATGTCACCTCGGCTGTCACAGTCGCCATAGCACGCAGCTCAGCTTCAGCACTCGAGCGAGAGACTGCAGTTTGCTTCTTGGTTTTCCAGGCAATCAAGGAGGAGCCAAGGAAAACGCAATAAGCCGAGAGGGAGTAGCGATCAGTGGGATCACTCGCCCATGTCGCGTCAGAGTACGCCTGAAGCTGGAGAGAACTAGAGCGAGGAAAGAAAAGACGGCGGGTGATGGTTCCACGAAGGTACCGCAGAACACGAAGGAGGTGAGATTAGTGGAGCTGGGTAGGAGCTGAGACAAACTGACTCAAGATATGAACAGAGTGAGTGATATCAGGACGGGTGATCCTAAGGTAAACAAGACTTCCAACAATCTGCCGATAGCGAGTAGGATCAGCAAGTGGAGCACCATCAGTGGGTCGGAGGTGAACATTGAGCTCCATAGAAGTATCAACAGTGCGGTGATCTGTGAGAGCAGCACGGGAGAGGAGATCCTGAGTGTACTTCTCCTGAGAGAGAAAAATACCATCAGACGTGGAGGTGACCTCAAGACCAAGGAAGTAACGAAGAGGACCCAAATCCGACATGAGGAATGTCTCACTGAGACGCTGCTTCACAAAGGCAATAAACTGAGAGTCGTCACCCGTGATGATCATGTCATCAACATAGAGAAGAAGAAGGGTGCGACAACGGGGAGAAGTATGAACAAAAAGAGCAGGATCATGATCACTAGGTTGGAAGCCAGCATCAAAAAGAACAGAGGAGAAACACTCAAACCAAGCACGAGGAGCTTGCTTAAGACCATATAGGGAACGACGCAGGCGACAAACCATCCCATCAGGAACGGAGTACCCCGGAGGTGGCTGCATATAGACTTCCTCATGAAGCTCACCATTAAGGAAGGCATTCTTGACATCCAACTGTGAGATGGACCACTGGCGAATGGAGGCAACAGCAAGAAGCGTCCGAACAGTGGTCATGTGAGCAACAGGAGCAAACGTCTCCTCGTAGTCAATACCATACTCCTGTTCAAAGCCACGAGCCACAAGACGAGCCTTGTAGCGCTCAAGAGAGCCATCCGAGCGAGTCTTGACCTTGTAGACCCACTTGCAAGTGATAGGAGTGACATGAGGTGGTGTGGGAACAAGATTCCAGGTGCTGGTACGCTCAAGAGCAGCAATCTCCTCAGCCATAGCATGCTGCCACTCCGGGTGAGAAGCAGCTTCCCGATAGGTCGCAGGCTCGGCTAAGACGGTAGCAGTGAAGCCAAAGCGATCCGGGGGATGAAGGGAGTTGCGGTCATGAAGGTCATAGCGAGGAGGCTGAGGAAGAGGTCCAAGGACGGACGGGGAAGAGTCAAGTGGTGGAGCAGGGCGTGGACAACGAGTGTAGTAGTGAGTGATCTGTGGTGGAGCAGGGCGTGGACAACGAGTGTAATAGTGAGTGATCTCAAAGGATGGACGCAACGGTGGGGAAGGGGAGACCGGTGGTTGAGAGTGAGGCAGTGATGGGGAAGGCGAAGGGGAAGGCGGTGGTATATTGGAGGAGGTTGAAGGAATTGGCGAAGGCAAAGGAGTAGGAGGAGGTGGCGAAGATGGAGATGACAGTGGAAGATACCACTCTGGTAAAGTGAGAAACGAGAGAGACTCGGTAGGGTCCGAAAGACCAGAGGGAGAACGAGGATAGTAGGGTCGGGACTCATCAAAGGTGACATCCCGAGAAATCCTCATCCGCCGAGCAACAGGGTCATAGCAGCGATAGCCCTTGTGTTCGGTATTGTACCCAAGAAAAACACACTCAACAGACTGAGCAGTGAGTTTGGTGCGCTCTCGAGGTGGAAGTAGAACATAACAAACACACCCAAAACAATGGAGATGACTATAGGAAGGAGGGATACCAAAAAGACACTCATAGGGAGTGCTACCCTTAAGAGAGGTGGAGGGTTGGCGGTTTATGAGGAAAACAGCCGTGGAGACCGCCTCAGCCCAGAAATGAGGAGCAAGTGCAGAGGAGATCAAGAGAGCACGAGCAATCTCAAGAATGTGGCAATGTTTGCGCTCCGCAACACCATTTTGAGCATGAGCACCAGGACATGAAAATTGGGCAAGGGTACCTTGCTCAGCAAGGTAGGAGCGATGGGCAGTGGAAATGTACTCACCAGTAGAGTCCGCACGAAAAACACGAATGGGAGAATTATATTGGGTACGGACCATGGTAGCAAATTGTTGATAAATAGACAGAAATTGGCCTCAAGAGGACATCAGATAAATCCAAGTAAATCTCAAATAGTCATCAATGAACAGAACATAATATGATCGCCCTCCTTTTGAAACTACGGGGGCAGGGCCCCATACATCAGAGTGAACAAGATCAAACGGTTTCTGGGATTTAGACTCACTAGAGGGATAGGGGAGTTGCAACTGTTTGCCAAGTTTGCCACCGTACAATGTAGAGCAATGTCACCAGAAACAGGACCTAAGACACCACTACCAACAAGACTGGACAATCGAAAACCAGAAAGGTTGTAACAGAACCGACCAAATTATAAGAGCACAAGTACGAAAACAAGCACCGAAGTGCTCAAATTTTCAAACTTGAGCCCATATAATCCCGGTAGTCAATCGAAATCACGAAGGATTTCAAACCAAACTGCTTACAACCAGGATCGCATCATTCAACATACACATCGTACGTTACATTTCACAAGTAGTTCCGAAATAAGTTTACACCACGGAGTAGCAAATATTACAAACCGAGTTTGGAAAGTAGCGGAAGCATAGCACACACACTAGTTGAATAATTACTGCCAGTCTTGATGATCGACAACCCGCAAAAGCATGAGGAAAGTACATAAAGACGATCACGCCCAAGTGATCTAGTCATCATCACCCGCAGGGTGGAGACACGTCTTGCAGAAACCTTGATAAAGCATGTCATCTGCAACAGGAGGGAATAAACCCTGAGTACTGGAATGTACTCAGCTAGACTTACCCGTCATAAACCAGAAATAATATGACACCAAGGATTATGCAAGGCTTACACAAGAGGCTAGCTGACACCATATTTTGCATGAAGGCATAAGTAGTTGAAACTCTTATAACCTGTACTAGCGGTTATTTTTAGCATTTACCTGTCATCTATCTTAGCACCTGTACTAAACATGCACTTGATTATCATCAAACAATTATTCATATTATTTCCATAGCAGGTGTAAATTGTGGCAACATTGTATCATTCACTTAACCATCTGTTCAATTAATGAGATCTACGTTGCCGCTGCTCAAGTCAAGTGCTCACTAACCGGGAGCGACGGCGATTCGAATCGAATTCCTATCCAGCTGGAGGGGTATTTCTAACACTCACCGTGCAGACCCCTGCCAGGGTCGCACAGGCCACCTTTTCATATGATTCAGGAATCGCGGGTCCGAATGATGTCGCAACCCCAAGGGCGACACTCTGCCAGGTGATAGGGACTCTAACCCCCCTTGGTCTCACGCCAATGTCCCCAAGCACATCCTTTCTCTCCTCCAAGAAGCAACCTACCATTCGATTCCCGGCCTGAATCACATTACTCGGCTTCGCGGTCGGAACGACTTATCCGACCAACTAAGTGTTAGACTGCGTTCAACATGACTCAAGGACGTACAGCGAATCGGTCCTTAAACGAGTCAGACGGGAATGGCTCCACACCCAAGACGTGAAGTGTCTTGCAGCTGTACCATCGAACTCCCGCCCGGTCTCAATTTCATTTTAAAGCATGGTTCCATCACGATAGCCATAAGCCACTCGCGACCCAATCCTATATCTCGCGGATGACCGGAAATCACCCGACTTCTACCGCACTAAGCAGGGCTAAGCATTGACACGTGCCTAAATCTAATATAGGATTTAAGTACAATATCTGGACAAGGACAGGTATCATGCAACAATTATTTTCATACAACTCCTACTACTTAATGCAATAAACAATTAAAAGTACTCAAGATATATTTATAAACGATGGGTTCAGCATGCACCGGGGCTTGCCTTTGAGAAAGGTTGCGGGTCTGTGGTCCGGACACTCGGGTAGATCTTCTGCCGGAGCTTCCCCGACGTTTGGTTCTTCTGCTGACTCCTCCGGTTGACTCTGCACCTCCTCTGGTATCGCTTGTTCGAATTCGAGGAGTGTCACCCCCTCCGGAACACCTATTGCATGAGTATATAATAAATCTCATGAATGCATAGTGAAAGATGCAGTATGCTCGGAATGAAATGCATTACAACAATTTTAAAGCTCTATTCAAATCACTTCAAAAGAGTAGGTGCAAATTTCCTCTCCGGTAGAGAAGTACTCACCTAATCTACTTAACCTAAGATAAAGCTGCTCTTCTTCAGTTAAGGCCCTAACACCTAACAATTACAAGAGTAGCATTTCTTAGGATACCACACCACAACAATCAGCAAAATACCATAGTAAAACATTCTGGACAGCAGCTACTTATTTTTATCATAACTAGAGATTTCCAAATCCAAAAGATATGATCTAAGACAATCTGGAAAGCCTAAGAAATGCACTACAATTCATTTTCAGCCCTCAACCCTAAACTCCTAAGTTTTCCATGTCAAATTTCATAAGTTCCAGAATATGTCCTCTCAAAACAGAGAGTAGCAGATTCTGAACTGCCACTTTAAACAACAATAACTCTCAGACTACTAAGCCAAATGCTCCCAAATTTTGACACAAGCTAGTTTATCAAGTTTACTACAACTTTGGTATTTACAAGTTTCCCAGCAACCATTTTTATCAAAGGCCAAACTTAGAAATACTACCAGCTGTCCAGAAAACCTAAAATTACAAGGGTTAAATATTTATTGATGTGGCCAAAGTCCCCTAAAACCAAACTAATGTTACCAAAAGTTCACATGGGGTACAAAAACACCAGAAAGTAGGGTGTGACTACCTAGAACATTTATTTATACTCATTTCTTAATTTACTTAATTAGTTAGGTGGAATTTTAAACATATATGTAAACTGCTCCTAAAATTCTACAAAAATTACAGGGGACTCTCTGACCCAAAAAGAGATCACTGTAAAAATTTGAACAAATTTTATTCACAGAAACTCCCTAAACAAAATTCACAATTCTAAAAGGCTGATTTTTGTATAATTAATACATCATATTGAAAACTATCAAAAAACAGATTTCATATTTTTCTTAGATACTCTAGGGTACCAAGACATTCTCCAAAAAGTTACATGAACATTGCACATGTAGAAAAATTACTAAAATTCATTCAACTATTTCCTAAAATAACAAGATAGCCTCATAACATAAAAATTACTTAAGCACTGATGCCCAAATTTTTACCAGAGCTAGGGCAAGTATAAAGTAACCTACCCACCAAATTTGATGATTTTTAGGACACTACAGCTCAAGTTATAAATTTAACAAATTTGCATGCATTTAAAAACACATTTGCAAGATCTATTTAATTCTCCCAGAAAATAAACATAACATACCAGATTTATATTTTTCTAAAATACTACACATCATGGAGATCATAACAAAATTTATCTCATGATTTTTGAGCAAATACAACCCTAGATTTCTATTTTTCAAACTATCACAAAAATCTGTGACAAAAATAATTAAAAGAAATAAATCTCAATCGAACTGGGCCGGCCCAGGAACAGCGCGGCCCATGACGCGCGCGCGCGGCCCGCTCAGAATCCCGCCCGCGCGCGGCACTGACGGCGAGGGCCCGCAGGCCAGAGAGAGAGAGCGAGGGGAGGAAGACAACCGCGACTCCGGCGAGCTCCTGTTCGCCGACGGCGGCGCCTCCGGCTGCGGGAAGAACACCAACGGCTTCCCCGCGACCCCCCGCATCGAACAAGCCTAGATTTACTGACCCTAACCTAACCTAGCTACGTCGGCCATGGAGACCGCGGCTCTGCGGCGGCACCCGGTGGCGGCCCGGCGAGCTCCGGGGACCAGAGGCCCAAGTGAGGTGCGCTCCGGCTCCCTGAGGACATGGCGGACCTCACCATGCCAAGGAATAGGACGGTGGTGGAGCGAGTGTGGCTGACCGTGTAAGCACCGCACCGGCGGCCATGGCGCGGCAGCGCACGTCGGTGTTCCGACGTGTTCCGGCCATCCCATCCGGTAGCGTCATGACCTAGGCTGCTCTACCAACCCCGGAACCCAGAACACGCGGTGGGACGACTGGCGGATGACTGTGCAGAGCTGGCCACGGTGAGCCGCCGCGCGGACAGTACGCCGGCGAGGACTCGCGGTGGCGGAAACCAAAATTCGCCCTCACCTCTGCACAATCCGGTCAAGCAACGGTTGACGGAGGTGGAGGGGATGCTGGCGGAGCAGTGGACGGGATTTGGAGGGTGGTGGTGAGACGGTGAGCTCGCGCGAGCCGGAGAAAGCCACGGCGGCAATGGCGTCTCCGATTTCTGCCTCGGTGACCCCGGCCAGAGCGAGAGGGAGGAAGAAGAGAATGGCGCGTGTGAGGGAGGTGGAGGTGGCCGCTCGGGTTTCAATTTGCGCCTGAGCTCGCGACGTGCACCCGGTCGACACGCGGCGACGCTCTTCTGCCCGAGCGCCACGACGCGCGGTGGTCGAGCTCGTGACTGAAACCGACTGCAAGTGTCATCGTGGTCGACTGACAGAGGGATTTCATCGCCTCATAGCTCGTGATCGAGGCTGATTCGGTGAGAGCCGTAGTTAACAAAAGTGTAGAGCTACGTGAGGGCTTCAACATTGCCAATAGGGTCATGAGCCAATTCGGCTCGGTTAGTGAGATACAACGCTCCAAAGTGAGGCACACGAAATCTGAATTGAGTTTCAGTTACTTTCCCCGACTGAAACTCGATTTTTGAAGCACTCTAACTCATAAACCGTTGGGAACCAGGCTTGGGTGATGTTGACAATGTTGTAGAGCTACATGAGGACTACAAGTTTGTCAATATGAGTGGGAGCTGGTTTGGCCTGGTTTGCAAACTACAAGCCTCTAAAGTAGGCCTCAGCAAAACTGGAGGGTCAATTTGAGGACTTAGAAAAATCTAAGTGTTGAGGCAGTCCCTCTAGCTGACTTGTGGGCCACTTTTGAGCATGTTCTGATCAATTTCATGAGATGGTCATATTGAGACTTTTGTTCCCCATAAAATTCTTTACAACTTTGCTTAAGGGTGCTCTTCTATGCAAGGTCTTTAAGTTAGACTTTTTAATTGGTCAAATCAGAACATTCTAGGGTCAAATGGTGGTCAACCATCTCTTGGAGGGCATTTTTGCAATTTTGATCAACATGAACCTTGCTCCAAGAGTTACCCTAAGTATAACTAAGGTGTTATGGAACATAATTGGCTATTCTACCTTTTTGTTACACCAACCATCAAGTATTCCAAGTTATAAACCAAACAAAACTCCTAGAACAATCACATGTGTTGCCTCACATAGAATAACAAACATGAGTGATGCATGCTTATGCTTATGCAAATGCAATGCAATTATGGACTAAACACTTGAGGTGTTACAGCCCTCCCCCCTTATAAAAATCTTATCCTGAGATTTGGAAAGCGTACCATTTTTCATAGAATTCCTTATAACCATCCCGCAAATAATCTTCCCGTTCCCACGTAGCATCACTTTCACTACCCTGATTACTCCACATCACTTTGTACCACTTAACCACTTTACTTCTAGTTACTCGTTCCTGAGTATCGATCACTCGGACTGGCTTTTCTTCATAGGTTAGGTCGGATTCAAGCCTGATGTCTCCTAAAGGAACTTGTTCCTCAGGAACTCAAAGACACTTTTTAAGCTGAGATACATGAAAAACGTTGAATATGGCTCTCATTTCAGGAGGTAACTGGATTTTCTACGCAACAGCTCCACTCTTGCCTATGATCTGGAAAGGACCCACGTATCTTGGTGCAAGTTTCCGCTTAACACCAAAACGTTGGACACTCTTCATTGGAGAAACTTTCAAATAAACGAAGTCTCCAACTTCAAACTCGAGTGGTTTTCTACGACGATCAGCATAGCTTTTCTGTCTAGCTTGGGCTGCAGCCATGTGTTTCTGGATAGTACGGACTTGTTCCTCGGCTTCCTGGACAAAATCAATGCCATAATACCTTCTTTCCCCAGCTTCTACCCAGTTTAGTGGAGTTTGACACTTTCGACCGTACAAAGCTTCGAATGGGGCCATCTTAATACTCTCTTGGTAGCTGTTATTGTACGAGAATTCGGCTAAAGGTAACCATTTTTCCCAAGAACCCTTGGATGAAATGACGCATGCCCGCAACAGATCTTCCAAGATTTGGTTAACTCGTTCCGTCTGACCAGACGTCTGGGGGTGATAAGCAGAGCTTCTCACTAACTTGGTTCCCAGAAGGTGATGCAAATGCTCCCAAAAGCGAGCAGTGAACTGGGGACCACGGTCAGAAACGATAGTACGAGGTACCCCATGAAGCCGGACTATCTGATTGAAGTACAACTCAGCATAGTCAGTGGGACGATAGTCCACTCTCACTGGGATGAAGTGAGCTGATTTGGTCAAACGATCAACAATTACCCAGATAGAGTTATGATTTTTGACAGTAGGAGGAAGTCCGACAATGAAATCCATACTTATCTCTTCCCATTTCCAGCCTAGGATGGAAAGTGGCTGGAGTAACCCAGCTTTCATGTGCACCGCTTTAACTCTGCAACAGGTGTCACACCTAGCAACATATGCAGCTATCTCTTTCCGCATCTTGGTCCACCAATAAAGTGGCTTCAAATCATAATACATCTTATTACTACCAGGATGGATGGACAACTTGGACAAATGTGCTTCGGACAGGATCTGATCTCTAAGCTCTCGGTCCTTAGGTACCACTAATCTATCCTTAAACCACAGCACACCTTCGTCATCTAACCTGAAATGCTTAGTCTCTCCCTCTTTCATCTTCCGCTTTATGTGAAATATACCCGGATCAGTCTTTTGGAGCTCAATGATTCTGTTTCTGAGAGTACCACTGACAGTGATGTTGTACAAGACTGCCGGATGTAACAGGCGGGATCGATGAAAATCATTTTCAACTAAGGAATGGCAGTGAGACTTACGGCTCAAAGCGTCCGCAACCACATTTGCCTTGCCTGGATGATAGTGCACTTGAAGATTATAATCCTTAATCAACTCGAGCCATCTTCTCTGACGCATATTTAGCTCTGGTTGGGTGAAGATGTATTTGAGGCTCTTGTGATCTGTATAGATATTGCAGACATTGCCCAGCAGATAATGCCGCCATACCTTCAAAGCATGAACAACTGCAACCAGTTCTAAGTCATGCGTTGGATAGTTCACCTCATGCTTCCGAAGTTGCCGCGAAGTATATGCAATTACTCGGCCTTCCTGCATCAAAACACCTCCCAAACCTATGCCTGAGGCGTCACAGTAAACATCAAATGGTTTCTCGATGTCCGGTTGTGCCAAAACCGGAGCCGAGGTTAGGAGGGTTCGTAGTTGATGAAAAGCCGCATCGCACTCAGGAGTCCAGACAAACCTGGTGTCTTTTTGCAGCAACCGAGTCATGGGTTTGGCTATTTTTGAGAAATCCGGGATGAAGCGACGATAATAGCCAGCCAACCCAAGGAAACTCCGGACCTCATGAACTGAAGTAGGAGCCATCCAATTCAATACTTCTTGTACCTTAGTGGGATCCACCATAATTCCTCCATCGGACAACACATGCCCAAGGAAAGGTACTTCACGAAGCCAGAATTCACACTTACTGAACTTCGCATACAGTTGATGTTCACGCAGTCTGCTGAGGACAATACGCAAGTGTTCAGCGTGTTCTTCCTCATTTTCCGAATATACCAAGATGTCATCAATAAACACCACCACAAACTTGTCCAATTCGGGCATAAACACCGAATTCATCAAGCACATGAAGTGTGCTGGGGCATTTGTCAGGCCGAAAGACATAACAAGATACTCATAAAGGTCGTATCTTGTCGAGAAGGCTGTCTTTGAAACATCTTCAGGACGGATTTTAATCTGATGGTACCTAGACCTTAGATCAATCTTGGAAAAGACTTTAGCTTTGGACAACTGATCGAACAAGATATCGATACGCGGCAAAGGATACTTATTTTTGACCGTGACTGCATTCAGAGGTCTATAATCTACGCACATCCGCAAGGTCTGATCCTTCTTCTTTACAAAGATAGCAGGGCATCCCCACGGAGACGAGCTAGGACGAATCAACCCCTTCTTCAAAAGTTCATTCAACCGCACCTTAAGTTCAGCTAACTCATTTGGAGGCATCCTATAGGGTCTCCTAGAGATGGGTGCCGTGCCAGGCAACAACTCGATTTTAAATTCCACATCCCGATCCGGAGGAAGTCCCGGCAAATCATCGGGAAAAACGTCCGGAAATTCATTTACTACGGGAATTTCAGCCAACGCATTTGCTTGCACAGCATGAACTTCCCCCGACAATTCAACTTTTCTGGGAAGTTGTACTAGAAAACCCTTTTGATCTGTAGAATCTCTGAGCATAACTACCCGAGCGGATGTGTCGATGAGTACCCCATTCTGACTCATCCAATTCATGCCCAAGATAACATCTATGTCTAAACCCGGTAAAACCAATAGAGCAAGCGAATAATTTCACCCTTCTATCTCAAACTTAAGGTTCCCCACTACTTTATTCGTGGAAATATTCCCACTTGCAGCGCTAATGCAATAACCCACACCTTCAACAGTATGCAACTTGTGTGCAAATTTTGATGCAAACTTAGGACTGATAAAGGAATGCGAAGCACCTGAATCAAAAAGTACCACTGCAGGGTGTTGGTCAACTAGGAACTTACCAGCAGTGACCACCTCACCAGATGGAATTTCCTCAATGCTGTTATAATGAGCGTGTCCCTGACGGCCACCTTGGTTGACATTCTTCTTAGGGTAAGGACAGTTCCGAGCCCAATGGCCTGGCTTGTTGCAGTTCCAGCAAGGCATGTTGCTGGGAGGAACACTAGAGCTGCTCTGTCCAGAAGTCCCCTTTGGCAGAGCGACTGTATAAGCCTTACGGAATCCAGTTTTTGCAGCAGGCTTTTTCTGTGGCGGACGGAACTTTGTATTCTGAGCAGGTGGGCGTGGGGAAGACCTTGGTGCAGCTGAGGCCCGTGACTGAGAAGCACTCGCCTCAAGGGCCCTTTTACGGCTCTTAGAGGCAGAATAAATAGCATTGTTGTTCTCCTGGGTCAAAGCATCACTGATAAAATCATTGAAAGTAGTACATTTGCTAGTGCCCATAGTCTTCATCAGCTTTGGGCCGAGGCCCCTTTTGAAGCTAGCAATCTTCTTGGCATCAGTATCCACAAACTCTGTGGCATACCTTGCCAGGTTGTTGAAAGACTGCAAGTATTCAGTCAAGCTTTTGTTTCCCTGTGACAGCCTCATGAACTCCGTGTGCTTGATTGCCATAAGACCTGGAGGAATATAGTTCCTCCGAAATGCTGCCGTGAACTGGTCCCAAGCAATCAGGACATTGGCAGGCAGTGTGGAACGATAGTGGCTCCACCGAATGCCCGCTGGACCATGCAACTGATGAGAAGCATACTCAGTTTTTAGCTCATCCGTCAGGCGTAGTAAACGAAACTTTTGTTCAATAGTATTTAACCACTCGTCAGCTTGCAGTGGTTCTTTCGCTTCCTTAAAGAGCGGGGGCTTTGTATCAAGAAAGTCCTTGAAATCACTGTACTGATTTGGCTCTGGGCCCTGGCGGCCATGACGAGCCTCTCGATTAGCCAGTTGGCGCATGGCGTCAGCCAACATGCGCTGCCCTTCAACCACTGATTACATCAACTCAGCCGGAGTAGGTGGTGGCGGAGGGGGTGGCTGTTCCTCCTCCTCATTGCCACGACCCCGACGTAGATTGTACGACATTTGCAAAATGCATAGCCAATGAGCACTGGCGATGTGGGAAATTTGTAGATGAATTATTGCGAAAATGTCAAACTGACTTCATGAAATGGACTTCTCATAATAATTAAAGCACAATAATTCATCACAACCGCACAACCCATTCAAGCGCATCAATTGGCGCAATCATACGAGGGAATCCAATAAGATGTTCTTTGATAAAGGCTCACTCACAGGGAGCACAACAGTTACCGAACCGTTTACGTCACTATCTATGTGATTTTTGACCTTTCGCACGGTACTTGGATTCGATCTCAAAATTTTTAGTTGACTGTGAAAGGCTACTCCAAACTGACCACAAAGAGACTTCTCAATGGAGAGTTCCATGGTGGATCATGACTAGCCACCTCGATACCTGCGCGTGCCAAGCAGTACAACCTTATGTCGCGCGCCATAGGAGGCCCTCGGTTTCGTCGTGGCACCGAAGGGTGCTAATCGTGACACCATCATCGAACACAACACAATAAGACATCCCCTTGCGATCGAAATTAACAGGTTCAAACTACATTCAGGAAACATACGGTTCAACCTTACATCCCAAAGTCAAGTTATTACAAGGCCTCACTCTTACACAGGGAGGCGCAAAAGACGATCCTAACATCATAGGTACGTGATGACTACTCTAAGCATCATCCTCCGAGTCAGTGTCAAGGATCTCCCCGCCGTCCTCATCACTGACAGGCTCTAACTCCTCGTCTTCTTCTTCTTCTGGCTCTTCCTCTGATGCTTCTGCAGGTGGGGCATCCTGTGGTCCATTGACTTCCACTTCATCATCATCCTCAGCCATAAAGACTCCCAAACCCATGTCCTCATCTACGTTGTTGTTTCTAGGTAGCAGAGGATTAAGTTGGTTGTTCAGGCGGTGTACTTCTTCATGAAGATTGTCATTGTATTCTTCAGCATTTTCTAACTGTTGCTCGAGCTCAAACTGACGAGCCCTCAGAACGTTCTCCTCGTGCCAGGCTTCATCCCTCTGGTCCATCACACGGACCAACATGCGTTGACAGTTGTGATTTGCCACTGTCAACCTCTGGACTGCAAGCGTTTCTTGATCACAGTCATGAATTACTTGCTCCAGTTGTTGCCGCGCTGCATCCCTAGCAGCAGTCACCTCTGCCAACTCAGCCCGTAACCTTTCCACCTCAGTGGGCTCAGGACGGGGCTCGCGTGGAGCTAGCTGGTGGCGAGGGACCCTTCCCCCGATCGACTTACGGGCTGTCATCCTAGTACGTGCCATCTGTATCAACAAGATATGACTTAAAGTGAGAATCATTTAGGGGATACGAAATTTAATTTAGTCGGGACTATTGAAATTTTTAAGGAGGGAGTGAATGACATGTATGATATAATTAAACATGATGCATGCACGTTCCGTACGTCCTCTCACCTTAGTAGAAAACTAAAGTGCTAACGCTAAGCGGTGGCATACATACGTTCTCTCATATAAGCGAAACTATCGGTCTACTCGTTACGCTGTTAGTGTACCTGCAGAAAATTTCATTGCAGCCCAACAATTCCCAAAATAACATACAAGAAAGCAGTAAACTAAATACTTTCCATATACACATCCCCGGATGTATATATTTCAGTATCAAAGCTACCCGATTGATAGATGCCCACAATTAAGTGCTTTTACATAGTTACATGGTTTGAACATGTAAGTATGCAAGTCACCAAAACTACTCTCCCCTAGACCGCCGGTTGGACGATCATGCTCTCACAACTCACACTTACCAGAGCGTCGAGGTAATTGATCCATACATTACCACCCAAGTGGATGGCATCCATACAATATCACGCCGTATGGACGACGAAACAAAAACAAATAAAGCCCCAAGTTAGTCTTTATAATAAGCCACCTAAGAGTCCTTATTTGGGCTAAGGGATGTGATCACTGGCATACCTATAAAAATAATTTTTAGAGTTTAACCCTTTTCGCAAACAAATACTTTTTGTTTTTAATTACTCGTAAGATGTGTTTAATGTTGAATTATGCTCCGGTACCAGCTGTAACAGAACCGACCAAATTATAAGAGCACAAGTACGAAAACAAGCACCGAAGCGCTCAAATTTTCAAACTTGAGCCCATATAATCCCGGTAGTCAATCGAAATCATGAAGGATTTCAAACCAAACTGCTTACAACTAGGATCGCATCATTCAACATACACATCGTACGTTACATTTCACAAGTAGTTCCGAAATAAGTTTACACCACGGAGTAGCAAATATTACAAACCGAGTTTGGAAAGTAGCGGAAGCATTGCACACACACTAGTTGAATAATTACTGCCAGTCTTGATGATCGACAACCCGCAAAAGCATGAGGAAAGTACATAAAGACGATCACGCCCAAGTGATCTAGTCATCATCACCCGCAGGGTGGAGACACGTCTTGCAGAAACCTTGATAAAGCATGTCATCTGCAACAGGAGGGAATAAACCCTGAGTACTGGAATGTACTCAGCTAGACTTACCCGTCATAAACCAGAAATAATATGACACCAAGGATTATGCAAGGCTTACACAAGAGGCTAGCTGACACCACATTTTGCATAAAGGCATTAGTAGTTGAAACTCTTATAACCTGTACTAGCGGTTATTTTTAGCATTTACCTGTCATCTATCTTAGCACCTGTACTAAACATGCACTTGATTATCATCAAACAATTATTCATATTATTTCCATAGCAGGTGTAAATTGTGGCAACATTGTATCATTCACTTAACCATCTATTCAATTAATGAGATCTACGTTGCCGCTGCTCAAGTCAAGTGCTCACTAACCGGGAGCGACGGCGATTCGAATCGAATTCCTATCCAGCTGGAGGGGTATTTCTAACACTCACCGTGCAGACCCCTGCCAGGGTCGCACAGGCCATCTTTTCATATGATTCAGGAATCGCGGGTCCGAATGATGTCGCAACCCCAAGGGCGACACTCTGCCAGGTGATAGGGACTCTAACCCCCTTGGTCTCACGCCAATGTCCCCAAGCACATCCTTTCTCTCCTCCAAGAAGCAACCTACCATTCGATTCCCGGCCTGAATCACATTACTCGGCTTTGCGGTCGGAACGACTTATCCGGCCAACTAAGTGTTAGACTGCGTTCAACATGACTCAAGGACGTACAGCGAATCGGTCCTTAAACGACTCAGACGGGCATGGCTCCACACCCAAGACGTGAAGTGTCTTGCAGCTATACCATCGAACTCCCGCCCGGTCTCAATTTCATTTTAAAGCATGGTTCCATCACGATAGCCATAAGCCACTCGCGACCCAATCCTATATCTCGCGGATGACCGGAAATCACCCGACTTCTACCGCACTAAGCAGGGCTAAGCATTGACACGTGCCTAAACCTAATATAGGATTTAAGTACAATATCTGGACAAGGACAGGTATCATGCAACAATTGTTTTCATACAACTCCTACTACTTAATGCAATAAACAATTAAAAGTACTCAAGATATATTTATAAACGATGGGTTCAGCATGCACCGGGGCTTGCCTTTGAGAAAGGTTGCGGGTCTGTGGTCCGGACACTCGGGTAGATCTTCTGCCGGAGCTTCCCCGACGTTTGGTTCTTCTGCTGACTCCTCCGGTTGACTCTGCACCTCCTCTGGTATCGCTTGTTCGAATTCGAGGAGTGTCACCCCCTCCGGAACACCTATTGCATGAGTGCATAATAAATCTCATGAATGCATAGTGAAAGATGCAGTATGCTCGGAATGAAATGCATTACAACAATTTTAAAGCTCTATTCAAATCACTTCAAAAGAGTAGGTGCAAATTTCCTCTCCGGTAGAGAAGTACTCACCTAATCTACTTAACCTAAGGTAAAGCTGCTCTTCTTCAGTTAAGGCCCTAACACCTAACAATTACAAGAGTAGCATTTTTTAGGATACCACACCACAACAATCAGCAAAATACCATAGTAAAACATTCTGGACAGCAGCTACTTGTTTTTATCATAACTAGAGATTTCCAAATCCAAAAGATATGATCTAAGACAATCTGGAAAGCCTAAGAAATGCACTACAATTCATTTTCAGCCCTCAACCCTAAACTCCTAAGTTTTCCATGTCAAATTTCAGAAGTTCCAGAATCTGTCCTCTCAAAACAGAGAGTAGCAGATTCTGAACTGCCACTTTAAACAACAATAACTCTCAGACTACTAAGCCAAATGCTCCCAAATTTTGACACAAGCTAGTTTATCAAGTTTACTACAACTTTGGTATTTACAAGTTTTCCAGCAACCATTTTTATCAAAGGCCAAACTTAGAAATACTACCAGCTGTCCAGAAAACCTAAAATTACAAGGGTTAAATATTTATTGATATGGCCAAAGTCCCCTAAAACCAAACTAATGTTACCAAAAGTTCACATGGGGTACAAAAACACCAGAAAGTAGGGTGTGACTACCTAGAACATTTATTTATACTCATTTCTTAATTTACTTAATTAGTTAGGTGGAATTTTAAACATATAAGTAAACTGCTCCTAAAATTCTACAAAAATTACAGGGGACTCTCTGACCCAAAAAGAGATCACTGTAAAAATGTGAACAAATTTTATTCAAAGAAACTCCCTATACAAAATTCACAATTCCAAAAGGCTCATTTTTGTATAATTAATACATCATATTGAAAAGTATCAAACAACAGATTTCATATTTTTGTTAGATACTCTAGGGTACCAAGACATTCTCCAAAAAGTTACAAGAACATTGCACATGTAGAAAAATTACTAAAATTCATTCAACTATTTCCTAAAATAACAAGATAGCCTCATAACTTAAAAATTACTTAAGCACTGATGCCCAAATTTTTACCAGAGCTAGGGCAAGTATAAAGTAACCTACCCACCAGATTTCATGATTTTTGGGACACTACAGCTGAAGTTATAAATTTAACAAATTTGCATGCATTTAAAAACACATTTGCAAGATCTATTTAATTCTCCCAGAAACTAAACATAACATACCAGATTTATATTTTTCTAAAATACTACACATCATGGAGATCATAACAAAATTTATCTCATGATTTTTGAGCAAATACAACCCTAGATTTCTATTTTTCAAACTATCACAAAAATCTGTGACAAAAATAATTAAAAGAAATAAATCTCAATCGAACTGGGCCGGCCCAGGAACAGCGCGGCCCATGACGCGCGCGCGCGGCCCGCTCGGAATCCCGCCCGCGCGCGGCACTGACGGCGAGGGCCCGCAGGCCAGAGAGAGAGCGAGGGGAGGAAGACAACCGCGACTCCGGCGAGCTCCTGTTCGCCGACGGCGGCGCCTCCGGCTGCGGGAAGAACACCAACGGCTTCCCCGCGACCCCCCGCATCGAACAAGCCTAGATTTACTGACCCTAACCTAACCTAGCTACGTCGGTCATGGAGACCGCGGCTCTGCGGCGGCACCCGGTGGCGGCCCGGCGAGCTCCGAGGACCAGAGGCCCAAGTGAGGTGCGCTCCGGCTCCCTGAGGACATGGCGGACCTCACCATGCCAAGGAATAGGACGGTGGTGGAGCGAGTGTCGCTGACCGCGTAAGCACCGCACCGGCGGCCATGGCGCGGCAGCGCACGTCTGTGTTCCGACGTGTTCCGGCCATCCCATCCGGTAGCGTCATGACCTAGGCTGCTCTACCAACCCCGGAATCCAGAACACGCGGTGGGATGACTGGCGATGACTGTGCAGAGCTGGCCACGGTGAGCCGCCGCGCGGACAGTACGCCGGCGAGGACTCGCGGTGGCGGAAACCAAAATTCGCCCTCACCTCTGCACAATCCGGTCAAGCAACGGTTGACGGAGGTAGAGGGGATGCTGGCGGAGCAGTGGACGGGATTTGGAGGGTGGTGGTGAGACGGTGAGCTCGCGTGAGCCGGAGAAAGCCGCGGCGGCAATGGCGTCTCCGATTTCCGCCTCGGTGACCCCGGCCAGAGCGAGAGGGAGGAAGAAGAGAATGGCGCGTGTGAGGGAGGTGGAGGTGGCCGCTCGGGTTTCAATTTGCGCCTGAGCTCGCGACGTGGAGGGAGTTGCAGCACCCGGTCGACACGTGGCGACGCTCTTCTGCCCGACCGCCACGACGCGCGGTGATCGAGCTCGTGACTGAAACCGACTGCAAGTGTCATCGTGGTCGACTGACAGAGGGATTTCATCGCCTCATAGCTCGTGATCGAGGCTGATTCGGTGAGAGCCGTAGTTAACAAAAGTGTAGAGCTACGTGAGGGCTTCAACATTGCCAATAGGGTCATGAGCCAATTCGGCTCGGTTAGTGAGATACAACGCTCCAAAGTGAGGCACACGAAATCTGAACTGAGTTTCAGTTACTTTCCCCGACTGAAACTCGATTTTTGAAGCACTCTAACTCATAAACCGTTGGGAACCAGGCTTGGGTGATGTTGACAATGTTGTAGAGCTACATGAG
The DNA here is from genome assembly GCA_038087645.1 of Saccharum hybrid cultivar R570. Classification (NCBI taxonomy): domain Eukaryota; kingdom Viridiplantae; phylum Streptophyta; class Magnoliopsida; order Poales; family Poaceae; genus Saccharum; species Saccharum hybrid cultivar. The sequence continues at coordinate 12,684,950 of JAQSUU010000562.1, read as the reverse complement.
GACTACAAGTTTGTCAATATGAGTGGGAGCTGGTTTGGCCTGGTTTGCAAACTACAAGCCTCTAAAGTAGGCCTCAGCAAAACTGGAGGGTCAATTTGAGGACTTAGAAAAATCTAAGTGTTGAGGCAGTCCCTCTAGCTGACTTGTGGGCCACTTTTGAGCATGTTCTGATCAATTTCATGAGATGGTCATATTGAGACTTTTGTTCCCCATAAAATTCTTTACAACTTTGCTTAAGGGTGCTCTTCCATGCAAGGTCTTTAAGTTAGACTTTTTAATTGGTCAAATCAGAACATTCTAGGGTCAAATGGTGGTCAACCATCTCTTGGAGGGCATTTTTGCAATTTTGATCAACATGAACCTTGCTCCAAGAGTTAACCTAAGTATAACTAAGGTGTTATGGAACATAATTGGCTATTCTACCTTTTTGTTACACCAACCATCAAGTATTCCAAGTTATAAACCAAACAAAACTCCTAGAACAATCACATGTGTTGCCTCACATAGAATAACAAACATGAGTGATGCATGCTTATGCTTATGCAAATGCAATGCAATTATGGACTAAACACTTGAGGTGTTACAAAGGTGGCCAAGACGACGATGCCACTCCACAAAAGAGGCGGTGGATCAAGCAGCTGATGCAGATGCTGAATAACCAGGCGATGGGGGAGTCAAAGCGGGTGAAGGAAGACACAACCAATCAAGCTCCCATAGGCGTTGTGAGTCCCGACGCCTAGGCTCAGTTCCCACCAAAAGGCCCATACAAAGGTCCTGAACACAACAAGAATCAGATTCAAGGATTATGCGACAACCATGATGAGTGATTTGACCCGCAGATAAAAGTTGCATGGTGAGTTGTGGAACATGCGAAACAGAAGGAACCTCAAAAGAAGAAGTGGAAAGAACACCTCTCCCAGCAACAGGAAGGGAGGTGCCATCGGCAGTGCGAACAACAACAGGCAGATCAGGCGAGGATAGAGAAGATAGGTGTGTGGTATTTGGTGTCATGTGAAAAGAGGCACCCGAATCAAGGAACCACGGGGATGATATACCTGACGAAGGAGGAGGTGGAGGTGGTGTGGAACTAGAAGCCTGAGCTGTAGTCCCATGAGGAGAGGCCTGAGCTACGGTAGTGAGACGACGGAACATGGCGAGAATCTCCTGCTCCGCTGCGGACACAGAGCGAGTACCCTGCAGAGTAGAAGAGGCACCAGAGCCCTGAGAGGAGTGCCTATCACGACGGCCGTAGCGGTTGTGCTGCTTCTTGCGACAGTCCTTCTCCTCGTGACCATAGAGCTTGCAGTAGCCACATTGCACACCAGAAGGAACCCCCGCCACCACCGGAGACTAGGACGGAGGCGGAGAGACCGGTGAAGGTGAGGCCGCTAGGACAGAGGGTTGTGGCTGAGCACGGCTCACACCCCCAGTCCGAAGTCGAGTCTCCTCAGCTCATAGCTCAGGCATCGACTCTGTGAGTGAGGGGCGCGGACGACGAGTCAGTAGCTGTGCCCGAATAGTCTCGAACTCTAGACGCAGCCAAGAGAGAAACTCGTGAAGGCGAAGTGTGTCCCGCTGGGCCCGGTGGTGGTCGCAGCACTGACAAGTACCACCACCACAAAACTCGGCACCCAAGTTGTCCAGGCGATGCCAGACATCAGTCATCTTGCGGTGAAAGTCCTCAACTGTAGAGTCGAGCTGGCGAAGTGACTGAGCCTCCTCAACAACAGCAAGGTACATAGCCGCATTGCGGATCTCATAACTACGACAGAGGTGATCCCACATGAGGTGGGAGGTGGCAAGGACTCTGAGAGACCGGGCGAGATGAATCTCCATGCTCGCAAGTAAGATGGCCTTGGCAGATTTTTCCTCACGCAGCCAAGTCTCATAGAGACCAAGATCAGATTGATAGGTCTCCATCTGAGCCTCAAAAGCATCCAGAAGAGCATGCTTGGTGGCATCATCAGCATCAGGAAGATATGTGGGCTGCATCGGAAGAGCAGGACATGCAGGACACACCTGATCCCTCGTAAGGTACCCCCACAGCAGCTGGCCGTCCATGTGGACCTCCATATGGAAAACAAAATCGCCCCAATTTGTGCCGTTGAAGATGACCAGACACTTGGGGACAGGAATAGCACTAGGACGAGTGCGACTGGGGGACGCCATGAAGAAGGAGCCAGCAACTCTGTTACTGCTCTCACTGTCTTTTTTTAGAAGAAGGGAAACAGAGGAAGGGAAATGGAGGAAACAAACTCGAAGAGGAAACAGAGGAGTCACCGAGCGAGCAGCCGCGCGAGGGAGCGGAAGGCCGAGCGAGCAGCCGCGCAAGGGAGCGGAAGGCCGCGAACCTGGTCTCGCGAGGGAGCAGAGGTGGTGCACGCAGGGCCCTCGAGCTCAGAAGATGGGGCGGCCGCGCGAGCACGGGGCGAGTGCGGGCCACGCGGACGGCGGACGCGGAGCTGCGCGAGGCGCGCGCGGGGACGACAGCACGGGTCCAGGTGAGCTGCGCCGACGGCGGGCGCGGGCGCGCGGGCGGCCGCGATGCCCCAGCGGACGCGCACGTAGGCCGCACGGGCGCGGGGCAGGAGGCCGATGCAGCGGCGGCGGACTCGGCGACGGCGGGGTTGGACGGATCGGCTGGTGGAAGGAAGCCTGGAACCCTAGCTTTGATACCATGTTAGAAGAATATGGCCAACCAGTTTCCATTGCAGACCAAAGAGAAAGGATATACATGTGTGTGTACATATGCAAATAAACCCTCCAAGTGAAGGGAAAACAAAGAGTGCAGCTATATGCATCTATACATCTAACAAGCACAACCATTAATTTGTTTTAGTTGTGGACCTCTCTCACACAAACAGCTAGAGGAAGAAACCCTAAAGAAAAAAATAAAAAATGGAGGTGGTAGGAGAGGTGAGGAGGCAAGGGGGCTGCCATCCTCTATTTAACAGGGCTATTTTTCATTTCACTAAATACCCCTGGATACATAAGAGCTAAACCAATAAGCTCAAGGGTGTAGAGGTCTAACCTGGTCTTCATGTTGATCTGACGGCCACCGTGCCTCCTCACCGGTAGTTTCGCCTCGACGCGAACTCTCCGATGCCGCCACGTGCCGTCCGTTCCTCCTCGGAACCTCCGTCCAGGTTTTGAGGTCCAAACCCATAAACCCGCCTCCGATGGTTTTGAGGTCCAAACCATCAAACCGCTACACGAGTAGCGTACTCCATACGCGTCCCCCGCCATCCGACGTATGTCACCTCCACGGTCAACACAGTCACTCCCATGTCTTCTCGCGCTTGTCGATGTCCCAAGTGTCAGCCACCGCGGCTAGCCACCCGGCCTCCGGGTCCCTCGGTCCAAGCCTCACGTCCGTCTTTCACCCCTCCGGTCCATCGGCACAGCACGTCCTCCTTGACCTTCACCTCATTGTCGGCTACCGCCTCCGTGCTCCACACCTACACAACACAAGCCAAGAGACATGTCGCACACAAGGCTTTCGCTAAGGTAGGGTTAGTCACCACTGAACCTACTTCGTGGATCACATTGACAATTACTCATCACAAAACGAACACACAAGGGTACTTGTCAATCTTGTGTTCGCAGGAGTAGAGTGCTCATCGATGGTTTTTTTTCGATGCGGGCGAGTGCTGCCGCGCGATGTAGACGAGCGGCACGGCGGGTTGGTCCGACGGACGCCCGGGTCTAATCATCATCATCGTAAATCCAGGTCGCTCGCTGGCCGGTGAGAGAAGCAGAACTAAATTCAGAGCAGATTGCAAGTTATGCGAACCTTGCATGATCGCATCGGTTTCAACCCGATTGCAACTAAAGTCTTGCTGAAGCTTTCAGCCCGGAAAAGACACAGCTGGGCGCCTGGGCTCCATTGATCCGCCTGATGTAATAATAATAAACACGTAAAAGCGCAGGAAATAAACCATTGAACGAACTGTGAACATACGAGACGACGTGGCTCCTTATAAAAAAAGCGAGAGAGAGACGATGTGGTTCTCACTTCTAGTCCCACACAGGATGGCTAGGCATGCGCGACCGAGCCAATGCCAGGCGTGCCGCAAATGAAGGCACACTCAGAGCACGAGTCCGTAGCTCGTGTGCTGGTGGCACGTTGCACGGTATGTGCACATAGCAAACATAAACATTATTCAAGAAAGATTTGGCAGGCACATGGTTAATACATCAGGCGCATGACAGGTGCGCCTCACAATTTCCTTTTTTTTGACGATTTTTTTCTGCTTGGAATACACAACATTTATTATTTGTTAGGTTTCCATCAAACTATATACTTCCGTCTCCCTCTACGTGGACCCTTTTAAGTTTTTGAGTTAATTAGAATCAGTGCCATTATATTTGGTGTTCTGAGAAACAATATTATTTTTCATCTAATATCGCTAGTGTCATTACAATTCATCCAAAACTTAAAATATGCAACTTTCTACGCCCGTAAACTATATGGATCCACCTGCAAATCATCATATTTTCATATGGAACTAAAATGGCTCTACTACTCTCCCACTCCTCACTGACATGCGGAGTTCCACCCATTACCCCCTGCCTCTCCTTCACCGGATCACCACATCTTCCCCATAAGACGTCGTTGGCGCCACCATGTCTCCATCGTTCGCCTTGCCTCCTCCACTAAAGCATTGGCCGCGCTGCTCGCTGGAGACGTGCCTGATGGTGTCCTCCTCCACTCGCCACAGACACTTGGGCGGTGGGATGGGCTCAGCCAACGACAGTTGTGCACGAGGCGACACATGCAGGTGTGAGCGGAGCGGTGTAGCGGGTATGCCCGCAGCCTACACAGCCATCGTTGTCGCCCAGTGCTAGGCCCCCACGAAGGGCAGCAAGTTCGAGTGCCTGCCCGCTCCAGTGATGGGGACCATAGGTGGTGGCGGCGACCCTCGGCATAGGCGAGGAGAGCAACGTGCAATGGCGGTAGCATGCAGCATAGATGAGGAGAGCATGGTGGCTGGAATTGAGCAGTGTGGGAGAGGTAAGGGATGATGGGTGGGGCCCACGAATAAGTGAATGGAGAGAGAGGCAAAATGTCATACGAAATACGATTGGATACAGGTGTCTCCAAGTAGCCCACGAGCATACAAAGTGGCATATTTTAGGTTTCAAACGAATTATAATGGTACCAACAAAGTGGCATATTTTAGGTTTCAAACGAATTATAATGGTAACAACGTTATTAGATGAGAAGCAGTCGTTGAATTTTATTTTATTTTTTAGAAAAAGAGTCGTTGAATTTATAAAGGCATTGTTCTAATTAACTCTATTTTCTAGGGAAAGTTGACCTTTATATTAGAAATGAGTAGGATTACATTACAATACACAACAGGTTTTTGTCAAACTATACACTTCCATCTCCCATAGAGGCCTTGGTCCCTTTTTCCCCGGGGAAAGTTGACCTTTTGTCAATGAACAGATCAGCAATCCTTCGATGAACTGGTTAATGAACTGATGCTCTCGCCGGTTTGATAACTGGTTCAATCCCAATAACTACAAGGAAACAGAATAATATGTAGGACTGGCATCAGGCAGCAAGCCAGCAATCCGGACATGCATATGTATTTGCGGATTCACTTGGCATGCATTGGAAGATCAGATCTGCCCAAAATTCACGAGAGGGTCGCAAACAGCAACGAGGCCGCGGCCCCTGGAATTATCTGATCGAGCAGCAAGCATGTCTGCAAGACTGCAACTCCATTACTGACCAACAAACCATACACAGGTCATCCACGACAGGTTAAATCTCAAACAGTACTTATTAAACGAAACAGTACTTATTATACGCTACGAACCAGACTCTTCTTGTCTTGAGACATAAAACATGCAGTTCAACCGACGACCAAACTTGACACGAACCAGACTCTTTGAGAAACAAATTAAAAGAGTTCAACGACGACCAGACTTAATTAAGTCTTAACAGTTCAACGACGACGACGGCAGCGGCATAGCTAGCTCAACTCCAAGTCCAATGAGCAGAGCGATTTGTTGCATTGGCGAGCATGAGCATGAGCGCGTTGGCGGCCTCAGTCCTCAGATGTTGATCAGCTGCACTATCTCCGACACCGCCAGCTTGAACCTATCTTCAGCACACAGATTCTCCGGAAAGCGAGCCGATGCCGAAGCCGGATTGGCCTGCAGGTCCATCGTCCACGACGCAAACAAAAATCAGCAATAGATTATAGATAGAAGCTACTCCTACAGTCCTACAAGAGAAGAAGAACCCAGCTGGTAATGCTTGTTTGATGACTTACGCGGGCATGGATGCCGTACATGCGGAAGCCGTCGTGGGCGGAGATGGTGGTGGTGACGACCTCGATGCTGTGCCTCTCCAGCACGAACAGCGCCTTGGTCAGCGTGCCGGGCTCCCGCGGGCAGTGCAGGTTGATGTACGCCTCGTTGTTGGCCACGCTCACCACCACGTTCTGCCCGGTCCACGTCTGGAACCCCGCCGCGGGCGCAGGGAACGGCACCGCGCCACAGGGCAGCTGCGAGCCGGTGGCGCCGGAGGAGGAGGAGCCGCCGACCCCGACCGCGGCCGCGGACGCCGCCGCTGCCAGGGCCTTGTTCGCGGCGGCTACGGCGGCCTGCTGTGCCAAGCCATGGACCATGTCCGCCAGGTTCGCCTCCCTTGACGATGACATTGCCGGGGCTGGTGCTGGTGCTGGCAGCGCTGGTGGTGCGGGGTGGCGCGCGGACGACGCGTGGCTGCTGCCGGCACCCACCGCCAGCTGCTGCTGTGCCGCCAGCGCGCGCTTGCGCTCCACCTTCATCTTCTCCAGCTTCTGGAGGGTGCCTTCCAGAGTCATGATGTAGGTTACGGCCTCCCCAACTATGGTGGCCTTGTCAGCCTACAAACATCATATATCAATTTCAACATAAATAATGGAAACGTCCCCTGAAAAATCATTGAATCACCAATACAACAGATCATGCATATTTGCACAATGAAAGATTGAGACAGAACAAAAGGTGAATCCAAGTCCAGTAAAATTAACTGAAAACACTCATAAAAGGTTCAAAGTACATTCCTGCTACAACCATAATGCATAGCAGTAACCACTCATTTGGCCAAACATCGGTGCTGATTATTATGCAATTTTGCACAATACCTCATTTATCTCTCATCACCATATGCCTAGGCCTCCGATGCCATGGGCACACCTGGCAAATAAGGTATTGCTGTTTTCTTAGCTTTAATGAAAATTAAGAAATGATTGTCCCTTCAGGGAGGGGGGGTGTCACACCCTCTAGTACACAATTCACTACACATGGAGTATTCCACATTTTGATTATGACAAATGTACATAGCGTGGTCTGGGAGAGGAGGGATGACAAGGGAGAGGGGTTAGTATGCAATAAAATCCATAATGAAAAATTAGGGAAGATGTTTTATGTTGCGAAGGAATATGGCTAAGATGAGATATTAGAATGATGGAAGAGGCAACATTGGAAGAAAGCGATTGAAGCTGGAGGGAGGGGGTGTGAGAAAACAAGGATTGGTTGGGGCTGACATTAGACATGTTCAAACCTGGGTTGCGACGGGCTTTAAAAAGTCCGATGACAAATCCTACAGCACGAACCCACCCAAAGGCTGACACCGAGCCAAAGCAAAAAAAAAAAGCCCAAGCCTGCCCCTAGGCACGATGTATTTTTACTGATTGGTCTAGGCTCCGTTCGGGCGTCGGTGCCCAGATGCAAGAAAACGAAGCCCAAGCCCAGTCCAGAGAATTAGAGTGGACTAGAAATTGAAGGTCCAACCCACTCAATGCACTAGTTGGGTTGGCCTTTCCATTAATAGGTTTAGCTGGCGTATATGATTTCTTATCAAGAAGCTAGTTAAGTATATGATTTTCTCCCAATTTATTTTTGAGCTGTATTTCGATCAAAAACAAGAAACTACATCAAGCCTCGTACAATAGTACTTTTAAGTGCATATCGAACGGATCCAAACCCAACAGGCTATATCAACTTTCTTCCTTATTTGGATCGGGTATCCACATCTAGTGCTCGTCTTCGGTAACATCATGCTAAATTTGTAGCATCCAATCCGTTGACATGCTAACTCATATTTGCCTCCGCTCCAAATTATAAGTCGTACTACCTTTTCTACATACATAGTTTTTATTATGTATCTACATATAATGTGTGTATTGGAGCATAACAAAAACTATATACCTAGAAAAGCCAGAATGCCCGAGCCTCCTTACAATTTGCGTCCAAATCCGAGATCTAAAACCTAACCTACCTGATGAAGGATGTTGTGCGAAGAGGGAGAAGATAAAATTCGGATGTGGGGAACTCCATAAATGCTTTAGTAATAACAAGGCAAACTTTGCTAGAGGACATCATAGAAACGTGTAATTGGCCAGCACACATCACTAAACAGAGAATTTGCCCAACACCATTATAAATTTGTAGTTGTTTGCCGGTGGACATCGCACCGAATAAAATAATCATTTCCACTGCTCAGGGGAGAGAAAGCGTAGTGAGTAGACGCTTTTGCCCCTGCCTGCCTGACACGCACCGCTATCCGTAATGGTTGAAATAATTATTTTATTTGGCACGGCGTGCCCTGGCAAACAACCACATATTTGTAATGGTATTGGGCAAATTCTCCGTTTGGCGGTGTGTGCCGGCTAATTACATGTTTCTGTGGTGTCCTCAAGCAGATTTTGCCTAATAAGAAATACAGAAGTTCCCCCATTTACTTCTAATGATCACACCATTGCCAAAGCAAGCACTAATAAGTGAAAAATCTAGAATTCACAACAACGCATGCAGTTGGTGATCTGCATACGAATAGAAAGTTTTATGAAAACAGCAAAGAAAAACAAAGGAACGATTTTTTCAGCTTGCGTGCTCACATCATCGCTCATGGAAAACTTCAATCAAGAAAAGAAAAAAAAGAGAGCCATGCACGGACCTTGTCGGGGAGCTGGGGGAGGAGCGCGTGCAGGGTGCTGAACATGTTCTTCATCTTCTTCCTTCGCTCCCTCTCCGTAAAGACGTGCAAGTTGGGGTCCGCGTCCTCCACCATGGGGGTGTTGCCCTCCCCGCTGCCGCCGCCCACGTCGGCCTCATGGGCACATTGTTCTCCAGCTATGTTGTTCTTTCCCTCCTTGGCGTTGCTCTCGCCGGCGTCGACTGTCGCTGGTCCGGTGGCAGCCTTGGACAACCCAGCGTTGTTGTCCTTGCCGGCATAGGGGTGGGGCACCACCTGCATGGCGAGCTTGGATGCGTTCTCCTTGGCGGCATGGAGTGCAGCCGCCGCCGATCTGGTGAGCCTGGACGACCCAGCGTTACCGCCGGCTTGGTGCACTGCCTGGATGGCGAGCTTGGTCCTGGCTTTGTTGTCCTCGCCAGCACGGAGCAACACCGCCCCCGGGCTGGCAAACTTGGGCCGCCCGGCGTTGTTGTCCATGTCCTTGCTGGCATGGAGCACTGCGGGGTTTGGGAGCTTGAACCCGGCGTTGTTGTGCTCGTTGGTATGGAGCGTCACCGGGCTGTTGAGCTTGGTGCCGGTGGTGTTGTCCACGATGGCGTGGGGCACTGCGGGGGCAGTGATCTTGGATCCGCCGTTGTTGTCATCGCCGGCAAGGAGCACCGCCGGGCTGGTGAGCTTGGACCGGGCGGCGTTGTTGTCCACGCCAGCATGGGACTCGGCTTTGCTGTTGTCGCAGTCATGGAGCATCACCGGGCCAGCGAGCTTGGACCCAACAGCGTCGTTGCCCTTCTCCTCGCCGGCAAGGACCACTGTCGGGCTTGCGATCTTGAACTCGGCTTTGTTTTCCTCATCGGCAAGGAGCACCTCTAGGCTAGCAATCTTGGACACGGGGCTGCTGTCCTTGCCAGCCTGGAGCACCGCCGGACTGGCGATCTTGGATGCGGCGTTGCTGTCCTTGCCGGCAGAGAGCACCGCCGGGCTGGCATGCTCAGACAACCCAGCGTTGTTGATGGCGCTGGCCAGCATGCTGACAGAGCTGGGGTTGGAACCAGCCGGCATCACAGTCGCCATTGGTGACCCGACGCCGGCAGGGATGCTACTATGGGGGGCGGTGGCCTGATCATGGCTCCCCTCCACATCTTGGGGCAAGTTGGCTCCTTCCTGAGACATGGTGCGGTGGATGCAGGAGGAGAGGAGGGTGTGGGGTGTGCAGGGGGATTTGTGATGGAGAGGTTGGCACACAGAAAAGATTTATACCACCAACAGCATTTTTTAGCAGCTTCTGTGCCTCATCATCAAAGTTAGAGATAGTATAAAGCGCCTCATATCGGCTGAAATTCTGTTTATCGTTTAACGATATAAGTGCGATATATCGGGCGATAAAGAGTTAAAAAGAATAGCAGACATGCTCCACACACAAAAAAAAATTCGGGCGATAAATGTTAAAAAGAATACTACTAATGGCAACTTACCTACTGTGATATTGGATAGCTAGGAGTTTTTGCTAATCAAGACACATAGCACTTTGACAAAGTTTGAAATCTATGGTAGTTTTCTTTGATATATCTTTGTATGTGAAATTTTGTGTTTTGATGAAGTACAACGAACCCTGTTAGGCATCCATGATTGAATGGTTCTACCAGTTTGAGCTAAAATTCTACTGGGGCAATCACGCCATTTATGGAACTTTCTACACTCCAAAACTGAAAGTAGACAAGTTCAACTTCACCAAGATAACAATGCTCAAAGTAACAACTTGCTTTGCCAATAACAATGCATCAAATCGAAGTAACAACTTTGCTTTACCAAAATGGAAAATGTCTCCCTGAAGGAATTCCCACTTGATAACACCTCAAAAACCCAATTTGCCATGCTAGGGCAAGCTCTTTGGGAGTTCAAATTCTACAGGCCAAAATCCATGTTCTTCAAGATAGTAGAAAAGTTGACACCCTGGTTGACACATGGGAAGCCACAACTTTTTCATTAAGTAAATTTCATGCAGTTCGTTTCACGTCACTTGCTCCACTAAAAACACTTGCATCGGCATGGAAATCCAAGTTTTATAAAACAGGAAAAAGTGTTTACCATATCTTATTTTTATGTATAGACTGAATAACAGAGATACCCCAAGAAGAAAGAGAGACAAAATTGAGGGTGTGTAACATCTGTAGATGAAAATGCCTATCACTTGTTGTTCAATAGCCCCTTCAGTGTCAGATGTTGTGATTCCGTTGGAGTTGGATGGGATCATCATGCATCAACCTGTCAGCATGTTTCGCAAACAATGACCAATTCCAGCAATCCTTTCTTGTTGGAAGCCTTCACAACTGCAGCATGGCGGGTGTGGAAGCAAAGAAATGGCCTATTCTTTTCATCAAACAAGACCATCCATTGAACTGTAGAAAACTAGCTTCATTGATGCGGTAAATCTTCACTTGAACAGAATGACCTAGGCTTCGCCAAAGCATTCTTGTTGGCTCATTTCTTCTGTACAATGTCTCCCTCCTCTCCTTGCACATCATTTCATATAGTTGCACCATATCACTTTAGCATGTATAGGTCTTCTCTTTCATTTTAGCATGGTTTTCAAAACCATGGAATGCACTATTAGGAGCTTCCCTACTGTATTCCTCTCTAAAAGGAAGTAACAACTCTTCAGCAGTGGATTGTTCTAACTTCAGCCACGAGCCTACAACTCACAAACAAGATAATAAGCACTAAACAGTTAAGCATTTGATTTACAAGATGTACTTTTCCATAAACATCAGACATCAGACTGACCCATTTCTGATTCAGAAGAGGAGCTCCTAGACTCATATCCATCTCAGCATCTTCATCTTGATCCACGGAAGAAGATGGTGTTGAGGACCACGGTTCTTCCTGATCAATGTGAATCAAGTTTCATATATGTGTATGTCACTCGGGCTGGAATCTGGGATTGGAACCAAATGGCCCAAAGAAGCCTGGTCCATACACAAGTTGGCATATACCGGTGGTATTTTCATTGTTGGGGTCACGGCGATATATCGCGCTATTCGGCGCCGTATTCTTGTATTCTTTTGGCACTGGCAATACCACAGATAACACCTCCCTCAGAAAAATACCATAGATAATACCTTTTTCAAATAAAAAATACCTCAGATAATAAATCGCTGCTAGTTTTGCATTGCAAGCTGGCACGCCAAATTGGCAGGTACCACAGGAAAACAGGTAAAAGGCATGCTGGCATGCTGCATCGTGTGAGGGGCTGCCAAAATAATTTCCCTTACGGCAGAGTTGCAGTTTTCCAGCTCTTCGAAACGCCTACTAACAAAAGGAGATTAAAGATAGAGTGACAGAGTCATTCCAAAAAAAATACAGCTGATTATCAATTGGCGTGATTAGTCAGTTGTCCTTCCAGATAGACATCACCCCCTTTTTTCCGGTCCCGCTAAAACTACATTTGGCTTCACATGCAGCCTTCTGCTTCTGCATTTGGCTTCTCATATAACGTTCTTTTTTTCGGAAAAAAGGCTCTTTGCAGTGGAACTGCATTTTGGCATTTTTTTTATTATGCTGCTGGCTGCTACCGATAGAAAACCAAAAACTCCTTGTCAAAAAGGACAAAAGAAAACCAGAAACACTGTGAGCCGAAAGTTGATTCACGCATTTCATCATCATCAGAACAAAACTCACATGATCCACCAATTCCTGCTTGCAATGTTACAAAACAATGAAGGTCTGATTTATTTATTCTTAAAGAGTAACACCTCCCCGATGTATCGCATTTAAGAAGAATTTTTCCCGTTTGCAGGACCCAGAAAATGCCTGCAGTCCATGTATCATGCTGAAAGCAACCATGGCGAGAGGCCGAGAGACCTTGTTTTTGTGCCACGGCTTATTCCCTCTACTTGGAGGCTTACCGTAGTCTTCACAACAAAACTGCCCTAAATTTTGTTATGACGCATATGTTAGCTACTCAACAAGCGGTGTCGGATACCATAATTAGGGGTACCCAAATTAAGGTGGAAAATCCACTGGCCTCCCAAAGCCAAACATTAATCTGCCCCATCAAAGGGAAAAATCAACTGAAGAGACCTGCGGGCTAACTCTCCCCTTGCTGGACCTCTAGCAAGCCGCGTGAGCGCACCAGCTCATCTCTCCACTTCATTCGAGGCCTCCCACAAGGGGTCTTGGAACATCTTCGACTTGCCCGAGACCCAGCGCTGGGGCACGGGCACAGGCCAATCCGCAGCATCATCACAGTTCTTATTAAACGAAACAGTACTTATTATACGCTACGAACCAGACTCTTCTTGTCTTGAGACATAAAACATGCAGTTCAACCGACGACCAAACTTGACACGAACCAGACTCTTTGAGAAACAAATTAAAAGAGTTCAACGACGACCAGACTTAATTAAGTCTTAACAGTTCAACGACGACGACGGCAGCGGCATAGCTAGCTCAACTCCAAGTCCAATGAGCAGAGCGATTTGTTGCATTGGCGAGCATGAGCATGAGCGCGTTGGCGGCCTCAGTCCTCAGATGTTGATCAGCTGCACTATCTCCGACACCGCCAGCTTGAACCTATCTTCAGCACACAGATTCTCCGGAAAGCGAGCCGATGCCGAAGCCGGATTGGCCTGCAGGTCCATCGTCCACGACGCAAACAAAAATCAGCAATAGATTATAGATAGAAGCTACTCCTACAGTCCTACAAGAGAAGAAGAACCCAGCTGGTAATGCTTGTTTGATGACTTACGCGGGCATGGATGCCGTACATGCGGAAGCCGTCGTGGGCGGAGATGGTGGTGGTGACGACCTCGATGCTGTGCCTCTCCAGCACGAACAGCGCCTTGGTCAGCGTGCCGGGCTCCCGCGGGCAGTGCAGGTTGATGTACGCCTCGTTGTTGGCCACGCTCACCACCACGTTCTGCCCGGTCCACGTCTGGAACCCCGCCGCGGGCGCAGGGAACGGCACCGCGCCACAGGGCAGCTGCGAGCCGGTGGCGCCGGAGGAGGAGGAGCCGCCGACCCCGACCGCGGCCGCGGACGCCGCCGCTGCCAGGGCCTTGTTCGCGGCGGCTACGGCGGCCTGCTGTGCCAAGCCATGGACCATGTCCGCCAGGTTCGCCTCCCTTGACGATGACATTGCCGGGGCTGGTGCTGGTGCTGGCAGCGCTGGTGGTGCGGGGTGGCGCGCGGACGACGCGTGGCTGCTGCCGGCACCCACCGCCAGCTGCTGCTGTGCCGCCAGCGCGCGCTTGCGCTCCACCTTCATCTTCTCCAGCTTCTGGAGGGTGCCTTCCAGAGTCATGATGTAGGTTACGGCCTCCCCAACTATGGTGGCCTTGTCAGCCTACAAACATCATATATCAATTTCAACATAAATAATGGAAACGTCCCCTGAAAAATCATTGAATCACCAATACAACAGATCATGCATATTTGCACAATGAAAGATTGAGACAGAACAAAAGGTGAATCCAAGTCCAGTAAAATTAACTGAAAACACTCATAAAAGGTTCAAAGTACATTCCTGCTACAACCATAATGCATAGCAGTAACCACTCATTTGGCCAAACATCGGTGCTGATTATTATGCAATTTTGCACAATACCTCATTTATCTCTCATCACCATATGCCTAGGCCTCCGATGCCATGGGCACACCTGGCAAATAAGGTATTGCTGTTTTCTTAGCTTTAATGAAAATTAAGAAATGATTGTCCCTTCAGGGAGGGGGGGTGTCACACCCTCTAGTACACAATTCACTACACATGGAGTATTCCACATTTTGATTATGACAAATGTACATAGCGTGGTCTGGGAGAGGAGGGATGACAAGGGAGAGGGGTTAGTATGCAATAAAATCCATAATGAAAAATTAGGGAAGATGTTTTATGTTGCGAAGGAATATGGCTAAGATGAGATATTAGAATGATGGAAGAGGCAACATTGGAAGAAAGCGATTGAAGCTGGAGGGAGGGGGTGTGAGAAAACAAGGATTGGTTGGGGCTGACATTAGACATGTTCAAACCTGGGTTGCGACGGGCTTTAAAAAGTCCGATGACAAATCCTACAGCACGAACCCACCCAAAGGCTGACACCGAGCCAAAGCAAAAAAAAAAAGCCCAAGCCTGCCCCTAGGCACGATGTATTTTTACTGATTGGTCTAGGCTCCGTTCGGGCGTCGGTGCCCAGATGCAAGAAAACGAAGCCCAAGCCCAGTCCAGAGAATTAGAGTGGACTAGAAATTGAAGGTCCAACCCACTCAATGCACTAGTTGGGTTGGCCTTTCCATTAATAGGTTTAGCTGGCGTATATGATTTCTTATCAAGAAGCTAGTTAAGTATATGATTTTCTCCCAATTTATTTTTGAGCTGTATTTCGATCAAAAACAAGAAACTACATCAAGCCTCGTACAATAGTACTTTTAAGTGCATATCGAACGGATCCAAACCCAACAGGCTATATCAACTTTCTTCCTTATTTGGATCGGGTATCCACATCTAGTGCTCGTCTTCGGTAACATCATGCTAAATTTGTAGCATCCAATCCGTTGACATGCTAACTCATATTTGCCTCCGCTCCAAATTATAAGTCGTACTACCTTTTCTACATACATAGTTTTTATTATGTATCTACATATAATGTGTGTATTGGAGCATAACAAAAACTATATACCTAGAAAAGCCAGAATGCCCGAGCCTCCTTACAATTTGCGTCCAAATCCGAGATCTAAAACCTAACCTACCTGATGAAGGATGTTGTGCGAAGAGGGAGAAGATAAAATTCGGATGTGGGGAACTCCATAAATGCTTTAGTAATAACAAGGCAAACTTTGCTAGAGGACATCATAGAAACGTGTAATTGGCCAGCACACATCACTAAACAGAGAATTTGCCCAACACCATTATAAATTTGTAGTTGTTTGCCGGTGGACATCGCACCGAATAAAATAATCATTTCCACTGCTCAGGGGAGAGAAAGCGTAGTGAGTAGACGCTTTTGCCCCTGCCTGCCTGACACGCACCGCTATCCGTAATGGTTGAAATAATTATTTTATTTGGCACGGCGTGCCCTGGCAAACAACCACATATTTGTAATGGTATTGGGCAAATTCTCCGTTTGGCGGTGTGTGCCGGCTAATTACATGTTTCTGTGGTGTCCTCAAGCAGATTTTGCCTAATAAGAAATACAGAAGTTCCCCCATTTACTTCTAATGATCACACCATTGCCAAAGCAAGCACTAATAAGTGAAAAATCTAGAATTCACAACAACGCATGCAGTTGGTGATCTGCATACGAATAGAAAGTTTTATGAAAACAGCAAAGAAAAACAAAGGAACGATTTTTTCAGCTTGCGTGCTCACATCATCGCTCATGGAAAACTTCAATCAAGAAAAGAAAAAAAAGAGAGCCATGCACGGACCTTGTCGGGGAGCTGGGGGAGGAGCGCGTGCAGGGTGCTGAACATGTTCTTCATCTTCTTCCTTCGCTCCCTCTCCGTAAAGACGTGCAAGTTGGGGTCCGCGTCCTCCACCATGGGGGTGTTGCCCTCCCCGCTGCCGCCGCCCACGTCGGCCTCATGGGCACATTGTTCTCCAGCTATGTTGTTCTTTCCCTCCTTGGCGTTGCTCTCGCCGGCGTCGACTGTCGCTGGTCCGGTGGCAGCCTTGGACAACCCAGCGTTGTTGTCCTTGCCGGCATAGGGGTGGGGCACCACCTGCATGGCGAGCTTGGATGCGTTCTCCTTGGCGGCATGGAGTGCAGCCGCCGCCGATCTGGTGAGCCTGGACGACCCAGCGTTACCGCCGGCTTGGTGCACTGCCTGGATGGCGAGCTTGGTCCTGGCTTTGTTGTCCTCGCCAGCACGGAGCAACACCGCCCCCGGGCTGGCAAACTTGGGCCGCCCGGCGTTGTTGTCCATGTCCTTGCTGGCATGGAGCACTGCGGGGTTTGGGAGCTTGAACCCGGCGTTGTTGTGCTCGTTGGTATGGAGCGTCACCGGGCTGTTGAGCTTGGTGCCGGTGGTGTTGTCCACGATGGCGTGGGGCACTGCGGGGGCAGTGATCTTGGATCCGCCGTTGTTGTCATCGCCGGCAAGGAGCACCGCCGGGCTGGTGAGCTTGGACCGGGCGGCGTTGTTGTCCACGCCAGCATGGGACTCGGCTTTGCTGTTGTCGCAGTCATGGAGCATCACCGGGCCAGCGAGCTTGGACCCAACAGCGTCGTTGCCCTTCTCCTCGCCGGCAAGGACCACTGTCGGGCTTGCGATCTTGAACTCGGCTTTGTTTTCCTCATCGGCAAGGAGCACCTCTAGGCTAGCAATCTTGGACACGGGGCTGCTGTCCTTGCCAGCCTGGAGCACCGCCGGACTGGCGATCTTGGATGCGGCGTTGCTGTCCTTGCCGGCAGAGAGCACCGCCGGGCTGGCATGCTCAGACAACCCAGCGTTGTTGATGGCGCTGGCCAGCATGCTGACAGAGCTGGGGTTGGAACCAGCCGGCATCACAGTCGCCATTGGTGACCCGACGCCGGCAGGGATGCTACTATGGGGGGCGGTGGCCTGATCATGGCTCCCCTCCACATCTTGGGGCAAGTTGGCTCCTTCCTGAGACATGGTGCGGTGGATGCAGGAGGAGAGGAGGGTGTGGGGTGTGCAGGGGGATTTGTGATGGAGAGGTTGGCACACAGAAAAGATTTATACCACCAACAGCATTTTTTAGCAGCTTCTGTGCCTCATCATCAAAGTTAGAGATAGTATAAAGCGCCTCATATCGGCTGAAATTCTGTTTATCGTTTAACGATATAAGTGCGATATATCGGGCGATAAAGAGTTAAAAAGAATAGCAGACATGCTCCACACACAAAAAAAAATTCGGGCGATAAATGTTAAAAAGAATACTACTAATGGCAACTTACCTACTGTGATATTGGATAGCTAGGAGTTTTTGCTAATCAAGACACATAGCACTTTGACAAAGTTTGAAATCTATGGTAGTTTTCTTTGATATATCTTTGTATGTGAAATTTTGTGTTTTGATGAAGTACAACGAACCCTGTTAGGCATCCATGATTGAATGGTTCTACCAGTTTGAGCTAAAATTCTACTGGGGCAATCACGCCATTTATGGAACTTTCTACACTCCAAAACTGAAAGTAGACAAGTTCAACTTCACCAAGATAACAATGCTCAAAGTAACAACTTGCTTTGCCAATAACAATGCATCAAATCGAAGTAACAACTTTGCTTTACCAAAATGGAAAATGTCTCCCTGAAGGAATTCCCACTTGATAACACCTCAAAAACCCAATTTGCCATGCTAGGGCAAGCTCTTTGGGAGTTCAAATTCTACAGGCCAAAATCCATGTTCTTCAAGATAGTAGAAAAGTTGACACCCTGGTTGACACATGGGAAGCCACAACTTTTTCATTAAGTAAATTTCATGCAGTTCGTTTCACGTCACTTGCTCCACTAAAAACACTTGCATCGGCATGGAAATCCAAGTTTTATAAAACAGGAAAAAGTGTTTACCATATCTTATTTTTATGTATAGACTGAATAACAGAGATACCCCAAGAAGAAAGAGAGACAAAATTGAGGGTGTGTAACATCTGTAGATGAAAATGCCTATCACTTGTTGTTCAATAGCCCCTTCAGTGTCAGATGTTGTGATTCCGTTGGAGTTGGATGGGATCATCATGCATCAACCTGTCAGCATGTTTCGCAAACAATGACCAATTCCAGCAATCCTTTCTTGTTGGAAGCCTTCACAACTGCAGCATGGCGGGTGTGGAAGCAAAGAAATGGCCTATTCTTTTCATCAAACAAGACCATCCATTGAACTGTAGAAAACTAGCTTCATTGATGCGGTAAATCTTCACTTGAACAGAATGACCTAGGCTTCGCCAAAGCATTCTTGTTGGCTCATTTCTTCTGTACAATGTCTCCCTCCTCTCCTTGCACATCATTTCATATAGTTGCACCATATCACTTTAGCATGTATAGGTCTTCTCTTTCATTTTAGCATGGTTTTCAAAACCATGGAATGCACTATTAGGAGCTTCCCTACTGTATTCCTCTCTAAAAGGAAGTAACAACTCTTCAGCAGTGGATTGTTCTAACTTCAGCCACGAGCCTACAACTCACAAACAAGATAATAAGCACTAAACAGTTAAGCATTTGATTTACAAGATGTACTTTTCCATAAACATCAGACATCAGACTGACCCATTTCTGATTCAGAAGAGGAGCTCCTAGACTCATATCCATCTCAGCATCTTCATCTTGATCCACGGAAGAAGATGGTGTTGAGGACCACGGTTCTTCCTGATCAATGTGAATCAAGTTTCATATATGTGTATGTCACTCGGGCTGGAATCTGGGATTGGAACCAAATGGCCCAAAGAAGCCTGGTCCATACACAAGTTGGCATATACCGGTGGTATTTTCATTGTTGGGGTCACGGCGATATATCGCGCTATTCGGCGCCGTATTCTTGTATTCTTTTGGCACTGGCAATACCACAGATAACACCTCCCTCAGAAAAATACCATAGATAATACCTTTTTCAAATAAAAAATACCTCAGATAATAAATCGCTGCTAGTTTTGCATTGCAAGCTGGCACGCCAAATTGGCAGGTACCACAGGAAAACAGGTAAAAGGCATGCTGGCATGCTGCATCGTGTGAGGGGCTGCCAAAATAATTTCCCTTACGGCAGAGTTGCAGTTTTCCAGCTCTTCGAAACGCCTACTAACAAAAGGAGATTAAAGATAGAGTGACAGAGTCATTCCAAAAAAAATACAGCTGATTATCAATTGGCGTGATTAGTCAGTTGTCCTTCCAGATAGACATCACCCCCTTTTTTCCGGTCCCGCTAAAACTACATTTGGCTTCACATGCAGCCTTCTGCTTCTGCATTTGGCTTCTCATATAACGTTCTTTTTTTCGGAAAAAAGGCTCTTTGCAGTGGAACTGCATTTTGGCATTTTTTTTATTATGCTGCTGGCTGCTACCGATAGAAAACCAAAAACTCCTTGTCAAAAAGGACAAAAGAAAACCAGAAACACTGTGAGCCGAAAGTTGATTCACGCATTTCATCATCATCAGAACAAAACTCACATGATCCACCAATTCCTGCTTGCAATGTTACAAAACAATGAAGGTCTGATTTATTTATTCTTAAAGAGTAACACCTCCCCGATGTATCGCATTTAAGAAGAATTTTTCCCGTTTGCAGGACCCAGAAAATGCCTGCAGTCCATGTATCATGCTGAAAGCAACCATGGCGAGAGGCCGAGAGACCTTGTTTTTGTGCCACGGCTTATTCCCTCTACTTGGAGGCTTACCGTAGTCTTCACAACAAAACTGCCCTAAATTTTGTTATGACGCATATGTTAGCTACTCAACAAGCGGTGTCGGATACCATAATTAGGGGTACCCAAATTAAGGTGGAAAATCCACTGGCCTCCCAAAGCCAAACATTAATCTGCCCCATCAAAGGGAAAAATCAACTGAAGAGACCTGCGGGCTAACTCTCCCCTTGCTGGACCTCTAGCAAGCCGCGTGAGCGCACCAGCTCATCTCTCCACTTCATTCGAGGCCTCCCACAAGGGGTCTTGGAACATCTTCGACTTGCCCGAGACCCAGCGCTGGGGCACGGGCACAGGCCAATCCGCAGCATCATCACCGTCTCGTCCGAGCAACAGAGACGACGTCATCTGTCTCCGCCTCGCCCGAGATCGGCCTCTGATGCCGCTCCTCCATTGGCGCGCTCGAGACCCCTTGCAACGTCACCCACGTTCTTGTGCCGACCAATCGGACAGGCCAGGAATGATAGCTGTCAAATCACGATGCCGTCGCCTATAGCAGCATGGGGAAAAGTTGCTGGTCACTATGCCACCCATACTAGCACTATACGCATGACCCATGCCTACGAAATGCCGCTCTAGGCCACTATTCCCTCGATCAGGGTGAGATTGCGCCGTAATTCTCGCCTGCGAGGCCTCGGTTCTCTACAGTAGACAAACTACAAGGACGAGCATGCCATAGCCACGCCAGCCACAGGACCAGGTATGACAGGGCGTGTCGCTACAACACCAAAGGACAGAGACCACTCCCTCAACAGTGGCGCACATGCCCGGGCATGTACCAACGCCACGCCTCTACAGTGCAGACCACGTCGCCACCGGATAAGGCCCTCCCAAGGCCTCCGGGCTCCTTCTCCAACAAGGATCACACCACGTGCCAATATTTTGTAACTCTGCGTCTCCTTGAGACTATAAAAAGAGCATGCAGGGACCGTTCCAAAGGGGGACAGCACACAAACAGATAACTCTCCTGGACCTTGTAAGGGCACCAACAGAGTCACACACACTCCACTCGCATCTTGAGACCTGGGAGCTCCTCCCTCTCTCGCCCGCTTGGAACCCCTACTACAAGCACTTCAGTGCAATTTAATACAAGACTCCCCTCCCCCACTGGACGTAGGGCGTTCTTCGGCCCGAACCAGTATAAATCAGTTGTGTTCTTCTTGCACACCATCCGGATCCTCGATGCGCAAACGCATATTACTCATTGGTGCTAGAACCACCGTTTCTTACACCGGCAGTTGGCGTGCCAGGTAGGGGAGCTTTGCGCGTCACAACTAACTAATCCTGCAGGGTCCAGGATGGCTACATTATCCCACCCCCGCCCAACGAGCATACCCTCGGTGGTCGGAGGCAACATCAACTTCACCCCAGGCTCCCACATCTGGTTTGGGAGTCTCGAGTTCATCATCACCGGGGAAGGCGATGACCTCAACCTCGTCCCACCGACCGACAAGCCTGCCAGCTTCCCCGAGCCCATGGTCGACCTATGACGCTGTTCCGATGAGTTCAAGAACATGTGGCCCAACGAGTTTAGCCTGCCTGGTCTACCACGAGCTGCTCAGCCTTACCACAATGAAAAGATTCATAGGCCATCGACTAATGTTTACCATCTCAGCCCCAAGGCAGGTAAGGTGCCGGAGGACCTACCACAACAGCTCAGGCACGCCATCACCGACACCCTAGCATCAACAAAGACGAACTCCAGCTCCGACATCTTCACTCTGACTTCTTCGACTCCAACTACGACAACGGCTATGACGACGACTACCGAGGCAGCACCGGCTTCGCCAAGCTTCAGAGGACGCAACGCTTTTTGCGCATCAGCGACTATCTCCTCGACGACGAGCCATGCGACGATGACTTCACCGATCGCTTCAACGGCTATGAGCTCTCATGGCCATGAAGGGGATGACCAGATCCCAACGTAGAATTTGGTTTGCCGAGCCCGCCCCCCGTTATCTTTATTAATATTGCCTCTGAATCGCTCTTAAAATTCTCTATGAGCTGTTTTTTGATTCCCTCACAATACTGTATGTATAACTGCATCACATACATGCATCATACATGCCTCATGCGTGCATCATACATACATCATGCAACATCACCTGCACATGGTCCGAATTCGGGCTCGGAGTTCATAGGCTAGCTCTACAAAAGGGTTTTGATAGCCGCTCCGGCCCAACAGAGTGAGGGATGGTGCATGAGGAGTGGCACAATAGAGGCCAACACCCGGGTGCCTCGAGCACCATATGGGACTCCCCGAACCATGTTCGAGTCTTGACGGACACTGATTTAAGGGTTTTTCACCAGAGAAAGGCAACGAGCCGTCGGGGTCGTGCCGAAACGACCCTGGTTACCCTGAATTGGCCGTCGAGGATATGAGGTCGGTCACTAGATACCTACGATGGATCCTTAGTGAACAGGATTCGGGGCCTCACTCGAAATAAAATACCTGCTAGTAACTCAAACGGACACCACAAAAAACGGCCCTATTCGAGAGGGATGACGTGCCGCTGTCCAACCCCTCCTTCTTTGCGAAAAAGATGCGAAAGGGGAATGCATTGGGCCTCCTGACCGGATCAGGGCCACGAGTCCTGATTTTCGAAGGTCCAGATTCATGTGCACGGCCTACCAAGGCCTGCCAAGACTTAAAGTATGAGGGCAAATCGTCCGGAGCCTAGAAGGCGACCAAGGGCAAGAAAGTCCACCCAGCGGACGTCTCTTCCGCACGACAGATTCAAGAGTCGCCGACCCCGCCTCAAGACACGAGGCGGCAGAGGTCACGACGACGCTAAAACCCTGCCTGCGTCGCGAAAATGAATCCTAAGGAGGTCTCGGGCCCAATTTCATGCGGCCGGCTACTGCTAAGGCCCTCCCGAGGCCTACCGAGGCCCACCATAGCCTCCTGAAACACAGAAGGTAAGGATAAGTCAAGAAATGTCACCAAGGGAAAAAAAAGTCCGGCTGACGAACGTCCCATCCACACACTCATCTCAAGGGGCGCCGACCCCGCCTCGGGCCACGGGGTGACAAGGGTTGCGCCGACATCAAAGCCCTACCCGCACCTCGGGACAGATACCTCCCCCTAGCAGACCCCACCACGCTCGCCGCCGACGATGCTCCGGCGGTTTTCATCACAAAACAAACGGATATCGCAAAATGAACAACAAAACTAGCTGATCAACGAAGGAATATAAACCATAACTTTAGCATAGTTCACCAGGAAAACAAAATAAAAGACGCTATGCGTCGCAAGCTGATAAAAATAACAAAATAAAAAAGCCCTAAGGGGCAACGTCGTAGGGGAGCTCTGTGAGGATCTGCTGAGCGGGGACAAGGGTGGCCACCGCCTCCTTGGCCGAGCCATAGCACGCCACCAGATCCTCGTGGTGGCGTAGCGGCTCCTCCACGGGGAAGCCCTCGACTCCGGTAAGGTCCGCCCCCACCGACAGCTCTGCCATAGCCAGGGAAACCCCGGTGCTATGACGGACACTGCTCTCGATGGCGGCGGTAACACGACGATGCGCAGCCTAGAGCTGGTCCTCCCTACGACCTGGGGCGACCCCCAGGTAGTCCAGGAAGGCATCTACTGCAGTGCAGAGACCCTCTAGCTCCACGGCCACCTCTGACACACGAGAGTCCACTCATGATTAGAAAGGAGATATAAAAGAAGGAAGGAAGGAAACAAAAGGGAGAGACTTACCGGAGCCGCGATGGTCGGCGTCCTCCAGCTGACGGAGGTGGACATTTGCCCTCCCCTCAATGTCCGTTGCCGCCATGCGAACGAGCGCCTGCTCCTCCGACCGCTCCACCATCAGCCCCGACGAGTCGGCCTGAGCTCTGGGGAGGACATGGCGAGGGCGGAGGCTCCCCATTGAGATATCGCTGGTACGCAGCTTATTGCAAAGCGATACGACCCCAAGATGGAAGCTTATTGCAAAGCGATACGACGCCTGGAGGACAGGTTCGATGGCCTCGAGCTCAATCAATCACACGCAATTACAATGAGGCCACGGACGAACTGGCAAAGATTGCGTCGGGTCGAACCACAGTCCCCCCAGACGTCTTCGCCAGTGACCTCCACAAACCCTCCGTCGACTACGGGAAGCTAGGACAAGAAGGCAACCAGCCTCCCGAGCCTACACTAGAGTCAGATCCTCCTAAAGGATCCAACCCCCCTCGACCCCTGAACCCGAGGTCATGGACATAAATGAGGAACGACTCGACCACGACGACGGACCAGACTGTCGTATCCCATACCTAGCACGTCTTGTCCAGGGGGTGCTCCCCCTAGATCAGACGCAAGCACGGCGACTCGCACGACGGGCCAAGTCATTCGTGCTACTAGATAGGGAACTGTACCAGCGCAGCGCCTCGGGAATCCTGCAGCGTTGCATTCCCACCAATGAGGGGAGGCAATTGCTTCAGGAAATACACTCGAGGGCTTGTGGCCACCACGCAGAGCCTCAAACATTGGTTGGGAACGCCTTCCGGCAAGGCTTCTACTAGCCAACTATTGTGGCCAACGCCACCGAGATCGTACGCTCTTGTGAGGGGTGCCAATTTTATGCGTGGCAGACGCATCTCCCGGCACAGGCTCTGCAGACGATTCCCATTACGTGGCCCTTTGCTGTGTGGGGTCTCGACCTAGTCCGACCTCTACAAAAGGCACCCAGGGGCTACACGCACTTGCTCGTCGCCGTGGACAAGTTCTCCAAGTGGATCAAGGCATGCCCCATCTCCAAAATCAAGTCCGAGCATGCGGTGTTGTTCTTCACGGATATCATCCACCACTTCGGGGTTCCTAATTCCATCATCACCGACAACGGTACGCAATTCATCGGTAGAAAGTTCTTGTAGTTCTGCGACGACCACCACATCCGCGTGGACTGGTCAGCAGTAGCTCACCCAAAGACAAATGGCCAAGTTGAGCATGCCAATGGCATGATCCTTCAAGGCCTAAAGCCAAGAATCTTTAACCGTTTGAACAAGTTCGGTAGAAGATGGCTCGCCGAGCTCCCCTTGGTCATTTGGAGTTTGAGAACAACCCCGAGCCGTGCTACAGGATTAACGCCATTTTTCTTGGTCTATGGGTCTGAGGCCGTCCTCCCCATGGATCTAGAATATGGTGCCCCAAGGATCAGAGCCTATGACGAACAAGGAAATCAGACCACCCATGAAGAAGAGTTTGACCAATTAGATGAGGCTCGAGACATTGCGCTACTACACTCAGCTAGATACCAGCAAGCCCTACAGTGCTACCATTCTCGATGTGTCCAGGGCCGAGCCTTCAGCGTCAGAGATTTGGTGCTAAGGCTAAGACAATGCAACAAAGGGCGTCACAAGCTTACACCACCATGGGAAGGCCCGTTCATCGTCGCTGAGGTGTTAAAGCCTGGAACCTACAAGCTGGCCAACGAGAAGGGCGAGATCTTCACCAACGCTTGGAATATCGAGTAGCTACA
Source organism: Saccharum hybrid cultivar R570 (assembly GCA_038087645.1). Lineage (NCBI taxonomy): Eukaryota > Viridiplantae > Streptophyta > Magnoliopsida > Poales > Poaceae > Saccharum > Saccharum hybrid cultivar. The sequence goes on along the minus strand of JAQSUU010000562.1, from coordinate 12,659,142 downwards.
TCATTTTTACCCTTAAGCTCCCAAGATTTGTACATATTTTTATCTCAAAAGCAATAAAGAAGCGTTCCTTACTTGTCGCACTTTCGAGAATCGATCTAGATCCACTAGTAGGGTCGGAAGCGTCTTTTCTTTACCACGCAATCAGAGCGAGGCCCGACCCTGCCACTGGCAGAGCCGAGCCTCCCTTGGGGGCTAGGTGGGGGGACCCCCTGTAACACCTCAAGTGTTTAGCTCCATAATTGCATTGCATAAGCATAAGCATGCATCATTCATGTTTGTTATTTTATGTGATGCAAAACATGTGATTGTTTTTAGAAGTTTTGTTTGGCTCACATCATGTGATACTTGGTAGTTAGTGTAACAAAGAGGTAGAGTAGCCAATTATGTCCTACAACACCTTAGTTATACTTAGTGTAACTCTTGGAGCAAGGTTCATGTTGATCAAAATTACAAAAATGCCCTCCAAGAGATGGTTGACCACCATTTGGCCCTAGGATGCTCTAGTTTGACCAATTAAAAAGTCTAGCTTAGAGACCTTGCATGGAGGAGCACCCTTAAGCAAAGTTGTAGAGAATTTTATGGGGAACAAAAGTCCCAATATGACCATCTCATGAAACTGACCAGAACATGCTCAAAAGTGGCCCACAAGTCAGCTAGAGGGGCTGCCTCAACACTTAGAATTTTTCTAAGTCTTCAATTGACCCTCCAGTTTTACTGAGACCTACTTTAGAAGCTTGTAGTTTGCAAACCAGGCCAAACCAGCTTCCACTCATATTGACAAACTTGTAGTCCTAATGTAGCTCTACAACATTGCCAACATCACCCAAGTCTGGTTCTCCATAGTTTATGAGTTATTGGGTCAAGAAGTTAGGGTTTCAGTCGGTTTTAACCACTGAAATCACATTTCAGTTTCACCGAGCACCACTTGATGTCACTGTATCTCACCAACTAAACCGAACTAGCTTGTGATGCCTTTTACAAACTTGTAGTGCTCACATAGGTCTACAACTTTGTTAATTGGAAGTTCCACTGAAACAAGCTGGTTTAGGAGTTAATCACCTCCAAAGTCGCTCTGTCAGTCAATCTCGATGGCACCATTCACCGTGATTCAGTTTCGTCAGAGGGAGAAGTGGCCGACCGGCCACAGGGCCTCGCCGACGCGTGGACACGCGGTGGCGGCCGTACGCCGGCCCTGGCCCCACCGGTCAGACCACGGCGCCTTCAAGACCGCCACGACGCGTCGAGGCTGCCTCCATTCCTTCCCCCTCCCTCTTCCGGTTTCAAAACGCCAGAACCGAGCCGCCATTGCCGCTCCACCTCCGGCGAGCTCGCGCACGTTTTCCACCGCACCACCGCCCACCAAATCGCGCCAGTTCCTCCGCCTCACCGCCCTACACCTCCTCGACCCACCGGCGGCTTTGATTGAGCCCGAGGTGAGCCACATTGTTACCTCCGCCCGTTCCCGAGAGGTCACCGGAGCTCTGCCATGGAGGCTCACCATGGCCAGGGTAGCTCGGGCCTCTCTCCGTCTTCCCTTTCTACCTCAATCGCTCCGCCTAGCTGCTGTGAAGCTCGTACCGAGCTTAGATGGGACCGTGCGGCCACACCGGCGGCGGCACACCGCCACCCGACCCTCACCGGCCGCCGCTCGCGGTGACGAGCCCCTTCCACTCCAACCCAACCCCTTCTGCTTGCACGAATCGAAGCACCGTGTGATGGGGAATGCGTGGGTGCGTTTGATTTCCCGAACGAGCTCCCCTCCGACGAGCTTGAGCTCGCCGGAGCTCGCGGTTTGCCGCCCTCCCTGTTCTCTGTCACCGACCCCGGGGGCCCGCATGTCAGTGCCGCGCGCGGGCGGGAGTCCGTGCGGGCCGCGCGCGCGTCGTGGGCCGCGCCTGTTCCCGGGCCGGCCCAGTTCTAATTGAAATTTATTTCATTTAATTATTTTGTCACAAAATTTGTGGTAGTTTGGAAAATGTAGATCTAGGGTTGTACTTGCTCAAAAATCATGAGATAAATTTTGTTATGATCTACATGATGTGTAGTATTTTAGAAAAATATAAATCTGGTTTCTGATGTTTAATTTTTGGGAGAATTTAATAGATCTTTTAAATGTGTTTTGAAATGCATGCAAATTTGTTAAATATATAACTTGAGCTGTATTATCCCAAAAATTATGAAATGTGGTAGGTAGGTTACTTTATACTTGCCCTAGCTCTGGTAAAAATTTGGGTATTAGTGCTTAAACACTTTTCAAGTTATAAGGCTATTTTGTTATTCTAAGAAATAATTGAATGAATTTTAGTAATTTTTATACATGTGCAATGTTCTTGTAACTTTTTGGAGAATGTCTTGGTACCCTAAAGTGTCCAAGAAAATATTGAAATCTGTTGTTTGATACTTTTCAATATGATGTATTAATTATACAAATATCAGCCTTTTGGACTTGTGAATTTTGTATAGGGAGTTCCTTTGAATAAAATTTGTTCAAATTTTTACAGTGGTCTCTTTTTGGGTCAGAGAGCCCCCTGTAATTTTTGTAGAATTTTAGGAGCAGTTTACATATATGTTTAAAATTTCACTTAATTAAGTAAGTAAATTAAGAAATGAGTAAAAATAAATGTTCTAGGTGGTCACACCCTACTTTCTGGTGTTTTTGTGACCTATGTGAACTTGGGGTAGCATTAGTTTGGTTTTAAGGAATATTGCCACATAAATAAATATTTAATCCCTTCAATTCTAGGTTTCCTAGACAGCTGGTAGTATTTCTAAGTTTAACCTTTGATAAATATGGTTGCTGGAAAACTTGTAAATACCAAAGTTGTAGTAGACTTGATAAACTAGCTTGTGTCAAAATTTGGGAGCATTTGGCTTAGTAGTTTGAGAGTTATTGCTGTTTAAAGTGGCAGTCCAGAATCTGCTACTCTCTGTTTAGAGGGAGAACAGATTCTGGAACTTACGAAATTTGACATGGAAAACTTAGGAGTTTGGGGTTGAGGTCTGAAAATGAATTGTAGTGCATTTCTTAGGCTTTCCAGATTGTCTTAGATCATATCTTTTGGAATTGGAAATCTCCAGTTATGTTAAAAACAAGTAGCTACTGTCCAGAATGTTTTACTGTGGTATTTGCTGATGAGATGTGGTGTGGTATCCTAAAAAATGCTACTCTTGTAATTGTTAGGTGTTAGGGCCTTAACTGAAGAAGAGCAGCTTTATCTTAGGTTGAGTAGATTAGGTGAGTACTTCCCTACCGGAGAGAAAATTTGCACCTACTCTTTTGAAGTGATTTGAATAGAGCTTTAAAAGTGTTGTAATGCATTTCATTCCGAGCATACTGCATCTTTCACTATGCATCCATGAGATTTATTATGCACTCATGCAATAGGTGTTCCGGAGGGGGTAACACTCCTAGAATTCGAACAAGTGGTACCAGAGGAGATCCAGAAACAGCCGGAGCCAGTAGAGGAACCAACCGGCGGAGAAGCTTCCGAAGAAGACCTTCCTGAGTGCCCGGACCACCGGCCCTCAACTTTTCTTAAAGGCAAGCTCCGGTGCATGCTGAACCCATCATTTTATAAATATATCTTGAGTACTTTTAATTGTTTATTGCATTAAGTTCTAGGAGTTATATGAAAACACTTGCTGCATTTTACATGTCCTTGTCTAGATATCGTACTTAATCCGATATTAGGTTTAGACACGTGTCAATGCTTAGCCCTGCTTAGTACGGTAGAAGTCGGGTGATTTCCGGTCATCCGCGAGAGATAGGATTGGGTCGCGAGTGGCTTATGGCTATCGTGATGGAACCATGCTTTAAAATGAAATTGAGACCGGGCGAGAGTTCGATGGTACAGCTGCAAGACACTTCACGTCTTGGGTGTGGAGCCATGCCCGTCTGAGTCGTTTAAGGACCGATTCGCTGTACGTCCTTAAGTCATGTTGAACGCAGTCTAACACTTAGTTGGCCGGATAAGTCGTTCCGACCGCGAAGCCAAGTAATGTGATTCAGGCCAGGAATCGAATGGTAGGTTGCTTCTTGGAGGAGAGAAAGGATGTGCTTGGGGACATTGGCGTGAGACCAAGGGGGGGTTAGAGTCCCTATCACCTGACAGAGTGTCACCCTTGGGGTCGCGACATCATTCGGACCCGCGATTCCTGAATCATACGAAAGGTGGCTTGTGCGACCCTGGCAGGGGTCTGCGCGGTGAGTGTTAAAAATACCCCTCCAACTGGATAGGAATTCGATTCGAATCGCCGTCGCTCCTGGTTAGTGAGCACTTGACTTGAGCAGCGGCAACGTAGATCTCATTAATTGAACGGATGGTTAAGTGAATGATACAATGTTGCCACAATTTATACCTGCTATGGAAATAATGTTAATAATTATTTGATGATAATCAAGTGCATGTTTAGTACATGTGCTAAGATAGATGACAGGTAAATGCTAAAAATAACTGCTAGTACAGGTTATAAGAGTTTCAACTACTTATGCCTTTATGCAAATGTGGTGTCAGCTAGCCTCTTGTGTAAGCCTTGCATAATCCTTGTTGTCTTATTATTTCTGGTTTATGACGGGTAAGTCTAGCTGAGTACATTCCAGTACTCAGGGTTTATTCCCCCTGTTGCAGATGATATGCTCTATCAAGGCTTCTGCAAGACGTGTCTCCACCCTGCGGGTGATGATGACTAGATCACTAGGGCGTGATCGTCTTTATGTACTTTCCTCATGCTTTTGCGGGTTGTCGATCAACAAGACTGGCAGTAATTAATCAACTAGTGTGTGTTATGCTTCCGCTACTTTCCAAACTTGGTTTGTAATAATTGCAACTCCGTGGTGTAAACTTATTTCAGAACTACTTGTGAAATGTAACGTATGATGTGTATGTTGAATGATGCGATCCTGATTGTAAGCAGTTTGGTTTGAAATCCTTCGTGGTTTCGATTGACTACCGGGATTATATGGGCTCAAGTTTAAAAATTTGAGCGCTTCGGTGCTCGTTTTCGTACTTGTGCTCTTATAATTTGGTCGGTTCTGTTACACCCCCCAAGTCCCGATGATTTTTCCTTTTGATCGCTTTTTCGAAAAGACCCCGTCCTAATCTCTCTCCTGTACTTTGGCGAAAAACCATGAAATCCGAAGGAGCAAGAGAACGTACTAAGGCCAAGGCCGGTCGAGCTGCAAGACCGCCTATGCCCCTGGGCTATGGCACCTCCACTCACCACCCTTCGCCTAAGGGACAACTCGCGCTCCAGAGAGACTTCATGGAAATTCACCTAAGTACGGAACGAGAGACAGGGGTTCGGGAGACAAAGCCAAAAATGATCATGTAACTTTCTTTTTGAGGTACCTAATGGCGTGAATATGGCAAAGCGAGAACTCCTCAGATCGGACGAACATAGTGTGGGCTCTGCCTACACTACCAAGGCTACGGCACCCCTTGGAAACACTAAGTTGATGAGGTCAGACCGCATGTCAAAAAACACTCACAAGTATGGGAACTCGAAAGAGAATAATACACAAAAATTATGAGCATTTTCATTACAAAGGCCTCGAAGGGCCGCACGCTTGTTCCACTACGAAAACTAACCTATTACACGGGCGTGATGGCCCAGTCTTCTTCACAGGTCAAGAGGAGGGAGGACGACTTCACCCTCAAAGAAGGCCGCCAAGGCGGCGCCGGGGGCTACACCCGCCGGGTGTAGGCGGGGGCGGCTGGCAGATGATGGGACGGAGAAGACCCTCCTCGATGAGCTCCTCCAGCCTCTCCTGGGTCGTGGAAGAGCAGCTCTAGGGCTCCACGGGCAAAGCAGGGGCGGCCATGAGATTGGTGGCAGCGAGACGACGACAGCAAGGGTAGTTTCTTTTCTTTTCTTCTCTCTCTCCTTACTCTGGTTTTCCTTGTTCACGACCGCGGCACGGGGACAAGGAAGGCAAGAGCAAATGGCAAGGTAAGGAGACGCAGCGCCCGGCGCGTGCTTATATAGAAAAAACGGGAAGGCGAACCGGCGAATCTAAGGAGACAACTAAATCCCACGCATTTAATGCTAAGACTGCGGAAACTACCATGATTACTCTCTTTTTTCGCTAACCGCGCATGCACACGTGCTGCATTAACTGCACCTGCCCACGGGCGAAATGTCTCATCCCACCGCTGCCGTTGCAGCACCCGTTCCACCTCCCCGAGAAAGCCGCCTAGAAAGGCGCGCTCGTCCTCTGCGCACAGCAGACGACCGACCCTCTCGCTAGGTACCTTCTCCGAGAAGGAACCGCGGGTATGAAACCCTCTGCGGTCCAGGGGTTCGAGGGCTGGCTCGCCTAGAGTTCGACAGTTGTCCTAGGACAAAAGAGTCAGAGATGGGTAAGGGTAAGCCCCTCTGCGGCCAAGGCCGAGCAATAATGCCCGGGACACCCTAAGCCATGTTCGGGACCCCGTGGGCATTGACCAGTGGAATCCCATCAGAGGGAGGCGCCGAGCCCTCAGAGCCCATCAAACGGGTCTAAGGTCCACTGGACGACCCTCGGGTGACTTCGGATGCGCCTCAGGATGACTGGCCGACCCTAAGTGAACAGGGCTCGGGCCTCCACCTGGACTTACCCATTAACAGCTCACCGGAAGTGCTACTACCCACCCACCGAGGATAGCATAGCATATTCCACCCCTTCTCCCTACGAAAGAGACGTGAAAAAAGACAAGGCGCCCTTGACCGACCTCTCGTCATGAGCTGAGGCTCGGGGGCTACCCTTGCACTAAGGTCGAGGCCTCGGATTCGCACCCCGCATAAAATCAAGACCTTGGAAGCATATCCTATCCTTCCAAGGCCTCAGGGCCTACACCCGGCGGATGCGCTCGTGCGCACCCCTGGAAAAAAGTTGTACAAAGGCAAGTCGAGGCCCCGACAACAACCTGGCTAAAGGTCCGTAAAGAGTAAACCCGACGTACAGCCTCTGGAAGAGTATCCCAACTCCTCCACAGCCTCGGGGGCTACTGTCGGGTACCATAATTAGGGGTACCCAAATTAAGGTGAAAAATCCACCTGGCCTCCCAAAGCCAAACATTAATCTGCCCCGTCAAAGGGAAAAATCAACTAAAGAGACCTGCGGTCTAACTCTCCCCTTGCTGGACCTCCAGCAAGCCGCTTGAGCGCACCAGCTCATCTCTCCACTTCATCCGAGGCCTCCCACAAGGGGTCTCGGAACATCTTCGACTCACCCGAGACCCTGCGCTGGGGCACGGGCACAGGCCAACCCGCAGCATCATCACCGTCTCGTCCGAGCAACAGAGACGACGTCATCTGTCTCCGCCTCGCCCGAGATCGGCCTCTGATGCCGCTCCTCCATTGGCGCGCTCGAGACCCCTTGCAACGTCACCCACGTTCTTGTACCGACCAACCGGACAGGCCAGGAATGATAGCTGTCAAATCACGATGCCGTCGCCTATAGCAGCATGGGGAAAAGCTGTTGGTCACTATGCCACCCATACTAGCACTATACGCACGACCCAGGCCTACGCGGCGTACGAAATGCCGCTCTAGGCCACTATTCCCTCGATCGGGGTGAGATCGTGCCATAATTCTTGCTTGCGAGGCCTCGGTTCTCTACACTAGACAAACTACAAGGACGAGCATGCCATAGACACGCCAGCCACAGGACCAAGTATGACAGGGCGCGTCGCTACAACACCAAAGGATAGCGACCACTCCCTCAACAGTGGCGCACATGCCCGGGCATGTAGCAACAGTGCCAGAAGTACCAACGCCACACCTCCACAGTGCAGACCACGTCGCCACCAGATAAGGCCCTCCCGAGGCCTCGGGGCTCCTTCTCCAACAAGGATCACACCATGTGCCAATATTTTATACCCTGCACCTCCTTGAGACTATAAAAGGAGCATGCAGGGACCGTTCCAAAGGGGGGCGGCACACAAACAGATAACTCTCCTGGACCTTGCGAGGGCACCAGTAGAGTCACACACACTCCACTCGCATCTTGAGACCTGGGAGCTCCTCCCTCTCTCGCCCGCTTATAACCCCTACTACAAGAACTTCGGTGCAATTTAATACAAGACTCCCCTCCCCCACTGGACGTAGGGCGTTCTTCGGCCCGAACCGGTATAAATCGCTTGTGTTCTTCTTGCACACCATCCGGATCCCCGACGCGCAAACTCATATTACTCGTTGGTGCTAGAACCGCCGTTTCTTACACCGACAAGCGGCTACAATCTTTCATAGAAAAGGAGTGTGGCCTCCGCACACAAAACATCCTCCTCTGAAACTTCTGATACGTGGCCATCCGAGATGTAAAACCACCGCCTGCCAAGGCCTCCAAGAGGTTTCCCTGGATCATCAGGGTCAGGATTTGATGCAACTCTCTTGTAAACTGCATAATGTCCTCCACATTTCCCGTAGTGCTCAACGACGGCCGAGAGACCATATAACTTGCTCATTGATGGCTGCGGTGATGACGATGATGATGATGATGATGAACTACTAGACACATCAACATTTGCCTGAAAATGGCAAGTAATCAGATTGTTACCAGTTACCACCCAGATCAGGTAGTAAAATTTTAAGTGGAGTAACCAACCACGTGAATTGAGTGACCACTATTGTTTGTTGCTTCTTCCTTACATGGCTGACTTGATAAGTACCCTCCAGTAGGTAAGCTCATCTGCATATTCAGTTGTCGATATAGATGGAGAGCTTGCTGGACATCTCTTTGCACATTCATTGCTAAAGGTCCAGCACTCGATGCACCTCCCACAAACGGGGATAGATTGAGAAGTAAAGGGAAAGAAATATGTCCCTGCAGTTGAAGTACTGATCACTCAGTATGCTAATTATAATGTGTGATAGAGTAACCACATTTCACATATAGCAGCGGGCTTCCTGATGTTTGATGGGCTCACCATCAAAATCGACTGAAGCACGTAGCAAATGGATGCACAAAATCTTTTAGAGGACATATTGGAGGTGTTACTAAATTTTATGACAGTTCATGTAAGTCTCAACGAGTACTTCAATTTTGGATACCTTGGGGCACTGACTGATAATCAACTGCTTTGTTGCTCATGAAGATGATGAACATGGCATTTCCTCCATGGGGAACATATCCTGCAACTGCAAGTGTCATAGTCGAAGCAGGTGTTAAGCTTGCTAACCTTTTCCTGTAACAGTTATCAATGAAGTTCTCATACTCAACATTGCAAAGTCAAATTTTATAACAAAACATGGGTGCCATAGAATTTGCATTGCAGTGACAATTAATACAAAGTAGAACATAATTACCTCATCAACTTCTGATTTAAGTGACAGATATTTGGCAGCAATGATGTGCCAACACCGATCACATCGATAATTGTCAAGATGCTCCACCACAGTGAAGTACTTTAGGCAATCCACCAAGATACACCCACTGGTCTAGTGTCATGTCATAGTATAAATGGAAGAAACAAAAGTACCATTAATGAGCATAAAATGCACAGCAAATGAATAAAAAAAATCTTGAATCACGCAATGAAATTTAGGATGGTTCATGCAGTCATACAATATCTCCATTTGCATTATGCACTGGCGAAAGAGGCAAGCAGTGGAAATTCTCGAAGTCCAATGACAGCTGTGTGATATGTAACAAGGGCAGAACATTAAAAGTTAACAAAATAGAAGTATTTTAAGCTAACTGTCAAAATGCACAAAATTACTTTGATTGGTAATATGAAAACAGCATCAGTAGTGGTTGGCTAAATGACTCCCAAAATCATGATTCTTTAATTTTACCACACAGCTACAAAAGGTAGGGGCATGCACCGGAGATCGTGTCAATACCTATGTATCTAGTGGTATAGAGGGAATAAAATGCATTCAGCTATGAAGACAACAGTAGGTTACTTTTTTATAAGCCACAGTTTAACAGTGACAAAATAAGAAGCATAGGAATCTACCACAGATGAACAGTTCTGCAAGTCAATATGCTGCCAATTGTCCCATCAAGGGGGCCAAATGGATTTTGTTTCCAGTGCTTGCAGTCAGGCAGGTTACCTTCCCTTGGCTTGTATACTTTGGAGTGAGAAAGGGTGATGTCTGCCAGAGAACTCCTACGTGGTACATAACAATGGCAAAATTCATCCCTCAATGAGATCAGATTATCAGAAGATGGAGAAAAGCTTCAGAAGCGTCATATAAGGAAAATTAGTTCCCATGATGACTGCTCATCTAATACAATACTAAAATATGAAAACAAGATAGAGAAGTAAATATTATACCTGCTGTCTGGTCAAATTGAAGTGACTAACATAGAAACTCAAAGCATGCATTACTCCATGTGGATTCAACACAGTTCTTTCATCTCGAACTATGCTCAAGTCTGCAACATGCAAAGCTCAAGTACAATAATAACAATTTATGAGCATGTAACCAAAAAGCATTTATAAATTATAATCAAATGGCGGCTCGAAGAACAGTGTCATACATTTACATTTTGCAGGACATGACTAATTTCAGAAGAATAAAGCGAAAATAAAATAAGTCCCACAAGTCGTTTTATATAGAACCAAGAATTTATTATGTGGGGCAAAGGATCCAAGCAATGCAAATAACAAGGACCCATCAATTCCCAGGAAGATCAGAGCATAGGAGAAAACACTGTTGAAAAATTACAGGGTGTATGGATTCCACCACCGAAGGGTAGGCCTGGTGCGGTTGGTGAGTGCTAGCTCGCCGAGTCATCAGGTCCTGGGTTCGAAGCCGTCTCTCTGCAGAATTTCTGCGAGGGTAAGACTTTGCTTCGGTTATTCCCTTCCCCAGACCCCACTCGTATGGGAGCCTCTGGCACTGAGTCTGCCCTTTATGGATTCCACCACCGATGGATGCATTATATTGCATATGCAGCTGAGGACCCCACTTGATACTTGAACTTATAAGCCATGAGGGTGTGATTGGTTGGGTTTATCCAGGACAAACAGGCTCCGAGGATGCAACATTTAGGTGTTTGGTTGCTTGGTTGACCATCCAAACCTGGCAGAGCGGGTGCAAGCGGCGTGTCTCGGCCTGGCAACACGGAAACGCGAATGAACTCCGTTTCTCGCGACCCAAGCCCGCGCGGTGCGATGCTTCCTGCCCACAACAAAGCGGAAAGGCATCTCATGATGAAAAACCAGGCAACCGAACACTTTCTTGCAGGAGCCAGGCCACAAAAGAACGGCGACCAAACAGCGTCATCCTGCATGCGCTTAGCTTGGCCAGCGGCAGCCTGGTTCGCAGCAGCTAGCCAGGCTGGGCACATTCCAGAACCAATCACGCCCGTACTGTATAGGGGTTCACATGCAATTCAAAAAATCTCAATAGAAGGACCCCTGAAATTTACTGCAGTAAAGGGACAATACTTGCAATGGACACCGAATCTAGAGTTGTGACAAGATTTCACAGCGGGGATCTCGAAAATGATAAGAAGTTCAATAGTCCATAGAGCCTGTTTAGTTCCTCCCCCAACCCAAAAAAGTTTGCGCAGTACCCGTCACATCGAATCTTTGGACGCATGCATGGAACATTAAATGTAGGTAAAAAAAATAACTAATTGCACAGTTTGTCTGTAAATGTCGAAACAAATCTTTTGAGCCTAGTTAGTCCATAATTGGATAAATTTTGTCAAATAAAACGAAAAGTGCTACAGTAGCCGAACCCAAACTTTTTCACCAACTAAACAACCCCATAGTAACAATCTTACCTTCCAAGAGAGAAGTTAGAGCGAGAAGAAGAGGCATTATTACAGCCTTTTCTTCAGGTAGCAAGCCATCAGTTGCAAGCAAATTATCTAGAAAGGAAATAAAACCATCACAGCTGGCAAGTGCCTGCCATCCTGCCAAGGAAAGGCTATCTTATTTAGCATTAACCCAGCTGGATGTCAGTAGAATTACAGAGTCAACATTTACCTGGAGGATGACATTAAGAAAGCAATTGTTGCCAAGATTTCGCAGACCTCCAACATAGGGGTGTTTAGTTCCAAAAATTTTCACCCCAAAACATCACATCGAATCTTGCGGCACATGCATGGAGCATTAAATATAGACAAAACAAAAAACTAATTGTACAGTTCACCGTGAAATCGCGAGACGAATCTTTTAAGCCTAATTAATCCATGATTGAACAGTAATTATTAAATAAAACAAAAAAGCTACAGTACCCAAAACCAAAATTTTTTGCCAACTAAACACCCCCATAGTATACTCTCCCTGACCCCAAAAATAAATTCCTTGGAGAAACCCATGGTATGGACAAACCACTATACAATGCCTTGCATAACACGGCAACTCCTATTCCCAAACCGACAGCCACTGCCGCAAGACTATAGTGATGTCTACTTACTTCTCTCTGAGAAAGCAGTGGATTGTCATGCATAAACTTCCCCATGATTCGCACCTGAACCAGCATAAATAGTCTTCATAAAATTTGTTAATACGAAAAATGACCAAAGGAGGAAATTAAAGAAATCATTGCCTGGGCATTGATGTGATAGTACTGCAAATAAGGCAGCCAAGTGTCAACTCAAAAATAGTAAAAAAAAGAACGTGTATGGGGGTATCTCTATCTCAACAGGCAAATCACTAATTGTCAGCTCCCTCTTATTTTTATTTATATAAAACATGGCACATTGAATAGTTATTTCAGCAAAATCACCAAGCCCAGTTTTGAGATGAAAATTGGCAATGCTATCGTCGCAAACTGAAACTTCTTCGAGAATCATCCTGTCTCATTGCCCAGCGGTACTTTCAACATCAACCTGTGCTAAGGGGCTAAGAGCAGGGGCGGACATGAGTGTACACATGTGCACTGTACAAATGTATACCCAATATTTTTTCCGAGAAAAATAAAACTAAAGTTAGTAGGCATGTATTGATGTATACACTTGGCAATGCTATTGTCCCAAACTGGAACTTCTTCAAGACTTCATGCTTCTCATTGCTCAATACACAGTAAGTTCAACGTCAACTTATGCTAAGAGCAGTGGACGGAGCAAGTAAATGGAGAACATGAGTGTAAACATGAGCACGCAATGCAAATGTACACCCAATATATTTTTTTTAAAAAAAGTCGAAGTTAGCACGCAATGCTAAGAGCAGTTGCCGCACGAGAGAGCGCGCGCGGGCACGCGGGTGACGTGTCGCCGAGGCACGGCGGGCGCCATACGCACGCGGATGCGTCATCTCGTCTGATGATTGTGACGAGACGGCGTGCTAGCACAAATACCACCAGGCTGTTTGCTGAAGGGAAACGAGTCCAAAGTCCAAACTCCATTTTACTTCCTCCGTCCAAAAAAATATTTATATAATTATAAGATTCGTTATTCGTGTCTGTCAAATAAACTTAATTTAATCAAATTTTAAATAAAAGTATTAATATTTATATCTCCAAATAAATTAATTATAAAATACATTTCGTAATTAATCTAATAGTACTTATTTTGCATTATAGATGTTAGTATTTTTTATATATAATTAATTAAAGTTCAAATCATTTGACTTCTTAAAAACGAGAAATGCTTTTTAGACGAAGGAGTATTATCAAGCCTGCATTTGTTTTATTCAAGCGGCTCGACTCGTAAGACTGATATCCATGAGTGTTGCTTACCTGCAGATCGTGTTAGCAAACCTGAATGAGGTAGACAGCATAAAGACGAGAACGAGATCGAGTGTGTATGACATAATTCCACGTTATTTATAAGTTTGTAACCAAAATACCTATCTACCTAAATACAAGACCAATCACAGTTAAAAAAAATCTAACTCCTAAACTACAGATTGAAGGCGCATATATTTCACGCTTCTAGCTACAATCACGAACCGTTCTGCAAGTGCTTCAATCCGTTGTGCTCTCTCGGGGCCACGTCATCCTTCGATGTTAGCAGTGTGGAGGCAATGTTCTTGATTATTGCAACATATAGGTCGAATTCGGCTTTGTACTTGCAGCAGCTGGCCTCGATCCACTTCTCCGCGAGGCTTGTGGAGACACTACCTTGGCTATCCCTCTCATGCTCTTCAACCGTAGGCCTTATCTCATCATACAGGGCGTCGATTTCAGAAACAGCCTGATTCTTCACTTCCTGCGGAATTAGATAGATGGATTAAATGCCGCGTGCATCTTAAACTTCACACCATTTGCCACTGCTATACTGTTTCAAGAGAAGGGAGTTTTCAATCATAGCAGACCATTACCTCACAGTACAGTATTTCTTCGCAAGCCACAGATGATGTAAGCCGGTCGCAAATTTCTGGAATATCCAGCTGCTTGTGCACAACGCGTTTAGGTTTCCTACCACGACGTTTCGGTGCGGGCTTTACAGGGACCAACGCTGAATGGTTGCTGTTGCTTTGAGATCCAGTTTGATTCGCATGATTTGCAGCTTTGGACACTGAATTTTGAGAAGTGTTGTAACGGAACCGTCCAAATTATAAGAGCACAAGTTCAAAAACAATCGTTGAAACGATCAAATTCTCAAACTTGAGCCCATATAACTCCGGTAGTCCACGAAATCATGAGGGATTTCAAACCAAACCGAGAGCAACCAGATCGTAGTGATTCAACATAACACAACACTTGTTACAACAGTTCAAAAGTAATCTCATACATCGGAGTACAAATATTTTTATTACAAAACCAAAGTAAAGATTAGCGGAAGCAACATAATTTCTGAAACCATTTGAAGTCAAATACTGCCAGTACATAGTCACATCCTGCAAAAGCATACCAGAAGAGATACTACAGAGACCATGCCCATATGGTCTAGTCTTCACGCCCACAAGGCGAAGACAATACTTGCAGCAACAAGTATGAACCTGCTACCTGCAACAGGTGGGGAATAAACCCTGAGTACGAGAAGGTACTCAGCTAGACTTACCCGTCAAAAACCAGAAATAAAGGTGACACCAAGGATTATGCAAGGCTGGTATAAGTGGGCTAGCTTGACTCAATTGCAGAAAAGCGTAATACAGATAAGTAACCATTATATGCTTAAGTATCAAGTGGATCATCATTAATCTGATAACTAGATTAGCACCTGTACTAGAGCAATCACTTTATTAAGAGCAAACAATATTAACCATAGCAGGTATAATGAGGCTATCATCATCATTATCATCAATTCCGAACCATCATTATAATTAGTGTATCTACGCTGGAGATAACCAGTCAAGTTTCTCACTAACCGGGAGAGACGGCGACTCGAATCGATTCCAACTCAGCTGAGGGGGTATTCCTGACACTCACCCGGCAAACCCCGCTAAAGGCAGCCGTAGATAACCTTTGGTACAACTCAGGGTGGGCCCGAACAGCGCCGCGTTCTCGGGGATACCAGTGGCCAGGATGCTCAGGACTTTTAACTCACCTGCCCTTGGACCCTCTGGCTCCCTTCCGAGGCGACTTTCACTTTTCGGCTTCGCAACCTGAGTTGAGCTACTAGGCTTCGCGGTCGGCAACCTCAGGCCGGCCAGCTAAATGTCAGGCATGCGTTCAAAATGACATAGAAGGCTCCAGGTCTCGGTCCTTAATCGACACAGACGGGGATAGATCCACACCCAAGACCTCCATGCCTTGTTGCTTCACTATCGTCATCCCGCCCAGTCTCATTTTATTTTATTAACACATGGTTCACTTCCACGATAGCATGTATAGCCAACCGTGACCTGATAAAGCCCTAGATCTCGCAGGTGACAGGAAATCACCCGACTTCTACCGGTCTAATTTAGCAGGGCTAAGCATAGATACGATCCTGTCTACTTAGAATTCAAGGTTCGAATTGCTGGACAAGGAGTGTTATCAATGCAGCAAGGGTTTCCAACCAACTCCTATCACGTAATGCAACAATACATATAACATGTATATATGGATAATTGCTTTGAAAGTAGGAGGCTTATAATGCTCCGGGGCTTGCCTTAACCGAAAGAAGAGATATCGAGGTTCGGCTTCAAGAACGGTTCCCACGTCTTCTCCGGCTTCGTCGGACTGGACCTCTGGTTCTCGAACGGACTTTAACTTTGGGTTCCACGCCCAGCGGGACTTCGCTCGTAACACGATTCTCGGCACACCTATTGCATGTATATGCATCCAATGAATTTCATGTATGCATCCAAAAATGACATGATGATTTATGGACGTGCATGAATGATGTGAAGATGAATGCAATGACATTGCAACGTTGTAAGCACAAAACCAAGTTATGTGGTGCTCTATTCAAATCACTTCAAGCTTAGGTGCAAATTTCCTCTCTGGTATTAACACGTTTGAACACCTCTAAGAAACCACTAAGTGCCACGAGGTTAAGACTAAACACACACATAACAAGATTCCATAAATTTAGTATTTACAACATATTATCATAGGTTAATTCTCTTAACTAACAAATCTGTCCAAAAATGGCAGAATTACTAATTTAAATAATTACTGATGATTCAAAAGCATAATTGGATCACACCAAGTTTACCAACTTGTTGTGCATACCAAAGAAACATCAGAAAGTATAATGCCAACTTCTAAATAAATTATTTAATATTCTTTTATAATTTATTTAGTTAATTAGGTGATTAAAGAAACATATAGTAAAACTATATATAAAAATCTACAAAAATTACAGTAGCCACCTAATGCTTCACATAGGCTACCATAAAAATTTCACTTCATTTTGGCAAGCAAATATGGAGATATCAAAAATAACAGATGGCAGGTCTATTTCTAGCATAAATAGGAAACCCTATTGAAAAGTATCAACCAACAGATTTCATATTTTTTCTAACATCTTTCTAATATAAGAACAACATTCACCAAGTTTCACCCTCACTGGATCTATAGAAAAATTATAAAAATTCACACAAGATCCAATCAAGCAAACAAGATAATTATATAACTCTACCAAACCACCTCCAAATTGCATGAAAATTTAACCATAAGATATTCATGGTATGAGAAATTCACTATAAAAATTTCATGTCATTTGGAGCTTCACAGAAAAATATATCATTTTCTTCTTTTTCCACATGAATAAAAGAGATAAATAATAACTATTTATTTTATCACAAAACATGGCACATATTATATTTTTATAATAAACTAGACACTATGTAGAGCACACCAAAATTTAAAGCACCCTATTTGGACCTCTAGAACAGGAGATATATATTTTTGAAGTTTGCACATGAATCAAATAAATAAAATTGAAAACAAAACCCTACTCTTCCTCGGGCCGGCCCAGACCACCACTGCGGCCCGCGACGCACGCGGCCCAGAACTCTGGCGCGGCCCACGGCCGGATTTTGGCCTCATGCAGAAAGAAGAGGAGGGGAGGGGACACGCTGACAGACAGGCCCCGACTGCCATAGGGACAGAAGCAGGGGACGGTGGTCCCCGGCCCGAACCTCGTCGGCGGCGAGCAATCCGGCGAATCCAAGCTCCCCGTTGCGCTCCTCACCACAAGGCGATTCGATTGAGGTCCCTTGGGACAGCTGAGGTTAGCCCGAGGTAGGGCACCGCCGGCAATGGCGGGCGGCGGCGCTCGGTGGTGGCACGCCGGCCGGCACAGTGTTCGGCTGGCCTAGGCGAGGGCAGCTACGGATTCGGCGCGACGAGGTGAAGCTATTGGAGCTGCTAGCGAGGTGGCAGAGCATCCCGTGAAGCTTGGGCTCGCGTGAGGTGTTGCGGCGGCAACGAACGTGCTCGTTCCGGCCAAACCACGACGAGAGGAAGGGCACCACCTAAGGACAACCATCTATGGGACCTAGACACCAGAGAACGAGAGGTGGGGAGGCGGAACAAGTTCTGGTGAAGGCTGACCACATGAGCGCGGGTTCACCGGAGGCGGTGACGACGGCGGAGAGGCCGAAACGCGGTCCACCCTGCTCGTCTGGCTTAGCAAGAGGGACCGGGGGGTAGCGTAGGCAATTGTGAAGCTGTGGATGCGCTAGGTTCATCGAGCGATGGGGCGGTGACGGTGTGTGGCCAGCAGCTTACCGCAGCGTCCATGAGCGCCCCCGTGCTCCTATGCCGAGAGCAAAGAAGAGAAAGGGAGAGGCGAAGCGAGAATGAGAATGAGCTGGGCCTCTAGGCGGCGTGGCGATCTCGTGTAGATGAGTAAGGTGCGGCGTCGACGCGTAGCAGCCACGCGGCAGCGCCCCTCTGATCGGTGTCGGCCACGATCGAGGTCAGTTCAATTTCTAAACTGACGAACTGAATTGGTCAGTTAACGAACGCGACTAACAGGCGAAATTCTACGTCCTATAACTCCTAATCCAGGCCGATCTAGTGTGAGCTATAGTAAGCAAAATTGTAGAGGGACATTAGGTCTACAAGATTGTCAATAGGGTCTTGAGCTGATTCGGCTTAGGTAGTGAGATACAGCTTGCCAAAGTAGGTAACCTAGAAACTAAAACTAAGTTTCAGTTAAGGCTCGACTGAACCCTGATTTTCACAGCCCTCTAGCTCCTAAACCAGTGAGAATTAGATGATGGTGCTATTAACAAAATCATAGAGCTATGTGAGTACTACAAATATGTCAATAATAACTTGAGCTAATTTGGCCTAGATTAGTAACTATAGAGCCCTAAAGTGGTGTACATTGAAACTGAAATGCACCCTGACTTAGAAAATTTTGCTAAGTGTTGGGCAGTCCACTTACTGACTTGTGGGCCCAGTTTAAGCACCTTCCAGCCATTTTCATGAGATGGTCATATTGAGACTTTTGTTCCTAATGAAATTTGGCACAAACTTTGTTAAGGTGGCAGAGCCATGCAAAAACTTTAGGCTATACTTTTTGTTAGGTCAAACAAGGAAGGTCCTAATGGTCAACTGGTCAAAGCATGGGTCAAGATGGAATTAGGGCATGGTATAAACATAAACCCTAGGTCATTTTGGATTACTAGCATGCTACAACTATTGACAAGGCCCTAATCACAAAGTAGCATCACATAAGCATGAAAGTTTCACAAGTAGTCATTGAAACACTATTAAAATAACTAATGAAACATTACTAACAAAAGTATTGAGACCTTATGTTGCCTATGTTTCAGGAGCATATTTCACATGTTTTCAAGCATAGCAAACTTAGCACATGTACTAGCATGGTCCGGATACATGATATTATCACTGGCACCCATAACATACATATGTTGCAATGTTACACGGTCATGTTTCAAGAAGGATGCACATGAAATGACGATGCTTATGGTAATGTCATGCCATGATCATGCATTATGAATGCATTATGAGGCTAACTAACACCAGGGTGTTACCGCCCTCCCCCCTTATAAAAATCTCGTCCCGAGATTTGAAAGTCGTACCATTTTTCATAGAAAGCAGAATAGTTGTCCTTTAAATAATCCTCTTTTTCCCAAGTTGCATCACATTCACCGTGATTACTCCAAACCACCTTGTATAATTTGACTACTCGATTTCGGTCACCCTTTCCAGAGTATCCAGAACATATACCGGTTTCTCCTCATAAGGAAGATCGGATTTCAACTTGATGCGTCTCACATCTACTCTTTCTTCGGGAAGACGAAGACATTTCTTTAATTGAGAAACATGGAAGACTGGAAAAATAGCTCCCATTTCACGAGGTAGATTGAGCTTATAGGCTACTCTTCCACTTTTCTCAATAATCCGATAAGGTCCAACGTATCGAGGCTCAAGTTTTCTTTTGATCCCAAAATGCTTTACTCCTCTCATAGGGGACACCTTCAGATAGACATGGTCACCTACTTCAAACTTAATAGGTTTCCTCCTCTTATCTGCGTAGCTCTTTTGTCTAGCCTGAGCAGCTGATATATTTTTCTGTATAGCACGAACTTGCTCCTCGGCTTCTTTTACAAAGTCAATACCATAGAATCTTCTTTCTCCCGGTTCCACCCAGTTCAAAGGAGTTCTACACTTGCGACCGTATAAAGCTTCAAAAGGAGCCATTCTGATGCTCTCTTGATAATTGTTGTTGTAAGAGAATTCAGCGAGAGGCAACCATTTCTCCCAGGAGCCATTACAAGAGATGATACAAGCTCTAAGCATGTCTTCAAGAATCTGATTCACACGCTCAGTCTGCCCCGACGTTTGCGGATGATAAGCAGAACTACGGACCAAATTAGTTCCAAGATTCTGATGTAGGCGCTTCCAGAAACGAGCAGTAAACTGCGGTCCTCTGTCAGAGACAATAGATCCAGGCACTCCATGAAGACGTACGACTTCTTGGAAGTAAATATCAGCATATTGGTGTGGATGATAGTTACTCTTCACAGGGATAAAGTGAGCAGACTTTGTCAAACGATCAACTATAATCCAAATAGAGTCAAAACCTTTTTGGGTGGTTGGTAATCCGACAATAAAGTCCATAACAATGTCATCCCACTTCCAACCTGGAACAGACAAAGGTTGGAGTAAACCAGGCTTCATGTGAATGGCCTTAACTCTACAACAATTATCACACCTAGCGACGTAGGCTGCAATTTCCTTTTTCATCTTGGTCCACCAATAGTACGACTTGAGGTCCTGATACATCTTACTACTACCAGGATGGATGGACAACTTAGAAGAATGGGCTTCAGATAAGATTTGATTTCTGAGCTCTTTATCTTTTGGCACAACGAGTCTATCTTTGAACCAGAGAATTCCTTTGTCATCCACTCGAAAGTGCTTAGTTTCTTGCTCTTTCATCTTTCTCTTGATGTGAAATACACCAGTATCAGTCTTTTGTAACTCAATGATTCTACTTCTCAAAGAACAATCTACAGTGATATGATAGATTACAATAGGATGTAAGAGATGAGACAAATGAAAATCTTCTTCTATCAAAGAGTTGCAATGAGATTTTCTACTCAAGGCATCGGCAACCACATTTGCTTTACCCGGATGGTAATGCACCTGGAGGTTATAATCCTTAATCAACTCTAACCATCTTCTCTGGCACATATTTAACTCAGGTTGAGTAAATATGTACTTAAGACTCTTATGATCTGTATAAATATTGCATATATTTCCAAGCAAATAGTGTCTCCAGATTTTCAGAGTATGCACTACAGCAACTAACTCTAAGTCATGAGTCGGATAGTTAACTTCATGTTTTCTTAACTGACGCGAAGCATACGCAATAACTCGGCCTCCCTGCATCAGTACGCCACCTAAACCAGTACCCGATGCATCACAATACACATCAAACGGTTTCTCAATGTCAGGTTGCGCTAATACAGGAGCTGATGTCAACAAAGTCCGTAGAGTGCGGAAAGCTTGTTCACACTCTGGAGTCCAATCAAACTTCCTATCCTTCTCAAGTAGTCGAGTCATAGGCTTAGCTATTTTAGAGAAATCCTGAATAAAACGACGATAGTAGCCAGCCAATCCAAGAAAACTCTGAACTTCATGTACTGTAGTTGGTGCCTTCCAATCCAAAACTTCCTGTATCTTAGTTGGGTCTACTGAAATTCCATCACCAGACAATACATGACCGAGGAAAGGTACCTTCTTTAACCAGAATTCACATTTACTGAACTTGGCGTAAAGCTTATGTTCACGTAATCTGGATAAAACGATTCTCAGATGCTCGGCATGTTCTTCTTCATTTTCAGAATAGATGAGAATATCATCAATGAATATCACCACAAACTTGTCCAGCTCTTGCATGAATACTGAATTCATCAGGTACATGAAATGTGCAGGAGCATTGGTCAGACCAAAAGACATGACAAGATATTCATATAACCCGTACCTGGTAGAGAAAGCGGTCTTTGGTATGTCTTCCGGACGGATTTTCATTTGGTGATACCCAGATCTCAGATCAATCTTCGAGAATACCTTTGCTTTAGACAACTGATCAAACAAGATATCAATACGAGGCAACGGATACTTATTCTTGATAGTGACTGCATTGAGTGGTCGATAGTCTACACACATACGCAGAGACTGGTCCTTCTTCTTCACAAAGATAGCAGGACAACCCCACGAAGAAGAACTAGGACGGATCAGCCCTTTTAGTAAAAGGTCACTAAGTTGGTTCTTGAGTTCAGCTAACTCCTTCGGCGGCATTCTATACGGTCTTTTGGAAATTGGTGCGGTACCCGGAATTAACTCAATCTTAAACTCTATATCACGATCTGGAGGTAATCCTGGCAATTCATCGGGAAAACATCTGGAAATTCACACACTACCGGAACTTCTGCAATCTCTTTTGCTTTTGCTATCATAGCGTTAACTATAGTCTGAGGACTAATGTCTCTAGGAAGTTGCACTAGAAAATCTTGTTGATCTTTTGGATCCCTCAACATAACCACTCTCATAGAGGTATCGATCAGAACACCATTTTCACTCATCCACTTCATACCTAAGATTACATCTAGGCCCAATCCTGGTAATACCACGAGATCTAGATTATATAGACGTCCTTCTATCTCAATCTTTGCTCCTAAGACCAACTGGTTGGTTGAAATATTATTTCTGGCAGCACTAATATTATAACCACTATTATCTAAGGTAACGACCTTCATACCATGCTTGGCTGCAAACGTTGAACTGATAAAAGAGTGGGAAGCACCTGAATCGAACAGCACAATTGCAGGCTGTTGGTTTACTAAAAATGCACCGGCAGTGATAATCTCACCCATAGGAATGGATTCCACCGTGGTGTAATGAACATACCCTTTACACACATCTACATTATTATCATTTGATTTCTTCTGCGGGAGAGGGCAATCTTTGGCCCAATGACCTGACATCTTGCAATTCCAACACGGCCGGTTACTTGGCGGTGCCTTAGGCTTTCCTTTCTTAATACTGCTCCTCTTGACCGGATCCTATTTCTGATATGGGTGATATCTGGTAGATATGCCAGGCAAATAATACTGAGGTGTAATCACCACAAGAGTATTAGTCGTAGGTGCATTAGATTCATGAGATTTCTCGTGACTCTTAGAAGTAGCATACATAGCATTACAGTTCTCTTGAAGGATAGTATCACTGACAAACTCGTTGAAAGTTGCACACTTGCTATTGCACATGGCCTTCATCAATTTAGGACACAACCCTCTTTTGAAACTTGCAATCTTCTTAACCTCTGTATTAACAAATTCCGGAGCATATCTTGATAAGCTGATGAAAGCATGTAGATATTCTGTTACGCTTTGGTCTCCTTGGGTGAGCTTCATAAACTCGGTGTGCTTGATTGCCATGAGGCCAGCAGGAATGTAATGTCCCCGAAATGCTTCCTTGAACTAATCCCAAACTACTTCCATATTCTCGGGCAGGGTACTCCGATAGTGACACCACCAAACACATGCAGGCCCTTGCAACTGTTGCGAAGCATATTCTGTTTTCATATCATCTGCCACCTTGAGCACATGAAACTTCTGTTCGATAGTGTTCAACCATTCATCTGCTTGAAGTGGTTCTTCTGCTTCTCGAAAAATAGGAGGCTCAGTATCCAAGAAATCTTTATAGTTGCTGTACTGGGCAGGCTCAGGTCCTTGATGGACATGGTTTCTGACACTCTCGTCCAAGGCACGCTGACTTTCGGCAAGCATTTGCAGCAACTCAGCAGAGGTAGGTTGCAGAGGAGACGATGACGGTCCTGTATTGCCACGACTCCGACTGCTAGAGCGAAGCTGACGAGACATCTGCAAGTAGTTGAAACTAGTAAGCGTTGATGACGTCGGAAGGCTGCTGACGAATGATATAGGTAGGAGGAAGAGATTATATCCAACTATCCAAATTCCAATCTCAGAAGAAGGAAATCTCTTGGTTTGAGATACTGATCTTCTGACAAGATAGGGAATGACATCCAAGGGAAAGGTTCACAAGAAGATATCACATTGGTGTAGCTCCATAATGGATCATGACTAGCAATCTTTGATACCTGCGCGTGCCGAGCAGCACAACCTTGTGTCGCGCGCCACAGGAGGCTCCCGGTTTCGTCGCGGCACCATGGAGTACTAATCGCAACACCATTACCGAACACACACCCATGAGGAATCCTCACATGTCAGGAATTAGGCGTGTAGAAACAATATCATCCAAAGAGGGGTAGCAAACAAGGATGGATACAAGGTTAGAAGCAATGGAGAGACAAGTTGTAGATCAAAACGCGTCCCAGCTCGAGTAGATAGATCATGAACCTGTGTCTTGCTTTCTTCCATGGCCAGGAATGAATTGGGTTTTAAGGCTGACACTACTGACCACTCCACTAGGTTAGTTGACTACCACAATTCTTCATGAAAGAAATGAAACTATTTATGGGACAACTGTTTGGAGGGAAGAAAATTTTAAAAGAATGGGATAAGCAATTTATAAGGAAGGGAGTAATGCAGAATGCAATGTATGATGCGAACATGGTGCATGCACGAACCGTACGTCCTCACAAACCTAGGAAGAATTTCAGAATTCTAGCGTATAGTTCGGTGGCATACACACGTTCTCTCAATAACGATAACTAGTCATTCTACAGGAAACGTTGTTAATGTACCTGCAAAAAATTGCATTTCAGCCCAACAATTCCCAATATAGCACAGAAGAAAGCAGTAAACTAAATACTTTTCATACATACATCCCCCGATATATATACTTCAGTATCAAAGCTACCCGACAGATATAACCACAATTAAATACTTTCATAATCACATGATTAAACATGTAAGTATGCTAGTAACCACAACTACATCTCCCCTAGACCGACGGTTGGACGGTCATACTCTCACAACTCCCACTTACCAGGGCGTAGAGATATTTTGATCCATACATTACCACCCAAGCGGATGGCATCTATACAATAGCACGCCGTATGGACAACAAAACAGAAAACAAGCAAGAACCCCCAAGTTAGTACCTTAGTAAGCCACCTAATAGTCCTTATTTGGGCAAATAGGATATGACCACTGGCACTCTTTAGATTAGAATTAAGATTTTTCACAAAAGCTTTTGTTTAAATACACAAATGATGTGTTTACTATTGAATCTTGCTCCGATACCAGCTGTAACGGAACCGTCCAAATTATAAGAGCACAAGTTCAAAAACAATCGCCGAAACGATCAAATTCTCAAACTTGAGCCCATATAACTCCGGTAGTCCACAAAATCATGAGAGATTTCAAACCAAACCGAGAGCAACCAGATCGTAGTGATTCAACATAACACAACACTTGTTACAACAGTTCAAAAGTAATCTCATACATCGGAGTACAAATATTTTTATTACAAAACCAAAGTAAAGATTAGCGGAAGCAACATAATTTCTGAAACCATTTGAAGTCAAATACTGCCAGTACATAGTCACATCCTGCAAAAGCATACCAGAAGAGATACTACAGAGACAATGCCCATATGGTCTAGTCTTCACACCCACAAGGCGAAGACAATACTTGCAGCAACAAGTATGAACCTGCTACCTGCAACAGGTGGGGAATAAACCCTGAGTATGAGAAAGTACTCAGCTAGACTTACCCGTCAAAAACCAGAAATAAAGGTGACACCAAGGATTATGCAAGGCTGGTATAAGTGGGCTAGCTTGACTCAATTGCAGAAAAGCGTAATACAGATAAGTAACCATTATATGCTTAAGTATCAAGTGGATCATCATTAATCTGATAACTAGATTAGCACCTGTACTAGAGCAATCACTTTATTAAGAGCAAACAATATTAACCATAGCAGGTATAATGAGGCTATCATCATCATTATCATCAATTCCGAACCATCATTATAATTAGTGTATCTACGCTGGAGATAACCAGTCAAGTTTCTCACTAACCGGGAGAGACGGCGACTCGAATCGATTCCAACTCAGCTGAGGGGGTATTCCTGACACTCACCCGGCAAACCCCGCTAAAGGCAGCCGTAGATAACCTTTGGTACAACTCAGGGTGGGCCCGAACAGCGCCGCGTTCTCGGGGATACCAGTGGCCAGGATGCTCAGGACTTTTAACTCACCTGCCCTTGGACCCTCTGGCTCCCTTCCGAGGCGACTTTCACTTTTCGGCTTCGCAACCTGAGTTGAGCTACTAGGCTTCGCGGTCGGCAACCTCAGGCCGGCCAGCTAAATGTCAGGCATGCGTTCAAAATGACATAGAAGGCTCCAGGTCTCGGTCCTTAATCGACACAGACGGGGATAGATCCACACCCAAGACCTCCATGCCTTGTTGCTTCACTATCGTCATCCCGCCCGGTCTCATTTTATTTTATTAACACATGGTTCACTTCCACGATAGCATGTATAGCCAACCGTGACCTGATAAAGCCCTAGATCTCGCAGGTGACAGGAAATCACCCGACTTCTACCGGTCTAATTTAGCAGGGCTAAGCATAGATACGATCCTGTCTACTTAGGATTCAAGGTTCGAATTGCTGGACAAGGAGTGTTATCAATGCAGCAAGGGTTTCCAACCAACTCCTATCACGTAATGCAACAATACATATAACATGTATATATGGATAATTGCTTTGAAAGTAGGAGGCTTATAATGCTCCGGGGCTTGCCTTAACCGAAAGAAGAGAGATCGAGGTTCGGCTTCAAGAACGGTTCCCACGTCTTCTCCGGCTTCGTCGGACTGGACCTCTGGTTCTCGAACGGACTTCAACTTCGGGTTCCACGCCCAGCGGGACTTCGCTCGTAACACGATTCTCGGCACACCTATTGCATGTATATGCATCCAATGAATTTCATGTATGCATCCAAAAATGACATGATGATTTATGGACGTGCATGAATGATGTGAAGATGAATGCAATGACATTGCAACGTTGTAAGTACAAAACCAAGTTATGTGGTGCTCTATTCAAATCACTTCAAGCTTAGGTGCAAATTTCCTCTCTGGTATTAACACGTTTGAACACCTCTAAGAAACCACTAAGTGCCACGAGGTTAAGACTAAACACACACATAACAAGATTCCATAAATTTAGTATTTACAACATATTATCATAGGTTAATTCTCTTAACTAACAAATCTGTCCAAAAATGGCAGAATCACTAATTTAAATAATTACTGATGATTCAAAAGCACAATTGGATCACACCAAGTTTACCAACTTGTTGTGCATACCAAAGAAACATCAGAAAGTATAATGCCAACTTCTAAATAAATTATTTAATATTCTTTTATAATTTATTTAGTTAATTAGGTGATTAAAGAAACATATAGTAAAACTATATATAAAAATCTACAAAAATTACAGTAGCCACCTAATGCTTCACATAGGCTACCATAAAATTTTCACTTCATTTTGGCAAGCAAATATGGAGATATCAAAAATAACAGATGGCAGGTCTATTTCTAGCATAAATAGGAAACCCTATTGAAAAGTATCAACCAACAGATTTCATATTTTTTCTAACATCTTTCTAATATAAGAACAACATTCACCAAGTTTCACCCTCACTGGATCTATAGAAAAATTATAAAAATTCACACAAGATCCAATCAAGCAAACAAGATAATTATATAACTCTACCAAACCACCTCCAAATTGCATGAAAATTTAACCATAAGATATTCATGGTATGAGCAATTCACTATAAAAATTTCATGTCATTTGGAGCTTCACAGAAAAATATATCATTTTCTTCTTTTTCCACATGAATAAAAGAGATAAATAATAACTATTTATTTTATCACAAAACATGGCACATATTATATTTTTATAATAAACTAGACACTATGTAGACCACACCAAAATTTAAAGCACCCTATTTGGACCTCTAGAACAGGAGATATATATTTTTGAAGTTTGCACATGAATCAAATGAATAAAATTGAAAACAAAACCCTACTCTTCCTCGGGCCGGCCCAGACCACCACTGCGGCCCGCGACGCACGCGGCCTAGAACTCTGGCGCGGCCCACGGCCGGATTTTGGCCTGATGCAGAAAGAAGAGGAGGGGAGGGGACACGCTGACAGACGGGCCCCGACTGCCATAGGGACAGAAGCAGGGGACGGTGGTCGCCGGCCCGAACCTCGCCGGCGGCGAGCAATCCGGCGAATCCAAGCTCCCCGTTGCGCTCCTCACCACAAGGCGATTCGATTGAGGTCCCTTGGGACAGCTGAGGTTAGCCCGAGGTAGGGCACCGCCGGCAATGGCGGGCGGCGGCGCTCGGTGGTGGCACGCCGGCCGGCACAGTGTTCGGCTGGCCTAGGCGAGGGCAGCTACGGATTCGGCGCGATGAGGTGAAGCTATTGGAGCTACTAGCGAGGTGGCAGAGCATCCCGTGAAGCTTGGCCTCGTGTGAGGTGTTGCGGCGGCGACGGACGTGCTCGTTCCGGCCAAACCACGACGAGAGGAAGGGCACCACCTAAGGACAACCATCTATGGGACCTAGAGACCAGAGAACGAGAGGTGGGGAGGCGGAACAAGTTCCGGTGAAGGCTGACCACATGAGAGCGGGTTCACCGGAGGCGGTGACGACGGCGGAGAGGCCGAAACGCGGTCCACCCTGCTCGTCTGGCTTAGCAAGAGGGACCGGGGGGTAGCGTAGGCAATTGTGAAGCTGTGGATGCGCTAGGTTCATCGAGCGACGGGGCGGTGACGGTGTGCGGCCAGCAGCTTACCGCGGCGGCCATGAGCGCCCCCGTGCTCCTATGCCGAGAGCAAAGAAGAGAAAGGGAGAGGCGAAGCGAGAATGAGAATGAGCTGGGCCTCTAGGCGGCGTGGCGATCTCGTGTAGATGAGTAAGGTGCGGCGTCGACGCATAGCAGCCACGCGGCAGCGCCCCTCTGATCGGTGTCGGCCACGATCGAGGTCAGTTCAATTTCTAAACTTACGAACTGAATTGGTCAGTTAACGAACGCGACTGACAGGCGAAATTCTACGTCCTATAACTCCTAATCCAGGCCGATCTAGTGTGAGCTATAGTAAGCAAAATTGTAGAGGGACATTAGGTCTACAAGATTGTCAATAGGGTCTTGAGCTGATTCGGCTTAGGTAGTGAGATACAGCTTGCCAAAGTAGGTCACCTAGAAACTAAAACTAAGTTTCAGTTAAGGCTCGACTGAACCCTGATTTTCACAGCCCTCTAGCTCCTAAACCAGTGAGAATTAGATGATGGTGCTATTAACAAAATCATAGAGCTATGTGAGTACTACAAATATGTCAATAATAACTTGAGCTAATTTGGCCTAGATTAGTAACTATAGAGCCCTAAAGTGGTGTACATTGAAACTGAAATGCACCCTGACTTAGAAAAATTTGCTAAGTGTTGGGCAGTCCACTTACTGAGTTGTGGGCCCAGTTTGAGCACCTTCCAGCCATTTTCATGAGATGGTCATATTGAGACTTTTGTTCCTAATGAAATTTGGCACAAACTTTGTCAAGGTGGCACAGCCATGCAAAAACTTTAGGCTATACTTTTTGTTAGGTCAAACAAGGAAGGTCCTAATGGTCAACTGGTCAAAGCATGGGTCAAGATGGAATTAGGGCATGGTATAAACATAAACCCTAGGTCATTTTGGATTACTAGCATGCTACAACTATTGACAAGGCCCTAATCACAAAGTAGCATCACATAAGCATGAAAGTTTCACAAGTAGGCATTGAAACACTATTAAAATAACTAATGAAACATTACTAACAAAAGTATTGAGACCTTATGTTGCTTATGTTTCAAGAGCATATTTCACATGTTTTCAAGCATAGCAAACTTAGCACATGTACTAGCATGGTCCGGATACATGATATTATCACTGGCACCCATAACATACATATGTTGCAATGTTACACGGTCATGTTTCAAGAAGGATGCACATGAAATGACGATGCTTATGGTAATGTCATGCCATGATCATGCATTATAAATGCATTATGAGGCTAATTAACACCAAGGTGTTACAAGTGTCATCAGTGTCTTGTACGCTATATTCAGTCGACCCATTCTCGACTAAGTGAGCTACCATTGGCATGGCATTCGATGGCTCAATAGTCATTGGTGTGAATTCATTTGAGCTTGCAGTCAATGGTTCAACATTCATTGGTGCTAATCCATTTGAGCTTGCTGTCAGTTCATCGACAATAATTGGTGCAAATTCACTTGTTCCAGCGTTTCCAGGATTCTCGGTACTCTGGACTGTGCTGATGTTGTTGTATTGGGTAACCATGTCGTGACTTGATAAAGAGTATGTCCTTGATAATGCTTGTAGGTTCGTCATCAGCAGAATTGTAAAGAGGGATATTCTCAACAGAAATTGATGTATAATTGGTACTCAAAATCATTGCATCCATAAAAAATCTTCATGCATCAAAGATTTTACTAGTCAGGATAAGTACATCCGGAAACCAGAGCAAGCATAATTTTCACTAAATAGTGCTCCCTCCATTCCAAACTATAAGTTGTTTAGCTGTTCTAGACATAATGTATATCTAGGTACGTAATAAAAGTTATGTATCTAGAAAAGGCAGGATATATTTTCTTTCCTCTCTCTATGATAATAAATCAAGACATGAAGTAGTATTAATATTTGGTTAAAATATGTGAAGTCCCGCATATGCCATTTAATAAGTTTTCAGTCTTTCTTCCAGTTTCTCTTAACAGGCAAAGCAAATATGTTGGTAAACAAAATTATTTGCATATTAGAAACAAGCACATAAAAGTTGTCCCAGAGATAATCCAAGTGAACCTAAGTTTAGAAACTGAGGTAGAATCAAAGCTTCTCATTGGTACATGTCAAATATATTTTGAAAAGAAAAGCTGAACATTGTTATATTGTACAGAGACTAACATAAGGTCAAACAGGTGCAACCAACCTGTCATCATCATCATCTTCCCACAGGTACATGGCCTCCTGCAAGATACCAATCAACAAAGCTACATTAGGCACATATGAACATATCAAATATCAACTTACAAGGAAATGCAAAAATGACCTGATAATGATGCAGAATGTCAATCTTCCAAGCAATAAGTAGATAGCACAAAGGCTCAAAACATTATGTCAGCAAATGAGCAAATGTAGAAAACCAAAGTGCAATCAGTCTTCCAATGTCTGACAACGAGGATTGGCATATAACAACTAAAAGATAGCGGCGATTCCTTCTGTCGAACACTAGTGTCAAGCATGAAATAGGAAGGGACATGCACATCATAAATTTGTTCACCCACCTGGAAACCACGTGATTTAGCCCCAAGAAACCCAGAACAGCTGGCAGCTCCACAGAGGCACCGTACCATCACACCACCATACCACTCAAAATTGTAGTCATAAGATAATTCTGTTCCAAACGGAATGTTTTGCTTTGCAAAGATTCCAACTCTTACTTCCCCCAAGGACATTCCATTTCCTTGTCTCACAATTCGGTTGGCTGTATGCTTCAATTGTGAACTATTAGACTTAATTACTTACAAGTCAATGACAGAAAATTTCAATAATCAAATCACACACATTAGAAGCAAGAATGAAATTTAAATATGTTGTGCGTTTAATACAAACTTTACCATGAATGGTTGATGAATCTCGCAAGGTTCCCTTTTCTTGTTGCATCAATTGACTCATCAGCATTGAGGTAAATGATATAGGCATCCTTTAAACCTAACAGTTACAGAAGCTAGATGTTATAGCTAGCTAAAAAAGTGCCAGTGTGCCACAATTCAAATATAAGAAGGGAGAGAGTATCAGCAGACCCTGGGTTTCATAAGCTTGAGATCTCCGTTTAGCTTCCTTCCATGATATTACTTCTCCACAATATTCAATAACAAATGGACCAGCCTAAAATCATTTTAGTTCCAAGTTACTTAAGCATATTCACTTCAGTATATTGGAGGATATAAGGAAAAAAAAGCACCAACATAATTCATTCACCATAATATTCTCATCAGCCACAAGGCCCCATCCACGCCCTTCAGTTCTTACAAGTCTTGTCCTGGCATATTGACATTTTTGGAACCGCTAGTGTCAGCATAATTGCCATTAAAGTGTAACGTAAAGAATAAGCAACATGCAAGACCTCCTAGATCTGATTTCTTTTTAAGGGGTTATTCATACAAACCCATTCCCTCCTAATGCATGTGGATTGGAGAGGGGAAACTAATTTCCCCCCTCAATCCTTCCCAAACCATTCCAATACACATGAAGAATGGGTTTATCCAAACAAGCACTGAGGGGAAAAATGAACTAATAATGTCATATAGAACATTGACACGGTTCCTGGAAAACTTCAATTGCTCCTCATGCTAATACATGCATGGATCAATGATAGGAGCATGTTTGGATGGTGGCTTGAAAAGGCGGCCAGGCCCAGGCAGACCTCCTAGCATCCGATTTTTTGGACGCCTGGGGCCACGATTTGTTGCCTGGCCAGGCAATGCCTGCCAGGCATCAATCTGAACAGGCCCGATGCAGCACATGACCACAGACAGAAATCACCATGTCCTAGCATTCCAATTTAGCACCCTATATGGATTTTGAATACCTAGAATTGGACCTTGCGCTTTGAAACTAGAATTGGGTCATCAAAATTTGGGTGTTTTGATGCCACAGGAATTGGTGCTGGGAGTACTGAACTGATTCCCGAAGGGTTTTGGGCATTTCGAATGTCCAAAGATTGAATGTGACATTTCAAGTCAGTGAATTAGAAGGGCGAAATACATATCATGTTAGTTTAGAATCAAGTCACATATGTTTGACTTGCTACTACATTAGTCTACCAGCATTCATAATATAACATTAGGCAAAATTGGTTTTGTGGCACCCAAAGATCCAGTTTTAGAAAAGCTAGCAACGAGAGAGTATGGTACAGTTTAATAGCACTGAAAGAACAAAAGGCTAAGCTTTTAAAACTTTGCTAACTTCTGTTAGCATGCTCAGTTTCTCACTGTTCTTTTTTTTCTTTCCATTTTCCCATTTCAGTCTGCAACAAGAAACACCACAATTGTCCGATTTTTTTTTAGATAATAGAACCAAATGTTCCGGCTTCAGCTTCTCACAAAAGAGAAGCATCAGACCAAGCTTATTACAAAATCACTCCAAACGAAACTCACACAGGTGCAAACTAGTTCCCAAGGCGATATCTAAAGTTCCAACCATTTAAAGCAAAAATAAACATGGCTTTTGATTCTAAATTTCTGCAAGCATCTTGGATAAGCACCCTGTGTTCATCCAGTCGTTGCAATGGAGCCCAAAGCCGGAGCCAGTATGTCGCCTTGAAGAGTACCTGCAAAAAAGTTTTTGGTTGACATTTATTAAACACCAAATCATTTCTTGTGAGCCAAATAACCCAACAAAGGGCTGCTACACCTGTCAATAATAAGAGATTGTGTTTTTGTTGACCCAATTTAGACCAACCTCCAAACATATGGGCTATGTTCCTTGGTGGTCTCAAACCAAAAACACAGTGGACCATACGCCATAGAGCCTTAGCGACAATACAATCGAAGAATAAATGTTTTATGGTTTCCAGGCTACTGCAAAAGCTGCAAACCTTACTACCATTCCAATTTCTTTTGGCCAAATTATCCTTTGTGAGAGTAACCCCTTTTTTTAGGAACCACAAGAAAATCTTAATTTTCAAAGGAAGTTTCATTCGCCAAATCTCTTGCGTAACCTTAACCCCATTATTGACAAGGTGATTGTACATTGATTGAACTAAAAAGGATCCATTTTTATGGAGCTGCCAGACAAATTTATCTGATTCCTCGCCCAGGTTGATGTCTAGAAGACGTCCAACTAGATCATGCCATTGTGACAGATTATTCCCCGTTAAAGCCCTTCTAAAGGAAACATTTAGGGGAGTAGACTGTAGAACCTCAGCAACCGTTGCATGTTTTCTACGTACAGTACTATAAAGATCTAGGTATTGAGTTTTAAAGGCTTTTCTATTTTGAAACTGTTGTATGGAGATCCAATCTGATCTACTCTTTTCTTCTCACCCTGATGACCCAACGCGCCTCGGCTGAGTGACCCGAGCAGCAGCCTGTGGCAAACCCTCCTGCCCTCGTGACTTGTTGCTCCTCTTCTCCGAGTGCCCAAGTGACGCATACATAGGGCATGTTTGGTTCAGGGAGCTAAAGTTTAGTACGTGTCACATCGGATGTTGACCGGGTTAATCATGGGGTTTTCGGATACTAATTAAAAAATAAATTACATATTCGGTGGATAATCCGCGAGACGAATTTATTAAGCCTAATTAATCAATCATTAGCATATTTTAATGTAGCAATTAGTGCTAATCATGGACTAATTAGGCTTAAAAAATCGTCTCGCAAATTATCCTCACCCTATATTTTTAGTTTCGTAAATAATCTATATTTAGTACTTCATGCATATGTCCAAACATTCGATATGATGGGGACTAAAGTTTAGTCCAGCCAACCAAACAGACCTACAGCTGGTGACTGCACCCTGACAAGATCAGGGAGGATTGGTCCCTGCAGCATGTGGTTGTTACCCACCTCCCTTGCCCTGGCATATGCTCCTCGTCTTGGAAAACCAGCCAGCAGCAGGTAAGGAATCCCTTTCAGTTTTATTTGAATTGTTGGTGAACCCTAAATTTTGGGGGAAATCAAGAATTCAAACCCTAGAATTGGTTGTTTTGTTTGCCGTTGAGTATCACAGCAAAAAAAAAAGCTCGAATAAATTCATGGACCTCCTAGATTTCCCATGGGTAAGAACATGACTCTACATCTCTAGCGGTCTAGCCTATCTTTCCAACCTAACTTTGTTTAGCTCTGTGCAAGATGTGCTTGGTATTTACTATATAAGGGCCTGCGTAGATGTAACACCCCAGAGGCCCGGCACACGACCCAGGCCCACCCTGCTGAGGGGTGGGCCCCACTTACGTAGCAATCTAAGTGCTCTTTTGTCCTCGCTTTGCACAAAACGGTTAACCGAAGGTTACTACGTGTCTTGGCCTGGCTATTTAAGCTGGTCTGATGAACCTATGGTACTAAACTCCAGCGGTACAAGTAGCCTGGACCAACCGCAATTCGGTCCATGGGCTGGGTCTCACGTCCACCCACCCTCAGGGCTACTTTGGCAGCACAGAATCCTGTCGGGTTCCCTGTAGTTTCCCCGGGCCAGGAAAACGCGGGGCAAGCTCTCCTGGGCCAATTCCTAGTGCCATTTGGGAGTCCACGAAACGTGGAATTGCAGCCCCAATCCCTTCGATTTCCACGGGGCAGGAAGCCATGAGTCATCAGGCCGGGAGCGCTTCCCTGCCCGTTGCCTCACGTGTTGCGATGCATCGCGCATCGCTGCTCCTCCCCGACTCCGCCTCGATTGAGACCGCCCCTTCCGCCGTCGCCACCATGGATCGTCACCTTTGCCATCGCCTCCGCTGCGTCTCCTCTACCAGCACCTCCGCCTCCACATGGTGAGTCCCAAACCTCCTCCTCCATCCGCACCTCCCTGCCTCTGCTAGGGTTTCTTCTCTCTATTCCTCTCACTGGCCCTTGTAGATCCAGGTTTGGACAGCAGCTGGTTGTTTGTGTTGAGCTGGAGGAACAGAGCAGCTGCGTGTCGAGGGAGCAAGGGCGGCACGTTTTAGCGGTGGCGCTCAGCGGTGAGCAGGTGAAGGAGCTGCGTAGCAGAGCAGACTGCTGCCGCCGGTGCTAACTGAACTCGAGTTCAGTCATAATCTCACTCAGTTACCCCCTCCAATCTCTTGATTTCATGTGTAAATAATTTAGTCAGCCTTAACAAAAGTTATTTCTGGTACAGTGAACTACTATATTGGTTTAAGGATCAATAGCGAATTATCAACATTTTGTAAGATATAAGGTCCCAAAGTTTGGTAAATTTGGTACAGAATTAAGAATTCAAGATTCACCTTCAGAGTTAGCAAACTGTTGTCTCTTGGCAAATTTGAATGGCTTCAAAACTATTGATCCTGGTATGTTAGTTAACCTGAACAAGGCCATTTGATATACCAAGAAGATTGATACTATTTGTTCAAATTGTTTTCAGATATGAACTTCATAGTTCAGAGCTAAGTTTCAGAGATATATCAAACAGCTTTCTTTAGCATTTTTGTTTGGTTCAAATTATTACTAATATTAGATCTTTGATCAGCAAGGAATACATTATTTGATAGCGCCATACACAGTTCCAATTTATAATGATAAGCAGGTGTTTCTCCTTTCCATCTAATTTATGTTAACAATTCCTTGATTTCATAATGATAACCCTGTTTAGATTAGCATCCAGATAGCAACTCAGACCTTATAATCAATCCATTGATAAACATTCAGTCTGACATTCTCGCTACATTCTTGTTGTGCAAATAATTCAGCAAAATTCTTTTCCATTGAGCTTTTCTGAAAACCATCTATGGTTAGCAACCTGGAACATTTGAATTGCAATGTGCGATAGCTTAAGTCATCATGGTTTTTTAAGGACATTGACTGTTGTGTGGTGTGCACTTGGTTTTCCTTTGAATTCTGAAAGTAAAAGTCAATTACACAATTACAAAGGATGTTGCAAGCTAATTCTAGTTGTGTATGCCTATGTGATTAAAAAAAAAACTTGGCCAGGTGGGGTAAGACCGCCCCCACGGCATTTACTAAGATAGAATATCTCAGTTCCCCTGGCTGAGAAAACCCCCGAACCCTGGCCCTGTCCCGACACTAGGGACGGACACCGCAGGGACCGTTACCTGGGCCGGTCCAAGGCCGGGGCACCGTTGCCGTAGGCCGGAACAGGCCGCCACCGCTAGTGCTTTGGCACATGGGACCAACGAGGGGATTTTTTTACCTCGAGGTGGAAATTCGCCTTACTCAGGGTTCGAACCCCAGACCTCGAGGGTGCCTCAGGAGAGCTAGACCAACTGGACTAGCACCCTTTGGCTATGCTTATGTGATTAGAATGTTAGTTCTGAACATTCTTACACTTTTTTCGCAGTTTAGGATTTCCATTCAACATATGGTTACCATGATATGATTTTGCAACCTTACTATTATGTAGTCTCTACTCTAAATTTTACTCAATGTATCTGCAGGAGTTTAACAGAGAAACAAGGTTTACATCAAGATGTTGATCCAAAGAAATTGTATGCAAGATTGAGGAAGCTGCAAAAGTGTCAAATTTTTAATTGATTATGGCAGATAGTCTCAGATTATATTATATTTTAATTATCTATGTATTTGTATGGAGAGACCTGTGACATATTTCGTCTTGTAGAATTTTCATAAAGTGCAGGGAAATGTTGTCAAAATATATTTTTTAAATTTGAGTTTTGCATGTTTCAGTTTTTGGTTTTAGAAAGAATCTAACGTTTTCGTTTGGACAGCATGCGCAGTTTGAATGTGACTTTTTTTTGAGATTTTTGTTATATCCTGGGATTTCTGCCCCTTGTTTAGCATGTTTTCTTATGTTACTCACTTTCTTATTCACTTGCATTTTATGTTTTTTATCTAACATATGTATCATCGGATGATCCTTCATGCATACATACTGCTGGTTTGTCCAAGCCAACAGTTATCAACCAACACGTGAATACGTGATTATCTCCCTGGGAAAGCATCCAAATAGCAACTGATTATCTCCCTGGGAAAGCTTCCAAATAACAACGGGGAAGTTACCCCATGCGGGGATATCCCCCCAGCAGGTGGACGGGGATTGCCTTGTCCAGAAAATTCCCTCACACCCGATCACTTCCCTGGGTTAATCACCCTGTGGCTGCCAAAGTAGCCCTCAATGGATTCGACGTCCTCGTCAAGCTATCCAACCATCTTACCTATACGGAACAAATGTGCGGCCCATGGGCTGGGTCTCACATCCACCCACCATCAATGGATTCGACGTCCTCGTCGAGCTATCCAACCATCTTACTCATACGGGACAAATGCTCAGGATCGACTCTCTTGGCCATGATTGTATTTCCAGTTCCTCGGCCCAGGCACCATGGCCTCTCTGGAGCCATGCACAACCTGTCCAGGCTTCTAGACCATACGAAGCGTGAAACCGCAAGAGTTGGCTCTAAATACCATTTGTAACACCCCAGGCCTAGCACACAGCCCAGGCCCACTCTGCCGAGGGGTGGGCTCCACATACGTAGCAACTTAAATGCACTTTCATCCTCGCTTCATGCAAAACGGTTAACCGAATGTTACTACGCGTCCTTGGCCTGGCTATTTAAGTTGGTCTGGTGAACCTTGAATTCACGGTATGGTACTAAACTCCAGCGCTACAAGTCGCCTGGCCCATCCGCAATTCGGCTCATAGGCTGGTCTCATGGTAGATCACTTGGACTAACTAGTGGCTAAAAAATAGTCCTAGTCCATTCAAATAAGCAAACTAATAGGTGGACTAATGTTTAGTCTACCCCCTACTAACAACTAGTCCATTAGGTGGGCAAACCCAGCTAATGGAGCTAAAGGAACTAATAGGTGTCCATGGAACTTTTAGTTGGGTATTCAGACACACCACAAATGATTTTTTTAGCTAGCTTAACTTTAGCGGACTAATTTTTAGTTTGAACTAACAACTAGTCCTAGTTCATCCTAATAAGCCATAAACCTTCTGTTCCAGGGTGAACCCAATGATAGTGTAGATTTGAGAAGATAGTGAGCGCATATGCGCATGTCGGCATGTCCACAATGGTATAAGGGAGTATTGCAACGGCAAAAGGATAAACTGGGTGTGGACTTAGAGGAGTAACCTAGTAAAGGCAGATGACTGCAATAGATGGAGAAGTTCACAGTATGCTAAAAAACCGAAGATTAGAAACTTGCGGTGATATTAAAGTGTACAAGAATCTTTTGGTGTTATTTATCTAAAACAAGGATCTTTCGGTGCC
This sequence comes from Saccharum hybrid cultivar R570, assembly GCA_038087645.1. Lineage (NCBI taxonomy): Eukaryota > Viridiplantae > Streptophyta > Magnoliopsida > Poales > Poaceae > Saccharum > Saccharum hybrid cultivar. The sequence continues at coordinate 12,620,427 of JAQSUU010000562.1, read as the reverse complement.
ATGGACCAATTTTGCCTTATCCATGCATTAAAGCGCCCTATGTCCGGCTGATCGTTTCTGCGGCTGCTGCTGATGCTGATGCTGATTTGTTGTGAGAGAAAAATACTATTGAATGACTGGCTGATTCTGGCTGATAAGCTCAAACCAACAGGGCCAAAACAAAACTAATGCATCAGGCATCAGATAACTTTGAACTTATAGCACTAATCCAAAATAGCAAGGTCGTACCTGATTCTTGCCGTACACACCACAGCGGCAATAGCCAGGCGTGCATTCTGTGTTAATAAGTTCAAGCACCGGTCTCCACATGGACTCTCTGGATCCAAGATATCATACTGGCACTCACACACAGCTATGTCCTCCTCTGTCTGCCTCTTGTGCCTCCAAAAGATAACACAGGAAGTCAGGTACATTCCCATAACAACAGAAAACGAGAGGAAATGTTGCGAACCAGTCTCATCAAAAGTTCAAACCACATTGGACAGATTGAGAAAGAACTAACGCAGAGCTACTCGGTTGCTCACTTTCTGTAGGAGAAATCGTTGCTGTCAATGTGGATGTACGATGGTGTCTCTGCCACTACTAAATTTTGACCCTATTGCATCACGTCCCCTTGCATCAAATACAAATATGATGTAATAGGTGGCTGCTATTGCATCGATTTTTAAAATATGATGCAATAGGTGGTCATTATTGCATCGAAAATGAGTTGGATGCGATAGTAATTCATATCGATGCAATAGGTATGATCTATCGCATCATTTCGAAAAAGGGACGCAATAGGTAGAAATTATTGCATCGGACACAGTTGGTTGTGTTAGTATTGATTTTTTGATGCAATATGTAGGTGGTATTGCACCGGTTTAGAATATAGATGCAATTAGGAAGTACTATTGCAACGGATTTGTGTTTGATGCAAGGTCACCTTGCGACTGCCTAGCTGGCTGGTGGGACCACGTCTAAGTGAATAGATAGTTGGTGGGACCACGTGTAAGCCTCTATTTATGTTGTATTGGGGTGTTCTATTTCTTTTCTTTAGTGATTTTTCATCATGCGCGGAATGACAAGAAGTGAAGAAATAAAAATTAAAAGGGGTATACATTTATATGTATATTAATTAACAAAAAAGATACCAAATAGAAACAAAAAAATTTTTAAAAAAACTTACAACAAGATAAAAATTAATATGGGTATACATTTAAATAAATATTTAAAAAAGACAAAATTTAAAAAAAGTGGAGTCCAAAAGGAGTCAAACTTGGGACCACATAAATTAGAAATGTAGGTCTTTACCACTAAACTAATGACACAATTATATTAGTGGTTTGTCTTTTTCTATAAATTTTATCATCTTTTTTTAGGGAAATAAATTTTATCATTTGGAGCTCTGCATTCGAGCGGAAGATGGGCTGCTGGCGCTTGAGCCAGCCCAACGCGGACGGCCCAGCATGTGGAGGACGGAGGCCAGCCCAGGTGAGTATTCGAAGTGATTTTAAAAAAATAAATAAAAAATATGCTCCAAGTGGTGCTCGAACTAGAGACCGTAGGTCCTAAGTTTGCAACTCTACCACTGAGCTACGAAACCTTTAGTGGATATCCGGTTTCTCTAGGCTTATTTGATCGTATTAACATTTGTTTCCTGATTTCAACAAAAAGAAAGAAAATAGCAAAATGAGCGTAGCACATAGGATTCAAACCTGGCAACTTCGTAAGGGAAGCCGAGCAGGCAAACCACTGCGCCATTGCTCCAATAGTGAACGGTAAGGTTCATTGCCCTCATACGCACGTACATGTTCCAAGCACGTACATTGCCCTGGCCGCCACCATCGGACTCCCTCGGCCCATGCTGTCCACGCTCACCCGGAGGTCTCCATAGGCAGCGCTCGAGGAATCGCGTGAGTCGGCCCCAGCAACGCCGACGTGCTGCGCCTAGCCCGGCCAGTGGCCGCCCAGCGGCGTCGGTGCGCACCCCCGCACCGTCGTCCCTTATCTTCTTCATCGGAAGGTCCCAAATTCTTTAACCCTAACTTTCTCTGATCTGATCTGATAGTAGCTCGTACATCAGCACTGGCGGAGGCAGGGGGCCAGCAGGGTCCATGGCCCCCCTCAACGTTTGGTGCAAATAAAAAAATACTTCTGTGGATGTGGCCCAACGCCCAAGCCCATGTACGTAGAGACTACAGACTGGACAGAGCCGAACCGTCGGGCGTCGGTAGTCTGACCTTCCTAGGCCGATTCGTGATCCTGCGTTCCTACCGTGGTGCCGCCGGCGCCGCCACACCCGCTCCCTCGTCAGCCTCTCCCGCACGCCCCAACAGAAACCCCGTGTCGCCGGTCCGGTAATCACGCGCGGAGAGATCCTTCCATCTGCGTGTGCTCACCCTGAACGGTGATTCGAAATTCAAACCCGCGCCCTTGCCTTTGACTGCCGATCGCCACACCGCCGCGCCCTCGCCTTGCCTGCCGATCACAACCAGGGCCTTCTCATTGGCATCGCATCGGCGCGCCCGTCGCCGCACACCTGTCGCCGATTGCCGCCCGTGCTGTTGCCGTGTCTGCCATCTGAAACATTCGCTGTATCCCTTCTGTTCGTCTGAATCTGAATACTGAAGTTCTCGCGGGGCTACACTGCTGCAGGCTGCCGCCGTCCGGTCAGATGATCAGATGAATTCATTTGAATCTGAATACTGAAGTTCTCGCGGGGCTGCACTGCTGCAGGCTGCCGCCGTCCGGTCAGATGATCAGATGAATGCGCATGCGCCCGCATAGTACCAAGGCGAGTTCATCTGGACTGGAAGGATCTGTTCAATTCGAAATCATTGTGTCCGTCGAGCAGGTGCGTGCAGTACTACAACCGTGATGTATATATGCGGTGCCCATGCAATCAGTGTCCACCTTCCTCTGATTTTTCATTTGTATATTGCCTCGATTTTCTATATGTTCTCGATTCTCTATATATGCCCGTGCAATCAGTCAAGATTCAGATACACTTCTATTCAGATATATATGTATATATGCAGTACTCTAGGCAAGATTCAGATACACGTCTATTCTAAATATGGATAATGCATATACAGTTTTATCATACATATATAATATTGTAATTTGCATATTCTATTCTTCTTGCCAATAAGCCGCTTCTATTTTTTTTAAGGGAACAACCTGTCTTTCTAATGCTCTCATGCACTCTGTTCTAATACTGCGTATCTGGAAAATGCACTACTGCTTGGCTCAGGGCAAAGCATGTTTATGGATATCAAGTTGTCCCTGAAGCGAAGTTGAATGCTAAGTTCATTCACTCGGGAAGGAATTTCCAAAGCCTGACATAATCATCTCAGGTTCGTATTGTTTCATATACTGCTACTATTCATTGGCATTCAAATTTTAATTACGCCATGATGTTCCCTAGAACGAGTTGGTTGCCACTGAACAAACAGGACAGGATAATCTACCCTACTAATGCACTGACTTTTTCTTTGCTAAGCCCACCCAAAAAAATATCCCCCACTGAGATGCCACCCCTTTGTACACCCCACGAATTGTTATTTTTTAGATTTTTGTTACACAATTGCTATTTACTTTGCCTTTGTTTCCAATATGTAGCATGTTCTTATTTATCTTTGTGTGTGTTTGTCAGGTGTTCAAATCAATGTCACACCAAGGTAGAAGTTGGATGCGGCTGGATAAGGCATCTGCAGAGTGGCAACAAGGATTAACAGAATATCTTGATAGCACCTTTGGAGGCAGCTCTAAAGGAGGAACAGCACCATGTCCATGTTCAGCATGTCGTTCCTCGACATTTATAAAACGGTCGGATGTTTTGAATCATTTGCTTCGGAAAGGTTTCGATGAAAGCTTCATCCGAGAGCAGGAAAGTATATGTGAAGGTTCAGCTATTGATGATGATGATGATGTTGATGATAGGGCTCGTACCACAGAATTGTTACATTCTATGATCAGGGGTGAAATACGTGGAGAAATCGACGAGGAACAGCCAAATGAGATGGCAAATAAGTTCTTTAAATTGCTACAAGAGGCCAAGAAGAAGTTGTTTTCAGGCTGCACGGAAGCTACCCAGGTGTCTTTCATTGTCAAAATGTTTCAGATGAAGTGCATGTTTGGTCGTAGTAATGCTTGCATGGAGTACATGCTTGGGCTGTTCTTGCTTATTCTTCCACAAGGACACTGCCTCCCAGATAGTATGGAGAAGATCAAAAAGGTTGTTAGAGATCTTGGTCTAAATTATGAAAAGATAGATGCATGCTATAATGATTGTGTGTTATTTAGAGGGAAAGAATATGAGGGTCTGGATAATTGCCCAAAATGTGGTGAGACAAGGTGGAAGCAGTCTAAAGAGGTACAGGATGTTGGTAGTAGTTGTGGCTCAAAAAAGTGTGTTCCACGTAAAATCCTACGATACTTCCCACTAATTCCTCGGCTCCAAAGGATATATATGTCAGAGACTAGAGCATCATATATGCGTTGGCATAAGGAAGAATTGGTGGTTGATGGAAAAATGCGACATCCTGCGGACTCCAAAGCATGGAAACATGTGGATGCAACATATGAATGGTTTGCAGAGGATCCTCGTAATGTCAGGCTTGGCCTGGCATCTGATGGATTCAATCCGTTTGGTATGTTGAATGTGTCATATAGTTGTTGGCCTGTGATTTTAATTCCTTACAATCTTCCGCCATGGTTGTGTTTGAAACAGTCGTATTGGATGTTGTCGATGATGATACCAGGAGCGAGATCGCCTGGTGTTAGCATTGATGTGTACTTGCAGCCTCTAATTGATGAGCTCAAAGTTCTCTGGGAAGAGGGTGTCAAAGCCTGGGATGCAAAGGAGAGGGTGTCAAAGTTCTCTAATTGACCGGTGCAACAGGGTCAAAATTTAGTAGTATGCGCATTCTTCCTCCTGCAATCCGAATAATTGGACAAATTCAGCATACAGAGAAACACCTAAAAAAAAGCACATCTTCCGGAAGCCTCGTTCAGAAGAGATGAAGAAATGAGTTCCAAGCAGCAGAAACACCATTAGCATTCGTGATTCGTCCACTGTAGAACAGCAGGCAGCCACAAGACGGCCTGAAAAAAGAAAGATTCGGGGTGAAATTGGAATTTAGAGGTGGCGGATGAATGAATCTTACAACAAAGCAAGCTGAAGGAAGAGTTCTTCACTCTTTCAAAAATCTGAATAATCTGGGAGAAGTGTGAGGCTAGGGCGTTTTCTCTAAAAAATGAGGCGAGGGCGTACCAATAACTTCCAGCACTCCGGATCAACAAGAGAGGAGGAGGGAGAGGTCACACCCTGTTTGTTTCGCTAAAATTTAGCTTATACAGATGATTATGTTGATTTTTTTTTGTGAGAGAAAAAAACACTATTCGTTCGCTGAAAAGTACGGTCGGAGTAGTTCAAGCGAACAGGGCCGGGGGTGCCAGGCTCGTTAACGAGGGGAAGGAGAACAGCGGCAGCTGAGACGGGTACGGCCGCAAGGAGCCGAGGACGAGAGGCTTGATGCGTCGGTGGCGAGGGGAGCTGGGAACAGAGGTCAGGGGTCCCACGCATAGATGGGGTCATGGTCATGGGGCCCATAGGGAACAAGGGAAGGAACGGAGCTTTTTTGTTTGAAGAAAAAAAAAGAAAGAAATAGGCCAGCCCATGAATTGCTTCGCGGTAATTTGTACTGTTTCATGTGTTTGTGCTGCTGTCTAGAACCTAAACAGTGAATTAATCAATTAAGGCCCTGTTTAGTTCTCACCTAAAAACTTTTCACCCCGTCACATTGAATATTTAGACACATGCATAGAGCATTAAATGTAGATAAAAAACTAATTACACAGTTTGCATAGAAACCGCGAGACGAATCTTTTAAGCCTAATTAGTCCATGATTAGCCATAATTGCTACAGTAACATGCATGTGCTAATGACGGATTAATTAGGCTTAATAAGTTCATCCAGCGGTTTCCAGACGAGTTATGTAATTAGTTTTTTTATTAGTATACGAACACCCGACATCCCATGAAACATCCGATGTGACACATAAAAACTTTTCATTCACGAACTAAACAAGACCTAAATAAATGGTTGGATTGCTTAAACTTGTCTAAACCGCTTAAATGGTCCAAAGATAATTGAGTTTACCGTGATTAAATGAGCTAAATAGCCATTTAATCAATAGGAGGATTACAACTACTACGTTTGGCACCCAATTAATTATAACATCATTAATATATGAGGTGGAGTGGGATTTAGTTTCTTTCAAAAAATTTAGTAGAATACTTATTTTTTTATATGCGTAAATATGTTTACTTTGTAGCATATTGAGCTTTTACATAGATAAATATGTATATGTAAGTGTTACTATATAAAATTGTTTAGATCATTTGTACCATTTGTCTCCATGGAAGAATGAGGTGGTTTTAGTGCTACAGTAGATGACGTACTTTGTTTTCCTTTCTCCTCTCTTCCGTCTCACTGTCGCCGGCGTCGCCGTGGACGCCACGTGCCTTCTCGCGTCGGCGCGGGCGGCCAACCACCTGGCCAAGGTCGCGATGCCCCTGGCCACCTCACCGCTTTTTTTTTCTTGCTCTATAAAAGACGAGCGCCAGTCTTCGACTTTCTATTTTCTTCTTCTTCGCCGCCGCCGTCGAGCTCTCCGTCAACGGCGAAATTCATCGCGCACTCACCATCTTCATCCAATTGACCGTGCAGTCGTGTTCACCTCGCTGTTGTGCATCTCCTGAGCCCGCTCGCGTAGCCTCGCCTTGCCGGAGTGGCGCACGCGCGCGGTTCTTCCCTCAGCTTTGCCGGAGCGCCGCCGTGAGGTACTTCGCCATGGCCAGGTTACCTCAGAGCATATCTTCCCCTCCCGTCTCGCGTTTCTACTCCGTTTTGCTTCCCTGGTGCTCATCGGCCCGTTATTTTGATCTCTACCGTTCAAGGTCGACCGGAGCGTCACCATCGTTTCGTTGGAGCGTGCCGCCGAGATGCCATCAACGACGATGAGCTACCTCTGCCTCGTTTCCATTCCAACCACCGCGGAGAACCTCACGTGGTAAGCTCCCTGGCCGTTGCTAGCCCCTCAACTGTGCCACTACCGCGCCCTAGTGGCCGGCGCAGCGAGCGCCGCATCGCCGGGCCGCCATGGCCGCTGGCGAGCACGAGCCGAGCCTTAATTCAGCCACCTAACCCCCTAGATGTGTGCGCAAGGTCGAGATGAGTGCGTTGGTACTGATCTTGTCACCGGCGAGCTCGCCGTCGGCGAGTTATCGGCGGTCAAAGCCAGCGCGGTCGCGGTCAACGCCGGAGTGGGCCGCGCTGGTCACCGGGACCTGCCTGTCAGCCTCTGCGCTGACTGTGCATGCACGGGAAACGTTTTTAGAATCCTTTTTTTCATAAGTATGCTGGAATTTGTTTTTTTCATAACAAAATATTTAGAGCTCAAAAAATTATGAAAATTTTTGGGTAGCTTCTCTGTGATGATGTTTACCTAGGAAAAATAGGAAACGTAGAATTTTGATAGTTTTGGCATGAGATAAAATTCTCTCTTTTAACTAATAAATGCAAATTCTATGATTTTTGTAGGCCAAAATAATTACCCAAAAATTATGAAACTTGTTTTTCCACTGTTTTATGATATAAACAACCTCCACAAAATTTTGGGACGAATTTGAAATGTTTAAATAAATCCTTATTTCATGCATAATTAATTAATTAAGAAAAGGTGATTAGGGTTGATCCTTATATGACTTGTTTGGCATTTTGGTTTGATTATTGACTTTGGGACATATAATTCACTGTTGTTCCAAGGATGGGTAGTCTTTTTCTTGTAAACATGAAGAAACTTGCTTTATGGAATAAATGAACAACTTAATGCAACCCTAGCAATAAGTAACAAGTTGGTTTTGTTGGCTTGCAACTTTATCGTGAAGAAAAGTTGTACTCAAGTTATTAGTGTGATATGCATCCATCATGCATCATGTTTAACATTTCCTCATGTTGAGCATATATCATTATCACGTATAGTGACAGGAGGTGAGGACGTGACCGTTGATCAAGTCCCTAAAGAGGAGCATCCCTCGGTGGAGGTTGGGTTTGATATCTGTGGTTCGTCAGAAGATCCTAACTCCTCCGCTAACCAAGGCAAGCCCCGAAGCATTTAAACCATTTCCTAGTATTTTATAAATGTTTATCACACTTTAATTCTCGTAAAATGTGCATTAGGTAAAATAGGTAATGTTTGGAAACCTATTGTTGCATGCTTGCCTTGATATAAAACTTTACCCTTATTACTTTGTTAGTAATACAAGAGTAGTAATGCTTAGCTATGCTTAGTTAATAAGAAGTCGAATGATGTTTTCATCATTCGCATTGACTCTATACTCATGAAATATTTTGATGATTAATGATGAATATGGATTAATTGGAGACCAGACAGGACACGGGTTATGTTTTGGTGGTTAAGCCAACAGGGTTGCCTGGTCGTGCTAGTCTCGTCTGTGTCGATTAAGGACCGATCGTTGTAGGGCCGCTTGTGGTCGAGACTTTGTAGTACTAGCCACATACTCCGGTAAGCCTAATACTTTGGCTATTCCATTATGGGAGAGGACAACCGCGCACTAGGAGTGGAGAGATGGCGAGAGTAGCGTGTACCCACCCTACTAGAATAGGGTAGGGCGGTGGAGTACTGTACTTTCGGGTGGCGCGAACCCATTCCTATTTTGGAGGATCCGAGTGAAGGTTGATATATGTAGGTCCGGGACCTGCATATGTCGTATGGTTGGGAATCCCCAGCTGGGTTTTGAATCGATTCGAATGTCGTTGCTCCTCGGTTATGGAGACTCGATCAACTGAACTGCATAGTTAATCAATGGAACAACGGCACTATGATTATGAGGTGTGATGATTCAAGAAGTATTTGATTTAGATCAGGTGCAAACTGAAGACTTATAATGAATCAACTAGAGCTAAAACGTTGAAAGTAAAGATCAACTTTAATAAGCTTTTCTGCAAAAGATTAATCTTGATGCTTGCTAAAACCTTACCTTGACTTCCCGAAAAGCCAGCATATCCTTGGAGTCTTTCTTTTGTCAGGTAAGTCTTGCGGATGAACCCCAACAACAGGTAGGCTTTTGTCCCTGCTGTATGACGGTTCTAGAAGATGATGGAAATCAGCAGTAGATGTGCTATACTATCATCCGTGGGCTGGATGATACTTTATGTAAGGAATAAAGAGGTGTTAGACATGGTATCCTACTTCGCTTGAGAAATTAAAACGTATGGTTTGTAAGACTTGAATAAATGGTTTGTAATACTTTCGCTCTTCAACTCTGATGTAATATATTTGAATCAACTGTTCTAATACTGCAATGTCTTCTATAATGATCCTGCGGAAAGTTGAATCGTGAATGATTCGGGGTTTCCTGAGGACACCCGACAAACTACCGGAATTATCTGGTTCCCATGCATAACAGTCAGAGGTCTTTAATACAATGACAAGTGTATGTGGGCCATATAATTTGGGTGGTTCTACCACATAAAGAATCTAAATGCAAAAACAAAAGGTGACCGACCATTTACTGTTTAGTGTTTAAGATAATATTGTACTTTTTGTGAGTAAATTGATTCATGTAAAATTCTAGCATTTCAAAGGAGCCCCCAAATTCCAATGTTTAGTACTCTGTTGTCCGATGTCCCATTCGAGCGACAGTGATCCATCCAAGACCGTGACTCCATGAGGCGAGATGGCATGGCGTACTTTTTTTTGAACTTGGCCGATTCATTACTCAGCTGACAAATCGTCAGACACAATTACAAATACATCATCAGGGATGGTACTCGTGATTAGCTCCTCTCCTTCGATGCAGCTGTAACCTAAACTCGCCAAAGCATGGGCAGCTCTATTACCATCTCTACCTAGAAAGTTACAGACAAAGGCATTAAAATTGGACCTAGCTAAAGACTTAAGTTCCTCAATCAGTCCTCCTTCCGGCCGAGTATCATAGCCTTTGGCCTGTACAGCTTGCTGAACATTCAGTGCATCAGTCTCCAGTATTAACTTGCCGATGCCCAAATCACTCGCCACCTGGACTCCTTGCAAGCAGGCGATAAGTTCAGAGTGGAAAGCACTTAGTGCATTGTTGATCTTCCCTCGGCCTGTCAACACCACATCTCCATCGTGGTCTCGGATCAAAAATCCCCAGCTTCCGGCCCTGGTTTCCTTCATAAATGATCCATCGCAATTGAGCTTCAGAAAACCCTCCGGTGGTTTACTCCATTTCACTCTTGACATTGAGTTTTGTGGCTTTGGAGCACACTGAGACTGAGATGTCTCATTAGCATAGATTCTGATTGTCCGTGCGAGTTCCTCAGCTCGTCGGTCTTGACCTTCTTCCTGGACAGCGTTCCGGTTAGTCCACAAAGACCACAAAGTGATGACCATTAGGGTAGCCATCTCCTCTTTCTCCGATAGGATGACTGAGAGAGCCTCCATGGCTGAAAATTGTGCAGCCAATCTCTGTCTTCTGTCTTCCAAAACCAATAGGTTCCAGACTTGCTTGGCGAGCTTGCATTTAAAGAAGAGGTGGCCCCCATCTTCATTGTCTCTTCCACATACCGGGCAGCAAGGGTCTATTTCCATGCCACGATGGACAAGCTTGCAGCGAAGGGGTTGGCTATCATGCGCCATACGCCAAAGAAAGTGTTTCACTTTGTTTAGACAGTTAAGGCCCCAAATCTTCTTCCAGATCGGATCTACTTGTTGCCTGCTTCCACCTTGAGCAGCCTTGCAATTGCTATTTTTGATAAAATCATCTCTGCATATTTTGTACGCGCTGCGGACGCTGAACTTGCCATGCTTGTCAAAATGCCAGGCCAAGATATTATCCCGGCCTTCAAACACAGGGATCGCCAAGATGATTTGTTGATCTTCTTCCCAAAAGAGCTCCTTGACCAACTCCACATCCCAATCACCAGTCATAGGATTGATCACTTCATCTACATCAGTCACCAAATTTGTCCCCCTAGGCGTGATGGGCCTTCTAGATTGGTCCCTCGGGAGCCAAGGATCACTCCATATTTTCAAACCTTTGCCGTCCCCAACTCTCCATATCATTCCTTTTTTCATCAGCTGAACACCTCTCAAGATACTCCGCCAGGTATATGACATGCCTGACTTCGATTTAGCATCCAGTACTGTAGAGTTGTTGTAGTACTTTGCTCGCAAGATACGTGCACATAGCGACTCCGGCCGATCCCATAGTCTCCAAGCCTATTTTAATAACATAGCAAGGTTAAAAGCATGGATATCCCTGAAGCCCAAACCCCTTCACTTTTCGGACGCATCAGGGTGACACGGTGCAACCAATGGATTTTATGCTTTCCCTCCTGCTGATTCCACCAGTACCGGCAGACCATTGAGCTAATCTGATCACAAAGAGTCTTTGTTAAGTCAAAACACCCCATCTCATATGTTGGAATTGCCTGAGCCACCGCTTTGATGAGAATCACCTTTCCAGCCCACGATAAGAATTTTTCCTTCCAACCCTGGATGCGCTACCAGACTCTATCCTTGATATAAGAAAATGTGCTTGACTTTGATTTACCCACCTGTGCAGGGAGCCCCAAATACCGTTCATTCATTGTTTCTTTCGTTATTTGCAGCGTGGCACAGACCTCCTCCTTCCTCTGTGCCCTGGTATTTCGGCTAAAAAGAACCGTTGATTTTGCCTTGTTGATCATCTGACCCGACACACTCTCATAGAGATCCAGTATGTCCTGAAGTTGCTTAGCATCCCCCTCCGTTGCACGAATCAAAATTAACGAGTCATCGGCGAACAAGAGGTGTGAGACACTTGGTGCATTTTGGCAAACCTTCACTCCAGCAATTCTCCCTTCATGCTTCGCCTGCTGTAATAGAGCAGAGAAGCCTTCTGCACAAAGGAGGAATAAATACGGCGACAACGGATCTCCCTGGCATAACCCTCTCAGTTTTAAATCCCTCAGACAGCTCCCCATTCACCTTGATATGGTAGGCAACTGTGGTCACACACTCCATGATGAGATTGACCCAAGGTTCGCCAAAACCCATTTTCAGCATCATGTCATGGAGAAATTTCCATTCGACCCTATCGTATGCTTTACTCATATCTAACTTGAGTACTGCAAAACCAACATCACCTTCTCTTTTATTCATCAGGTAATGAGTGATCTCATAAGCAATAAGGATATTGTCTAAAATCAAGCGTCCCGGGACAAATGCACTTTGGTTTGGCGTGATAATGTCAGGAAGCACATCACGAAGCCGCCTAGACAAGACCTTTGACACCACTTTATAGATCACATTACAGAGGCTTATCGGCCGAAGTTCTGTTACCTTCTCTGGCTTTTTCAACCTTGGGGATCAACGCAATAGTCGTTTCATTCCAGCCCTCCGGCATGCCTCCACCATTTAGCACATGCAGCACCTCACGTGTCAGCTGCTCCCCAACAACATCCTAGAAATTTTTGTAGAAGACCGATGGCAACCCGTCCGGCCCTGGAGCCTTTAGGTCCTCAATGGAGTCTAAAGCATTTTTCACCTCCTCTTCTGTAAACTCAGCCATGAGTTTAGAATTCATTTCATCTGTGACCCGAGCTCGGACGGCACTAAGGACCTGCTGGGAATGCTCCTCAATGCCATCCACTCCAGCCCTGAAAAACTGCACGAAATGATTAGTAATAAACTCCATCTTTTCCTTTTCATTCACCACCCATCCCCCATCATCTTTCTTCAAATTCCCAATCATGTTCCTTCTTTTCCTCTCCGAACAAGCATTATGGAAATAGCTTGTATTCCTATCACCAAACTATAACCAGTTTATGTGAGCTCGCTGCCTCCAGTACATGTCAATCTGATCCTCCAACCAATCCACCTTGAAAATCCACACCGCCTCACGTCCCACTGCATAATCACTGATCGGTGCTCGTCTCCATCTCTCTAATTCTCTTTTTGCCTCTTTCAGACGTTTCTCCAAGTCTCCCAAACTATTTGAGCTCCACTCCTTCAAGCTCCGCGCCACTCCTTTAATATTTGAGCTCAAACTATCTCCGTTATCCACCGAACCCCACGCATCCTCCACCACCCGTCTACAGCCCTCCTCTTTGAGCCAGCTAGCTTCAAACTTGAAACCATTTTCACCACCCCCGGTCCTTCTCTCGGGTGATCTCTCAGTGAGAATAATGACCGGGCGATGGTCCGACCTGTACATGTCTCCATTCCTCACCAGCACCATAGGAAACTTCTCCCTCCACTCACCATTAGCCACGGCTCAATCCAGCCGCTCTCTCACATGTGTACTACCTTTTAGCTGCTTGTTCCGCCACGTGAACACGTCCCCAACGAAACAAAGATCATGCAGCTCACATCTCTCCAGAGATGCCTTAAAGCGATCCAAGCAGGACTGCCCACGCGGTGCCCCTCCCTCCTTCTCATGATGGAACAACACTTCATTAAAGTCGCCTACACACAACCAAGGAATGCCCTGTGGCTGTTGCAACCGCAGCTCCTCCATCATCTCCCAAGTCTTATGTTTCCGCTCCGAGTGAGCTTCACCATAGACACCTGAGAACCTCCACCTGGAACCACCCATCTCCAGGACCTCCATATCGATATGGTACTTTGATTTGCTACGCAGTACCAGATCAATTCCTCTCCACCATAACACTGCAATTCCCCCGCCTTTTCCAACACAATCCACCATCTCCATTTTTGCCATCCCCAATTTAACCCTAATCGTCTCCATTCTTCTCTCGTCCATTTTCGTCTTTGACAAGAAAAGAATGTCCGCCTCCTTGGACTTCCGACACTTCAAAAGTCCGTGAACTGCCGGGGAGTTTCCCAACCCCCGACAGTTCCACGCTATAATCTTCATTGGTTCTCGCAGGACCGGTCCACCGGTCCCGCTTTGTTTGCATCCCCACTCACAGCACTAGCAGCAACCCTGCTCACTTTCCCATCTCGGCCAAGCTCATCGACATCCATGCCATCATCTTCCTCCCTACTTCTCTTCCTATCAGCAGCCTTCTCTTCCTTCTCTGTATCACCACTCCCCTTTTGGCTTGTCGCCACCTCCCTCCTTATTTTCTTAAACTTGCCTCTACCCTTCTCCAAAGCAATCTTTTCCTCAGGCTCATCAGACACCACAACATTCAACTCATTGGCCACGTCCACGAGCTGCATGGCATTGTTCACGTTTTCAGCCTCCCCCTTCCTAGCTTCCTCCACCTTCCCTCCTTCACTTTGAACCGCTATATCAGTAGGCATAATTTCCTTCCCCAACGATCTTGGGGGGCTACGCACTTCCTCCTCTTCCTTCTCTGCTTTCTCTTGCTCCCCACCCCTAATCTTCTCTGGTGATTTTCTCCAAGAAGGAACATCACTCCTCATTTTGCCTCCGTTGTTCCTGCTCCCGGACCAAGCACCCCCACTCCCTGCTCCGCTGCGACCACCCCCACCAAACGCAGCACCTCTCCCATCACCTGCTCTACCTCCATCGAAACCCAACCTCCGTTTTGGTGGAATATATCTCAACTCCCTACCAAAAGCCTTCACCGCCTTCTTCCCCACATTCATCGGACACACCCTATCCATGTGCCCAATTATGCCACAACAGTAGCAAAATTCGGGCAAAAACTCATATGATAGGGGGCACCATCTATCATCCACGTCCTCCCCCAGTGAGATAGTAACCCCCGCATCAACGGTTTGCGGATGTCCAGCGTCACCTTCACTCGCAGGAATCTCCCTGCAACGATCTCATTTGGCTCTGAATCGGCCTCCGTCTCCATGGACTCTCCCACTTCATCACCAATAGCACGAGCAGTAATCGCATTCATGGATCCCAAAGTCAGGTTGGAGACGCGGACCCAAATTGGGATAAAAGCAAACACAATTGCATCTAGGGTTTTGGATCCATCGAACTCTGCCACCACTAGCAGTTCATTTGACACCATCCACGGGCCCTCATCTAGGGTTTTCCTCTTCCCCGCCGCCTGGCCAAATGTGAGCAGGAAAAAATTATCACCCAATTCCTTGCAATCAGTTCCTCTCACCGGACACCAAATCCACCCCAATGCATGTTCGATCACTTCAGCACGAACGCTCCTATCCGAGAGTAGTTTCCCAAACGCCTTTAGCGGATCAGCACCTGTCTTCCCCTTCACCTCATCTCCTCCCCCAATTCGCACCTTCTTCTTCTCAGCCTGCGACAACTGCAGGCCCTTCATCAGATCCGTCATCATCTCCATGACGCCCCAGCCAGAGACGGCCAGGCGCCGAAGCCCTAGGTTACTAGACGGCCTAAGACCAAGGCTAGCAGAACTTGGGGCTGGGCTCCAACGAGGAGAGTTGAACGTGGACACAGATGGAAGGTGGGATGTGGATTCCAACCCTGAGATCAGAACGAGATCAGGGCAAGAACACAAGAGATCGGAGGAAGAAGATGAAAAACCCTAGCACCCGTCTGGGAACCGACTCGAGTCGCCTGTCACCCAGGCGCTGAGAAAAAAAGGCTTAGGAGTTCTCTCCTTGGATGGCATGGCGTACTTGTGTCACGGCAATTGGCAAGTAATCAAGTAGGAGTGGGTAGTGCATTAGCAACTGAAACGTCGCAGGGATGATGGGGGTGTGGAGCCATGGGCATATCTAGATTTGGGCCCTCCCTTGGACTAGGCCCTAGAAAGTCGCACCATGTGCACCTACTCGGGGCGGCCCTGGATACTGATTGGGAGCATGAAGCATAGCGCCATTGTGCTCTATTTTTCTTATATGGATCTTAAAAGTTAGACACCGATACAGCACGGACGCATGATAACAAGCAGGTCACATGGCAAAGGGGTGTGGTGTTGGCATGAGGAAGAATAAGGAGGGGAGGCACGGTTAGCTAGTAAGGTCGTAGACATGTGATTAGCAGGCCTAAACATTGGGCTGGACTGGGGCGCTAGGCTATCTTAATGTTTTAAGATTATTTGAGGTCCGTAAATATAATTAGTTGGAGTTTAGAGGTCTAGAAGACTAGAACTGAACTAAACATGTGTCTAGATTAAATAGCTTCTTGGACCAAATCCAAACCGCGATACCTAAATAGACTGATGTTCTAGGTAATACAATGAGATTCAGTTTTGGTTGACACTTCCTATAAAGTGTAAAGGGTATGAAAAAGAGAAAAAAAATCACGAATGACATTAAAAACTATAGACGTCCTTTATGCGCCATTAAAAACTAAAGTTTTCCTACAGTGACATTGATTTTGTTTGGGTTGCTATAAAGTGTAAAGGGAATGAAAAAGAGAAAAAAAATATATCATGAATGCCTGTTGAAAGCTATAGACATCCTTTATGCACTATTAAAAATTAAAGCTTTCCTTCAGTGCCATTGATTCAAAATTATTTTCTCTTTTGTGCTATCATCGTCTTAAAGCAGTTAGTTGGTGCTAAAAATATATATCCCTTGGACCCATTTCATTTGAGTTGAACTGGAATCTACTTCATAAACTAGTCTATTTAGCTCAGAATTTGGTATTCCACCACTTTCTAGATCTTAAGTATAGACCTATGTCAAATTCAGAAGGTAAGAAATGGAGAGAGAGAGAGAGTAAGAAACGGAAAGTGAGATTCATCACCACCCTCCGTGGCCTGATCTCCTTCACTCGTCTCTCGTGAGTCCTGCATAAAAAGCTCCTTGTGGGGGATCCTCACTGCTGCCAAAGCTTTCATCGCAATTAAGATCTAAAATGAAATGTGATTCTTGATTCTTGAAATAAAATCCAATTCCATCCAAACAAACAGGCCCTTTTGATTTGTGTGTGTGTGTAGTAAACTAGTAATCATTTTCACGACCACAACAAGCCACAAGGACATAGGTTAAGAAGGACGTGGCCAGGAAAGAATAAAATGTGCAATCTAGCGTCTATCAGATTGTGCATGAAATTAAAAAACAAATCGCACGCAAGAAAAGAAAAAAAATCTAAATTAATGACGATGGAGTGATTTTGTACTTTTGGATTGGATGGACGGTATTGGCAATTGGCATACAGTGGAGGAAAAACAGAACAAATAAACTAAATCGACGATAATTAATCTATATATTTTTAATGGTACTTTAGGAACTATTATAGTTTGGATAATATAGAAGCAATTTGCTCATCAATAAAAAAATGCGGTTCTTCCCCCTCGCCCACGTATCGGAAAAATCCTGAGAGAGAGGAAACAAAGGTTACGTCAGCAGTCTGACGTCAGAGTTGACACTGAAATTATATTTGTCGAAAGATCGATATGGCAAATTAAATTGGGATAGGACCAAAGAACATTTATTTTCCCTCTATCGATAAATGTATCTCTGCTTTCGCTTCCTAGAGACAGGGACCTATCCGGTATCCACAGCGGCCGACCTAGCAGGCTAGCACTATCAGCAACTCAGCAGGCTCGGAGCGTCGCGACTTCAAAGTGCAATCGTGGCTCTTCAACGGCAGAAGCAGAAGGAGCATGGTTCCAAAAACAGAGGCTTTTGTTCCGTCTGAGGTTTCTTACAAACGTGGAAGACGATGACAGCCATGGTCATATCCTTAGCCACCAAGACAGCGTTTGCCTAGGTCGGTTCGTGGACTTTTATTTTATGGCGTTGTTTATTGATTGCAATGCTGTTAGCAGCTTCAAGAAGAGGATGAGGATGGCGCGTGCCTGCATACTCGTACGTGCCGCTGCCGCGTGCTGCTGCTGCTAATCGCAGGCCTAATCCAAGTTGGCTTCCGCGTGACGACGACGCTGCAGCCTGCTCTTGGCATCTTGCTCCGTGTCTCTGCCATTTCTCAGAGAATGAGCTATAAAACATGGAACGTTCGTGATCCCATGCGTTGCGACTTTATGCTGGGAAGATCAATGCAGCAGCAGACACCGACGACGCCGACGACGATGGGGTGCTCGGAGCCGGAGCAGTCGCTGGCGGTGGAGACGGCGGCGATCGTCTCCGCGCTCACGCACGTCGTCGCCAGCGGCTGCGGGGCGCCAGCGCTCGTCATGCCGCCGTGGCACCGCGCGGACGACGACAGCGCCGTCCACCGTGGCCAGCTCGCGGGGGTGGCGGCGCAGGAGCCGGCGCCAGCAGCGCCCGCGCCCGCGCCCGCGCGGAAGTACCGCGGCGTCAGGCGGCGGCCGTGGGGGAAGTGGGCGGCGGAGATCCAGGACCCGTAGAAGGCGGCGCGGCTGTGGCTCGGCACCTTCGCCACCACCGAGGATGCCGCGCGCGCCTACGACGCCACCGCACTCCGCTTCCGCGGCGGCCGCGCCAAGCTCAACTTCCCCGACGACGACGCCGCGCGCCGCGCCAGGGACTCCGAGGCGGCCTTCGCAGCCGCCAGGGCGGGCCAGCCCGCCGCGCTGCTCGAGTCGCAGTCGCAGGCCGCCGCAGGCGACGACGACGACGACATGTCCGATTACCTCGACTACTCGAGGATTCTCAAAGCCACCGAGCCCAGCGGCATCATGGACGGGCTCTTCTCTGGCCACGGCAACGGACGCTTCCTCGGCTCGTGGAGCATTAGCACGTTGCCGCCGTCCTCGGGCTCCGGCGTCTCGCTTGCCGGTGCCTCCTCCGCCTCCGCTCCTCTAATCCATCGGACTGATGGCGGGAAGTAGAGCAGCAATAATAGTGCGGCCTTTGGTGATTAGTTGACCATTTCTGGGTTTTCTTTTGTTCCTACTATATATTTTAAAGACAATTCTTTGTGAGTCATTATAAAAGATGCATCTTTCTTCTCGGCCACCGAAAAAGTTCTTCCTCCTTCTCACCCACTGGTTTGGATTTTTCGAACCCTACATGCCACTGCCGTCAAAACGGCAGCTAACAGGAGTGTGAAATGTCGTTTTTACCCCTCTTACATGTGGACCCCACGCGTCATCTTTTTCTTCATCTTCCAGCCTATCCACCCGCCGCCGAGCACTCCTCCTTGGCCCGGCGCTGCTACTCTGCCGCCGAGCGCCCCTCGCCAGCCCAGCTCTCGACGCCTTCCCGCACCTCCGCGCGGCCACTCAACCCCAGCCCCAGCCCCACCCTCCCCATCTTCTCTTCCCGCTGCTCCATGTCGTTGCCCTCGCAGATGAACCACTGCACGGAGGCCGCGAGTGCCGGAGCGCGCGACCGGGCACCACGGAACGGTGCGGCGGCGAGTGTGAACTGTTAGGTTTGATCTCCTTTCCATTAGGCCCAACGGCCTTTGGGCCTTGTTCTCGCGCCCTGATCAGGGGCGCCCAACCCGATATGGTTGGTGGACCCCATCGCACAGCGCTATAAAAGGAAGGTGGGGGCCGGGGCTCGAGGTACGAGGTCTACTGCGCCGCCAGTCACCCCACCGACATCCTAACCCTAACCCGATCCAAGAGAGGGGCACTGCCAGCGACGGGAAGTTCCACCGACGCCGGCAACGCCACCTGACGCCACTGCACCGGCCATCTCCATCTCCAGCGAGTTCATGGCGCCGGCGAACGACCCCAACACCGGCGCCTCCAGCGGATCGGCTACTCCTGCTCCGTCAGATGGTTTGCGACCTCTATTGTTTCCCTCTCTGTGCCTCTGTAGTTCACACACTAGGATCGACTTGTACACTGTGAAACGCCATTTGACTATTCCCCATGACGAACATGTACCCGATCTAATGAATTGATGAACTACGAATCCTAACAATGGTACCGGAACCACGGTCTACTGACAAGAAACCCAGATCAGGATACAAATAAACGAGGAAGAACTCGAACTCGACTCGTTTCTTTTTGGATCGGAAAGGAACAAAGAAAGAAAAAACTATTTTCGGATAGGCAAAGAACAGTCTTGGAACCCTAACCCTAAAACGAAGAAATCTCTCGATCCACTGTGGATCCGCTGCGGATCGAGAACCGCCGCACTCGGTGTGGCCGGCTCTGGCACCCCGTAGGCACGGCTGCGCGCGACTGAAGAAACCGCCGTGGCACCGGTGCTCGCGGGGCTGGGCCGCCGTGGCCGGCTGCGCTCGCTGAGCCGGCCGTGGCCACCGGTGCTCGCGGGGAAGAAACCGAGTCGCGGTTTTGGGCACCGCACGCGGGGCCGCTCGACGGCGGTGAGCTCTGCCTAGGGCGAGCTCGCGCGCCGGTGAGGGGCCCGGCGGCGGCACCGCTCAGCCGCCATGATGGGCGCTGCTGCTGGTAAGAAAGAATGGGGGAGAAAGAAGGGTCGGGGGTGAGAACGGCTCCGGCGGCTGCCTCTCCTGCCGGTGGTGGCCGGTGGCCATGCGGGCAGTGTTGAGGAAGAAAGGAAAGAATAAAATGAAGTTAGGGTTCTAAGAGGGGCGGCCGGCCGGCGAGTTTTGATGAACCGAAAAGCAAGGAGGACCGTCGCATGGCGATCAACGGCCGAGATGAACTGGCGCCCGTGCTGGGCCAAATCCGGCCCAGGTGGGACGAGCGCGGGGGCCGAATTGCCGGCCCAGGCCCAGGTTGCGGCCTGGGCGCGGCGTCGGGCCGGTTTTCGCAGCGAGCTGGGCCGCGGGCTGCCTCGCTGCTGGGCAGCACACTGCAGATAAGCTGCTGGGCCGCGCGGGAGTGGCCATGGGCCACGTTCGCGAGATGGGCCTTCGGGCCAAATTGAAGAAGAAAATGAAATTTTCGTTTTAGTTTTTTTTCAGAAGCAGTTTTGACATGTATTTGATGAATTTGAATGGAATTTTGATAGGATTTTTTCGTGCAATTTTGTCCAACGACATTTTGCTCAGAAAATAGTGATATTTTTTTAGTGCTTCTGGAAAATAATAATATGAGAATTTTATTGTTTCCGCTGCGTACTTGATATTATTATTTTTATTATTAAATTCAAACCAACGGGAGAATTTGATTTTGAAAATTGAATAATTATTGAAGATGAATTGTAGTGTTGTTATTTTCTGACCAACGTTGTTAATAACAATATTATAATTTTGATCCATGAAAAATTATGCATTAATTTTATTTCTGCCCAACGGTGATGTAAAATTATTGCATGGATGAATTATATGTTTTAATTTGACCAACGTTGAGTTAAAGCATATGTTTTTATGTATAAATGTTTCTCACTTACTCTGATGTGGTTTCAGGAGGCAAATGCATTGTGAACATCGCGAATATCCCGACACTCAACGGGACAAATTACCGTGTGTGGCGGGAGAAATATGAACTGGAACTTGCATTGGGAGAGGTCGATTTTGCCATCATCTCACCGTGTCCCACTGAACCAGTGGATCCGGTGAGAGATGAAAATGAATCTGACGCTAATTTTGCTGCTCTAAAGTGTGATCATGCTAAGATAAGAATGAAATATGACCTCGAACATAGGCAATGGACTCTCTCCAACTGCAAGTGCCTGTTGGTAGCCAAGGCCACCATAGAAGAACAGATAAGGGGCTCAATCCCTGAATGTGCTACTGCCACAGAATATCTTGATAAAATCAAGAGTCAGTTTACCGGGTCTACCAAGGCCACAGCAAGTTCACTGATTAAGAAGCTTGTAAATGAGAAATACACTGGCGGTAGCATAAGAGAGCACATTTTGAAAATGAACACTACGGCATCTAAGCTAAAGGAAATGAATTTGAAGGAAGATGATTTTCTGATTCATTTGATTTTTGCTTCCTTGCTAAAAGAATATGACACTTTCATTGTGAACTACAATATGCAGCTTGAAAGATGAGACATAGAAAGACTTATTTCAATGTGTGCTCAAGAAGAGGAGAGGATAAAGTCCTCACAGGGTGTTAGTGGCAAGAATTTTAAACCACAAGGGAAACCCAAGTGGGATAAGGTCTCTTCCTCAAACTCACAGGGAAAGAAACCCCAGGACTCTGAAAATCAGCAGAGCAACTCCTATGGTGGAGCTGAAAAGGATCAATGCAAGCACTGCTTCAAGAAGGAACACTATAAGAGAGACTGTCTAGACTTCCTGAAATCTCTACTAAAGAGAGATGATGAATTTATTACATTTGTAGATGAATCCCTGTATTTATGTTATGTTAAATCCACTTGGTGCGTTGATTCAGGAGCAACTACTCATGTTGCAAATTCTTTACAGGGGTTAAGTGGGACGAGAACCTTGCAAAGAGGAGAAAGAACGATTAAAGTTGCAAATGGAGTGCAAGCCAATGTTGAAGCAATTGGAGATTTATCTTTAGAATTGAATAATGGCTTTGTACTTAGACTTAAAGAAGTACTTTATGTTTCCTCTTTGCGTAGAAATTTGATAAGTGTTTCAAAACTTGATGATGACAGAATTGATTGCCATTTTGGTAATGGCAAATGTAAGATACTTGTTAACAATAAATGTGTTGGTCTTGCCTTCCGACAAGACAAGCTTTATTTGTTATCTCTTGATGAAAATGCGAACAATGTATGCGATGAGAATATGAATGATTCCCCATCTGCGAATGTAACTAAGAAGCGGAAGCGAATTGATGCCTCTTCGAAATTATGGCACTGTCGCTTGGGCCATATTTCGAGGGAGAGAATGGAACGGCTGATTAAAGAACCAATTCTTCC
Source organism: Saccharum hybrid cultivar R570 (assembly GCA_038087645.1). NCBI lineage: Eukaryota > Viridiplantae > Streptophyta > Magnoliopsida > Poales > Poaceae > Saccharum > Saccharum hybrid cultivar. The sequence continues at coordinate 12,597,856 of JAQSUU010000562.1, read as the reverse complement.
GCACTTAGAATTTTTAGATTTAGAACAATGCGTTGATTGCATCAAAGGAAAGTATGTCAAGAAAATTAAGAAAAATGCCAAACGAAGCGCAGGAACTTTAAAAATAATCCACACTGATATATGTGGTCCATTTCCTATGACAAGTGTGAATGGTTATGATTCGTTTATAACATTCACAGACGACTACTCTCGTTATGGCTATATTTATCCAATTAAAGAAAGAACAGAAGCATTGAATAAATTCAAAATATTTAAAGCTGAGGTTGAAAATCAGCACGATAAGAAAATAAAGATAGTACGATCAGACCGAGGTGGAGAGTACTATGGGCGACATACCCCATATGGCCAAATTCCTAGACCGTTTGCAAAGTTTCTACAGAAAAATGGCATAGTCGCTCAGTACTCCACGCCGGGGGAGCCTCAGCAGAATGGAGTGGCTAAAAGACGTAACCGTACCCTAATAGATATGGTAAAAAGCTTGATAAGTTACTCCACTTTACCGATTAGTTTATGGATGGAGGCACTAAAAACTGACATTCACATACTTAATCGAGTACTAAGCAAATCGGTGCATAAAACACCGTATGAATTATGGACAGAAAGGGAACCCTCACTTAATCATTTGCGTGTGTGGGGCTGTCCAACTGAGGCAAAAGTGTTTAACCCAAACATACGAAAGTTAGACTCCAAGACAGTTAGCTGCCATTTTATTGGCTATCCAGAAAGATCGAAATGATATCAATTTTATTGTCCTGACAGACATACGAAGATTGTAGAAACAAGACACGCTGTGTTCTTGGAGGATAACATGATAAGGGGGAGCATGGTAGCACGAGAAATAAGCCTACAGGAGAAGCGGGTACATGTATCCACTCCGATGGTTGAAGAACTATTCTTTACGCTACCTGTTGCTGTTGAGCCGACAGTGCAGGACACTATAGTGCCAACACCTGTTGCAAGTTCTCCCATAGTGACAATGAATGAACATGAGGAACCTGTCTTTGAGGAGCCTGTCCTTGAGGAACCTGTAGAACCAAATGTCGCACATGAGGAAGAACAACAACAGCCTAATGTGGAACAAGTGCCAGAGGCCCCTAGAAGGTCTCAAAGAACAAGAAGATCAGCTATTTCCAATGACTATGAAGTTTATGAAACAGAAGAATTTCAGATGGGGGATGATCCCACCTCATTTGAAGAAGTCATGAGAAGCGACCACTCATCAAAGTGGCTTAAGGCCATGGAAGATGAAATAAAATCAATGAGTACCAACAAAGTTTAGGACTTGAAAATTATTCCTAAAGGAGCTAAAACAGTAGGTTGTAAATGGATCTACAAAACAAAATATGACTCCCAAGGGAATATAGAAAGATTTAAAGTGCGACTTGTGGCGAAAGGCTTTACGCAAAGAGAATGGATTAATTACAATGAGGCGTTTTCTCCGGTCTCATGTAAAGATTCCTTCAGAATTATAATGGCACTTGTAGCCCACTATGATTTGGAGTTACATCAAATGGATGTAAGGACAGCGTTCCTTGACGGGGATTTGGAAGAAAATGTTTATATGGCACAACCGAAAGGTTTTGTTGTAAAAGAAAAAGAAAATATGGGATGCCGCCTAAAGAAATCAATCTACGGATTGAAGCAAGCCTCAAGACAGTGGTATTTGAAATTTGATAGAACAATAAAAGGTTTTGGGTTTAAGGAAAATGTTGAGGACAATTGTGTTTATGCAAAATTTAAGAATGGAAAGTATATATTCCTAATTTTGTATGTGGATGATATCCTGCTTGCTAGCAGTGATGTCAATCTACTAATGGAAACGAAGAAATTCTTGTCCTCAAACTTCGATATGAAAGATCTCGGTGAGGCCTCATTTGTTTTGGGAATAGAGATTCACCGAGATAGAAGAAAGGGGGTACTAGGATTATCGCAAAAGGCATACATAGAAAAAGTTTTGAAGAAATTTAGTATGCATGCGTGCAGTCCTTCACCTACTCCTATTGTTAAGGGCGATAGATTTGGGAAACATCAATGTCCCAAGAACGAATATGAGATTAATCGAATGAAAGCGGTACCATATGCTTCAGCAGTTGGAAGTTTACAATATGCTCAAGTGTGTACATGCCCTGACTTAGCTTTTGTCACCGGGTTACTTGGTAGATATCAAAAGAATCCACGAATAGAACATTAGAAATTGGTAAAGAAAGTCATGCGTTATTTGCAGGGTACGAAAGGCCTCATGCTAACGTATAGAAGATCTGATTCCCTGCAGATAGAGGGGTATTCAGATTCCGATTATGCGGGAGAAGAAAGAAAATCCATGTCAGGATATATATTTACTCTCGCAGGAGGGGCTATATCATGGAAAAGCTCCAAACAAACCGTAACTACATCCTCGATAATGTATGCCGAGTTTGTAGCATGCTATGAGGCAACGGGGCAGGTGAATTGGCTAAAGAAATTCATACCCGGATTGAAAGTTATTGATGATATAAATGAACCGATGAGGTTGTATTGTGATAACAACCCAGCGGTACAATATGCTTACAATAATAGGTCAAGTGGTGCTACCAAACACATTGACATAAAGTACTATGTTGTGAAAGATAAAGTTCGGGATCATATTATAAATCTTGAGCATATAAGTACAGAGAAAATGCTTGCGGATCCGCTCACAAAGGGCTTACCACCCAACGTGTTCAGAGAACACGTAGCCGACATGGGTTTAAGGGAAAGCCTATGATTCTCGAACATACGAAGGGCCCAGAAGAAACTTCATTCCAAAACAGAGAAATGTGTTGTGGCTGTTAGTCTAACGGCACTAATTGCTGTGATGATGAAACAGTTCAATACACTGATCTATAATGAAATAGGATAGAAGCAAGAAAAATATGAATCGAAAGTTTTGAGTATGAAATTAAAGAACAAAAAAGTGATGAGAGATCAAGGGGGAGAATGTTAGGTTTGATCTCCTTTCCATTAGGCCCAACGGCCTTTGGGCCTTGTTCTCGCGCCCTGATCGGGGGCGTCCAACCTGATATGGTTGGTGGGCCCCCGTCGCACAGCGCTATAAAAGGAAGGTGGGGGCCGAGACTCGAGGTACGAGGTCTACCGCACCACCAGTCACCCCACCGACATCCTAACCCTAACCCGATCCAAGAGAGGGGCGCTGCCAGCGACGGAAAGTTCCACCGACGCCGACAACGCCACCCGACGCCACTGCACTGGCCATCTCCATCTCCAGCGAGTTCATGGCGCCGGCGAACGACCCCAACACCGGCGCCTCCAGCGGATCGGCTACTCCTGCTCCGTCAGATGGTTTGCGACCTCTACTGTTTCCCTCTCTGTGCCTCTGTAGTTCACACACTAGGATCGACTTGTACACTGTGAAACGCCATTTGACTATTCCCCATGACGAACATGTACCCGATCTAATGAATCGATGAACTATGAATCCTAACATGAACCTCGCCGCGGCCGCCAGGAGGGTGAGTTGGTGGCCGCCGTCGCCCCTGCGCAGGAGGAGCGGACGGCACGGTAGAGATCCATGGCCGGCAGGAGGCCGTGTTGCCGAGCTCCGAGAGCGAGCGATGGCGCTAGGCAGCTCGACGGAGGCCTGAGCACTGTCGCCATCGTCGTCCCAGGCAGACGCGCTCCTAGCCTTCAAGGCCACTCTCACTGCCCCGCCCGAGGCCGCGCCCATCTTTGCCACGTGGGACGCCACCGCATCTCTATGCACCTTCACCGGCATCAAGTGCACCGGCAGCAATGTCACGTCCCTCGCCCTGCCATCCGTCAAGCTATCCGCCGCGACCTCTGTGCGTCCCTCCCATCCCTCGCTGCGTTGTCCCTGCCGGAGAACTCCCTGGCGGGTGGCATCGATAGCGTCGTCGGGTGCACAGTGCTCCGGGACCTTAACCTCGCGTTCAACAACTTCACGGGCACTATGCCGGACCTCTCGCCGATGTATGGGTTGCGCAGCCTCAAGGTCTCCTCCAACTTCTTCAACAACGCGTTCCCGTGGCGCTCGCTCGCCGCGACGTCGGGGCTCACCGTTCTCATGCTCGGCAACAACCTGTTCCTGGCCCCCATTGCCTTGCCCGCTTGTTGCTTGCCCTCCGATGAGGCCCCCACGGAGGTGCAGAGCACGAGAAGGCCGTGCCTAACGGGGCTAGGGCTGCTGAGATGCGCGCCAGAAGGTGGCCCACACGGCTGCATCAAAGGTCTGAGGCCCCCTCCTTGTTGTCGGCCATGGCCATGGACAAAGTCAAATGGTGAGCAAGGAATCGGGAGTCCGTGAGATAGAAGAAAGAAGGATGGAAAATGAGGAAGAAGGCTGACATGTGGGGCCTGCCTGTAAGAGGGGCAAAGACATTTTAAACTTATGTTAGCTGTCGTTACCATGAAAACTGATGGTAATGGCATACATGGGTCAAAAAAATCTGAGTGATGGTTGAAAAGGAAGATGAACTTTTTCAGTTGCTGAGAAGAAAGATGCATCTTTTATAATGGCTCAGAGGGAATTGTCTCTATATTTTATTAGTTCTAGTATAGGATATAGGGCCTAATTGGTTGGTTATCAAAAATTGCCTTGCCCAAGATTTGGCGAGCCATGATTTTGGCTATTGCTTGGTTTTCTACCAAAACTTGTCAATTCCTCACACTTGGCTTGCTAAATCTATGGCAAGATTTTTTATCTGGCATGACAAATTTTGGTCGCAAACCAATCAGACCCATAAAAAAACATTAGTCTAGAAGATTTGTAGCCTCTTTGCTACACTAGTCGACAGCCCATTCATCATAATTGCAAACCGTGCTATCATAGGGATTTGTTATTGATTTAATTAGCATGTTATTGTCAGAAGAGAATAATTCTTTCATGTACAATTATATTTTAAATTTGGAATAAATTTTTGTAAATAAATAAATGTATTTGTGAGGACAGTGACACTCGCTATGCACAGCAAGTCTCTTCATCCCTCTAAGGCTATGTTCGGTTGTAGGGAGTCTAATCCCCAAGATGATTTAATCTGGAATGAGTGAACCCCTACAAACTACTCAATCCCCGTGGGGTTTAGTAGCTTCTGTCATCTCCTTGTGTCAGTCCAAGTTGGGCGTGATGGCTCCCACCACGCCCACCATGCGGCGCTCGTCAGCCATCGATGAGGTGGCCGGCTAAAAAGTCACTTGCACATGAAGAGCAACGCGCACTATTATTGTTCGTTGATTTACACGTAACAATCACCACTAATTGTTTCTAGGCAGCCAGGCCCGTCTTAGGGTAGGGGCAGCTAGTGCGACATCCGGGGCCATGTCGACTAGGGGCCTATGAGTATATGTATCTATAGTATATGTATTTCAGTATTTCGCTCATAGTTCACTCGTTTAGGTTCACTCTAGTGTGCGCGGCGTTCGACAACTAGTCCACGGCTCCGTGCATGCCTATCTGTAAACCTTCATATTCACTCGTCGTTTGTATTAGTGACTTTCCATGACGGCATGAGTGTCATGTGTTGTGGCCGTTTGCGTCCGTATATTCTCAGCGACTTATAATATAGTTATTTCACCATTGTTTAGTTTTTTTTGCTGTAATATGGTTTTTTTAACTAAATATATGTTGCAAGTTAATTCTTATTACTACTATATAATTCAACCGTCATATTAAAATATTAGATTGCTAGACCCTTACTGTCTTGCTTGCCTAAGGACCTTAGAAATTGTTGAGACGGCCCTATAGGCAGCATCCTCCTTCTCTAACTCAATTTACATCTCTCGCGTGCTTACAGCAGCAGATACAGGTTTATTAAGACGTTGAATAAAAGTCACTCTGGTCGACAATCAACGAGATCAGCAAACAAATTACAGATTGAAAAGTTAAAGGGTTCATACTGTACATTATTTTTTGGAGGAAACAAAAGAAAAATTAAAGGGGAACCTCATTAATAAAAAATCCACTCCCTTTAAAGAGTGGCAAAAAGAGTGTCCCCACTTCACTATACGCTACTATTATTATGTTTACATGCTACATGCCAATATCACACGGGTTTCATTGCCACAGGGGTTAATGTATACTCCCTTCATCCAACAAAGCTTGTAATTATAGGAAGCGTGCCAGTTAAACTGGCTCAAGTTTAATCAAGTTTATAGAAAATAGTATTAATATTTATGTCTCCAAATAAATTTATTATAAAAATATATTCTATAACTAATTTAATAATACTTATTTTGTATTATAAATATTAATATTTTTTTATATAAATTTAGTCAAAGTTCAAACTGTTTGACTTCTCGAAAAGCGAGAATTGCATGTTTTTGTGGACGGAGAGAGTACACGACATCTAACATGTGAGGACAGACTAAGGCGATAAACATAATCGCCGTCTTGGCCCGTGGCGTCTCCGTATATATCAGCTCGATGAAATGGAGCAGAGGGAACAAAATCCCAGCTGCACAAGGTATGACAGCGCCAAGCAATTCGGACGCAGCGCGGTGGTAGTTGAGCTGCAGGTGCAGCTGAGATCCTCCGACGAAGCAGTGGGAGATGCCAAAATGCGTCGACCACGAAGCCTCCAGCGCAACTGCCGCGAGCGCCATCATCGCAAGGGCAGCAACCTCCTCGGGGTCAGAAAAATCTCCTTTCAGCGTCATTGGGTAGAGCCCTCTGTATAAAAGTTAAAATACTAATCAAGATGTGTATATCCATTGAAAAGCAAAACTTCATGCCACGCTTGCATACCTGGAGCAGCTCGCCGGTAGCCTCGCCCTCACAAAGGAAGATGTAGCAACGAAGGAAGATGAGAGCCTCAGCATCTGTAAGAGTTTGGTATATAGGTTTGGCATCCTAAAATTTTTTGGCAAAATAAGAAAAATACTTCTCTAATAGTTTGGTATCTGGGTTTGGCATCTTTGGCAAGTTGCCAAATCTCGGTCGATTGCGCTTGTGGCACCGGCCGCGCGTCGTAGTTTCCTCGTGCTTATCTCCAAGAGTTTGCAAAAATTTACTTGGCAAATATCGTGATTTGGCAACTCGCTAAAATGTATGGCAAGTGAAAAAATAGACTCTCTCCAAGAGTTTGCCATTTGGACTTGGTAAAATAAGAAGAGACCCGCTAAGCGAACGAAGAGCCCCGTTAAGAAACGAAGAGCCCCGCTAAGAAACGAAGAGCCCCGCTTAAATTTGCACGTGAAGCCGGATGCGCGCTCGCGCTCAGCGCGCGAATATGCGCGTGGAGCGGGGAGATTTGCCAAGTTGCTAAATTTTGCCAAGTTGGATGCCAAACTGTTGGAGCACAATTTTTTCTGTTTTGCCAAAAATAAATGGATGCCAAATTGATTTGGCAAACTCTTGGAGATGCTCTTAGCGGGGCTCTTCGTTCGCTTAGCGGGTCTTTTCATTTCGTTAGCGGGTTTTGGGGTTTTTGAAAACAAAATTTGACAAATTGTTAGAGATGAGATCTTTTTTCCTCTCCATATTATTTTGGGAGTTGACAAACAACGAGATTTGGGAAACAAAATTTGCCAAACTATTGGAGATGCTCTAGACTCCCAGTCTTCCAATCCAACCATTGGTGGAACCAACGATTTTGATTAAGGAGGGCAGGATAAATGTGATCGCATTTTTAGTGTGATAAGATATATATATAATTATATGCTTCAACAACTTATTAAAATTTTTTATACAATTTATAACCAAAATCGTAATATTTTAATAAAAAAAATGGGTGAAAATTGGTATTTTTCCGCTATAAATTTAAATATTTATATAGGTATTAAATAAATCTACTGTGCGCGGGCGGGGGGCACATGGCCCCTACTACCCCTGGTTCCGCCTCTGGATCCAACAGTGAAGGGACACAGAACACCTGCCCTTATTGAAGTGCACAAAGATGATGCTGCACCCGTGAAAAAATATATGACATATGCTGGTTTGCCCTCGTGAGAATGGACCCTCTGACGACGGCGGAGAATTGGAATACGCCAAAAATGCGTCGATCACCAAGCCTCCAGCCAGGGTAACTGCCACGAGCGCCATCATCGGGAAAATCTCCTTTCAGCGTCATTGCGTAGAGCCTCTGTATAGAAGTTAAAATGCTAATCAAAATGTGTATATCCATTGAAAAGCAAAACTTCATACCACACTTGTGTACCTGGAGCAGCTCGCCGTAGCCCCACCCCTCACAAAGGAAGATGTAGCAACAAAGGAAGATGATAGCCCGAGGCTCCCGGTCTTCCGATCCCATCAGTGGCAGAATCAGCGATTTTGATTAATGGGGGCCAAACAAATGTGATCATATTTTTTAATGTGATAAAATATACATAATTATATGTTTCAACAACTTTTTAAAAAAAACACTATTTATAACCAAAATCATAATATTTTAATAAAAAGGGGTGAAAATTGGTATTTTTCTACTATAAATTTAAATATTTATATAGATATTAAATAAATCTATTGTGCTTGGGGGTGGGGGACACTGCCCCTGGTTCCGCCTCTGGATCCAGTAGTGAAGGGGTGGGGGCGGCCACTACTGCCCCTGGTTCCGCCTCTAGATCCAGCAGTGAAGTGACACAACGCCTGCCCTTGTGGAAGTGCAGTCGTGAAAAAGTCGTGAAAAAATATATGACATGCTGGCTTTGCCCTCGTGAGAAGTTGGCTCAAGCATTATATATTTGTATATGCCCCTGGTTCCGCCTCTGGATCCAGCAGTGAAGGGACGCTGAACACCTGCCCTTGTGGAAGTGCAGCCGTGAAAAAATATATGACATATGCTGGCTTGCTCTCTTGAGAACGTGGCCCAAGTATTATATATTTGTATATGGATTTTCATAATAATGGAACACTTCTCTCCTGAGGGCAAGACATGAGGTGTGCACACGCATTGGCAAGTTAGGGATTAAGCTGGACCACACTCTATAGTTTATCCTTAGGGGATTAATGGAAAACCAACGATAAGGAATTAAGAGTGGCGGACCTATTTTACTTTCATGGGCCAGCTGGTATCCGGTGGGCAATTCAGCGCTGGCTTGCGGGCTCGGGGCCGTTGAACACACGCAGAGTCTCTTTTTTTTTTTTTGGCAGTCCACTCTACTCCGTAGACCGTATCTTTGACCTGTGAAATGCAATGTGTTTATGCACTGGCTAACTGCATATAATCCAGTAGCTAATTCTCGCATATACATCCGAGCACTAGTTACTTAGAGCATCTCGAGCGGCACTATCTATTTGCCTAGCCTCTACTTTGAAAAATAGCTCGAGCAGACTACCTATTACACCTTAAAATTTGTAGGCCCCAAAAATTTCCTCTTCTACTATCCATTCCGATTGGGCCAACATGTGACTCCTCAGAATTCCCTTCGGTTGTTTTCACCCCTGAGCCACCGACGCCGAGGTCACACATAATTTCTACTGGGTATCAATCCGGCTAGAGTTTGCTGGTATAAGGGGTTACCACAAAACCGCTGGGGTCGTATGACCTGGATGCTTGAATGTAGCTTCGCCACTAAACGTGAAACAATAAAGAAAAAAACTAGTGCTTATCATATCTCCTTAAATAAAACTAATTTCCTAGCAAAAATGAATAAAAACTAATTTGTTTCAAGTTTAAGAACTTAATGTCCTTGACCTTTTTCACGGTTGGTAAACGCAGGAGGTAACTCAAACAAGGCCTTGTTTGAGTAGTAGATGCAACTATTTGCTGCACATTATATCTCACAAGGGATATAGTGTGGTTTTTGGCAAATAATTTCAACATAAAACTTTGTTGCTGATCTTGCTCAGGAGGAATGCATTGCAATGTAGTTCTTTGCTTCTTATCGATGCCAAATAACGCTAAAATTAATTTCTGAGTATATAACTCCATATGTTTTTTATTGGCTTTAAGCCCCGTTTGGATCCTTGGAATTGAATTCATTTTAACCATCATAATTTAGACACATATTAATTAAGCTAATATGATGGTATATGGATTCTATTTGTATATCATTGTTGTCTATATAAGAGAGATACCTATGTGTTGCATTTCTACCATAAGAGAGCGGCCCGAAGAGTGTGCTATAAGTTGCAAGGTAGAAACATAGTAGGGTGATCTATAGAATTAATTTCCATCTCTCACCATATGAATTCGAGATAAACTTATATATGAATTTTGGAAAGTAGTGGAATATCAATTCCAAGCCAAATAGCCTAGTTTATTAAGAAATAAATAGTTTGATTTTCTTTTTCCTCTCAGGAATAAAGGTAAATAGTTTTTTGTTTTCTGTAATAAGGAATCAATGTAGTTCTTTGTTTTTACTGGTCCGAGCAGTTGTCTCAGCGTACTTGCAAATTGAATTGATAAAAAAAAAATTGCCCTAGGCGTACGTGTCGTACGCGTAGACATCAGACTCTGGTGGCCAATGAGCTACATGTTTTAATCCAAAGGTTTGGTTTGCTATGCGTGCATCCCGCACACCATGCCACCAGCACACGAGGTACGATCTCGTGCTCTGCGTGTGCCTTCATGCGGCACGCCTGCACTGCGAATCGCCACTCATTTCAGCGTAGTCGCAGCAGTGTGGCTCCCCGGTACGGGACCAATCTAATCTAAATTATCCGAGGAGAGGAATGGAAGCAGAATGCATGCGTGCGAGCTTCTGGGACTGATGATGCCTGATGGGCCCTGCTTCCATTATTTATTCACTGATACTAGCTGCTGGAGTGGAGCCACGAGTTGGAAATGGCCCGCTGTTCAAGCTGCGTGGAGTGAGTACGTCTTCTCGTTCCAATGGGCCTAATCGCCTGCGCCCGATCTTCTCGTTCCATTTGCATATGTATCCCCCAGTTAACACTTAACAGGCCTGCCAGCTGTGTACGTGCAACCGCTGGCCCTGAAGTGCAGTTGACATGATTCAAGGAGATGGATGACACTGAACAAGGAACATGACAGGCCTGAACCCACCCAACATCCAGGTCCGTTTCGAGATCTACTGCTAATCTAACTATGTGGCGTGCTATAAAAAGTGGTTCACGTTTGATCAATTTTTTTAAATAATATTGACATTTATGGTTTTAAATTAATTTAATATAAAAATATATTTCGTAATTAATCTGATGGTATTTATTTGGTATCATAAACATGGATATTTTTTTATCTATAATTGATCAAATTTAAGGTAGTAAACGTGATACTATGCTAGAATTGTATTCTTTTGGGACAGAGGTAATACCATCTCTATCCACAAAAGAATATAACTATGCGATCCGTGCCAGTTAAGTAGCTCAAATTCGATCTAAGTCTATAGCAAATTATATTAGCATTTATGTCTTCAAATAAATTTGTTATGAAAATATGTTCTATAACTAATCTAATGGTACTTATTTTGTATCATAAATGTTGGTACTTATTTAGTTAAACTTCAAACTATTTGACTTCTCGAAAAGTAAGAATTACATTCTTTATGGACGGAGCGAGTACCAAGAACAAGGCTAATAATTTAGTCTATTGCCGAGTTAATGAAGGTGTCATATCACATTCAGTAAGCAATATAAACCCGTTCATGGATCACCGACTCGGGGTGGCCGATTCTGCACAGTGCCACCCCGAGTACTGTAGCACTTTTGTTTTTTTTTTGTAATAATTGTCCAAATCTTGATTAATTAGGCTCAAAATGTTCGTCTCGCAAAGTACAATAAAACTGTGCAATTAGTTTTTGATTTCATCTACATTTAGTACTCCATATATGTGCCGGTATTTGATGTGATGGGAAATCTTCTTTTTGCATAGTGGAATTTAGGGTGAATTCTGGAATCTAAACAAGGCCCATGGAACAAGCTGGCTGAAAGGATAGCTCTATCTAGTATTTAATGCTTTGCTTGTGCTAACTATCTACTGTGGCTACATCTCTATGGCCATTCATGAAGCAATAAAATATGAAGAACTTTCACAAATTTGGCCATTAGAAAATACAAAAAGAGATCAACTTCAACGCCATAATTGGATCTTCTAGAAAGCAGCAGCCAAAGCATCCGATCACACATTCACCAACGGCATTGCAAGTTGGAAGGTAGCCTATGACTAGCATAAACAACAATCACCACATCATAGCAGGTCCTAAAATTTAAAAAGACACCATGTTAATACCGACTTTTTGCTAAACGATGGGTGACCGACCGTTCATCGTTTAACGTTTAGGCTAACACTGATAATCAGGAACCTTTTTTTGTGCATGTAGACTTTATCCTATGGAGTCGTGCAAGCTGAGATATCAGAAGACATGCAGGTGTTGCATTTTGACTTCAATAGGTGAGATGTCTTAGAATAATTAGCCATTCCTGTTTAATGCCAAGTCTGGCACTTGCATCTGCATATTTTTTTTATGAATGAAACATCTAATGCTTGTACCTATCTTCAAGAACAAGGAAGATGTTTAAAGTTGTACTAACTACCGTGGGATTAAGTTGATGAGCCATACGATGAAGCTCTGGGAGAGGGTTATCGAGCATCGCCTAAGGAGAGTGACACATGTGACCCAAAATCAGTTTGGGTTCATGCCTGGTAGGTCGACCATGGAGGCGATTTTCTTATTACGACAATTGATGGAGAGATATAGAGAGCAGAAGAAGGACTTGCACATGGTCTTTATTGACTTCAAGAATGCTTATGATAAAGTATCAAGAAATGTCATGGTGGGCCTTAGAAAAGCACAAAGTCCCAACTAAGTACGTTACCCTCATCAAGGATATGTACAGGGATGTGGTGACGTTTGTCCGAACATGTGATAGCGACACCAGTGACTTTCCAATTAAAATAGGACTACATCAGGGGTCAGCTTTGAGCCCTTATTTATTTGCTTTGGTGATGGATGAGGTCACAAGGGACATACAAGGTGATATCCCTTGGTGTATGCTCTTTGTTGATGATGTGGTGCTAGTTGACGACAGTAGGGCAGGGGTTAATAGGAAGTTAGAACTATGGAGGCACACGTTAGAGTCGAAAGGGTTTAGACTTAGTAGGACTAAGACCGAGTACATGAAGTGCGATTTCAGCGTGACTAGGCATGAGGAGGGAGACGTTAGCCTCGATGGGCAAGTGGTGGCCAAGAAGGATACTTTTCGGTATTTAGGGTCGATGCTATAAAAGGATGGAGACATTGATGAAGATGTTAGGCATAGAATTTCAGCCGGTTGGTTGAAATGGCGTCAAGCTTCTGGCGTCCTCTGTGACAAAAGGGTGCCTCAGAAGCTGAAAGGTAAGTTTTATAGGACGGCGATTCGTCCGGCGATGTTATACGGTGCTGAGTGTTGGCCTACAAAAAGACGACATGTCCAGCAATTGAGTGTAGCAGAGATGCGTATGTTGCGTTGGTGTTGTGGGCACACAAGGAGGGATAGAGTCCGAAACGACGATATTCGGGATAGGGTTGGGGTGGCACCAATTGAGGAGAAATTGATTCAACATCGGTTGAGATGGTTTGGACATGTCCAACGGAGGCCTCCTGAGACGCCGGTGTGCAGTGGAGTTCTAAAGCGGGCCGATAATGTAAAGAGCGGTAGAGGTCGACCTAAACTAACTTGGGACGAGTCCGTTAAGAGAGATCTTAAGGAGTGGAATATCTCCAAGGATTTAGCTATGGACAGGAGCGCTGGGAGATTGGCAATCAACGTGCCTGAACCGTGACCTCTTTTTGTCTTGTGCCTTTTATGTCCCTTTATGTGTCTCCCTGTTTCTCGTCTCTTTTGGGTTTCATCTCTAGCCTACCCCAACTTGCTTGGGACAAAAGGCTATGTTGTTGTTGTTGTTGTTGTAAACATCTAATGCTTGATAATGATAGTGCCTATACTTGCATCTAGCCATTTCTGTGAGTTTTTGCACACACAGAAGTATTCGAGTTTTAAGTAGTGAATGATAATGACAGTGCCTATACTTTGCCCATTACTGTGAAATTGTAGTTCCTGGTATATATCTTTTTCTATGACTAAACGTGAAGCCCAGCAAGTGATGACAGGTTCTCTGGAAACTACTAACTGAAGTCACCAGGTAAGAACAACCTACAAGTTCGAATCTAAATTGTGTAGGGGGTATTATACCAACAAGATTAGAATTATAATTTTTACCCATATACGAATTTGCAATACAAACTAATGTTTAGTCATAGAAAAATATATGTATATCCTTGTTGCTAGCATAGGCAACTAGGCAACATGATGGATGCTTGGTTTTGTGCTTAGCCAATCCTATCACCTGAGACGACACCCTCCCTGGTATCCACTCCTACTGCTTCTTGATGCCAATACAAATGACCACTCATGTTGTGTGATTGCAGTAGAAACTAATGTGAAGAACCTTTGATCTCTGATTCGTAAACTGATGATTTGTGTGCATATTTTAGATCCATCTGTCGATTTTAGATCCATCTGTCGATTTAACATTAAACATTGTGTTGCTAAGATCAAATTACCTCTGTTATTCTAATTCATTTATTTATTTTCCTAATGTTCATTTACTGCTGTAGTTCACCAGATCGGGAAAAGAAGCCAAGTCCATGGAAATGAAAACCATAATTTTGTGAATTCATGCTTTTGATTTGCTACTAGGTGTTGACTAATTTTTTTACTTCTTTTAGTTTAGTTATATATGCAGTATAATAACTTCACTAGTGTATTCAGGCATCTTTTGCTGCCATCAGACACCTACTGAAGCTGTAAGAATACGCTATCTTGTTCCTCTCTTTTCTCCTTATGATATATACATAGATATTTCAGTTGACCATGTAGGATTTCTTTATTATGTGTTTGTTTGTAGGAGGAAATTAAATTGTATAGACCTTGCTCTGAAATGTGGGGCAGAATTTTATATTAGTTCATAATGTGGTTGCATTTTTACTTTCGCTAAGCAGCTATTTTATATCAGTTCATAATGTGGGCCCTTACACAACTATTTTTACTTACATTTTTTTGTCAAATTCAATAACTATATTTGAAATTTCTATGTGATTTGACTATGTCCTAGAAATTTTAGATTCTCAACATCGAAAGAATAAGGGCACATGAGCTCTCTCTTGCTTGCTGTCCAAACACTCAAATTCAATGCATTTAATGTATGTGTTAGAGATAAGCTTGTCCTTGCACTCTGCTGGATTTTTGGAGGTCAAATAATGTGTAATATTACTGGCAGCATTTCTCCAAGTTTGCTAAAAGTAGTTAATTGGATTCATATTGCATTTCAGGTCATTCTGTGAAGTGATGTGATGGTGCTGACAAGTTCAAAGTGCTCGTGGAAGCTATGTTTTGTTTTGAACTTGTTAGAGATATGACTATGAGATTGCTATTAGTCAAATTTGAGCAGTGAGCTAGGGATGTTGATGGCTTGCTCATGCACAAACTTCATGTCTGTAAGCTTCTAATGTACTTTGTACTTGTATGATGTTGGACCTGACCAGCCATACATTGGGCTAGCTCATATATGAATGAATCAATATCAATGTATTATGCTCATATTAATCAATGTCCTTGTATGGTTAGTGTATATATTGTATTGAGTGTTTGTGCATCGACGATAGATAATTTGGAATTCATTACGTACTGCTGATTAGCAGTGTCTATTTTGTCTTGTGAATGCTTCGCATTGGACTGTTGGTTGCTAAAAGTCTTTATAGCCTCAAACTATGTGTCGGTATATATAGCCCCTAAGGCGTCAGACAGTCGGTCGCTAAACACATGTCGGTCGGCATAGGCTATAGCGACGCCACTTTCAGCGGCAGTAAGTAAGTGTCGGCATAGATCTATACCGACCGACAAAGCGTCGCTATATCGACCTATACCGACCGACAGGGCGTCACTATTCTGGGGCTATGGTGTAGTGACTCTTATGGAAACTAGGCCAGGGATAGTAGCCCGACCAAACACACGCATGTTAAGCTTACTAGGATAGGCCTAGCCTAACCAGGCTCCAATCCTAGCCAAACTCCAAACACACCCATAACATCCACAGAGATCATCCTAATGGAGATTAATAACCAAAAAAACTTGCAAACAACAGAACACGTACCATGCTTCCGATCCCAGAGGGCAGTGTCTGTTTGATTAATTGGGCTTGGCCCATAGATTAGTCTAGCAATTAATCAAAGAAATTTCAAAGGCTCACAATAAGTGCTAAGTGGGAGTGGAATTAGTACCATATGGTACGCTCACTAAGAATATGCTCAACTTAAATAGCAAGCTTGTTAGTGCTACTATAAACAAGTTGAGAGGGAGAGTTGAGGGACCACACGTGCGCGCCGCTATGCCGAGGCGTGGCACACGTGTGTGCCTTGGCTGGACGTTATGTTGTTGGGCCACCTTTTGGACCTCACCACAACGGTCACATGGTCAAAGCAACGGTCAAGAGGAGCACAACAGATAAACGGGTGGGCACGAAAGATCAAATGCACAACGGAAAAATGGGAGGGCGCAAAAGAGCAAATGGGTAAAGTTGCATGAGCCTGTCACTGCGACGATCTAGACATGAAATTACCACCCTATCCCTGCGGGAACCCGTCTAGCCTCATCCCTTCTTGGGCTGAGGCTGCTTAGCTTGAGCTGCTCTCTGCAATCTCTGGCCCGAGCTCCTTGCGCGCCCAAAGGGCATAGGCGAGCAGGTCTCCGAAGCTCCATCCTCTAGCATACCTGCACGGGTAGGTAGACGATCAAGTTTTTGGGAAGCGCATCCGCGTGACTGCTCCTCGTCCGATCCAGCAGCTGCATTCTTCCCTAAGTGAGACTCGAACCAACAGTTGTGTGCTTCACCAAGCGAACGACTACGTCGACGACCGACCGCTCATGGGACTACGCTGCGTACCTTTGCCTGGATCGACTGTGGACCGACTACTTCAAGCAGGTCATTGAAAGGATCAAGATGCCCAAGAGGGGGGTGAATTGGGCTTTTCTAAAAATTAATTGCAAGAATTAAATCCTATAAGCCGGAATTCACCCCTAGTGCCTACTAGTGTTCCTAGAGATTCTACTGATAAAAGTTTTGTACCCTAGTTTCCAATCCTAGTCTAGCATGGCAATTCTAGGAATGTAAATCAAGCAATGAATGTAAATACGAGAATGTAAATGCTTGAAAGTAAGGGCAAGGAACACGGCAATGTTTTTCCGAGGTATCGGAGAGTCGCCACTCCCCACTAGTCCTCGTTGGAGCACCCGCGCAAGGGTGTAGCTCCCCCTTGATCCGCGCAAGGATCAAGTGCTCTCTACGGGTTGATTCTTCGACACTCCATCGCGGTGAATCACCCAAAACCGCTCACAAGATTGGGTCATCCACAAGCTCCGCCGGATGATCACCAAACTCCCAATCACCACCAAGCCGTCTAGGTGATGGCGATCACCAAGAGTAACAAGCTAGAACTCTCACTTGACCACAACGAGCCTAATGAGAAGGTGGATGCACACTTGCTACTCTCTAATCGCTAGTGAGGAACTCTCAAGCTTTGATTCTCAAATCACAATCCTCACTAGAGCTCTTGCACTCCCTTGCACTCTAAAGGTGTTTCTCAGCTGATCAAATGAGCAAGAGACCTCTAAAAGAGGTGGTGGGGATGTATTTATACACCCCACAGTCGAAACGAACCGTTACCTGCCAACTCAGTGAAAAACGGGGTGACCGGACGCGCCGGTCCCCTGTAACGGTAGAAAATCCGAAAACTGGCTGAGTGACCGGACGCGCCGGTCAGGGGTGATCGGACGCGTCCGATCGTGCAGGGAGCTTACTGTAACCACACCAGACGCGCGACCGCGTCCGATCGGTGATGACCGGACGCGTCCGGTCTTCGCTGGACCTTACTGGAACGTGACCGGACACGCCGATCACACCCAGGTCGCGTCCGATCGGGTGTTTCCCTCAAGTGACACGTGTCGGCTTCTGACCACCGCGTCCGGTCCTCGCAAGGACCACGTCCGGTCGTCAGCGCCGAAACCCTAGACGCGGAACTGAACTGACCGGACGCGTCCGGTCATGCCGAAGACCGCGTCCGGTCAAGGGAAAAACACCCCAAACTTTCTGAAACGCGTCGCGACTTGAACCAAGTTGCTTCCAACTGAACTTTGAGCTATTCTAGAGCTGCCTAGCGCTAAGTTTAACAAGTGTGCACCACACCTAAACATAGGACTCGCCTCGGTCAAGCTACGCGCTAATGCCCCCCTTTATAGTACGGCCAAAAGAGAAAAACGAAGATCCTAACGACTATTCCGAATGTATCTCAACACCTCGTCATCCGGAACTAACCGTCCTTAATCTTTACGTCACTCCTTTGAAAACCGAAACGATTTCCATCAAGGGGCATGAATACCATGGTGCCCAAAGCAGTTATCACCTCCATGACCTAACTTACCAAAGTTTCTGCAAAACACACGTTAGTCATGGTAATAAAGCGTTGTCATCAATTGCCGAAACCAAACCTCGGGGCCTAGATGCTTTCAATCTCCCCCTTTTTGGTGATTGATGACAACACTAGGATTCAAAAGAATGGAGTTGAGGTTTTCGAACATGCTTGGTTCACATAAGCAAAAAGCAATAAGCACAAAGGGTTAGGAATTGCTTATGTGCCCCAAGCCAAAAGAGTGTACTCATAAGATAAGACAAAAAGGCGTTAGTACACATAAAGAAATAGCTCATAAGAAATCGGAGTAAGGCACGGAAGCACAACCTTAGAGCTATAACCAAAACAGGTGACATGAATTAACACAGAGACTAGATAAACCATTAGACTCAAAGTTTCTCACACGACCACATGTCATACGAATGCAATGACTGAAAAGTAAACATGATGCATGAAAGTAGCACACAAATAAGAATGAAAACCCTCTAACAAAACTCCCCCTGAAACTACTCTCTCTCCCCCTTTGGCATCAACCGCCAAAAACTAGTCTAAGGATCTGACGGGGAACAGACGGAGTCGTGTCGGGTGTCGAGGTGCGCGGAGTAATCACGAAGTGCAGAGAATCACCCTCGGAATCTGAGCTATCTGGCTGACCCTCTGAAGAAGCACGTGGCTGTGAAGTGGTCTGGGTCTGAGCAGCAGGAACAGGTACTGACGTAGTAGCAACAAGTGGAGCCGTCTCTGTGACCTGAGCCTGTAGTGAGCCAATAGCTGGGGGATCTGTCGAGGCAACTGATGAAGGAATAGTCTCTGTAGTACCCGTCCCTGTCACAGGAGGAATAGCTGCCTCTGGTGCTGACAACCCTGAAGAAGTAGCAAAGGTGGTAGTGTGCGAGGGTGTCGGCTGACTAGTCAACTCGCTGTAGGTGGCACTGTAATCACCGAAGGGTGTGCCTGTTAGGAGGTGAGGGCGAGGCTGGTCTGAAGGAGTAAACCCCGTCTGAATAGGAGTGTAGCTCGGGGACTGGAATGACTGGGGAACCTGCTGCTGTGGAGATGTGAACTAGAAGCTCGGCTGTCCCTGACTCGATGGACCACTCGACTGTAAAGCAGGAGTCAGAACAGAAGCAGGCGGAGGAACCCCAACAGTGACTAGATGGCGCAAAAGGTCCAGATACTGCTGCTGACTAGCTGCACTCTGTCGCTGCATCTCGTACTGCTATCGCTGCATCTCAACTTGTTGCCTTTGGATCTCAAGCTGCTGACGCTGAAACTCGTCCTGACGAGCCTAAATCTGTGCAAATGCTGTAGCTGTATCCTGAGCCTGTCGCTGTATCGGCTGCTCCTGTCGCTCCTGTGCCTGGGTCAGCCTCTCAAGTATAGCCACCATGGCTGGTGTTGGGCATTCTTAACGTCATTACCAAAAGTAGACTTAGTTTTCTAATTCTGATAACGACGCCAAAAATGCCGAACCTATCCCTCATGCCACTTAAGCCAAGTTGTCATCCCCAGCATGACATGAGAGACGCGGTATTGAAATATGCAACTGCTCTTCTAAATAAATAATAAATAAGATCTGCAAGCGCACAGATTAATACCGATGTAGCATTTTAACCGGGAAGTATTCCAGGTATCGTTATTTATATTTTTACCATTAGGAAGGGATTACTAACATCAATGTTGATTATGGAATGGAATATAGGAATGAGTATCAATCATTGCATGTATAAGTGAGAGCATTCATCTATCTCTTGCATACAGGGGTAAGTGTCACATAAAATATAGATAAAGTATGAATGGTGACAAAGATAATTAATCTGATCAGCTAGCCACATATAATAATGATAAGCACCTCAACAGATATTCTAGCAAGTCATTAGCATGGTATTAGGACGAACTACAAGGATATTTCCTAAGTTATTCTTAACTATAAAGTCTAGCATATCATAGTTAGTGCAAGTACACTTGGCAATCATTGCGAAAAAGGACTACGCCCATGCATAGTGATATTATCAAGGAAGATGAGAAATATAGCAATCACTCCCCCATAATAATGTTGCTCTGCCTGCCTTACACACGGGAGGGGGACTATATAAGAACCAACGAAGCTGTCACCATCGCGGACCACCCCACGATCCGGCATATAAGGTGCAATCGCAGATAAATATGGTCTAAGCACCACGCCTACACAATATTTATCATTTACCCATGGATCCGATGGATAAACGCTATACGATCCTAAACATGTATATAATTCCAATCTAACTAAGCCAAGCGTATAACTACGATAAACTAAGAACAATATAATCGCAAATAATAACAAGTAGAGCATAGTCATAATCAATATATTGAAATAGAACAAAGTTGTATTCATAATATTGAAGAACAAAGATGAACAATGAAGAACAGTAAAGGAATTACCAAGAATCCTCTTGACAGATCCGGAAACCAATCGAAGATTGACTCCTTCTAGTTCTAATCCTATGTAGCTATGCTATACTAGAGATCTAGTTGATGTGGTGGTTCTAGGGTTTGATCAGAGACTCTCCTCCTAAGATTAGGGTTTGAGGAATTGAGAATGAGGGAGTGCCTCCTCCAGGGGCCAGGGGTCCTGCTTATATAGCCCCCTCAAGTGAACGTGGGCCGTCGGATCAAACCGACATTAATCGCACGGTTTTCCTTGATCCCTTAGGTCGGTGGAGCATAATCCGTGAGACGGAGCCTGATTGGCTCTCAGGCCAGGGCGGCCGCCCTAGGGAGCAGGGCGGGCGCCCTGCCTCCGGGCCTGTTCGGCCTCCCGTTCGATCTCGTGGCTTCTAGAGTCTTCTAGATGATAGAAAATCGGTGAACACGTTATTATCTCTATGTAAACCAGACGTGTGGGCCTTTCCTCCGTATTTTCTGATAACCCCCTGCAGAAACAGACAAACACCAAAACTCGTGGAATTCTATCAGATAAAACTCTAAGTCTAGGTGTTGGTTGCATTTGGATCCTTTTCTTTATTTATTTGATAACTATATTTGGTACTTAAGGACCGTCAACAAACTCCCCCAAGCTTACCTCTTGCTCGTCCCTGAGCAAGGATAGACTCATTATGGATCAGAAGTTGCTGCAACACCTTTGAACGTTGACGGTACATATGCTTTCAAATAAGGTCTCATCCCTGAGTTAGAGTAAACTGTCAAGACTTAAAACTTACTCATTTTACCTTTCACCATGCGGCTTGCAACCGTCACCTGCATCTTGAGTGGTTAAAAGATAGAACGGTCTAGTCAAACGCTATGTCTCTTATTCTTGATCAGCTATAGCTCTGGAGTTTTTGCAAATTTTTCAAATAAAACTCAGAGATTCCTTGTATGACTTTCGTGGGTCTCTCTTTTGTGGTATTTCTGGATCCTTACCAAGGCAGTAATGGTATATGCCTTCTCTCTCAAAGTATGTGGTATTTATGGTATAAGGCGTAGTGACATTGCCTTCTCTCTCACCCTACTCTAATAAGGCTTTGATATCTGGAGCTCATAGGTGGGAGATACAGTATACATACTCATAAAACATTTATTGCATAGTCAAACCATGGATCTAGAGAAATAAGTCAATAAGTTAAATCAAGATGTGCATGTGTGGTGAATGAGTGGTGTATGGTGATGATGGTGATAACAAAAGTCTAATGCTCTTTTTGAGGGAATACATACCTTTCTTGCTTTTTAAAACTTTTGAGGGGAATGAGATGCTCTATTTTTTTCTCTTTTTTTTCTCAGGTGGGTATCTTGTACCCCTAATTCTACTGTCTGACACTTGTCCATTTTTACCTCTCGTCTCACTTTTTCTTTCTTCGAGGTTCCGAGCACTTGCTCCTTTTTATTTTCTCGTATTTATATATTTTTTTAGAGCAATCTCCCTCTTTTGAAAATATAGCAAGTGGTAGTAGAAATGACTTGAGCATTAACTTCACAGGGAATAACAGGAATGGGATAATGTTTTTGGCTATTCTCTCCCGGGTCAGGAGTAGAATAATTTTGGGTGAATCTGGAGATGGAAATGAGTGGATATATGTGGATGCGTACTTCCGGAGTAGAAGCAGCATGTATGAGTGAACGTGCAAGTGAATCTTGATTTTAACCACATGACAAGTTCCTAAGGGTCTACACAGCTTGACCACACTCAATGCCTATAAGCAGTAAGTAGTAAAAGTGCGGCTCTTATTCTAACAAGCATGTATATATGGCTGTGGTAGGAATTTAAACTCTCATCATACAGGAACTCATCATGTAACATTTTAAAGATTTTCAAAGATAAAATTCTCCAGAATTCTAGCATCTCTAGGAACAGATAAACAGCAGCTCAACCTTCCCATATCATATCCGCTAACAACTTAGACTTTAGATCAAGTTCTCTTCCCACTAGTTTAGGTTTAGAGCCAGTTTTAAATTATAACAGTTATGTCTAAACTAGAGAGAGAACAAATTTGAAAATTAGGCAAAGCAACTATTCATCATATCCATGCTAGAGTTTTATTTTCAAGATTCAGTTTAGCATAGCTACTTTATTTATTTATTAAACTAAGCAAATATATATAAACACAAAATATTTATTTGGGTTTTCATGATTATGCATCTTTTTATTTTAATAAAGCATAGGTATAAATGTAGATAAAAATACTTATCGGGATAAATGGGGGTGCTCTCCCTCAAGCTGGATCTTGACGTAATTTCTTCTGATGTAGCTAGCAGGTGCAGAGGTGTATTTGAATGTCGGCAGCACCCTGACAACGATTAGGATGTCCTACATCTGCTAGTCTTCCTGAATTCTGTGGAGCTCAAATAGACAACAAAGCTTCGTGGAACTTGATTAAGCGTTAGCATAAATATCTAGCCTTTATCATGTTTGAGCTTCCTTGATAAATGTCACTCTCTATTTTTATTTTCATTTTTATAGAACAGAAAAAATATATTATTATTATTATATTTTTTTATGCCACCACAGTGAATGTACTTATGGGTTTTATGCCACTCGCATATTCACATGGGGCTTACTGTTTTCAACATTTTTTAGACAGAATGAACATGATTAACTGAGCAATAATTAAAGAGAAAATGATAACTACCAAGTTTACCTCTTGGCACGGCGTTCGGTGTTTTTAAGTCCTCCGAACAGGACTTCTTTTCTTCTTAGTTGTCCTGGGATTTGGGTGGCGTAGACGGTGGTTCCGGCAGCGCCTCCTCTTCTTGTGTAACTGTCTTCACTTTCCATACCCGACTTGGTGCTTCGGTCTCCTGTTGTGTATCCTCAGGCCTTATGACCTCTCCTTCATAGTCTGCCCATACGTCCTTGATGGTTTGCCTCCTTTGGTTACGGTTACGTCGCCTTCTTCTTGTCCTGACCTGCTTAGAATCTTCAACTATATAGTCAGGGTCATTAAAGTAGCGGCATACCTTCTCAGAGGGGAAATGCATATGGACTTCTCCGGTTCCAATGTAGATGATTGCTTTGACGGTGCCTAGGAACGGTCTTCCTAGGATGATGGGTGGATCGTACTCGTCGTCTCCCATGTCAATGACCTGAAAGTCTGTATGGACAAAATGATCGTTAATTTTAACAGGGACATCGGTTACTATACCTTCGACCTTTCGGGATGTCTGATCTGCCATCTGGAGCTGAGTGTATGTTGGTTTTAAGGGCATGGTCCCGTACAAGAGCTGATAGGTGACTGTGGCCATTATGTTGACGCCTGATCCAGTGTCACAGAGCGCCTTCTGAAAGGAGTATCCATTGATTGAGCACTCAATGCTTGGCATACCTAGGTCGTCCTTCTTGTTCAGGAAGGGCAACTTGAGTCGACCATCTTGACCTCCTTGAACTGCAGTGACCATCTTAGCTGATTCGGTCCATCCTTGGTTGTTCTTGTTCTGCTTGTTCCTCCTGTTGGTCCTCTTCCTTGGTTTATGTCGGGGTTGCTCTGGGATTTGTGTAATCTTGTTCTTGAAAGAAAACGTCTCCTTCCTCCCCTTGATGTTGAAGTTGATCTTCGCAGCGCTGGCGTAGATGACAGCTCCCGAGGTGTTCAAGAATGGCCTTCCCAGAATAACTGGTGACCTCTCATCGGACCCGGTCTCTATCACCACGAAGTCAGCTAGAGCATACGAGGTACCAACTCGGACACACATGTTCTTTAATATTCCTTTAGGAAAGCTTAGTGTCCGATCTGCAAGCTGCAAACACATAGTTGTTTCTGATAAAGGATATGTAAAGAATTTTTCATAGAGTACCCTGGGCATAATGTTGACGCTGGAGCCAAAGTCACAGAGTGCTTCTGGGAAGTCCACCATGCCGATGGAGATCGTGATGACGGGGCGTCCTGGATCGCCTCTCTTGACTGGCAGAAGGTCATTATGTACTCCGACAGCGGGATTACTCCAATAGTTACCTGCATCAAACATGTCTACAAGATTTGCATATTCTAATCCTTCCGGTTGTGATGGTATACCGGGGTTAGTAGCAGGAACAGCAGCAGCTATTTGATTTAACTGAGATTCAATCATTTTATTAAAGCTAATTTGGTTTTTGATGGCAGTAGAGAAATTATCCATTCTATTATTTATGTTTTCTAGTATTTTACCATTGGATGCCAATTTCTTAGACAAGTTATCCATTAGCTTTCCTTGATTAGACACTAACTCTCTCAGGGGTGGAAAATTATTATTGTTATTGTAAGAGTTATTACCTTGATAATTACCTGAGTAATTACCTGAGTAGTTAGGCCTCTGTTGATTCCAACCTTGATTTTGTTGAGGACGGTTGTAGTTGTTGTTGTTGATGATGTACCTTGCATCCTCAAGCATCTCAGGGCAGTGATTGCCTGAGTGTCCAGTGTCTCCACATTCCTCACAAGTCATGTGAGAGTCGTAGACGTTCAGACTTCTCTTTTGTCTCCAGCTTTGTCATCGAGCTTTTTCATGAGTAGGTCTAACTTTACAGACAGCATGTCTACCTCCTTGAGCTGGTGCATACCTCCACCCTTCTTGCGTGTTTGGATCCTCTCTTCGTTCCAACCTTGGTTGGACGCCATCTTCTCCACAAGGGCTGTAGCTTGTGGTATGGTGAGTGATAGAAATGCGCCTCCAGCTGCAGCATCCATGGTCTCACGAGCACTAGTGATGAGCCCATGATAGAAAGTCTGCATAAGTAGCCAGCTCT
Organism: Saccharum hybrid cultivar R570; assembly: GCA_038087645.1. Classification (NCBI taxonomy): domain Eukaryota; kingdom Viridiplantae; phylum Streptophyta; class Magnoliopsida; order Poales; family Poaceae; genus Saccharum; species Saccharum hybrid cultivar. The sequence goes on along the minus strand of JAQSUU010000562.1, from coordinate 12,572,325 downwards.
CCATTCCATGATGGGGACATTCTAGGATGTAATCTTGAAAGCGCTCCCATGCTTCTAGAACGGATTCATCATGTTGTTGCTGAAAACTTGTAATCTTCCCACGGAGAGCATTGGTCTTGCCCATGGGAAAGAACTTAGCCAGAAAGTTCGTAGAGCAGAGTGCCCACGTAGTGTTCTTATCCTTCGTCGCGTAGAACCACTGCTTCGCTCTCCCCAATAGTGAGAATGGAAAAAGGCGAAGTAGTATGGTGTCTCTAGGAACATCTAATATAGTGAATGTGCTGCAAATCTCCAGAAAGTGTTGGAGATGAGCACTTGCATCTTCGTGCGGCTTCCCACAAAACTGGTTGGTTTGTACCATGTTGATGAGCCCTGGCTTGAGCTCAAAGTTCTTGTCGATGGCCGCGGCAGGTCCAGTGCGGATGTTGTCCGTAGTGGGAGCTGAGAACTCGTGGATCATCTTGTTCGCCATGGCTGGAACTCTGTTGATAAATTCCAGATGAAACTTCGGCGGTCTTCTGGATTGGATGAAGTGTTGCGTCGAAGTGTTGACTTCTTGAGCTTGGCTCTTGCCCCTCTGATTAATGCTTCAGGGTTGTCAACAAAATTTTCTGGAAGATGTCCTTTATTCATACATCACCCTGCAAAACAATAAGAATGGAAAAATACAGGGGTAAATCTGTATGGAAGAATTGATGATCTCAATCACTTAATGATGCGAATGATGACTCAAATTCCGTATTCATTCCTTGTTAGTAAATCAACCTTCCCCGGCAACGGCGCCAAAAATACTTGTTGGGCATTCTTAACGTCATTACCAAAAGTATACTTAGTTTTCTAATTCTGATAACGGCGCCAAAAATGTCGAACCTATCCCTCATGCCACTTAAGCCAAGTTGTCATCCCCAGCATGACATGAGAGACGCGGTATTGAAATATGCAACTGCTCTTCTAAATAAATAATAAATAAGATCTGCAAGCGCACAGATTAATACCGATGTAGCATTTTAACCGGGAAGTATTCCAGGTATCGTTATTTATATTTTTACCACTGGGAAGGGATTACTAACATCAATGTTGATTATGAAATGGAATATAGGAATGAGTATCAATCATTGCATGTATAAGTGAGAGCATTCATCTATCTCTTGCATACAGGGGTAAGTGTCACATAAAATATAGATAAAGTATGAATGGTGACAAAGATAATTAATCTGATCAGCTAGCCACATATAATAATGATAAGCAGCTCAACAGATATTCTAGCAAGTCATTAGCATGGTATTAGGACGAACTACAAGGATATTTCCTAAGTTATTCTTAACTATAAAGTCTAGCATATCATAGTTAGTGCAAGTACACTTGGCAATCATTGCGAAAAAGGACTACGCCCATGCATAGTGATATTATCAAGGAAGATGAGAAACATAGCAATCACTCCCCTGTAATAATGTTGCTCTGCCTGCCTTACACATGGGAGGGGGACTATATAAGAACCAATGAAGCTATCACCATCGCGGACCACCCCACGATCCGGCATATAAGGTGCAATCGCAGATAAATATGGTCTAAGCACCACGCCTACACAATATTTATCATTTACCCATGAATCCGATGGATAAACGCTATACGATCCTAAACATGTATATAATTCCAATCTATCTAAGCCAAGCGTATAACTACGATAAACTAAGAACAATATAATCGCAAATAATAACAAGTAGAGCATAGTCATAATCAATATATTGAAATAGAACAAAGTTGTATTTATAATATTAAAGAACAAAGATGAACAATGAAGAACAGTAAAGGAATTACCAAGAATCTTCTTGACAGATCCGGAAACCAATCGAAGATTGACTCCTTCTAGTTCTAATCCTATGTAGCTATGCTATACTAGAGATCTAGTTGATGTGGTGGCTCTAGGGCTTGATCAGAGACTCTCCTCCTGAGATTAGGGTTTGAGGAATTGAGAATGAGGGAGTGCCTCCTCTAGGGGCCAGGGGTCCTGCTTATATAGCCCCCTCAAGTGAACGTGGGCTGTCGGATTAAACCGACATTAATCGCACGGTTTTCCTTGATCCCTTAGGTCGGTGGAGCATAATCTGCGAGACGGAGCCTGATTGGCTCTCAGGCCAGGGCGGCCGCCCTAGGGAGCAGGGCGGGCGCCCTGCCTCTGGGCCCGTTCGGCCTCCCGTTCGATCTCGTGGCTTCTGGAGTCTTCTAGATGATAGAAAATCGGTGAACACGTTATTATCTCTATGTAAACCTGACGTGTGGGCCTTTCCTCCGTATTTTCTGATAACCCCCTGCAGAAATAGACAAACACCAAAACTCGTGGAATTCTGTCAGATAAAACCCTAAGTCTAGGTGTTGGTTGCATTTGGATCCTTTTCTTTATTTATTTGATAACTATATTTGGTACTTAAGGACCGTCAACAGCTAGGTCTGAGCGGGAGGCTGAACCAGAGCCACCGGCCTCGTGGTCGTGAGGCCGAGGAGACCGGTACCTGGGGATGGGCTGGTAATCCTCATCAGTGCTGTCAGATGCCTCATCCTCAGGGAGATCAGCAGGCTGAGCATCAAGATCGGCAAGCTCTGCCTCAGCAAGCTCCTCAACTGTGGTGTCCTGCTCAGCTGCTGTCTCAGAAACCTCAGGTCTCTCGCGTTGTCCTGGCACTGGGGCCTGCTCTCTAGTAACTGAGGCTCAAAGCTGACGGATATCATACTCAAGAAAAGCGGTGGTAGTGTCTAATATCTCAGCTCTGATTTCTGCTGGAAGCTGAATGGCAGATCTGATGTTGAAGCATATCCAGTGAGCATAGGGCAGCTGACGATTTCCCTTGAAGCCCTCAGCTATGGTGTCCTCCATCTCACTAAGCATGAGATCCCAAATGTCAAACGGTGTCTGTGAGAGGAGGTGGTGAACAATCCATAGCTGCATCCGAGTCAGTCCCTCTTGTAGCCAAGTCTGGGAAGAAGAGTGCGTCTGACTATAGCATCCAGAACTCTGGCTAGTGGTGTCAAGTTGGCAGGCGTGTGACGAGACCCTTCACCAAAAGGCTCACGGAAGCAGGGTCGGACCAAATCTGTCGGTGGCACTGTCCCGCCGTGAGGGCGTCTGGGTGGAGGAGTCTGACCAAAGCAGAGCTGATGTATCTTTGTGTCTGAAGCTAGGAGTCTGAGAATCCCCGCACTCTAGTGTTGTACAGTCTGTGGTCGCGGCCTCGGAATGCAAAGTGAATAAACTCATGGGCAGGATCAATCCACAGTGAAGCATAGAACTCTCTGACCCATGTGCCACAGTATGCACATGTCCATCCAAGAAGATCCGACAAGCCTGGCAGAAAGGACAGGTGCGGACGTAGCTGCTCTCCCACAACCTCAACAAGTGACTCAAGTCGACAGACCCTCTGTGGTCGAAAAGCAATACCGCTGTCAACAAGAGCTCTGTAGAAATCCTCCTGAAGTGGAGTATAGAAACCCTCTGAAGCTCTGGGATCCCTCTGAGGTGGGAACCACCGACTGACCTCAACGAACCTCAACCCTTACACCTGACGTGCTGTAGCACATCTCAAGTCAAAGTGCTCGACCGGGGGTGAACCTCTAGCCCTGGGAGGAGGACGTGCTCCACGACGCTGGCCCTCTGGCCTAGGGGTCACCTGAGTACGTGTGCGTGTGGAGCGACGACATGGTGGAGACTGAGCTGGCTGCTCCTCTGTACCCTCTGTAGCCTCTGGAGCCTCTGGAGCCTCTGTAGGTGGATCAACTGACATAGCCTTTGTAGCTCCTGTGTCCTCTGTGCCCTTAGTGGCCTCTGTGCCAAGCTGTCGACCTTCAAGATGAAAGCGACGCTCACCTATGCGTATGCCACTGCTCCTGCCACCCCTCTCTGCCTGTTCTGCTGCATCTGCCACGGCCTGAGCAATCTCTGCATCTGTAAGTGTCTTCTTCTTCTTTCTGGCCATGATCTTGATGCGCTTTCCACGCGCAACCTCAGACAGACGGGGAGGACTACCGTCCCCGTCACCAGGAGCACCACCGGCGTTCTTGCAATGCACCATGCTGACAAACTGACGGAAAAACCTCTGAAAGATGGTGAACTGTCACTCGAGAGGCTTGGCCTCAATCTGTATCCGCAGGCTTGGCCTCGGATTCAGCAAACTGATATCACCCTGACACACTGACAAACTCGCTGAAAAGACGGAATAGATGGATCTACTATAAGCAACATATATAACTAAAAGGTACGAAACCCTAGAGATAGCAAGCATGTAAGATAAGATGTGAATCGAAACGCGATAGCTACCTCGGATCGATGAGAAGACGGTGACGAGATGAGGTGACCTAGATCGCGAGATTCCCCGAATTCACCGGACGAGTGCTGAAAGGATCGAGTCAAGTGACGATGATAAGCGATGGAAAGTGACGGTCAAGGTAAACCCTAACGAAGGAATTGAACAAATTAGAACGAAAAGGAGCGAGTTCTTCACCTTCGAACTTAGGGTTAGGGCAAAACCTAGAAAAAGGAGTTCGGCCGGAGGATGATTTGAGGAGCTTAGGGTGGATGCTTGGCACAGGGGGGCTCGTGGCAGCTGCGGTGGAGACACGGCAAGGCAACTGCGGTGGAGAAACGGCGAGGCAACTGCGGCCAGCGGACAGCGGCGGCGGCGGCGGCGCGGCTGCTGGCAGGCGCGGGCAAAGGAGCGGGCAGCGTGCGCGCGCAGGCAGGTGCGGGCGAGGAGGCGCGGGGGGAGTCGCGGCTGGGCTCGCCGAAGGCGAGGAAGACGGTGCGGCGTGGCGCTCCGGCGAAACGGCGGCGAATCGGCGGGTTAGGGCACGCGGCGGCGGAAAAACTCGGGCGGATGAGGAAAAACACAGCCGAAGACGAACCGTTTTAGGAGGGGGTTAGATCCGCTCGTCATGCGATGACCGGACGCGGTGGTCGATATGACCGGACGCGGTGGTGCAGCGTCCGGTCACACTCCAGTAAGCTCCTAGAGCGACCGGACGCATCCGGTTAGGACTGACCGGATGCGGTCAGAGTCCGGTCGAGGGGTACTCGGGAAATCATCGCGAATGACCGGACGCGGTGGTGGTAACCGGGACCAGACGCGGTGGTCAACAGCGGCGCGTCCGGTGCAGCGTCCGATCACTAGATCTGGAATTGGTCTTCTGGATGACTGGACGCGCCGGTGGACGCTGGGACCGGACGCGGTGGTGAAGCATCACTGCGTCCGGTGCAGCGTCTGGTCCAGCGTCCGGTCACTGTTTTTCACCCTTCTTCGTTCCGAACTTCGACGCGACTTCTCCCAATCAAGTTCCAATTCAAAGAGACACAAATAAACACCAATTGGAACCTGATATGAGTGACCTCACTCGAACCCTCAAGTTTTTCAAAATAGATTGCCTTAGGCTAGTATTATTTTTAAGAAAATAGGCAATAAACACCCGAGGAGCAACGTATGGCCATGCAATAGAGTTTTTGAACCTTTAGGAGCGTCAAAATGCTCTCTCTACCCATGGACGAACACAGAGGTTGCTCAAAGCGAAACTGAAAAGAAACGACAAACTAACAACCATGCAAATGCAATGCAATACAAGAAGGTAAAGCTAGGTTGCTTGTCAAGTTTGATCCACGGTTAGGCTTCTTCACTCCTCCAAAGGAGGGTTATCATAACCGTGTTAGCCAAGCCCTAGATGCATTGCGATAAGATAAACATGGCATATAATACAATGCAATGCAAGGGACAACACAAGCTCATTTTTTAAAGTTGCTAGAATCAAGCACATTGAGTTCACTTCTTAACCTACAAAAGGTGGCCTCATCCAAAGGTTTAGTGAAGATATCCGCTAATTGATTTTCACTTCTTACACCTTCTAGTGATATGTCATTTTTAGCAACGTGATCTCTTAGAAAGTGATGGTGGATATCAATGTGCTTAGTGCGAGAGTGTTGTACCGGATTGTTAGCAATTTTAACGGCACTTTCATTATCACATAAAAGTGGCACCTTTTCAAGAACAATTCCATAGTCTAGGAGGGTTTGTTTCATATATAAGATTTGTGCACAATAAGCCCCCGCGACAACGTATTCCGCCTCGGCGGTGGACAAAGCCACACTATTTTGCTTTTTAGATGACCAAGATACTAAAGATCTTCCAAGCAAATGGCACCCTCCGGATGTGCTTTTTCTATCAATTTTGCAACTGGCATAATCCGAATCGGAATAGCCAACTCGTTGGAATCTAGCTACTTTGGGATACCAAAGACCAATGCTTGGGGTGTGCTTAAGATATCTTAGGATTCTTTTTACGGCACTTAAGTGAGGTTCTTTAGGGCACGCTTGAAAGCGAGCACACATGCACACACTAAACATGATATCGGACCTAGATGCGGTAAGGTACAACAAACTACCAATCATAGAACGGTAGAGTTTGATTAACCGGTTTACCTCCCTCATCTAGGTCGAGATGTCCATTAGATGGCATTGGGGTCTTGATTGGTTTGCATTCTTCCATCTTGAATCTTTTGAGAAGATCCTTGGTATACTTTTCTTGAGAGATGAAAATCCCTTCTCTCATTTGCTTGACTTGAAACCCAAGGAAGAATGTGAGCCCACCAATCATTGACATCTCGAACTCCTTCGACATCAATTCACCAAATTCCTTGCAATAATCTTCATTTGTTGATCCGAAGATGATATCATCAACATACACTTGACAAATGAAGATCTCCCCATTAAGCTTCTTGGTGAATAGTGTGGTGTCGACCTTCCCAATGGTGAAGCCCTTCTCAATGAGAAAGTCCCGGAGGCGCTCATACCACGCTCTAGGGGCTTGCTTGAGCCCATATAGCGCCTTGGACAACCTATAAACATGATTAGGATATCTAGGGTCTTCAAACCCGGGAGGTTGATCAACATAGACTAGTTCATTTATAAAGCCATTTAAGAATGCACTTTTCACATCCATTTGATATAGTTTCATATCATGATGTGATGCATATGCAAGGAGGATACGAATGGCTTCAAGTCTTGCAACAGGTGCAAAGGTCTCTCCAAAATCAAGACCTTCAACTTGAGAGAACCCCTTTGCAACTAGTCTTGCCTTGTTCCTCACTACTATGCCTTGGTCATCTTGCTTGTTTCAGAACACCCACTTGGTTCCAATGACTCTTGCACCTTTAGGATGCTCTTCAAGTGTCCATACTTGATTACGGGTGAAGTTGTTCAATTCTTCATGCATAGCATTCACCCAATCCGGATCTTGAAGAGCTTCTTCTACATTCTTAGGTTCAACACAAGAGACAAAAGAGTGATGTTCAACAAAAGAAGCTAGCTTTTGAGATCGAGTCATTACTCCCTTAGTAGGACTCCCTATGATGAGTTCTTGTGGATGTGCTTGAAGTAGAGGTGAGTTTCTTCTATCAACCACTTGAGGAGGTGGACGGGGAGCATCAACATCTTGAGCTTGTGCCTCGGCTTGTTCATGAGAGACATAGGTGTCTTCATTTTCAACTCTCTCATTCTTGTCATCATCTTGAGGCACACGTGATGAAGATGGTGGATCAACAATTTGTACATCATCATCATCATCTTTTGGCTTGATGTCTCCCACGGGCATGTTCTTCATGGCCTCCCTCAAGGGTTCATCACCTACATCATCACAATTCTCAATTGCTCCTTGGGAGCCGTTAGATTCATCAAATTCCACATCATATGTTTCTTCAACCAAACCGGTGGCATGGCTAAATACTCTATATGCTTTGGACTTTGATGAGTAACCAACAAGAAAACCAATATCACAACGTCTTTGAAACTTCCCTAGGTGTTGACGCTTCTTGTAGATGTAGCATTTGCAACCAAACACCCGGAAGAATGAGACATCCGGCTTCTTCCCATTAAGCAACTCATAGGGGGTCTTACCAAGAAACTTTTGTAGGAAGAGGCGATTTGAAGCATAGCATGCGGTGTTGATTGCCTCGGCCCACAACTTTTCTGGAGTTTTGTACTCATCTAGCATTGTTCTTGCAAGGGTGATCAATGTCTAGTTCTTTCTCTCAACTACACCATTTTGTTGAGGAGTGTAGGTTGAAGAGACTTCATGCTTGATTCCAATTTCATCACAATAAGCTTCAATGTTTGTGTTGTCAAACTCTTTGCCATTGTCACTTCTAATCTTCTTTATCTTGACTTCAAATTCATTTTGAGCTCTCTTTGCAAACTTCTTGAAGCAATTTGCCACTTCGGATTTGTCATGAAGGAAGAAGGTCTATGTGTATCTTGAGTAGTCGTCCACTATCATAAGACAATAGAGATTACCACCCAAGCTCTTGTATGTTGTAGGCCCAAACAAATCCATGTGTAGAAGTTCTAGCACTCTTGAAGTTAACATGAAAGCTTTGGTTGGATGAGTGTTTGTAACTTGTTTGCCCGCTTGACATGCACTACAAGGTTTGTCCTTTTCAAACTTCACATCCTTCAATCCTCTCACTAGTTCTTTCTTCAATAGCTTGTTGAGAGTGTTCATTCCAACATGAGCAAGCCTCCTATGCCAAAGCCAACCAAGTGAGGTCTTGGTGAACAAACATGTCATCAAATTTGCATCTTCAGAGGTGAAGTCAACAAGATAAAGATTGTTGTATCTAAAGCCTTTGAATATCACTTGCTTGTCATCTATCTTTGAAACTTCCACTTCATTTGGTGTGAACAAGCATTGGAAGCCAAGGTCACAAAGTTGCCCAACGGATAATAAGTTGAAACTCAATGAAGCAACATAGAGCACATTTGAGAGTGAGTGATCATTTGATATTGCAATCTTGCCTATACCCTTGACTTTGCTCTTTGAATTATCCCCAAATGTGATCTTCTCTTGACATATCCCATTCTCTTCAATGGAGGTGAACATACGAGGATCACCGGTCATATGTTGAGTGCAACCACTATCAATAACCCAATGAGATCCACAGGTCTTGTAGTTCACCTACACACAAGAGATCAAGCTTTTTGTTTAGGGACCCAAACTTGAGAGGGGCCCTTGACTTTCTCAACTAGTGACTTGGCAACCCATATTTTCTTTGGCCTATTCTTGTTTGGGGGACCCAAAAACATGACTTTCATCTTTCCATTTGAATCTTTTCTTAGCATATAATGAGCATTGAAGGCAAAGGGTCTAGCATGCTTGGGCAAGGGTTGTGGTGGTGGAGTTTTGCATTCATGAGCAAAATGACCTTCTTGACCACACTCAACACATCTCTTTGGCTTGGGCTTTGACTTGCTTTGTTGTTGTTGAGCTTTTGCCTTCTTCTCTTGATTTGCCAAGTACCCAATACCACTTCTATCCATCTTCATTACGGTGTTCATGAGGAGCTCACTTTGTAAATATTGACCCCTTGTGAACTTGCTTAGGCCGGTCTTGAGATGCTCTTTTTCTTGCTTGAGCTTTTTGTTTTCTTCAATTAGTGACTCATTTGTTGTTTGCTTCTCAAGAGCCATCAAACCTTTTAGCTTCTTGTTCTCATTTGCAAGCTTCTCATTTTCACTCTTGATCTTGGCATAATCATCATAGTTGTTTGACTCAACCACACTCTTGCCTTTGCTACTAGAACCTTGCTCAATGCTTTCAATGATCAAATCATCACATGATGTAGCTATATCACACTTAACAACATTGTTAGTAGCATCATGTGTCTCAAGAGCAAGTTCATTAGCAACCACAAGACTATCATAGTCAATTTTCAATGTGGTGTATTTTTCTTTTAGAGAGTTATGTCTAGTGATGAGCTCATCATGCTTCTTCTCAAGCTTATCATGTTGATCTTTAAGCTCTTTATTAGAAGTTTTGAGCTCATTGAGATTAGAAGACATACCTTCATTTTGATCTCTAAGCTCACCACTAGTCTTTTGAGCATTTTCAAGCTTAGATGAGAGTGATTCATTTTCATTTTGAAGTTCATCATTTTCATTTCTTGTCCTTCTTATGATTTTAGTGTATTTGTTCAACAATTTTACAAGTTCATCATAAGAAGGTGCATCATATTCATCATCACTATCACTATCATCATCATCATCACTATCATGATTTTATACCTTTCGTTCACCCTTGGCCATAAGGCATAGGTGAGTAGAGGACGATGATGGTGAAGGAGGCGGTGAAGGTGGTGATGAAGATGTTGGTGAAGATGATGGCCCCATCATAAATGCGGCAACCTTCTCTTTCTCATCATTGCTTTCATCTTCGGAGGACTCACAAGATGATTCAATATCGGTGAGCCAATCACCAACAATGTATGCCTTTCCTCCCTTCTTCTTCTTGTGGAAATCCTTCTTCTTGCCATCCTTCTTCTTGTATGGCTTGTTCTTCTTCCTCTCTTCTTCTTCATCACTTAAATCATTTTTCTTGCCCTTGTTCTTGTTCTTGTACTTGTCTTTTGGTGGTCTAGGGCATTGATGAGCTAAGTGGCCAAGTTCACTACAATTGTAGCAATCCATCTCCGAGATTGGCTTTCTCTTACTACTTGTGAAGAATTTCTTTTTCTTGCCGTCGAACTTGATGCCACTCTTGTTGAGCTTCTTTAGCATTTTGGTGGTCTTTCTCACCATGAGTGCAAGTGATTCATCATCAACATCACTTTCACTTGAGCTTTCTTGCAGCATCATGGCTTGGTCCTTCTTCTTCTTCTTGTCATGACTAGCTTTGAAGGCCAAGTCTTTCTTCTTGGAAGATGATGAGCCCTCTTCCGAAGTGATGTGCATGTACATCTCATGAGCATTGATCTTCCCCAATACTTGTGTCGGTGTTGCAGTGGAAAGATCACTTTGGTGAAGCACGGTGACAATGTGACCATACTTCTCAACGGGAAGAACACTCAAGATCTTCCTTGCAACATCCGATTGGCTCATTTGAGTGAGCCCAAGAGCATTGAGGTCCTCTACAAGAACATTCAAACGAGTGTACATATCATTAGCACTTTCTTTGGGAAGCATTTCAAAAGAATTAATTTTCTTTAAAGCAAGGTGATAGCGTTCCTCACGCTCACTCTTAGTTCCCTCATGGAGAGCACAAAGATTTTCCCACAATTCATGAGCATTCTTTGCATTACGCACACGATTGAAGATATCTTTGCCTAAGCCCCAGTAGAGTGTATTTTTGGCCTTTGCATTCCACCGGTCGTACTTCTCCTCGTCACCAATGGGGTTTGCGGGATCCTTGATAGCGGGAAGCCCTTGGGTTGCGGCTCTAAGACACCTAACATCTATGGCTTCGAGATACGCCTCCATACGGATTTTCCAATATGGAAAATCATCCCCCTCAAATGTGGGAGGTGGTCCTTCCCTGTTAGACATCTTGCTCTAGGCGGTAAAGCCTAAATTAGGAGCAATAAGGCTCCGATACCAATTGAAAGGATCAAGATGCCCAAGAGGGGGGTGAATTGGGCTTTTCTAAAAATTAATTACAAGAATTAAATCCTATAAGCCGGAATTCACCCCTAGTGCCTACTAGTGTTCCTAGAGATTCTACCGATAAAAGTTTTGCACCCTAGTTTCCAATCCTAGTCTAGCATGGCAATTCTAGGAATGTAAATCAAGCAATGAATGTAAATACGAGAATGTAAATGCTTGAAAGTAAGGGCAAGGAACACGGCGATGTTTTTCCGAGGTATCGGAGAGTCACCACTCCCCACTAGTCCTCGTTGGAGCACCTGCGCAAGGGTGTAGCTCCCCCTTGATCCGCGCAAGGATCAAATGCTCTCTACGGGTTGATTCTTCGACACTCCGTCGCGGTGAATCACCCAAAACCGCTCACAAGATGAGTTGGGTCATCCACAAGCTCCGCCGGATGATCACCAAACTCCCAATCACCACCAAGCCGTCTAGGTGATGGCGATCACCAAGAGTAACAAGCTAGAACTCTCACTTGACCACAACGAGCCTAATGAGAAGGTGGATGCACACTTGCTACATCGCTAGTGAGGAACTCTCAAGCTTTGATTCTCAAATCACAATCCTCACTAGAGCTCTTGCACTCCCTTGCACTCTAAAGGTGTTTCTCAGCTGATCAAATGAGCAAGAGACCTCTAAAAGAGGTGGTGGGGATGTATTTATATACCCCACAGTCAAAACGAACCGTTACCTGCCAACTCAGCGAAAAACAGGGTGACCGGACGCGCCGGTCCCCTGTAACGGTCGAAAATCCGAAAACTGGCTGAGTGACCGGACGCGCCGGTCAGGGGTGACCGGACGCGTCCGATCGTGCAGGGAGCTTACTGTAACCACACCGGACGCGCGATCGCGTCCGATCGGTGATGACCGGACGCGTTCGGTCTTCGCTAGACCTTACTGGAACGTGACCGGACGCGCCGATCACACCCAGGTCGCGTCCGATCGGGTGTTTCCCTCAAGTGACACGTGTCGGCTTCTGACCACCGCGTCCGGTCCTCGCAAGGACCGCGTCCGGTCGTCAGCGCCGAAACCCTAGACGCGAAACTGAACTGACCGGACGCGTCCGGTCATGCCGAAGACCGTGTCCGGTCAAGGGAAAAACACCCCAAACTTTCCGAAACGCGTCGCGACTTGAACCAAGTTGCTTAACACTGAACTTTGAGCTATTCTAGAGCTGCCTAGCACTAAGTTTAACAAGTGTGCACCACACCTAAACATAGGACTCGCCTCGGTCAAGCTACGCGCTCATGTCCCCCTTTATAGTACGGCCAAAAGAGAAAAACGAAGATCCTAACGACTATTCCGAATGTATCTCAACACCTCGTCATCCGGAACTAACCGTCCTTAATCTTTACGTCACTCCTTTGAAAACCGAAACGATTTCCATCAAGGGGCATGAATACCATGGTGCCCAAAGCAGTTATCACCTTCATGACCTAACTTACCAAAGTTTCTGCAAAACACACGTTAGTCATGGTAATAAAGCGTTGTCATCAATTGCCGAAACCAAACCTCGGGGCCTAGATGCTTTCAGTCATCATGACCCAGATCCGGTCAGGTGCTGGTGTTGGCAACAGTGTTTCCCCTGCCTTTGGCTTGGGTTCCACTCCAGGGTACAAACTAAACTCATCTTTAGTGCATATGGTGATGTGTGCTGTGGTCTTATGGTTAGGATTTGTTATAACTTGGTTTAGTAGCGGATCCATATATGCGATGAATGGATTGCTCATGGTCATATGTCATGTCGTATGTCGCATTTATGGATCAAAGCATGTCGTAAATTGACTAAATATTCAACAGTGTCCCCCAAGGAACTAGGACTGCTTGTTGTACTGCAGCGAACCAGCGTGATGCAGTGGAGGATGCCGAGGACTGTGGCAGACTGTGGGAAACCAAGCTCCGAGGAACATGAAAGGGATGACCGGTGGTAGAATGAGTGTGCCCCCGGTGGTGGGATCTCCACAAGAGCGAGCACATATGTTCTCTTGGTTTGCCGATGAATCGCGGAGCAAAGCGCACCATCTAGGGTTCAGAAGAGCGATTGGGTCGATTCGGGCGTGGATTTTGGACTTTATGCGTCGATTTGGCAGGTGGACCTTTGATCTGGCGCATGATGATGATTCGATTTGCGTCACAAATTAGAGGGAGTGGTGGCCTGGCGAGGAGATTTGGCGCACGCGAGGGAGGAAGAGGAATCGAAAGGTGGGAGGGGGTGAGAAAGCGGGCGGTGCACCACACACCGGATCGGGTGGGGAAGGGAAAACACAGATTGAGTCACTTTGCATGGGCTGTAAAACGGGTTTTTTTTCTCGTACCACGCGTTTTAGCCGGGCATTTACCCCATTGGTCTCAATTTTTCCGGACATGAAACTCTTTGAGCTGACGAGGCATTACTGTAGACTTGATCTAACATGACACTGAGCCGAGTTCGACTTTGAGCTCAGAATTCCATCGCAAGAACGACAAAGCTCGACGCGTAACGTAACCCAAACCTCAACGCTACCCCCACTGTTGTTAAAAAAAACAACGCTACCCCCACAGGGCCCACCACCCGCCCCCCGCGGAACCCATCTGACCGACCGTAACGCGGCCGGTCAGCGCGAGCGCGACGAGCCGTACCGTAACCCACGAGGACGCCGAGACAGTTGGCTCTCCCCTCCTATCCGCGCGATCACGAGCCGACGGCCCCGATCGGCCCTTCCCTCCGCCTCGGATTCCCCGTTTCCCACCACGAGTCCCGTCCCGGTCCAGGACGCGAGGCGGAGCAGGCGCGCAGGCCGCAGGCAGAGCCCCCACCCAACAGGCCAACGGACCAGACCAAGGAGCCCAATCAAAGCCGAGTAGCCGACCGGCCGGCCGGCCACCCAACGGCGCGGGCGCAGCGCACGCGGTCCGAGCGTGCCGGGCCCGGACTCCCACGGAGCCGAGCCGGTGTCCCTGTCGGACCCGCTCGGACCGACTGACCCGGCAACCAAACCCTATCGCCTATCCACCCCGCCGCGGCCTCCCTCCCTGGCCTCCTCTCTTAAAACCGCCACCACGACGGCGTCTCGTCGGAGAAACCACCACCACCAAGTTCAACAACGCCCGCAACCGCAACAGCACCCGACGCAGCCTTCGCCTTCCCTCCGCGCGCGCGAGATTCGAGGGGGAAGGTTCTCTCGTCTTCGAGCCTGCGGTTGAGCAGGAGCAGTAGCAACAGAGTCGTCGCAGATGGATCGGTACCACAGGGTGGAGAAGCCGCGGGAGGAGGAGGCCCCTATCGGCGCCAACGAAATCCGCATCACGGCGCAGGGCCGGCCCCGCAACTACATCACCTACGCGCTCGCCCTGCTCCAGGTTCGAGTTCGACCCCCACGCCTACTACCCTCCTCTGCTTCCACTTGCTCCTTTGCTTCCGCCGCCGTTCGGCCTATCTCTGTCTAGGATTCTAGGCGAAGGAAAAACAACCGCGGTTTTTATTTTTACCCCCGAGGATTTCAAAGGCTAGGGTTTTAACTAAGTGCGGGTTCGGTGAGCATGGGCCGCGCGGCGAGGGTATGGAGTTGTCTCGATGGTGCTCCTGCGGTTAGGGCTTCGAATTTGAATTATTTACTGTTCTAGGGCTTGTGCGGTTAGGGCTTCGAATTTGAATTACTCACTGTTCTACTAGGGCTCAGATTGCGGTTATGCTTATGGCCCCAATGGCGAGGAAGGGCCGTAGCAACCGCCTGGAGGCGTTGGTTGCAGAGTACTATTAATTTCGTTATTTTATTACATTGCGTTGGGCAGGAGTGGTTTATTGGTTTGCATCATTGTTGTACATGGTGGATATGTGGGATCTCTGTGTGCAGGTGCATCTTTTACTGTTTGACTAAGATATAGGGAGTGTTTAGTTCCCCATTTCACCCAAAAAAATTTGGGTTTTGGTCCATCATTTTGCAAATGGAACTAAACACCATGTAAAATTTTTGACAAAAAGGTATCCATTCTCCATTTTGGATTTTGGCCTCTTGAGGCAAAAAAAAAAGCCAAAAAGCCAAAAAGCCCTCACCCACCCCATGAAAAATTTGGCATTTTGGATGGAACTAAACACATCCATGAAAATTTTGGCATTTTGCATTTCATCATTCCAAAGTAGTTGGCATTTTGCATTTTGCATTCCATGGGGAACTAAACACAGCCATACTCAGTTTGGATTTTTGGATTGAATTTACTAATGTATATGAAATTTTCACATGGATTGATTACTATGGATGTTGAATTAGGTACTGTTCATTAATGACTCTTTGTACTGTTGCTGCTAGTTGTGATGATGTCCATTATGCTTGTAGGTTGATTTGAATTTTACAAGATTAGTTTACTATACTAGTCTGGGGAATCCATATGTCTCGATTACCTAGAATGTCAATTGCTGTTTGTCTCCTAAATCATATATTAAATGTTTCGGTTTCTTGTTCCTCATCAATTACAGGACAACGCAACAGATGACATTGTCATCAAGGCTATGGGAAGGGCGATCAACAAGACAGTTGTCATTGTGGAGCTTCTTAAGGTGGAATTGCGAAACACCACTTGTTAATGAATGATACCCTTTGTTGTTATGTGCCAATTATTGACCCATATATGCTATATATATCCTGAGCAGAGGAGGATTGCTGGTGTTATGACCGGCACTCAATATCAAAGGCGCCGGCCCATTAGTGGCTAAGCCACGTGCAGAGGCTAGCTAGGCGCAGGAGCTAGGGGCTAAAAGCCCACATTTATCTTTAATTATTTATTTCCATAAATTAGTAGAGCAATTCGCTATATATAGGAATTGTAATTCCTGTGGACAAATTAAGCAAGAGTAATCTATTTGCTCGGCTTCCCTTGGGAGCCGGGATTGCCCTAGCCGCCGCCTGTCATCTTCTCATCTCCTCTCCTGCGACCACGGCGCCCCGCCGCCGTGCCGCAGCCCTCAAACAACGCCCAGCCACCACACATACGTACAACCTCCGATCTACTAGAGGCAGGGCGCAGGTCCGTATCAACCTGGTATCAGCCATGTCGATTCCTCTGCCCACCTCCACGGTGCCGCCGCTCGCTGCGACAGACCCGGCTGGCACCACCGCGCCGCTCCAGGCGGCTGCGTCCACATCAGCATTGGTGCCCAACCCCTCCCTGCCGCTGGGCGCCCCGGCAGCGCCGCGCGCCGTCTTCACACCGGAGCAGATGACGGGGGCCATCGTCGACCTCAGCCACGGCATGGCTGAGATGCGGCTCACGCTGCAGTCCGTCCTCAACTTCCTCAACCCGACGCCGCAGCCGTTCGGCGTTCCCCCGCATCAGCCGGCCCTGCCGCCGCCCCAGCACACGGCTCCGACCTCGTACCCTTACGGGATGCCCACCGACGCTGGACCATCGACTTCACCGCCGCTGCCATCGACCGGCGTTCCAATCCACCTCCTTCGTTTTCCGCCATCGCCGTCTCAGATTCCAGCATGGGCGCTGGGCCACTCCCGCCCCGCCTACACGATGACTCCGCCTCTGACGCACGTTCCCGATCGTGGGGCTCCGGTGGCGTCGGGTACCCTCTTCGGCGGGATGGATGGCACCCTCTTCCACGGCAGCAATGTCGTGCCCACAGCCACCAGCGCCCCGGGCTTCAACGAGGGCGGCCGCGAGGGCGGTGCTCCTGCCTCTGTGCAGGGCAACGGGCCGCCGAAGTTCCACAAGATCGAGTTCACGACATACGACGGCTCCGTCGATCCGCTGAACTGGCTCACGCATTGTGAGCAATTCTTCCGGGGCCAGTTCACTCCGGCGTCGCAGCGTACCTGGATGGCATCTTACCACCTCACTGGAGCAGCCCAGACGTGGTACTACGCCCTCGAGCAGGACGAGGGTATGCCGCCGTGGGACAGGTTCAAGGACCTGTGTCGCCTTCGCTTCGGTCCGCCCATTCGCGGCACTCGCCTGGCGGAGCTGGGCCGGCTACCTTTCCACTCCACGGTGGAGGAGTTTGCAGGCCGTTTTCAGGCGGTCCTGGCTCACGCCCGGGACATCTCCACCCGCCAGAAGGCGGAACTCTTCGTGGGCGGCCTGCCTGATCACATCCGCGTGGACGTGGAGATGCACGACCCGGGCGACCTCCAGACGGCCATGTATCTGGCACGCACCTTCGAGCGCAAGGCCACGGCCCTCGCAGCACCAGCACAGCGTGGTGCCCGTCCTCCCCAGCGGCCGGTTTCGTCGTCTCGCCCAGCCGCCGGGGGAGGGCCTCCAGCCGGTGCGCCCACTCCTCCTGCGCCGTCCCCGGTCGGCCCCGCTACACCTGCCCGCTCTTTCCGTCGCTTGACACCGGCGGAGATGCTCGAGCGCCGCCGCCAGGGGCTTTGCTACAACTGCGATGAGCAGTACGTGCGCGGACACATTTGCCCACGTGTCTTCTACCTGGAGTCCTCTGATTACATCGATGACGAAGTGTTCACCGCGGCGGAGGACGCCGCGGACGCCGCTGCCGAGGACTCCGCGGCTCCACCAGATGGAGCTACTGCTAATGCCTTGGTTGTCTCCGTGTACGCTCTTGCAGGGATCCGCACCTACCACACCATGCTGCTGCCCGTCATGATTAACGGGGAACGTCTCCTTGCCCTGCTGGACACTGGTTCCACCCACACCTTTCTCCAGGGTGCGGTCATGCGCCGCCTGGGGCTTGTTCCGCATGGCGGCGACAACCTCCGTGTCACCGTCGCGAACGGAGAGCGTTTGCCGTGCGAGGGGATCGCCCACGACGTGCCCGTCAGCATCGGCGGCCAGTCCTTCCCCATCACATGTGTGGGTCTCGCCCTCGGCTGCTTCGACTTCATCATCGGCGTCGACTTCCTGGGGGCCTTGGGGCCCCTCCTGTGGGACTTCGACGCTCTCACCGTCTCCTTCCAGCAAGGCGCACAGCGCGTTACGTGGCAGTGCGTGGGCGCCCCGGGGGCCTCGACACACCAGCAGCGACTTCCTGCGTCCGCAACCGACCAGCAGCGGCCGCTGCTGGACCAGCTTCTACAGCAGCACGCGGCCATCTTCGATGAGCCGCGTGGCCTTCCGCCCGTGCGCGCCTACGACCACCGCATCCACCTCCTACCAGGGACCGCGCCGGTGGCGGTGCGGCCCTACCGGTACCCGCAGCTCCAGAAGGATGAACTGGAGCGGCAATGCGCCGCCATGTTGGAGCAAGGCATTATTCGGCCGAGCACGTCGCCATTCTCCGCCCCTGTGCTCCTCGTCAAGAAGTCGGATGGGTCGTGGCGCTTCTGCATTGACTATCGCGCGCTCAACGACAAAACGTCCAAGGACAAGTTCCCGATCCCGGTGGTCGACGAGCTCCTCGACGAGCTCCGCGGGGCACGCTTCTTCACCAAGCTCGACCTCCGATCGGGTTATCACCAAGTGCGCATGCACCCGGCGGACATCGAGAAGACCGCTTTCCGCACCCACCACGGCCACTTCGAGTTCTTGGTGATGCCGTTTGGGCTGTCCAATGCCCCGGCAACTTTCCAAGCCCTGATGAACGACGTCCTCCGACCCTTTCTTCGCAGGTTCGTGCTGGTTTTCTTTGATGACATCTTGATCTACAGCTCCTCGTGGTCCGAGCACCTCCAGCACATTGGCCTCGTCTTCTCCGCTTTGAGGGCTCACGGCCTCTACCTCAAGAGGTCCAAGTGCTCCTTTGGGGCGCTCTCCGTCGACTACCTCGGGCACGTCATCTCCGCCGACGGCGTCGCTATGGACAGCGACAAGGTGGCTGCGGTCGCCTCGTGGCCGACGCCGCATTCACCCCGGGGCGTCCGCGGGTTCCTCGGGCTTGCGGGCTACTACCGCAAGTTCATCCGCGACTTCGGTTCCATCGCAGCGCCACTCACTCGTCTCCTGCGCAAGGAGGCGTTCGCCTGGACACCGGAGGCGGCGGAGGCCTTCGACGCCCTCAAGAGGGCCTTGTCATCCGCCCCTGTTTTGCAGATGCCGGATTTCACTCGCGAGTTTGTAGTCGACTGCGACGCCTCCGGCGCGGGTTTCGGCGCCGTCCTCCACCAGGGGTCGGGACCCCTGGCGTTCTTCAGCAGGCCCTTCGTCGCGCGTCACGTCAAGCTGGCGGCCTACGAGCGCGAGCTGATCGGGCTGGTGCAGGCGGTCCGGCACTGGCGGCCGTACTTGTGGGGGCGCCGCTTCATCGTCCGCACCGACCACTACAGCTTGAAGTTCCTGCTTGACCAGCGGCTTTCCACTGTTCCGCAACATCAGTGGGTTAGCAAGCTGCTCGGGTTCGACTTCGCGGTGGAATATCGCCCCGGCCGACTCAACTCGGTGGCTGATGCGCTGTCCCGCCGCGATGAGGACACGGTGGCCGCGCTCACCTTGTCCGGGCCGTCCTTCGCCCTCTACGACGACATCCGGGCGGCCACCCGGGAGGACTCGATCGCACGCGAACTCCTACAGCAGCATGCAGCAGGGACGCTGGAGGCACCCTGGGCCGCCGCGGACGGCTTCCTCCTCCATGGCAAACGCGTCTACGTCCCCGACCTGCAGGACTTGCGCCACCAGGTCGTGTCCCTGGCGCACACCACGGGGCATGAGGGCGTCCAGAAGACTCTCGTGCGGCTGCGTACTGACTTCTACATTCCCGGCGACCGCAAGCTGGTGTACGACTTCGTCCGCACGTGTGCTGTGTGTCAACGCAACAAAACGCCCACGACACAGCCGGCTGGTCTCCTGCAGCCTTTGGATGTGCCTTCCCAAGTGTGGGCTGACATCTCCATGGATTTTATCGACGCCCTTCCGAAGGTCCATGGCAAGTCAGTGATTCTGACGGTGGTGGATCGCTTCTCCAAGTACGCGCACTTCATCGCCCTCAGCCACCCCTACACGGCTGCGTCGGTGGCTCGCGCCTTCTTCGAGGGGATCGTGCGGCTTCATGGCTTCCCCACCTCCATCGTCAGCGACCGTGATCCGGTTTTCACTAGCCACTTGTGGCGGGATTTGTTTCGCCTTGCAGGTGTTAAGCTGCGGCTCAGCACGGCCTTTCACCCTCAGACGGATGGCCAATCTGAGGTCGTCAACAAGGTGATCGCCATGTACTTGCGTTGTGCGACCGGCGACCGCCCGCGCTCCTGGGTCGACTGGCTCCCATGGGCGGAGTACTGCTACAACACGTCGTACCACACGGCGCTTCGGGCGACTCCTTTCGAGGTTGTCTACGGCCGCCCGCCGCCTCCTCTTTTGCCCCATCAGGAGGGGGCGGCTGAGACGGGGGATGCGGATGCCATGCTTCGGGACCGCGACGCATTCCTGGTCGAGGTCCGGGAGCGCCTCCTCCAGGCGCAGCAACACGCCAAGGAGCGCTACGACGAGCACCACCGGGCTGTGGATTTCGCAGTGGGCGATTGGGTGCTGCTCCGACTTCTTCACCGCCCTACCCACACGCTTGCGACGCCGGCCAAGGGCAAGCTTCGTCCTCGCTACGCCGGCCCGTTTCGCGTGCTGGAACGCATTGGCACGGTGGCCTATCGTCTACAGCTGCCCGTGACTGCACGCCTCCATGATGTATTCCACGTCGGGCTGCTCAAGAAGTGGCGTGGTGATCCTCCTGCGACGACGGCGGTGGTGCCACCCGTCTCCGAGGGGCGCCTGCTACCTGCCCCGGAGAAGGTTCTGCGTGCTCAGCTGCGCCGGGGCCATTGGAAGCTGTTGGTCAAGTGGCACGGCCTTCCGGATGATGCTGCCACCTGGGAACCTCTCGATGACTTCAAAGCTCTCTACCCTGATGTCCAGCTCGAGGACGAGCTGTTTGTTGACGGGGGAGAGATGTTATGACCGGCACTCAATATCAAAGGCGCCGGCCCATTAGTGGCTAAGCCACGTGCAGAGGCTAGCTAGGCGCAGGAGCTAGGGGCTAAAAGCCCACATTTATCTTTAATTATTTATTTCCATAAATTAGTAGAGCAATTCGCTATATATAGGAATTGTAATTCCTGTGGACAAATTAAGCAAGAGTAATCTATTTGCTCGGCTTCCCTTGGGAGCCGGGATTGCCCTAGCCGCCGCCTGTCATCTTCTCATCTCCTCTCCTGCGACCACGGCGCCCCGCCGCCGTGCCGCAGCCCTCAAACAACGCCCAGCCACCACACATACGTACAACCTCCGATCTACTAGAGGCAGGGCGCAGGTCCGTATCAGCTGGTCTCCATCAGAATACCTCTATTGAATCCATTGACATAACTGACACTTGGGAGCCGTTGGAAGAAGGCCTTGTCACGTAAGGGGCACTATTGTCTTCTGTTTATGTTTTCTTCAAAACAGATTCGGTGTATTTTGTCTGACCCCTTCATTTTTCCATGACAGTCTTGAGACCATTCGCCATGTGTCCTTGATCACTATTAAATTGTCAAAGAAGGAGCTGGATACATCATCCCCAGGGTACTAATTTCCTTCTACCACATCTATTCAAAATTTGCAGACCTGAATTTTTTTTTAACTAATATCGTTCATTGTTCAATTTATCTTCCATTATCTTGTATACATTGTTTCTGCTAGGATAAATTTGTATCACCTATGTCTACATTTTGCTATGTTTTCTCAAATTATAAGAGCATTCATACTTGTGTGAGCATAAAAGGTAGTAGATTTAGTTACAGAGGACTTTCCTCCGTACCTTGGAGAAGCCTGGCATTGGTTTGCCAGATTCGTGATGTGCTGACCATAACTGTTTCGCTTAGCAGTTAGGGTATCCTTTTTTGTTCACTTCTATTTAAATGGATTCTGATGCATTATTTCTCTTTGTGAAACATATATAATGACATGAACATGACTTGTTTCTTTTGCAGTTACCAGCCACCCATACCAGCTGACCAGGTCAGGCCAGCAGCTGAGTTCGTTCAGGATGCAGGTGTGCTGCTGTTAATCAGGAATCTTTGTAACATTTTCCTCTTGTCCATGTGACCAAATATTTTTATTTAATTTCTGCAGAGGCTGTACCAAGTGGTCGTGGAAGAGGACGTGGTCGTCGGGGCAGGGGCAGGGGGAGGGGAAGAGGTACGCTTGGTTATTATTGTAGTTTCAGTATGTTTCTGTGATTGGACTTACTTTCATATATCTCTGATTTCCTCATTGCATTTGGATCACTGCGATGTAGGGTTCAGCAATGGGGGAGTAGACTATCATGATGAGTTTGGAGAACCAGAGGAGGAGGCTCCCCATGGATATCGTGGCAGAGGGAGGGGCCGTGGAGGTCGTGGATCTTTTGCACATGGAAGGGGCTATGGTGGTGATAATTATGCGATGGAAGAAGCTGGTGGATATGATGATGGATATAATGCACCACCTATGCAAGGATATGGTTAGTTCTGTTTAGATATGTTCTGTGTCGTCTCTAATTTCTTCTTGCTAGTTGCTTATAGGATCATCTTAGAATTACACCCACTTTTTTTTTTTGCTTTGAATTAGTTAGGAAGTAGGTGGTTTTGTAACATGACGTTTAGTGAAACATTTTTTTCCATTATTTTCTACCATCTCCCAAGATAACTTTAGCGATAATGATTCTTTATTGGACATGAAACTATATGGAATTAAAATAACGTGCAGTAACTTTATCAGCATCCTGTATCTTTTTGAGCTATTTATTATGTAAAAAATAGAAAGGAATTGCCTTTCTTTATCTTCAGAGTCATCTGAAAATTCCCCCCTGGGACGAGTACTGAATCATTATTAACTGCAGAAGGTGGCAGAGGAAGGGGCAGAGGTCGGGGCCGTGGGCGTGGTCGTGGGCGTGGAAGCCAAGGCCAGGGACCTCCTCCACAGCAGTAGATTGGCTGGTGCATCAGCTCTGGGATATGCCATAACCTCTGTTCTTTCCAAGTGTTACCGTCCATTGTAACTTTTTATCTGGTTATTAGGTTTATGTTAAAGTTGACATAGTGACTCCAGTGTGGGGGATGAGGCTAGTTATGATTTTGTAGCTAGGTTATTCGTCCATTTGCCTATTTATTATCTCATCAGATCAGACTTTGGTGCCGTTCCAATTGTGTAAAACGTGTTATCTTCAAAGTTAGTAGTTCAGAAAATTCTTTTATGTTGCAAATCACAGACTGAAAACGTTTGTTTTCAGCTTGAATACCATCGTTCTGTGAACATGATAGTGAAATGCACTTGACAAGTTCAGCGTCTAGCCAAAATTCTGTTAAGTTCAGCGTCTGGCCAAAATTATGTAAGCTAGCAAGTCTTTTATGTTTTATTTGGCTGTCCGTTTCTCTGGAATTTGTGGTTTCTGAGTTGCCGCGAGTACGTGTCAGAGCCATGGTTTTTAAGTCGTTGCCTAGGTGTTGCCTAGTCGTCGCCTAGGCGTCTAGGCGCTCAAAAAACCTGGGCGTCCTCGTCGCCACGACCAAAAATCAGAAAAATAAGAGCAGGAGAGGGAGACGAGAGAGGAAGAACTAGAGGAGGAGCAGGCAAGGCTAAACACCCATCTCTGCTCCCATTCCCATCGGCTCTGGTTCTTGTGGGCATCGTAGCTTTCTTCACCAGCCATCTTCTGCGACATTCGAGATCTGGGAGGGGGCTCTAGAAGGGGCAGCAGCAGGGGATCTCGCATAAGGGATCTAGAAGGGGGCGGCAACAGCAGTGGGGAAGGGGAGGACAGATCTAGAAGGGGCGTGAGGAAGGGGAGGGGAGATTTGGAAGGGGGCGGCACCAGCAGTGGACATGAGAGCGGGGATCGGGAGGGAGAAGAGGCACCGGAAGAAGAGCAGATGCTTCACGATAGTTGGGGGAGGACCTCAAGTAGGTCACGTAACATGTCAGGGAGGCTTTATGGGCTGACTGCTGGGCTGGGCCCTTTTTTTGTGCCTTGTCATTCTTTTATTTTTCTTCATTTTCCTTTTTATCCCCTCTCCGTGCTGCTGCTTTGAAGTTTCCTATAAATCATATGGCGTCGCCTTGCCTCGCCTTATGATCGCCTAGGCGTCGCCTAGTCGACTCAAATGCGTGGCTCGCCACGTCTCGCCTTACCGCCTTAAAAACCATGGTCAAAGCCCTTTGTAAATGTTGTTTGCTTCCTATTGTCCTAGCTACATTGACTTTTTAGATAATCCTTAATTTTGAGTCTTAATATCTCCCTGAGTAATCGATTTCTCAACACCCAGCTCTTGAGCGACGAAGAACTAAACTCTTTATCGTCTCAAGGACTTGATCCTAGCAACTTGTTCACCTTTGTGAACACAGTTTTGTCTTTGTTAACACTGGTTTTGGGTGTAGTGAGTTGCTGGTCGCTTCATTAGATTATCACAAGCAGAAGTGTAATATTTTCGGCTCCCTTCAACTTAAAAGCAGCTGCAGCTGCAGCAGCAGCTGCTGCTGCAAACTAATGCTTGTGCAGCACTGTTTCTTATGCTGTCGCAGCTGCAGTTGCAGCCGCAGCTGGCTGTTCCGAAACAGGCCCACATGATCCCACATCAGGAAACACCAATGAGAAGGGAGTCCACTGTTGTCCCTAAGCCTCAAGTTCATCACAGTTCACAGGCAACAGGTGGAGTTATTGGAATAAAAAGAGCTTTCCGTGGAGTCGTTAATTCGTTATTTGCAACAACATTTTGTGTACGCAAAACTGTAGTATATTATTCCAGCAAAATAAAAGAGAAGATTACAGATGAGCAAACCGACCCAGAAGAGCGACACAGTTGAATGGAAGATTTTATTAATTTTCAAGTGCATTACATCCAAGAAGCCATAAAAATATTCTTTCGGCCTCTGCTTAACAAAGAAGCACATAGCCTCTAATAAAAAGAAGTCATGCACAATCTCGTGACACTAAATCTGAATACTAGAACGCCACGTATATACTTGGGAGACCATGGCCAATCGTGCCAAGTCTTAGCCTTCACAACCAAATCCTATGAACCCAGCTTCTGAAAGATAGCCCATATATAGAGCAGGTGTATAAGCTCTTTGTGGGTTCTGTGTGAAGTCAATTCTTTTGTTGAAAGAATGGGTTCGACGTGAGTATTTCTAACCGTTTCCATGGGGTACTGAGGCTTGATGGCTAATAATATGGCCTGGGCAGCTAACATAAGCCTCATTATTTCATAGACCCTATGTATTTATTTTAATTATTTTTACATTAAAAACAGCTGGCGTCCCGCCTAAACCCTAGCTTAGCTTGACACACCCTGCGAAACGATCAATGTTACATTTTTCGAGCCAACAAAGAACTTTTTTTGCTCGGCTCATGAAATACTCAGATCTAGGATGGGTAGTCTTAGGAAGGTAGGTATAAAATGACAAGGAAGAAGGAAGAATATAGAGAGATACCCTCCCCAAAAATAATTAAGTTCTTTTGGCCCGCAAAAAACTTAGTCTAGAAGGGAGGCATGAAACAGCAACGGGGAAGGAACACCTACAAATCTGCTCTCTCCCCTTCTCATCTCTCATAAATCAAAGTGAGCGCTCTGTGGTATGACTGGCTTGTTCTTTTTATTTTTCATATTTTTTTATTAGTTGGTAAAGGTTATTATTACTATGCTAGCAAATGTGTACGTGCGTTGCAATGGGACATATAACTTGTATTCTTGGCTACTTGCAATAATTTAAAAAATAAAAAATATCAAAAAAAAAAAAAACTGTAGCAAATTTTTTTAAAAAAACATAGCAACCCATAGGCATATTATCACCAGCACACAATGCTGGAGGCAGTCTTCTACTCTTCTTCCTTGCCCCTCCGCTTCCCCCTTCTACAGTCCAGCTGTCTTCCTCCCTGCTTGGCCAAAGGTGTTGCCATGCCCGCTACCTCGTTGCTCTGCCACCGCAGTGGCCGTGTCGTGGCGGAGCCCGGAGTTCAAGGTGTCCGAGGATGGCGGCAAGGGCATGGGCGCCTTGTTGCTCTGCTCAGCAGACTTTTCATCGATTTCCTCCTCCATGTCATCATGGAACTGCAGCCGTATTGTGGCGGTGTCAATAGCGTCCAAGGGCTACGACATGTTGGCTTGTCGTCGACCTCCTTCTCCTCTGTGCCGTGTCACCGCCACATCACGTGGATGTCCGCAGCATCCATGGGTGGCGGGGCGGCCGTGAGCACGTAGTGCGTCCCACACTGCTCAATGTTGTCCGGCTCCAGTGGCAATTAGGAAGCATGCAGCGGATTGAGACGGCCCCACGGAGCGAAGTGTTGTACTGTATTTACCTTGGCCAAGAAGCTGCCTATTGGAAACCAGGCCATGCCCGGCTGCCGGCCCTGCGCACAAGGCCATCGTTGCTGCTCGGTTCTTGACGGCAAGGTCTAGATCCCAAACCAAATGAAAGCATCTAGGCCCCAAGGTTTGGTTTCGGCAATTGATGACAACGCTTTATTACCATGACTAACGTGTGTTTTGCAGAAACGTTGATAAGTTAGGTCATGGAAGCTATAACTGCTTTGGGCACCATGGTATTCGTGTCCCTTGATGGAAATCGTTTCGGTTTTCAAAAGAGTGACGTCAAGATTAAGGACGGTTAGTTCCGGATGTCGAGGTGTTGAGACACATTCGGAATAGTCGTTAGGATCTTCGTTTTTCTCTTTTGGCCGTTCTATAAAGGGGGGCATGAACGGGTAGCTTGACCTAGGCGAGTCCTATGTTTAGGTGTGGTGCACACTTGTTAAACTTGGCGCTAGGCAACCCTAAAATAGCTCAAAGTTCAGTTGGAAGCAACTTGGTTGAAGTTGCGACGCGTTTCGGAAAGTTTCGGGCTGTTTCCAACTGACCGGACGCGGTCTTCGGCAGCACCGGACGCGTCCGGTCAGTACGTTACCGCGGCTAGGGTTTCGGTCTTGACCACCGGACGCGGCCCTCGCGAGGACCGGACGCGGTGATCAGTGGCTGACACGTGTCACTTAAGTGGAACACCCGTCGGACGCGACCTGGCTGTGATCGGCGCGTCCGGTCACTGTCCAGTAAGGTCCAGAGAGGACCGGACGCGTCCGGTCATCACCGGTCGGACGCGGCCTCGCGTCCGGTGCTCTTACAGTAAGCTTCCTTGCACGATCGGACGCGTCCGGTCACCCCTGACCGGCGCGTCCGGTCGATCAGTTAAAAATCGCATTTTGACCGTTACGGGCGACCGGCGCGTCCGGTCAGTTCGACCGGCGCGTCCGGTCAGCCCGTGTCAGAACATAACGGTTCGTTTTCTTTGAGGGGTGTATAAATACAACCCCTCCACCTCTTTTAGAGGTCTCTTGCTCATTCAAACATCTGAGAAAACCCTTTAGAGTGCAAGGGAGTGCAAGAGCTCTAGCGAGGATAGAGATTTGAGAATCAAAGTTTGAGTTTCCTCACTAGTGATTAGAGAGTAGCAAGTGTGCATCCATCTCCTCATTTGGGCTCGTTGTGGTCAAGTGAGAGTTCTAGCTTGTTACTCTTGGTGATCGCCATCACCTAGACGGCTTGGTGGTGATTGGGAGTTTGGTGATCATCCGGCGGAGCTTGTGGATGACCCAACTCAAGTTGTGAGCGGTTGTGGGTGATTCACCGCGATGGAGTGTCGAAGAATCAACCCGTAGAGAGCACTTGATCCTTGCGCGGATCAAGGGGGAGCGACACCCTTGCGCGGGTGCTCCAACGAGGACTAGTGGGGAGTGGCGACTCTCCGATACCTCGGAAAAACATCGCCGTGTTCCTTGCCCTTTACATTCAAGCATTTACATTCTCGTATTTACTTTCATTGCTTGATTTACTTTCCTAGAATTGCCATGCTAGACTAGGATTGGAAACTAGGGTGCAAAACTTTTATCGGTAGACTCACTAGGAACACAAGTAGGCACTAGGGGTGAATCCCGGCTTGTAGGATTTAATTCTTGCAATTAATTTTTAGAAAAACCCAATTCACCCCCCCTCTTGGGCATCTTGATCCTTTCAATTGGTATCGGAGCCGTGTTGCTCCTAATTTAGGCTTTACCGCCTAGAGCAAGATGTCTAACGGGGAAGGACCACCTCCCACCTTTGAGGGGGATGATTTTCCATATTGGAAAATCCGCATGGAGGCGTATCTCGAAGCCATAGATGTCGGGTGCCTTAGAGCCGCAACCCAAGGGCTTCCCGCTATCAAGGATCCCGCAAACCCCATTGGTGACGAGGAGAAGTACGACCGGTGGAATGCAAAGGCCAAAAATGCACTCTACCGGGGCTTAGGCAAAGATATCTTCAATCGTGTGCGTAATGCAAAGAACGCTCATGATTTGTGGGAAAATCTTTGTGCTCTCCATGAGGGAACTAAGAGTGAGCGTGAGGAACGCTATCATATTGCTTTAAAGAAAATTAATTCTTTTAAGATGCTTCCCAAAGAAAGTGCTAATGACATGTACACTCGCTTGAATGTTCTTGTAGAGGACCTCAATGCTCTTGGGCTCACTCAAATGAGCCAATCGGATGTTGCAAGGAGGATCTTGAGTGTTCTTCCCGTTGAGAAGTATGGTCACATTGTCACCGTGCTTCATCAAAGTGATCTCTCCACCGCAACACCGACACAAGTATTGGGGAAGATCAATGCTCATGAGATGTACATGCACATCACTCCGGAAGAGGGCTCATCATCTTCCAAGAAGAAAGACTTGGCCTTCAAAGCTAGTCATGACAAGAAAAAGAAGAAGGGCCAAGCCATGATTGTGCAAGAAAGCTCAAGTGAAAGTGATGTCGATGATGAATCACTTGCACTCATGGTGAGAAAGACCACCAAGATGCTAAAGAAGCTCAACAAGAGTGGCATCAAGTTCGATGGCAAGAAAAAGAAATTCTTCACAAGTAGCAAGAGAAAGCCCATCTCGGAGATAGATTGCTACAATTGTGGTGAACTTGGCCACCTAGCTCATCAATGCCCTAGACCACCAAAAGACAAGTTCAAGTACAAGAACAAGGGCAAGAAAAATGATTCAAGTGATGAAGAAGATGAGAAGAAGAAGAACAAGCCATACAAGAAGAAGGATGGCAAGAAGAAGGAGTTCTACAAGAAGAAGAAGGGAGGAAAGGCATACATTGTTGGTGATTGGCTCACCGACATTGAATCATCTTGTGATTCCTCCGAAGATGAGAGCAATGATGAGAAAGAGAAGGTTGCAGCTTTTGTGATGGGGCCATCATCTTCACCGACATCTTCACCACCACCTTCACCGCCTTCTTCACCATCATCATCAACTACTCACCTATGCCTTATGGCCAAGGGTGAACGAAAGGTACAAAACCATGATAGTGATGATGATGATGATAGTGATAGTGATGATGAATACGACGCACCTTCTTATGATGAACTTGTAAAATTGCTAAACAAATACACTAAAATCATAAGAAGGACAAGAAATGAAAATGATGAGCTTCAAAATGAAAATGAATCACTCTCATCAAAGCTTGAAAATGCTCAAAAGACTAGTGGTGAGCTTAGAGATCAAAATGAAGTTATGTCTTCCACTCTCAAGGAGCTCAAAACCTCAAACAAAGAGCTTAAAGATCAACATGATAAACTTGAGAAGAAGCATGATGAGCTCATCACTAGACATAACTCTTTGAAAGACAAATACACCACATTAAAAATTGACTATGATAGTCTTGTGGTTGCTAATGAACTTGCTCTTGAGACACATGATGCTACTAACAATGTTGTTAAGTGTGATATAGCTACATCATGTGATGATTTGATCATTGAAAGCATTGAGCAAGGTTCTAGTAGCAAAGGCAAGAGTGTGGTTGAGTCAAACAACTATGATGATTATGCCAAGATCAAGTGTGAGAATGAGAAGCTTGCAAATGAGAACAAGAAGCTTAAAGGTTTGATGGCTCTTGAGAAGCAAACAACAAATGAGTCACTCATTGAAGAGAACAAGAAGCTCAAGCAAGAAAAAGAGCATCTCAAGACCGGTCTAAGCAAGTTCACAAGAGGCCAATATTTGCAAAGTGAGCTCCTCATGAACACCGTAATGAAGATGGATAGAAGTGGTATTGGGTACTTGGCAAATCAAGAGAAGAAGGCAAAAGCTCAACAACAAAGTAAGTCAAAGCCCAAGCCAAAGAGATGTGTTGAGTGTGGTCAAGAAGGTCACTTTGCTCATGAATGCAAAACTCCACCACCACAACCCTTGCCCAAGCATGCTAGACCCTTTGCCTTCAATGCTCATTACATGCTAAGAAAAGATTCAAATGGAAAGATGAAAGTCATGTTCTTGGGTCCCCCAAACAAGAATAGGCCAAAGAAAATATGGGTTGCCAAGTCACTAGTTGAGAAAGTCAAGGACCCCTCTCAAGTTTGGGTCCCTAAACAAAAAGCTTGATCTCTTGTGTGTAGGTGAACTACAAGACCGGTGGATCTCATTGGGTTATTGATAGTGGTTGCACTCAACATATGACCGGTGATCCTCGTATGTTCACCTCCATTGAAGAGAATGGGATATGTCAAGAGAAGATCACATTTGGGGATAATTCAAAGAGCAAAGTCAAGGGTATAGGCAAGATTGCAATATCAAATGATCACTCACTCTCAAATGTGCTCTATGTTGCTTCATTGAGTTTCAACTTATTATCCGTCAGGCAACTTTGTGACCTTGGCTTCCAATGCTTGTTCACACCAAATGAAGTGGAAGTTTCAAAGATAGATGACAAGCAAGTGATATTCAAAGGCTTTAGATACAACAATCTTTATCTTGTTGACTTCACCTCCGAAGATGCAAATTTGATGACATGTTTGTTCACCAAGACCTCACTTGGTTGGCTTTGGCATAGGAGGCTTGCACATGTTGGAATGAGCACTCTCAACAAGCTATTGAAGAAAGAACTAGTGAGAGGATTGAAGGATGTGAAGTTTGAAAAGGACAAACCTTGTAGTGCATGTCAAGCGGGCAAACAAGTTGCAAACACTCATCCAACCAAAGCTTTCATGTCAACCTCAAGAGTGCTAGAACTTCTACACATGGATTTGTTTGGGCCTACAACATACAAGAGCTTGGGTGGTAATCTCTATTGTCTTGTGATAGTGGATGACTACTCAAGATATACATGGACTTTCTTCCTTCATGACAAATCCGAAGTGGCAAGTTGCTTCAAGAAGTTTGCAAAGAGAGCTCAAAATGAATTTAAAGTCAAGATAAAGAAAATTAGAAGTGACAATGGCAAAGAGTTCGACAACACCAACATTGAAGCTTATTGTGATGAAATTGGAATCAAGCATGAGGTCTCTTCAACCTACACTCCTCAACAAAATGGTGTAGTTGAGAGAAAGAACCGGACTTTGATCACCCTTGCAAGAACAATGCTAGATGAGTACAACACTCCGGAAAAGTTTTGGGCCGAGGCAATCAACACCGCATGTTATGCTTCAAATCGTCTCTTCCTCCAAAAGTTTCTTGGCAAGACCCCCTATGAGTTGCTTAATGGGAAGAAGCCGGACGTCTCATTCTTCCGGGTGTTTGGTTGCAAATGCTACATCTACAAGAAGCGTCAACACCTAGGGAAGTTTCAAAGACGTTGTGATATTGGTTTTCTTGTTGGTTACTCATCAAAGTCCAAAGCATATAGAGTATTTAACCATACCACCGGTTTGGTTGAAGAAACATATGATGTGGAATTTGATGAATCTAACGGCTCCCAAGGAGCAATTGAGAATTGTGATGATGTAGGTGATGAACCCTTGAGGGAGGCCATGAAGAACATGCCCGTAGGAGACATCAAGCCAAAAGATGATGAAGACGATGTGCAAATCATTGATCCACCATCTTCATCACGTGTGCCTCAAGATGATGATAAGAATGAGAGAGTAGAAAATGAAGACACCTATATCTCTCATGAACAAGCCGAGGCACAAGCTCAAGATGTTGATGCTCCCCCTCCACCTCCTCAAGTGGTTGATAGAAGAAATTCACCTCTACTTCAAGCACATCCACAAGAACTCATCATAGGGAGTCCTACCAAGGGAGTGATGACTCGATCTCAAAAGCTTGCTTCCTTTGTTGAACATCACTCTTTTGTCTCTTGTGTTGAACCTAAGAATGTAGAAGAAGCTCTTCAAGATCCGGATTGGGTGAATGCCATGCATGAAGAATTGAACAACTTCACCCGCAATCAAGTGTGGACACTTGAAGAGCACCCTAAAGGTGCAAGAGTCATTGGAACTAAGTGGGTGTTCCGAAACAAGCAAGATGGCTAAGGCATAGTAGTGAGGAACAAGGCAAGACTAGTTACAAAGGGGTTCTCTCAAGTTGAAGGTCTTGATTTTGGAGAGACCTTTGCACCCGTTGCAAGACTTGAAGCCATTCGTATCCTCCTTGCATATGCATCACATCATGATATGAAACTATATCAAATGGATGTGAAAAGTGCATTCTTAAATGGCTTTATAAATGAACTAGTCTATGTCAACCAACCTCCCGGGTTTGAAGACCCTAGATATCCTAATCATGTTTATAGGTTGTCCAAGGCGCTATATGGGCTCAAGCAAGCCCCTAGAGCGTGGTATGAGCGCCTCCGAGACTTCCTCATTGAGAAGGGCTTCACCATTGGGAAGGTCGACACCACACTATTCACCAAGAAGCTTAATGGGGAGATCTTCATTTGTCAAGTGTATGTTGATGATATCATCTTCGGGTCAACAAATGAAGATTATTGCAAGGAATTTGGTAAATTGATGTCGAAGGAGTTCGAGATGTCAATGATTGGTGAGCTCACATTCTTCCTTGGTTTTCAAGTCAAGCAAATGAGAGAAGGGATTTTCATCTCTCAAGAAAAGTATACCAAGGATCTTCTCAAAAGATTCAAGATGGAAGAATGCAAACCAATCAAGACCCCAATGCCATCAAATGGACATCTCGACCTAGATGAGGGAGGTAAACCGGTTGATCAAACTCTCTACCGTTCTATGATTGGTAGCTTATTGTACCTTACCGCATCTAGGCCCGATATCATGTTTAGTGTGTGCATGTGTGCTCGCTTTCAAGCGTGCCCTAAAGAACCTCACTTAAGTGCCGTAAAAAGAATCCTAAGATATCTTAAGCACACCCCAAGCATTGGTCTTTGGTATCCCAAAGGAGCTAGATTCCAACTAGTTGGCTATTCCGATTCGGATTATGCCGGTTGCAAAATTGATAGAAAAAGCACATCCGGAGGGTGCCATTTGCTTGGGAGATCCTTAGTATCTTGGTCATCTAAAAAGCAAAATAGTGTGGCTTTGTCCACCGCCGAGGCGGAATACATTGCCGCGGGGGCTTGTTGTGCACAAATCTTATATATGAAATAAACCCTCCTAGACTATGGAATTGTTCTTGAAAAGGTGCCACTTTTATGTGACAATGAAAGTGCCGTTAAAATTGCTAACAATCCGGTACAACACTCTCGCACCAAGCACATTGATATCCGCCATCACTTTCTAAGAGATCACGTTGCAAAAAATGACATATCACTAGAAGGTGTACGAAGTGAAAATCAACTAGCGGATATCTTCACTAAACCTTTGGACGAGGCTACCTTTTGTAGGCTAAGAAGTGAACTTAATGTGCTTGATTCAAGTAACTTTAAAAGATGAGCGTGTGTTGTCCCTTGTATTGCATTGTATTATATGTCATGTTTATTTTATCGCAATGCATTTAGGGCTTGGCTAACACGGTTACGATAACCCTCCTTTGGAGGAGTGAAGAAGCCTAACCGTGGATCAAACTTGACAAGCAACCTAGCTTTTCTTTCTTGTATTGCATTGCATATGCATGGTTGTTTGTTTGTCGTTTCTTTTCGGTTTAGCTTTGAGCAACCTCTGTGTTCGTCCATGGATAGAGAGAGCTTTTTGACGCTCCTAAAGGTCCAAAAACTCTATTGCATGGCCATACGTTGCTCCTCGGGTGTTTATTGCCTATTTTCCTAAAAATAATACTAGCCTAAGGCAAAATATTTTGAAAAATTTGAGGGTTTGAGTGAGGTCACTCATATCAGGTTCCAATTGGTGTTTATTTGTGTCTCTTTGAATTGGAACTTGATTGGGAGAAGTCGCGTCGGAGTTTGGATCGAAGAACGGCGAAGAACAGCGACCGGACGCTGGACCGGACGCTGCACCGGACGCAGTGATGCTCCACCACCGCGTCCGGTCCCGGCGTCCACCAGCGCGTCCGGTCATCCAGAAGACCAACTCCAGACCTAGTGACCGGACGCTGCACCGGACGCGCCTGTGTTGACCACCGCGTCCGGTCCCGGTTACCACCACCGCGTCCGGTCATCTGCGATGAATTCCCGAGCTCTCAGCGACCGGACTCTGACCGCGTCCGGTCAGTCCACACCGGACGCGTCCGGTCACTCCAGGAGCTTACTGGAGTGTGACCGGACGCTGCACCACCGCGTCCGGTCATATCGACCACCGCGTCCGGTCGTCACGCGTCGAGCGGATCTGAGCCCCTCATAAAACCTTTCGTTTTCAATCAGTTTTTCCTCCTCCAATCGAATCCGCCATCGCTGCTCGTCCTCTCGCCGAATCGCCGCATCCTCGCCGTCGTGCTTGCCGCCGGCAAGCCCTCACCGCAGTTGCGCCGCGCCTTCCTTGCTCGCTCGCCCTCTTGCTCGCGCCCGCGCACGACCCCGCACGCCACCTCGCCCGAGCCGCGCCCGTGTTGCCCGCGCCACCGCCGCCGCGCCCGCGCACTCCACCTCACCGCCGGCGAGCCGTCCACCGCCGAGGGCCGCACCAGCCACAGCAACAGCCCCTCCATCCGTGCCTAGCCACCCGTGCTCTCGATTTCCAAATCGCGGTCAAGCTTTCTAGGGTGTGCCCTAACCCTAGCCTAGGGTTTGCTCGAAACCCTAGTTTTTCAGGTGACGACTCGCTCGATTCTTTGATTCAAGTCATGTCAATTCCTTTGTTAGGGTTAACCTTGACCGTTATGATCCATTGACTATCTCGCTCGATCCTTTCAGTGCTCGATCGTCGATTCGGGGACTCTCGCGACCTAGGTCACCGCTTCCTCTCACCGTCGTCTCGTCGATCCGAGGTAGATTCGCGTCACGTTTTCTCTTCGTATCTCACATGCTTGCTATCTAGGGTTTCGTATCTTTAGATATATACGTGCTTATAGTATATCTTTCTATTCCATACGTGCAGCGAGTCAGTCGGTGTGTCCGGGTCAGATCTGTTCGCTAAATCCGAGGCCAAGCCTGCGGATACGGATTGAGGCCAAGCCTCTCGAGTGTCAGTTCATCATCTCTCAGAGGTTCTCAGTCAGTTGATCAGCATGGTGCGTTGCAAGAACGCCGGTGGTGCTCCTGGTGACGGGGACAACAGTCCTCCCCGCCGTGATGAGATTGCGCGAGGTAAGCGCATCAAGATGGCAGCCAGGAAGAAGAGGAGGACGCTTTCAGAGGCAGAGGTTGCTCAGGCCGTGGCAGACGCTGCAGAGCAGGCAGAGAGAGGTGGCAGACGCAGTGGCATACACATAGGCGAGCGTCGCTTTCACCTTGAAGGTCGACAGCTCGGCACTGAGGCCACTGAGGGTACCGAGGCTACTGGACCTTCCGAGCAGATGTCAGTAGATCCACCCACAGAGCCGACAGAGGCTACAGAGGCTACACAGGCTACCGAGGCTCCACAGGCCACAGAGGATACAGAGGAGCAGCCAGCTCAGTCTCCACCACGTCGCCGCTCCACACGTGCTCGTACTCAGGTGACACCTAGGCCAGAGGGCCAGCGTCGTGGAGCACGTCCTCCTCCCAGAGCTAGAGGGTCACCCCCGGTCGAGCACTTTGACCTAAGGGGTGCTTCAGCACATCAGGTGCAGGGGTTGAGGTTTGTGGAGGTCAGCCGTTGGTTTCCACCTGTCAGAGATTCCAGAGCTTCAGAGGGGTTCTATACCCCACTTCAGGAGGATTTCTACAGGGCCTTAGTTGACAGTGGCATTGCTTTCAGACCTCAGAGGGTATGTCGACTTGAGGCATTGGTTGATGTTGTGGGAGAGCAGCTCCGTCCGCACCTATCCTATATGCCTGGCTTATCAGATCTTCTTGGACGGACAGGTGCTTACTGCGGCACATGGGTCAGAGAGTTCTATGCTTCACTGTGGATTGATCCTGCCCATGAGTTTATTCACTTTGCTTTCAGAGGCCGCGATCACAGACTGTACAGCTCCAGAGCCCGAGAGATCCTCAGACTACCAGCTTCTGACACGAGGATCCATCAGTTGTGCTATGGATAGACTCCACCTCCCAGACGCCCTCACGGCGGTTCAGTGCCACCTACCGACCTGGTTCGACCCTGCTTTCGCGAGCCTTTTGGCGAAGGGTCACGTCGTACGCCTGCCAGCCTGACGCCACTTGCCAGAGTCTTGGATGTTATTCTCAGACGCACTCTACTCCCCAGACTTGGCTACAGAGAGGGACTGACGCGGATGCAGCTTTGGGTTGTTCACCACCTCCTCTCACAGAGACAGTTTGATATCTGGGATCTTATCCTTAGTGAGATGGAGGACACCATTGCTGAGGGCTTCAAGGGTAATCGTCAGCTGCCCTATGCACACTGGATTTGCTTTATCATCAGATCTTCTATCCAGATGCCACCAGAGATCAGGGCCGAGATAGCAAATACTACTACAGCTTTCCCTGATTACGATATTCGTCAGCTTTGGGCCTCTGTTACTAGAGATCAGGCCCCAGCGCCAGGACAGCGTGAGCGCCCAGACGTTCCTGAGACAGCAGCTGAGCAGGACGCCAGAGTTGACGAGCTTGCTGAGGCAGAGCTCGCGGACCTTGAGGCTCAGACTGCTGACATACCTGAGGATGTCACTTCAGACAGCACAGATGAGGACTACCAGCCCATCCCCAGGTACCGGTCTCCTCGGTCTCACGACCACGAGGCCGGTGGCTCTGGCTCAGCCTCCCGCTCAGACCCAGCCATGGTGGCTATTCTTGAGAGGTTGACCCAGGCTCAGGAGCAGCAGCAGCAGCAGATACAGCGATAGGCACAGGATACAGCTGCAGCACTTGCACAGATTCAGGCTCGTCAGGACGAGTTTCAGAGACAGCAGCTTGAGATCCAGAGGCAACAGGTTGAGATGCAGCGACAGAGTCAGCAGCAGTACATGGATCTCCTGCGCCACCTTATCACAGTTGGGGTTCCTCCGCCTGCATCTGTCATGACTCAGGCTTTGCATTCCAGTGGTCCGTCGAGTCAGGGACAGCCGAGCTTCCAGTTTACATCTCCACAGCAGCAGGTTCCCCAGTCCTTTTAGTCCCCGAGCTTCACTCCCATTCATACGGGGTTTACACCGTCAGACCAGCCTCGCCCGCACCTTCTGACAGGCACACCTATTGGTGATTTCAGTGTCACCTACAGCGAGTTGACTGGTCAGCCGACACCCTCGCACACTACTACGTTTCACACTTCGTCAGGGTTGTCGGCTCCCGAGGCAGCCATTCCTCCAGTGACAGGGACCGGGACTACAGAGACCATCCCTTCTTCAGTTGCCTCGACAGATCCCCCAGCTACTGGCGCACTTCAGGCTCAGGTTACTCAGACAGATCCACTTGTTGCTACATAGTCAGTGCCTGTTCCTGCTCAGACCCAGACCGCTTCACAGCCACGTGCTTCTTCAGAGGGTCAGCCAGATAGCTCAGACTCCGAGGGCGATTCGCTTCACTTCGTGATTACTCCGCGCACCTCAGCACCCGACACGACTCCGTCTGTCCCCCCGTCAGATCCTTAGATTAGTTTTTGGCGCTTGATGCCAAAGGGGGAGAGAGAGTAGTTTCAGGGGGAGTTTAGAGGGTTTTCGTTCTTTGTGTGCTACTTTCATGCATATCATGTTTACTTTTCAGCATTGCATTCGTGTGGCATTGTCGTCGAGTCGTTAACTTTGAGTCCTAATGTGTTATCTCGTCACAGTTTTAATAATATGTCACCGTTTTAGTTATAGCTCTAAGGTTGTGCTTCCGTGCCTTACTCCGATTTCTTATGAGCTATATCTTTATGTGTACTAACGCTTTTTGTCTTATCTTATGAAGTACACTCTTTTGGCTTGGGGCACATAAGCATTTCCTAAACCTTTGTGCTTATCGCTTTTTGCTTATGTGAACCAAGCATGCTCGAAAACCTCAACTCTAATCTTTTGAACCTTAGTGTTGTCATCAATCACCAAAAAGGGGGAGATTGAAAGCATCTAGGCCCCAAGGTTTGGTTTCGGCAATTGATGACAACGCTTTATTACCATGACTAACGTGTGTTTTGCAGAAACGTTGATAAGTTAGGTCATGGAAGCTATAACTGCTTTGGGCACCATGGTATTCGTGTCCCTTGATGGAAATCGTTTCGGTTTTCAAAAGAGTGACGTCAAGATTAAGGACGGTTAGTTCCGGATGTCGAGGTGTTGAGACACATTCGGAATAGTCGTTAGGATCTTCGTTTTTCTCTTTTGGCCGTTCTATAAAGGGGGGCATGAACGGGTAGCTTGACCTAGGCGAGTCCTATGTTTAGGTGTGGTGCACACTTGTTAAACTTGGCGCTAGGCAACCCTAGAATAGCTCAAAGTTCAGTTGGAAGCAACTTGGTTGAAGTTGCGACGCGTTTCGGAAAGTTTCGGGCTGTTTCCAACTGACCGGACGCGGTCTTCGGCAGCACCGGACGCGTCCGGTCAGTACGTTACCGCGGCTAGGGTTTCGGTCTTGACCACCGGACGCGGTGAAAGCCCAAGTTTG
The DNA here is from genome assembly GCA_038087645.1 of Saccharum hybrid cultivar R570. Lineage (NCBI taxonomy): Eukaryota > Viridiplantae > Streptophyta > Magnoliopsida > Poales > Poaceae > Saccharum > Saccharum hybrid cultivar. The sequence goes on along the minus strand of JAQSUU010000562.1, from coordinate 12,533,217 downwards.
GTTTTGGTAATTAATGACACCAAGTTGCTAATGCTATTGTATCAAGTGTGATCAAGCTAGGCATAAGCAACATGTGATGGAGATGGAAATGGCATGAAGAGATGGCCACAAGACCACATGATTTGGTGCATGAAATGATGAGCAAGATCATGGTGGAGATGCACATGAAATGATGGACATGATGATCAAGTGGAGGAGAAGGATCTAAGAGTGCAAGGCGAAGGTATAACCATAGGGTTTTTTCTTTTGCCGGTCTAAGATGAGTAGAGAAGTGATTGATCGGGTTTAGGATACATAGCCGACTATCAAGAGGGGCAATCACGGTTAGCTCGGGAATCAAGTGCCACTAGATCATTGTCTTGAGCATATGCATTTAGGATCTAGTAAAGAGCTAACATAACGCCTTAGAAAATGTTTGTGAAAATGCTAACACACGAGCACAAGGTGGTGATCACTTGTTGGTGTTGGCACATTTGCGAAGGCGGTGAAGTTTAAGTGGTAGAGAGGGGTTTGGGTTCCTCTCTCCCTCCCGCCGAGCTTGCGAGGCGGGATTCGGCGCTTTTTGGAGAAGTGAAATGCCTATTTTCTTTTGCGCCGAAAGTCGGAAAAGAAACGGAGGCGAACGGAGGTCACTGCGTGCACCGGACGCTGCACCGGACGCTGCACCGGACGCGGTCACTGTACGACCGGCGCGTCCGGTCAGGCGAACAGCGGTTCACGAGGATCACCGGACGCGGTGCGCGTCCGGTCATAGGTCACCGGACGCGTCCGGTCGTCCAGGGAGCTTACTGGACTCGCACCGGACGCGGGCACTGTGGCGTCCGGTCCGTACTTCAGCGCGTCCGGTGGTTGTTTTGCAGTGCGCGGCTCGGTGTTGACCGGCGCGTCCGGTGGGTCACGGGACCGGCGCGTCCGGTCCTGACCAGCGCGTCCGGTCGCTCGGTCGAGCGCGTCCGGTCAACGGTAACGGCTAGTTTGAACGGCACTATTCTCGTCTGTCGCGTAGTGACCGGACGCGTCCGGTCACCCGGACCGGCGCGTCCGGTGTGCGCGATTTCTGCTGCGTCGTTTCTAACGGCTAGTTGCGTACCCCTTCGTTATAAATAGATGGTGGACGGGTTTTGAGGGGAACTCTTGCACATTTTGAGACCTAGAAACATCCTTTGAGCTAGAGAACAACCCCTCCACTCATCTCTTTGATTGATTGCACATCTTGAGTGAGATTGAGTGAGATTCAAGTGCATTGCTTGAGAGTTGCATTCTAGAGGCACTTGATCTTCGAGTTGCTGCGGATTTCTTGTTACTCTTCCGTGTTTCCCGACACGGTAGACGGCTTGGAGCAGCGGAGGTGATTGAGCTCGCAATTGGAGATTGTTGGAGCCTTCACCAAGTGTTGTAAGGGGTTCTTGATCCTTCCCCGTGGGAGTTCGCAAATTGGATACTCTAGTGGAGCTCGTGGCTTGGAGGATCCCCATCTTGTGTGCGGTTGTGCGGCGCCCGCCGAGGGCTCAACTCTTGATAGTTGATTAGCTCGCGAACCGACAAGTGGGTGCATCGCCACAACGAGGAGTAGCTTGCCGGGAAGCAAGTGAACCTCGGGATAAATTCTTGTGTCATTCTCTTCCCGAGGATTTCTCTTGTGTGATTGATTGATTGGCACTTCTCATCTCTACACGGCGGTATAACCACTCGAAGCTCTTCTCTCATATTACTTCTCGTATCTAGCTTGTTGTTGTGTTTAGTGGATAGCCTTGAACTAGACTTGTGTAGGTGGCTTGCTTAATTAGTTAGTGCTAGTGCTTTTTGCTCCGCCACCTTTTATACTAATTTGTGGTTTAGTAATTTGTGTAGAAAGTTTTTATTAGGCTATTCACCCCCCCCCCTCTAGCCTATTTGGACCTTACAAGTGGTATCGGAGCCGAGGCACCGTTTATTTGAGGCTTAACAACCTACGGTGAAAAAGAAATGGCTCAATTAAGTTTGCACATCAACAACACCAAGAAGGCACCTCACTTTGATGGCACAAATTATGCATATTGGAAGGTTAAGATGACCGCACACCTCAAGTCAATCAGTAGAGAAGTGTGGAAGGTCACCGAAACAAAATTTGAGGTTGCTAATCCGGAAGCACCTACACCGGTAGAAGAGAAGAAGCTCCAATGCAATGACATTGCCATTAGTGCTCTTCATGAGGCACTAGATGACAAGACCTTTGAGCAAGTGAAGAACATTGAGATTGCTCATGATACTTGGGCCAAGCTAGAAGAAACATTTGAGGGCACCGAAGGCACAAAGACCGCTAAAGCATACATTTTGCAAGAAAAATTTTCAAGCTTCAAGATGCAAGATGATGAGAGTGTACCGGAAATGTTTCACAGATTGCAAGTTATTGTGAATGAGCTCAAGGCACTTGGTGAGGAAGTCAAGGACAACCAATTCTCTATGAAGTTCTTGAGAAGCTTGCCCAAGAGGTTTGATACATTGATCACCGTGCTAGTGAGGACAACATTGAAGGATTCAACTCCTCAACAAATATTTCAAGAAGTGATGACATTGATGAGAAGATGGCTCTCTTTGTCAAGCAATTTGGCAAATTCATAAAGAAGGAGAGCTCTCACAAAAAGAAGAATGATTCTCATGTTGCTACATGGGATAGTGATGATTCCTCAAGTGATGATGAGGATGACTACAAGAGCAAGAAGAAGGGACATGCTAGCATTGCCATCCAAGAGAAGGTCTCCCTCTTCGACACTCCATCGTGCTTCATGGCTAAGGCCGCTAAGGTATCATCCGATGATGAGAGTGATCATGATAATGCTAGTGATAGTGATAGTGATGAAGAAGAATTCACTAAAGATGAACTAATCACTATGCTAGAAGATTGCACTCAACATTATAAAGAATCTAGAAAGGAATGCAAGGGCTTGCTTAAGGAAAAGAAAAACCTTATGCAAGAACTTGATGAGCTTAGAGCATCTTATGAGAGTCTAAAGGTAGACCATAAGAAACTTCAAAAGTCTCACACTAAGCTTGAAGAAGCTCATTCCTCTCTAGTTGAAAAATGTGAAAACATGCCAACTAATGTTGAGAAAGCTAAAACTTGCAACATAGGCATATCTTGTGATATAATTGATGAATCTTGTCATAAGCCTATTGTTGTTGCTCCCACTAACCCTTCATGTAGCTCATCTACATCATCCTCATCTAGTAGTGGTGGTTTCACTTGTGATCCCACACTTAGAGTTGAGAATGAAAATCTCAAGAAAGAGGTAAAAGAGCTCAATCACACCTTGGCCAAGGCTTATGGTGGTGAGGACCGCTTGCTTATGTGCTTGGGTAGCCAAAGAGCTTCTCTCTATAAAGAGGGATTGGGCTATAACCCCAAGAAAGGCAAGGCCGCTTTTGCTCCTCACAAGACTCGTTTTGTGAAGAACAAAGGTAGCTATTGCAAAAGTTGCAAGCAAGTTGGTCACATAGAGCAACATTGCATGAACAAGAAATCCAATGCTAATGTATCCTCAATTAAGTTTGATTCTTTCTATATACTTACCAAGGGTACAAATGGTGTTCATGCTAAGTTCATTGGTACACCATGGGTGGGCTCAAAGAAGAAAGCCATTTGGGTACCAAAGAGCTTGGTCACTAACCTTGGAGGACCCAAACAAGTTTGGGTACCTAAAAAGAATTGATCTTATTTTGTAGGTCAATTACAAAGCCGGAGGAAGGCATTGGGTGCTTGATAGTGGGTGCACTCAACATATGACCGGGGATTCTTGTATGTTCAAATCAATTGATACAAGTCAAAATGGTGGTTTTGATGCTATCACTTTCGGCAACAACAAGAAAGGCATGGTCAAGGGGCTTGGTAAAATTGCTATCTCAAATGACATGAGCATATCTAATGTATTGCTAGTTGAGAGCTTGGACTTCAATCTTTTATCGGTGGCACAACTTTGTGATCTTGGCTTCAAGTGCATATTTGGTAGTGATGATGTTGAAGTCATAAGTGTGGATGGATCAAACTTGATATTCAAAGGGTTTAGACATGGTAGCTTATACTTGGTTGACTTCAATGATAGTGAGACACAATTGACATCATGCTTGCTTAGCAAATCTAGTATGGGTTGGTTATGGCATAGAAGGCTTGGTCATGTTGGAATGAAACAATTGAACAAACTCTTGAGGCATGACTTAGTTAGAGGCTTGAAAGATGTGACTTTTGAAAAGGATAAACCATGTAGTGCTTGTCAAGCCGGCAAACAAGTTGGAAATAAACATCCTAGTAAGAGTGAAATGAGTACATCAAAGGCATTTGAGCTATTGCACATGGACTTGTTTGGGCCAACAACATACACTAGTATTGGTGGCAACAAGTATGGTTTTGTGATAGTGGATGACTACACTAGATACACTTGGGTGTTCTTTCTTTATGACAAGAGTGATGTACATGATCTATTCAAATCATTTGTCAAGAAAGTGCAAAATGAGTTTGAGACTACCATCAAGAAGATTAGAAGTGACAATGGTAGTGAGTTCAAGAACACAAGAATTGAGGAATTATGTGATGATTTTGGTATTGGACATCAATTCTCTCCAACCTACACTCCTCAATCCAATGGTGTAGTTGAAAGAAAGAATAGAACCTTGATTGACATGGCTAGATCAATGCTTAGTGAGTACAATGTGAGTCATTCATTTTGGAGTGAAGCTATCAACACGGCTTGCTATTGTAGCAACCGTCTTTATTGCCATGGGAAGCTTGGGAAGACACCATATGAGTTATTGAATGGAAGAAAGCCCAACATTGCATACTTTAGAGTGTTTGGTTGCAAATGCTATATTCTCAAGAAAGGCACTAGATTGAGCAAGTTTGAAAAGAAATGTGATGAAGGGTTCTTACTTGGTTATTCTACCACAAGCAAAGCATATAGAGTTTGGAATCTCACAAATGGCACCTTGGAAGAAGTTCATGATGTTGAGTTTGATGAAACCCAAGGGTCTCAAAATGAAGCTCAAAACCTTGATGATGTGAGAGGAGATCAATTGTCAAATGCAATGAAGAACATGGACATTGGTGACATAAGGCCGAGACAAGTTGATGATGATGATGATATTCATGTGATCAACCAAAGTGTGCAAATTGATACAAATCAAGCAAGCTCTAGTGGTTCTCATGATGAAGTGCAAGATCAAGGTCAAGCTAGTGGAAGCAATCAACTCCCAATACTCCAACCTACTAGTATTGCAAGAGATCATCCATTGGATCAAATCATTGGTGGAATTCAAAGTGGTGTTCAAACTAGATCAAGATTAGCATCCTTTTGTGAGCACTACTCATTTGTGTCACTTGAAGAACCAAAGAAGATAAAAGATGCCTTGAAGGATTCCGATTGGGTAAATGCCATGCATGAAGAACTAAACAACTTTGCTAGAAATCAAGTTTGGGAACTTGTTGAGAGGCCAAAGAACTACAATGTGATTGGTACTAAGTGGGTCTTTAAGAATAAGCAAGATCAAGATGGCATGGTTGTGAGGAACAAAGCAAGATTGGTAGCACAAGGTTACACACAAGTTGAGGGTCTTGACTTTGGAGAAACATATGCACCGGTTGCAAGATTGGAGGCTATTAGAATCTTATTAGCATATGCTTGTGCACACAACATCAAGCTCTATCAAATGGATGTCAAGAGTGCATTTCTCAATGGCTACATCAATGAAGAAGTTTATGTTGAGCAACCTCCCGGTTTTGAAGATGACAAGAAGCCCAACCATGTTTACAAGCTCAAGAAGGCATTGTATGGTTTGAAACAAGCACCTAGAGCATGGTATGAGAGATTGAGGGACTTTCTTCTCTCTAAAGGGTTCAAGATGGGAAAAGTTGACACCACTCTCTTCACCAAGAAAATTGGAAATGACTTGTTTGTGTTGCAAATCTATGTGGATGACATTATCTTTGGATCAACCAATCAAGATTTTTGTGAAGAATTTGGAAATATGATGGCAAATGAGTTTGAGATGTCTATGATTGGAGAGCTTAGTTACTTCCTTGGACTTCAAATCAAGCAAATGAAGAATGGCACTTTTGTAAGTCAAGGCAAGTACATCAAGGACATGATCAAGAAGTTTGGATTGCAAGATGCTAAGCCAATGAGTACACCAATGGGCACAAATGATCAATTGGGTATTGATGATAGTGGTAACATGGTAGATCAAAAGCAATATCGGTCTATGATTAGAAGTTTGCTATATGTCACCGCTTCTAGGCCGGATGTGATGTTTAGTGTGTGCAAGTGTGCAAGATATCAAGCTTCACCTAGAGAAAGTCACTTGAAAGCAACCAAGAGGATATTGAGATATCTTAAGGGCACTCATGATGTTGGATTATGGTTTCCAAAGGGGTCAAGTTTTGAGTTGATTGGATATTCGGACTCCGACTATGGTGGTTGCAAGATTGATAGAATGAGCACAAGTGGCACTTGTCAATTGCTTGGAAGGTCTCTTGTTTCATGGTCATCAAAGAAACAAAATAGTGTTGCACTATCTACCGCCGAGGCCGAATACATTAGTGCCGGTAGTTGTTGTGCACAATTGCTTTGGATGAAAGCAACTTTGAATGACTTTGGAATCAAATTCAAGAATGTGCCATTGTTTTGTGATAATGAAAGTGCTATCAAGATGACTCAAAATCCGGTTCAACATTCAAGAACAAAGCACATTGACATAAGGCATCACTTCATAAGAGACCATCAACAAAAGGGTGATATTAGCATTGAGAGCATTGGCACCGAAGATCAACTAGCCGATATCTTTACAAAGCCACTTGATGAGAAAAGATTTTACAAGTTGAAGAATGAATTGAACATACTTGACTTCTCCAACTTGAAATGAGTGCACCCCCACATTCCTATATGACATGCCTCTCCTCCGACATAGCAAGGTAAAGTTGTTTGACATATCATCCATACTTTGCTAAGGACATGTTTAGAACATCTAGACATATTTGCATGACAAATAGGCTCATTCATGAAAATCAAATGATTTTTATGTATATATGGTACCACTATTGCTTCTATGTTTGATTGATCTAGTGGTAGCATATGACATGTTTGTGGGCTTGCAAACCTAGTGTTGAATCTAGAAAATGAGCTCATGATGTGTAATTCAACATGGTCAAGATAACCCTTATACTTTATGAGGTGTGAAGAAGCTTGTCCTTGGATCAAACCGAATTACATATTCTAGGCAAGTGATCTAGATTGAACCATAATTTGGACTCCCTCATATTGATTGACTTAACTCTCACTAAAATTGGCACCTTTTTGGTGATTGTTGACAAAGGGGGAGAGAAAAGTCACAAAGATAGAAAAATCACAAAGGGGGAGAAAGATATATTAAGAGGGGAGAGAAAAGTCACAAAAAGAAAAAGTTACTAAGGGGGAGAGAAAGCATAAGGTAAAACTTTGGAAAGGAATCAATTAAATTTGAGCACACAAGTAGGGGGAGCAAGCTCATGAACTATTTGTTGCATTTGTATGTGCACTAACATGATGTTTTGTTGCATTGCAAAGCTTAAATTCATATTCATACTTGTGTGGTGATTGCTAGAATTAGAACTTGGATGATGATTTGTTAAGAGTAGCCTTTTAAAGTGGTATCTAGACACCTTTGCTTATAATGTTGATCTCACGGGGTATTTTAGTGTTTGTGATCTTTACAAGTGAGGTATTACAAGTAGTGTCTAGCTACATCGATGCTAAGGATGGTATATAAAGGCAACTCCGATTGGTATCACGCTTCAAAGGTCCATTCTATATACCTTAGCATCAATTTGATAGTAGTAACTCTCCCAAAATTCAAATCCATACATATGTGCACAATTGAACCAAACTCATGAAAGCACATATGTAGGGGGAGCTAATACTATCAAAATTGAAAATTGATTTCATTTCATATCTTTGTGATGGTTGTCATCAATTACCAAAAAGGGGGAGATTGAAAGCCCAAGTTTGGTTTTGGTAATTAATGACACCAAGTTGCTAATGCTATTGTATCAAGTGTGATCAAGCTAGGCATAAGCAACATGTGATGGAGATGGAAATGGCATGAAGAGATGGCCACAAGACCACATGATTTGGTGCATGAAATGATGAGCAAGATCATGGTGGAGATGCACATGAAATGATGGACATGATGATCAAGTGGAGGAGAAGGATCTAAGAGTGCAAGGCGAAGGTATAACCATAGGGTTTTTTCTTTTGCCGGTCTAAGATGAGTAGAGAAGTGATTGACCGGGTTTAGGATACATAGCCGACTATCAAGAGGGGCAATCACGGTTAGCTCGGGAATCAAGTGCCACTAGATCATTGTCTTGAGCATATGCATTTAGGATCTAGTAAAGAGCTAACATAACGCCTTAGAAAATGTTTGTGAAAATGCTAACACACGAGCACAAGGTGGTGATCACTTGTTGGTGTTGGCACATTTGCGAAGGCGGTGAAGTTTAAGTGGTAGAGAGGGGTTTGGGTTCCTCTCTCCCTCCCGCCGAGCTTGCGAGGCGGGATTCGGCGCTTTTTGGAGAAGTGAAATGCCTATTTTCTTTTGCGCCGAAAGTCGGAAAAGAAACGGAGGCGAACGGAGGTCACTGCGTGCACCGGACGCTGCACCGGACGCTGCACCGGACGCGGTCACTGTACGACCGGCGCGTCCGGTCAGGCGAACAGCGGTTCACGAGGATCACCGGACGCGGTGCGCGTCCGGTCATAGGTCACCGGACGCGTCCGGTCGTCCAGGGAGCTTACTGGACTCGCACCGGACGCGGGCACTGTGGCGTCCGGTCCGTACTTCAGCGCGTCCGGTGGTTGTTTTGCAGTGCGCGGCTCGGTGTTGACCGGCGCGTCCGGTGGGTCACGGGACCGGCGCGTCCGGTCCTGACCAGCGCGTCCGGTCGCTCGGTCGAGCGCGTCCGATCAACGGTAACGGCTAGTTTGAACGGCACTATTCTCGTCTGTCGCGTAGTGACCGGACGCGTCCGGTCACCCGGACCGGCGCGTCCGGTGTGCGCGATTTCTGCTGCGTCGTTTCTAACGGCTAGTTGCGTACCCCTTCGTTATAAATAGATGGTGGACGGGTTTTGAGGGGAACTCTTGCACATTTTGAGACCTAGAAACATCCTTTGAGCTAGAGAACAACCCCTCCACTCATCTCTTTGATTGATTGCACATCTTGAGTGAGATTGAGTGAGATTCAAGTGCATTGCTTGAGAGTTGCATTCTAGAGGCACTTGATCTTCGAGTTGCTGCGGATTTCTTGTTACTCTTCCGTGTTTTCCGACACGGTAGACGGCTTGGAGCAGCGGAGGTGATTGAGCTCGCAATTGGAGATTGTTGGAGCCTTCACCAAGTGTTGTAAGGGGTTCTTGATCCTTCCCCGCGGGAGTTCGCAAATTGGATACTCTAGTGGAGCTCGTGGCTTGGAGGATCCCCATCTTGTGTGCGGTTGTGCGGCGCCCGCCGAGGGCTCAACTCTTGATAGTTGATTAGCTCGCGAACCGACAAGTGGGTGCATCGCCACAACGAGGAGTAGCTTGCCGGGAAGCAAGTGAACCTCGGGATAAATTCTTGTGTCATTCTCTTCCCGAGGATTTCTCTTGTGTGATTGATTGATTGGCACTTCTCATCTCTACACGGCGGTATAACCACTCGAAGCTCTTCTCTCATATTACTTCTCGTATCTAGCTTGTTGTTGTGTTTAGTGGATAGCCTTGAACTAGACTTGTGTAGGTGGCTTGCTTAATTAGTTAGTGCTAGTGCTTTTTGCTCCGCCACCTTTTATACTAATTTGTGGTTTAGTAATTTGTGTAGAAAGTTTTTATTAGGCTATTCACCCCCCCCCCCCCTCTAGCCTATTTGGACCTTACACGCGGCCCTCGCGAGGACCGGACGCGGTGGTCAGTGGCTGACACGTGTCACTTAAGTGGAACACCCGTCGGACGCGACCTGGCTGTGATCGGCGCGTCCGGTCACTGTCCAGTAAGGTCCAGAGAGGACCGGACGCGTCCGGTCATCACCGGTCGGACGCGGCCTCGCGTCCGGTGCTCTTACAGTAAGCTTCCTTGCACGATCGGACGCGTCCGGTCACCCCTGATCGGCGCGTCCGGTCGATCAGTTAAAAATCGCGTTTTGACCGTTACGGGCGACCGGCGCGTCCGGTCAGTTCGACCGGCGCGTCCGGTCAGCCCGTGTCAGAACATAACGGTTCGTTTTCTTTGAGGGGTGTATAAATACAACCACTCCACCTCTTTTAGAGGTCTCTTGCTCATTCAAACATCTGAGAAAACCCTTTAGAGTGCAAGGGAGTGCAAGAGCTCTAGCGAGGATAGAGATTTGAGAATCAAAGTTTGAGTTTCCTCACTAGTGATTAGAGAGTAGCAAGTGTGCATCCATCTCCTCATTTGGGCTCGTTGTGGTCAAGTGAGAGTTCTAGCTTATTACTCTTGGTGATCGCCATCACCTAGACGGCTTGGTGGTGATTGGGAGTTTGGTGATCATCCGGCGGAGCTTGTGGATGACCCAACTCAAGTTGTGAGCGGTTGTGGGTGATTCACCGCGATGGAGTGTCGAAGAATCAACCCGTAGAGAGCACTTGATCCTTGCGCGGATCAAGGGGGAGCGACACCCTTGCGCGGGTGCTCCAACGAGGACTAGTGGGGAGTGGCGACTCTCCGATACCTCGGAAAAACATCGCCGTGTTCCTTGCCCTTTACATTCAAGCATTTACATTCTCGTATTTACTTTCATTGCTTGATTTACTTTCCTAGAATTGCCATGCTAGACTAGGATTGGAAACTAGGGTGCAAAACTTTTGTCGGTAGACTCACTAGGAACACAAGTAGGCACTAGGGGTGAATCCCGGCTTGTAGGATTTAATTCTTGCAATTAATTTTTAGAAAAGCCCAATTCACCCCCCTCTTGGGCATCTTGATCCTTTCACCAAAGATGACGAGATCTTCTTGCTTTGAAGTTTAATTTTTATTTGATTTTGTGGCTATATGGTTTGATTCTGTGTTGGATTTTGTTCGGCGATTCGCTGTGTGCATCTAACACCATCTCAATTTGGTATCTTGTATTTCGTGGTAAGCCCACATGTCATGGATGAAGAAAAATATAGACAGATAGCTCGTGTGACCGATGGAGTGGTGACAGCGGTGCCTCCTTCGATCCTATGTGCAAAAGAGAAACATTAGAAAGAGATTTACCTTGATTTAGAATGTCGTGTGGAAGTGAGATCACACGGGTTGAGTTGGGACTTGACATAAAAAAAAGAGTTGCATGTCCACATGAGGCTATTGATGGCACCGTACGTGCTATTGTTATCTGATTCGAATCGAAGGAGAGATGGATTGTGACTCCACCTATATAGATTATAAATTAGAAAGTATAAACATATTCTGTGTGGGAACGAATGATTTCTATTTATATTAGGATTCCTGTAGGAGCACGGGTTATATATATATGAGTCTAGATAGAAAAAAAACTCTCCATCATTCGGTAGTTAAAGGGAGACGGACCAGATAAATAGATGGACGAAAAAAAGAGCCTAAAATTTTGCCTCTTTATTGTTAGGGATAGATTATCGACTCTGCCTTGTATTGAGAGCATAACAGTATCTCAGCTAGAATGCTCCATTTAGATTTTTTCCCATATTTTGAATAAAGCAAATTTTTACAATGTCACCTAACGTTCATATGCTAACTGTATTCCACTAAAATAACGATTTTTTATTAGATATTTCATTCCAACATTTTTCTCATCTATCAACTCGCAACCTCTGGGATTCCTTACAAATTCTGCTGATCATAGGCACTGAATTCAATATTTTGCTTGTGGCTTTAACGTTCAAATTTTTTTCTCTTAATTAATTATTTTTTCTATTAAAGGACTAACGAGGAATATATATTTTTTTTGAGGGAAACTAAGGAGTAATATAAGTTACAGAGTTTTTTCCTAAAAAAAAAAAGGAAAGAGCACCCTTGTATAAAGATTGGGCTGGATGGCCCATATCCTTGTAGAGTGGGCCGTACGGGAGACTTAATAATGCCAAGGGAGAACTGCTCCGAATTCACACGAGTCCCCAACAAGGCCACAAATCCCAATTCCAAAACCCTCTCTCCCCGTCCCGTCCTACCCCATTGCCGGCGATCTCCTCCTTCGCCGCCAATGGATCTCTCCGCCGTCCAGGCCGCCCTCTCCGACAAATCCTACTCCGCCCTGGCCCCCCTCTGCGACGAGCTCCTCCTGCAGGTACCCTTCTCGCCTCTCTCCCCCAACCCCATCCCACATCCGCGCAAGGGTTATCGCCCCGCCTCACGCGATTCACCTCGCAGGCCGCGGCCAAGGGAGCCATCACCGACGAATGGCCCTACTCCGTCCACCTCCTCGCCCACCTCTACATCAATGACCTGTATGCGATCCGCCGCCCTTGCCCTCGTTTTTTCTCCATCTTTTTTTTTCTGGGTTTGGGGCTAGGGTTTGTTAATGATGATACCTTTGTGTGTGTGGTTGGGACTTGGGAGTGAGCAGGAACAGCGCGCGGTTCTTCTGGAAGTCGTTGCCGCAGGAGGTGAAGGACACGCGGCCGGAGCTCGCCGCGGTCTGGAGGATTGGTCAGTGCCTCTGGAACAGAGATTATGCTGGCGTCAACACGGCTGCACAGGGGTTCGAATGGGGCCCTGACCTCGCTGACTTCATCACTGCCTTCCTAGGTATATGGATTGCTTTCATTGTTATGGATGACATAGAATTTTCCTATGGTTGTGTGCAAAGTAGCGAAGTGAAACTTGAATTGTTTGCTTTCATAGAGATTTGATAGTCTAGTGGCATGGGTGGGTAGACGCTGTTGAACGTATTGTCACCATGGATTGGTAGTGGGAGAATTTATCTGTTGAATTGGGTTGCACTGAGAATCAGATATCCTCTGAATATGATGATGGAGAAGTTCGCAGGGGAACTTCATGGCTGTTCTATGATACTCTGATTTATTCTGTCAAATTTATTGTTTCAAGGTGTCAACTGTCCATAGTGCCTTGTCTTTCCATAAGATGGTATTTTTCATGCCAACGAATCAGGTACTTATATTGTTGTGCTATGTAGATATCATATCAAAACACAACATATGCTGGCGTAGAATGCACCTTTTGACATAGTATGTAGTGAACCAATAGCCCATTGCTATCTGTTACTTGAGAGGAAGTTATGACTGTAATCCTTACATCTTCTGTTCAAAAATTGTAAAATTATAAGTGCGCATCTTAATTTAGTGACCAGGCAGAATTTATTAAAAACAAAATTGAGACGTTGAATAATTTAATAATTTAATAATATTCATCCTCTGGCGTTCTCTGTACAGAAAGTATGATTTCCACGGTGTTAACATGGTGAATGGTTTTGTTTTTCTAGCTTGGTTGTTTTTTTATAATGCGAGTTTAACTAGTTACGGACTTTAGGTGGATATCTGATCTTCGTTGTAATGCAGAGAGCTACAGACAGAGGATATTCAAGCTGTTGACTTCTGCGTATTCCACAATTAGCATGGCTGATGTGGCTCATTTCATGGGGATGAGTGAGGAGGATGCTACAAACTGTATGTTTTGCAATCCACCCATTTATTTTTTTTTCTAGTTTCAACGTAAGAGTTCTACCATATTCAATGTTTTTTTGGGTATGTTTTAGGTTGTGGAGTGGTGCACTTTTGGGATATGTTGAATTCTTTTCAACTTTGCGACTCATTTCTTTGTCTTAGATTTATTAGATTGTTGCATTTAAAACGTGTTTCCTCAGCTCTTGAATGTAAATGTATTGAAGAAATGAGAGCTCAATCGTACTTTTTTTTCTCTAGCTGTAAATATTTACTGATGGGGTTGGATCGTGTTAGATCCTATAACTCTTGAGAAGTCTTATATTTGTAACACCTTCAACTTATTTAATGTATAGATGACACAATTGATTTCCATCTACCTATTTATCCACTTTATAAGCATAAATTATGAGTTTTCTACATGTTTTATGACATTGAGAGATTTTGATTGTATTACCATTGAGTCTTATTTGAGCTGAACATCATCTACTTATTATCTTTTAAATATATATAAGAGGTTCTTGTGGGCAGTCTCATTTGTCCTGATCCGATATGTTTTACTTATGCTTACAATAATAGCTCTAAACTTATTTTCTCATTGCCAACAACTTTTCTAGTAACTAGTATACTTGTTATGCTAAAGTGATTTGCCTTCTATTGATCTCAGGCTATCTTATACTTCCACATCTCTCGTAGTTTGCCTACTTAGTTGCCTAGTATGAACTTCAAATTTCAAAAACAGTAGAAATAGGGAATATTTAACTATTTGCCATTATGTTGAGGTGGGTGGAAAAGGATTTGCCACTTTGTGATGGGATGGATGTGAGAGGCCAGAGCGTGACCCCTCTAATAATGGCAAAAATGTCCCATTCTGGCTTACTATTGACCAGTGACTTGCATGGATAATAGTTGTGGTACTGTTGGATACTACATAGAGTTTTAGTGTTTCCACTTCTCTGGATTTTTATGTTGTGCATCAGTTTCCCCCTACATTTCTTTAGAATGTCATATGTGTAACTCAGTTTGATAAGAACTTCAGTTAGCTCTTTGCACTATTAGTTTATTTGGATTGTCAGTGCTGGGAAACATTTTTGCATGCGTATAAATGTGTGATGGCTGCCTGAACTACTTTGGCAGATTGGCCTGTATACTTGGTGTGCAGATAGCTATGCAAATTTTCCCTTGCCCTGTTGCAGTTGATCTTTACCTGCTCCAGAATTATTAGATTATACCAACTTCTGTTGCCCCCATTGCAGATGCTGTGCAAAACGGTTGGAGCTTGGATGCAGCGACCAGGATGCTTACTGTCAAAAAGCAAAAGGCTCAGACCAACCAGAAGCTTGACGCGAGCAAGCTGCAGCGTTTGACTGAGTGTGTTTTCCACCTTGAGCACTGATGCTCGCTGTCAATCGTGTTGCATCCCCGTTGGTTCTCTACTCCACATTTTAAGATTATCATGTGATAGCTAGATGCCTGAACGACTGGTCGCTTTTGGCTGAGGAGTGAGATCTCGCAGTGCTGAATTTGTCTCTGTAAGTGGTTTCTCATATCGTGCTAGCGGTTACTGTGCCTATTGGTTGTTCGTATGGTGGCCCCTCCGGTCAGAGGCACACTGAAATGAGGGTGTGTTCAGTTGATGAAAAGTGGGTGAAAAGTTACTGTAGCACCCAGTGGCGGACCCAGAATTTTGCTAAGACTAGGGCCAAATTCTAATGGCGAAACGGCGATAGCTATACCATTGTCTATATATATAATAAACATAGTAAAATCTACTAACGTAACAGAAAAGCCTGAAGCTGTTGTTGTCTAATCTCAACACCATCTTGAACAGCAAGTCCCGGTCCTCTTCATCTAATTGGAATCAAAAGTTCAAAATTTGCAATTGAAATCAAAACTATTAGAGATTACTTGAAATCTTAAAGTGAATAAAGAGAAGAATCGAAGAAATACCTTTGTAGAATCACAGTTCAGACTTCAGAGTTCTGCTCGTCTTGGCGACACGGGGCTCCGGCAGGCGGCAGCCGAGGGGCAAGGCTCGGCCCTGCCTGCGAGGGCGACAACGGCCGCCGGCAAGCGGCAGACAGGGGCCGCGGGGCCAAGCGGGAGGCGGAAGCGGTGGCGCGTGATAGGAGCGGGAGGCGGAAGAGATGCGATGAGTGTGTTACGGCGTGAACGACCGAGACCGAGGCAGTCCGTGGTCTGCAGCCCTAGTCTCCTTGCTGGGCCAAACTTGAAGACCCGCTCCTAAAAACTTTGGGCCACGACTAGGGCCATGGCCCTAGGCCTGGGCCCGCCCCTGGTAGCACCTTTCGTTGTTATTTGATAAAATTTGTTCAACCATAGACTAACTAGGCTCAAAAGATTCGTCTCGACATTTACAGACAAACTATGTAATTAGTTACCTTTTTTACCTGCATTTAATGCTCCATGCATGCGTCCAAAGATTCGATGTGATGGATGGAAGAGGAAATATTTTGGGTTTGCATGGGGATGAAAAGTGGGTGAAAAGTTACTGTAGCACATTTCATTGTTATTTGATAAAATTTGTCCAACCATAGACTAACTGGACTCAAAAGATTCGTCTCGACATTTACAGACAAACTATATAATTAGTTACCTTTTTACCTATATTTAATGCTCCATGCATGCGTCTAAAGATTCGATGTGATGGATGGAAGAGGAAATATTTTGGGTTTGCATGGGAAGTGAACACACCCTGAGTCACACTTCGTCATTGCTCTGGACCTTACTGAACCACTTTGACTTGCTAGGGAAGTCTTGGGTTGCAGAAAAATGCTACCAGTTGCTCATGCCCACGGTCCAACATATCTATACGTAACTCTTAAAGTCGAGGCTCCCGACCAGGTCCGTCACAGACATATGTTATTGTTCTCACAACAGTACTTTGGAACAGTAAACCCACTAATACAGTATCGGGTCTTATAAACAGTACAAAACCGTTAATAAAAACAGTAAAACCTACTAAGAAATAGTAAACCCGTTATGAACAGTACAGCCATGTTAAAACAGCAAACCCGTTAAGAAACAGTAAACCCGTTAAAAATAGTAACACCGTTAAACAAACAGTACAGCCCGCGCTTTGCGCGGGCTCTCCTGCTAGTTTAATAGTGAACTCTCTTGACATTCGTAAAAGCTGGTCGATAACTTGCATTGTTTCACACTAAAAAGGGGCTAAACAAATGACAAGGAACTGAAACAGTAAGTAGTTGTCAATTGTCATTAAATTTCCCAATATTCTTGCAGAGGGCTCCGATCGTTGGTAACGTCAGGATAAGTATTGCGTGTGTTTGATTCTCTAGCTGGATTCGATGACTAGAATCTGCTACGCGTAATCCACAGTGCACAGTATTCTGAAGTGCTGTGCCTTTCTTCAACCTCTAGCACCTGCAAGCTTCAATCTATGGCAGAAAAAATTGAGAGGGAAACATCTAGCACCTCCGAGCTTCAATCTATGGCCGAAAAAAATTGTAAGGGCATTATGAGGAGCTCCGCACACGAGAGCACCCACTGCCTCCTTGTTGGATCCGCTAGGTAGTAAGGCCAATTCAACTTGCCGTATGATCATTTTCGACTCCAGAAGAGATCAGATTTGGCCCGTTCATTTCTTGGTTATTGCGGAAGTCTCAGACCCTTCACCAACGTTGTCTTGGTAAATTGGTGTGAAACAACAATGCAGATATAATTGAGTTCCCAATGCCTGCCAATCCTAACCTATACGACCTGAGTCATTCCCAGCTTTATCTCCCTCGACGGTTCGTCCCATGTCCTTACCCCTCTACCCTCGGCTGCATAGCACGCCCTTGGGCCTCTTTGTTGTCTTTTATAGTCACAGATATATTTGTTCCACCTAATATTGCAATAGTGTAGTCCCGAATTTAAGAAGAGAACATGCACTTTTCAGCAGCATGTAGTCATCACAACTCATATAATCACACTAGGTACGCAAGTATTTTGCGTCATGGTAGCCAGTACCCATTAGGCCATTACCTATATATTGTATGGCTATGCATTTGTAAGGATGTATAACGCTACAAATCATGAAAATTGACTATCATCTCGTGGCTGAAGCATGCTGCCGGCACCAACAAAAAGAGAACAATAGCCCAAGCAAATTACCCATTTTGGCTAAATCATGCTGCCGGCACCAACAAGAGCACAATAGCAGAAGAAAGGTATCTTAAACTTACAGTGCACACTCCCACCACAGCCGAAGTCAATATGGGGTTGATGGGCTTTTCAAACTCAGAACGAATTTAGCACAAACCCAAATTCAAGATAATTCAAGCTAAGTTTTGATCTTCCTGTTTTCTTAGTCCATAATATAATTGATATCCTTTAAGTCAAGATCTGTAGATGCTCTTTAACTTGCAGTTTGCAGTTTTGTTTACCAAGTCGAGCCATCACTCATGCCACTGCCGACAAGCAAACAGAGGTGGCAATGGGCCATGGCCATAGCATCTCTTCACTATTCAACCCATGATGCTTATGATTCAGAATGAATTTTATAGATGATACTTGTACATTGGATGCATTTGTAAGGATATGAACGCTGAATGTTAGATGATGGCAGCGAAGCTAGCTTAGTCTTGACACTTTGCATAAGTATGACTCCATTTCGAGTAGCTAGGAAAAGAAAAATGCTTGTTTGGCAAACCGGTGGAACAGATCAAAATATTACACAAAATTCTACCTCGCCACCAAATATCATGTATTATCGTAACGAATCCAAGTTCTATTAATTGTATATTGCTCATCTAGGTTTATCAGTCCCTGCATGATAGCTGAGATATCTTTGGGCTATCACAGAGGGGCAAGAGATTCAGAATTTTGGGTTTTGAAATTTCAGTTCGTTTCACCCTGCTTCAGGCTGAGTGCAGTTTCAAGCTTACATTTTACTTGTGCCTAGTCCACATATATATTATGTAAAATCAAGAAAATGGACTGTATCACCTTGTGGCTGAAGCATGCTTCTAGCACCAACAAAAAGATTAAAAGAGGACATTAGCGAAAGTAAAAGCATGTTGCCGCTATCAACAACAGAACAACGCACTTGCTGTGCGTTTTCTCCCCTGCCAAAAAGTAACATGGATTTGATGGGTATTCAAATTTAATTCAAATTCAGAATGAATTGAACACAAACTTAAAACCAAGTTAATTCGAGCTAAGTTTTGACCTTCTTGTTTTCTTTGTTCATATCATAATTGATATCCTTTGAGTCAAAATTTATTTATAGATGCTATCTTTAAGTTGTACTTTGCAGTTTTGAATTATGACAAATCCACTCATATGCCACTGCCGGAAAAGCAAACAGAGAGTGTTGCGATGTAGTCACGTGCGCCCACTGTTTCTAACTGCAAATTTCCCCATGGCAAAATTGCAGTAACACCTTTTCATCCCATGGTAAAACTGCAAAATGGCCTGTTTACTAGGTCAAATTCAGTCTGTGAACTCCGTAGGAAGAGTCCAATCCTCACTATTTAACCCAGCCTATAATTATTTTTAGTTCACAGGCATATAGAAATTCTGCCCGACTCTCTTTGTTGGGCCTGATCCACGTGTATGTGGTAGCATGGATATAGTTGAGTTCCTCATGCCTGCCAATCCTATATGGCTTGAACCATAAGCCTTACATTTCCCCACGCGATATGCCATCCCCATTTATCTCCTCTTCCCATGTCCTTTGCTCCTCTGCTCCTGCTCCTTAGAACACCCTTTTGGGCCTCTCTGCTGTCTTATATAATCACAAACATATTTGTTCTACTTAATATTGCAATAGTGTCATCCTACATTTAAGGGAAAAAATACACTCCGCGGCAGGGAGTAATAATCAGAACTCATATTCACACTACATGTTGTGCTCCGATCCACCTACTACGCATCATGGCACGATGGCAGTGCATATATATTATAACATTGGATGATGGGTGCATTTGTAATGATGTGGATGCTGAATGTTAGATGATGGTAGTGTAGTTAGCTCAGTCGTTTTTGTTTTTGAAAAGAAAAAAAACTTAATTCTCCTTTGCAGGTTATATATGCAATCTTCCACAGGCTCCTTTCGTGGGCTATCCTTCAGAGTTCAGAGTTCCAGGATATAGTTGTGGCGACATCACGACCTTTGGAGCAGGTGGCGAAGGATATCTTTACTCGGCCATATGGGTGGCGATCTAGTCTTAGGATTGAATGTCATTAGAGTATGCTCAGTCTTTTATCTTTAGCTTTGTGCCTATCCTTTAGACAGAGGCTGGAAGCTTTTCGTTCCAAAGTCGTGTATCAACTCGATTTATTGCTACTAGAATGCAATAAAATCTTTCGTTTCAAAAAAAAAGTTAGCTCAGTCGTGGCACTTTGCATAAGAATGACTCGGCTTCTGAGTAGCTAGGGAGAAAAATGATTGTTTGGTAAACGGGTGCAAAAGATTGAAATCTTACTATTACTAATTAGAGGTCTCAATAGATGCACCACATTAATTCTCACCTGCCATACTAGGACAAAAAATACACATAATCAGAAACATCTGACCTTTAGTTTGATAGAAACTAATCATCATCGCTGATAATAGCCATAAAGAATTACCCACCTATGTCATTATGGAAAATACATAAAGTAACCCCCTAATTTTGTGTCTAAATTACCCACCTCTGCCATTACGAATGATAATTCAAAATAACTCCTCAATTTGTATATATAATTACCCACGTCTATCATTATGAAAAAATTATTAAAAATAACCCCCTAAATTTGCATTTAAATTACCCATTTTGCAGTTATGAAACATAATTGAAAATATCCCCCTGACATCGCATCTAAAAAAAATTACCCCCTTTGCTGTTATGAAAGATAATATAAAATATCCTCTATCTTTTTATCTAAATTACCTACATCTGTCATTATAAAAGATAATTTAAAATATGTCATAATGATTTAATATATTACCCACCTTTATAATTATGAAAGATAATGCAAAATAACCTCCTAAATTTACAGTCAATCTATGCATATATATCGTTATGAAAGATATTATATTATAGCATATTACATTTATATTTATATCTATCTCGGTCATTATAAAAAAAATAAACAAAAATATCTCTCAAATCTACATGTAAATACTAATATATGCTATTACAAAAAATAAATTGGTACTGATATAGTACGAGACATATTTATTTCTATATATTTCTAAATTATGACTACAACTGTAAATTAAATAACCCTAATGCTATGTTTTACCATGTATACCAAGTACATATATAGTTTAGGATAAATATTTATTTTAATATAGCTTATGAAGCATGGAAAATAGTTTAGGATAAATATTTATTTTAATAATCTTTCACCATGTATACCATGTATGCCTGAACGACTGGCCCCTTATGGCAGAAAAGTGAGTTCTCTCAGTGCTGCATTTACCTCTGTGAGTGGTTTCTGATAGGGTGCTAGTGGTTACTGTACCTGTTGCTTATTCGTATGGTGGCCCTTCTTCCTGGCCGTGTTTAGATTCCTAATTTGGAGGGCCGAATCTGCACAGTGCACATTAAATGCGCACTGTAGCAATTCGTTTGTATTTGGTAAAAATTATCTAAACTTTAACTAATTAGGCTCAAAATATTCGTCTCGCAAAGTGCAACAAAACTGTGCAATTAGTTTTTAATTTCATCTACATTTAGTACTCCATGCATGTGCCGGTATTTTGATGTGATGGGAATCTTCTTTTTACATAGTAAAATTTGGGGATGAAATTTGGATCTAAACAAGGCCCCTGCCACAGGCGCATTGAAAGGAGTCATACTTCGTCAATACTCTGGACCTTACTGAACCACTTTGACTTGCTAGGGAAGTCTTGGTTGCACAAAAATGCTAACAGCTGCTCATGTTCACAGGCCAACATATGAAAAGCAAAGTCTTTTAGAATATACTCCCTCTGTCGCTTAATATGTGTCTCTAGAAAACCGTATTTCCCTCACAAACACGCTTCCCGGGTGACACTTATAAAGGGACGGAGGGAGTATATGGAACTGAAACAGGAAGAAACTAGAAAACATGGCGCGGCGTTGCCGCGCCGACTTGGGCTCTCCCATCGGAGAACCTGTGGGCATAGTATTTGCTATTGGTCAATTTATTCTTGTTATTACTTTATAAGTTCATCTCTACTATAATGGCTCACAACTGCTAAGAAAAAAGCTGCTAAAAATAAATGGATTGCACAGCATACAACAAAATTTCAACAACTAATCATGCACGCATCGCTCTAAATCCATAATGTAGAACATATAGGGAGGAAAACACATGAAAATATCAACCATGCACCTGTTGATATTAACAATTCGTCCTTAGAAATGTGTATATTGTCCTCTTAATGCAACACGAAAGTAGAATAATGTTTAGCAATTGAATTTAATAGACCAAAAGCAGAACACAGTACATAACTTCCTTTGAAATCTAAATATACAACTACAATGTTTTCAATATTCTTAGTACAAATACATGTAGCTCACCTGCATGTCGTTCTTGAGAAAAAAAAACTACAACATAAGTGTAGACTATTGTGTTGCAAATGAACACAGAGGTCAAAGTGGAGGAAAAGTTTTTTTTTTGACCGAAAAGACTTGGGGAGATCCCCACAGTAAGCAACTTGTAGTATATTTAAAAAAAGGATAGAGAGTTTCTTACAGACAGAATTAACTAAAGGCAAAGTGGAGGAAAAGTTACAATGCTAACTGCAACAAAGTGTTGTTGCAGTCCTATGGTAGAAGTGGAATATGAAATATGCAAAAAAAAAGAGGATTCATCTTAAGAACTTTGGAACAGAGACAACGTAGTAGGCCATCTCAGGATGTATCTTACATTACTACTCTTAGGAATATCTACAAAACAAGATCAACACATCAGTAACGGCGTCAGCTGCCTAGGTAAAAAAACATAAGATAATAACATTAAGATGTTGATGATAATGTCAAAATTTTCCCTGAACACCTTTTTTTGGACAGAACCAGAGGAATATAGTGATGGGGACGCGTCACCCAAAAAAAAAAATTCAAGCAATCTGATTCTTGCACTATATAAGATTAGGAAAAAATAAATAAAGTGTTAGTGAAATTTTCATTAGCATCTGGTTATGGTAAGGTAAGCTAAAAATAAGGAATGAATCAATGGGTGGTACCAATAGAGTCTTAACTATGATAAAGGGTCAAGCTATTAGCACATGTTGTGTGAAGTTCTGGAAGAAACTGCTTAATCACCAACCTGTCCCCTTCTTGTAGAAATTGTAACAATGCATCAAATGTAGGAGTAGCCGAATGTATCTCTTATGGATCAGCTAAAACTTCATAGCATTTAAAAGTTACTGAAATTAGGAATTGTCCAATCAAATAATGTTCCTTCATTTTAGATTTGATCTTTTGACAAAAACATATTTAGATAAGCTTACTAATTGTAGCTGATGTTAGCCTACACACAAAAACCGAATCTGCAGTAGATAGCACATGGACATTTATTCGTTCAAACAACTGGGAGTAGGGCAGGCAAAGGTAGGCAGAGGAGAGGAAGGAGACTGGGCAAGTACCGTCCAGCTTCCTGGCTCTTGGGCTTGTCTCTCATCACGTACATTGCAGAGTCTCTTAGCTATTCCTGTCGTCGCTGGATGAAGACTGGTCATTTTGAATAAATCAATAGTAAGCAAGAATTCTGCAAATTTTGGTCAGTAATCTTGCTACTCATGGAATAACTTTGTGACAAGATCATAACACTTAATTCACATGGACGATCATGTTTCAGAAAATTTGCCACACCAAAATAAGCTTACGACCTTCAGAGAAAAGAATGGTTGCTGGTTGTATATGCAATTATGCATTCAATGAGTTATGTCAATTAAATTGTATAGCCATGAAAAGACAGCCAGGTTATATGAATACACTTCTTTGCTTGAACAATGATCAATATATTCAGCAAGCTTGCATCATGCTCCCTTGAATCTAAGTCGCATTTGTATGGTTCATCCAAAATTAGCTTATGAGCAAAGAAGCAAAACAATTGTCAATTTATGTATCTTTTGAGGCCAAAATTTACCAGTTGATTAGAAAAGAAGAGGACTAAAAAAATCATCCGGATTATTAGTGGACAAGCAAACAAATACTGCTGCTAGTCTAAAGTGAGTGAGAGTGAACTTAAATTGCAAAGAGCATAAGAGCATTAACACCCCTTATTAGGAGGATTATAATGAACAGCAGACATGTTCCACACAGGATCAATGCACCTGCATATCAGAATTTAGGAAAAAAAAAATATTCTGAGAGAATTTCATCAAACGACACACTACTTACAAAGAAGATGGCTTGCAGCAGCAGTAAGTCATCTTTGTTGTTGAATAGCGTTGCTTCAGTGAATAGCTTGCCTTAGAGGCATTTCGTCGAGCAGCTGCGGGACGTTGTCAATCTTTTGCTGCTCAGGCTGTCATAGCGCTGGCTGGCAGGATCCATGCCGTGAAAGGTGGTAAAGGGGCTCCGGGGTGCTGCAGCGCTGGCCTTGCTTCCATGATTCAGTCGTGCATAGCTTGTATGGCGCCGGCGTGAACGCCGTCACCGTGCCTCCTTCGTGAGCATTTACCGGCCGTCGGGAACGAGCAGAGAAGGAGGAGAACGAGGTGACGAGCCGTTTCCGCCGCCAACAGCATCACAGCAGTGGGCGGGGAGAGGCGCCGGCGACGCGGCAGGCGGAGGGCCGAGGGTTATGGGCCGCCCCCGGGAGCACGCGATTCCAGCGGCACAAGCTCGGTGGGCCCTCGGCGCGCGGCTGCTCACCGGCACAGGCGCGGCCGGCCCCTGGGCGCACGCGACGCCGGCGGCGCGAGCTCGATAGGACCTCGGCGCAGCGCGGCTCCACGGGGACAAGGCCGGAGGCCGGTGCTCAGGGACGGGTGACCTGGAATCCTCTAGAAACGCTAGCTTCAGTGGGCACACTCAACGTTCGATCATCATCCGACGGGGGAGTAAAAACAGGTGACTTGGCCAAGTGAGGAGCCCGAGCTTTTCGTCTTATGGAGATAGTTGTCATTAAATTTGCCAATATTCTTGCAAAGCTCGACGTTGGTCACGTTGCGATAAGAATTGCTTGTGTTTGATTCACTACTTGGATTGGATGACTAGGATCTGCTACGCGTAATCCACCATGCACAGTATTCCACCGTGCTGCGCATTGCCTACCCATTTTTACCAGTGTTCTTCGGTTCTGCTGATGAGGAGACGTCTGCAGGTGTATCAGTGACCTTTGATTTCGCTGAGGATGATACGTCTGCGGGTAACGGGCCAATTCAAATTGGCTCATGATTATTTTCGGCTCCTAAACATATCAAATTTTGCCTCGTTCCTTTCTTGGTTATCGCAGAATTCTTGCACCCTTCACCATATTGACAAGGTACACTGGTATGGAGAAACAACGCAGATATAATGGAGTTCCTAATGCCTGCCAATCCTAACCTATGCGGCCTGAGCCATTCCAATCTTTTATCTCCCTCGTCAGCTCATCCCATGTCCTTAACCCACTACCCTCTGCTTCATGGCACACCCTTGGGCCTCTTTGTTGCCTTTTATAGTCATAGTCACAGATATAATTGTTCTACCTAACCTAATCATGCAATAGTGTAGTCCCGAATTTAAGAAGAGAACATGCACTTCGCAGCAGCGTGTAGTTATCACAACTCATATAATCACACTAGGCATTGAGCTCCAATCTACCTTCTACGCAAGTACTCATCATGGCAGCCAGTACCTTTTAGTCCATTACCTATATGTTGTATGACAATACATTTGTAAGGAAGTATAAAAAGAGAACAATAGCGCAAGTAAATTACCCCTTTTGGTTAAAGCATATGCTGCCGGCACCAACAAGAGAACAATAGCACAAGAAAGGTATCTCAAACTTACAGTGCACTTCCACCAGAGCCAAAGTTGATTTGGGTTTGATAGGAATTTCGAATAATTCAAACTCAGAACGAATTTAACACAAACCCAAATTCAAGATAATTCGAGCTAATAAATTTTAATCTTCATGTTTTCTTAGTCCGTATTATAATTGATAGCCATTAAGTCAGGATTTTTAGATGCTATCTTTAACTTGTACTTTGCAGTTTGAATTTTACAAAGTCCAGTCATCACTCATGCCACTGACAGCAAGGAAACATAGGTGGCAACGAGCCATGGCCATAGCATCCCTTCACTATATATTCAACCCATGATGCTTATGTTTCAGAATAATTTTTATAGACCGGCAACTTACGTTGTTATGTACACTTGTGTATAGCAACTTACATGTAAATGTATCAACAAACTATATATGTATTGTCGGGGTTATAACCCTAGGCTATCTCAAGGCATCGATTAGATAGCGGGCCGCATGGCTCGCAATGCAACAACAGACAAAGGCCCAAACGACCGAGGCCCGGCAAAAGCCAAACAGGTTAGGCCGGGCGCTAAGGTCTGGGTTATCCACGACTCCTTCCACCCGCCTTGGTCACACCACGCTCGCAAAGCGTACGACCTTTCCCCGTCACGACCATCGGAAGAGATGGAAAGAGGTCGCGCCCTATGCCGTGCTGCACGGACAAGACAACACTGCCTCGAGGTAGTAGCGACAGGTACGATGACCACCGGCCAAATACGGCCCACCAAGGCAGGTATACAGTCCTACCCACTATGGGATGGAAGCCACAACGAGGGTCTCAGCACGACGGCCGTCCAGACCGGTTGGACGCCCCGACCCCGACGATCGGGGTCGTGGCCCTCAGCTCCGTGAAGCGACCAGACGAGCGACGACCCGGGGCAGCTGCCTACTACGGGTACGACGCCTCAGGGAACATGGAGACGATGACAAAGACCATGACGGACACCACGTTGCATAGGACGGCTGACGAACCACCAATGTGCCTACAATGTCTGCCACGACCGGCACAGAAGCACCACGTCTCGCTCTGCCTCAACGTGGCCACCAGACCATGACGATGGCCACGCCTAGACGAACACCAGAAGACAACGTAACTTGCAAGCCAAGTTAGTTAGGACCTCCCCAAAGCTAATGACCCTTCAGTCGGGGGAACCTCCTCTTTGTATCAAGCCCTGACCCCGAACTCTATATAAGAGTAGCCAGGGCACCCATCTTGGGACATCTTCTCATTCTCCATCCTCTACCATTCCATTCATTCTCCATAGTAGTAGGGCTCCTGGAGCTTCTCTTCGGGCTACCCCTCGTCTAGCATAGGTTCTACCACCTCTTTCACCATTCTTGCACCCCCATTGTAAGAACTTTAGAGTATTCAAGCGAGGAACACGCACTCGATCTTCTCTGAGATTGGTCGTAGGGCTCCGGCCTGAACCAGTATAAATCCTCGTGTCTATTAGATGCTACCATCGTCTTCCTAAAGTAGCGTGACAATCATACAAATTTACTAGTCCGGTTACAAAACACCGAATGTTAGCACGCCAGGTAGGGGATAGTCGCGCACTCTCGATTATTGAGAAGGAAGCGATGGCTCCCTGCACTCACATCAGACTCGCTTTTGGCGCGGCCCCCGGTGGCCGCATCCGATTCGGAAGCCTTGAGTTCGCCAATATCGATGGGCCAGCTCCCGTCAATGGTCTTATCCTTGGTCAAGCTCTGCTCTTTGGGGACCTAGACTTTGTAGTTGACCGCCTAGGTCAGCTACGGCTAAGCGAAGAGAATGAGGCTCCACCGCACATCTCGATGCTTGATCATAGGCCGGCGCAAGCCAGAGGCGCGATCGTTGATTCTGGTGCGCTAGCATGCAGGATCCACACATACCTCAGGGCGACCCGAGCGAGAGCTGAGCCGACGCATGTTTTACGTGTTGGCAAATGCTTTCACCCAACTCTCCAGAGGCGGGCCCTTGCCGCCAGAGGCTGAATTCTGGAACCCCAGCACTCCATTGCCCTTTGAGATGAGGGAAGCGATTGCTCTCTTCAAGCGAGAACTAGCTAGGCGTAGTGGCTGCACAGCGACGCCGGATTCCCTCGGGTTCATGGGGATGATGGAGCGGGACCCGGAGTCCCTCTATGACCTCTTGCTAGCAACCCCTAAGAACACGGACTCCGAGTCCGATTCTGAGGGAAGCTGCCCTCCGCTGAGGGAATGCAACATGTTGCACCTCTCGGAGGATGGGGCAGCACCAACAGAGGATGCGGAGGACGGCACCTATCCGATTCCTCGCACCCCCGGAGAACTGGCCGAGTACGACCATGAGCGCCTGGAGCTAGCCAGGGTGCGAGGCCGATGCACACCGTGAGCACGGGTGCCCTAGCCCTCAACACCTCGACGCTGAGGGGGCGCGGGCATGAGCGCGCCGAGTTTAAGACCAGATCTAATAGGGCAGAAGGGAGACACCGGTCTTCCCTCACGCTAGCTAGAACATCACAGCAGCAGCCATGATCATGCGGACGGCCCCTGAACCCTCAACCGATGAGGAAAAGTGTGTCCATCAGGAGCTACGGGACCTGCTAGAAACCACGGCGGTACAACAGGCCCAAAGCTCCATAGAGAGCACGCTCCGATCGAACGATGGCGACGCAGCGCATAGGCGGGAACCCTCCCCAGCGCGTAGCTGTCACATCAGAAATCATAATGCCTGTCCAACTCAAGGTGCCGAGTGCCCTGGGTCCAACTAGGCGGGCAAAGACCAGCTACACTACGGGGACAGTGACCCGAATAACCATGGCCGGCACCCTAGGGTGTGGGACGCTCAACGTAGCCCAAGCCTGGATGCCTGCAGATCGCAGGCGTTTGCAAAAAGAATCTGGCAAAAGCCATTCCCGATGCGCTTCCACGCGCCGCCAAACATTGTCAAGTATTTCGAGGACACCAACCCCGCCATGTGGCTGGAGGACTTCTGTCTCGCCTGTCGAGCAGGTGGGCCGGACGACGACCTCTTCATCATACAATACTTGCCACGCTACCTCATAGAAAGTGCTCGAGCATGGCTGGAGCATCTCCCCGCGAACGACATCCATTTGTGGACAGACTTCAAGCGCATCTTCATGGGAAACTTTCTGGGCACGTACGTGCGCCCTGGGAATTCCTAGGATCTCAAGGCCTGCAAGCAGAAGGCGGGAGAAACTCTATGCGAGTACATCCACCGCTTCTCCAAGCAGTGTAATGAGCTTCCTGACATCGTGGATGCAGACATGATCAGAGTGTTCATCTCCGGCACAACCAACGAAGCACTCGTCCACGAGCTCGGGCGCTGCAAACTGCGAATGACGCAGGAGTTGCTCGGCCTCACAACAAGTCATGCCTCTGGCGAAGAGGCCATTGTTGGCATTTCTTAACACGATCACCAAGAATGGAGGTTTTAAGTCCATTCCCGGTAACGGTGTCAGAAATGCTTGTTGGCATTCCCTAGTATCACTACTAGAATTGGTTTATCCTAGCAGTAATACTAAGAAATGTCAACCGATAGGTCATAACGTTTACAGAGATTATCCGCAAGCGCACAGATCTATCGTTGTAACATTTCACCCGAAAGTATTACCAGGGTATCGTTATTTATATTTTCCCATAGGAAGGCATGGTAGTAAGAGTTCTAGTATGGATATGAGCAAGATAGACATACATGCATAACTAACCAGATGATCATACATGGGTAAATAGTTATTGTGTAGATAGTGGACACACATACACATCTGATACTCCACTTAAGGGGGAAAGGAAGAATGAATAAAGAATAAAAGAATGACCTAATGGGAGTAGATATATCCTAATACAGTTATATGCTATGAACAAGTTGGATCATACATGTACATGAGCTAGAGTTAGGCCTATGTGAGATGGATCAGGAGGCCACCGAGTACTAGTTTGCTAGCAACCTCATGTGACAATTTACGTACTCCTACACCATGGCCGAATGTGGGGGATTACGAAGGACGGACAGGGCTGTCGCCACCTACCACCTACCCCTCAACCATGGGACATGAAATGCATTCACCTACCCCTATACATTCGGGCACCTCGCCCGCATACATAGGAACCACCCAAATCCCCCTAGGTCCCTGACCCTACGGATCGACAGGTAAAGGACTTGGGCGTACCTGAAAGCATGATGAACCACCACCTTAACAGAAGTCTAAATCTATTCATGAACATTGTATGAACGATGAAGCATCTAGTCAAGTATGATATGATCATGATATAAGGACTATTTTCTAGTTCATATACCACGAATATATCAACATGACTATACTCTAGATCATAGCCACAACTATATTGATAAGATGAAGACATGACTATTTGGAGAAAAGATAATTCTTTATTCTCACCAAATTCTTCTCCAAGGAGCCAAGCCCTCCAAGGTAGCTCTACTACTCCACTACACTACACTACTACTAAGCTAAGAGAGTGAGAAGTGGAGAGGTGGAGGTGGAGCTCAAGTGTGTGTGGTGTGTTTGAGAGAGAGCCCCCTCCCCTCTCTTATATAGGGCCTAGTCAGGTCGATGTGGGAAGAATATTCCCTAGCACACCCCCGCACCTCCAGCCTTAGCATTCAATGTGCCGACATGCACGAGATGGGCTGAGGCAGTGGCTCGGGGGGCGCGCCCACTCCCTTTGGGCCCGGTCCACCTCCTCCTTCGCGCATTGACTCCTCTACTGGGCCTAGACTTCAGTGCCGAGGTGGGTTGACCCTGGTTTGGTCACCTAGTTGGGCTTCTTCCCTTCTTTTGTCATTTGTGCTGTCCCATTTGGTGCCTTTTTGATACAAATCCCTTGTACTTGGTGCTATTTCCTGCAAAGTGTTAATTCTTCCAGTACAAGTGGAATTCGGTTAGTAGCAAAGGTATATGTGTGTAGAATCATGTAATTATTTCCTTTTTGGACTTATATTGGTGGTATAAATGTGTCGATAAGGACCGCCAATAGTCGTCCATGCAATCTTCTACAAGCACAAGGGCAAGGCGCAAGCCGAACCCACAGACGAGGCTAAGGACCGCAATCGGTGAATAAAAGGCAAGAAGGACAGTTTGAGGCACCACGACAGCGAGTTCGTCGCAGCCGTCGATAGGATCCACAAGCAGAAAACTGGCAAGCTCAGCCATGTCAGCTTCAACAAGATAGTCAAGATGCCATGTCACAACCACAGCTATCTAGTCAGGCACACACTTGAAGAGTGCGACCTCATCAAGCATTACTTCAGTGGCGACTATAAGATGGCCGTCATGGGCGCGCCGTTTGGACCCGCTGACAACGAAGAGAATGGGGATGCGTATCCCGACTCGAGAGGGTGCCTCATGATCTTTGGTGGACCGATGGCATACGAGTCTAGACATCGGCAGAAGCTCACAACTAGGGAGGTCAACACAGTCGCCCTGGGCAAAGCCATCCTCTCTTTCCTGAAATGGTCGGAAACCATGATCACTTTCAATAGAAAGGATCACCCCAATGTTGACGGTAGATAACTCCTATTTTTAACCATCAACTAAACATGAGAAAAGACTAAAACATTATCACCATCTAGAAATAGGGGTTATACTAACAGAATTTCACAAGTTTTGGTGAATGTCTATTTTTGCAGGGTGTCAGCTGAAAAGAAGCAAGAAAGGCCCACATGGCAGGTTTACATAGAGATAATCGGGATTCGATCAATTTTCCGTAATCAGGAAGGTTCAAGAAGGCTCTGGACCAAACAGGAGCCTGAACCGGCTCAGTGGAGGGGTGGTGGCCTCGTGACCTGGACCAATCAGAACAAGTCTCGCGGATCCCTATTCCACCACCTTTGAGGATGAATAAAAATACGTTGATTTAGGTCTGTTTGATCCGACGACTGTGGTGCATCCTAGGGGGCTATATAAGGAGGGCCCCTGGCCCCTAGAGGAGGCATCCCTTGAAACCCTAAATCATTATTTCCAGAGAGGATCAGGTGAGAGAGGTCCCTTGTATGGATCTCCTCCCTAGATCCTAGCATTCAAGATAGATAGAGAGAATATAGGGTGGAGGTAGAGTTGGAGGAAGCCCGGCCTGTCGGTGTCTCCTCTCCAGTTGTACCTACGGGATCAAGTCTCCTCACCCGAGGCTTGGTTCTAGGATCATTCGGCAATTCAACTTCTAATACTAGTAAGTTCATTGTTATTATTGCTCTTTGGTTTACGAGTTTACTTTATTCGTTACCGCGGTACAGATCTCGAATAGAGTAATCGTTCATAGTGTAAGCGTGGTGCTTGGGCTAGGTTCAATCGTAGATGCTCCCTATCTGGCTGGAACCGTGGTAGTAGCGAGGGAGATGACAGTCCCTTTGTTATCTTTGTAGCCCACTCCCCATCAGTAGGTAAGGTAGGTCCCAAAGTGCCGGGGTTAAGCATCCTCTGTGGTGTCTCTTTTCCTTAGGTGCCCCCATAGAGCAATAGTCGCAAAGCTTGCCATAGGTTGGAGGAAGATTGTTGAGTAATTCTCTCTATATCACTCATTACCTTGTTTGTAGCTCAGGGGTTAAGTATAGACTTGGGTTAGTCAGATGCACGTTTTCTTCTAGCGGATAAATAAATAACGATACTCTGGAATTATCTCCCAGGTGAAGTGCTCACCAATATCCATGCGCTTGCCGATTATTTCTCTTTGATTCTTTCGTGTGCGTATCTAGTATCAACACCCGACCACATTCTGCAACTGGGACGCTTCCCCCTCGTTGTTGACCTGATCATTAGCAAGACCCGCCTGTCTCAAGTCCTCATGGATGGCGGGAGTGTCCTCAACCTTCTCTACGCTGAGACCTACGATGCCATGGGGCTCTCACGGTCAGCTATACGACCGTCCGACGCTCTGTTCCACGGGGTCATACCCGGGCTCCAAGCCATCCCCCTCGATCAGGTCGACTTACCCATAACATTTGGGGGTCGAGCCAACTTCTGCATGGAGATGCTCACCTTTGAGATACCACTCATAGGATCTTTGACCTTGATACCAATTGGTGGGACACCTCCCCCTATGTCATAGCATGGGTCATCCATTTGATAGATTTGAGCTCTTATTGGTGAGGGATGCATTCTTCATTTGATGATCACTTAAAGTTGAGGATAACTTGTGGAACCATCGTCTTGCATGGTTGATAGCACATGTAGATGTGACACCACTTGAAAGAACCTTCTACCATGGAACCACTTGTTGAATTTGTCAATAAAACAATTTCTTGAACATTTGCTATTTTCATGAGTACCACTTGTAGGATATCACTTGTAAGTTGATCTAGACACCACTTATGAATACCACTTGTTAAATCAATAGAGTCTATATATCACTTGAAATAACCAAACTAGATATCCATTTGCATTATTGTCTTATTCTTGCACTCTTATCACTATCATGAGCTTATATTGACTTGAACTAAATTGATTTGCCTAAGCTTTCAAGTCCAGTTTGAACCAATGAAAAGCTTCTTCACACCTCTTACAAGGGTTATCTTGCTAATGTTGTACTTGTCACTTGTTAGCAATCCAAATTAAATTAAGTACTTGGGTTCACTAGCTCATGAACAAACTCATATACTAACCACTAGATCAATTAATCATTCAAGCAATAGTGGTAGGCTATGAATTTCAAAACTTTCATTTATCATGCATGATCCTAATAAGCATGTACTATATGCACTAACCGCATACTAGTATGGGATGAAATGATCATGCACATTGTAATGATACCTTTGCTATCTTGGAGTAGAGGATAGTCACATAGATTCCAATTCATTACTCCAAAAGCAATGTAAAGTCTAATTTATAGCTTGGTGAAGACCAATTATCATAGATGGAGTCCATTCTTCACCCATATGATTTAAGAACCACTAAAGATCAAGTGGACTATCATGATGTGGTTGACTTGCTTCTTCTTTTGATCAATGCTTGCATGAGAGAACCAATGTTCGAATACCACTTGAAATATCATGACTAGCTCTCTTTTGAGTGTTGCTTGCTTTTTCTTGATAAACCCTTTTGAATACTTCAACTAAGCATACAAATATTCCTCGGATCATCACTTTCATGTTAGCCTTCCAAGTACCACACTTGGTTTACCCACACATTGGGCGGTAAGCCCTACACTAGGGAGAAGTGACCTCTCTCCAAAGAACCATTCTTGACACTCACTTGAAATGAATTTGTTGATTGATCCAAGTGATGGACTTAATTTGATGAGTAACCTTGAATCCTTCTTTAAGTTCTTTTCTTTCTACTTGCTTAAGTTCTTTTCTTTCTACCAAATGATTTTCAATAGTCACTAGAACTTAAACTTCATCTTCATATTGAGTTTGATCTTGATCTTCAATTTGAGTACCAAATACACTCCGCAATCAAATGGCCTTGTACTCATTACTTGTCATGCTTCTAGATCAATCCAAAACCAAACTTAGGTATCCCAAACACTTGTAAACATGATTTTAACTTGAGCACCTTTCAATCAAAGTGACTCCAAATATATCCAATAAATGTCACTTTTCTGGCAGATTCTGTACCATTCAAAGAAAAATTTATATCTCCCAATATACAGATCCAAATATCACCAAATTTGGTGAAGATGTGGTTTACTAAGTTATCTAGCAGCTATAAAAATTTAAGCTTCATTTGACTTCTAGATTGCTACCAGATTTCAATTCTTCCACTACTGCTACATGCTGAAAACTGCTGCACTATAGCTGAGACAAGATCTACTCCAAAACTGAAACATTTCTTATCCAATTCTTATGAAATTTATACAAAATCTTATATCATAAGTCTAGAGGATGCATACCAAATTTTAATCCAATCCAAATAGATTTGATCATTCAAACATGGCTAAGATCACAGCTCACTCAGATTTTGCAATAAAGGACAGATTTCAATCACTTGAGCTATACTTCATCAAATGTGAATCAACCTTGAAACTAACTTGTTTGAATACTCTCACAAGACATATATCTATTCAATCCACTTACTAATGTCATCTTATGAATTTATCCAACACAAATTAATCAAAACTTGATTACTTAGCAATTAATCCATTCATGCATCTTATAGCAAGCAACATTACACATATATATCCAATTCAATCAATTCATATGCACCCAAATGAAATGATCAATAAGAGATATACCTTGGTTAGTTCATGATCATCCAATAGCAAGCTTCAACTCAAATAATTTGCAAGCTATCAAATAATTCCAATGAATCACCCACAACTTGAATATGACACTTGTATGTTGTAGCACTTGGACTTGACTCATTCTTGACTTGGTATTGGGATAGGATTGCATTAAGCTTCAACACTTGAATTAACATATAATGATCAATATGAAATCAATTTGAGTCAAGCCTCCAATGCCATGGTACCTACACACATTCATCCACCTTTTGATGGTACCCAAACAAGTTTGTGTCCTCTCAAGTTAGGAGCAACATACTTAGGCATAACCTTAGTATGAGTAGTGGAATGTTTTGCAATTGTAACCAATGAGGTATCATTGCCATCCTTTCTAAGCATAGAATCATCATTAATTGAAATGGGCTTAGAATAATTACCTAGGGGACAAGAATTAGCCATGTGTCCCCTTTCCTGGCATGAATAGCACTTTCTCTTTGATTGAGCCTTTTCTTCATTGCTCATGTGGTGCTTCGCATGGCCTTGCTTCTTCTTGTTTGCTTGAGCCTTCTTCTCAAGCTTGTTTGGATAGCCCAAAACTAGGTGGCCCAATTCATCACAACTATGGCACTTGATGTGAGCAACTTCCTTCATCTTCTCTTCTTTGTTCTTGCTCACTTTCTTTGCGTATTGATTCATCCTTGGATGCATTGCTCTTTCTCTTGCTTTTCCACCCCGTCTAGTTTTCTTCTTCTTTACCATCAAGTCACCACCATCTTCATGGTTGATCTTGACTTGCTTTTGAGGTGTCTTTTCTTGCTCAACTTGTGGCTTTGGTTGAGGCTCTTCTTGTTGCTTTACCAATTGCTTGGTTGGGCACATTGAGGTGAGATGTCCCCAAGTGTGGCACTTAAAGCATTTGACATGCTTTAGCCTCTCCTCTTCCTTCTTCAACTTGAGCTTCTCTTCATTGGGGCAACCATTAGCAAGATGACCCACTTCATGGCATTTGAAGCACATGAAATGAGATAGCCTCTTTTGTTCTTGCTTCTTCATCTTTCTTTCTCTTTTTATTTCCCCCTTGGTCATGCTCTTGTTGAATCCGAGGCCACTCTTGTCACCGAAGTTTCTTTGAGTATTCATCATGTGCTCAAAGGTGACTTTTGAGTTGTAGCACCTCTCTAACTTGTTGCTCAATCTCTTCACTTCATTCTTGAGCTCATTGTTCTCCTTCAAAAGGTTAGTCTCACAAGATATAGAAGTAGAACAAGCATCTATATGTGAAGAGCATGGCATTTCTAATAAATCATCACAAGAGGTGGATACATGCTTCTTGCCTACATCACAAGGGTTAGTAATATTATGTGATTGATCATTTGACCCAAGTGATGAGCTCTCACTAGTTTTAGTTTCTTTATTAGAAAGCTTCTTAGTGAGTAAAGCATGGTATTGTACCAAGTTATCATGAGCAACACTAAGTTCCTCATGAGACAATTTTAGCTCCTCATGTGAACAAGTAGTAACATAAAGTAGATGCTTTTATTGTTCACATGTGTTCTTTAGAAATGAGTTTTCATTTTCCAATTTACTTGTTTTTGCCATCTAATTTCTTAAAGCCTTGGTGAGTCTACATACAAGCTCAAAATTTGGATCATCACAATCAACAACCACATTGCCAAAAGATACCTTAGTGTCACCATATGACATGAAGCAATGTGATGTTGGAGAGCTTGAAGAGACATCACTCCCATAGCCTGAGCATGAATCATCATCATCATCAAGCGTGCATGAAGTATCATCATCAATCGCATCACTCGACATGACTTTTGGCTAGAGGGGTTCGGTTCTTATAATGGAAGAAGTCTGAATGGTTATGAAATGCTCAAGAAATTCTACTTGTTCCGTCATAGTTTTGTGTGTGAAATGACCTCCAGCTGTCATGTCTAGGCATAGGTCAGCATCTATGTCAAGACCTGTACAAAAGAGATGCAAAATCACACCATCGGGTAATGAAAAGTTTGGGATAGCATGTAGTAACATTGAGAACCTAGCCTAGGCTGCACCTATAGACTCCTTCTCGTGTTGCTCAAAATCGAGGATCACCCTTGGTAGAGAGCCGATACGGGACATGGGGAAAAATGCAAGACAAAACTTGTCTTTAAGTTCATCCCAGTCCCCATTCATACTTTCTATGGCAAACATGTACCATTGCTTCGCCTTTCCCTTAAGAGAGAAGGGAAACAACTTCCACCTTAGTGCTTCTTGTGTCATGCCTGAGATACTCAGGCACGAACACATCTCCTCGAAAATTTAGCAGGTGATGGCAGGGGTTTTCATCATTGTGCCCTGAGAAGGGTAATGCCCGAACCATGGCTATTAAGCCAGGGTGGAGTTCATAGCTAGATCAACGGTTTTGTTTTGAAACAAGTGATGGCTCAAGGAACTCCCCCTTTAAAGCGAAAGGGTTTGCAACAGATGTTGGCTTCATGATAGAAAAGATAAAAGAAGACTATTTTGTTTTTATAAAAATAAAGGATA
This sequence comes from Saccharum hybrid cultivar R570, assembly GCA_038087645.1. Classification (NCBI taxonomy): domain Eukaryota; kingdom Viridiplantae; phylum Streptophyta; class Magnoliopsida; order Poales; family Poaceae; genus Saccharum; species Saccharum hybrid cultivar. The sequence goes on along the minus strand of JAQSUU010000562.1, from coordinate 12,495,933 downwards.
CAAATACAAGGATGAACTAGGTTTGAAGAAAATAGAAACCGTTCCATGGCAACGATGCCAGAAAGCTTGTTGGTATTTCTTAACACAAATAGAAAGAATCCGCAAGCGCACGGAATTACCGTTGTAGCTTTCACCATAAGTATTCATGGTATCGTATTTTCCATAGGGAACAGAGGTATTTCTTCTAGCTAATTCATCCAAGGACAACACAAGGGTAGAGTTGGAAAGGGTAGAGATGAATTTCTATGGCTCTAGTATTTTCAATAGATAAACTCTACTTCTACTTGCTTACTTCGGGCACCGGCGTATACCTGGTCTGCCAGGTACCTCTGGCCTATGGCTCTATGTCGTACCTAAACATGGGGGATTACAAGGGACAGACAAGGCTATGACCACCTACTGCCTACCCCTCAATCGGAGGGTACGAGGCAAACGAAGGTAGCCTCTAGCCTAGACACCATGTCTACGCTATCGACTACTACTCTAGCATTACATAGGGCGATCTGTCTTTATCAGGGACCCTCTAACTAGGGCACCCGCTACGAGCATGGATCACGAACCCGCAAACAAGTTTAGGTAAAGCTCAACTAATCAAAAGACATAAAAGATTGTAAGAACCATGAACACTTACTTAACCAAGATCCCGTTAGGGTACCAAGCACGTGTTCATCGAGGTACAAGCTTTGGGGAGTCACCGACAAGCCCGGTGCTTCCCCGAACTCTCCCTCACATCTCCCTTTCTCAACTCTAGCTAGCTACTAGGGCATAAGCCCTTAGAATGATGCTCTTATTCTAGTAGTGTAGCTCTTGATCCCTTGAGTGTTCTTTATTGAGGGGGAAGGGTCCTTCTTTTATAGGCGGAGAGGAGGGAATCATCCCAAGGTATATTCCCTGGATCCTTCCATAAATAGAGCAAACCGCCCTCTCTCGTATTAATTGCACCACCTAACCATGAGAACCGGCATTAGAGAGGTGGTAAGAGGTGGCCCACGAACGGAGCCGGTTGGGGTCTTCCCCACCCAGGGTGCGACTGCACCACTAGTGGGCCCAAATCAGCCCATCTTCGTTGGGCTGCCTCCTATGATCATCTGGACCTGGCCCATGGAGGTGTCCCACGCAGTTGAGATGTTTGGACTTGGGTTTGGCCCTATTTTCCACCTCTTTTAGGCCCGGTTTTGCCTATTTGTGGGCCTGTCTCTCCATTGGGCTTGTGTGTAATGGTATTTATGCTTTGTTTTCTTGCACATTTTGGCCTTTTTATATGTAATTCCACAATTGCCCTCCTGCAAATGGTAAAACACCGAAACTTGTGAAAGTCGTTAGTTTTAAAGCCCTATATCTAAGTTTGGTGTTTGTTTGCTATGATTTTATGTGAGAATTGGTGGTTAAAAATAGGAGTTAAGGACCGCCATTAGGGGCATGATATATGCATTTTGGATTTACTTCATGGATGTGACAATATGATTAATCGGCTTGCAAATGAGGCTAAGTTGGCATTGTTATTGTTTCTCCCAATGGTGCTAAAATTGGGATGTCAAGCTGATTAGATTTCTATTGTACCAACAATCAAACTGAATATAAAGCTCTCTTATTCGGGTTGATTATGTTGCATTCCATGGAGGTAAAACAAGTTGAAGCCTATGGTGATTCTTTGCTAGTGGTGCAGCAAGTTGCTGGTGAATTTCAATGTTTAAAGGGATCATTAAGAGCTTGTCTTAATGCTTGCCTTGATATTATTGACTATTTTGCTGAATTCTGAATTCGGCATATTCCGAGGCATGAAATCAAAAGACCAACATGTTAGCTCAACAAGCATATGGCTATGACTTCAGTGGGCATAATTTTCATGTTCAAGAAAAGCTGATGCACGAAGATTTATATTTTTTCCATGCAGGTATAGACTAGTCGGCTAAGCCGATTGACCAAGTCAGCTTAGCCGACTCCCCTTCTACTGTGGCCAAGTTGGCTAGGCCGACTGCCCTAGTCAGCCAGGCCGACTCCCTTGTGATTAGCTCGGTCAATTCGCCCGAGAAGCTTCCAAATCTGCCCAACGTAACTTCCAGTGATGTTGGGGCTGATTTAGATGATTGGAAGACTCCCTTGCTGAGATATCTACATGATCTAAGTGCTAAAGTTGATAAGAGTGTTCGACTGTCGGTGTTCTAGAACCAGGGGGTGTCTAGAACGGGACAAGTGAACGATGCTGCACGTCAGAGCCTCCGATGGTGTGCAGGGCGGACACAAGATGTGTACTGGTTCGGGCCGAACGTCCCTACGTGTAACACCCCAAGTGTTAGGCTTGCAATTGGCACTTGCATTGCATGAGTTTAGGCGTCATTCGTTCATATATGAGCATGAAACACATGTAACGCACTAGTGAAACATATGGAACATATTAGTGAAACATGTGAAACATGTGTATATGGAATGTGCTTGCAACATCTCCTTGAAACATACGCAACATATCTTGTTATTTGTGTTTCAATGTGTGTATGTTAGATTCTCATGCCTGGTAATACAAGTGAGTGTTGATGTCACTTCTTTCATGTGTCTCACATCACTTCCTATCTATAGTGATCACCAGAAAAGTTTCGTGAAGTTTGGAATCAAAAAGTCACATGAAATGATAAGTTCTATTCCTATTGGAATTGCACAATTAAGTGAATGGAATTATAGACCATCAACCAAACCTTGAAAACTTGCCCAAATGACTCTAGATGAGCTCTACAACAAAAGTCATGAAGGGTTTATGTTGAGTAAATGCCAAGAAAATGCCTTAATTGGCCTAAAACCCTAGTTTAGGTTTTATCGAGTTGCTACTTTGACCAAAGTGAAAGTTTAGCTTTTGTACCAGTTATGAGGTTTGACCTTAAACAAAAGTTGTAGTTCATCTTGTGTAGAACAAACTTTGTTTAATAGTCAAGAGTTAGTTTGGCCTCTAACCTAGTCAAATAAAGCTCACAAGATTGATTCAGCTGCTGTTTTTCAGCCCTAGAAATAATTCTAAGTCCCTGAAGTGACAACAGTGAGCTATCTTCTTTGCGACATTTTATCGTCCAAATTCATGTGGTAGCTCAATTGGATTCCTTAATATAGGTTGAAGTACTTTTCATGGTGGAGCCAATGAATCAAGTCTCAACAAGTTTGGAGTTTATTTGGATCTTCGAAAATAGTTCCCAAAACAGCAAAAGTTTACTTTGTTACCTTTTGATATCGACATGTTGGCATTCCGCGTTCTCCAATTTTTGTTAAGCAACTCATGTTGAGGCAAATACAAAAGTTGGAGTGGACATTATGGAGAAGAGCATGTAAAAAGATGACATTAGTTTAACTTCGTTTGGACCATCAATTTTGGAGTTTTGGTAATCGCTTGGAATGCTTTGACAATACCATTTTGATGCTTAATTATCTCCTAATCCAGAGCACTAATGGTCATGAACCTTAAATGGAATTTGTAGAGCATCGAGTGGGCTTCGACTTTGCCTTTTGGCCCATGTCCAAATTTGGCCCGGAAGTGGCCCAAAATCAGCTCCCACGCCGGCCACATTGTCGCCCGCCACGTGCTCGGTGGAATGTCTCAAAGGGTGCCGTGTGTCTTGGGCGTGGCAAGCATGCAGCAGTGTGCGTGCCCCCATTGTTGCTTCCCCCTACCATGTGTGCTGCGCCCTGGATCATTGGGAGAGGCCAAGGCTGAGCTCTCTATCTCCTCCTCGCCCTCTCCTCATCTCACTATCGTCCTCCTTCGCTCTCCCTCTCGCTCTCTCGTCCACCATGGCCGTGGCCACCATTGCCGGTGGTGCAAGATCCACTACTGCTCCCTCTCCTTTGCCACCGTAGCACCTAGCCATGCCGTGCATGCGCCTCGCCATTGTAGGGCTACCGCACCACCTCGCCGCAGCCGGAGCTTCGCTGATGCTCCTGTCCGCTAGAGCCGCCGTCAGGCTGCCGCTGGCGCCCGTGGCCAGGGAGCCACGGCCAACCTCAGGCCGGGCCACGCCGCACCAGGGGTGCGCAGGCACGCCAGGATGGCCGCGCTACTGCCACTTGCCGCCGACGCCACCCCACCTCGCCGGAACCGGCCCTCCCCAACGGCCTCTGCCTCCCTCCCGTGCTCTCTATTATGAGGAAGGAGAAGAAGGACCCATGTGTAAAAGAGAAACAAGTCCAGGGGGTTTTCTGCAGAACTAGTGACTTAGTTGAATAGTGCCAAAAGGACCTATTTGTGGTAGTTTTTGTTGATCTTTGAAAATGCATAGTAAATCGTAGAAAATTCATAAAATAGCAAATGAGAACTTTTTGGAATCCTTGTGAAATTATCTACGCATTGGATCTATAATATGTCATATTTTAGTTTAAAGTTTTAGCTGCAAAAATAGATTTATGCAGCTTGGTTTTCAATGCTAGTTGTGTTTGTCTTTTTCATAACTGCAAGTTCAAGGTTCCAAATGAAGTGAAAATTTTGTGCCATGCTACTCATGTGATGTTTGATGTGTGATAATAATTTCATGAATTTTGGGGGCTGTATGAGTGAGTTCTTAGTGTATCTTGCTCTCACATGATTTCTTGCAATAGCCATTTGTCTTTTTATAGAGGTTGATATGCATGTCCAAATGGCTTGGAATTTGGATAGTAGACTATTAGGAGCATTTGTAGGCCACTATAATTTTAGTAGAATTTATTGTGAACTTTTTGATATGTGGTCATAATTCCACCTAATTATCTAAATAAATTAAGAAAATACATTAAAAGAATTTATTTAGGAATGGACACTATGTTTTCTGGTGTTCGTTAGTCATGTGTGACATGTTGGTAAAGTTAGTTTTGTCCACTTATATGTTTGCAACATAAGTTAATATTTATTTCTTGCAAATGAGGTTTCTCAACAGATCTGGGAACTTAGCAAAGTTCTTCATGATAATGTGCTTTGTTGTAAAACTTATTTGTATAAAAGTTGTAGATAATTTATGTATCTATATACTTTTAAAATTTGGTGGAATTTGGCCAAGTATTTTAGGAGTTATAGCTTTTTAAAGTTGGGTTACAGAATTGCTTGCTCTCTGTCTTGTTAGACTAGTTTCTGTAAATGTATAATTTTGACCTACTTAACTTGTAAATCATGCTGTGATGATTATAGATGAAATGTAGAGAATTTCTTACGCTTTCCAGAATGTCTTCTTGCAAGTCAATTGGATTTGGCTAACTCGAGTTATAGCTAAATCTTGTAGATGCTGTTTTCATGTTTAGAAATTGACATATTCCAATTATAGTTGTTTGCTTGTATATTGTTAAGTGTGACTTATGCCTTTGAGGGTAGTTAAGTTAATACACCTGAGATCTTGTGAAACTTGTGTGCCATGTCTAATATGCTTGCTATCTATTATATCAGGTTGTGTGATGTTTATCTAAGCAACATGAAGTGTCTATGCATGTGTAGTGTAATGTGGTGCTTGTCTTGCTTATTGTAGGTGATACATTGTCCATTGCATTTCCATGTATTCATACACTTGCATCTTGCATCTCATATAGGTACACTAGATGCACCACGTGAAGGATATGGTATGGAGCTGAATCCAAAGATGGTGTTGGTGGATCCATCCCGAAGATAGAAGGACTGGACAAGTGCTAGGATGGGAGATGCTCGCCAAGAGTGGTGTCTAACAAACACTGATTTAGTGTTGGATCCCAGGCAAGCCCCGGAGCATTATAAGCCTCCTAATTTTTAAAAATACAATTGAGTATATATGTTATATGTATTGTTATATTAAATTATAGGTGTTGAATGAAAACACTTGTTGCATTGATATCCCGTCCTTGTTCAGAAAGTATACCATGAATCCTATTAGCTCAGGATCGAGTAGATGCTTAGCCCTGCTTTAAGCGGTAGAAGACAGGTGATTTCCTATCACCTGCGAGCTTTAGGAATATATATGGCACGGTTGGCTATATTTGCTATCATGGAAAAGAACCACGTGTTAATGAAATGAAATGAGACCGGGTGGGATGACGATAGTGAAGCAACAAGGCATTGAGGTCTTGGGTGTGGATCTATCCCCGTCTGTGTCGATTAAGGACTAATTCTTAGAGCCTTTTCTTGTCATGTTGAACGCATGCCTCTCTCTTAGTTGGCCGGGTCTAGAGACCGACCACGAAGCCGAGTAGCTCAACTCAGGTCGGGAGTCGGCAAGTATAAAGTGCACTGTTGGGCATTCTTAACGTCATTACCAAAAGTAGACTTAGTTTTCTAATTCTGATAACGGCGCCAAAAATACCGAACCTATCCCTCATGCCACTTAAGCCAAGTTGTCATCCCCAGCATGACATGAGAGACGCGGTATTGAAATATGCAACTGCTCTTCTAAATAAATAATAAGATCTGCAAGCGCACAGATTAATACCGATGTAGCATTTTAACCGGGAAGTATTCCAGGTATCGTTATTTATATTTTTACCACTGGGAAGGGATTACTAACATCAATATTGATTATGGAATGGAATATAGGAATGAGTATCAATCATTGCATGTATAAGTGAGAGCATTCATCTATCTCTTGCATACAGGGGTAAGTGTCACATAAAATATAGATAAAGTATGAATGGTGACAAAGATAATTAATCTGATCAGCTAGCCACATATAATAATGATAAGCACCTCAACAGATATTCTAGCAAGTCATTAGCATGGTATTAGGACGAACTACAAGGATATTTCCTAAGTTATTCTTAACTATAAAGTCTAGCATATCATAGTTAGTGCAAGTACACTTGGCAATCATTGCGAGAAAGGACTACGCCCATGCATAGTGATATTATCAAGGAAGATGAGAAACATAGCAATCACTCCCTCGTAATAATGTTGCTCTGCCTGCCTTACACACGGGAGGGGGACTATATAAGAACCAACGAAGCTGTCACCACCGCGGACCACCCCACGATCCGGCATATAAGGTGCAATCGCAGATAAATATGGTCTAAGCACCACGCCTACACAATATTTATCATTTACCCATGGATCCGATGGATAAACGCTATACGATCCTAAACATGTATATAATTCCAATCTAACTAAGCCAAGCGTATAACTACGATAAACTAAGAACAATATAATTGCAAACATAAACAAGTAGAGCATAGTCATAATCAATATATTGAAATAGAACAAAGTTGTATTCATAATATTGAAGAACAAAGATGAACAATGAAGAACAGTAAAGGAATTACCAAGAATCCTCTTAACAGATCCGGAAACCAATCGAAGATTGACTCCTTCTAGTTCTAATCCTATGTAGCTATGCTATACTAGAGATCTAGTTGATGTGGTGGCTCTAGGGCTTGATCAGAGACTCTCCTCCTGAGATTAGGGTTTGAGGAATTGAGAATGAGGGAGTGCCTCCTCCAGGGGCCAGGGGTCCTGCTTATATAGCCCCCTCAAGTGAACGTGGGCCATCGGATCAAACCGACATTAATCGCACGGTTTTCCTTGATCCCTTAGGTCGGTGGAGCATAATCCGCGAGACGGAGCCTGATTGGCTCTCAGGCCAGGGCGGGCGCCCTAGGGAGCAGGGCGGGCGCCCTGCCTCCGGGCCCGTTCGGCCTCCCGTTCGATCTCGTGGCTTCTGGAGTCTTCTAGATGATAGAAAATCGGTGAACACGTTATTATCTCTATGTAAACCCGACGTGTGGGCCTTTCCTCCGTATTTTCTGATAACCCCCTGCAGAAACAGACAAACACCAAAACTCGTGGAATTCTGTCAGATAAAACCCTAAGTCTAGGTGTTGGTTGCATTTGGATCCTTTTCTTTATTTATTTGATAACTATATTTGGTACTTAAGGACCATCAACAAACTCTTCCAAGCTTACCTCTTGCTCGTCCCTGAGCAAGGATAGACTCATTATGGATCAGAAGTTGCTGCAACGCCTTTGAACGTTGACGGTACATATGCTTTCAAATAAGGTCTCATCCCTGAGTTAGAGTAAACTGTCAAGACTTAAAACTTACTCATTTTACCTTTCACCATGGGGCTTGCAACCGTCACCTGCATCTTGAGTGGTTAAAAGATAGAATGGTCTAGTCAAACGCCATGTCTCTTATTCTTGATCAGCTATAGCTATGGAGTTTTTGCAAATTTTTCAAATAAAACTCAGAGATTCCTTGTATGACTTTCTCGGGTCTCTCTTTTGTAGTATTTCTGGATCCTTACCAAGGCAGTAATGGTATATGCCTTCTCTCTCAAAGTATGTGGTATTTATGGTATAAGGCGTAGTGACATTGCCTTCTCTCTCACCCTACTCTAATAAGGCTTTGATATCTGGAGCTCATAGGTGGGAGATACAGTATACATACTCATAGAACATTTATTGCATAGTCAAACCATGGATCCAGAGAAACAAGTCAATAAGTCAAATCAAAATGTGCATGTGTGGTGAATGAGTGGAGTATGGTGATGATGGTGATAACAAAAGTCTAATGCTCTTTTTGAGGGAATACATACCTTTCTTGCTTTTTAAAACTTTTGAGGGGAATGAGATGCTCTATTTTTTTCTCTCAGGTGGGTATTGTACCCCTAATTCTACTGTCGGACACTTGTCCATTTTTACCTCTCGTCTCACTTTTTCTTTCTTCGAGGTTCCGAGCACTTGCTCTTTTTTATTTCCTCGTTTTTTTAGAGCAATCTCCCTCTTTTGAAAATATAGCAAGTGGTAGTAGAAATGACTTGAGCATTAACTTCACAGGGAATAACAGGAATGGGATAATGTTTTTGGCTATTCTCTCCCGGGTCAGGAGTAGAATAATTTTGGATGAATCTGGAGATGGAAATGAGTGGATATATGTGGATGCGTACTTCCGGAGTAGAAGTAGCATGTATGAGTGAACGTGCAAGTGAATCTTGATTTTAACCACATGACAAGTTCCTAAGGGTCTACACAACTTGACCACACTCAATGCCCATAAGCAATAAGTAGTAAAAGTGCGGCTCTTAATCTAACAAGCATGTATATATGGCTGTGGTAGGAATTTAAACTCTCATCATACAGGAACTCATCATGCAACATTTTAAAGATTTTTAAAGATAAAATTCTCCAGAATTCTAGCATCTCTAGGAACAGATAAACAGCAGCTCAACCTTCCCATATCATATCCGCTAACAACTTAGACTTCAGATCAAGTTCTCTTCCCACTAGTTCAGGTTTAGAGCCAGTTTTAAATTATAACAGTTATGTCTAAACTAGAGAGAGAACAAATTTGAAAAATAGGCAGAGCAACTATTCATTATATCCATGCTAGAGTTTTATTTTCAAGATTCAGTTTAGCATAGCTACTTTATTTATTTATTAAACTAAGCAAATATATATAAACACAAAATATTTATTTGGGTTTTCATGATTATGCATCTTTTTATTTTAATAAAGCATAGGTATAAATGTAGATAAAAATACTTATCGGGATAAATGGGGGTGCTCTCCCCCAAGCTGGATCTTGACGTAATTTCTTCTGATGTAGCTAGCAGGTGCAGAGGTGTATTTGAATGTCGGCAGCACCCTGACAACGATTAGGATATCCTCCGTCTGCTAGTCTTCCTGAATTCTGTGGAGCTCAAATAGACAACAAAGCTTCGTGGAACTTGATTAAGCGTTAGCATAAATATCTAGCCTTTATCATGTTTGAGCTTCCTTGATAAATGTCACTCTCTATTTTTATTTTCATTTTTATAGAACAGAAAAAATATATTATTATTATTTTTATGCCACCACAGTGAATGTACTTATGGGTTTTATGCCACTCGCATACTCACATGAGGCTTACTGTTTTCAACATTTTTTTAGACAGAATGAACATGATTAACTGAGCAATAATTAAAGGGAAAATGATAAATACCAAGTTTACCTCTTGGCACGGCGTTCGGTGTTTTTAAGTCCTTCGAACAGGACTTCTTTTCTTCTTAGTTGTCCTGGGATTTGGGTGGCGTAGACGGTGGTTCCGGCAGCGCCTCCTCTTCTTGTGTAACTGTCTTCACTTTCCATACCCGACTTGGTGCTTCGGTCTCTTGTTGTGTATCCTCGGGCCTTATGACCTCTCCTTCATAGTCTGCCCATACGTCCTTGATGGTTTGCCTCCTTTGGTTACGATTACGTCGCCTTCTTCTTGTCCTGACCTGCTTAGAATCTTCAACTATATAGTTAGGGTCATTAAAGTAGCGGCGTACCTTCTCAGAGGGGAAATGCATATGGACTTCTCCGGTTCCAATGTAGATGATTGCTTTGACGGTGCCTAGGAACGGTCTTCCTAGGATGATGGGTGGATCGTACTCGTCGTCTCCCATGTCAATGACCTGAAAGTCTGTATGGACAAAATGATCGTTAATTTTAACAGGGACATCGGTTACTATACCTTCGACCTTTCGGGATGTCTGATCTGCCATCTGGAGCTGAGTGTATGTTGGTTTTAAGGGCATGGTCCCGTAGAAGAGCTGATAGGTGACTGTGGCCATTATGTTGACGCCTGATCCAGTGTCGCAGAGCGCCTTCTGAAAGGAGTATCCATTGATTGAGCACTCAATGCTTGGCATACCTGGGTCGTCCTTCTTGTTTAGGAAGGGCGACTTGAGTCGACCATCTTGACCTCCTTGAACTGCAGTGACCATCTTAGCTGATTCGGTCCATCCTTGGTTGTTCTTGTTCTGCTTAATCCTCCTGTTGGTCCTCTTCCTTGGTTCATGTTGGGGTTGCTCTGGGATTTGTGTAATCTTGTTCTTGAAGGAAAACGTCTCCTTCCTCCCCTTGATGTTGAAGTTGATCTTCGCAGCGCTGGCGTAGATGACAGCTCCCGAGGTGTTCAGGAATGGCCTTCCCAGAATAACTGGTGACCTCTCATCGGACCCGGTCTCTATCACCACGAAGTCAGCTGGAGCATACGAGGTACCAACTCGGACACATATGTTCTTTAATATTCCTTTAGGAAAGCTTAGTGTCCGATCTGCAAGCTGCAAACACATAGTTGTTTCTGATAAAGGATATGTAAAGAATTTTTCATAGAGTACCCTGGGCATAATGTTGACGCTGGAGCCAAAGTCACAGAGTGCTTCTGGGAAGTCCACCATGCCAATGGAGATCGGGATGACGGGGCGTCCTGGATTGCCTCTCTTGACTGGCAGAAGGTCATTATGTACTTCGACAGTGGGATTACTCCAATAGTTACCTGCATCAAACATGTCTACAAGATTTGCAGATTCTAATCCTTCCGGTTGTGATGGTATACCGGGGTTAGTAGCAGGAACAGCAGCAGCTATTTGATTTAACTGAGATTCAATCATTTTATTAAAGCTAATTTGGTTTTTGATGGCAGTAGAGAAATTATCCATTCTATTATTTATGTTTTCTAGTATTTTATCATTGGATGCCAATTTCTTAGACAAGTTATCCATTAGCTTTCCCTGATTAGACACTAACTCTCTCAGGGGTGGAAAATTATTATTGTTGTTGTAAGAGTTATTACCTTGATAATTACCTGAGTAGTTACCTGAGTAGTTAGGCCTCTGTTGATTCCAACCTTGATTTTGTTGAGGACGGTTGTAGTAGTTGTTGTTGTTGATGTACCTTGCATCCTCAAGCATCTCAGGGCAGTGATTGCCTGAGTGTCCAGTGTCTCCACATTCCTCACAAGTCATGTGAGAGTCGTAGACGTTTATGACTTCTCTTTTGTCTCCAGCTTTGTCATCGAGCTTTTTCATGAGTAGGTCTAACTTTGCAGACAACATGTCTACCTCCTTGAGCTGGTGCATACCTCCACCCTTCTTACGTGTTTGAGTCCTCTCTTCGTTCCAACCTTGGTTGGACGCCATCTTCTCCACAAGGGCTGTAGCTTGTGGTATGGTGAGTGATAGAAATGCGCCTCTAGCTGCAGCATCCATGGTCTCACGAGCACTAGTGATGAGCCCATGATAGAAAGTTTGCATAAGTAGCCAGCTTTCCATTCCATGATGGGGACATTCTAGGATGTAATCTTGAAAGCGCTCCCATGCTTCTGGAACGGATTCATCATGTTGTTGCTGAAAACTTGTAATCTTCCCACGGAGAGCATTGGTCTTGCCCATGGGAAAGAACTTAGCTAGAAAGTTCATAGAGCAGAGTGCCCACGTAGTGTTCTTATCCTTCGTCGCGTAGAACCACTGCTTCGCTCTCCCCAATAGTGAGAATGGGAAAAGACGAAGTAGTATGGCGTCTCTGGGAACATCTAATATAGTGAATGTGCTGCAAATCTCTAGGAAGTGTTGGAGATGAGCACTTGCATCTTCGTGCGGCTTCCCACAAAACTGGTTGGCTTGTACCATGTTGATGAGCCCTGGCTTGAGCTCAAAGTTCTTGTCGATGGCCGCGGCAGGTCCAGTGCGGATGTTGTCCGTAGTGGGAGCTGAGAACTCGCAGATCGTCTTGTTCGCCATGGCTGCGAACTCTGTTGACAAATTCCGGATGAAACTTTGGTGGTCTTCTGGATTGGATGAAGTGTTGCATCGAAGTGTTGACTTCTTGAGCTTGGCTCTTGCCCCTCTGATTAATGCTTCGGGGTTGTCAACAAAATTTTCTAGAAGATGTCCTCTATTCATACATCACCCTGCAAAACAATAAGAATGGAAAAATACAGGGGTAAATCTGTATGGGAGAATTGATGATCTCAATAACTTAATGATGCGAATGATGACTCAAATTCCGTATTCATTCCTTGTTAGTAAATCAACCTTCCCCGGCAACGGGGCCAAAAAATGCTTGTTGGGCATTCTTAACGTCATTACCAAAAGTAGACTTAGTTTTCTAATTCTGATAACGGCGCCAAAAATGCCGAACCTATCCCTCATGCCACTTAAGCCAAGTTGTCATCCCCAGCATGACATGAGAGACGCGGTATTGAAATATGCAACTGCTCTTCTAAATAAATAATAAGATCTGCAAGCGCACAGATTAATACCGATGTAGCATTTTAACCGGGAAGTATTCCAGGTATCGTTATTTATATTTTTACCACTGGGAAGGGATTACTAACATCAATGTTGATTATGGAATGGAATATAGGAATGAGTATCAATCATTGCATGTATAAGTGAGAGCATTCATCTATCTCTTGCATACAGGGGTAAGTGTCACATAAAATATAGATAAAGTATGAATGGTGACAAAGATAATTAATCTGATCAGCTAGCCACATATAATAATGATAAGCACCTCAACAGATATTCTAGCAAGTCATTAGCATGGTATTAGGACGAACTACAAGGATATTTCCTAAGTTATTCTTAACTATAAAGTCTAGCATATCATAGTTAGTGCAAGTACACTTGGCAATCATTGCGAGAAAGGACTACGCCCATGCATAGTGATATTATCAAGGAAGATGAGAAACATAGCAATCACTCCCCCGTAATAATGTTGCTCTGCCTGCCTTACACACGGGAGGGGGACTATATAAGAACCAACGAAGCTGTCACCATCGCGGACCACCCCACGATCCGGCATATAAGGTGTAATCGCAGATAAATATGGTCTAAGCACCACGCCTACACAATATTTATCATTTACCCATGGATCCGATGGATAAACGCTATACGATCCTAAACATGTATATAATTCCAATCTAACTAAGCCAAGCGTATAACTACGATAAACTAAGAACAATATAATTGCAAACATAAACAAGTAGAGCATAGTCATAATCAATATATTGAAATAGAACAAAGTTGTATTCATAATATTGAAGAACAAAGATGAACAATGAAGAATAGTAAAGGAATTACCAAGAATCCTCTTGACAGATCCGGAAACCAATCGAAGATTGACTCCTTCTAGTTCTAATCCTATGTAGCTATGCTATACTAGAGATCTAGTTGATGTGGTGGCTCTAGGGCTTGATCAGAGACTCTCCTCCTGAGATTAGGGTTTGAGGAATTGAGAATGAGGGAGTGCCTCCTCCAGGGGCCAGGGGTCCTGCTTATATAGCCCCCTCAAGTGAACGTGGGCCGTCGGATCAAACCGACATTAATCGCACGGTTTTCCTTGATCCCTTAGGTCGGTGGAGCATAATCCGCGAGACGGAGCCTGATTGGCTCTCAGGCCAGGGCGGGCGCCCTAGGGAGCAGGGCGGGCGCCCTGCCTCCGGGCCCGTTCGGCCTCCCGTTCGATCTCGTGGCTTCTGGAGTCTTCTAGATGATAGAAAATCGGTGAACACGTTATTATCTCTATGTAAACCCGATGTGTGGGCCTTTCCTCCGTATTTTCTGATAACCCCCTGCAGAAACAGACAAACACCAAAACTCATGGAATTCTGTCAGATAAAACCCTAAGTCTAGGTGTTGGTTGCATTTGGATCCTTTTCTTTATTTATTTGATAACTATATTTGGTACTTAAGGACCGTCAACATGCACCTCAGAAGGGAGCCGTAGGCGTGAGTCCAAGGGCAGGTGATTTAAAAGTTCTGATCGTCCTAGCAGAAGGGTAATCCCTGAGTGTGCTGGCGCTGACCGAACCTGCAAAGTTGGTTCCTGAGTTGTATCAAAGGTGATCTAATGCTCCCCGACGGGGGAAGTCATGGGTGAGAGTTAGGAATACCCCATCAGCTGAGTTGTAATTCGATTTGAGTCGCTGTCTCTCACCAGTTAGTGAGAACTTGACGGGAGTATCTCCAACGTAGATCTCACTAAAGAACTTGATGGTTCAGGAATGATGATAATGATGATGATGGCCTTATTATACCTGCTATGGTTAATATTGTTTGCTCCTAATAAAGTGATTGCTATAGTACAGGTGCTAATCTAGATGACAGGTTCATGATGATTAACTTGATGCTTAAGCATGAAATGATTACTTATCTGTACTAAGCTTTTATGCAAAATGTTGTCAAGCTAGCCCCACTTATATCAGCCTTGCATGATCCTTGGTGTCACTTTATTTTTTGTTTTTGACGGGTAAGTCTAGCTGAGTATATTCTCGTACTTAGGGTTTATTCCCACTTGTTGCAGGTTGTGATGTATCATGGCTACTACAAGAATTGGATAGCTCCTGCCGTAGTGGCAGAGTGTGATCATGGGCATGATCCTTCTGAGTTATCTTGTCCCTAATGCTTTTGTTGGAAGTTGACCTTGGTACTGGCCTGTATTTGAAATAAGAGTAATGTTAGTTTCAAATTACTTTGTTTCCGCTACTTTTCAACTTAAGTTGTAATAACTATGTTGAACTTCGATGTATGTAGAACTACTTGTGAAATAGATATAACATGTGGCTTATTATGTTGAATCACTACGATCTTGGCTTGTATGTTGGTTGGTTTGAAATCCCTCGTGATTTTATTGGACTACCAGAGTTATATGGGCTCAAGTGTGAGAATTTGATCACTTCGGTGATTGTTTTTGTACTTATGCTCTTATAATTTGGACAGTTCTATGACACTACATCCAGTGCTCGCTGCTACTCGTGTTGCCTTGCACCGAGGTGCCTCTAGTAGGGGGATACAAGCTGGCTGAGAGAGGGATGGCTCCCAGGTCTCTGTGAGTGGGTGTGTTCATGTGTTTGAGTGTGTGTCTAGTATGTTGCCATTGCTGGGCATTGTCTAACCGTTTTCCAATCTCTCCCTGTCGAGGGTCACCCTCTCCTTTTATAGTATACAAAGGGAGGAGTCAGGTTACAATATCTAGATGTACAAAAATAGAAAGAAAAGGCCCTAAGGTGCTCCCTATTGCTAGCTTTCCTCTCAGTTCGTGCATTTGCATAGTCGTGGTGGTGGTGGTGGCATGCCAAGGCTATAGATGACACGGTGAAGCCATACCCTGACACAGTGTCATGATGAAGAAGATTTCGTGGCCTTGAAGCTGCGCTGACGAAAAGGTGAGGGGCCTGGACGGCCGTTGCTCCCCATCCCATTGAGGCGGACATGGTAGGGTGCGACATAGCATAGCTTCTCCCTACTACTACCATGGGGGGCAAGAAAGATCCATGGAAGCCTTGATCGGATCATGAATCAGGTGTTACAAGTTCCCAGGTGATCCTGCACGATACGGCGAGCTCCTATTCCTCAGTAGGAAAAGGTAGGGGCCCATGCGTACCCACGGCAGTGTGTTACAGTGGGGGGGGGGTCGAGCGAAGCAGTAGCTGTGCAAAGGGGTCGAGCGCCTCGATGACGTCATAGGGCTCGGGCGCCTAGATGACGTCATGGGGGTTGGACGAGACTGAGGGAGGTCGGACGAAGCGGAGGAGCACCGGGGGGCTCGGGCGCTTGTCCTTTGGTTTTAGTTTTGAGCAAAGTAAGGCCTGGGCCGGCTGTAATGGGCCGTGGGCCGTGATATTTGCCTTGGTGGATGGTTTTGCGGTGAAGATGGGGTACCCCGTTTTACTGGTACCCAACATCGGTGAAGGAGAACCACCAAAGATTTGTTGTTAAAGTGCTTGAGATCTGATCAAGCAAGAGTGGCTATGGGTGAAGTCCATGAAGGTATTTGTGGTACGCATCAATCGGCCCCGGAGATGAAGTGGCTATTGCGTAGAGCCAGTTTCTATTGGCCTACTATGATGGCCGATTGTTTTTGTTACTACAAGGGTTGCGAAGAGTGTTAGAGGTTTAGAAATATTGAGCTTGTGCCTGCTGCTATGCTTCATCCTATCATCAAACCATGGCCTTTTCATGGTTGGAGGCTAGACTTCATTGGCCAAATTTATCTCCCATCATCCAAGGGACACCGATTTGTGTTGGTTGCTATGGATTACTTTACTAAGTGGACCAAGGCAGTTTCTTTAAAGAATATGACACTCAAGGAGGTAATTGAGTTCATCACTGAGCATATCATCCATAGATTCGGTATCCCTCAAACATTAACTACAGGTCAAGGGACATTATTTGTGTCTAAGGAGGTGAGGGAATTTGCCGAATTATATAAAATCAAGTTGCTCATTTCATCTCCGTACTATGCTCAAGCCAATGGTTAGGCTGAGTCTAGTAATAAGACTTTAATCAAGCTTATTAAAAAAAAGATCGAGGAGAATCCAAGGAGGTGGCATAAAGTTTTGTCTGAAGATCTGTGGGCACATCGCATTTCAAGGCATGGTGCTACAAAAGTTACTCCTTTTGAGTTAGTATATGGTCAAGAGGCTATGTTACCCGTTGAGGTGAATTTGGATTATACCTGCAAAGGGTGCGGTTCGGAGCGCACCTTTTGCTGCACCTCTGCCCCCATTAAAGAAATCAAGAGGTTTAGGGTTGACCCGCTCGTCTGTTCAGGCAACCCGTGGGGCACATAAGGTTCACCGCTCCTATGTATAGAGACCGAACAAGTATAGAGATCAGTATGGAACAGAGTCACTAGAGGAAGGGATTCTAGGACAAAAACAAGCGATTCACTCATCCATACCTGTAGAAGGGACTCGATGGCGACGGAAGGAGTGGCAACAGAGCGGGGACTCAACGGCGATGGTGACGGGGAGGGACGAGGTGTGCCACGACCATGGGGAGGAAGAATCCATGCCGCACCACGGGGAGGAAGAATTCGCGCCATGGCCTGCGGGGCTACTGCGCCACTACGGGGAGGGAGGAGCTATGACGTGGGGAGGCCGATCTGTTCGGCGATGATCGGGTAGTGGTGGCGGCGGGTAGCTAACGAGGTGAGGTGGAGGGTCCACCCGAGGGTCACATGGGGTCGATAGGGTCATGACCCTTTTGCCCCTCTTCTGTTCTGGGTCGACCTGATTCGATCCACTGGCTAATTCTAGGTGCGGGTTGGTTTCGAAAGCGGGTCAAACCAAACCCCTTGTTGTTTGAATTTGGATGCATATAGGCTTGCTAAACAAAATGACTTATCTGCTATTATGTATCATAATCTGATGATGGATAATATCGATGAGGTAGCTGATGTAAGATTAAAAGCTCTCAAGGAAATAGAGAAAGACAAAGCTTGAGTTGCGAAGGCATACAACAAGAAAGTCTTGAGCAAATCGTTCCAAGTGGGAGAATTAGTGTAGAAAACCATACTGCCAATTGGATCGAAGAGCAACAAGTTTGGCAAGTGGTCACCAAATTAGGAAGGTCCTTACAAAGTGACCAAAGTGATATTCAGTAATTCTTATCTACTAGAGACATTGCAAGGTGAACGTCTCAATAGAGCATTCAACAGGAGATACTTGAAAAAGTATTTTCCAAGTATTTAGCAAGAAGCCTAAGTGCTCTCCAAACAATGGTCGATACACGTATCGTCCTTAGAACAAAAAATAACCGATGTATACATCGTCCTTAGTCACCGAGCAGTTGATGAGATGGGTATCATCAATGTTCAGTTCTATTTCGTTTGATTAAGTGTTCTCAGGTTCATGCATCATTCACTTGAAAACAGGGGGCATATGTTGACAACCAAAAATGTCCATTTTGTGAAGTTATCAAAATGTAGAATGGACTTCACCATTGCGTTCCTCTCATCAAGACGGTCAAAAAACATATATGGAACATCTAATTTAGAGTTCGGATGAAGGAGTTATGCCCCCGGAAAGATGCTCCGTTGTCGAGAGTTCCGACCCAAGTCGGAACTTCCAACTGTTGGAAGTTCTGACAGGTGTCGGGACTTTCGAGAAGCTTGAAGAAACCTGCTCATGTGTCTAGGGTTATCCCCATGTTGGGAGTTCCGACAAAGGTCAGGAGTTCCGACTGTCAGGTGTTTCGACCCAAGTCAGGACTTCCGACAGACCTGATTAAAAAGCCTAGTTCGGATCTGGCCTTTTGGATTCTGATCCAAACTATTCCAAACTCATGGGAACCTTGGAAAATAAGTCTCGAAGAGGTTTTCTACTAGGATAAGACCACCCCTCTATATATACGAGAGGATCTGTAAGGTCCTAGATGGCTAGAGGGGGGGTGAATAGCCTATTAAAATATCTACAAGAACCACTAAGCAAACTTGTTAGAATAACAAACGGCGTAAAACGAGTTTTGCTTAGCCAAAGGTTGTGATGCAAGCCTCCTATCCACAAGTCTAGTAGATTAAGATCTCTAGTTCACACAAGAGCTATGTCACTAAGGTTACACTAGAGAACAAGCTAACACTACTAGCAAAGCTACTACTAGAGCTACACAAGATAAACTAGTGAATGTAAATGCAAGAGAGAGGATTGTGATTATTATACCGACGGTGAAGTGAAGATGTTGCCAATCACCAAGATGATATACAAACAATCAATATTGACAACAACACAATATGAAGACCAATCACCGGGAGACAAGAGACACAATATTTGTTCACCCGGTGTTCACTTGTGCACCGACAAGCTACGTCACCGGTTGTGTCGACCAACACTTAGATGGTTCCTCGGTGTGACCCTCAAGTCACTTGCCCCTCAAGGCACGCCCCGCAAGGCACCGCAAGACACCACTCTCAAGTGAGGTAACTCAATGACACGCGCAATGTAATAGAGTTGCTTTTGGCACTCCGCCGAGGAAAGCACAAGAACCTCTTACAATCAACCGGAGGTGGCCAAGAACAATCACCTTCTCTTGCCAACGCCTCCAACAATCTCCAAGCCGGCTAGGAGCGGTACTCTCCAAGAGTAACAAGAAATCCACCGGCTAAACCACCCACAAGTGCCACTAGATGCCCTCAAGCTATGCAATGCACTTTTGGGATCACTCAATCTCACTTTTGATTTGCAATCAAGCAAGGGAGATGAGTGGGAGGAGTTGTTCTAGCTCAAAGGATGCACAAGTATGTTAGAAATGCCAAGAGACCTCCCCAAGGGCCGGCCAACAAGTATTTATAAGCATCCCATCCAAATAGAGCCGTTACAACTCCACTCACGATTTTCGCGGGACCACCGGACGCGCCGGTCGTAACTGACCGGACGCGCTCAACCGCGTCCGGTGTCCCTGCGACGTCCACGTGTCCTCTGATTTCAAATTCGTCCGTTAGATCCTCCAACGGTCACTGCGCGCCAACGGTCAACCGAGCGACCGGACGTGCTAATGCGAACCACCGGACGCGCCGGTGCGCACAGCACCCGCGCCCGCGAAGACATCACCGGACACGCTCCTCGCAACGACCGGACGCCACAGTACCCGCGTCCGGTGCGAGTCCAGTAAGCTCCCTGGACCACCGGACGCGTCCGATGGTGAGGGACCGGACGCGCACCGCGTCCGAAGACTTCGTGACTCGCTGTTCGCCAGACCGGACGCGCCGGTCCCGTGGGTCACCGGACGCGCCGGTGTCAAACCCTAGCCCGCGCGCCTGACGCCCGCGCTGCACTGACCGGACGCGCCGGTCGAAACTGACCGCGTCCGGTGCAGCGTCCGGTGCAGCGTCCGGTGCACCTCTGTGACCACGTTCGCCTCCGTTTCTTTTCCGACTTCCGGCGCAATGGAAAATAGGCATTTCATTTCCCCGAAATCGCCTGAATCCCGCGCTCGCACGCTCGGCGGGAGAGAGAAAGGAACCAAACCCCTCTCTACCCGCAAACCACAGCGCGACCAACGCCACCTTTGCAAATGTGCCAACACCATCAAGTGTACATCTCTATGTGCTTGTGTGTTAGCATTTTCTCAATCATTTTCAAAGGTTTTCCAGTTAGCTCACTAGGCCCTACATGCAATGCACTTCATGAATTCACCTAGTGGCACCCATGCGTCGAATAACCGATAAGATTTCCCCTCTTAATAGTTCGGCTATCGATCCTAAACCACTCACACCCTCTATGGTGTCTTGAGTGTAAAACAAAATGGCCCTATGGTTATACCTTTGCCTTGAGCCCATTTTGTTTCTCCAAATGATATGATCCACTTCATATCATCACATGACCGTCTCGATCCATCGACCTTGATTTCACTTGCTCTTCACCGTTGTATTGGTCCGTCGGTGCCAAGTCTTGCTCAAGCTTCACCATCGCATGGTCCTTCGCTTCAAAGCCTCGACTTGCCCTTCACCTTCACAACCGGTCCATCGAGCCAAGCCTCATCTTGGTCTTCATCATCTTGGTCACATGAGTCAATGTCATGTCTCATATTCAATGACCACCTTTATCTAAATCATCCACTTAGATACAAAGGTTAGTCCTAGGTTTCATCAATTAGCCAAAACCAAACTAGGGACTTTCAATCTCCCCCTTTTTGGTAATTGATGACAACCCTCACAAAGATGATTTTGATAATAAAAGTTTTGAACTTGTCATACTTGTCCAATCATTTTGCTCATAAGTAAAGTTTGGACAATTATCACAAGCTCGGTTTTGGTAGCATTAGCTCCCCCTACATATGTGCATAGAGTTTGGATTGAAAGCTTTGCACATATGCATGGATAGAAATGTTGGGAGAGTAATTCTACCAAAAGGATGCTAAGGTGTAAGAAATGGACCTTTGAAGCGTGATACCAATCGGAGTTGCCTTTTACACCATCCTTAGCATCATGAAGTAACTAGACAACCATCAAAACTCAAGAACCCCATGAGATCAACATTATATGTAAAGGTTCTTGGACCACTTGTAAAACTTTAGGTAAGTCTAGATACCATAAGTAAAACTATTCCTATGCATGCTAGTAGATCATTTCATCATCCAAGTTCTATACTAGCATTGCACCACACAAGCATGTATATTGAATTTAAATACATGTGCAATGAGCAAGTCATATGAGAATGCACAAACAAATGCAACAACTTTGTTTATGAGCTTGCTCCCCCTACTTGTGTGCATCAAAAATTTTATTTACCAAAAATTTTATTTACCCCTTTATCATGTTGAATCATCTTTTTCTCTCCCCCTTTGTCAACAACTTACCCAAAAATGGGATCAAATTGTGGAGAGAAGAAAAAAATGTTCGATGGAGTAGGTTAAAATTCATCAAATTTGGTTCAACCTAGAACACTTGCCAAAGATATTTAATTCGATTTGAACCAAAGACAAGCTTCTTCACACCTCATAATAAGGGTTATCTTGCCTATGTTGAATTAAACACTTATAGCAAATCTTCTAGATTCAACACTAGGTTTGCAAGCTCACAAACATGTCATATGCCACCACTAGATCAAATCAAACATAGAGGCAATAGTGGTAACATATATCCATCAAATTCATTTGATTTATCATGAATGCTCATGCATACCACTTATTATGTCTACATGCTCTAGCAAGTCCTTAACATAGAATGAATGACATGTCAATCAACTTTACCTTGCAATGTCGAAGGAGAGGCATGTCAATAAGTGAGTGGGGTGCATTCAACTCATGTTTGAGAAATCAAGAATGTTCAATTCATTCCTTAGCTTGCAAAACCTCTTTTCATCAAGTGGCTTAGTGAGAATATCGGCAAGTTGATCATCGGTGCCAACACTCTCAACGGCAATATCTCCCTTTTGTTGATGATCTCTAATGAAATGATGCCTTATGTCAATATGCTTTGTTCTTCCATGTTGAACCGGGTTTTGTATCATCTTGATTGCACTCTCATTATCACATAGCAATGGCACATTCTTGAAGTTGAGACCATAATCCTTCAAAGTTGATTTCATCCATAGCAATTGTGCACAACAACTCCCCGCACTCACATATTCGGCTTCGGCGGTAGAGATTGCCACACTATTTTGTTTCTTTGAGGACCATGACACAAGTGATCTTCCAAGTAATTGACATGTGCCACTTGTGCTCTTTCTATTGATCTTGCAACCCCCATAGTCGGAGTCCAAATATCCAATCAATTCAAACTTTGACCCCTTAGGATACCATAGTCCAACATCTCTTGTTTGCTTCAAGTACCTCAATATTCTCTTTGCGGCCATGAGATGACTCTCTCTAGGTGAGGCTTGATATCTAGCACACATGCAAACACTAAACATGACATCCGGCCTTGATGCGGTGACATAGAGTAAACTTCCAATCAAAGACCGATATTCCTTTTGATTCACCATTTTGCCATCAAGATCACTATCCAAACTTCCATTTGTACCCATTGGAGTTGAAATTGGCTTTGCATCTTGCATTCCAAACTTCTTCAACATGTCCCTTATGTATTTCCCTTGACTCACAAATGTTCCATTCTTCAATTGCTTTACTTGGAGACCAAGGAAGTAGCTAAGTTCACCAATCATAGACATTTCAAACTCTTTGGCCATCATAGCACCAAATTCTTCACAATAAGCTTGATTGGTTGATCCAAAGATGATGTCATCAACATATATTTGCACTATGAATAGATCATTTCCAATCTTCTTGGTGAATAGAGTTGTATCAACCTTGCCCATCTTGAATCCCTTAGAGAGAAGGAAATCCCTTAGCCTCTCATACCATGCTCTAGGTGCTTGCTTTAAGCCATATAAAGCCTTCTTCAACTTGTACACATGGTTGGGTTTCTTGTCATCTTCAAATCCGGGCGGTTGCTCAACAAAGACTAACTCATTGATGATCCCATTGAGAAATGCACTTTTGACATCCATTTGATATAGTTTGATGTTGTGTGCACAAGCATAAGCCAATAGAATCCTTATTGCCTCTAATCTTGCCACGGGAGCATATGTTTCATCATAGTCAAGACCTTCTACTTGAGTGTAACCTTGAGCAACTAGTCTTGCTTTGTTTCTCACTACAATGCCATCTTGATCTTGCTTGTTTTTGAACACCCACTTGGTTCCAATCACATTGTAGTCATTTGGCCTTTCTACCAACTCCCAAACATCATTTCTTGTAAAATTGTTAAGCTCTTCTTGCATAGCCATGATCCAATCGGCATCCCTCAAAGCTTCTTCTATCTTCTTTGGTTCTATGGTTGACACAAATGATGCATGCTCACAAAACATAGCCAATCTTGATCTTGTTTGCACACCACTTCTAATATCACCAATAACACTATCAATGGGGTGATCTCTTGCAACATGTTGTGGTTGGAGTACTTGCACTTGATTGCTTGAGCTTGGTTGATCACTTGATGTATCTTGAGGAGAAGAGCTAGCACCTTGATCTTGCACTTGAGAGTCACTAACTTGCTTGAATGGTGAATTGAACACTTGATCTTTATCATCATCTTGAATATCAATTACTTGCTTTGCTCTAATGTCTCCAATGTCCATGTTCTTCATTGCTTCCACTAATAGAGTTCCACCAATATCATCTAGATTTTCTTCTTCATCTTGTGACCCATTGGTTTCATCAAATTGCACATCATGGACTTCTTCTAGAATGCCACTTGAGTTGTTCCAAACTCTATAAGCTTTGCTTGTAGTTGAATAACCAAGTAGGAACCCCTCATCACATCTCTTGTCAAACTTTCCCAATCTAGTGCCTTTCTTCAAGATATAGCATTTGCAACCAAACACCCTAAAGTAAGAAATATTGGGCTTTCTCCCATGAAGTAGCTCATATGGGGTTTTCTCTAGCAATGGATGACAATATAGTCTATTGATGTAGTAGCAAGCGGTATTGATTGCTTCATCCCAAAATGATTGACTCACATTGTACTCATGAAGCATTGATCTAGCCATATCAAGCAATGTTCTATTCTTCCTCTCAACTAGACCATTTGATTGTGGAGTGTACTTGGCCGAGAATTGATGTCCAATACCATAATGATCACAAAGTTCTTCAATTCTTGTATTCTTGAACTCACTTCCATTGTCACTTCTCACTTTCTTGATTCTAATCTCAAACTCATTGTGAACTCTAGTGAGAAATGTCTTGAAGGTGTCAAATACTTCACTTTTGTCACTAAGAAAGAATACCCATGTGAATCTTGTGAAGTCATCCACTATGACAAAGCCATACTTGTTGCCGCCTATGCTTGTATATGTTGTTGGTCCAAATAAATCCATGTGCATCAACTCAAATGCTTTGCATGTGCTCATTGTACTCTTCTTTGGATGTGAGCTTCCAACTTGCTTCCCGGCTTGACAAGCACTACAAAGCTTATTCTTCTCAAATTCAACATCTTTCAAACCATTGACAAGATTGTGAGTTGTAAGCTTCTTCAATTGTTTCATGCCAACATGACCAAGCCTTCTATGCCAAAGCCAACCCATGCTTGATTTGGAGACTAAGCAAGTTGTCAAAGAAGTTTCTCTAGCATTGAAGTCAACTAGGTAGAGATTCTCATATCTAAAGCCCTTGAATGCCACATTTGAACCATCCATACTAATAACTTCCACATCATCAACCCCAAAGATGCATTTGTAGCCTAGATCACATATTTGTGCCACGGATAGAAGATTGAAATCCAAACTTTCAACTAGTAACACATTGGAGATACTCATGTCATTTGATATTGCAATCTTGCCCAAGCCAATAACCTTGCCTTTCTTGTTATTGCCAAATGTGATAGAATCAACACCACTATCATTGTCATTGATTGAGTCAAACATTCTTGATGTACCGGTCATGTGTTGAGTGCACCCACTATCAATAATCCAATGCCTTCCTCCGGCTTTGTAATTGACCTACAAGCAAATCAATGAAGTTTAGGTACCCATTTTTGCTTGGGTCCTTGTAGGTTAGTAACTAAGCTCTTTGGTACCCAAATAGCCTTCTTCTTTGGGCCCACAATTGGTGTACCAACAAACTTAGCTTGCACACCCTTCACACCCTTGGTAAGCACATAGCAAGAATCAAAAGATATAGCATTAACAAGGTTCTTGCTTTGGTTCTTTTTATTGCAATTATGCTCTAGGTGCCCAACTTGCTTGCATCTATTGCAAAACCGACCATTGCCCTTCACAAAGCTAGGCTTTGAAGTTGCAAAGGCCGACTTGCCTTTCTTGGGGGTGTAGCCCAATCCCTCTTTGTTAAGAGAGAACCTTTGGCTACCCAAGCACTTAAGCAAGCGGGCCTCACCACCATAGGCTTTGCCTAGGGCGTGAGTGAGCTCATCCACCTCTCTCTTGAGAGTCTCATTCTCAACCATTAGTGAGGCATCACAAGTGAAACCGTCACTAGTAGTGGAGGTAGAGTTAGTGGTGGTGGATGAAGAGCTACAAGAAGGGTTAGCATTTGACATGATGATAGGTTCATTAATGGATTCATCAATTATATCACATGTAACACCTATATCACATGATACAACAACCTCCTTCTTAGCTTGTTGCTCTAGTAGCAATGAGTGAGCTTTTTCAAGCTTGGAATGAGCCTTATCAAGATCCTCATGGTCTTCCACTAGACTCTCATGAGTGGTCTTAAGCTCACTAAGGACTTTCTCAAGTATTGCTACTTTCATTGAAAGCTTCTTACACTCTTTGTCCTTGGCAATGGCTATGTCTCTAGTTTGTTGCATCAAGTCATATAGTTGTTCTTTAGTTGGTTCATCATCATCATTTTCATTATCATTATCATTATCACTATCATGAGCATATTCCATTTCACTTTCATCATCACTCTCATCATATAATACCTTAGCTTCTTTAGCCATGAAACATGAAGAGGATGAATCAAATAGTGATGGCTTCTTGTTGATAGCAATGGAAGCAAAAGCCTTGTTGGATGATTCTTCTTCTTCTTCTTCATTATCTTCACTTTCCCAAGTGATCACATAGGCACCATTTTTGCCTTTCTTGAATGTCATCTTGGCCTCTCTCTTCATCTTCTCAAACTTGCCCCTTTTGTTGTTCTTCTTCTTGTCATAGGGACATTCGGCTTGAAGATGTTCGGTGCTATCACAATTGAAGCACCTCCTTTGTTGCTCATTGCTCTTGAAATTGTCATTTCTCTTTTTGAAGCCTCTTCTTTTGATAAACATTTTGCCAATATTTTTGACAACTAGAGCAAGTGCCTCATCATCAACTTCCAATTCTTCATCTTCTTCATCGTCATCTTCTTCTTGAATTGAAGCTTTGCCCTTTGAGGAGGTGGCCTTGAATGCCACGGTCTTCTTCTTCCTTTCTTCCTCCTTCTCATCAACATCTTGATCATACTTGTCAAAGGTCAATACCTCTCCAAGCAAATCATTAGGCTTCATTGCTTCAAGCCCATCTCTTTGCAACATCATGATCAACATCTTGAATCTTCTAGGTAAGCTCAATAAGAACTTGTGACAAAAATCTTGATCTTGAGTCTTGTGCCCTAAGCTCTTGAGATCATTGACTATCACTTGCAATCTATGAAACATTTCAATGATTGTTTCATCATCCTTTTTCTTGAAGTTCTCAAACTCACTCTTGAGCCCATATAGCTTGGCACTCTTCACAACCTTAGTGCCCTCATATGTTTTACTCAACCTTGTCCACACTTCATTTGCCAAATCTAAATCCTTGATGCCCTCAAATACTTTTGTGTCAATACCATTGTAAAGTGTATTAAGAGCCATTCTATTGCATGTTCTATTTGCTCTATCTTCATCGGTGAGATGATCGGGATCAATGATAGCAAAATCATTCTCGGTGACTTGCAATACTCTCTCATGAATAGAACCAAGGTACATTGTCATCTTTCTCTTCCAATGAGCAAAAGAACTAACACCATCAAAGAACGGTGGCTTGCCCCCAACATGATTGAACACAATTTGAGCCATTTTTCACACCGAAGGATGTTAAGCCTTGAATAAAACGGTGACCACGGCTCCGATACCACTTGTAAGGTCCTAGATGGCTAGAGGGGGGGTGAATAGCCTATTAAAATATCTACAAGAACCACTAAGCAAACTTGTTAGAATAACAAACGGCGTAAAGCGAGTTTTGCTTAGCCAAAGGTTGTGATGCAAGCCTCCTATCCACAAGTCTAGTAGATTAAGATCTCTAGTTCACACAAGAGCTATGTCACTAAGGTTACACTAGAGAACAAGCTAACACTACTAGCAAAGCTACTACTAGAGCTACACAAGATAAACTAGTGAATGTAAATGCAAGAGAGAGGATTGTGATTATTATACCGACGGTGAAGTGAAGATGTTGCCAATCACCAAGATGATATACAAACAATCAATATTGACAACAACACAATATGAAGACCAATCACCGGGAGACAAGAGACACAATATTTGTTCACCCGGTGTTCACTTGTGCACCGACAAGCTACGTCACCGGTTGTGTCGACCAACACTTAGATGGTTCCTCGGTGTGACCCTCAAGTCACTTGCCCCTCAAGGCACGCCCCGCAAGGCACCGCAAGACACCACTCTCAAGTGAGGTAACTCAATGACACGCGCAATGTAATAGAGTTGCTTTTAGCACTCCGCCGAGGAAAGCACAAGAACCTCTTACAATCAACCGGAGGTGGCCAAGAACAATCACCTTCTCTTGCCAACGCCTCCAACAATCTCCAAGCCGGCTAGGAGCGGTACTCTCCAAGAGTAACAAGAAATCCACCGGCTAAACCACCCACAAGTGCCACTAGATGCCCTCAAGCTATGCAATGCACTTTGGGATCACTCAATCTCACTTTTGATTTGCAATCAAGCAAGGGAGATGAGTGGGAGGAGTTGTTCTAGCTCAAAGGATGCACAAGTATGTTAGAAATGCCAAGAGACCTCCCCAAGGGCCGGCCAACAAGTATTTATAAGCATCCCATCCAAATAGAGCCGTTACAACTCCACTCACGATTTTCGCGGGACCACCGGACGCGCCGGTCGTAACTGACCGGACGCGCTCAACCGCGTCCGGTGTCCTTGCGACGTCCACGTGTCCTCTGATTTCAAATTCGTCCGTTAGATCCTCCAACGGTCACTGCGCGCCAACGGTCAACCGAGCGACCGGACGCGCTAATGCGAACCACCGGACGCGCCGGTGCGCACAGCACCCGCGCCCGCGAAGACATCACCGGACGCGCTCCTCGCAACGACCGGACGCCACAGTACCC